>OZ007593.1:63602515-64963587 GCA_963931845.1 Maratus michaelseni
TAGAATATGGGGTGCAAAGCATTTATTATTCATTTACAGGGCCAAACAAAAAAATTATGCTCCACATTGTTATATTGAGAAAAATCGTTTGCAGTGTAATTTTGTAATATACCACTATTTCAAATATAATGAAAGTTATATGCATTACTCATGTGCACTGTAAATTACTCTCTTGAAAGTGTGGTGTGCATTGCGTTTATTTACAGGGACACACAAAAGATATCGGTTACAGTACATGTGCTATATTTGCAGTCTGTGCGTTATAACAGTGTTTTCAACTTCGATTTTGCGTTTTTAAGTTTAAATAATTTTTTCTATACTACGTGTGTATTTATAAACTCGGTTGATCTTATTCAGGGCTATACAAGAGTATCCGTAAGTATTACAAACAATGGTAGTGAATTGCTTAAGGTTAGTGTTTAATTGTGATACATATTTTCTTGCTGAATTATATTTAGTAGACTAATAGAAGTTTTATGGAATGTAAATAAATTCATATACAGGGCTACGCAGAGAAAAAGTTACATTATCGTTTACGGTTGGTAATTACTGCGAGTGAGTTTTAAGTTGCCTTGTAGCTTAATATGTGGTGTGTATAACTGGGTGTCTTCAGATGTATACAAGGCTGTACAAAAGATTTCGAGTTAATTTCCATCGATTGGCGAGAATTGCTAAATGTAAATATTCTAACTGAACTAAAATTTATCATGCTATATATCCACATCTATTGATCATATACAAGGCTGCACAAAAGAATTCGAATACTTTTATGACACTGGAAGGTAATTTCGGAAACGGTATTTTTCAATATGTTATAAGTTTTCTAAACTGTTTACTTAGATATCTTCTTTCATCTAATTTAACGGTGAAGTGCATTAGAGTAGTCTGGCTGTGTTGGAAAGTGTTTCATAATCTATGCTTGGTGCATGATTTTTTTGTTCTTGTTTTATTTTTGAATAGACTTTTTTACATATTGATCTCATTATTAAGCTTAAGTAAATAAATCGTCTTATTTCACTATATTAACGCTTGTTGTTCTTATTTCAGTATTGTATATCCAATCGAACTTTAAAATTATCTGAAATAAAAATAAAAATATTTCGTCAAATCACAGGTTGTCCTGTCAGTTGAGCTGTTTAGTGCTTTTTTGTATTAGAAACGGAAATTTTACGTATGTCCTTTTCATCACAAAACACGAAAAATTTGTAAACCTAAGCTCAAATTTTCTTAAAATTCTACAGTCAAAGGGCGGAAATTCCTTCAAATAGCAGAAAAAAAATCTTCCGTTCACACTGATGTTCCGCTGATAAATTTTTAGCGAAATTTTTTGATAGTGCAACCTTAAGTAAATGGCCGTTTTGATTCACTTTATTAAACTTGGTTGTCGATAATTTTGTTGCAGTTTTTTATGATTTTCTGAACTACTTTAAATGGAAAACGTCATATTTTAGCACAATTTGAAAATATGACAATTGTTTTAATGTAAATTTTTGGATAATGTTTAAGTAACATATGAAAGTAATAGGTATCTTATCTATTATGTCAGAGATAAAAACATCGTAACTATAAGAGTTTTTATCTAAATTTTAAAAAAATGTGCAAGCATAAAGTATCAGGTTTTCTTAGCTTATAACTACGTTATAATTATATATTTATCATTAAGAAATCTATTTTATGAATACAATTCATAATAATTATATTCCGTTATAATTACGTCATTTATCATTAAAAATGTCCATTTTAAAGTAATATTAAGCATTTCATAACATTATAATTAATCTTAACATGTAAAATTTTTCTGCGCTATTTAAGTATAATAAACCGGTAAAACGAATTGAATCTTTGAATTTCTACTGAAAAAAGCAAAATTTTAAGTTGTATTGTAAACATTTAAGAGAGTAACAAAAAATGTATGTATATATTGAGAATGAAAATTATATAAATTTTAATTCTATTATTATTTTATTGTATTTTGCTAACGTGAAAAACTATTTCTACAAATTATTCTTTATGCTATTATTGCATTTAAAAAACTTAAATCTATAATAGTGTTTTTATAATCTTGATATATTGAACTATTTTGCCTTTATACATGATTATAAGCCAATTCTATTCATATATGTATCAAAGTTTTTTCCCTCTAACAACGGAAAAAAAGATAAAAACATTTTTATTCATGTATAATGCTCATGAATTGTACAGTTCAGAGTAGAATTACTCGATAAGATTTTATCGTGGAGGAATGGAATGTGATATTTATTACAGGATAACGAATGTTTTTTTTTCTTTTTTTTTAAATAATTTGCATGTCTTAATGACTGTATAAAACATTAAATTTAGTACCTTTTACAAAAAATAAATTTATTGGCATATGTTGATTTTAATATGATGGACAATAACAGTTGAAGCATCTTTGCACTTTTAAGTAGACCTCTAAAGGTGACTATTTATGTATTATCTATTGGGCTGGTATCTGAGCCTCACATTTTATATCTACAGTTAAGATTCACGTTTACTCTAGCATTTCATAAATTCCAACAATTCACTAATTCCATGATTTTTTTTAAATTTATAATCGTGTTGATATTTTAGTATTGTTATCATGACATTTCAATTCAGTTTTTTAATTTATTGCATTTCAAATTTTAAATGTGTGTAAACTAAGCTATCGTCATGAAAGTGAATTCTTTTGTCGTGGATTATTGTATTTCCAAATACATGGGATAATACCTGCCACATAGATCAAAGAAACTCTAATTACTCTGCCTTACAAGGTATTGATTATTATATTGTTTGTTTAAATTGTTATAGTATTTTGTATTAAGGAGCTTTTGAGTTCAAAGTTAAAGTGTTGCGACTGTAAAATGTATATATATATATATTTATATTTTTTATAATTATATTAATTAAACATATGACTGATACATTAAAAATGAAATGTTTATTTTTAATATTCAAATTGTCAAAGATGGTATAATATTTATCACTTTTCAGCAAGATTTTTAATGCAATTCAAATCTCCCAAAGCTGTCCTTTAGGCAATATCCATACACTAAATATTTTTCAACATACTGTTGAGAAATTAATTAATCTTCGACATTAATTTTTCGTTCGTGAATATCTATCTACTCCCTATTAATTGCTAAACACCTACTACGAGAACATTATGATAAGAATCCTGTTGGATGTTTGTCATGAGAATATAATAATAATGTAGTTTCGATGATACTAAGGTACAAAGTTTGCTCACAGTTTTATATTATCCAATTTATATAAAGCGTATGATATGAATATTTTCAATTTTGCTATATTAGCATAATTATCGTACTACAATATGTTCACTCTAGAAAATGATAGCTTTCATCAATGTATACTGGAACGAACAAAATTTTGATACATTATTATCTAAAAGCAATATTTGTTCGTTTTAACTTTATTATATTAATGTTTCAAAAAATATATATGAAATTGTATTTCACTACAGCCTAAATATTTTGAAAAAATGAATGGTCGGACCAGACAAAATTATCACTTAAATTCCAGTTTACAGGCGGTAATTGTTAAAATTATATTAAGAATTTTATTCTATATTTAATATATTGTTTAATTATAAAATTATTGATTTTATGAATAAACTATAGTTCAACAATTTGGTGTTTTATCAAACAATATATCAGTATATCTTAATTGAACCTATATTTATAGTTTTTTTTCTTTCTTATTTATAAAAGGAATGTAATCGCACATTTTAAAGATGGCAAAATGTGTTTTTTGTTTTATAGTTTCTGAATGTGCTGTCTGAATTTGTTAATTAAATTATTCCTTTGAAATCGTCTATCAGTAGCAATTTTATTTTAACTTCGATTTCTTCATTCATTTAAGAATATAGTAGACTAACCTTTAAAATAAATAGAATGTTGTGCAAATGTCGAAAATGATTCCAAAAGTTTATTTAATTCATATTTTAAACAATTAAAACAATAAAGTAGGAGAGCATTGCTATGAAAACAAAATTTATTCATACTTAATTGTTATTAATAAATGCATATTAATATTTTTGAAATTAATAAGCATACGCATTAAAAGTTGCAAATACATTTAATTATTTTAAATATCATATTTATTCAAGAAAATATATAATTCAATTGATTGCCAGAAATAGACACTAGAATACGCAAACATCAATAAAGTTACGTAAAATATTCCTGCAAAGTTTGTTTAACAATGCCATTAAATAAACGTTACTATTGTACCAATTTCTAAAATGGCTTCATTCTCATTATGACTATATAATAGTGAGTAAATATTACTTATGTGAAGCTTATTTTGATTAATAAATTACGGTAATCAATACACATTATTGTTCAAAATAATGGAGATTAAATTTTATCTAAAACTTTATTTAGATTGCTTTCACCGTAATAATATTTATTTACATAACTAAGCTGATTCGTCCAGATTTGCCCAGAAATCAGTATCATTCTTTTGTAATTTCGATAGAAATAGTCATTTTCGGCGGGCATTCTGTTCTAAACAAATCCAAACGAAACTCCGGCCCTCTTCTTCGCTACATACAAAATTGTATAGGTGGCATGCTACGCACGGGCTAAAATATAGTTTAGTTTGACTTTCCATGGCTATGTGGCACGAAATCATCTTACTTAGTTGTTTATATCTTAATTAATTCATGTTAAGTTGAATCAACCAATTCCCGTTAAAGAAGATTCCAAACAATTTTAAAAATACTTTGGTCGAAATTTGAAAATGAAGGTCGACCACTTTCAACCACCATATCTCCCACACTCCTATAGCTACCGACATGCAACCACCATAGTGCACGATCGGAAGATCGAAGTTACTACCACACACTATGGTCTGCTCTGGGTAATTGTTACTGCAAATTGAAATATAGTGACACACAAGTCTATATGAAAATGCCTCTGGTTGACCAATTTCAACTACCGTATCTCCCACAACCCCACGGCTACTGACATTCGACCACCATAGTACACGATGGGAAACTCATGGCTACTACCACGCATAAACACCAGTGGTCTGCGCTGAGTATTTGAGGCTGAAAAGTGAAATAAAGGACACACACGTCTATTTATATATAAATATATATATAGATTTAGCTTTGTTTCCGTTACGAACTGTAAAATCTTAACATATATATATATATATGGGACCTGAAGATTCTATCTAAATTCCACAAATTTCAATTTTTAATTTATTCTCTTCTTCATTATTATTATTTTTTTACTATGTATATGGAATCTATATTCAGAGTGTTTTGCGAACACTATTGTTGTCAATTAATTATTACATTCTAATTCATAATTTCATAGTTTTTGTTGGTGTTTCGGTAATGTTTCATTAATGGTTATATATATATATCTATATATATATATATATATATATATAGGTTAAAACACTTTTTTTACAAGGAAGTGTGTATAAAAACTAAAAAGTATATTATCAAGTTTTTTAAACTATCGTAGACTTTTTTATTTGAATATTTATTGTTATTTATATGTACTAGACAAATCACTTGATTAAAAATTATGTTTGCAACTAATTCATTTCTTTGGAAAAAATGTTTTATATTAGCCATTTTAATTCTGCTATATATATTTTTTTGCAAGGATAAACTTTTGCTCCAACAAATAATAATAAAAATAGTAAATCATTTGTAATCAAGGAACAGAACAAAACTGCTGAATTAAAAGGTTCCGCTGAAAGCATTTTCCATTGATAACAATAAATATCATTAAAAAAAAAAACAAATAAAAAAAAATGGTGTTCATTTCATATTTTTTGTATATTTCCAGACGTTTATTCATTATTTTTTTAAAATAAACAATAACAATTAAATGTTATTTTAAATTACAGTTATAGTTTTCTGACTTAGATTTATTATTTAATCAGGAAATCAATACTACATTTACTCGATAAATAATGAACTCTTAATAATATTAATAACATTAGTATAGATTCGTTTTCATGAAAAAACAAATCAACATATTTTGGGTGGAGTGTAGTGGGGAATGTTTTTATATTATTTGTTGTTGTTATAAATATGATTCCATTAATTGGATAAGTGTCATGATAAGTTTTGATTATTAACTGATTCTTTTTTACTTTATTTACGGATATTCAATAACAAATTAGTGTGTTATATACACAGATATTATACATCTTATTGTCAACTCCTTTTAATATACATTTATAAAACCTTCACTTGATTTTTTTTAACAGAAACATTCGGTTGAAGAAAAAATATTACACTGCTTGACAATTGCTGAGGCACAGAGACATTTTTTGAAAAAAAAAATCACAGGCAATGAATGAAGAAATGAAACTAATGTAACTATGTAACAGAGATAGAGTGTTATATTTTTCATGCAAAATGGTACAAATCCTACCACATGGGGAAGCGGTATAACAACAAAAAAAATGAATTGCCTCCTTTGAAATATTTCGGAGTCGCAAAAAAGATATTTCCAGATGGAATAATGATATATATCAGTCTTTCAGTAAGGAATATGGCCTCCTCGGACACTAATACACATTTTGATTCTGTTATTCCTGCTGTCTATTAAAAATTCTAATTAAATCCTTGGGGGATATTGTCCCACTCTTTTTTCAAGGCTTTAATCAGCTCTTCCATCGTTTGGGGAGGGTGATTTCTTTGAAAAACACGCCTGATAAGAGCATCCCAGGCATGCTCTATAAGATTTAAGTCTGGAGAGTAAGCAAGTCATTCCATACGTTCAATATTTTCACTTTCTAGTGTGGCCGATAATTCAGCGGTAATGTGTGGACGCACATTGTCGTCCGTAAACAGAAAGTCTGGACCTACTGCACCCCTAAAAATACGAACATGATCTAGAATAATATCTCTGCCATATCGTTGTGATGTTACGGTACCTCACTCAAAGATGTGAAGCGATGTTCTGCCATTGTGCATAATACCTACCCACACAATCACGTTTTGGCCTTATCGATCCCGGTTATGAATATTCCGTGGTGCGTGACGTGTTCCTCTCTCTTTCTCTCCACACTAACTGATTGTTTGAATCACTTGTCACAGCGGGATTCGTTGGAGAACATCACTCTGGACCACTGTTGCTGACCCCAACCAATATGTTCCTT
This sequence comes from Maratus michaelseni, assembly GCA_963931845.1. Lineage (NCBI taxonomy): Eukaryota > Metazoa > Arthropoda > Arachnida > Araneae > Salticidae > Maratus > Maratus michaelseni. The sequence goes on from OZ007593.1 coordinate 63,609,671, forward strand.
ACAGAAACGCAATCTTTCTCGACGATGGCGTGGTTTAAGTGGGGTGCATTAAACATTCTTCCTTACATACAAAGCAGCCTGATTTAATAGCCGAGACAATGGTTCTGGCAGATATACGTGTACCGGTAGCGGTGGCAATGTCTGCAGCTACCTGACTAGAAGTGAGATTCCTGTTCCTTTTTGCCAAGAGAGTTACAGATCGATCCTTTTAAGGTGTGGTGTTCTTTCTACGACCACCGGCAGGATTAGCATTTCCACCTTCAGCGACTTTTTGTAATCGCGATATGACACATTTTGGCACTTCCATTGCTGTTGCCACAGTAGTGACACTTTGACATGCTTCCAGCCGTCCATCTGCCCGTCCACGATCGTAAGCACTTAAATGATTTTTCGCGGACATTTTGCACTTACTTATTGCAGCACCACACGGAGTTCAACAACTTAAGGCGCTATTTTTTCCAAACACCTAAAAGTATAAATTTTCGACAGAATAAAAGGGATCCCATGCATTACCTTTCAGGCGGATAACAGGTCCTGCATTAGTACGCCATCTACAATTAATTTTACTATGATTGATCGGCTGTTGGGAACGCTACAGTGAAAAAACTAGTTGTTCCTTAGCAATTGTCAAGCAGTGTACATTCTAATCATATTAGAACACTAGTTAACGACGCGATGTCTGACAAACTATTTTTATACAAGATTGCCTACAAAATGTAAATAAAAAAATGTGAAAATTTTCTAAACAGAAAATTATAATTAGTGTTTCATTAGATTATGATTTTATGAAAGTTTATTGCTTGAATTTATCTAATTTAAACAAATACTGATATTTTTCTAGTTTATTTATTATTTAGATAGACATAATCTAGTTTGGATTAAAAAAAGTTTCTCTTCAGATCTCAAGTTTTGTATTTCAAGATTTTATGAAATTAAAATTTCATGAGATAATGTAATGTACGTTAATATTTCATTCAGTAAAAGAAATTGCAAAAACTGATTAGGATGCAGTTTACGTGAAAGTTTTAATGAACGTTTTGTGTATATCTCTTTAGAGTATAGAATTTAAATTATAGTATATTGAATAATATTTTGTACTTTTTTTTCTAACTAATGTGTTAGTTGGTAAGAGTGTGTCTCTTAATTAAAGTGTAAACTGTGCTAAAACTATATAAACATTTAATGAAAAGTGTCCTAATTTTTAAAGCAATTTATTATAAAATCTCAACTTATAGGATGGAATAAATGCTTAAAAGAGCAGCTCGATAAATTACTACTTATGTGCTTATCTCTTAAAAAAAAAATCGATGTTGTAAATCAAACATTTCAAATTTTTGCTTTTTTGAAAAATAAAAAAAAAAACTGCTTAAGGAATATTCTCGTAGCTAAATATAGGGTTTACTCTGAAATGTCAGAATGGACAACTCAATTTTTTTTGCAGTGCAAATTTTCTTATTTTTCAAAATTGAATTTCCCACCATCACATCAAGTTATTTTCCTCTCCGTGGTTTTTCTCATGATTGATTGTTGTTGATGCAGAATGGGAGTTACTTTCTGTCAAAAAGTTTATTGGTTGTTATCACTATTTTGTCTCTAAAAATAAGAATATATAAAACATTATTTTTTAAATGATGAGATTGATTAAGTAATACATGTTTTTTCAGCAGAACATATTTACATATATTACAGAAACAGTCAGCATATGGAACAACATTTACATATGCCATGTATTCTTCTTTTATATGTGATTGTCGAAGTCAACAAGAACAACCATAAGTTCATTACCCCACATGTGCATGTTGTTCCGTCTTGCAGCATATTCTAGTGTAATTTTAATAACTGGAGTGTTTCAGCGTTACATTGTTTACGAGCTCAGCACCTGAAAATAACATATGACACCTGCAACGGTCTTAACGAATGAGTGACTGTGATATTGTTCTCGGTTGTTTTTCTATACACTTTTCAGTAAAAGGTTTCCGTTTTTTTTTTAACCATAAATGGATCAAATCATCATGATGATTCCTTATTTCATATGACGTTATCATACCTGAAATGAAAAAGTTTAAAATAATGATTTCTAATTAATCTGGAAATGTTATATATGTACGGAACTACCTTTTTTATAAAGTTTTAATTCTATATTATAAGTTGAAATGTTTCATATTATTTTTAGACGTAGTGTTTTCTTTTTGTGTCTCTTTGCATTAGAAATAGATTTTTAAGTGACTTTATATATTCGGATATTTAAGGAAGTATACCACCGAATGTATTTGCTTTCATGAAGTTTGTGGAATACTTAAAAAAAATTTAAGCGTTTAAAATAAACCAAATTTAAAAATAGTTTTACACAGCAGAATTGTATAACGTACATGCTTGTTAAATTGTTATCAAATATAAATTAGCATATTTATTATTTTGTTCACGTTTTTATAGAGTGTTGCGTTTATTGTCCTTTATGTATTTAAAAGGAAACTTCATATATTAAAGAAAGCACTGTATTAAAGAAAGTAAACTTGAATTAATTCAATAGAAAATATTTGTATTTCCGTACCAGTAAAAAATAATGTGAGAGTTAGTTTCTGAACTGCACAATATTTCTTTCACATGCAATCAGAAAAGGAATGAAGAAGGTTAACGGTTGTTTATACCATCATTGACATTCTTTACACGATTTGCGGCAGTTGCTTAAAAAAATAAATGGAAAGGTTTAGTACTACGTTTAATCTTTCTGTTGTTATTTTTTGCAGATTTTGGTGAAATAAAATCGCGAAATTTTATAAGATTAGCAATGTAAATAAAGTGCAAATGTAAATAAATATTCAGTTGTAATTTGTGAACTATGTATGTGTTAGAACAATTTTAGATTGAATACTGACTTTTAATTGTTTAAGATCAAACTTCTATTAATACTTTAAATTTTGTTTAGGTATTCCCCTTTTATTAGTAAGAATTGTTTTTAATAGATATCACGATAAATCATTTTGTAATTTATGTCAAAACGCATTTGAACGGCGAAATGCATTTGAAAAATACATTTTACATCGTTTTCTTTCTTAAAGACAATTTCACGCTATAAAATCGAATGAATATTTCTTACAATTTCCAATACACAAACACACACATATATACAGGGTGTCCGAAAAGTCTGGAAACGGTCAAATAAATCGAGAAATATACATCGGATTGAAAAACGGCAAAATGCGTGTTCAATATTTTTGAAAAATCTATTTAGGGATATGAAAGTTGCCCCCCCCCCAACTTTTCCACGCGGGGGGAAACTTTGAAATCTTAAATGATGACCCCCATTTTTTATTGCAGATTTGGATTTTACGGGAAAAAATACGTAACTTTTGTATTGAACATTTTCTTCAAAACATTGTAGATGACGCTTTAATGGAGTGCACCGCTGTGAGAATCGCTATCATTGCAATGTCTGGAAACGCTCGAATAACTCGAGAAATATTGGTCGTATTGAAAAACGAAAAAATGTATGTTCAATAGTTTTGAAAAATCTATTTAGGGATGTCAAAGTTGCCATTTTTCTAAAATATTAAACACATATTTTTCCGTTTATCAATCTGATGTATATTTCTCGAGTTATTGGAGCGTTTCCAGACATTGCAATGGTAACGATTCTCACAGCATTGCACTCGATTACAGCACCATCTACAATGTTTCGAAGAAAATGTTCAATACAAAAGTTACGTATTTTTTCCCGTAGAATCCGAATCTGCAATAAAAAATGGGGGTCATATTTTAAGATTTCAAAGTTACTACCTTTTACCTACAAGATACCTACACGATCCAAACGTGTTTTAGTAAGATTTCAGATTGCAATCAGTAAGTAATTATAGTCATATATGTTTCTAACTTTTAAAGTATACAGCCGTATTACTTCTTATAGTTCTTCTACAAAATTTGATGCAGTTTGTAGAAAAAAAAATACGAGAGTCATGAATCATTTCAAATTTTTAACCAAAATTTTACACTATTGAAAAAAAAAACAATAAATAAGATTGTCAATGTATTTTGCCAATAATTAAAATTAAATATACCATAATCTTAAAATACTTCTCTTCTTAAAAAGTTTTGAATGATGTTATTTGCCTGAAATTTTTATTATTAATTGAAGTAAGGTTTTCTTTTCTTTTGTTTTTTTTTACAAATACAAAATTATTATTATTTTTGAAGTAGCAAAAAATAAGCATAAATAAAATTATAAGGTTAAATAGAATGACAACACATATAGATAATCGTACTTAGAAATGAAAATAAAAATATTAAATACATTGGACAAACAATTACAAACCATTAGTAGAGGTGATTTTAATAAACATCTAAAAAATGTATAACAACAATGGAAATGACTACTTCACTGTAATGTATGCAGTATCATGGCTTGTGATAAACTATTCCACTTTTGCATTAGAATATACTTGTATAATTATTGTTGAATATATTTTGTGTATATAAAACCTTAGATGCAAGGTTAATACATAGAATATGTTGCATTCAAGTAGTTTTACTGACGCGGATCCTTCAAGGTTTTGCTCCCCAAACACGCTTGGTACTCATTTCGTCGACTAAGAAGACATGAAAGCTTGAGTGATTTTTGCATAATTCCAGAATTGAACCTACGACAGAAGTGAGGCAGTGCAATGCGTGCTAAGAGTGCAACACTTAAATGCTTAAAAACTTTACTTGAAACAAGTATTAAGGGAGTCCAGATCCTATATTTAATTTACGTTAATTGTTAATGTTAGTATTATTTTTATTTACGTAAGTATATAGACATAGTATCAAAGTTCTGCGATGTCACTACAAAATGTATGTTGTAAAGTTAAGATGTTAAAAGTTAAATTATTTCTTTTATGTATTTATAAATATATATTTTTTTGTTTTAAGTGTTCATTAATTATCCATACGAAAATAAAATTAGAACAACACCAACAAATTATATTCAATCAAAAAATATAAATTAAGCATTTTTAAAGTAATGGGATTTTTTTATATGTATTTTAAAGATTTAGTTAACCAAACATCGGTATTTATTTTACATGAGTTATGTCATATTTACGCAAGTAATGTGAAAATTCTATATATATTTATCTATTATATTTTTGTGACAAAAATCGTTAGTTTACATAATGCTTACCTGGCCTATAATGAGAGAAGTTAGAAATGCACACTTAGTTATGTTGTGTATTTAAACGGTAAATTGTAGACATATCACGGAGAAACGTAACCGCAGTATTCTGAGAGGTCAGACTATTATACGTCAAAGCAGAATTTATATTTTAATAATATGAGGCATATATAGATCAAAAGGTCTACATATAGTCTGTGTTAGATAAAGGCTTGTTATACGAGCAGTAGAAAGTTACATTCTAGATTTACATAGGATAACATTGATAATGATGTACAAATTATTGTAAGGAAGTTAGTTTGCTCATTAGATAATTTTGCTTACGTGAAGACACATTTATAAATAAAGATATTGAATTTAATTCATGTCTTGCGAAGTATTCCTAAAAATGACAGTAATAATAAAAAATAATATATTTGGTTTTCGTTTCTATATAAAAAAAAATCTTATATTACTTTTAAATGCTAAAGGTGTAAAATTAACAGCATAATATACATTAAAATAACTTTTATTAGTTATTTTAGATGTTTCGACTCTTTCCGAGTCATTTTCAAAAACAAAATGAGAATATTCTAAAGATGCACGGGCTTTGAAGTTTTTATTTTCATGTACTTTTTTTTAAAATTACGCACGTTATCTATAATTTTTTACATGGTTGTTTATTTTCATATCTTTGACCAAGAGTAACTCTAGCCACAGTTTCGGTAAATTTAAAGATGCCCCATCGTTACATATTGTATTTTTGCATGTTAGTATCTCTATGGTTTCTCTTATTATGGATGGATAGTATAGATTGGAGGGAAATATTATTTTACTTTCATTGAAATTTATTTGGATGGTTTCTTCTTGATATAATCTTGCCAGGGCTGTAGTTTTTCTATTGTATTTAATATCAGCTATATGCTCTTTTTTCTGCAATTAAATTTCCTGCTGGTCATGCCTATGTAGTAATTCTTGGATCCGTCTTCTTTAATAAAAGGTATTTCATGTACTCCTGAATAATTCTCAAACTTAACTGGGACAATTTTACTGCAAATGATATTCTTTAGTTTCTTAGGTGGTTATTAAGCAGATCTGCTTAATAGCCAAACTCCATGGTCAAAGATATGAAAATAAACAACCAAGTAAAAAATAATAGATAACGTGAGAAATTTTTTAAAAAGTACATGAAAATAATAACTTCAAAGCCCGTGAATTTTTAGAATATTCTCATTTTGTTTTTGAAAATGAATCGGAAAGAGTCGAAACATGTAAAACAACTAATAAAAGTTATTTTAATTTATATTATGTTGTTAATTTTACACCTTTAGCATTTAAAAGTAATATATTATTACAAGGTGTTATAATTTATTATATTGTTAAAAAAAATCTTTTATTTAATTTTTTTCATTTATATAACAAATTTCTATGTGTATGTTCAAGCTGGAAGTTAATAAATGGTCATACATGTAATTAAATTTTAAGTTAAAATTTAGTTAAATTAAATGAAGTTCAAAAACATCTAAATTAAATTCATCTATACGTGTTTAAAAAACAAAAATGAAAAAAAAATAATAAATTTAAAATATAAACTAAATACTGTAATTCCATTGAAAACTAATTATTGAAAAAAGAAAAAAAACCGTAGATTTTTCAAAACATGCAGTTGTTGCACGTTTGTTATTTCAAGCATAAAAAATTATTTAAAAAAACTTTTAAAAATAAATAAATAAATAAAATAATAAAATAGTTTATTTTAGTATAAATTGAAAGCAATTAATTTTCAAAGAACCGGTTTACTTTTTCTCCATATAGTGTAAATTCGTAGTATAGTTCGTACTATGGAAGCAGCATAAAATAAAGCAATTTTTATGTTTCACAAATTTTCCACATGACCTCCTTCACACACGATGACACTTTGCATGCGGCTGATGGTGGATAGCACTACAGCACGTATCATGGCAATAGGAATCTCTTGAATCGCAGTTCTGATGGCATCTTTCAAATCAGATGCAGTTTGAGGACGAAACTGATACACTTTGGATTTCAGATATCCCCACAGCCAGAAATCCTTTGGTGTCAGATCAGGAGACCTTGATGGCCACGGAAACAGGAAATGACCGGGGATAACTCTTTCACCAAACTGTTGAGTTAAGACACGTTTGACTGAAGCGCCATCTTGCATTCACACAACTTCAGATAGAGCATTTTGCCGTTGCAATGCGGGAATCGCGTAATGAGGTAACATGTCCAGATAGCGAGCACTCGTTACTATACACGTTTGAAGATCACCGGCAGTAACCTTTTCAAGCAAGTAACGGCCGAGGATGAACGTACTCGTTATACCACATCACACAGTCTCTTTTTCCTCGTTTAATGGACGTGCATGCATATCATGTGGATTATTCTCTGCCCAGTGCACACAATTTTTCGAAATCACGTTACCAGTTAACGAGAAATGCGCCTCATCTGTCCACAGAATGCGTAAAGTCCAGCTGTTATCTTCATCGCACCGGATAAGGAATTGATTTGCAAAATCCAGCCGTAATTGATAGTCTCCCGCTTCCAACATCTGGACACGCTGGAATCGATACGGAAACATGTTTAAAACAGAGCGCACAATCTTGCGTACAGTTGAATTTGGCAGATCCAGAACACGTGAAACACCGCGTGCAGTTGCGGGACGAACTGTGCTTATCGTCTGACTTCTGCAACAGCTTCCACAGGAACGGAAGGTCGTCCCCACCGAGGTCGATCGCATGTGCAACCAGTTTCTTCAAATTTATCAATCAAGTCCCGTACAGCTTTGACAGTGCACGGGCGTCGCCGTAATCCATGGTTTCTGTGGTAAACACGCAATGTTTCTGCGGCATTTTGTCCATTCAGTTAATAAATCTTTACGATTTCCCCACGTTCTTTCCCTGAAAGCGGCATCTTGTTCGGAATGGCAGAAAGGAACATACGCGGATCGCATTTCGTAGTGCCTTTTCTTTCACCTAGCGTGACGACGTCAGTCATGACTGTGTCTTACGTAGAACCCGACATTTGCGTTTCTTGGTTTCTTCTTCTCGTTTTGTGGAGAAATAATGAGGCTGGGATATCAGCCAAAGAAACCGTGTGACGTGTGACGTAAATGAAAAGAAAATTAATGCTCTGGTGCACGGCAAATTCCTTTTTAATTTTCCCTTGCTTAGTTCCGGTGATTTTCATGCTACAGTTGCCGTTCCAACGCTATTTAGGGTTTTTCAGAATGGAGATCACATTCCAATACAAAAAACTGGGTGTTGCTATTTGATTTTTTCAAAATTTTCTCACTGTAACCGTAACTGTTTGTGTGAGACTCTTGTTTTCCATATCATTCTTGAGCGCATACCTCAAAATATCTTTTGCCAAAATTTCATTCATTTTCTGTGAATGGTATGATAGTTAGGGGACCATATGTCGGGATAGTTCTTTTATAATCACCCTGTATATCAGAGACTAACTGAATATAAAGTATTATTAAATTCAATGTATTAGTTCTTAAGATAGAGCGCCCAGAATTTTTTTTTCACATACAGACTCTAAGACTGATATTTTCTGAAAACAGTCATAACGTTTTCAGGACCCTCTAAAACGACAGACTTTTATAAAAACGTTTTTAGAGGATTTACAAATGGCATAACATTTGAAAGTTAACTATGACTGACATTTGGCATAGAGTTTGTTTTGCGTTATTCTACAGTAATAACTCCAATATTTTTTTTTCCATTTTAGTAAAAAATCATTTACATACAGGGATATTCCCTACATTTATTTATGGCGACGATTATTTGTATTTGTTCAGTCCCCAAGCATATAATAGCGCAGAATAAAAATACTTCCAATGTACGTACATGAAAATTTACAGTATGAAAGAAAAATTCCAGGATATATATTTGAAAGTTGTGAACAAAAATAAACAAATACATAGCTTCTTTAGACAATAAAATGGAATAGAAAAAAATAATAAGAGCCTTTATTGAAATGCCTTCCTCCGTTATTTTTAAAAGTAGAGTTACATTTTCTCTCAGGTACTTTTGCGTATTTTACATTAAATATTTTGGTGCTAATTGACTTTTAAATGTCATGAACGTATATTGATTTATGCCATATAGCGAAATTAAAGTTTAAGATTATCCCAGCCAGAACTTATCAACACATTCATTTAAAGAAATCTTTTTCTCAAATATCCGTATTTTATGTTAGTCTATATTTACAACTTGAAATAAGTACTTTGGTAGGATTATCTTGGATTCTGTTTATGCTAAATTATATTAAAGAGCAATTTATACAACTTCAAAACTGAATAATTAATAAATTTAAAAATTTCAGTAAATGTTGCTGTTTCATCCAAATATGCTAACCGAATTTTTCATTAGTCCTCATAACATTTAAAGCTCAAGCAATTCGGTGTAACTCTTAAAGAAGTAAATGGATTTCATTTTTATAGAGCTTAGTTTACATTCTTTATATTTTCTAAGTGTAAAGTTTACTAAGACTTTATATTATAAAACAGAGCTGAACTTAATGAATGTAATTGTTCTAATTCAAACATTTACAATTTATACTCTGTCCAAACGAGCACATTCTATCATACATTTTATATCATAGACGTATATTTATTTTCATTCTTTGGACTAAATCCAAACATGATTTCACACTGATTCTTTACAAATTTATTTTTGGTTACGATGCAATACACAGGATAATAATACAGGATACAATAATACAGGATATATATCACAAAAAACAAAAGCTTAGTAAGCGACTTATTATTATACAAAAGAAAATCATATATCATATTTTCATATAAATAGTTAATTAATATATATATATATAATATATATATATATATATATATATATATAAACTAAATATTGGAAAAATATATGATGTTCTCATTAATTTTATTAGCAAATTCAAATTTAAAAGTTCCACGCATATATATATATATATATATATGCGTGGAACTTTTAAATTTGAATTTGCTAATAAAATCAATGAGAACATCATATATTTTTCCAATATTTAGTTTTTATATTCGAAAATATTTTATGCAATTGAGAACAGAGACATCAATTTGTAATGCTAATGATTTTGTTTAGCTATAACAAAATAAATATAGGGTGAATCTAAACTGTTGGGCAAAACTTTAAGGGGTGATAGTGCACATCAAAACAAGCAATATTAAATAAGAAACTAAGGGTCCCAAACATCTTCTGAAGGCGATAGGCGCCAATAAAGTTTAGGGTCCAAAATTTCAAATTATAAAAAACGGAAAAATTGGTCGATTCGTTTGCGGTTTTTGCTAAAACTATTCTTTATGTCCGTATTTTCTTAAAAATAAATTAAAAAGATAAAGTTTAAAAAAAATACCGATAGAGGGCGCTTTAGACTTTGGAGTGACGAAAAACTATTTTTTACCGTTATTTTTTGTATCTTATTAAATGCTTTCAAAAGCTTAGACTTAAATTTTGAGCTCAAAATTTGAATCGTTGGGAGTAGTTAAGTAGCGCAAACTGAGCTGCGTTCAGGAGTTGAAATTTGAAACACCTCCCTTCCCCCTCCCCACTCCTGAACACAGTTCAATTATTCCCGATCTTGGTGTCTTAAAACAGGCTGAAATAATATGAGTTGTAATTTTCCAACTGGATTACAACAATCCAAATTACAACTCAGGATTTCTTTACCAATTTGAATAATTGTGTTAAAATTAATCCAGGCAGAAACTACTACCCCTACACGTAAAATAAACGATAGAGTAATGATAAAATTAAACAGAAAATCTATTCATAACAGACATGAGTAATTTCTCTGCGCAAAATAAAAAGAAACAATTTGGTGTATGCATGTAGTGCGCAATATGCATGAAGGTTGATACATAGAAAATGGTACACGCATGATGTTCGTAAAGAATCACGAAAACTGCCCACCAGACTGCCCACCAGCAACGATGCAGGCCCCATACCGCCGGCGGGGAGGGAGTTTCGAACATTAGTGAATACCACGGGCATATCCCGTATATCGCCTGCTACGACGGCAATCCTCGCATCCAGGTCCTCGTTGGAGTCGACGGTAAAAACTAGTTGTTCATTACTCGAAAGTCTAAAGCGCCCTCTATTGGCATTTTTGAACTTTATCTTTAAAATTTATTTTTAAAATAATTTTTTTATTTAATTTTGTCATCTCTCTATCGTTTATTTTACGTGTAGGAGGTAGTAGTTTCTGCCTGGTCTACGACACCAAGATCGGGAATAACTGAACTGTGTTCAGAGGGGGGAGGGGGTTCAAATTTCAACTCCTGAACACAGCTCAGTTTGCGCTACTTAACTACTCCCAACGATTCAGATTTTGAGCTCAAAATTTAAGTTTAAGTCTAAGCTTTTGAAAGCATTTAATCAGATACATAAAATAACAGTAAAAAATAGTATTTCGTTACTCCAAAGTCAAAAGCTCCATCTATCGGTATTTTTTTAACTTTATCTTTAAAATTTATTTTAAAGAAAATATTGACATAAAGAATACTTTTAGCGAAAACCGCAAACGAATCGACCAATTTTTCCGTTTTTTATAATCATTTGAAATTTTGGACCCTAAACTTTAATGGCGCCTATCTCCTTCGGAAGACGTTTGGGACCCTTAGTTTCCTATTTAATGTTGTTTGTCTTGATGTGTACTATCACACCTTACAGTTTTTCCCAAGAGTTTAGATTCACCCTGTATATAATGTCTTTGCGAAAATAAAAATGAAATCTTTGAATTTCGAACATTTAATTTTATCGAATTAAATAAAGTTGCAACACAATTCACCAGAAAATTGTTCTTTGTTTTCTCTTAAACAAATACAACCTTTTAAATACAACATAAAATAAATATTTAAGAACATTTTATTTTCCGTATTTCAGTATCCGTTTATGGCAATCAAAACAAAAGCATGTTCATAAGCGTTATTTTACGATAAACACTTTGCATTTTAACGAGAGAAATCCATATTTATGAGAAAAATAATGAAATCTTAGGAAATTGTAGAAATATCTGATACTAAATGTAACAAGATGAAGCAACATTTGAAACAAATAACATTTTAACTTATTGCGGAGTATCTTTAGTAACATTTAGCATACCGCCATCAGTGCAAAGAATGGTGGAATATTGCTCATACATATGAAGGGGAATTTCACCATTCTTTGCATTGATGCTGGTACGTTGAGTGCTACCGAAATTAATCAATTCGTTAAACATGTCTGGTGTTTGAACCGTTTTTTAAACGTGTACTGTACTGCTCCAAGTATAATATTAATCGTGAGTTATCTGATATGTTATGCCTTTCAAAATGTTTAAAAGTTAGTAAAATACTTGAAACTGAACAGTTGTAATGGAAGATTTTGGAGCTGACGTTTGAGAAAAAATCTTTGCTTGTAGAAATACATTTTCCTTCTAAATATTTGCCGTTATAAAATACTATTTTTTGGGGACTATTTCTTTTTGATACCAGAAAGATTGCATTTAAACAAAATTGGATTTAGCTCTGATTTAATCTCTTTTTAGAAATATGTTGCGCATTTTAGGTAGCTTTCTACACAAAAAAGCTACCTATTGCAGCCGTTTGGAGGAAAGCAATTCCAAAAAATTTTGGTATATTTTCACTGATCACGACCTCCATACGCCTAAACCGTCCTCCGTACAAATGTTGATATATATATATATATATATATATATATATATATCTGAAATATGTCATGCTATAATTCCCTTATTTATGAACCGATTTGGATGTAACTGAGTATGTTTAAAGGATATAGGATATACCAAGGTCTCGACCGAGTTCGTTGGCCAGTTTCATCCGCCATCTTGTTTCAAAATGGCGACCAGTTAAAAAATTACAAATTTTTAAAAATTCAAAAAGATGTACAAAAAAATTATAAATTGAAAAAATCGTTTCTGTTAATATAAGTATTAGAACATTATACAAGGATTCTGGAACATTTTTTTGTTTTTGTTATATCTTAAAAAATGTCTGTGAAATTCTAGTGTGGCTGAGAATTTGAAACAATCTGATATTTGTTACGCTGTAACTCTCGTATTATAAAACGATATGAATGTGACTGATAATGTGTACCAAGGTCTCAACCGAGTTCGTAGGCCAGCTTCATGCGCCATCTTGTTTCATTTTTTTAATCTAAAAAATTATAAATTTAAAAATTTGTTTCCATTAAGTGTTAGATTGTGATAAGTGCAGTTTGAAATTCTAGGTTGGTTGACATTTTGAAACAATCTGATTTTTGTTATGCTGTAACTCTCATGCTGAAATTCACATTCAAATTCAGTATTAACGAAAACGGGGATTGAATCTTCTATAATCAGGCTCCAAGAAATTTAACTTCGGATGTCTGTGTAAAATAAGTTCAATTTTCAAAAACATGGACTAGGAAAGCTACATTTTCCTCCCGGTACAGACCGGAAGGACTTTTTAAGGTTATTTTAATTTGGATGCTTATCAGGGAATTCTGTAAAGAAATATCCCCTTTTTCCTCAGAATGCTTTCTTGCAATATTTAAATTGATATAGCTAAATTTATGTGTCATATAAATTTATGAAAATTTTCAGTAATATATTATTTTAATGAACTAAACATCACTCAAAAAAAGTCCTTACATATATAAATTTTTTCAAGTAAATAGTTTTTTAAATACAAAAACAAATTACTATGCTGTGAGTGATCATATTATTAGAGAAACTTCAATAATTGACAAATAATTAAAATCTAGATAAATACAGGCCGAATTCTTTTGGCACTTCGGGGTTTTAAATTTTACATTTGATTTCATATTTGTCATTGAGAGTGTAATCATGCGGGTTTATATGGAGCCAACAACAAATAGAATAAAAAATGGTTTTTGCGATCACCCTGTAACATCAAATACTGGAAATGTTTATAGATATTAATATATAACAATATGGGTCATTTAAAACATCCGGTTTAATTTGTGTAAGTATAGTGCGTATATTCATGAAGATATACAAGTTAAAAAAAAATTGCATATTTTGTGCTGATAGCATGCAGGGTTAAGAACAAATTTTATTGTTACTTGCAGAAAGTTTGATAAAATGCAGTAAAAACAATATATCGAAATATCAATATGATATTTTTAAAATTTTGAAGTAATATAGTCATTTATGTGAATGGATTTTGAAATGCGCATGGGCAAATGCAAATATTTTTTTCATGATTTGGTAGACTATTATATAGGGTAAATCTATCTATACTAATAAAAGAAAGTTTCGTCCTGAATGTGTGTGTGTGTTTGTCTGCGATGGCTAGCAAAATCTAGCCCACCTAGAAGTCTAAACATTTAGGTGTAGATAGTCCAAGGACTGGCCTGGTGTACCTGAGTCTCAGAATTTTAATATTTTAAAAAACAACAGAAGTATTAATTGAAACCTGAACAAGAACTCATCTCTTTTTTTTGCGAACCGGCAATCGGAACTCGCGCATGCTCCGATCCCAATTTACCGCAGTGCCCGATAATGAAGAACCATTTGCATGAAAAATGCGTTTAGGTTTCGAATTCTGTTTTAAATTCAATCCACAAAATAATTTGGTTTATTTAAAAACGAAAAGCATATTCTTAAAGATCGCAATAAAAAAACATATTTATTTTACAATGAAATAACATATTCAAAACGTAATTTTTACACGGGCTGTAAAACCGTTATATTTATGACCATTGAAAAATTCAAAATGTTTGGAAAACAAAAGCTATTTCTTTAAACTATATAACGATCCTACTTGAAAAAAAGGCTTTTATTTTATTTATTTATTTATTTATTTATTTTTTATAAATTCATACCAAATCAGTTAAAAAATATAAATAATACAAATTTGGGCTTTATTTAAGGTTTTATCACGGGCCCGGGCAACGCTAGTGGGTGAGCTAGTATATATATATAATAAAGTCCTGCTTGAGGAACGTCAACACACAGCCCAAACTACTGAACGTTTGAAGTATACTGAAAAATTGAGTAAAAAGACGCATGCAAGCTGCGTCTTAAGACGCATGCGAGCACAAAGAATCTATTTTCTAAAATTGAACCCTTAAAGGAGGTAGAAAGAAGTAGAATTATAACTTTAAAAAGTCCTTAAATTTGGATAACATAGTTATGGCATTAGTGAAATAGTAATATAATTTAATGGATTTTCTTATGTTGATTCAAATGTTACCAAGTAAAGTTGGTGAGATGTTATATATTTTGTAATTTGGCGATGTCTTTGCCACAAAATCCTAAAAACCTCTAATGTTATATGTGATACTTTCTAAAATTTTCTGTAATAATGGAGGAAATTCAAATTGCGATAAATAACAAATGATTTCTTGCAATTGATATAATGTAGTGTCACGAAATCTATTTCCGCAAACATGCGATTACAGGACTAGTTTCTTCCATTTTGGAGATTTCACACACCACGTGAACAGATTAACAATAACAAATAACATTACAAAACGAAAATATTTAATGTAAACAAGAGAGCGATATTTGTAATGTTTCAAAAAAAGTTTTGATTCAAATAATATTTGTAGATACTCTTCGCCTTAAGATAATGGAAAATCATCTGAATACTTTATTAAATAAAATCTGAATGAATAAATTTTCTTCTTTTTTTATGAATGTTTCTAAATGTCTCAGTTTTAGGTTTCTTGTTCCCTTTTTGAAATTTCTTCAATTATTTTTTCTTAACATGACATCAGTTTTCGTTATAGCAAACTTTAATAATTCAAACATTGCGAACAAAGGATTATTCTTATAGAGGTTTCTGCTATTATGCAGAATTACTATCACAAAAGCCAAATTTTTTATTAAAAAATGTTTGGTGAATTAAACTTACAAATATTCTTCTTTTAATTCTATATTTACTTTTGGTTTTCCCTGAATCTCCCCCCTTATTTTAAACAAGTGTTTCTAAGATATTTGGACAATCTTTCGTAATCGGATCACAAGCAAATTGACGTATTTACTATGCCGTTACAAGTTTCGTTTATGTTTGAAGGAAACACTTGTCGGTGAATCCGATTACAAAAGAGTAGGTGGATTATGTAATTAGCTTTTACCAATTTATGGCTTTTTATTATAAAAATCGAACAAAAGAAAATCTACTAATTTATATTTAGTAAATTACTAACATAGTTTAGTTTTAGTAAATTACTAACAGAATTTAATTTAAATTACTAACATAGTTAGTAACAGTGTTTTACTAACAAATTTTTCAACTTCAGTTTTTAATGTGTTTAAAAATCTAATGCTTTTAAATTACGGAAAAAGGTTGGAATGTGACAAATGCAACAATATTTGGCGATTTACCATTTGATACTAGACAAAGTGAAAAGTACCTGAAATTCTGATTAGATAAAGTTTTGATCATTATAAAGCAATTTCGACTGATGTCAGAGTCCGTGCAACTAAACTAAGTGCCAAATTATTTCCATTACTGTGGTTACTACAGAACGAAGAATAATTTAATCTTGAATATAAAGGATAATACAAGTCTAAGTATTTCTGTATATTATTATGCTCATTAGAAATATTCAAATAAATCTTAGGTTCAAGTGTTCACGAATAAGATTTTTAGTAAAAAAGTGTGAATTGCTTACAATTTATCTATGCATATTCTATGCAAGGTATGTGGTTTTGTTTGAGAAAGATATAATATTCAATCAACATCTCTTTAATATTATTTAATGGAACGTAGTCTGGTGCGTATTTAACTCCGTTTTGTAACTATTCTGCATTTGTAACCCAATTTTGCAATCACTACTTATGTGTTAAGCCACACCTGACTATGGACCCTATTACGAAAGTTCAGGAAGAGTTTATTGGATGCCAACTAGGGGCAGAACTTGATTATAAAAGCAAAGTTAAGCATAAGCTTCCCCTCTAAAATTTAAGAGAGCACACAAAATGACTTTAAAATAGGGACTCTAATTCCCCTTTTATACATATTTTTCATTTTGATAAGAGAGGAAAGTTTGACTAATGCAAGATACCAATGCAACAATACTTCAGTATAATTATCAAACTGGAATATCCTAATGGTGATCAATAGACAGTTAACAGATCATATGGCATCCTGATTTGTCCGCTATAAATCACCCAGCTAACTTAACATACATCAACTATATATAACTCAAATATACTTTATCTACATTAGATAAAGGAAATAATAAAAATTGTTTGATGAAATACATGATCTCAGCTAAGTCTTTTTCGGGAATAATATTTTTTTATATTGATGAGTTTCCATGAATGTAGAAATATTTCCTGTGTGCAAGGGGGCCTTAAAATGATATGTTCTTCACCTAGATTCAGAGGTTAATCGTGCTCTGATGGTTTAATTTTCTACAAATCAGATGTCAAGGCTCTTGCCAGGTTAACGGTCACATGATTGCAATTGGTCTATGAAATGAAAAGACAGTGAAAACATAGTCATTTTGATTTTATTTAAATAATTCAGCTTTAAAATCCACTTTTTTATGCTTCACATTTGTTTTATTTATGGGAATTAAAAACTGTTCCTTTAGGGAAAATAATGTATTACATTTATGACTGCATTTACACTGTTGAAATCCAAAGATGGTAAACCATGGTACACATGCCAAAGGAGAACAAATGTTACGAATTACAACGGGAAGTAGAGTAGGTTTTGCATTTAAACTCTCAGTATTATACTTAGCACCAAGCTGAGAGATTCGGAGTTCAACAACTAACCAGCGAGAATGAATAACCCTAACTTTATTTAGGTTCAATGGTCAGCTTATAAGTCATTGTATAATAGTCTTCATTTAGTAGTGCGGCGACTATATAATATTTTTATTCCGTTTGTGGTAATATCCTCCTTTTCCGACCAAGTCCTTATATAAATGATGCACTAAAATGTTGGCCCTTAACAGCCCAATGTTTTCCAACACATTAGAAAATATAATAGCGCAATGCCGTTCGAATCGTTCTCAGAAATAGGGAAAGACTTTCCACTTAAGTGTCGCTATTACTGTAAAATATCAAATTCACCGATATATGTATATTAATTCTATATTATACATTAATTCTGATTATGTATATTATTAGTTTAATTCATATTTTGTATAAAGAAACGTCTCGCGTAGCGTTTGTATCTTGTTAATCATATATAAAGACCAATTGAATACCGTAAAAATTCAAAAAGACTTTGGTGATATACTTAGCTGAATTTCTTTTTTTTTTTTTTTTTTTTTTTTTTTTTTTTTTTTTTTTTTTTTTTTTTTTTTTTTAATTGCCTGTGTTTCTGAATTATCGTTTTATATTTCTTTTAGAAATTCCTGGAATAAATATCAGAACGAGTCCATTCCAAAGAAAAATATAATTATCAATATCGAGGCATCGATTGAAAATCTATTACAGACTTGTTTTACATGTATTTTAATTTGCTCGGTGTCTGTTAAAACGTTGACTGTCTGCCGTACTAATAAATACGATTCCCATTATAGTATTTCTTCAATACCTTGTGCGACTTTTACGGTGGACAATGTGTTAATAAAAAATAACATCTTAAGAGAATACCTTTTCATCAAACTACTTTTCCAGAACAACTGAAACTCAGTGTACAATATCGCCGATATATTTTTGAACTTTCATGATTGTTGGATGTTTAGTTGTTGAATTTTGAAAATAAACACATCTTTAGAATGGAATTTTTTAAAAGATAATCACTCGTTTTAAAATTTTAGACTCTTATTGATTTTTGATAATTTGTACTACTAAATAGACTTATGTCAGTTTTTTATTTTATATCTCTCATATCATTTAAAAACAACGTCACGACTTTTGCCTAAAGATTTATTTTTCTTCATTTTGGTTTGTCATAAACCACTTCCTTCAGGTAGCGCATAAACTCGAAACAAAGCTATTTTCATATAAATTAAAGAAAATCTTTACTTTATGCAAAGAAAAGTTATTTCAAGAAATGACTGACATTCTAAAGGCAGATGTAATTTTATTAATTGAAACATTTTCGATTGGTAAATGACAGATTTAGTAATATTGTCTTATACTTTCTGTTTTTGTACTAATATAAAATATTTAGACCATGTAATGTATACATGTAAGAAAACAAACAAATAATTCATTTTAATTTCAGAAAATCTGCATATCTCACAAAAGATGTGAAATATTTATATATAAAGCTATCATCATTATTACTTTTAATGAAGTCTTCTAAACTGAATTTCGTAGTGATAGAAGAAAGCACCATTAATTTCGGAAATCGTTGTACTAAGTTTAAAATTTACCTAAAGTACTATAATCATACATTTAATTTCTCAGAAATGTTTATATCATACATAAATTTGCTATCTCTTGCGCAATTATGACAATAATGATACAAAAGAAAAGAAATAACAAAAGACTATTATGAAGTAAGTATGTCCATAAAACAGTAATTATATTTTATCCACTTCATTTAATAATTTAAACTTATTTTAACAGCATAACATTAAGTTCTTTATATATCTAGCGAATAAATGTTTTCGGTGAATGATTCCATGATTCCATGGACAATTTCTTTACATCATGAATAATTTTTATAAAAGCAGCACCTCCTACTTAAGGTTTTTTTCATTTTAATGAGCTGTAAAATGATAATTTCTGCAATCATTATTATGAAGAGTTCAAATATTACTCATAATTACTGGAACAAAATTTAGTAATACAAAATTTTCTACATTTTTAAGTATAGATGAAATCTGTAAATTATTATATTTTGCGAGAAATGTTCTAAAAAAGAAAACAAAGATATAAAATCTACAAATATAATCATTACCGGATAATTATTAATGTCCGTGAACGTCTCTGTGTATGTGAGTGAGTGAGTGTGTGCGTCTGTGCATTCCCGGTCTGTACACGCAAAGGCTCCGGGACGAATCGACGCACCCCGCACCGAAGGCGGACGCGGACCGAAAAATTGGGAAAAAAGGCGCGGATGTCAAGTTTGGGCCAAGTTTGGGCCGGGTCGGGAGTCCGACCCGGACCCGGGGAGTTATTAATCGCCGAAACTGTTTTAATTACGGACCGAAACCGAACTTGAAAAAGAATCGAAAAAATTTTCCGTTTTGATAATCGCAGACATCCAAATTGTCGCTTTTTAACGCATCATCGAATAAAAAAAAATCTACCCGAGGTATCGATCCGAAAATCGGGGTACACACGCGGCCGATTTTTGTCGTTCCAAAATGTCCAATTTTTTGAAATTCGGACCGTAACTTTTCTTTATTTCGGCCAAAAACTGACCAGACATCCAACATCGACCCCAGACCGGAAAAAGGTTGCCGTAAAGAATGCCGGGTCGACACATCCGAGATCAAATCGCCCCATTCCTTTTTGAAACAAGTGGAAATAATGACTCTACATTCACGAAAATTTGCTAACACGTGTATAAAAAAATCGCGAATTCAACAAAAAAAAATCGTAAAAATCGACCAGTAATTTTTAAAGATATCAATTAAAACTCATTAATGACACGGCAAATGAATTTATTTCTATTCCAAAGAGACAGCTGCTTTTTTATTTCAACATTCAACCCAGACAAAAAGTCATTTCTGAAAGAGATAAAATAGTCATGTGACTTTCAACTGCGTTTTTTCAGAGGGGGGGGGGGCATCTCCGAATCTAAGGGGCGCCGTAATTCCAAACTTTCACAAGGCGATGCAAAATTATTTCTGCTTTCAGAATATCTAAAAATTATTCTCATATCTTCATTAGGAGCCGATATATTATTTTATTGTATAATTAATCATCGTTATTTGTATAATTAAAGCAAAAGATAGATTTCTATGACAGTGCCGGCTAGATATTAGGAGGCCGCATCTAAGTAGGCCGCGAAGTAGGCCGCATCTAAAAACTGCATTACTATTTTAAGTTTTAGTATTTTAAGTTTTTGTTTTAGAGTGGCAACCAGATATTAGGATAGGGAAAAGAGGGCTTCGCCCGTTATCGATTTTTTTTTTTTTTTAGTTTTAAGTTTTTCTACAGCTCCAACCAGATATTATGATAGGGAAAAGCGGGCTTCGCCCGTTATCGATTTTTTTTTGTTAGTTTTAAGTTTTTCTACAGCTCACTGTCTTTGAACTAGAACTCAGGTAGTCTACATAAGTTGTTTGAGGAAAAGCAGTGTCATCGCCAACCCCCCCCCCCGCCCCCGCCCCCCGCTTTTTTCTTTTAACTGTGGTCCGTTTCTATAACTAAGAAACTATGTTACGGTTTTCCACCAAACTGATTCTAAACATCATAATTAAAGTAATAAGGACACTCTATAACATTTTTAAAAGTTTCTGAGTTTATACCACTCTTTTCGAATAATAATATCAGATTTTATACTTTGATTTCACATTATCTCGAGATCTACGAGTCCAATCGGAACGCGGTTTGGCTCATTCGATTCGATATCGATAGAGGATACTAGAGCTTATCGGTTTTAGTCCGTTACGCACAACCAGGGGGCGTTTTATTATCTCTGTTTCTATGGCCCGGATTACGACGGGGTTTGGCTCTTTCGAATGGATTTCGACAGCTTTACAGATTTTGGTCATGTCCGTATAGAACACATTGCGTCCCCTGGTGGTGGAAGGTGTAATTAAAGGATTTTTCAGCCAACTCGGGTATTATGGGTCACATCACGACGCGGTTTGGCTCAATCGACTCGACGTCGATAGAGGATACTACAGTTTATCGAATTTTGCTCCGAGTCCCACCACCAGGGGGCGCTTTCCTATCTCCGGTTCTACGGGCATGAAAACGACGGGGTATGGCTCATTTGACTCGGCATCGAAAGCCTTAACGATTTCAGTTATGATCGTATAAACAGATTGCGCCACCTGGTGGTGGAAGGTGGAACTAGCGTATACTGCAGCGCGTGCGCAGCACGACTGCTATAAGGTGCGCAGGCAGCGGGGACCCGAGCCGGATTTTCGTTCAGTTAGAGGTTTATACTATTCTATGTGCAATTTAAGGGATTATCCGGTGCCGAAGGCAGCGGGGAACCGGGTTGGAGGTTCTTTCGGTTAGAGGTTTATACTATTCTATGTGCAATTTAAAGGATTATCCGGTGCGTGCGTAGCACGACCGGTTTACGGTTCTGAAGGCAGCGGGCAGGGTCGGAGATTCGTTCAGTTAGAGGTTTATACTATTCTATGTGCAAATTAAGGGATTATCCGGTGCCGAAGGCAGCGGGGACCGAAATCACCCACTCGTGGACAGCCACCCGTGAGGTATAGGAATAATAAGTCCACGAAGAGAAAAATAAACGCTACCCGACACCGATAGCACCCATCCGTTCCAACCCCCACCGCAGGAGGCGGGGTTGGAGGTTCGTTCGGTTAGAGGTTTATACTACTCAATGTGCAATTTAAGGAATTATCCGGTGCGTGCGTAGCACGACCGGTATACGGTGCCGAAGGCAGCGGGGAACCGGGTCGGAGGTCCGTCCGGTTCGAGGTTTTACAAGATTCGAGATTTTCTACAATTCGAGGCACCGATGTAAATTAGGGGCCCGCTGGCGGGCGAAGCCAGCTAGTCCCTAATATTAAGAACGGTAAACGTCTTTGTGTGTTTCTGTCTGTCTGTGCACTCCCCGCTGTACACGCAAAGGCTCCGGGACTAATCGACGCACCGGCGGCGGAAGCGGACCGAAAAATTCGGAAAAATAGCGCGGTGCTCAAGTTTCGATCGGGTCGGGATTCCGACCCGGACCCGGGGAGTTATTAATCAACGAAAGTGTTTTAATTACGGACCGAAACCGAACTTGGAAAAGAAAGGAAAACCACAAATTTTCGCCTCCGGAAGGGTTGCCGGTCTCTCGGGTCGGGGAACGAAAAGGCAGCGGGTTCGCCGCGGAGCAAATTAAGTGCCCCAAACCACAGCGCGGGTTTTTAAACCGACCGGTATCTTCGGAAGTCGGGGGTCCAGAAATTCGGAAATCGGACAGACAGATTCAGGAGAGCATTTGCTTTCATAAATTCGAAAAATCATTTCAGTACGACGATTAGAACCGAAAAAATCCTTTAAAAATCGATCGATAAGAAATAATTTTTCATTTCTTTCGGCACTGCGAACGCCAGATCGCAGACACGTTGCCAGACGATCGTCTGGATCGATTTTCCAGAGTCGAGGCGCATTTTCTCTGACGGAGGTCACGTGGGTTTCAACTGGGTTTTTTCAGAGGGGCGCCCAATCTCCGAATTTAAGGGGCGCAGTTCCTAACTTTTACAGGGCGACTCAAAATTGTTATCAAATATATTATTCTCATATACTCAATATATTATTCAACCTAAATATTATTATTACCTCTTATTATTACCTCAATATATTATTCTCGACTCAAATATATTATTCTCATATCTGCATTACGAGCCGATATATTATTTAATTGTATAATTAAGCATCATCATTCGTATAATTAAAGCAAAAGAAAGATTTCTATGACAGTGCCAGCTAGATATTATGATTTTAAGAAATTATTCTCATATCTGCATTACGAGCCGATATATTATTTAATTGTATAATTAATCATCATTATTCGTATAATTAAAGCAAAAGAAAGATTTCTATGACAGTGCCAGCTAGATATTATGATTTTAAGAAGTAGGCCGCTCCTGAAAACTGCATTACGAGTATTTTTAGGGAAAAGCGAGCTTCGCCCGTTACCGATTTTTTTTTTAAAGTTTTTCTACAGCTCACTGTCTTTGAACTAGAACTCAGGTAGTCTAAATAAGTTGTTTACGGAAAAGCAGTGTCATCGCCCCCCCCCGCTTTTTTCTTTTAAGTGTGGTCCGCTTCTATAACTAAGAAACTATGTTATGGATTTCCACCAAACTGATTCCAAACTTCATAATTAAAGTAATCTAACGTATACTGCAGCGCGTGCGCAGCACGACTGCTATACGGTGCCGCAGGCAGCGAGGACCCTAGCCCGAGGTTCGTTCAGTTAGAGGTTTATACTATTCTATGTGCAATTTAAGGCGTTATCAGGTGCGTGCGTAGCACGACCGGTATACGGTGCCGAAGGCAGCGGGGACCAGTGTCGGAGATTCGTTCAGTTAGAGGTTTATATTATTCGATGTGCAAATTAAGGGATTATCCGGTGCGTGCGTAGCACGACCGGTATACGGTGTCGAAGGCAGCGGGGACCGAAATCACCCACTCGTGGACAGCCACCCGTGAGGTATAGGAACAATAAGTCCACGAGGGGAAAAATAAACGCTACCCGATACCGATAGCACCCAACCGTTCCAACCCCCACCGCAGGAGGCGCCTGTTTATTAGATTTGAAACAATGAATATAATTACATAACAATAATAAAATATAAAAGGTAAAAAATAACAATTTTTTGCAAATTGAAAGTTAAATATAAAATATTTTCGAAGTACTATAAGTTCATGATGTCCTAAATTTATGGTATTTTAGTTCAGAAAGTCAATGGTCAGTTCAGTCAATTCTTTCGTAATGAAAGAGAAATTTTTATTGAGAATATTATAATTCTCTTTTAACTTTTGAGAGTTTGATGGATTGAAAATGATATTACGAAGGTTATATCTGAGAGTTTCGTTCTTATCAAAAGGGAAGTGATGAATCATAAGAGAACTGCATCTCCTTCTGCTTTATCGCATGGACATCTAGGTGAGGCTCTTTTTCTTATTTTATGTAAGTATTGTGGGAAACTGCCATGGTTACTCAGATAATACGGCAGTGTTGGCTGTTTGCAGAGATAATTTGGATCGACTTTATTTATAATTTTATAGGTATCTCTGCCCTTATTACATGAGTCCCAAATGGCTTGCCAGTCAGAGATGGTTTTCTTTTTAAAATACAATTTTGCTATTGAAATGGGGAACAACAGATCTTTTCTTGATGGATATTGGTCTTGTAAGATGGCTTGCTTTGCTAGGAGATCAGCTCTTTCGTTGCCAGTATCACCCACATGAGATTTAGTCCATGTTATTATAATGGATTTATCAGGAATTTGAAGTAATTGATTGTAAATGTTTTTGATAATGTAGTTTCTAGGAAAAGCAACTTTTAATACTTCCATAGAAGAGTAACTATCTGTAATAATTAGTAGTTTATTGTAATCGGAGGTAGATAACCATTTTATTGCTTTATAAATTGCCATTAATTCTGCTTGATATATGTTATTCAGTGGATGATGTCGTATTGCTTCATCATGTATATTATTTCCATCTTTATATATGGTGAAAGCACTGGCTACACCCCCTGGCATGACAGAACCACCTGTGTAGGCTTCCACATCGTATTTTTTTGGATGGATGCATTTTCTATCTTCTATAATTCTGATATTTTGGACTCTGTAGTAATTGAGGAATCGATACGATTTTTCTTTCTGCATTATATTGTTAATGTTTAGCTGTGTGTTATTGATTAACAAATTTCTATTTCCTATTTTCAGTTGGTAGTACTGAAATTCATTCTGTATTTTTATTAGGATTGGTGGAGTTCCTGTAAGAAGATACAGAGCTTCGTGAGAGATAGTCCTATAGGTCCGTATTAAGTTTAATAATGCCAAACGCTGAGTTGAACGTAGTAATTTGCGGTCATCAGTATTCAAGTTTGGATACCAAATTTCGTAAGCATATAGTATTTGGCGTTCTATGACTGTTTGATACCATATTTTCAGGATGTCTGGTTTGATACCTTTATTAAAGAATCGAAATCCTCTAAATCCGTTTACAAAGTTTGCAATCTTTGTTCGAAGGTCTTTCATGTGATCTGTAAAATTGAATTTAGAATCTAACAATACGCCAAGATATTTAATATTTTTTACTACTTTTATTTTTATATTTTCTAATTTAAATCTCGGAAGTCTTCTTTCGAAGAGATTGCTACCGAAAAGCATTGATTGCGTTTTCTGAGTTGATATTTTTAAACCGAGTTCATCACAGATGGACTAAAAATGGACTATTAAAATGGACTATTTTGTTGTTGGTTGTAACTTCCAGGTCTATTACGGTATTTCTCTCTATTGGAATAAAAAAATCATCTGCGTAAACAATAATATCTTCATATAGATTTTTATAATTTTTTATTATGTAGTTAGCTATAAGAAGCCATAAGAGTGGTCCAAGACAGGATCCCTGAGAGCATCCTTTAAATACCCTGAACCACTCTATATATTCATATTGATTTAAGCCTATACTTCTTTTGCTTATATAATTTTTTAGTAAGGTTTTGAGGTATCTGGGTAACGGTGAGTCATCAATTATTTCTGATAATTGGTGCCAGTTTATTGAATCGAAAGCACCTGTAATATCAAATGATATGATGCCCACATAAGTATGTTTTTGTAGTAATTGTGCAATTTTCTCTTTAAGTCTCTCCAATGCTGATATAGTGCTTCTGTTTTCACGGAAGCCGAACTGTTCATCTTTTAGATAGTTTATTGCTTCAAGATAAGTTAAAGTTCTATTTTTTATTAATATTTCTAGGATTTTACCAATCATGGGTAGTAGTGTAATTGGACGGTATGAATCAGGTTTTGATGGATCTTTGTTTTTCTTTCTAAAATAGATGACTACTCCTTTCTTCCACGTTTCAGGAAAGTGTCCAAGGTAGAGACATTTGTTATATAATAACTTTATAAGCTTCATATTATTTTTTATCAAATTTTCTAAAATTCTGCCATCTACCCGATCATATCCTGGGGCTTTCTTTTTATTTTGTTGGTTAATTGCATATTGAATTTCTCTATGGGTAAATTTAAAATTGTTATATTCTTTTATTGATAGTGTGTTTGTGTTTTGAAATGATGATTCGAATTCTGGGCTTGTATTGTAATGGTAATGAAGTAACGTTTCTTGAATCTCTTTGTATGTATCATTTTGAGTTGAAGATTCCATGACAGAGTGGATGAGATCTGTATTTTTTAAATATTTCTGCTTCAGAATTTTAAAAGCAGTACCATACTTACTGTTTGTTTCCGAACAAAATGTTATCCAAGAATCAATTTTAGCTTTTTTAATATCTAATTTGTATTCTGCTTTGGCTTTTTTATATTTAATCTTGAGTTCTACAGAATCTGGATTTCTTTTATGTAGTTTATATATAGCATTTAGGTGGCTTCGCTGTACTTTAAGTTTGTCAGTATACCAGGATACAATAATTTCATGAGACAACTTTTTCTTTTTAAGTGATTTTTGCATGATGTTTAAAAGGATAACATTAAATTCCTCTGTCCACTTCTCTAACTCTGGAACAGAATTGACTGCTTTAAGTGTTGAAAGTAATGTTTCTTCATGTTTTTGAAACAGTTTATTGAATTTTTTAAACGTTTCATATTTGGTTTTGAAACGGTATAAATTTCTTATTGTGGGTGTGACATTCTGAGTCAAAGTAATATATCGATGGTCACTTAGTGATTTAAATGTCGAGTCTATTTTCCATGAATCTATAATATTTTTTGAATGTTCACCGCAGAGGGACCCGGGTCGGAGGTTCGTCCGGTTCGAGGTTTTACAAGATTCGAGATTTTCTACAATTCGAGACACCGATGTAAATTAGGGGCCCGCTAGCGGGCGGAGCCAGCTAGTTGTATAATAATGTTATAATCGTATTTTTAATTATTGCAAAAAGCTTCTTGTGAAATTACTTTTATAAATGTTATTATCTTGAATGAATTTCATGCAATAAAATACGTTTTTGTTGACTTGAACTTAATTTTTAATTATCTGCTTAGAAAAAAATATATAACCTGGTTAAAAAAAATTATATTATAAATACTATAATTATTATAAGGAAAGAGGTAAAAATTCGTTATATATAACAATATTAAAGACAGAAGTTTGTGTGTCTGTATATCTGTCTATTGTGTTCTGAACAGACCGCTGCATGCAGAGGTAAAAAAATTGTTTTGCACCTCTAAGCTCGGTTTTGGAATTTTTTATTAGATTTTTTTAATTAAATTTTCTTACGAATATCTTGAATCGATTGTCGATGTTTTGCATTTTTAACACTTTACAGATAAACATGAGCGCCACTGAAACGTGAACGCCACTAAAACATGAACGCCGCCTTGAGCGCCATGGCACTCAAGGTACCGATCAACGCGGAAAAAATGATCAAATTATTGTAAAAAGCGGCAGGTAATTTTTATTACTATTTGCAAAAAACTGAAAAAATCTGACGACGTCAGTTCAAAAAAGCCGAGAAAAGGCCATACATGGGTCGGATTTCATTAAAAAAATCAACCATAAAGAGATCTATTTCTGGCCTTTTATTCCATTTATTTTTGAAAATTAAAGGAAATAACTGCGAATATTTATCAATGAGTGAAAATGAAGTATTATAACTATCCGAAAAATACAACTATATTTTTATTGCTCGTTTAAATGTTTCGTCGCTTTAATTTCAACAACAAATCAAATATCGCGTTAATTATGAAGCTACCACCATTTTCGAACCTTAACGAAGCATTATTTTCTCGGTCATGGGTCGGATTTCATTAAACAAGAAAGAAAAATCATGCGTCAAGCATAGATTATGTAACACTTTCCAACGCTTCCAAAATAATCTTACAAATCATACCGTTTAATAAGCTAAAAGATAACATCTAATTAAACAATTTGGAAAACGCATAAAATATTTAAAAACATAATTTAAGGAATTTCCAACATATACAATATTCGGAAAAATATCCAATTACTTTTATTCAGCCCTGTATAGGATCTATAGATTTGTATATATACTACATAGGATGCTAAATTTTTGTTCAGTTAGGAAACGCGTAGCGCAGTTTAAAATTCACCTTCAGGAGTTTCTGTCAATAAACGGAAATGTGTTCGCGAACTTTTGTGCTTCCCTGTATAGGATCTACAGAATTTATACACACCACGTAATAGAAAAAAAACGAGTTAAAATTAAAATTGCGTTCAGTAGCTTAAAACGCACTTCCAGGAATTATTGTTAACAGACAGTAGATAATTATTTTGTGTGTCCCTGTAAATGAACGATGACTGCTCTACACACAATATTCTGTAGTAAGCCTCTTGTAATAAACCTTAGTGATATATATAAATTTCAATGCGTTTAAAATAGTGAAACATAATTTAAATAAACCGCAGACGATTTTTCTCCATAGACGTAATGTAACGGAATTCTTTTGACTGTCTCTGTAAAGTAACTATAAGTACTATCCACACCCTATTCCATACTAAGCTTCTTCTAATACACTTTAGTGATATATATAAATTTCAATGTGTTTAAAATAGTGAAACATTATTTAAATAATCCGCAAATGATTTTTCCCCATAGACCGCAATGTAACGGAATTATTTTGAATGTCCCTGTAAAAAAACTATAAGTGCTACACACTTCCGTTGAAATAGGGAACATGCTATAGTTACGACAATAACATATAAAAATTGCAGAGCAATCCGAGCATATTTACGGGAGTTAGAGCACGGACAGACTGACAGACGGCAGACGGCAGACGGCCAGACGGCAGACGACCATCCGGCCAGACAAACCGAAGTCATAAACACTTTTCAACTAGGTTGGAAAGCGTTAAAAAATCAACCAGAAAGAGATCTAATATGCTTTAGATTTCAGCAAACAAAATATCCTATTTCGAGACAGCAACGCAGGAGCAGCTTTCAACGATACACCAGTCAGATAGAACGAAGTCTCGGAGCTTCGGGCAAGGGCCATTAGGTTATGCTGTACACAGCACTAGGAGGTAACGCTACTGTTTGCTTTTCTGTCATTGTGGACAGGGCGGGTCATTCGAAATAAGAACATTAGAAAATGTGTCGCAAAGTAATCCCTACATTTGCAAAATAACACCATTGTAACAACGTGTCCAGAAAACGGGAAAGAAAGAGTATATTTTCGCTTAAAAATAAATTATTTTCTTTGATAGAGGACAAAAGTAGAAATTGCATGCTTGGAAGGAAAAATGGTGGAAATTCCATGGTGGTGTAATGATCGGGTTCTTCTGATCCCTCCAATGTGAATTGGGTAAGAAAGGGCAGTGAGTGTTTCGAACAGCGAGAAGTGGTGAGCCCCTTCTAGTGACCCCCGATCTTACAGAATTTTTTTGAGCAGGTTCCATTTAGCGAACAATTATTCTATGTTAAAGGCAGAAGATTGTTTTGTTGTTTTCCCATGTAGAGAAATAGTTGTAATCGACTATGCTGTACATAATCTTATCTTTGTTAGTTAATTAAATTTGTTTTTAATTGAATTGATTTTGAATTCAATTATTTCACTGTTCGAATTGTTGTTATTTCTCGCTGTTCGAAAATCATCGCTACCAAGTCGAGTGCCGTTATCTCACCGTCGTATATAAACATATCGCGCTTATGCATTACAGTTTTACGTGTAAATGTCTCTCTGATTTTTCTTTCTAATTCAGCATGAGAATATACATAAAATCATTATTTTGATTCAAAACAAACTATATAAAAGGAAAATAATATATAGCTTAAAATGTTTGATAACTAAATATCATTCATTTTTAAAATAAATTACTAAAATATCTGTAACAGTTTTGTTAAGACTAAATATCTTAATATCAAATTTTATATAAAATACAATGGTAGATTGACTTATGTATACAGTCTTATATATACTGTAGATAGTGGCTTTATAAACTACTAATGTTGATGTAGTGGTTAGAAGTTCACTTGTATTAAAGATTGACGTTTTGGCTTAGAATAATTGTAGTGATTTCTCTCAGAAACATGTCCATAATAATTTGATACCTCCGACTGATATGTGCAAGTAGAATATGCGCTTGAATAATGTAAGCTATATAGAGATCAAAAGGTCTGAATGGACTCTGTAACATAACAAGACGTATTATTAACGTAGATATCGTTACGAAACAAGTTCGTAATTATATATTATCATACATTTATATAAATGTAAAAAAGAAATATTTGCAAATAGATACTATTAGATTAAATTAGGTTTTTTACAAATGTATATCCTTGTAAAAGGAATTGTCTGTTCATCACATTAGCAATGCATACATGTTACAAAAAATTATCAGTTATGAATAAAAGTAAAGTATAGCAACTTATGTTTTAGAATTAAGTTAAAGAAAATAGAATTATTTTTAATATGAACAATAAAGATATTGTACTATATATTTTGTTTTTTTCTTTTTGAAACTGCGGAAATATACTGTTGTATTGGATTCTACCTTTTGAATAAGAATATTGGATAGTTTTTTACAACAACATAGAATACAGTGCTGGAAAAATTTATAAAGCCGATAGAAAAATTTACAAAATTAAAAAAGTAATGGAATTGTTGATAACGCAAATTCTATTTTCATTTGCATGATCAACATTGCAATAATACACATAAACTTTTTTTGGAAAAACGGAAGGGGGAACATAAATTATGCTAATTTCTTACAACCAATGAAAAACAACTTGGAAAAAAGTATAAAGCCGATGGTTCTAGCCTCATTTGGCATAATGCCAGACTTAAGAAAATAGGTCGCCATGAAAGTTTAGGTAAATGTAAACGCGTTACGTGCATTCATTTTGTATTTGGTTTGTTTAATACAATGCCAAGAGGAAAAAAAGTTATCCGATGGTCAACAAATTAAAATATTAACTTTAAATGTCTGGTTCTAATATTGCAAGAAAAATAGGAAGGTCCAAGACTGCAGTAAACAGTTTTCTCAGAAATCCCGAAGATTACGGCAGTAAGAAGCATACAGGAAGACCGAAATCCTTAACTGTAAGGCAATCAAGACAAATCCGGAAGCTACTTTGCGGACAAAAAATGTCGTATGCCCAAATTCAAGAACAGTTACAATTAGCATGTACAAGCCGAATGGTAAGAAATGTTTTAAGTAACAATCCCATTGTTCAATTTAAAAAAATTAAAGGAAAACCACCTATTTCTAAGTACCACAAAAATACTCGCTTCGACTTTGCACGAAAACATGTAACCGAAGGCACAAATTGGAGAGATGTTGTGTTTTCCGATGAAAAGAAATTTAATTTCGATGGACCCTACGGCTGTAAATATTTTTGGCATGATTTAAGACAGGAGCCTGATATTTTTTCAAAGCGTCAATTTGGAGGTGGCTCGGTAATGGTTTGGGCTGCATTAGCTGCCTGTGGAACCACTCCAATTGTTTTCATGCATAACAAAAAGAATTGAGTTATGTATCAAGCAATGTTAGGAGATAATTTATTACCCATTTGCTCCTCTTATAACTTCAGGAGACTGGACATTTCAGCAGGACAACGCTTCCGTTCATGTTTCGAAGTCAACTAAATCTTGGGTGGAAGCTAATCAGGTGAAATGCCTTCAATGGCCAGCTCATAGACCCGATCTGAATGTAACAGAAAATCATTGAGGAATTTTAGCTCGAAATGTTTACAAAAATGGATGAAAATTCAATTTAAAGTTAGATTTGATGAATGCTTTTAAAAACTGTTGGAATAATACTGATGCAAGTACTTTGTGTGGTCTGATATATTCAATGAACAGAAGACTAGACAAAGTCATCGAAAAAAGGGTCTCACATCGATTATTGATGAAATACATGTATTGACTTTATAATTGTTTCCAACTTTCTTTGTACAGAAAATTTTCTTAAGTCTATTTATCTTTTATTAATGTAGTTATTAATGAATTTATTTTTTTTCTTTACTTCCTTGTAGCATGTAATATATATGTATGAAATTTCATAAATGTTCTATATTTTGTTTTTTAATTATATCATATTTTCAAGTGGCTTTATAATTTTTTCCACCACTGTATGATCTTCAATTCAATTTAAAGTTAGATTTGATGAATGCTTTTAAAAACTGTTGGAATAATACTGATGCAAGTACTTTGTGTGGTCTGATATATTCAATGAACAGAAGACTAGACAAAGTCATCGAAAAAAATAGGTCTCACATCGATTATTGATGAAATACATGTATCGACTTTATAATTATTTCCAACTTTCTTTGTACAGAAAATTTTCTTAAGTCTATTTATCTTTTATTAATGTAGTTATTGATGAATTTATTTTTTTTCTTTACTTCCTTGTAGCATGTAATATATATGTATGAAATTTCATAAATGTTCTATATTTTGTTTTTTAATTATATCATATTTTCAAGTGGCTTTATAATTTTTTCCACCACTGTAAGATCTTTTTCGATTGATTGTATTATGTCTGGTAAAAGCATATTTCATTAAAAAAATATTAAATTTTCAATCATCATATTAGTAATTTTTATTCTAACATATTTAACTGCAGTTTATGTTTTGATAGTAACTTACAGAATAAGTAGATATTTGTTAATCATAATTTATTTAAATGAATATTTTAAGACAAAAAAAATAGCGTTCAAATTTACAAATCTATTACAATATTATTGATACTAATTTGCACTTATTAATTACAGAAGCTGTATATTTTTAAATACTTTCTAATTATATAGAAAATCATAAAAAAATATTTGTTAGTTTACTATTTTAAAAAATTGAGAAGCCGATATATAATTGAGGCGTAATCATTTCTATACGAACATAGCTGAAATAGTTAAGGCTATCGAAATCCAGTCGAATTAGCCGAACTCCGCCGTAATCGGGCCCATACCAACCAAGGTAAGAAATTCCACCTTCCACCGCCAGGAAACGCATCTGTTCTATACGAACATAACTAAAGTATGTAAGGCTATCGAGCCAAAGCCCGTATCGACTCGAATGAGTCAAACTGCACTGTGATCGGACTCATAGAACCCGAAATAGCTGCAAAATCCTTTAGTTCAACCTTCCACCGCCCGGGCCCCAATCTGTTCTATATGAATATAACTGAAATCTTTAAGGTTAATGCTGTCGAGTCGAATAAGCCAAACCGCGTCGTTATCGGACCCATAGAACCCGAGATACTTTTAGCTTTTTCATTTACATATTTTTTCCATGTAAAGTATTTTGTACATAATTACTTTTGATTTTACAGTGAATTAATTTAAAGGCAGAACATTGCAAAATGTTTTATTTAAATGTAATTATTTAAATGTAATTATTTAAATGTAATTATTTAAATGTAATTTCAGCTATAATAGTTGGAATTAAGAGCAATCCTTTTACATTTATGTTAAATGCACAATTGTTTAACGTATAATTTAATAACATAACGAGTTATCAATTATCTAAATAATAAAATTAGTTTAACCCTTTCAGTTCCATGACATCAGTAGTGATGCTACAAATATTTCATTTCTTATATATATTTTATGGTGTTTATATGAGAAGGGTTCACTAAAACTTTTCCATGTAGGACATAAGGGGTTAATTCCGGAAACGTTACAGTGTTAGTTAAATTAGAATATAAGAAACAATAAAATTTCTTTTATGAGTAATTTGTTCTATAAATAATCATAAAACTTTAAAGAGTCTATTTTTTCAATTATTATAGCATCTTTTCCTCGTTGAAAATACCTGTGAATATGATAAGTATCATTTATTTTACTATTGTATGGATGTTGAATTATCTAAAAAATCTAATAATTTACTGAAATTCTCCATATTATATTCTAAACAGAAATGTAAAGTTATTATAATCCCTCGAGAACACCCGAGCGTTGAACTTAAAATGATTATTTTGCACATGTTTATCTTATACTGCTGTTTGTTATGAGGAAAATACAAAATGTTAGATAATAACGTGCTTAATGGCTTAGTTGAAAATAAATATAACATAAAGTAATAATTTCTTTTCACTGGTGGATACATAATATAATTACAGATTTGCGAATAAACTAAAATGTAAAACAACGAACTTTTATGTTACTTAAACATAAATTAGAAACTCCCACTTGCCAATAATTTCCTAGCAATGTTCAAATTATAATAAGTTTTTAGCATGCGTTTACGCTAAAATTTTGTTTAATATGTAGAAGATGAAAAATGACATATTATGATGATCTTTGGAGATTAAATAACTGTTTTATAAGGATAATAGTTTAAAATATCCTTATGCACATAATTATATTGAATAAATTTATGATTTTTAAAATAAAGCTATTAGCGTAATAATAAAGGTAACAATTTAATTTACATGAGATTATGTTATAAAATAATTGATGGTAATATTTCAAAGATGAATAATTTATCACAGTAAGCCACATGAATATTATGTATTTCAGTGGAAGACATAACTCTACACTAAATATTTGCAGACAGTAAAGAGAGTAAAATAATATACAGATATAAAATAATAGAATTATAGGAAAAAATAAAAGAAAAGATTGATCAATATAAACCAGTTAAAAAAAAATAATTATAAAACACACTGTTATTTTAGTTTATTACATATTGCATGGCATTTATCACATTCCACTAGGAATAATTGGGCACAACATAGTGGTTTTAGGACAACAATTTATTATTATACGCATTTACTTCAAATCCTATCTTTTCAAAGGCATTATTAAATTTTTTCGCACAATAGACTTTATTCATCATTTTGGAGTGTCCCTGCAATATACACACAAACACACACACACACACACATATATATATATTAACTTAAATTATTTTATTAAACTATTTTGTGTAACGATTTTACGATAGGAATTTCAGTAACGGTTTTATGAAATAGAATTATAAAACTTAACAAAATTAAATAAAACATGTGCATGCTAGGTTTGTATTACACAGACGTTTAAGTAATTACAGTATGTTGTTACAGTCAATAACATCATGTTTTTTCTAGAGCAATATGCATATTGCATTTATAGTCATTGTACCGGGCCATACACAAGAAGATTCGATTACATTAGTGACCCATAAACGTTTAAGAAATTATTTAAATACATTTTAGTATCATTATATTATTTGAAACTCTACGAAATTTGCATATCAATAAAGCCTAATGTGGCCTATTCTCCACTGAAAATATAAGGTGTAAAATTTATCGTCAATTTATAAAAAATCACAAAATAATTCAAAGGCATTATAATTTATATCCCATTAATGGTATAAGAGCTATTTTCTCTTACCTTTATTTAACTTATAAATCTTTATGTATAACGACATCTTCAACTAAATTTTCGTACGCATACTAAGCTCAGTTTCCACGAATGAATTTCGATAAGATATTTAGAATAAGATTTTCTGAATGTGAATAATGTGTATTAATAAAAGTTTTCTAATTACATTTTTTTTTTTTTTTAAGATGGCAAGGGAGAAATTATATAAATAAAAAATTACGACAAAAATTACACCTATCAAGACATATATTAAGAAAATTCTATGTTTTTAATACCAATTGGTGGTGAAATGGAGTAACAAAATTTAAGTAAAATATATATTTTTATGTTTCACTGCATGACAGCAATACTGAAGTTAAGAATATATAGCAGAGATTCAACACAATTCCCTTCTTTGATTATAATGTCCCTTGGTCTAAATAGAGTAACTACATTTAAATAAAATTAATTTTATTATTATTATTTAATAAATCTTTAGATTAACCTTCTGCCACGATCCGATTTATCCAAAAAAAATTAGCATAATATATTTTTTTTACGCTGGTGGAGCCCTATCAGGCAATTATGTAACATAATTTTTTTTGCTTTTATAGCGTCATTTGACGGGAAATAACAAGTTAAATTATCATTATTATTATTATTATTATTATTTAGACTTTTTTTTTTATAAATCATCGTATTAAGATTCTTCCACAGTCAAATTTATGTTTTGTTAAAATAATCACATGATAAGTCTCTTTTACGCTGGTAGCGCCCCTGGTAGCAAATACCATAACTAAATCTTTAAAATAAATTATTTATATTTTCTCATTTGGTCAAATGTTAATGTAAAATTAGATATATGACAGATTCAAATAAACTTTCTTTTATGCTGATAATGCACGCTAATTAAAAAATATATATATTAATCAAATTTAAATTATTTCTTTTTGGTACTGTATAACAGCATTAAGATAAAAATAGGCAGTATTCTTTTAACATAATTTTTTGGTTGTTACACCGACTTCTAGCAGAAAATAGGCTGTACATTTAAATAAACTTGATATTTTATGTTTTACTGTCTGAAGTTATTTACTGTGATTACATTGAATTTAAACACATTTATAAGGGCTGTTTTGGCATTACAGTCTCCGTCGAGTTGTCTTTTCAGCTGAATAGCATTGAATGTTCTGTTTCGACAACCTTTTAATAACAGATACTGATCAATAGTGGTAGTACGTGGTTGTTATTGCTCAGACCCAAGTCATTTCCATTTGTTAATCGTTACTACAGTCTTTAAGTGCACCACTCATTGCCTCCCTAATAGATTTTGTGTTTGTTTAAATCACAGTCTCCCGATAATTCCTCCCTCTCTCCTTGAATTCCATTAAATTTACGTTGTTGTGACGTCTCCATATTATGTTTTCTCAAACAACACTTTGGTAAATTGTGTTCTAAGAATGTGCCAGTGAAAAAAAGAAGCTTTTTTAAAACCGTGACTTCGAAACTTATATATTGTTTAATGACATTTTGATGTCAAAAAAGTTGTTTTACATTTGAGGTTTTGTTCTTCTGCATTCTTCTATAATTTAGATTATTGCTGTTTCGTTTTACGTTTGTCCTCAGTAGGCTTATTTTTATATGTACTTCCCTAAATTTTTAAGCAATATTCATTCCGGTGTTGCTTTGCTCAAAATATCGGAAGTGAAATGTTAAAAGTAGATATTAATATTTGAAAAGTGCAAGTCAGTGTACTTTTTAAAAATGTAAACTATTCTTTATGAGAACATAATCCACATACATTTATAAAACACTTTATAATTTTATAAACTACGTTACATTATTTTTATTTTTCCCGCCGTTAGAACTGAACGTTTAGACATTTCTCAGATTTTCTTTTAATGCACTGTATTTAAATACATGGATATTTGTGTTATTTTTTCGTGAGTATGTAATATTACAAAAGTGATTTTCTAAAAATTTTTAATATTTACAACATTTGAAGTCAATTAGAAATAGCATGTTAATACATAAAAGGTACTTCACCTTAATCCATACTAATTACATCAATTACAATTTCTATTTCATACGAAAGAAAAACATTTTATAACCTAATTGTATAATATAAAAAATTAATGAATATATAAACGTTTGAATTTATTGGCATCATTTAAACGTTTTTTAGTTATATAAAATAGTTAGTTACCTGAAATAATTATTAGAATGTTTTATTATTTATAATTTTGCATTCTTATTAAATCGATACTTCTACAAACTTCAAACACTTGTACTTTTTATCAGAAAAGAGCCTCTGGCGGACTAGAAATAAATTTATTTAGAAATTGTGAGCTCCTGGAAAATATTGAAATATTACTGAAAAAGAACAATGTGTGAAAGAAATCAAACGTATATAAAAACACGATTTAAAAAGCCCCAGAATATAAATGTGTACAACAAATATAATTATTTGTGATTTACACATTTTTAAAGACTTCCTTGGAAGTTTAAAGACTTCCTTGTCTAGATGACCAACGTGTTCGATTTTTTTCTCATTTTTAACATTTCTATACAATCACCATATTTTAAATTTTAAATTTAACATATACTCTAAATAAAAAATATACATTGCTCTATCTTAAAATTTGCATTACATATGAAAATCGGCATTTTGTTATTTATTCAATATCGAAAACATATTTTGAAATCACAATGGCAATATGGGTACAAAAAAAAAAAAAAAAAAAAAAGCAACAAGAAATGATACAAAACTGTATTTTGTTTTACAAGTAATTTTGGAATTTCTCTAATCCATAAACATATCATTATTTGCTAAAAATTTTTGTAACTGAAATAACTGCAATATCTAACAATGACATTATAAATAACAGTTTTTTTAAGATTCGATTCTTTCATTTGATTTACTTCATATAAATTGAAATAGAATCATATTTTGAAAACATGACTTTTCATTTTTCAGACGTTAATGTAATATTCAACAATTGCGGTAGCGTAGTTTTAAAACCTTCTCACCGCCGCGACCTGATATATCCGTTCACTATGCTGTAGGTTTCACAGCAATACAAGGTTTGTTTAAATTAATATAATTCTACAAATATAATGCATTTTTAAAACACCAAGTAATGATTGGTACTGTCAAGGATTATGCTTATATGCGTAATTAATTTTTTTATCTCGAGTTTGAAAATTCAGAGTTTTTAAGCATTTAAAAAAAATTACAGAGAAAATGACATTACAAATTTTCCTTTTGCTCGGCGTTCAGAGGGTCAACATGATTTGAAAATTTGAAAAAAGTCAATTTTGGAATTCCTCTCTCAGTATTAGCGATATACAATACATTATTCTTCATGCATATCTTATAGTTTAAACAAAATTCATTTTACACTTATTTTATTTTATTAATTTTTGAAAATTTCAATATGATTATTCCAAAAGAACTTGTGCATTCTAATAAACTTTTTTTTTTGAGTCATAACATTTTCATATATAATCATTTTTATCATTCATGATATCAGGATTAATGTACCACAATGACAGATAATGTCTTTTTTGCAGAAATGATTTATACCGTGAAAGTATTTCAAGAAAATAAGCTTTTAAACCTCTAAAACATTCCTTTTTTTCCGATATAACCTGTATCTTACTGAAAAGGTAAAGAAAATCATTTTATTCTCCGTCAACAGCTGTCGATCGCAGTCGTTTACTTTAACATTTTATAAAGTGGCTTCAAACGCATCGACATCTAAAATGTCTTTTGGGTTTTAAATGTGTATTTCAAATCCGCTACGTTTGTTGAGTATTTTTGATGATGTACATTTGAAAGGAACACAAACTTAATGGAACATAACTTTTTTTTAGCAAAACAAATAGTAAATATCTTGTGCAAGAAACAAATCTGCAATTAATATATATATATATATATATATATATATATATATATATATATATATATATTAAACCCAGATAATTAAAGTAACAGAAAAATTTAATTGTACATAAATGAAAAGAGCAATTTGGAGTAGAGATATTGTTTGAAAAAATATCATAAAAATATACATATTTTTAAAATATTTTAAAAAAGAAATGATAGAATTAGCAACACTGAACATTAATTTAAAAAACATCTTTTATTGACACGCACCCTATCGTATATTTAGGTATGTGTTGGTTTGTGTATAAATAGTAAAATCTTCCATTGATTACATCCTCACATTAAACATGTATCAGCATTTAAAATATATAAAACATTTAAACAAACTCTATTTTTTAATCTTTGACTGTGACATGTGTTCAACTTTAGAGTTAATTAAATTAATTAAAAAAATAGCCACACACAGTTATTTTTGGGGTCATAATCATTCTTCGTTAAGAAATAAATCATTAGGAATTTCCTCGAGATTAGTACATGAACTTCAAATTAAAGCAAATGATATGAAATTCAACCCGAAATGGCCCAACACATTTGAACTAGAACTTCTAAATCTCTTACACAAACTTAGATACTAAAGACAACAAACAATCCCCAAGAATATCCAATGGTTGGAGTATCATAGTTGAGAATTTTTCCAACAGAGCGAATATATGACGGGACCAGGACTCGAACCTGGGTACTTTGATTTGCCGTACCACCGCTCTCCCTACTGAGCTATCCCGACGATATTCTGGGTTGGCATATTTCACTGTTATTTG
Source organism: Maratus michaelseni (assembly GCA_963931845.1). NCBI lineage: Eukaryota > Metazoa > Arthropoda > Arachnida > Araneae > Salticidae > Maratus > Maratus michaelseni. The sequence continues at coordinate 63,650,553 of OZ007593.1, forward strand.
TTGGACAAGTCTGCGAACTGCAGCGCTAATTTCATTCATCCGAGTTATAACTATAGCATTTGCATGACGAATCTTGAAATAGCACGGAAACTCCTGTATACCATGTAATTAGGTCATAAAAATTCTCAACTATGATACTCCAACCATTGGGTACAATTACCTAGTTGAATATACTTTTCTCTATTCATTATGTCCTAATTACATGGTATGCAAGAGTTTCCGTGCTATTTAAAGATTCATCATGTAAATGCTATAGTTATAGCTCGGATGAATGAAATTTGCGCTGCAGTGTGCAGCCTTGTCCAACAAATAACAGTGAAATATGCCAGACCAGGATATCACCGGGATAGCTAAGTAGGGAGAGCGTTGGTACGGCAATTCAAAGTATCCAGGTTCGAGCCCTGGTACCAGCATATTTTCGGTCTGTTTGAAAAATTCTCAACTATGATACTCCAATCATTGGATATAATTTACCTAGTTGACTATACTTTCTTCTATTCATTAATCCCCAAGAATATTACTTATCAAGTTAACTCTTAGTCTGAGCACATTGCACAAATATTAATCATTTCATCCCAAAAGCAAAAATTTCATCCCAAGCAAGAAAAAAATGTTAAAACAATATACCAAACAATCCTCTCATCAATTACCCACATATTTGCTACACCAGATAAGTAATGATTAAAATGCATAAAAATTACCACCTCAATGACTACTTTAACCCATTAAGCTGAAAACAAATAAAAGCTTAACAAAAGACATCTAGGCAGGTTGCTCCTCTAAATAAAAATCCTCTTCCTTACAGACCTCTTATCGATGGTATAGTGTTAAAATCTGAATTGGTCTTTACATTAATAAACATATTTATATGAGTAAGCTATCCATTCATCTTTTAACATAAGAAGTTTTAATCTAATAAATTTTATTAATTAAGTTAGTCTAGGTGTATAAGTTAAATTACACCGAGGATCACAATCTAAAGATAAATAGTTAAATGAAAATTTATATAAGAAACAATCTTAATAATTTATATTTTTAGTTACGGTGGTTGTTTTAACATTCAAAATAAATTTCTTTTTTTTACCATATTAAAACGAAAGTTGGCACAAATCTTGCTGCTATCTTAAATTCTGTAATAAGATATGATGGGCCAATAATATGCCTAAAAAGTGAATTTCTTGACATGATATATGAGAACATGCCTTAGACATTTTAAATTCATTACAGAACTTTCTGTTTAAAATTTAATTTTTTTTTTTTTTTTTTTAATATATCAATTTTAACATCATGTCGAGATATTTTTTAACATATGAAAGTTGCTAACATATGTTTTGCATTTTACTAGAGCCGAAACAGGCTATTAATTAAAATTTTCCAGCCATTTGTAAAAATATCTTTTATAGCTTACAATCATTTAATTTTCTGATTAGCGATAGGCTAAAACTTCTTATCCCTGCTACCTTTAATTTATTACTCACTTCATAAAATTTAAAATGTCATGCTAAAAAATCAAACACAGTACACATCTTAAAGAACATCTTAAAGAACAGTCCAAAATAGATTTTAGATTTTTTTTTTTTTTATTTACTATAAGATTTAAAATATTGAATGAAAAAAATAATAATACTGTTTACAAAATAAGAAAATTACACTGAAAATACCATTCCTTTCTATAATTTTAACCGCACAATGATGCAACAAGTTTATATTTATTTATACATGTTATCTCAGTACTGACACGACAAAGATTAGATTATCTCTGTAGCATTAACGTCTACAAATAATATACATTAAAATTAATTAAAAACCCACTCATCATCAGTGTACACATGACATTTTGTCATTAGATATGGTCGCTCTGTTTTAGTGTCCCCTCATTGGAAATATATTATCAATGAGTTATACACAGATCATATCACTCTTTTTGACTTGCGGAAGCCCGAAGATTAAACACGGATAAGTTGAGGTCAAATGTTTTTCAGTTTTCTTTGCCTATGTTATCTATATTCTTATGTGGACACTACTCGTAATTCACAGTTCACCGGCATACCCCAATAGAGAAGACTGAGGGGTTTTGTACTGTTCATAGCATTAAACTTGCTCGAAAGCGTCACCTCATTACTTTCAAAGCAAACTCTCACTAGTGCCGCGAGACAGACGAAATATTTCGCAGTAGCCTGCATTCGCATCTATCTTCCTTCGTCCTTCATCGGTACCAAAACACCTCTATATCTGTCTTATAAAATTAACAAGCAACGAATCGAAATTAAGATATTTAGTCCTTGAGTCCGCATACCATCATGAAAAAATCATTTCAAAAACACCAATCCTACATGGTTCGTGGTCACCAAGCATATTTCTTTTTATATTAGATTAGATATTAAAATCATCTACTTGGGGCTCTGTGGTTCAGGAGGACCTGAATAAAATTAATAGCCACGACCCATTCTCAGATATAAGATATATTATACTGTACATCTACGACAACATTTCAATGTGTTTTGCAATGCCTAAAAAAAATGGAAAAGTCATATAACCAAGGATCAGGGCTATACGTTTGATATTCCAACACTGTCCACCGAAACATCACTAGATACCCTCGCGAAACTTCTTGTGTCTGCCTTGCAGATGAGGCAAAGACAGTGTGTGTTCTCTGTAAACTACCTTTATTCGCTAATGCTCTTCTCGAAATCGAAATCTTTCTTCCACTAAAAAAAGAATAACACTGCGGTTTCTTTTTTTATTTGAAATTGTTCTGCAGACACAAAATAACAACAACAACAATCGATTATATGTCGGACTATACCGTTGGCATATCACTTGCAAGTCAATGTGGGTTTTTAATTAATTTCCATGTATATTATTTGTAGACGTTAATGCTATAGAGATAATCTAATCTTCTTTGTTTTAGTACTGAGATAACAGTATAAATAAATATAAACTTGTTGCATCTTTGTGAAGTTATAATAAAATTCAAAGCCCAGAAAGTGTCTGTTACTATTCCGGGCAGGACCACTCTGGTCTGCGGATCGACCGTAGTTAAACACCATTTTAGGCTTAATTAAAAACCTAATCTAACATCTGACAGCTAAATGATAATATCTTCTACTTGAAATCATGTCTGTTCAGCATATTTTCCTATAAAACATGTATATCATATCATATTATAATGTTTTAAGAACTTAATTAAAAATCCAGATTAAACCAGAGAATCCCAGATACAAACAAACGAACACTGTTATAAACAATATTGTTTTGGCTCAATCTACCGGCTTTAAAATGTACTTTTCTACAATACAAACCTTTCAGTAATAAAATCTTCATGCTGTTTGTTTGTATGAAGTCTTATGAAAATGGAACGCATATCAACAAACCGTCATTTTTGACGGGGGTTATGTTCTAGTATATACATATTTGTCAACAGAAAGTTTCACTAAACTCATACAAAGATAAATCACATTATAACCACTGTCCTGTTTGTATTTGATCCATCCTTATATTTTCAACATGATGAATTCAGTGGGGTATAACTTAATAGATATTCCGTGTATGCTATGCTCTCACGTAATACGCTCAAGCCAATTTTTAGTGAGGCATTTGTGTAAAAAAGTCGCAGATAAAAAATGGGAGGAAAAAATATTTGATTTTAATATATTAAAATATAGCTGTTAGTGCTAAAACTTCACAGTCTGAAATGAATAGCTTAATTTTTTGTACATTTAAACACAAAATATCCGCTCAATGATTTCATGCAGTAATCAGTGGTCACTTAAACACGTAGGGTGGATCGATCGTATATGGTGCAAAAATAAATATTATTAATCAAAACCTACCTATGCGGAAAAGATGTTCTATTGTATGGAGATTAAGAGAAAAAAAATTAAAAAATTAATTTTAAAATTTAATACTGCCGCAAAGAGTTTGATTTTTCGAAAAATAATTGGAAAAAGACCTAATTTTGGTTAGGTGATTTTTGATACAAAATAATTGTTTTAATTTTAATCAAAGCATACCTATGCGGAAAAGATGTTATATTGTATGGAGATTAAAAAAAATTAATAAAAAATAATAATTTCAAAATTTAATACTGCCGCAAGGGGGTTGGATTTTCGAAAAAAGGGCATTTCCAGCTTTTTCATTCTTCCGCTTTATCCTTCCACCCCTCCATAAGTTGGAAGCGCTACGTCATGGAATCTTCCCTACATCATATGATACGCCCACGTGGCTCTGAATTAGGGATTCTATAATAGCTAATGGAGTCTTACTCTGAATAATACTGGATAAACGTGTTCCCACCGCTCGCTCATTCAGTTCAAAGCTAGCGGCTTACGGAATCGGGCGCTGTTCTCGAAAAGTGAAATAAATTTCGATTTCATTGTGTAAGTTTTCTTTGTAAGTGTATTGTGTTGCGTAGTGTACATTGAATATTATTGCACATGGCTATGTTAAGAAAAGACATGATTTGCCCTATATATTGGTCTGGTTGTGATATGCCAACGAATATGCTTCCTACCTACAGTAACGTAATAAAGTGCGTATTTTGGCATTCAAAAGAATACCGAAGCAAGGAAACATTGTCTACATCTACACTTTCCTCCTCATGTGAAGAAGTTGCTAATAAGTTAGAAGAGACCTGGAAACGAGCTTCAATCCCAATAATTGACCACTATAGCATTTTGAGAAAAGTTCGATTATACCACGACCAATATCGCGGTCTTCTTAAATCTTACAAAGCCAGAAAAGGGATTGAAAGCTATCGCAAGCAGATTGACGTCTTCCGGAAAAACGCAAATGCTGTTTTTGATATATCGGCGTGTACTTGTAAATCATTTGAATGTTGCTTCTGTAAGAAAGAATGGAAAGTACAAATGAACGAGAGAGAATTTCTATTAGACATGCGAACTGTAAGAAAAATGTTAATCAGGTCGCTGGATTGGAAAGTCACTTTACAAATAACTAAGGCCGAGAAACGAAAATTAAAGCAAGGGTGATACGTGGAGAAAAACAAGACACTGCCTGATGTTTCTTCCAGTTCAATATATTTGAATATGAATATGAATAACGGGTGTAAATTGAAGCGGCGTATATGCGAGCATACTGACTTTTTTTCATCATCAGCTATCGTTGAAAGCGACGCCCAAAACGCTGACGGTGTCACTGTCACATCTGTCGTGACGAAATTACATGCCGTAGCAAAGACATTGGACCGTTTTGGCATTTCCGACCGAGCAGGCGCTGCCTTCGTGTCAGCTGCGCTTCAAAATGTGGGCAGAATCTCACAAGGCGATGGGTCGAACGTCGTTGACAGAAATAAAATTCGACGTGAGAGAACAAAGGCAAGAACAACTCTACCGTCTCAGTCAGTTGTGAAATATTCTGACCATGGCCAATTTGGTTTATACTTCGATGAACGTAAAGACAGGACTATATCACTAGGAGATAACAGAAGAAAAGTCATAATAGAAGAACACGTAAGCTTGGTAAAAGAACCTAGTTCCGAGTACATCGGACACGTATCTGTAAATTCTGGGAGAGTGCAAGTCATTGGAGAAAACATCATAATTTTTTTGTCCTGCGTTGACAACAATATAGATGTAACAAAGTTGTTTGCGATCGGTAGCGAAGGAACATCTATTAACACAGGTGCTAATGAAGGTGTTATTCGAAATTAGAACTGATTCTGAAGCGTCCACTTCAATGGTTTGTGTGCCAATTACACGCCAATGAGCTTCCACTACGTCATCTTTCGCATACGTAGATGGAATTACGACTGGGATCAGAAGCTTCACTGGTGGAATAGAACCTTGTTATTACGAGAAATGGGTTTTTTGCCATCCTGAAAATATCCTGATATCGATGTTACCTGACGACGGAACTCACATAAGGCAACTGTCCCTTCGAAGAATTCTAAAAACGAGCGAAGTCAAACGGTCTACTGCAATCCCAAACATTTCAAAGAATAATATCCGTATCTCCAATTTACCAGCTTTTGAACTTTGTGCGACGGATTATATTGTTTGATTAAATGACAAAAATGTGACAGAACCTGAACTAACTGAACAATATGGTGACGACATGATTTCAGAAGCAATAGTAAATCCAGCAATTATTCCGACGGCAATAATATGTACTATCAAGGGGTTTCCGTGCCACACTCAAGCTACAGAACGGATAGTCAAAACAGTCACGAAAGCATCTTCTGCTGTTTGTTGATCATATAGAAGAGACGGTTTTACAAGAAATCGCATCGAATCACGAAACCTCATGTCAATTTTCAACACCAAACGTGATTATCGCCCACTGTAATTTCGAGGATTTTAAATGTTTTTCTTTATTTAATAATAAAGAAATGGTAAATAAGAAGCTGACGTCTTTTCTTGTAACCAAGTAAGTGTCCTCTTATTCCAATTAATATTTAAAATTACTAAAATGTATATTTCATTTAACAAAAATCACTTTGACTTTTTACCGTAAAAAGACTCAAATATATAAATTTCAAACAACTTGCGGCAGTATTAAATTTTGAAATTATTTTTCTTAATTATTTTTCTCTTAATTATCATACAATAGAACATCTTTTCGGCATAAGTAGGTTTTGATTAATATTAAAACAATTATTTTTATTCAGAAATCATCTAACCAAAATTATGTCTTTTTTTCACTTTTTTTAGAAATTTCAACCCCATTGCGGCAGTATTAAATTTTGAAATTAATTTTTTTAATTATTTTTCTCTTAATCTCCATACAACAGAACATCTTTTCCGCATAGGTAGGTTTTGAAATTGTGAAAACAAATTTTTCGATCCACCCTATTAAACAGAGGCCAGTCATAACCTAAAAATTCATTTATCAAATTCAAATATTATTGTTTTTAAATACACCTTGAAAAAATGAAGTTCGTTACATAGACGAAAAAATGCGATGATATACAGTACCAAAACTTTTTTTTTCCTCAAACCATTAAATAATGCAAAAAAGATTGCGTTACACATGCCGCACAATAATAACTTATCAGAAAAATTCTCCAGTAGATATATTTATTTTTTAAAGCAGTTTATATTCTTATAGCATCATGGGATTTTAATAGAATATGTCTTACGGACTTTAAAATTTGTTTTCATTACATGTATAACATATGAGAGCGAAAACTGCAAAAAAATGTAAGTTTTATTATAATGCCAATTGCATTTCCTTCATCTGCTATAAACATCTGTGATACAAAAACAAATTTAATTCCAAACACAAAACAAGATCAAAGAAAGTTTTCCTTCATTTCTTCACATCTAATTTCATTTTACATTACTTCAATGTCATGAACGAAAACTCAAGAGAACAAAAACAGCAGAAATAAATTTAATTTTAAATGGGATGTAAAATTTTTATCAAATACAAATAAATAAGGCTGAGACTCAGGAGATAAGGCAAAAGAAATTGAAGGAAAATAGGAATTCGAATTAAAGTTTTTTTTCATGATGTAAAAATTTCTTTTGGTGTTTTTTAGTTTGAACTATTTTATAGTTGAAATATTTACCGTAATATATTGTTCGAAAATTTTAAATATATTTTTATATAAATTTAATATGTTTTTTTAAATCTTTATTTTTTAAGAAAAGACGACCAATGACAAATATTATATAAATAGGATAAGTTTAAAGTAACCTTGAATTTTATGCTCTTAATCTGACATTTAAAATGTTAGAGAATGTTTTCTGACCGTAATTTCCTGATTGTGTTAACAATTTTACACATAATATGATGTATATAAATTGTAGCACGTAAAACAGATAAAATACTAATAAAAATATATATACTTAAAACGTGCTGAAATGAGACAGACATATGTACAGTCGTGAAAAAAAAAAAAAAAAAAAAAAAAAAAAAAAAAAAAAAAAAACCTCCTATTAACTCCGCAACAAATTACTGTAGAAGAAAGTTACTGGTACCAAACGATTGGAAATAAAGTCTACTTTTAAATGATGTATATAAAATTTTCTTAGGAGGCCATATACATATAAAAACACACCCAAACTTTGTTATTTTCAATAGCAAGACCCAAATTTGACAAGATATTTGAAATATGCAGTTCAAACTATGCCTAGATACCAAATTTCCTGAAATTCCTACGATTAGTTTCAGAGAAATTAATTTCTTTATAATGAGCATATTTTAGGGACTGTATCCAAATTGAAGTTCGGTACTCGATTGTTGAAATGCTGCAGAATGATTAAGTCACTTCTTTTAATGTATTATGTTTTAGCGATATGACCATTTTACTCACTTAATAAGTTTCGGTTATTGTTATATACGGTAAAATAATGATTACAAGTGTTGAATTAATCGATTAAAAAATATATAAGATTATTTGTAATTAAAATAGTTTTCGAATATGTAAATGCTATTGGAATTTTACAGGTGTTTTTATAATGTTTTTTTTTTTCAGATTTTTCATATATTTAACTCGCTCTTTTTAAAATTTATTGGCGGAAACGTGAATAATATTGGCAAATACAAAATTTAGAATAAAAAAAATAGTATAAAGCAGCGTAAGGAATCAAAGTAAAAAAAAAAAAAAAAAAAAAAAAAAAAAACGCAGTTAAATTGCTTTTTTTGAGTAGGAGGGAAGGATGCGTGTATTGTTTTGATATGTGCTCGCAGGATTTATATTCCGATTTATTTGAAAAATTAAAACTAAATCTATGTTATAAAGACATCTAAATAACTTTACATCCGTTATTCTCCTTCGGAATAGGGTTAATAATTCTATGATTAAACATATTCTGGTAGATCATTTGAAATTTTACAATTAACATTCTAGAGCAAGCAGTGATAATTCGGATTTGAATAGAGGCGGAGGGGGGGGGGGCAATGTTTTGGGAAAATATATTTTGGGGCCATTTTGTTTCAGCAAATACACTACGCATATGCATTTTTAAGAAACCTCACTTCATACATATATACTGCAGAATAAACAATATAGCTTTATTAACTGGAAAATCAATTCCTTTAAAGATAACAAAAATGATTAATTCTTTTCTAAGGTAGAACTGTTCATATTTTTCCAAAATGAGCTTTATTAATTTATCAATAAAAGCGAAACTATTTTGCATAAATGACGTAAACATACAACTCATACAAATACGTTTTACGTAATTTTAATGAAAAACTTAAAAGTAGACATTGAAAATAATATATATAAAAACTAATAATACACAATTAATTATAAATTTTTCCAATCATGTATTTAATAATATAAATTTACACAATATAATAAACAACATTAATAATAATTTTCCAATAAAAAATTTTACCATTCACAAGACATATAAATATAATCGCACACTTGGACGTAAAATTTTTAATTACAATTCTTTTGCAAAAAATTTGGTCTCTTCAAAGAATTACCCATGTTATTGTAATGACCCAAAATATCAAAAGTATATAAATACAACACATGGTCATATCATTACTGGTGATCTTAATATTGTAGAACAACCTATTTTACAAAACTTAATGCATAATGGCACAAAATTTCGTCTTCCATATAAGTGTAATATCAAATCCATAATATTGCAGTTTATTCAAGATATTGATTTGTTTATATATAAAATTGCTGTTGATTACAATAAACCAATCGAATATTTCAGTGAATGGAGATTTTCTGTAATTGATAAATTAAAAAATGAAATTATAAAAAATTATCATCATATTACACATGCAGCTTTTAAAAACATAAATAAACATATATCAGAATTACAAAACAAATTTATAATTACTTATGTAGATAAATCTCCAAATAATTATGCTATCATTTGTAAAGAATACTATAAAGTGTTAATTCACAATGCAATCAACACAAGTAATATTTTTAATAAAACTAAATTAAAAATTGAAATAAATAACAGAAAATTATTAAATTATCACAAATTACTAAAAATCAAATGTAATAATTTTAATTATCCTTATCTTGTTATAATTCCAAAATTTCATAAAAATCCTATTAAATTTCGCACTGTTACCATCGGTTGTAACACATATAATAAAAATGCAAGCAATTTACTACTTAATATTTTAAAGCAGATATATGATATAACGCTAAAACATAATAACCAACATTGCCTAAAAAATAGTTTTCAACTCATTAATAAAATACATAATATCAATCCGGTAAAATTCATAAAAACATTGGATTTTAATGATTTATTTAATAACATTGATATAAAAGACTTACATAAAACAATGTGTATATTATTTAAAGAATTTAAATCTCAATTAAAATTAAAAGAACATATTTCAGTAAATTTTTTTAAAACTTTACTAAATTTTACATTGCATAATAATTACATTATATATGACAATATTATCTATAACAATGCCAGGGAATTCCGCAGGGCGGAACCGCATCTAGTATTCTCTCTGACCTTTACTTATATTATTATGAAAGAAATATAAGTCCGAACAATGATTATGTATTTTATCGCTATATTGATGACATTATCTTATTTTATTTCAATGAAAAAAATTGCACATCACCACTCAATTTTTATCCTACTCAGCTTAAATTAAGCGAAAATGATTTAATTAATAATAATATAAACTTTCTTGACTTAAAAATTAATATTACTAATAATTATAAATTAATTTTTGATATTTATGATAAGAGATTTGATTTCCCATTTAAAGTAAATATTTTTACCAATTATGCTTCATGTTTACATAAATCTGTTTATAAAAATATAATTATCAATTATCTACATCGTATAAAATACTTATGCTCAGATATAAATAAAAACAAAAATATTAGATATATTCGAGATCAAGCAAAAATATATGGATATCCTATTTTTATGATAAATTCAATCATCAACTCATTTAAATAACATTTATTATATAATTTAAATATAAACATGGTATGTAATAAATTATTGTTTTAGTGTGCGATAACATATAACAAAAGATATAGAAAATAATAATTATAACATACATTATTACAATTATAACATATTAGGAAATTTAATATTTAATATTTGTTTGAACATTATATACACTTTATGTAGAAAATTACAAATATAACATACATAATTACAATTATAACATATTAGGAAATTTAATATTTGATTGAACATTATTTATACTTTGTATAGTTGTGATTGTGCGTTGCCGATCACCTATGTTTAAGGTATTATTGATGTGCAGTTTTCATACATTTATAAATTAACTTATAAAATAACAAATTAAATTATACAATGATAACATTGGTGATTATAACTCATATATATATATCTATTTGCAATATATATAAAAATAAATATATATAGTTTTTATTTTTGTCTATGAATAATTAAAATTAACAAGTATTTTAATTACTGCATTGCATTAATTTGATTGAAAAACAGTAGTAATACTATTAATTATCAACATTATAAATTTTGAGATATTTTGAATTGTTTATGAATTATTTAATTAGATATTTAAATTAATCTATAAATATAAAATATATTTACAATGTAGTATAAATTAAACATTAATTATTTAAAAACAAGTCTAATATATAATTAAGTAGTAGTAAAAATAAAACATTAATTATTTAATAAATGTCTATAATATCAGTGGATTAACACAGCTGGCAGCAAAAATAATTTGAATTAAAATAATATCTCTTTTACATAATATATTCTTGTTAAGAATATCTGAAATGCTGTGCAAGTTGAATTAATTCTGTGTAGATTTATTCATATAGTAGTATTATATTTTATTTGAATTTTGAGTAAAATTACAAGTTAGTATTGTTTTTTAAAGTTTATTTATATAAATAAATCTAATGAATAGTATGTAACTAATAAAGTGGATATTTAACTAAATATTAATTATGAACTATTATAATACCAATAGATGGCGACACTTTACCTTTCAGGTAGTTGTAGATAATATTGTTAATATTATATTTAATTTAACTATAGAGGGAGCTATTGATTGTATATTAATTTTACTTTCAGGAATTAAAATTGGATGGAGTAATATATATTCACGGATATAAATTTGTTACAAGTGTATTAAAACCAGAATTATTTTGAGTGTTTTTGAATCATTTTGTGATTGGGTGTCATTTATGGGGTTGTGTTTAAAAAAAAAAAAAAAAAAAAAAAAAAAGTGTGCTCTCAACTTGTCTTACAAATAATTTCTCTCAACTCGACTTAGTTAACATGTATGATGCATTGCCATGTGGATGTGAATATTATGTAGAAGTTGTGACATTTTAAGGATTCTGTATAATTATTGTGAGTAAAATATTTTATCTACACTTTACGCGTTCATATTTCCAAATTTATTATTTCAAAACTGTTATCTCGTGGTAATTTAGTGAGGTGTTAATTACAGTTTTTTGGATAATCGATGTGAGTGAAATATATTGTATTTTCTTAATGGTTTTTTATTTCCTATTTAAATATTTCCAAATTTTAATATTTCCAATTGTTGTCTGGTAATAATTCAGTGTACCTGGATGATTCTACTGATCTTAGCATTATGCCAGTAGAATTATGAAACACTGAATTATTAATTAAAACACATGTGGGTGCATCCAGGCTGATGAGTACATGTGCATGTGTTTTTCCATGTCCAATTCATATTTAATTCTCATGTGGTCCAATTTTCCATTGTGTATGGTTCATATTTAATTTGTTAATCCATTTGTGTTTACTTAATTGCAACTCCAATTTATAATTTTTTTTTTTCCCCTTTCTCTCTATTTCTTTTTTCAATATTATTTTGGTATGAGTAAAATTTGGCCAATTACCATTGAAGCATCAGCTATGGTAATATTATGTTTGCACATGTTAATTATTAGCTATGTGGTATTCTGTATACACAGTATCATTGATTATCTCTTTGGAGATTTAAGTAGTATAGAACTTGATATGTTTTTTGAAATTCATAGATATTATAATTATATATATATATATATATATATATATATATATATATATATATATATATATATATATATATATATATATAGAGAGAGAGAGAGAGAGAGAGAGAGAGAAATATGTATACATAGAAATATATATATAGAGGCGGAGAAAAAAAAACAGAACACCCCCTACTAACTCTGCAACAAATTATTGCAGAAGAAAGTTACTGTTACCAAACGATTGGAAATAAAGTCTACTTTTAAATGATGTATATAAAATTTTCTTAGGGGGGGGCATATACATATAAAAACACACCCAAACTTTGTTTTTTTCAATAGCAAGACCCAAATTTGACAAGATATTTGAAATATGCAGTTCAAACTAGGCCTAGATAGCAAATTTCCTGAAATTCCTACGATTAGTTTCAGAGAAATTAATTTCTTTATAATGAGCATATTTTAGGGGCTGTATCCAAATTGAAGTTCGATACTCGATTGTTGAAATACTGCAGAATGATTAAGTCACTTCTTTTAATGTATTATGTTTTAGCGATATGACCATTTTACTCACTTAATAAGTTTCGGTTACTGTTATTTGCCGTAAAATAATGTTTATATATATGTTGTAATATGTTGTAGTATGTAGTAATGTTATATATAATGTTATATATATATATAATGATATATATATATATATATATATATATATATAATATAATGACAATATATATATATATATATATATATATATATATATATACTAATCAAGGCTGGGATTATTCCTCTATTTATATAGTGCCTCGCTATCTTACATCGTACTCCAATCACATGTCGTTGTCAGGTTTCTTGTGCTCGCGCGCGCATTCACTTACGCATCAGTCTAAGCTAGCTTTCAGATTAGTCTAAGATCGCGAAGCACTGAAATACGGTTTACGCATTGTTTATATCGTAAGACAGACTTAATATCTAAGTTTATCAAGTCACTGTAATCCCAGCCTATGATTATAATATTTTTTTCAAACAGGGATGAGAGCGCTCCGACCCGAATGTCCGGTTTTACCACTAAATTTTAATAGTATTCTCCACCGTAATGAAATTCAGAAATTCTGTCCTTGAATAAGGTGACAAATACTATTAAAATTTAGTGGTGACAATCGGGCATTTAAGTGGGAGCGCTCTGATCCCTGTTCAAACTATGCTTTAATGCACATCATAGACGGCCCCTTAAAGCAGCATCTTGCCGTTTTTTAAGCATAATTTGATAACTACTTGGAAGAAAAATTTGAAATTTTGAATACGCATATAGCAGGGCATAATAAATATAAATCCATAAAAAAAAAAAATTGTAGGTTGCAATTCATATTTTTTTCGAATATTAATTTCATAATTCATAATTTATATTATAAAATTATAAAACTTACAAATTTTACGTAGTTATGTTTGGGTTCTTGAGTATTATAAGCAAACAAAACATTAGCACATTAGGATTATAATTTCAGGAGATATCAATAAAAATATAAAAATGTAATTTAACATTAGAAGCTCTAAAATTTGAATGTTTATAATTCGAAAACGTATCGTCCAAATGACTTAAAATTTAGTATCTAGGCATGGTTTGAACCGAAGATTGAAAATATCATGTCAAAATTGGGTGTTGTCATTGACAAAAATAAAGTTTAGGCTCGTTTTAATATGTAGATGGACCCCTAAGCAAATTTTATATACATAATTTAAAAGTAGACTTTATTTCCAATCGTTTGGTTCCAGTAACTTTCTTCTACAATAATTTGTTGCAGAGTTAGTAGGGGGTGTTCAGTTTTTTTTTCCACGACTGTACAATATATTATACCATACTTTAATCCCGAGATTTACACACGTGTTTATTTTCAAGGAGAAACGTAGACTGACAATAGAAATGTCGCTTCCACTGCGTTGTTACATAACGGATGTTGAACAAGGGCTAGTCTATTAATCTGTAGGGGCGTATGAAATGTCCATGCGTTCAGGCGCTGGATTCTTTGATATTTTCAAAATGTTGAACCATATCTCTGGCACGTTGCAAGATAAACCATCATTACATGTGCTATTTCCTTTACTCAAAATGTTTAATTAGTCTCTCATTTTAGCAGTATAATAGTTCGTTGTAGGTTCTATAATTTTTGCGTTTGTAAAATCAATTTTTATAGTCTGACGTTGATATACTCATTGATAATGCTGTGGACGATTGGTTGAATTTGATGCCCGAAATGTAACATCAAGTTCTGACATCAAATTCAATCAACCTTCCATAGCATTATCAACGTTATATCAACGGTAGAATATGAAATATATTTAGAAAAAAAAATATATTTAAGTATATATTTCTATTAAGTATTTTATCTGTTTTAACTACAAGGTGAACTTGTCATTCCATTTTAAATACTTTTTATTTTTTTACTTACCCATCATACGTAGTATAGGGTCTTGTAATCGTTTTGAAAATCGAAAAAAAAATTTTGACGGATTTACACGTTTCAGACACTGGAGATTCCGAAAAACATATTTTTAGAAAACACATTTGCCGACCGTCTGTGTGTCTGTGTGTGTGTCTGTGTGTCTGTAAACGCTCTATCTCCCGCAAAATTTGAGATAGAGACTTGCAATTTGGTATGTACTTAGTATGTAATAATGGGAAGAAGCCTATTTCATTTCAATAACCTCGATTAACCGGAACAATTTTTTTCGGACTCTCGAAATATTCGTTCTGATGAAAGGTATATAAAAATTTTCATAATTGTTTATTTTAAGAAATGAATATAAAAGACAATAAAAAAATATAAATTTTGCATAAAGCATGAAGTCAATCGGATAATGAATGGCCGAGATGTTTGGAATCCCATTTCCCACAATCTTCTATTTTTCATGACCCTGTATTTCATCCAAATTTCACTTCAAAGATATATTTTAATTGGAAATTTGACGCTTAATCAGATGCAATAAACCGTTAGTTAATAGGATTATTATTTTTGGAGTTATAAGGATGTTTCTTTCAAGCAATTCAGTAATCGAGGCTATAAAGTTTGTGACGTCATCAAGCCACGATTTTATTTGAATTGCAATGCATTTTATAAGTAGTTTACACATTTTTATTTTAATATTTTACATTATGCATATCCATGATGGGTAAGTATTACGGTGGCCCCCAACGACTAGTTTCTCTTATGTAGACCTTGATTTAAATTTTAAAATCATGACTACGAATTATACGAATTAGGGCTATCATGTGTTTTACTTTATGTTCTATTGTGTACTGTCTGTTTTTTACATAGATAAAAGTATTTTTTAGATATTAAATGATAAAATAAATAAATAATATAATATATAAATGTTGAAATATAGCAATTATAAAAATAAAAGTTATTAACTGACAAGCCATACAACAAAATTTCAAACCATTTATACTTTAAAAGCAACAACACACCTCTTAGTTTTTAAAACAAATTCCTACTGTTACAAAAAAAAAATATTTTTAAATTTTTGAATAATAATATTATTTTATCTCTTTATACGAATTTTTTTATGTTTAAAGAACGTTCGATAAAATCATAAAACTTCTGTTGATAAAAGCTGTCAAATACAATTAGGTAATGCTTTCGCATGGATTTAAAGATAATAAAATGTGTTAAAGTGCAAAATTTTAGCTGTTTATGATTACTATTTAACGTTCATGAATAGGTCGTTTTTATATCTCTTTATTGTGTGTAATTCAGAAATAAATAATTTGTGCAACATGTGTAAACTATATTTCCAGTGTTGTGTATATAAAATTATAATAATAAACAATTAAATAATAAAAATAAAAATAAAAAACGGTTAATATGAAATCTCTACGTATTCGCAAAATTCAGAAGGCAATTTACGTCCCAGTTCTTTCAAAATGTACTCATTAAAAGAAACATACATAATTAAAAATAATAATGATAAACATAGAAATTTGTGAGTGTGTCTGTGTGTGTGATTGTGTGCTTTGTTCTGAAGACCCTGCATGCAGAGCTTCAGGGTTTTGCAAGAAGGTAATTGTATGACTGAAGTTATGCATCTTGAAGCAAGTTTATTTTTTATTTTTTTGTAAATTAGCTGATATATTATTTAAAAAGCTTATAAACAAAGCGAAATGGCGAGCTTCCATCGTGCTGCGGATTGTGTTTGAGCCTGTTCGGGCTTTTTTTCGGTTCTTCAAGAGGACGAAGGAAAAAGTTTCATTTTTTTCTGCAATTTGAAATTTTAATCGCCGGGTTTTCTGCAGATATATATATACAAAAAAAAACTAAATAAATTAAATTTTAAGTGAAAAACTTCGCGTTAAACCTGCCACCCAGATTCCTGCGCCTCTACCTGCCGACAGAATAAATGAAGCCTATCCATTCCAAGTTACAGGCCTAGAGTACTTAGGTCCGTTGTACATTAAGGATCACAATGATACTAAGAAAACCTACCTATTGCTCTTCACATGTGCCGTAACAAAAGCAGTACACCTAGAATTAACTCCGGACTTGACCACAAAAACATTTCTACAAGCGTTCCAAAAATTTGTAGGAAGACGAGAAATATGCAGCACTATCTACAGTGATAACGCGAAAACATTCCATAAGGCAAAACGAGAATTGAATTTACTATGGAAGATTATGAAAAATGAAGAAGTGAAAGATTTGTTTAGTGGACTGTCCATCAAATGGAATTTTATAGTTGAAAGAGCAGCTTGGTGGGGATGTTTCTGGGAGCGTCTTGTAAGATCAGTTAAAATGTCTCTAAAAAGAATTATTGGAAAAACTTCAGTTTTCTTTCAAGAATTGGAAGTAATTGTGATTCAAGTAGAAGCTATTCTCAATTCTAGACCTTTCACCTACGCATTCAGTGATCCTCGTGAGCGAGAACCCCTCACATATGGCCATTTCTTAATTGGCAGAAGATTGTTAACCCTACCTCAATCAAAGGTAACAGTTCCCTAATCCAATGAATATCAAATAATAAAAATGAGAAAATGTCAAGAAAATATTTTGACTCAAGTTTGGAAACGATGGAAATCCAATTATATGCTAGAATTGAAATCTGCTCACCAGCACCAACAGGCTGACCGACCAAGTGAACTTAAGGAAAACACTGTCGTTCTTATAAAGGAAAACACCCCACGCCTCATACGGAAAATGTGTGTTATAATCTAGGCTCATCCTGGACGTGATGGTCGGATAAGAGCATGCACAGTGAGGTTGCCAAATGGAGCCATCATCAGAAGACCGGTGCAGCTTCTTTGCCCACTTGAACTTTCAACACTTTCGTCTCCAGACGAACTTCGCCCGGCGGAAGTTGTGGCAAAATGAAAAGGAACCACCAGATGGCGCCAAGCGCGTAAAACATATTAGACTGACTGACTGTTTTTGTTTACATTTTCGTTTGTACATAGTTTGTCGTGTATTCGTTCTGTATCGTCATTAAGTGTGTCTACCTGTCCAATAAATAATCTTCATCAGTAAAAGATGTTTCTGCATTTAAAGAAGCTAACAGAACACGAACCAGAAAATTAGGTGAGACCAAACCTTTTATTTATTTTATTGTCTTGTATGATTTAAGAAAGTTACGAATTATATTTTACATGCAGATGAAATGGAAGGAAAAAGCTCGCTGCATATTTCAGCGGTCGGGAATTCGCCGTATTTTGAATGCCATTGCGTTTTTTAGAATTTAATGTTCATAGGGTTAAAACTCCATTTTAATTATATTCGTTTGGTTGTTTGAATCGAGTTCCACATCTTTTTAGATAAAATTTTTGTCTTTTAAATTACATACTTTGTTCTTAAAGACGAAATCTTATTGATAAAAAGAAGAATAGCACAACACAAATTTTGCTTAAACTAAGTATCATTATATATTTATTGTCTACTCAAATTGGAGTACGAATAAACATATTTTTTATACTGCATGTTTTACATTTTCAAACTTTTAAGCAATTGTAGTAGAAAAGGTGTAATTTTTAATGATCAAAAAGGAATATCAAATTCTTTTTTTTTAAATAGATTTTAATACTTATTAAATTTGTTAAACAAAAATAATTAATTGTTTGCATAAGTTCACATATTCTGTATATATATATATATATATATATATATATATATATATATGTCACTAATAAAGTGAAGCCTTAAAAGCAATATGGCTAACGGGATAAGCCATTTACTTCAAAAAGGGTGGTGTAACTGTGGCTTGTCATAAGTGTCATGCAGCAAAATATTATCGGCACGGCATCCTTTGTTGTTCGAAATCAAAATATAGTGACGAAATACACGGATTTAAATAAGATGGGCAATATTTTGGATGGCATAATTCATTCTTATTGGTTGGATATGTCTTCGATACCATTCGTGTAACCCAGTAAGAAGAGCAATGGCACGGCAAGCCAAGGTACTCAGATTTGAGTCTTGGCTCGGGCATTTTTCGCTCTGTTTGAATAAACCTAAACTATGATACTCTAACCATTGAATATGATTTACGTAGTTTCAGAAAAGTTTCCTCTTTCTATTATGAAAGTTGTATATCTGAGATTAAAATAACGCATAACTGAAATAAAACTTTAAGCCCGATAAGAAGGTTTTGTATAATTTTGCATTTTTCCCTATTGATTTCTGTATTTAACAATTATAGATGACGAATTCTGTTCTTATACAGATTAATGTTCTTAAAAATTAACAAAATATAAAGGATTTGTGTTTATTTTCTTGAACTTTATGACCGATACGCTGTCGCAAGGTGTTAATAAATTTCAATTATTTTCATATTTTCTATATTTCTTCATTTCGTAACTTTTACGTGGTATAATCATGACACAATTTTTTAAAAATATTTTAGCTCCCCCCCCCTCCTTTCTATATGTATCCACTGTTGGTATTCAGCTTTTTTTACCTGAATGTTCTGATTTATGCTTCATTAATATATTTCGTGCATGAAAATAAAATAATTCTTGCATTTATATTGTTTTTGTCAAATTAAATTTCAAAAAAAAGTTTGATTATCATTTATTTGACAGGATTTCATATCCATCTATTCAACCTTCTGCTGGATATCAATATTTCTAAATATATTAATTTATTTTTATATATTTATAAGAAAATAAATTTATTTTTACATATTTATAACATTTATTTTTATATATTTATAATCTTTATTTTTATATATTTATAACATTTATTTTTATTTATTTATAAAATTTATTTTTATATATTTACTTTCTCTATCTATATTTCATTTTGATTTAAGAATTTTAGAGGGGCTGAAAGAAAAAAGGCTTTTAAAGTTTTTCCATTATCTGATATTTTATATCTATATTAATGTTTATCTCTATAAATTATCTTTATAGCTTAAGTTCATCGACTCTTTAACAATATTATTTTAGATCAATTTAATAAATCATTTAACCTTCAATATCTATCATACTGGAAGTAATAACTGTCGTTTTCCGCGAAATACTTTAGAAAAGATTTTTCAATCTAAGCTTCTGATACTTTTTAATCATAAAACTTTCATATTTCTTGGTGGGAATTGAATTTATTAGTGGTACAGTTGTATTGCTATAAAAAATAAAAATAAAAATTATTACTTTTCTCGTCATTTGATTAAATTTCATTTTTTTTTTATTTCACTGCATAATTCATTTCTGATATTAATAAAGAAGATCTCTGAGCAAATATTTGAAAAAATATTTTTAAATAGTTATGATTTTAAAAACGAAAGTATTCATTGTTATATGTAATTAATATTGTTATATTTAATTATATGTAATTAATTTCAATTTAAAGGGAAATTGTTAAATAGTTACTTATTTTCTAAAGTTTAATCTTGAAATTGGTTTTATTATATTTGAAAAGTTTTAGAACGGTAAACTGGATAATTCATAGCCACATTTGGAGCATTTCATAGCCAAAACGAATTGTTTATTTAATTATTTATATTTTTCAATATAGTTATTACGAAATGAAAACTTTTTTTTGTTATCATTTCCATACATAAAAAAACGCACGTAAATTGTCTCTGTATATGAAAGTTAGCTAAAACTTCCTTTTGATTTTCTTACAATAAATATTTTAGCGATTTTTTAAAAAAATAAATTTACAGCAGGTTGTATATTAAACTTCATAAAAGTACTATACATCAGATAATAGATAATATATCTTTTTACAAGTACATATAAGGTAAATTTTTATTTGCTACAAATGAGTGGATTTTATAGTAGCCAAAACTCTGACTAAAATACACACGATATGACTTTTTTTAGAAATGCATGAATTTGTCGGATTTTTGTTTAGTGTTAAAAACGTTATTTAACATATTAAAAACGATGCGAATTTTTTAGCAGACTGTGCAAATTTGTATATCTTTATCAAAGGGATGTGATCTACATTTATGAGTTTAAAACATAATGATTAGCAGCTGCATTTTATTTACTACTTACCGAACTTTTATACCTAATACTGATAAAACAAAATAAAGTAAATCTAGACAGATTTGCTAAAAAATTATCGATAAAATGAAACTGCTTTCTATGATTATATATATAAATAAAATGAAAAAAACAGTCATATCTTCCACGTTGCTAAATTAAATCCGGTTTAAAACACATTTTTGTCTGTGCAGGTTAAACTGAAATATATTCTAAATATAATAGTTTACAGAAATTATCTAAATTTGCCAATTTTTAACTGTAATTTTGAGTAAAATGTTTCGCAATATTTTAACCATAAATGTGCCTCCAGTAACCTAAATAAAACAAATTATGAAATGCGAAAAAAATAAAAAATAAGTTACACATTTAAAAATACTGCATGATTAGTTCGAACCATTGATAAAAAATAATTGATAGAGATTGAAGATAAATTAATTATAAATTGTAAATTTGGAATGCTCACTCGGGTTTGAAAAACGTAAGAGATAAAGAATATTGTCCAAATATATATTAAATGGTGTGTACACGCATCCGTTTTTCTCAGTAGTATGGTACCACTCTTTCAGACTTTAAATATATTTTTCTAATAATTAAAGTTCATAAATTCAAATTATTGAATGAAATCGTAAATGGTGTTTTGCGATTGGTAAATAATTTTCTGAAAAAAAAGTCGAACATGCCATTGCGCAATATTCCTCTTTGTTCAATTCTAAAACAAACAAAAAAATAAATAAAACCGCTTTTCTGGTGCTGATACTGAAGTTATAGGTAACTAGCTTTATGTTAAAATAAATGATCAATCTAAAAAAAGCACAAATAAATATATATAAAATGGCAAACAGCTGTTTCGGAGCCCCTAAAGTTCCATCATCTGTCAAAATTTAAAAGATTAAAAACTGATCCAAAAGTTTAAGCCATGTAGGTTAGGGCGTATCGAAAAAATCCAAATTTCTTAGATCTTTTAGCGGTAGTGCGGAAAAGTTGTGAACTCCCTTTATTGAAAAGTGTGCGGAATCTTAAAACTGTGGGTTGATATCTTCTGTCGCCTCAGTGGGCCGAAAGTTCCAAAAATTGGACTAAAAATGATTAAAATACAAAAATTAATAAATAATCGCAGATTTCGCTCATCGGTTTGTGGTAGTGCTTACAAGTTACTGTTTTGTAACAACAACAACCAAAAAAAATTGTAGAATTATAGGTTAATATCTTCTGTCGCCTCATCGGCATCATCGAATTTTTGAAATTTTGATGCAGTTTGGTAGTTTTCTCTGTATAACTGTTTACTGCTTGCATAATGCACAATCGAGACAGACAGGGTTTGTCGGTCTGACAAAATAGTGGAACACCCTTATTTTCACGCTGAGAAACAACAACAACAGCCTTACAAAGTTTTAAAATTATACATTAATATCTTCTGCTGCTTCATCGACACCATTTTTTGGAAAATGAAGGCAAAATTTTAAATAAATACACGTCACACTTAAATAATTTTAATGCAAACACAAACTTTATTTTTACCTTTCGAACATACAAATGACAAAAGCATTACTGCTGGTAATCATTTTTGGTCTCAAATTTTGACATGTGTTTTCTGGATTCTAGTGTCGCTCTAATAAATCTATCCCTGTTCTGCATCCCAACTGTTTTTTCGGAGGCTGCAGTGACTAGTTTCAAAATCCGCTCAACCGCTTGTGTGTGTGAAGGAAATTTAATAAATTCCCAGCAATACATTGGCATACTGCCTGTATCATCTTCAGAAATTCTTGAGAACTGATTTCTCTGAGAACAGGAGGCGATATCACATAAAAAACTTGCCAGTCAATGAGATCTACATAGTCTGTAGCTCCAAAGTTAACAACAGGAATAACGAATTTGCGAACACAATTTCCGTCTGGGCTAGTCTTTCTTGCCTTGATAATCCGCCGAGCTCCAAGGGTCCTAATATGGTACCTATCATCAGTTAACATGGACAAAAGCATGTTTCCTTGAGCCGCAAAGTACGCGTTGCGAGAAATAACTGGATCGATTATGTCACAATACTTTTTTGGCAATTACCGAGATGAGCTGATGAAATTCCATAGGTATTTAGCGCCATCCTTTATGGAATGACGAATCTTAATTCGGAACCATGAGAATGCGTAGACTCTTAGAATGAATATAACCAATGTTAGCAACTCATTTGATGGGTCTGATGTAGATATATATAATCTCAGTATTCGATTGGAAGTTGTTAGCCAGCGGGACACATTCAATGTTCCCGGTTGCCGGATAGCTAGATCTGAACAACAAACGCCAGAATTAATGGTGGTACAAATGTCTAATAAGTATTTCTGATCTGAACTGAGGGTGGTAGGATCAAT
Organism: Maratus michaelseni; assembly: GCA_963931845.1. Classification (NCBI taxonomy): domain Eukaryota; kingdom Metazoa; phylum Arthropoda; class Arachnida; order Araneae; family Salticidae; genus Maratus; species Maratus michaelseni. The sequence continues at coordinate 63,674,293 of OZ007593.1, forward strand.
GTCTGGCAACTTGCATTCAATACTATTAAAAACAACAATTGAAAGCTTTTCGCATCCCTTAAGGTTTCGTCCAATGTCTCCGGTGTTAGATGTGGGGCCAAATGACTTGCCGTCTATAGACTCAAACAGGTGTCGTAATGGCAACTCATTGAAATGAAGTAATCAGATAATACATTGGACTGGCCTCTGAAGTTTCAATTCAAGCCTGCGAATTACGCCATTAGACAATCCTGTGTTCACTACAGGGCCGTCACACCCGAGAACAATAAGGTTGATAAAATCATCCAATAAAGCACTTGTTTACGTATTCGTAAATGCTATTAGACATATCAACACTAGATCCGCATTCAAGTGTAACATGTCCCATATACATAGAACCAGGGTCCGATACAATACAGCAATGAGCTTCTACAATTGTTCTTTAGAACTGCTTGTCCTCGAGTGTTTCTGATGTTAAGGTTTTGTCATGTCGTCCATCAAAATAAAGGCCAGATAGAGTGGAACAGTTTTCTTTTGATTTTGAGAGCAATTTTTTGTAAATTCTCGATTTTTCCCTCCATATTTATTTTTGTCTGTGACGAGGTTGGTATCTGATTCCGATATTAAACTCAAATCTTACATAACACGCGAACCAATAACAGCCGTGGCTCTGTTGGAGACACCATTTCTTTCACTGACAAGAACTGTGTTGTCCAGTTTTAAACGCATTTGAACACTCCTTGTGGGCTCCCACATTATCTTCACTTTTTTGGCAGACCGCCAAAGCCAGTCTGTCTCGATTGTGCATTGTGCAAGCAGTAAACAGTTATGCAGAGAAAACTACCAAACTGCATCAAAATTTCAAAAATTCGATGCCGATGAGGCGACAGAATATATTAACCTATAATTCTACAATTTTCTATGGTTGTTGTTGTTACAAAATAGTAACTTGTAAGCACTACCTCAAACCGATGAGCGAAATGTGTGATTATTTATTATTTTTTGATTTTGAATCATATTTAGTCCAATTTTTGGAACTTTAGGCCTAATGAGGCGACAGAAGATATCAACCCACAGTTTTAAGATTTCGCACGTTTTTTAATAAAGGGAGTTCACAACTTTTCCAACCGCAAAAAGACCTAAGAAATTTGGATTTTTTCGATACGCCCTAATGTAGGTGTGCTTGCGTCTCCGCACGCGACCAAGATAGAATGGCCCATTCTATCTTGTTCGGGTGCGGAGACGCAATCATTACTATTTGGCTTAAATTTTTGGATCAGTTTTTATTAATCTTTTAAATTTGTCACTGATGATGTAGCTTTAGGGGCTCCGAAACAGTTGTTTGACATGATAAATATTTTTGTGCTACTTTACATTGATCATTGTTCAAACCACCTACATATTTTAATAATAATAATAATAAACTAGTTTTATGGTTTATGTACATTTACCTATGCCATGTATTGAACAAGTTAATGATCATATTTCTTGACGCTAGTTGTACTTTAAAATTTTCAAGCGACTGAATTTTCGATTGGACACTGCGTATTATTTATTTATTTTAATTGTGAATTAATGTATCAATTTAAATATTACTATACATATTTAGTTGAATACGTTATTTTATCCGCAATTAAATTAAAATCTGTCAAATTACCCTAAGCTTTTATAAAATTATTCCATATTTGAGGCAAAAATATTTTATTTCAATAATGATAAGAGAGCATTCTTGTTTCCAGAAAAAAATTTCATTGAAATATTGAAACTTTTCTTTATAATTATACCTCGTATGTGATTTATCGTGTTAAGATGAATCTGTTACAGTATCGGACGCGTTTGTATGCGTGGAGTATTTGAGTATTGATCATTGGATTAAAATATGTAAACATACATTAACAAGCTGTCTCAATGTATGTTTGAAAAAATAATATGTTTTATGTGTAATAACAATGTGTATTACACCATCTTACCTACTGTATTGGTACACCTTTCTGCCCATGTTGTATCTGTAAACAAGAAATCATTAGCAATTATATAGATTTATTATTATTTCAAAAAAAAAAAAAATTATCAGCATTTTAATAAAATAATTGCGCGAATTGCAATGTATGGGCTACTGATATAAAATGCGGCTTACAGTAAGACAAAAACTGAAACATTATTAAGTAATAATTATATCACAAAAAATCCAAATTAATGTAGGTATTAGTGAAACATAACAGCTGTAATTTCTAGAGCGATTTTCACTAGTATTATTTATTAAGTGTACTATATATATATATTATTCTTCACTTTATTTTATTGCAGAACCTGATAAAAAAATTTACAAAACATTACATGTTGCTATCAATGAAAAGAAAAAAAATATTTTTCATTAATTTTAATTTTTGGAAAAAAAAAAACAAAAAAACAAAAAACGTTTTTTTAGATACACTTGTGATTATACTTGTTGTTAATTAAAGCGTTCAAAAAGATGTTATTTTAACACCTCAGCTTTCTAAAAGATAATGCGGACGCCAATTAATAACTTAAAGCATACAGAAAGAAGTCAATTAACCTCTTAAGCTTTCAAAATACTAATAATTTATTCAGCAGTAAAAATTTCTACCTCATTCCATGAAAATATTTAAACAACAGTAGTAAACAATTTCTAATTCACGTTACATATTACAAAAAATGCATCACGAGAAAAAAAGATGAGAGGATAAAAAAAGGAAATAAATAAAACATGGACAATAGGTTTAACATCCTCCCACCTTTTGATTATGTCGTATAATCAAAACTTCACATTAAATAAATACATTTACATGGACATTATAAATCGAGTCTCTCTGGCATTTTTATCATTCTACCAGACCTAGTCTTTTTAACTTGAGATTCATTCTTTGAAGGCTCAACCTGAGTTTCATTCAAAGTTGGTTTAGGAAAATTAATTTTGGTACAATCACTCGATGACACTTCTAGAGGATAAATTCTTTGAACAGGCCGAAGTATCTGCGAATGAGATGTTTGTAACTTTTAAAAGCCGAACTTTTCCATCTTTACCAGGAATGAGCTCTGTAACAAGTCCTAATGGCCAGTTAATTCTTTTCTTGTTATCTGCTCCCACCAAGACTATATCTCCTACAGCCACTGAATGTTGGAATCGTCTCCCGATTGGCCGTTGGATAAGTAGACCTAGATATTCTGATCTAAATCGATTTCTTAGATCCTTTTGCAGTTCTTGCCTATATTTAAGTCTTCTAGTGAGAGAGTTTTCCTCGATTGCATCAACGTCTGGTAAACCACACTCATGAATGTCTTTCAAAAACATGTCTGGAGATATGGGTTTGATAGATTCTTTCTCTGACATGTAAGTTAGTGGTCGAGAATTTATAATACTTTCACAATCAGCCAATACAGTTATCATCTCTTCATAGTTCAAACAGGCTTGTCCTAAGACTCTTTTTAATAGATCTTTCATCACTCTGATCAGTCTCTCCCACCATCCGCCCCACCATGCAGCAGTCGGCGGGTTGAATTTCCATTCAATTGAATTGGTTGCTCCATACTTCACTATGCGACTCCAATTCAATCTTTTCAAAAAATTAGCTGCACCAATAAAATTTGGACCATTGTCGCAATATATAATAGAACATCTTCCTCTGCGTGATACAAATCTTCTTAAAGCCATCAAAAAAGCCTCTGTTGATGCTGAAGTAACAAGTTCAAAATGTACAGCTCTGTAGATAGCGCATGTAAATATGATAACCCAACTCTTTTGATTATTTTTAAGAAATAGAGGGCCAGCCATATCCAGACCGATAATTTTAAATACTGCTGCATCTTTTACTCGATTTTCTGGTAGAGAAACAGGAGAAGATTCCAAATTCATAGAATTAAATCTCTTACAAATGGTGCATTTGGATAAAACAGAAGTCACAGTTCTTCTTCCATTCAGAATCCAGTATTTTTCTCTGAGCAAATTTAAAAGAATCTGAGGACCTGCATGACAATTTTTGAGGTGAAAATGTAAAATTAATCGTTTGGTAACTTCATGATTTGAAGGAACAACCATAGGTGTGAGGAAATCCATATTGTCTTGTCTATACATAAGTTTAGTCTTTACACGTATTATTTTTTGTTGATCTTTAAACGTCTCAAGAGTTTTCAATTCCTCATCGCTTTCATGGGAAAAACATTCCTGTTGTATCATCCAAATTATCTTCGTTTCTGCTTTCTTAAATTCATGACTTGTCAATTCTCCTCTAATTTGTTCTTTTGAATTAGAAGAATTATGTCTGAAACGTAGTATCCAACCAACAAGACGCACGATTTTTTCATAACTGAAAAAATACCGGTAGTACCAGGTTTTCTCTGGACTTTCATCAACATTAACCAGTAATTTTGTAGACTTCAATTTCTCTTTTTCAATTTCTTCTTCATTTATGTTTTGACATGTGAAATTCATATATTTATAATATTCTTCAGGATTTCGAAGCCAAGATGGACCCTCCCACCATTTGAGAGATACCAGATTCTTTGCTTTACAGCCTCTAGATGGCAGATCAGCTGGATTCATTTCACCAGGTATATGTTTCCATAAAACAGGATCACTCAAATTTTTGATTTCTTGAACTCTGTTTCTAACAAAGACAGACCAGTTCTCTTTTCTGGATATCCATGCAAGAACCGTCGTGGAATCGCTCCAAAAATATCTTTCCATATCTTCCCAGCCCAATGCGTCAATTAGTGATTTAGCCAATCTGGCACCAATCAAAGCAGCTAAAAGTTCCATTCTAGGTATGGTTACGCATTTTAAAGGACCTATGCGGGATTTCGATGCAAGAAGAAATAATTCAACATGATCTTTACTTGCTATCCTCAAAAATATAACAGCAGCATACGCATATTGACTTGCATCACAAAATGTGTGAACTGTACAATATTTTACATTATCTGGGGTGTGCTGAATATATCTTGGAATCTGAATTTCTTGTAAAATATTCAATTCTCGAAACCATTCAATAAACTCATATTTTAGATCACTTGCAATTTCTTCATCCCAGCTGATACCTTCTTTCCATGTTTTCTGCAACATCATCTTGGGACAAATCATAACAGGAGACATAAAACCAATAGGATCAAAAACTTTATGTGCAACTGATAGCATGATTCGTTTAGTTATTTTTTCTAAATTTATATCTTTCGTCGAGCTTACATTAACCTTCAAAACGTCTAGAAATCTGTTCCATTGTAATCCTAGTACAGCAGTTTCTTCGCCATTTTCGCTATTTTTTCTTTCTTCTGTATGTTCCCATCCTCTCAAATCAAATCTACCTTTAGCCATAAGACACTTAGAATCAGTAATAAACTTTTCTAATGCTTTTTCCGTATGGACACTAGCAACGACATTGTCAACATAAAAGCTTCTCAGCAATTGCTGTTTAAGATGCGGATCGTATTCTTCATCGTTTTTTATGTGATATTCTATGACGGAAGCAAGAAGAAATGGGGAACTTTTGACTCCAAACACGACTCTAGCATGTCGAAACATTTTAATATTTCTCTCTTCTGGATCGTTCCACCACAGGAAACGCAAAAAGTTCCGATCTTCTTTCCGTACAGCGATTTGTAAAAATGCTTTCCTGATATCAGCTACAACGCCAAATTTCTTTTCTCTAAAACGTAAGAGAATGGCAGGAATTAATTCAATGAGATTTGGTCCAGAATGTAAACACTGATTCAGAGATGGATGGTTCTGTATTCTAGCTGATGCGTCGAACACTGGACGAATGCGAGTTGTACTGCTTTCTTTTATTAGTGGTCGATGAGGCAAATAGTTTCCATAAAGATTTATTTCAGACTCGGGAATTTCCTCAATAATTTTATCATCAAGCCAGCCCAAAAGTACTTGTTCATATTTTTGATAAAGTTTATTGGTAAGCAACTTGTTTGTAACATTAATTAATCTTTTCTTGGCTAAACTAAAATTATCGGGTAAAGGTGGTGTATCTTCCACCCATGGCAAAGAAATTTCATAACGATTATCCTCATTCATATTTACTGTCTGTAAAAAATGCTCTTTTACCTGACGATCGATCTCCATTTTAGAGTGTTTTTCAATTGGATCATTTATTCCAAGTAAATCTAGTTTCCATAAATCGCTAATTTCTGTTTCATTCACGAACATAGATGTAACTGTTAAAGCTAAGTTTTCTTTAGATGCGTTATCTTGAGGCACTTTTCCCATTAAGGTCCATCCTAAGTGTGTTTCCAGTGCTACTAGTCCAGACAACAATATTTCTCTACGACCTGTCAGTAATTTTCCAATTACATCGGCTCCAATCAACACTTGAATAGATTCAGGAGTCTCACCAATATCCGTCAGAGTGATGCCTTTTTCCGATAATTCTTTATACCAGGATCCTTTCCCTACAGGCATAACATTTTCGCAGATAATGTTTTGGTCCAAAACCTCAAAATTGCATTTAAATTTTTCTTTCAAATCGCTTAATCTTATCTTGTAGTAGTTATGATTATATTCCTTTGTTATGACTCCGCCAAAAAGGGAATGAGCGACTTTTTCTTCTCGAAGAGGTAAATACTTCATTTCTTCAGCTAAATGTTCTAAAATATACGATCTCTGTGAACCTGAGTCTAAAATCAGTCGAACAACTTTCTTTTTGTTATCTGAAGTGATCTTTGCTTTGAGCGTCTGAAGAAAGACCTTGGGATTTCTACTGACATTAGCCATATTTACTTCATTTCCTCTACTAACATTAGCCATATTTACTTCATTTCCGGACGATTTTTCTTCCTCTTTCCTTTCATTTAATTTGTTTTTATCGAGCATTTGACACATCACAGATGCATGTTTTTTATCACAAAAGAAACACTTCAGGATAGCTTTACATTATTTCGTTGAGTGGCCTGACGCGAAACATAAAAAACAACACCTTTTGTCTTTCAATATATTCTGTTTCTCAGTAAAACTCATCTTCCGTGCTGAGAAACATTCTGAACTCAGATGTCTTCCGTTACAAAAGACGCAATTTTTCCTTAAGTCTTGCTTTGAAGAAGTTGTTAATAGAGTAGCAGCAGTTGGTAAACGTTTAGAAACATCGGTGTAATCTTTCCTTTTTCTAAAGTTTCTATCATCATATTTTTTCGCGAAGCCAAAACCAGCCACTGCCAAATTTATTCTTTCATCGGCTTCAACTTCACTTTTGATAAACTTCATTAAATTATCTAGGCGTTCTTTCGGATCGGAAATAGCAGAAGACGTATAGGTTCTGTTCCATGCTTTCAAAAATTCAGCAGTAAAACAAGATTCTACCATTGGATATAATATTGAGGCGCATTTATCTGTTGTGACCCCCAATGTCTCAAGAGCTCTTAAATGCGATTCAAGTTTATCATACAAAGATGTAAGGGAAAACTTTTCTTTTGATTGTACTGATATGATTAATTTCAATAATTCTCTAACATATACTTCAACTAAAAGATCTTCGCGACCGAAACGAGCCTGAAGACTCTCTATAGCTTTGGCATAGTTAGCGCCAGTTGGCGGAAAACTATCTACAACTTCCCTCGCTCTAGATCCAGCTACTGTTGCTTGAATCAAATACTGGAATTTATTTTCGGGCACAATATTCTCATCAGTATGAATCTGTTCAAATTGGCTCCAAAATGGTAGCCACTCTTTTAAATCCCCATCAAATTGACGAAATTCTAACCTAGGTAACGTAAATTTTCGTTTAGAATCATTAGTTTCATTAACAGTTGAAATGTACTCACCTTGAATTTGCCCTTGTGAATGGATTTTTGCTAATTCTAATTGATGGTCTAGTTCTAATTTTTTCAACTGTACTTCTTGATCCAACTTCTCCTTCTCCAACTGTAACTTCTCCTTCTCCTTCTCCTTTTCTAATTGTAAGTTTTTTTCATTCTCTAACTTCTTCTCAGCATCTTTTTCTTTTCTTTCAGCAATGGCTGTTGATAAAATTTCTTGTACAAAATCAGGATCCTGCTTATATTCCTTACTATTCAAAATTATTTCTTTCAGGGTTCCAATCGTATAATCTTGCGGAATTGTTTCACCCAGTTCTTCTACTACAAACTTTAAATCGGCTTTCTTAAAACCTTTTACGGCTTGAAACATCTTGCTTCAATAAATCTTGTCCTTTCGTGGATACGCCAAAATGTTAATTAAAGCGTTCAAAAAGATGTTATTTTAACACCTCAGTTTTCTAAAAGATAATGCGGACGCCAATTAATAACTTAAAGCATACAGAAAGAAGTCAATTAACCTCTTAAGCTTTCAAAATACTAATAATTTATTCAGCAGTAGAAATTTCAACTCATTCCATGAAAATATTTAAACAACAGTAGTAAACAATTTCTAATTCACGTTACATATTACAAAAAATGCATCACGAGAAAAAAAGATGAGAGGATAAAAAAAGGAAATAAATAAAACATGGACAATAGGTTTAACACTTGTTATTAGATAGAGAAGATAAATCATTTAATTTAATGTTTCATAAAATGTTATATTTCTTTATTACTCAATGTAACAGTAAAAATTTTCTCTTCTTTAAAATCGCTAATAAAAATGCATTCCCTATTTTCTTCGTATATTAGAAAAAAAAAACTTTTAAAAGGGAAAACAAATAAACACAGTATTTAGAAGAACTATTTAAACCTTTAATATTTTTAACATCAGTGGTGCAGGATTAAACTCTAAAGGAAATGAATTAATTTTGTTTTATCTATCACGCAATATTATACTCACTTATACATACGCAAATAAATACTTACACGTATACATATAATTTATTATGTCGTAATGGTAGCTTATAAATCAAGACATATTACAAGAATTTAAGTTTCAAAACAACATAAAAAATAAAGCATTTAGGAGATGTTATTTAGTCACAAATAGATCAGTTTGTAAAAATAAAATTTCATTTCTAAATTAATTTTTTAATGCAAATTCTTTTCAATTTTCATAATTTTATGAAAAAAAAAGATCCGATAATTAATATTTACTGTATTAAAATTTCAACACGCGCCTATATTGATAGTTTACTGTTTCTTTTAAATAAATTTAACATTGGAGGAACCAAGAATATAATCAAGCATAAAATAAGTCGTAACACAACAATTCCTATAGATATACCCTTACAATTTACCATCTTTGATTATTTATTTTGGTTTTAAAGCAAATATCTATACAATTTGAGGAAATTCTTAGATATTTAAATCGATGGTTCATTACATTCACAATGTCACATAAATTGTAAGCAATTGATTTTATATAAATGCAGTCAGTGTTTTTGGAGACAGAGCTTTTGACGTACCTTATTGATCATAAAAATCTTATTTTTCAAAAAAGGACACTAAAGTTTTGATTTCTGAAAATCTATTGAAATTATTCGCCTTAAGATCTTGAAACGGTTAAAATTTCCATGTTTCTCATTCTTAATCTCAATGTTAAAGTTTTTTTTTTAATTACTCATGAGGTTATTAGATATCAATTTCTGGCTACTACATATATCTAATTATTCACACTTGAGGTTTGAGAACTGGTGAAAAAATAGACAATACCACACTCTCAATGATGGTAAGAAGGGAACAAAATCTGTTTTGGATAGCTAATTCTAATTATTTGAAATAAAACTAATACAAAATGTGATATTGACTATAAATTATCTTTTCAAATTTAGTGGCATGCCTTAAAATGAATATTCAGAAATAAATATCATAAAGTAAATCCTTTTAATAATTTTAATATATCTTTAATGGTATATTACAAAAGTTTTTCGTTTAGCAAGGAACATTTAAACTGTAAAAGTTACACATATATTAATCATTCTTCGATAACATATTTTAGAAACAAATATAATATAATTGAATAGAAGATAAAAATGCAAGATATATAGAGGTCGTCTCTGGGAAAGAATAAATTTGTTAATTTTATAGCATGATTATTAAATTCTTCGTGTGAGAAAGATATGTGGTCGATGTATGAAAATATATTATGCATTTAGATTATGGATATCAAAGTTATTTTATTTTAAATATTTTGTAACTTTGTTTGATTCATAATGAGGTATACTGTTTTAGTCTAGTATGAAACAAGAATAAGGTGAGTTATCAATATATGAATTGTACACTGCAAAAAATAATTGTTGATTTTACAGTATAAAAATGGCATGAGGTGCCAGTTTTATACTGTAAAATCAATAATTCTTTTTTTTGCAGTGTAGGAGAATGTCACGCGTCCAGTCAGTAACACATTTTCTTCCAAATGCGAATTATGTGTTTTGCAATATTTCAAATTTCTATGAAATCATATGCAGCGTTTTTATTTTTTTTCAAAAATCTCCAAACAGTGGGATATGGAATCTGCAAATTACCACTGTTTTTCTATGTTACTTTTCGAATGTCTCGTACAATAGACTGATTCCTATAAATATTTTCTCCACATTGTTTCTTCCAAGAAGTTTAAGATTACGGAAAAAATACTCAGTTTCAGATACATAGTTTTTCGGGTTGGTAAATTTTCTTTTGAATATTATTTGTACATGCCACTGCATTACGATTATCTTTGTCTAATTCTAAAACAGAAAACCCTTTTTTTGCTGCAGAGGATGCTGTTTCTGTTGACTAATTTCACGGATCGCGCACCTTAACCTTTGCCACTTCTGGCAAAATGCAGACGAAATTACTGAGTATGAGTTGTATAGACGTAGCCATGCATCTGAAAAATTAAAATCTCTTTAAAATCTTATTTATATCGTATTAGGTAAATATTTTGGAAACAATCTTTAAAGTATTTTTAATATTTTTAATTTCCTTTACAACTATTTAAACGTAATATTTTTTTTTTCAATTAGAAAATGTGTCTGTTACAGATGAATTTTTTTTAAAATAACATATCATTTTGAAAAAAAAAAAAAAAATATTATTTTTGATGCTTGGGTAATAAATACATTCTTAGCATTAAAAAAAATGCTGCTTCAATGAATAAAAAAAAGTTAACGAAATCAGAAAATAACAAAAATCTAATGTGTATTGTCTATTACGATATACTAATATTTTTAAAAATCATTTTAAAGGAAACATACATTAAAAATAAATATCACATATATTTACCTATTCGTACGCATAACAATTATCAAAAAACATTACTGGAAACAACGAATTAGCAAATGAAGCAAATTAAGTTCCTTTATTTATAATAATAATAATAATAATAATAATAATAATAATAATAATAATAATAATAACACACACACACATATATATATTTTTTTTTTTTCATTTGAATTTTGCCTCTGCTATTTCTTATAGTGATTTCATAATATTCGGTCAATATCGTATGTTTCAATGGTTTAATTGTACAGAATATATATACATATATATATATATATAAACATGAAAGGGAAAAACGTATATCCTGGTATTTGAATTAAATTATGCTTATCATTCATTCAAGCACATATAATTTCCTGGAACCGCGAATGAAAGCGTAATCTCAAATCAAAGTTTTACGAAATCCTTTTTAATCATTTCTATGTATTCATCTTCTTGTCGGAATTATGGCAATCAGGTTAAAAAGTAGGAAATGAAAAGGAGACTACTTAAAAGTTAATGACCACAAAACATTAACTTAATTTTCCCATTTCATTTAATGATAACCGCAGTCATATTGAGATTTTTACAATTTATAACACTTACATATTTCTGACTAATGAAACAATAATGGCATGGGTAATTACTTCACATCAGAGTCTAATTTTTATTAAAATGGTTCTATTTTTTTTAATTATTTATTATTATTTTTAATTATTTATTATTATTTAATTTTTATTTATTATTTTCTTTGATTTTTATTTTCAGCATTCACTGAAAATTTATTTAAAAATTTGATCTTAAATGTTGGAAGAAACTTTTATCGCTCGGCTATGTTCTGTATTTTCAAAAACAGCAATAAACTTGGACGCAGTGTTTGCCTTAGGATTTCCTTTTAATTTATGTTATGTACTTGTTTAATCTAATATTTTTAATACTTACTGATTTTTATACTTACTGATACTTAATGAATTACATCTATGTGATGCGAATTTATAATCCTGAGTAAAAATTTAAATGTAAATATGGGGATTTAATCTTATCTATTGTTTCTGAAATGTTTTGTTGTCAATGATAGTTTACTTTCACTGCTTTATATCTAAAAGTCAAATAAAAGCGTTAAACTACTACTTGTTTTGATATAGGAATACTTTCACTTTTATCTGCTTTTTGTTAAAATAATCTTTTTGAACCAATTAATGCTATATTGAATAATTTACTTATGACTTTAATTTTTAATCTCAGAAATAAATTTATTCTGTATAAAATAAATATCTCCATGCTTCCGAATATATATGTATATGTATATGAATATATATATATATATTATATAGTTTCCTCAAAATATAAATATCCTTCATATTTTCAAAAGTACGTTAAACATTTCAGAATTACTTTTCGCTGCATACTTTAAACTTTTCGACTAATCGCATTTTTTGTTCATTAGAGCAACTTTATTCTTACTCTACATTTGTATTCTTAAAAGTACCCTGTTAAAAATTTGCCGCATACTATCCAGTCATTTGACCCCTTTTATAGAAGACGGCTACATAACCGTAATTAAACTCTATTCTGACCATATTATGAGCAATAATTTGGTCAGTAAATTACGATCAATAAAGTAAATGGTAAATAAAGTAAATTTACGATTATATGAAAACAGTCGAAAGATTGGATTGCTTGCTGCAAATTTTTAGCAGTGTACATAAAGCATTATAACTAAGGTATTTTATAAATAACATGAAAATTTGGATTTAAATTTTAAAAGTAAATTCTCAAGAGTTATTTTTTTTTTACATTTTGTTGCAGTATAAAGGATGCCTAGCATTTTAATAATAATGTTTAATCGTTGAAAGCAATTTGTGCTTAAGCAGTTTAAGCCCCATTCGTTTTAAAATAATAAATGTTGTCTAGCCCTCTGAGCTTTTTGCCCGTATTTTTCCGTTTCCTAAAAACAACTTAAATTGGCTCTAGTCAAACATTTTTTAACAAAATTGTATTTGAAGATATATGTAAAATAAAGAGATTTTAGAAACAAACGGGGAATGAAAATTTAAATTATTTTAAGTTTTACAAATATTATTATGGAACTGCAGGAAAGCCTTCAGACACTCAGAGGGCTAGGGAATGGGAAATATTGTTTTTTTTTTTTTAACTATAAGCTTTCTTTGAATTTTGTAGCGTACTCTTGTTACATTAGTTAAAGAACTTCATTTATTTATATAGCGTTGGCTCTTACAACTGCCATGAGCTAATATGCATCCGGAATTTCTTAGAAGAATATTTGGTTTGAGCTATGAAAATACATTATACATTAATATTAACCTTTCATTACGGTGTTGGGACATATGTCGCCCCAGCCACTATTTAGTTATTCTATTCGCGCCATTTTTTTTCAAAATAATCTCTACCATACACTTATACTAGGATACTTTCAAATGAAATTTACAACAAGGAATTTTTTCTTTGTAAATTGTGGTATGGGTTCTAACTCGTAATTATAAACATAAGGTTAATATAATCTGTAAATCGTTAAGAGGCTACTTCACTCAGGCAAAAACACACGCTCGCTAATGTTAATCCTAATTTACGATATCTCGTTCGCATTTCAATATTTTTAAATGAAATGTTTTGTATTGGAAAGCTGAGGTCCAATCTCTATGCACGTTTCTTTGTACTTTTTTTATTTTGATTACAAGTTTTTTTTTTTTTTTTATTAAGATACTTTCACTTTCGGAACCAGGTTTCGAAAGTGAAATTATCCTCAATAAAGAAAAACTGCAACAAAAATTGAAAAAGTATAAAGCCGCGTGCATAGAGATTGACCTCAGCGCTATCCAATGCAAAAAATGATCATTTAAAAATATTGAAATGCGAACGAGATATCGTAAATTGTTTCCCTTATAGGATTAGCTTTAGCAACCAGGTGTTTTCGCCTAAGTGAAGTAGCCTCTTAACACGGTTTTCTGGTATTAAATTAGATAAGCAAAAGTGTATTTTATTTAACTGATTTATAACCGTTAGGGCAGACATTTCATAATGTGAATCAAAATTCACATTATATTATATTATACGTTATTCACCTTTCATGCATTGTTTTCTTTACAATAAAGCCTTCATTAATGAATTTTTTCTCTTCTTTTCATTCATGAAATTTTCTTGAATTATAAATTTAATCTCAAACTTTTCACAAACATATTCATATTTTACTCATATTTTAGAAAAAAATCTTTTTTTTCGGCATTTATGTTCTGATTTTAATAAAAAACTACGTTTGCTGGACTTTATTTTCGGTTACACACAGACGCGTACATATACGTAAGCATATGTTATTGCCATAGTCAGATGTTTCTGAAAGCTCTTGGCCGAAATTCGAAATATTAATACAAGGCTGTATGGTAGGTGGCACGGTGTATTCTTGAAGGAAAGGAAGGTGCCACGCATTGACGGAAATATTCTGCATTAAAGATTTGTTCTTATTCTCATACAGCGGTTTTTTTAGTATACTATTTGTAGTTTTTTATAGCATTTTATATGAATGATCTATATGACTATTCAATATTTGTTTGTTGTTTCCTAAGCAAGATAAACAAAAAGAAGTTCAGTATTCTTTTTTTAACATTCCTAAAAAATTAATTTACTTCAAAACACTTGGTATAATTTAGAACAAAGACACTAGATTAAAAAAAAAATACTTAAAAGTATTTTGTTATAGTAAAAAAATAGCTGTATTCTAAAAATCTTGAAAATTCACACCAACTATAAAGTACAATTTTACAACAATTTCCAATGTTTTTTCAGAAAGCAAATTTTTCTTTCGTTTGATATAAGAAAATATCCCTTGTTCAAAATCGATATTGATTACGAAAAACTTGTTTATAAATATAAAACAACTTTATATTTTGTCAATGTTTTGGACAGGGATTTTGTGTGGAGGAATTTTGAAGCATTTTAATATTCCTTTAAAAGTACGACATTTAGTATTTTATTCAGGGTCATCAAAAAATAATGCGGGGATTGCAAATTTGTATAGCGCAAAAGAATAAACACATAAGAACATAAACTTAGTATTAAAATATTAAGGCAATTGCCAAGTTTTATATATATTTCAATATGTTTCGATATGTGTTCCGTTAATCGCTCGACAGATGTCCACACGATATTCAATCTCGCCCCATGCCCTGTGAAGAATCTCTGGAGTTACAGTTTCAGTTGCGGGTATGATTCGACGTTTTAAATGACTGATATCCGCAATTCTTTCAGTATATACAATATTCTTAATGTATCCCCAGAAGAAGAAGTCTAAAGGCGTAAGACCTGGGCTTCGTGGAGGCTACGGAATTAAGCTATCTCATCCAATACATGAGTTCATCTAGTGAGCGGAGGAAACACTTACATGTTCTTATTACATTTCAGTACAAGAATTATTTCCGTACGTTTAATAATTAATTTTGTATAAGGTTGAAAAATCTTGGCATGTTTTTCGAAGACACTGTATATTTAGAACTAGTTTTAAGATGAAGATGTGATGGATAAAAGTAGTCGGATGTGCCAATCACAAAACTTTCTTCTATCTCACACAGGTTTCGCATACACTAAAAAGAACCAGAACCAATTTATATCAAGGTCTATCTGAATCTAAAGATTTATTAAATTCAATGCATTAGTTCTTGAGATATGACTATTGCTAAAATCGTGCAAATCCTGCAAAATGTAGCATAGCAGCACCACTTGTTAAGTGATTTAGACCAAAACCTAATCAACAACAGCTTATGTTATCGACTAACTAAATCTGAAGTTTGATGAAAATCCATTCATTAGTTCTTGAGATATAGTTATCGTGATAATAATGAAAAATGTAGCATAGTAGCGCCACCTGTTGGGATATTTACACCAAAACTTAACCAGCGTCTATTTATGCCAAGGTCTAAGTTAATCTGAAGTTTGATGAAAAACAGCGTATCAGTTTTTCAGATATAGCTATAGAAAAATCATGAAAAAAGTGGTATAGCAATGCCACCTGTTGAGATATCTACACCAAATCACACCATTCACCCCAATCTACACTAATCGCAAAAAATGCAGCATAGCAGCGCCTCCTATTGGGCGATTTTCAGCAAACACTAATCAGCACCAATTTATATCAAGGACTAACTGAATATAAAGTTTTATTAAATTTCGCGCATTAGTTCTTGAGATAGGGCGCCCACAAATGTTTTGTCACATTCAGACAGACAGAGTCAGAGTTTCACAGATAGCGTCACAGACAAAGCAACAGACTCAAAAATAGTCAAATCGTGTTCAGGACTTTCTAAAACGTATTTCTGTCGAAAACCGGAAGTCGAAAATTTTCATGAATCCAATAATTTCTTCTTGTAAAGACAACAACAAAGTAAAGTTGTAAGTAAAAACAACTTAAAGAAAGCTAGAAACGCATTCAATTTAGAGCATATATGTGTTACCTTTGCTGCTTTTCACTCTCGATTTTTAACAATATCCGATATAGTTAAAAAGTGTTTAGGAAATCAGTTTATCTGCCTGTCTTTCTGCGTCTGTCCGTGCTCTAACTAGCGTAAATATATTCGGATCGCCATGAAATTAATGTATATCTTTGGAGTTTACTATGGCATGTTTGGTATTGAAACAGGAGTGTGCATAATTTATATTTAGTTTGAAGGGACACTCAAAAGAATTCATTTACATCATGGTATATGAATAAAAATCATTTGCTCATTACGATTTTAACGATTTTATGTTATTTTAAACATATTCAAATTCATACATATCACGGGGATGCACCACAAGACGCTTACTGTAGAATATGGTGTCCATAGAATGGATTGCTTATTTAAATGAACTGCAAATAAGCAGAGACACTTAAAAGAATTTGGTTGCAGTACAGTATATGAACAATAACTGTTGGCTGCTCGTTTTCATTTCTGGTAGGCGTTTTTAAATGTAAATATTTTTTTTATATTAATTGATGTATGTAAATTCAATAAATCATATACCGGCTTAAAATATCTGATTTACATTTCCGTTTATTGGTGGAAATTGTTGAAAGGGAATTTTTAATTATACTATGTATTTCCTAACTGAAGAAAATTTTAGCATACTGTCTGGTATACACACAAATGTATAGATCATTTACTAGAATATTTTTCGATTATTTGTAGTAATTGCTTAAATTGGGATTTCAAGTGTGTTATGTGTTTTCTAAACTGTTTACTTGGTAAGATTTGAAGTTTTGTTGCAGTATTCTCACTGTGTTTAAAAATGTTTTATAATTTATGGGTGACGCATGATTTTTCGTTCTTGTTTTATTTGCATTAAAGAAGGTGTACTTATAAGAACCCATGAAATAGCTAAAATCTAAAATTGCTTAATTTAGTCGAGTCACATATTCGTCGCAATGTCATGATCCTATATTCTGACGCCACATATTTTAATTTTTTTATTTATCAAAATTCTTGGGTGTCAATAGAAGAAAATAACATAATTAGTGCTTACTACCGAGCTACATATCTTAAACTAAAAATGTTTTACAATGATTGCATTAAAATTATACCAAAGACCAATTTTTCTAGATATTTAGAATCAATAAGAGAACAAATAATAAGAATAATTACAAATAATAAGAAAAATACGATATTTTTATCACATTCTGTCGTTAGATTATATATATAGAAAATTCTGTCATTTGAATGTCATTTTATCAATACTACGAAATAATAAAAATTTTATTGTTCTTAAATTTAATTTTTTATGTCTTATTACTCTTTCATTTGAAAAACAACATAATTTTTTCATAATTTGTAATACACTTATAGGAAATGGATGATCTTGAACTAAAATCTAACATGTTCTGAAGATATATATTACGATGTAATATTAAAACATTTTTATATCCAAGTTTTAATTCGTGTAATTTTATGTAAGACAAATATTAGTATACATTTATCATGGAAATATCCCACATGAATTCTTCTACAGATTTACTACTAAAAACTATCTTCTTTCTGCACGAATAGATTTTCAAGTTAGAAGTATTTCCTTATAATTATTTTAAAGTCTTTAAAATGAATCTTAATTCCCTTGCATTTACTTTTCCTAGTCAGAAACATAAATTTTAATTTTGATAAAATAATAATAATAATAATAATAATAATAATAATAATGTTTGTTTAAAAAAAAAAAAAAAAAAAAAAAAAAAAAAAAAAAAAAAAAAGGAATGCATTTGGCATTCAGATAATTCTGGCTAGTTGGTGAAATATTTTTTTAACATACTCACAATGAAATATTTATGCACAAAGATTGTCAAATATATACGCTTCTTGTTTCTTTCATTATTTGTAAAAGTTGGAAAACACTTTTAGCTAAACATGAAAAAATAATAAAACCATTGGGAAAATTGTGTGCATTTAAAACGAGAAAAAACGTCTGTATTGTTTCAATTAGGTTTAAACATTGAAAATATATAACTTCATGTAAAAGTAATTTTATATAAAATTTTAGACATTAAGTAGATAAGTAGACCATAAAATATTATCTAAATAATTTACCTTGTTCTAATTAAAAAATATATGTATCTTTATTTTTGTTTACTTGGAAAAATACATTTGATTAAATATATCATACTAATAAAAAATAATTTAAGAAATTCAAGATTATATACTAACATAAAAAACATTTAGGCATCAATTTAATAACTTTCAATTGTTTTCCTCAATTTGGAATTTCTATACTTTACATTAAATTACACACAAGGTTGTAAATATCTTAGTCTAAAACATCTAAAAAAAAAATAATAATGGGTCACTTACTAAATTCATAATTATTTTTGTGTGTTATATAAGATAAAATTCCTTTTAGACGCAACATTAAAAGAGATTTTTAACAACATATTTTTTAAGTTTCATTGTGTGTTTATGGCAGAGTAGACAAATATGAGACAATAAACTTGGTTTTACGAGTAAGATTTTCCATATAAATGACATAAAACTCCACTTTTATGCAAGAAGAAAAAGTCTTCACTTATTATCTCAAACGTTCAGCGTTTTCTTAAACTCCAAAATTTAGTTACACTATTTCAAATGGTTGTAGTTGAAATGTTAGAAATGTAAATAAAAAGAAAACCTTCCACTTCATGTAATATTTTAAAACTTGTAATTTAATGTCCCCATATGAAATGTGTACCAGAGTTAATGAAAATCACATTTACTTTATTTATTTAAGAAATGTAAAATTATTTTATAAACATTGTGAAAGGAAAAAAAATTAAGTATTAATTAATTGGGCCATTTTTTAAAATTAATTAATTACTTGATAATAAAATAAAACATTGTATTTTTAAATAAAATATATCAAAGATTTTAGAATTTGAATGGTTAAAGATTTTAACCCATTTTCGGCCAAAGGTGCGTAAACGCACCATTTCAATAGATTTATTTTTATTAACACTGTGCCATATTTTTCACTAATTTTATTTTTCTGCTATTTTTAAGGGTTCTGGAGACATCTATAAAATATTAGTAATTCAATTGAAGTAATCACTTTCTGTTGAGAAATTTTCAAAATACGCTGGTTTTTTACTTGGAACGGTTATTGACAAATTCGACTTTTTGAAAATGTATAGTTATTCCACTTGAGATTAATCATATGTTTTTATAATGAAGTAAAGTTGCAAGTTCTGAAAATAAAATAAAAATAAAACAAATGCCATCAGAAAACTTAAAATTTTTATTTAAATTTAATGGTAAATTATTAATGGTAAATTAATAATGGTAACGTCAAATTAAATAAAATATTATTTTTCATGCACGAAACTTTTTTGGTGGCTCAATGAATGTAATTTAAGCAAATTTCAATGCAAATAATACCATATTTTATAAAATTTTTATGCTTGGCCTAAAATGGGTTAATATAAAATTTCATTATAAGACTCTAAAGTATTATATGACATCAAGCACATACATATACTATCTGACGTGATTATTAATTCTAAATTATCTTCGTTCATACACTTGCTCTCTAAAAAAGGGCCAGAAATGTATATGTACTTATACCGTGTGCAACAAATGTCCTTTCTCTCTCACAAATCAAAAATTCATTAAAAAATATATGTATAGTATCGGAGTTTCGTTTGCGTCAAATCACTTGTAAATGTGTATTTTTTCATTTTTATTTGAAAACAAAAACAAATTTGCTGAAATTTATTTGAAATTTTTTCTTTAAACATTCCGACCATTTTCCAAGTTTTGTGAAGCATACCGCACTGGAAAAAGCAAATTTGTACGTTTATGAGTTTTTAAATGTCAACGTACTTACTCTTTCTCGGGTCGCTTTAAGCGATTTTTTTTTCTTTTTGACAAGTTTGATGTTTTAAACGGCTTTCTGATGTGACAATTTGTTAATTTTGAATTAAGACATTGAATTCTACAGTTACTTATAGGTCTAAAATATTTATATTTTTTTAATTTGCCATAAACGTTGAGTATTTCACAAATCGAATGGTATAAACCATATCTGTAAATGAGTTACCATGTATGAAATTTTGAAATATGAACAGCGTAATGTGACACTTCATACTAGTACGAGATAGCTAGTTGTAAATGTTGTAATGTTTTACATTTCAGAAAATTTTTAGCTTAAGTTCGTCAATGTATTGTAAAAAATAAATAAATAAATAAATAAAAATAAAAGTGAAAAAACGGGAAATATATTGGCAGCAAAATTGCAATTTATTCTTCGGTTTTTATTTTTATTTTTATTTTTATTTTATTTTATTTTATTTTCATTTTCTTTATTTATTTTTTCTATTTCCCGTTTTCAAGATGAAATTTTTCCGCTATTCAAGAGGGGAAATTTCTGTTTTTAGATTGAAATATGAGCAAGAGCTCAATATTTAGAAAAAAATCTAAATAATTGTCTGAATGAAGCGAAGACTCATACACTGCGCAATATTTATTTCTGGGCACATATAGCTACGTTAGCATAACTACAAAAACATTTGGTGGATTTCGTTCTAATTTACAGAGCAGGTTACGAAGAGGGTTACAACGAAACTCTCCTATAACCAAGAATGAATTCTAAGTCGTTGGGAAATCATATTTAAAATTATATAAATAAAAGCATAATCAAAGTATATACGAACAAAATTTATTGTGTACGATATTTTCACCGGCGGAAGATTTTCATAGACAAATGGACCATGGACCAAAAAAATATGCACGAACATATTTCAATGAAAGTTGGAAATAAAATATATTTTAATCATTCTATGTTCGTTTGGAAAATCGATCTACTAGTTACTGAATAAAACGGAAACAATTTTAAAAGATTGTGGTAAAGCATGCCTTATTTAGGGAGGCGTGAAATAATTTTTGTTGGTGAAAATGATGTGAAAACGAATTGTAATTCGCATGAGAAACATTGGATTTTCGTTCATAAAAACATATTTCCCCACGATAGTCTCAATCATGGATATCACTTCAGCATCTAAATACGCCGAGCCCTCTATCTTTTTTTAATAAATCTTTAATACGTATACGTGGCACATAAACAAGAAAGAGCAAAAAAAAAACAATAAACAAGGAGATTCTTTAAACAGATAAAATAATATAATCAGATTTTCTGTTATGTGGACAGTTTATTTGAATTTTAAAATTGATGTTTAACCCACCGCAACGAATGTGAAGAGAATTTTTAATATTGACAGTATTTTTTATCAAAAATCTTCGCTTAATTTAATCGCAGAAATTCTGTAAAAAATTAAGTCAAAAATTATTATTAAAAAGGACTGGTAGGAAAAATCCGGCATCCTGAGCATTGTACGTTACGTATGTGCAACTGTCGTCTCGCAGGGTCTATATCATGTTACGTGTGGTTGCGGTGCATTAACGAGAAGGGGCCAGTACCACCTCTGTAAAATAAATTTTCAGGATCCTCACATTTTTTTATATAAATTTAAACTTTTCTTTGTGATTGTTTTTGATAAGATATGAAATTAATTTATCAAAAAATATTTGAGATAATAAATTTTGGATGTATATCAAATGTAATTGTAATAATACATACAAAAAATGATATAATTATAAGTACAAGAATTAAAATATTAATATATAACAAATTATACAAGTATATCGCGTTTCAACACTATATAAATATATTTTTATAGTGTCTAAAACTAAGAAAAATAAACATAACATAATTTTGTATTTGAAAATGTAAATTTTATTATAATTTCGAGATTACATTATATGAAGCAATTTTA
Source organism: Maratus michaelseni (assembly GCA_963931845.1). Lineage (NCBI taxonomy): Eukaryota > Metazoa > Arthropoda > Arachnida > Araneae > Salticidae > Maratus > Maratus michaelseni. The sequence goes on from OZ007593.1 coordinate 63,696,665, forward strand.
CTTAACCCAAATAATTCACCTTTTGAAGGAATATTTATTAATAAACGTCTTATGAAACAAGGCATTTCTGAAATCGTCTGCACTTCGCAATATTTCGTAATATTTATAGGTTTTAGGTCGTTTAATAAAAATAGCTATGTCTCTAATCACGAGGCGATGAAACTCCTCTATATCAAAGCTTTAAATAGGACATTATTTGAATAGTTCAAGTGATTATTTAGAAAAATATATTGAAATGTAAAACTTTCGGTGCACTGAATATTTGTGGTTTAAGTTACATTTATGAATAAATATTAGAGATTTATGTAGATTTATCTCCTCTGAAAGGCCACAAATTTGTTAAAACGATATTGTAGGTGCATTATTTAGAGTATATTATTAAATTATGTCTGATATATTATTAGACAGGCAGAATAGATAAATCTCATACAAATTTAATTTATATATTCTTAGAAATCCCTATAAATAAACATTTTTTCGTGTTATAATGTGATATTTTTTTATTCATATATTGGCGCTATTTTTGAAAATGTTACTTTACAAATGTATTTGTTAAACCATTGTAATTTTGTTCTTTATAAAGACAGATATTTTATTTTCCCATTTTTTATAAAAAAAATAAAATTTCTTGTTTGTTCTAGCGCTTTATTTATATAGAGACCTATATTTTTCATGTAATTAAAGAGGATATAGTTTTTCTTGTTCAACATATGTTACTATCATTTCTTTGAAAGATTTATGAAGCAGCTAAGGCACAACTACGAACAACGTTTTCACAGTTCTAAAGGAATACACAAACTAATAAAATCTCAGAGTTAGCATTTTGTAATATATTTATTTTTTTATTATTTCTTTGGGAATTTCTAAGGCAACTAACTGCAATTTTTATTATAAATTATTTTGGCTTTATCTAAAATGCTCTGCAGTAAACAAATATTGTTCTCTATTAAAAAAAGAATAATAAAATTTTAGCGCAGTTGCAGTTAATGTATTAATAAATATGTTATAAAACAATTAAGTGTTATAATGAAACTAAATTACTTGTTAATTATCAATTAATATTAAAACCTGATTAGCTAGAGAAAAATGACAGTTTTTTTTTTCATTACACGGCATTTTGCATATAACACATGTATGATATTTTGATTAGGATAATAAAATTAGATAGAATAATAAATAAATACGGAAAACGAAATTTTGATTACTATTCCAGATTAAAATTAAAAAAATTTAAATATTCGTTTTCAATGTATTTTTAAACCAAAATGTTTTCTAAATACTTATAAATACTGGGCCATCCCACAATAATAAAAAAGTAAACAGTGTTCATTTCAAAGTACTGTGTTTGAAAAAACGTCCTACTTTTTTCAATTATTAAAATTTTATTGCCAAAATTAGTTTCATTGGGGAAAGTTCCATATCCAGTGCGGAAAATTTGGCGTTAAATGCTTTGATCTGATTGTTGCTATTTTTGGCGTTTAGTAAGATAATTTGGTAAATATAGAAATAACATAATATAAAATAAAAAATATATATAAATAATTTAATATAAATAATAATATTAAAAAAAAAGTATAATATGTATATAACACATAGGCTGATAATTACCCGGTCTCGCACACAAATGGCGTTGCAATCGCCTAATCGATGTTTTTTTAGTAAATAGTAACCTTTAAAAGTGTGGATAAAAACTTAGAGTGGTTTTAGTTGAACAACTTTCAAGAATTGTTATTTGATGGGGGAAAACACTGTTCAAACAAAAGCTGGGCTTGATAAGCGTTATCCGGACACTGCACCAGGTAAATCAACCATTATTGACTGGTTTGCTGAATTTAAACGTGGTCGTACGGACACCAGTGATACACCCCGCTCTGGTCGCCCCAAAAAGTTGGTTACTCCGTAAAACATAAAAAAAGTCCACAAAATCGTTTTGGGGAAATGTAAAGTGAAGTTGCTGGAGATAGCTCAGACTCTGAACATATCCAAGGAACGTGTAGGTTTTATTTTGAATGAACATTTGTCTATGAAAAAGCTGTTGTCAAAGTGAGTGCCGCGCGTGTTGACTTTTGACCAAAAAGAACAACGAGTCGATAATTCTGAGCACTGTTTGGAGCTTTTTCGTCGCAATAAAACAGACTTTTTACGTTGATACGTAACCATGGACGAAAGATGGATCAACCACTATACACAAGAGTTGTGTTTTCTTTATTAGACCGAGAACTTATCAGTCCATGTGTTATAATATAAAAAATTATATGTTTTTACATTATAATATATATATATATATATATATATATATATATATATATATATATATTATATTGTATTATAATATTATAATATATAAGGATATAATTATAATACAAATAAAATAAAAATGTGGTAAGCTCCTATTAGGACTCTTTGGCGCCATTTTCGATTTTCCCCCTAAGCGTTACAGGATACGAATTCTTCTTCTTACACTTGTAACCCAAATATAGCAATATTACGGCACGGTAGCTGCACTTTAAAACATTATGAGTGAAATAGTAGGAATTCCCGAGGAAATACTTCTTCGATTTTTACAGTGTTTAAACTTTTTTCACTGCCATTGAACATTTGTAACAGCTGATACATTTGCTATTTAGCTGCTGGGTGGAATTTTGTGCACCGTTAACACAAATAAAACGCCTCTTATATTCGGAAACATGACAATTCTAAATGCAAATATTTTCAGTTAAGAAATGCAATGTTTATTTTTGCATTTCCACATCAAACGCATCATTTTCCCGTTGTCTACAAATTTCTAATTAATTTAATTAAAATTTTTGCTTATTTTGAATTATGTCGCAAAAAGAAAAATATTTAGAATGCATAATCTCAATAAATACTGCGATTGTGCAAGTGAAAAACTATTTTAATTTTAAAATTTATAGTAAATAATACAAAATAAAATCATAATAATAAATATTATTCAGATTGTTTCTAAAATAAATATATACCAAATAATCCATTTTTATGCAAAAACTATTCTAAAATAATGAAATTTAAATAATTTATCCCTGAGATTGTAAAACAAAGTATTCATAATATCGAATAAGCATTGTTCTTTTTATTCAAGAAAGCTGAATATTTTCCCTGATGTCTGTATTATATCTCGAAGCAGAAATTTCTATTATTTATATATTTTCTGCAAACAATAATACAGTAACTCTCTCAATTGTATGTATTTTATATTTTGAGCGCATCTAGCATTTTATAAATATTTAAAGATTACTCTATATAACAACAATATATCCTGCGGAAAATAATTTTTTTTAATCAAACACTTAAAAAGAACTTCCGTAAAATGATTATAACAAATAAACTAGTCGGATGTGCCAATCCCAAAACTTTCTTCTATCTCAGTCATGTTAATACTTCAAAATTCGCTATCACATCGCCAATAAAATCAATATTTTTCATCATTCTGTTGAACGTCAGCTGCGTGCGAGTGGTCGGGTTACAAGGATGCGAACAACCGATGTATACTAAACTACGAAAAGTCCTTCTGGCCTGAACCGACAGGAACACGTAGCCTTCCTATTCCTTGGTTTTATGATTTTAGCTAATTAATTTACTGGAAAACACGAATTTAAAACGCGTGGAACCTAAATAAAGAATATTCAATCCCAGTTCTCGTCAACATTGAATTTGAATGAGAATATCGCCAAATTAGTCCTCTACAGCCAAGTTGGCTTCATTTGTGGCAACTTATTTTGGTCGCCAAATTTGGCGTTATTCCGCCAACTATCGCCAAGTTTGGCGAGAATTTGACGTTGGCGAATATAAATATATAGTGATAAGCAAATAATAGGATTAATGGTTACAACAATGAAAGAAAATTTGCCGAAACCATGTTAACTAAAGCTCATAAATTAAACCCGTTTATGGATGAATTCTGCTGTCTTCTTTGAAAATGTTAGCCAACCTAAAATTTCAAACTGCTATATCTCAGCCATTTTTTAACATAGAGGAAAAGCAAAAATTGTTCCGGATTCTCCGATCAAGGCCGAACATTTAACGAAAAATAAGTTTTAGGATTTCTAATTTTTTTTGAATTTGCACATCTTTTTTGAATTTGAAATCTTTAAATGGCTATCGCAACGCCCCCTTTCGTGGAAATATCCCCAAATTCTAATAGAACCTGCTTGCCATAGCCAAAAACATAGAAAAAAAATGTTGTTCAATTTGAAGCATAACTTCATACATTTTTTGATGATACAATAGTGAAAATGGAACAAAAATATCGATCACAGCGCCCCCTTTCGTCGAAATATCCCCAAATTCTGATAGAACCTGCCTGCCATAGCCAAAAACATAGAAAATAAATGTGGTTGAATTTGAAGCATAACTTCATACAATTTTCGATGATACACAATAGTGAAAATGGAACAAAACTATCGATCACAGCGCCCCCTTTCGTCGAAATATTCCCAAATTCTGATAGAATCTGCTTGCCATAGCCAAAAACCTAGAAAAAAATATGGTTCAATTTGAAGTATAACTTTATACACTTTTAGATGGTACAATAGTGAAAATGGAACAAAAATATCGATCACAGCGCCCCCTTTCGTCGAAATATCCCCAAATTCTGATAGAATCTGCTTGCCATAGCCAAAAACATAGAAAAAAAATTAGGTTCAATTTGAAGCATAACTTCATACACTTTTAGATGGTACAATTAAAAGCCACACAGACGGACAGACGGACAGACGGACAGACGGACGGAAGGACAGACGGACAGACAGACATTTTGTAAAAACATGTTTTTCGGAATCTCTGACCCCTAAAACGTGTAAATTCGTCGAAAACCGGAAGTCGAAAAAAATTTCGATTACAATACTTTCTTCTATTATAGATAGAAGAAAGTAAAAATACATTCTTGTAGGAAAGTCTTTTTGGCTAAGTGAAAACAAAATGTTTAATATGTTATCAGTGTGAGTTCTATCTGAATTTATTTTATGATAGTGTAACGAAAGCTTTTGAATCTTCAAGCATTTTGTAGCCTGTTTTGAAGAAAACATTACAGCAGAAAGAGCCAATATAAATAATAATTACGTATTTATAACAAAATGTAATTTACATGAGTAAATACTAGTTTCAATTTCGTTCATACTTTTCATCGTTTATTTGCATGAAAAACAAGACAAAATTATATTTAAAGTTTTTATTTACTGAAATGTGAAATATAGATGTCTTAAAACAATGCATCAGTACTATGTCTTAAAATATTTCCGAAACCAAAGTATGCAATAAAATATAACAAATAAATTATTCTTAAAGATAACTAAGTTGAAATTCATGCGTTAACTAAATTCTAATTATATTACACTAAATATAAATTGAGTAAATAAAATAGTTTATCTGTATTAGTAGTAACACCTGAAATTGTTTCTTCTCACTAAGTTTCTATTTCATATCAGATTTATCATCCGCAATGCACTTAGAATGTTGTGCATTCCCAGACATTAAATCATTTGTTCACTTTGCAAGTTTCTTAACTTTCGTAATTTGCCAACGTATATTACAACATAAAAATGGATAGGAGTTAATAAACATTTATTCATCATAACATATATTTATATTAAAATCATTAAAATTACAGACATAACATTACAATTACATAAAACATTAAAAACATATTAAAATTGTACGTTTCGGATTTACATGAAAATACCTCACCAACAAACATTTTTCTTAACGTAAGTCACAGTTCAAAAATATCAACACATAGAAAATGCAACGTATCAAAATGTCGAGGCCAAAGTTACAGTTATAATAACACGGAGTATTCATTCGGGATTGCACCTGCTTCATTAAGAGCTAAATCTGTAGTTTTCGTATACCATGCTTCTAAGAAAGTACGAGTTCTGTAGTCGCTGCACCTCGATCTGATTACGAAAGATTTAGCAAAATCTGGAAAATGGTCAGTTTTTATTGCATGATCCACTATTTTAGATCCACTGGATGAGGAATTTTCATGTAAATCCGAAACGTCCAATTTTAATATGTTTTTAATGTTTTATGTAATTGTAATGTAATGTCTGTAATTTTAATGATTTTGATATAAATATAAATATGTTCAGACGTAATATTTTTTGTTTACTTCAAAACAACAACAAAAAAAATAACATATATTGTTAGGTATTCATAAACAGTTCTTTGAACAAATTCCCTATGCTTTATGAAATGCTTCTTTCTAATTTTTTATGCTTCATGTGAGAGTTCTCTAATAGGTACTTTCAATGGGCAGTTTCGCATGAGATACTATAATTACACCATTCAATCAATTCCATGCATGTATAGTCGCATATAGTGCCAATCACATATATCATCATATATCCTCACTGTATTAAATGCACTGTTAAAAATAAATCCTGAAATTCACAGTAAAACTACTGGCAGCAAAGTTGCCAGACTTTTTCCGTTTCGTTAGTAGATTTTCCGTTTTGAAAGATAAAAGAAGGACGAAGTCCGTTTGCATAAGCGGTAACTTTCCGTTAACGCTCTCAGAAATCACGGAAATATCCCTGGTAGCACTGACAGGAAAGGAAATTTTCCGTTTTGAATAAACTCGGTTTTAAAAAGTTTCATCGCTATTTCTGCTGCCATCTGTCGACTATTGCGGGAGTATTTACTATCTCACATACTTCAAGAACGTTTCCGGCCGACACTGGGTTTGAACCAGGGGTGACAATGCCTCGAATCTAGTGTCTTGCCGATTACACCAGTGGGCGCTTGTTAGAGTAGCAGTTTGAAACGATCATATGGCATTTCTCAAAATGGAGGCTTATAACTTAAACAATTTGGGGTTTAGAAGCTTGGTAATTTTGAAGTTAATTGCGGGGAGATTTCGTTATGAGATGGTATTGATGTTTTAAAATTGTAATATTAACCTTTTGCTTACGGGGGGATTACCGCAATCCCAAGAAAAATAATGCTGAAAAATACGGGGTTGGGATTACCTTCAACCCGAAAATTTTCACCCCTCAAAGACGGAGTGCAGGAAATCCTTAATAGCGTTTGTCTCAACAGGTGTCACACATAGCGTATCAGAGAAGGGAAATTCTGTAGGGAAGATATTGGTTACTATAGGGAAATACAGGTAAAACGTATGCAGTAAAGAAAGTATATTTTGTTTACGCACTCAATTTGAAGCTGTTTCTTCCTCACTTCCTCCAAATTAGTGGAAGATTGTTCTTTCTTGTGACATGATAGAGAATAGATTATTTTCAATAAATTGTTTTAGTAATTTAGTATTGCTGATTTTGAGTATTGCAGGGTTTTTTTTCATCGACAATAGGTCGCTAGATATTTTAAAATAATATACGTAACTTTATTTATTTAATTCAACAAAAAATCAAATGATTACTTATATTAATCTCTAATAAAAGTACAGTTAATATTGTAAGATTTATAAGTATAAATTTAATCAAACAAAAATTAATTACTTTTGCACAATAGAAAAGACTGATTATGAAACGGTTAATTTTATACTCACAGAAAACTTAATAACCATGCTTAATCATCTGCGACTGCAATTTAATTTTATCTGTTTCGGAATATTAACAATTAATCCAATTCAAGCGATATTTACAAGTAATTTGCTTTGCAGTCATCGGATTCGTAAAAAAGTAGCAGTTTTTATGCAAGTTACATGAATTGTAACTTATTTATTTTTTAAACATATGATTATTGAATAAAATCCCTGACAGCTCGGCTACAGACACAGGTAGATTTTGAAGACGCAGACCGCCTTTTTATCGGGAATTGGAAAAGAAATGACCATTTTGCCATGATGCGGCAGTTGGGACCGTCCATTTCGAAATAGGTTATAATAGGTAGTTTTTCTTACTAAATCTCCCTAAAATTTTTAAAGCTATTTTTAAATAAAGTATTTTTGCCTTAGCATACAATTTTATTATTTTTTGGATTTGCTTAATTTTTTACTCGTTTGCTCATTTTTTTACATTTGTTTAATATAATTATTTAGATTTCTACCGAGTAGTAATATTCGCCTAATTTAAGTACAACACAAATTATAATGCAATTTGGAAATAGTGGTTTATGTCTGAATTTAAAAAGTAAATACCGAACGGGGAACATGAAATACGTTAGGTATAACATAGTTATAATCTGAATTATTTAATTTTTTAACGTATCTAAAAGTTTAAAGCTTTCGAAACCATTATTTAAACCTTCAATGAAAGTATTTTTTCTGATTATTTAAAAATACATTGCTCAATTATTTCAAAACCTAATCACCTGAATTTAATGGCATTTACTTAACAGAAAAAGTTCAATTTGCATGTCCGTATACCATTTAAACTTTATTTACAAAGATAAGCAATTATGTTTGACAGGTAAACCAGCTTTACTTTGGGGAAAAGAAAATCCCGAGATTTCTCACGATTGAAAGTCATTAGCGGATATTCCTAATGATTCCAGATGTCCTATCACCACTTGCTGTGAGCATCTCGTTAAGAAAAGGGGGTGGAACGGTCAAATTTTCCCGTACGCAGAGAATATTTAAGGTATTCGTTTCCCGCAAGCTACAGGTTAATAGAGGATAAAACATGAATTATATATTCTTAATTTGATTGTTAGATGTAAAATATGAATATTATATTTTGAAATAAATTCGATAAAAAAAGTTTACTTTTTTGAGAAAATCGATTCTTTTTCAACTATTATATATTTTTAAAATGTGTTCGCTTAGTATATATTTTCAATGCGAGTGCTTTTTATTACTTTAAAAAATAAATTTCGAATAATGTTAAAGGAATGAGAAAATTGTTATTATTATTATTTTTTAATTCGAAAGCATTATTTTTGTTTGTTGCTTTTTTGAGTAAAACTTTTTTTCACTTAATTTAACTATTATATATATTTTTTAATATGTTTGTTTAGAATATATTTTAAGTGCGAATTATTTTCTTATAACTTTAAAAAATAAATTGCAAATAATTCTAAAAAAAATGGGAAAACTTACTTTTTTTAATTCGAAAGCACTATTTTGTTGTTTTAAATAAACTCGAAATTTTAATTTATTGAATTTTTAGTTTTTCTGTGCAGCAACATGCCAGTTTTTTAAACATTGAAAATAAATATGCAGCAGATAACGGAATATCTCCGTTGGCCCCTTTCGTCTACGTCCGTTCTGTTGTTTTCAGGAAATATGAGGAATTTTTCTGCTTTTTAACGGAAAATACCCTTTTGTCGCGAAAACGGACTTTTTCTGTGAAATTTAGGAAAAAAATACCCGCAAATTTCAGATTATTTTTAACAGTGTGCGTATTCTTAAATTTTTTTAATGACAACTTCAGATCTACTTAAATTGTTTTAATGGCTCCGTGCATCTTTATCAGATAATTATCAATCCCCTTAATACAAGATGAGTTATGGTTTCCATCTATTTAAAGCTAACCTGCTATTTCGTTTTCCATGCAAAAATCGATTTTATACGCATGCGCGAGCATTCAGCTAATCAGCTAGAGGCTTTTACTCTCTACAGACTTATTTGTTTCAGCCAATGAGGTGAGGGCATTTCCTCTGTAGAAGCGTTAATTCATCTCGAGTTGCTTTAAGCACGTTGTGGATTGCAGTAAGCCTTGGATGATTTTGGTAGATAATTAATAAAACTGTGGGCTGTTTCTAAGGTATTTATTTTATTTCTTATTTTATTTATTTGCATAAATACTTAGGTTTCCATTTTACTGTTATTTTAAATATGAATTTAGAGTCATTTAACATTCTCAATGTCGGTGCTGATGGAAATTGTCTGTTCAGATCTTTGTCATTTTGCTTATACAGTACAGAAAATAATTATTTGTTAGTACGTCAACGTATAGTAGAACACGTAATACGAAATTGGAACTCTTATAGTCCTTTTATTATCGGGGATGATTCTTACGGTGTTCCGATTACTAATGTAAACGATTATGTAAATATAATGTCAAAAGATGGTACGTACGGTAATCATTTAGAGTTAGATGCGGCAACAAGAATTTTTAATATTTTTGTGAATATTATAAATTCACATGATGGTAATGTCACAATGTTGGGAGTAAATACTAGGGGTAAAATAGAAGTTAATTTATTGTATGAGGGAGATGGGCATAACGGTCACTACTATGTGTTGCTCAAAAAAGACAGAAAACAAAAACAGCAAGAGTACGATAAAAAGCGTTATGAGTCTATGAAAAGAAATGTAGAGTCATCTCCATCCAAAAAGCAAAAACTGCAAGAGTTACAAAAAAAAAAAAAATTACGCTAATAGGAAAACGTTGAAGCCATATAAAATTAAGTATCGGTGTGCTGTCTCAGATAGCATCACCAATTTATCTCCATCCTACTTCGGTAATTTAGACAATAAATGCACTTATTGCAATGCATTGTATTTTTCATATGAAAAAAATTCAGATGGGTGTTTTACTTTGTGTTGCTGTAACCGTAAATTTAATTTGCCTCAATTTCGTATTATTGACGAAATAAAACATTTATTTACAGGAAATAGTGACATGTCAAAAAATTTTAGGCAAAATATTCGGCAATACAATAATGCGTTATCTTTTGTGTCATTCGGTGCCAACATAAAGTTACCTCTTGGTCATATTCCTTATTGTTTCAAAATTCTAGGTTCAGTACACCACAAAATTTCCCCTTTGTATCCAGATAATTCATGCAATGCTTCTTATGGTCAGTTGTACATTTTAGACTTTTCTGAAGCTAATGAAATTAGATGGGGAAGGACTGAGAATAGTTTCATTAGAGCAGACATTCTTAAAATAATTAATCAGAATTTAATTAAGTGTAATCCCTATGTAAAGTGTTATAAAACGATGCATCAAAAAGTATCTGAGGAACGTGAATTAGCTTTAAAACAAAACAGAGTACCAGTCGATTTTGTCATGCGTTTTTATCATGAACCTATATCAGATCCTCGCCGTTACAATGAACCAACATGTCCAGAGGTTGCAGCGGTTTTTGAATCTCATGATGGTGCTCCCCCATCTCATAGGTACATAAATGTTTATTCTAAAGATGGTGGTTTTAAAACTCTAGATTTTGATAGTATGCATCGTGATCCAATGTCATATGTATTAATTTGGCCTTGCGGTGAACCAGGTTGGCATATTTCAATGCCAGCTGGAGGAGAGCAGAAAACTAATGTTCGCGAAAACATTTCGATGAGAGAATATGTATCGTATAGACTTATGATTCGAGGATGTCCTCCTAAGGGAAATTTCAACCCACTTATTAATGCTGGGAAATTATCTCAGCAATTGATAGTCGACTATTACTGTCGCATTGAAGGTGACAGATTGAAATTTATCCGAAATCAACAGGCAAAATTGCGAGTAGACACATACGCTGGCCTTGCAGATGCACTGTTTGCACGTGCTGATAAAGAGAATTTACGTGCTGGGCGGATTGTCATTTTACCTTCTTCTTTTACTGGTAGTCCTCGAAACATGATTCAAAATTATCAGGATGCCATGGCAATGGTTAGAAAATTTGGTAAGCCCGATCTTTTCTTAACATTTACATGTAATCCTTTATGGCCAGAAATAACTAATAGCATACATTCTTTTGAAACTGCTAATAATAAACCAGATATTACAGTTCGTGTTTTTCATTCTAAAATTAAAGAACTCTTATTTTTGATAAATCATAAAGAAATTTTTGGCAAAGTACAAACATATTTATATACGGTTGAATTTCAAAAGAGAGGTTTGCCCCATGTTCATTTATTATTGTGTCTCGAAGATAAATGTAAATTTAGAGAAATAGCAGACATAGACAAAGTTATTTCTGCAGAAATTCCTGACCCCAATGATACAATATTATATAACTTAGTTAAATGTCACATGGTACATGGTCCTTGTGGTATTCTTAATCCTAACTCAGTTTGCATGTTAGACAGTAAATGTAAAAAGCAATTTCCAAAAGAGTTTGTTAATGAAACAAAAGAAAATGTTAACGGTTATCCCCTTTATAGAAGGAGAGAAAATGGCACGACTATTATCAAACGCATTAAAAAAGAAAATATTGAGGTGGACAACCGTTACATAGTTCCATATAATCCCTTTGTCTTATTTTATTTTCAAGCCCATATAAACGTTGAAATTTGTGCAAGTGTTCACAGTATAAAATATATACATAAGTATGTTTACAAAGGCCATGGCTGCGCCAATGTGCAGATTAGTGCTGAAGGTGGTTCACTTCATCATGATGAAGTTACTGGTTTTCTAAACACCAGATACGGTAGTTCAAGTGAAGCTGCATGTAGAATTTTTTCGTATCCTATGCATGAACTGTCTCACTCAATCGTTTGCTTGCCTGTACATTTAACAGAGGAACAACAAGTATATTTTCGTGATGATAATGCTGATGATGCTTTACTTAGATCAGAATTGAAAAGCACACAACTTATCGCATGGTTTAATTTGAATAAGGGTTTACAAATAAAAAGCCCTTACATTTATCCAGAAACACCTCTTTATTATAAATGGAATAAAACTAAGCGTATTTGGGAAAAACGTGTTATTTTTAGAAAAGTAATAGGCAGAATGTATAACGTTTCTCCTGCTGAATCTGAGCGCTATCACCTTCGATTACTGTTGCTTCACGTAGTTGGGGCTACATGTTTTGAAGATTTAAGGACAGTGTACAATGTTACTTTTTCTTCTTTCAAAGAAGCAGCTATGCATCATGGATTACTTCAGGATGATACTGAGTGGCTACGTTGTTTGTATGAAGCATCAGCTCTTCAAATGCCGTGTCAATTAAGACAGTTATTTTGTTTCATTGCCATATTTCAACAACCATCAAATACTACTCAATTATGGGAAAGTTTTAAAGATTACCTTAGTGAAGATTACTTGTAGCTTCATGACGCGAATAAAGCTTACAATTTTAGTCTCAGAGATATTAATGAAACACTTAAATTGCATGGTTTTTCTCTTTCAACATTTAACTTGCCAGTTAACAATGATTTCTTAGCAACTGATCACAACATTAATTTCTCTAAAAATCCTAATCTTAACTATGACTTGATGATTCAGCAAGCTAATGATGAACAACTTTTGACTATACGCGAAATTTTAAAAGTAGTCCAAGAGAATAACACAGGAAAAAGTAATGCATATTTCATAGATGGTCCAGGTGGTACTGGGAAGACATTTGTATACCAATGCCTTATACAAAAATGTTTTGATTTAGGTCTAGAAGTGATCTCTGTTGCATGGACTGGCATCGCTGCTATGCTCTTACCAAACGGCCGCACAGTTCATAGTAAGTTCAAGTTACCTTTGATTTTGCATGAAACTTCAGTATCATCTTTAAAAATTAATAGCAGAGCGGCATCTGATATCAAGTCAGCAAGGCTAATAGTTTGGGATGAAACACCTATGGCAAATGTTTATGCCTTAATGACTGTTAATAGACTTCTGCAAGATCTAATGAGCAATGATATTATTTTTGGTGGGAAAATAATTGTCCTCGACGGAGATTTTAGACAGGTATTACCCGTGGTTCCACATGCCTCACGACAAACAATAACTCAAAACTGCATTAAATCTTCACCTCTTTGGCCAAATTTTAAAGTTTTTCGGTTAATTAAAAACATGCGACCTAATTAGAATTTTCAAATTTTCTGCTTAAAATTGGTGATGGAGATTATCCTTCAGTTAATGATGAACCATCATATGGTTCTTCTTTAATTGATTTACCAGTAGATATGATTGCAAAAGAAGATATTGTATTTGAAATTTTTGGCAAGCATTTTGCTTCACCAGATAATGTTATTAATTTCTCTAAGTTTGCTATTCTTGCCCCAAAAAATGAACATTGTAATGAAATAAATTCTAAAGTTCTAGATCTTATACCTGGCACACAGAGGACATATAATAGCATAAATAATCTCATAACTGAAGAGAAAAGCCAAATTCTTCAATTTCCTACAGAATTTTTAAACAGTTTAGAGTTAAGTGGTTTGCCTCCGCATACTCTCACGTTAAAAATTGGTGCAATTGTAATGCTGTTAAGAAACCTAAATGCTACCCAGGAACTTTTAAATGGGACAAGATTAATTGTGAGGAATATGTATGACAATTGTTTAGATTTGGAAATAATCACTGGCGAAAGAAAAGGACAAAGGACTTTAATTAATAGAATCGACCTATCGCCATCCGACACAACACTCCCTTTCTCCTTTAAAAGACGCCAATTTCCCATACGTCTGGCTTTTTGTATGACTATAAACAAAGCACAAGGACAAACCTTAGATCGTGTTGGTATTTATTTACCCCAGCCTGTTTTTAGCCATGGCCAGTTATATGTAGCGATGTCTCGGGTGCGTTCATTTGAGAACTTAAAAGTTCAGATACTACCAAAAGGAAACAGAACTATGAATGTAGTATACAAGGAGGTCCTAAAGTAATAGAATTCTCAGTAATTTTAGTTATATACATTCATGTGTGCGTTGGCCGCCTGTATGTCTGTCTGTACTTCAATTCAAAAAACACAAATGTTCAAATAAGGTGAAATGGTAACTGCACTCTAAATTATAATACAAAAAAGGTAAATTTTAGTTATGTACATTCATTTGCTTGGTGTGCGTGTAGCCGCCTGCATGTCTGTCTGTACTTCAATTCAAAAAACACAAAGGTTCAAATTAGGCGACTGGTAAATGGTTCAAATGGTAACTGCAATCTAAATTATAGTACAAAAAAGGTAACTTACATTCATGTGCATGGTGTGCGTGTAGCCGCCTGCATGTCTGCCTGTACTTCAATTCAAAAAACACAAAGGTTCAAATTAGGCGACTGGTAAATGGTTCAAATGGTAACTGCAATCTAAATTAGAGTACAAAAAAGGTAAATTACATTCATGTGCATGGTGTGCGTTATCGTCTGCATGTCTGTCTGTACTTAAATTCAAAAAACACAAAGGTTCAAATAAGGCGAAATGGTAACTACACTCTAAATTATAATATACAAAAAGGTAAATAGTAAACAAAAAGGCGATGTCTTGGGTGCATTCATTTGATAACTTGAAAGTTCAGATACTATCAAAAGGTAAAAACTGTGAATGTAGTATACAAGGAGGCCCTAAAGTAATAGAATTCTCAGTAATTTTAGTTATGTACATTTATTTGCATTGTGTGCGTGTAGCCGCCTGCATGTCTGTCTGTACTTCAATTCAAAAAACACAAAGGTTCAAATTAGGCGACTGGTAAATGGTTACAATGATAACTGCAATCTAAATTATAGTACAAAAAAGGTAAATTACATTAATGTGCATGGTGTGCGTTGCCGCCTGCATGTCTGTCTGTACTTCAGTTCAAAAAACACAAAGGTCCAAATAAAGAGAAATGGTAACTGCACTCTAAATTATAATATACAAAAAGGTAAATAGTAAACAGAAAAGTGATGGGTGCGTTCATTTGATAACTTAAAAGTTCAGATAATACCAAAAGGTAACAACTGTGAATGTAGTATACAAGGAGGCCCTAAAGTAATAGAATTCTCAGTAATTTTAGTTATGTACATTCATTTGCATGATGTGCGTGTAGCCGCCTGCATGGTTGTCTGTACTTCAATTAAAAAAACACAAAGGTTCAAATTAGGCGACTGGTAAATAGTTCAAATGGTAACTGCAATCTAAATTATAGTACAAAAAAGGTAAATTACATTCATGTGCATTGTGTGCGTTGCCGTCTGCATGTCTGTACTTCAGTTCAAAAAATATCTTACTATACTTCATTTCTAGAAAAAGTTTGATGAAAATTTTAAAAGTTCCCAACAAATCTGAACAGGTAATTTTTGTTGTACTATATTGTAAAATTCAAATGTTTTTTCATAACATTAAAATGGACATTGAAATATCTGTTTAAATATTTTGTATATGTGATCTATTTTGGCTGATTTAGGAAATATGCCTCATGGGCATACATAACAAGGATAATGGATTTTGAATACCACTGTTTTATTTCAGTAATATTTTCCAAATTTGTTCTGAAATTTTTAACATAAGATTACGGCAAATACTAATTTTATGAAATATAATTTTATTCAAATTTATTATTCACTGTTATCTATGGCCGTGGGGGAAACCCGCCTTTATCAGCATTTATATTTTTTCCCATTCAGTAGTCATGCTAATTTTTTTTCCTAGCAAAAAGTAGAAACGTGAATATTTGTTAATTTTAGGAAACTGATGTTAAGTATGCATCGCAACACTTTATCAAAGCTTTTTCTCTTTTCATATCTTGGTGACGCACTTTAGACGTAATTGTAACTTTTATTAATGAAATAACTAATAAATCGTTAAAACATTAAATATACAGATAAATGTCAAATTAAAAATCTATTGACGATATAAACACGTGTAATTTGGCGACTGGTTTTTTTTTTTTTTTTTTTATGAAAAGTGGTCGATGAGATAATCAACAAGTACCAAAAATTATTTTAGCATAAGCCTTATAATTGTTTGTTTTCTAAGAGAAATAATTAAGGAAAATCTTTCATTTGTAAAAAAAAAAAAAAAAAATTCGTCTTTTTTTTTCAAAATTTCTAAGTTTTCCTGAGAAAAGTTTTTTTCCCCTGACCACTTTAAAATTTCAGGACCATTGACCAGTGATTGATCTTGGTCGCACTTTGTTGAAAATTTTTCAATAGCATGCCTGCTGGAAGGTTATATACAGTAGACTCCCTCAAATCCATAACCCTAAAATCTTCATATTCCTCAAATCCGCACATTGTTTGTGATGTAAACAATGAAACTTACAGTTAAGTTTTAGGTGAAAAATTTAAGTTTTTTAATATAATTTTGTACACATTTTAACATTAAATTCTGGTTAATATGATTGAACTCATGTTTTCTCATGAAGAAAGCATAAATTTATTTCTTAAAATTTTCAAGGTTTCAACCTCTGGTTTTAAGCTTTGAGGATTTAAGGGAGTCTACTGTATAAGGGTTAATGCGTACAAGCACTCGACCTCATGGGTGTTCTTGGAAGTGAGTGCAACTGGGACAGTATTATCTTCCATTGGTAGTGTGATGATAGATAATGCATTTAAATGTTTATATTTGGGAAAGATTATCGACACCTAGGTATTTATACGCAGTACAACAAATAAATTAAATACCTTAAAAATATAGGTAAAAATTAACTTTTTTACTCACTGGCCACTGGCCAGTACATGGATTTGTTTACTTGCCAGTGTTTTTCAGCACTGGCCAATAACAAATTTACAAATACAGTAGAAAGCCACTAATCCGGAAAGCTTGGTTCCAAGTGTTGTGCGGATTGGAGGCTTTTTGCGGATTACAGGCCATGTCTATTTAATCTTTGTTTACATTATTTAAATCCTTTTTTTGGACAAATTTAGATTGCTAATACTAAAAAATAAATGAATTACACATTTTCATATATAGATAATTTAATAACTATGTAAAAAATAATTTATTATTTTTTAAATTTCTTAAATATGACATCAATTGTTGTCTGTTTTAAGTCATTTGGTTTATAGTGTCAAATTTTATCTTTAAGTAGGAGTTCAAAAGCAATATATATGCATCTTTATGTGTTTTTCAATTTTATAATTATAATTTAATGAAAAAATAAATAAATTATAAAATATATTGTCTAAGTAAGGATTTTTTATCATTAAAAAAAAAATCACAAAAGCTCAAATTGTATTTTACAAGTATTGTATGAAGAAATGAATATATAAAATAATATACTAATTAAATGTGCTTTCATTTTAAACTATAAAGAAGAATGTTATATGCTATAGAATACTATATATAAAGATAAGAAAAATGGTAAAATTGGTGAAAAAAAAATTCAAAATTCAAAATTTTGTCACCATTGAAGCATTTTTCAAGAATTAAATTTCTTTGTTTACATTCATAGATTGCGGATTAGAGGCCTTTGTGGATTACAGGTTTGCGGATTAGCGGCGCTCTACTGTACTTGATAAAAAATTTGTGAAATTCGTCAAATGGTGTCGGGAAAGAAATTGCGACATTTGTCAAATAGTCTCGGGAAAGAAATCAGGCATTGCAGGAAAAAAATAAATTTTGTCTAACGTTCGTGAAAAAATTCGAGAAATTTGTCAAATAGATTCGGGAGGGGGGGGGGATCGCAAAATTCGTCAAATGATCTCAGGAGAAAAATAGTGAAATTTCTCTAACAATTGCGGAACAGAATTGCAAAAATCTTCGAACGGCAGCAGAAATAAAGTGCGAAATTTGTCAAACATTAGCAGAAAGAAAGTGTGCAATTTATTTGTTTATGGGAAAAAATCGTGAAATTCGGGAATCGATAGTTGATAATTCGCGATGTTCGTCAATCGATAGCGGAAAAATCGCAAAATTCATTAATCGACAGTGGAAAAATCTCAAAAATAGTCAACTGGTTTCGGAAGAAAAATTTTTCGAATATCGTCGAATGGCTTCGAGAAAAAAAAAAAAAAAAAAAAAAAAAAAAATCCCAATCCGTCAATTTCAAGATTTTTTTTTTCTATTCAATCATCGCAATTGGCAAGTGTGACTATTATGTTTTACCAGTGGTGGCAATAAAGTCCATCACCAAATTTTCAGTATTACTCGCCGATTGGCGAGTGCTAATTTTGTCCTATACTTCAAAACCCTTTTGATAATCACATCAGCGTGCAGGACAATTTTTTACGAGAAACCATTTGATGAATTTTGTGATTTTTCCATTATCGATTAACCAATTTTACTGCTATCGATTGTTGAATTTTATAGTTTATCAACTATTGATTAGCGAATTTCATGATTTTTTCCATTTTGACGAATTACACAAAAAAATTGAGAATATCGTTAAATTGTCTTGGGTAAAAAAAAAAATTAATATTGTCAAATGCCTTCGAGAAAAAAATTGCAAGTTGAAACGCCTGTGACCATCTCTGGGGTCCATCCCCCACCTCCCCCCCCCAAGTGGGACACTTTTCTAAATTTTGCACACACCCCTCATGTGATATATCGCTGGAAAAGTTTTTGACCGCTTATTCATGTTATGCATCTCCGGGGTCCATCCCGCCACTCCCCCCCTAAGGGGGGCACTTTTCTAAATTTTGTTGACACCCCTCGTGTCATATATTGTTGGAAAGGTCTGTGACTGCTTAATCACATTATGCATCTCAGATGTCCATCTCCCCACTTTGCCCCCCCTCCACCCCCAAAGGGTACTTTCTAAATTTTGCACACAACCCTCATGTTATATATCATTGGAAAGGTCTGTGACCACTTAATCATATTATGCATCTCCAATGTCCATCTCCCCACTTTGCCCCCCCCCCGCTTGGGATACTTTCTAAATTTTGTTCACACCCCTCATGTCATATATTGTTGGAAAGGTCAATGACTGCTTAAACATATTATACATCTCGGATGTCCATCTCCCCCCTTTGCCCCCCCCAAGGGGTACTTTTCTAAATTTTGTTGACACCCCTCATGTCATATATTGTTGGAAAAACCTCATAGAAAATCATGGAAAGGTCTGTGACCGCTTATCATAATTTACACCTCCGATGTCCATCTCTCCACTTTGCCCCCCCCCCCCCTAAGGCATACTTTCTAAATTTTGCACACAACCCTCTTGTTATATATCATTGGAAAGGTCTGTGACCACTTAATCATATTATGCATCTCCCATGTCCATTCCCCCACTTTGACCCCCCAAGGGGGTACTTTTCTAAATTTTGCACACACCCCTCATGTGATATATCGATGGAAAGATCTGTGACCACTTAATCATATTATGCTTCCCACTATGAAATTTGTCAAGTTAAAGCAACTATAAATTTTATTTTTATGGTACTATCAAGTTGTTTGCCGTCAAATTTTGACGAGTTCCATCTAGTATAAAATCATTACATTTTTGTATACATTTTTGTTTCAGAAATGGCTTATTTCAAATAATAAAATAAAGGAATGGAAGTAAAAAACGTTGATTATCTGTAAAATAAATGTTGAATAATGTGCACATGGGCTATGATAATGACGCATGACTGTGAGAAGATTTTCTATACTGTGGAAAAATAATGTTGTTGATATGATAGGTATAATGATGTTTTTTTCTTTTTTTCATAAAATGCAAAATATGTTTTACTGCATTCATTTTCAGTTTATTATCTTAATCATTCAACAAATTCGTCTGATGTTGTATGCGCACGGGGCAACGAATAATAACCGAATGCACATTTTTGTAGTTAAATATTTTTTGTAAAGAAAAACAAACTCTATATTAAATATTTCATACATAAAAGACAATTGAATTTAGAGCATTATTAAGAGTAGGATCTTTAATCATGTTAAATGTAATGCATCTAAAATAATACGTTCGATAATTAATCCAATAATAAGCAGAATATATAAAGGCATATTTCTGTATTGGAATAATTCGAGAGAAAATTTAAAACTGAATGATTAATGAAAACGTACATCGCTACAAGAACCCTTAGTGAGTTAACTTGCCATGTAAAATTAATAACATTATCTATTAATGTCAACTGTCAATATACAATCCTTAATGATTACAGGATGTCTATTTTCACGATAATATTGTCGACGATTAAATGTTAATTGTCATCAACTTACTAATGGTTACATACAAAATGTTTTTTTAATGAACGATGAATTATTTTATTATTATGAGTCATAAAATATAAATTGGTAAGCAGCATCACTATTTATTTTTTTTTATTAATCTTTGGAATATGAATGTAGATTGCAAAGAATATATCAAACGAAATTATATAGGAAATCAATATACTTCTGATTTTGTAAAATTTTTTTATTTATACGGAAGTGATAATTTTCATCCATTGAAATATATTAAAAATTATAGAACATTCCAATTGTAGGAGGTTCATTAACGAAAACATCATTAGTATATTTAAGTCTGATTTGAATCAGTATTATTAAAAACACTTCATTAGAATGACAGTGGTCTTTTATTTCGATTGTTTATAGTTATTTGTTTTAGTAAATTTAATATTTTTTATAACATATATGTTGTTAGTTGTGGTACACATGTATGTACTTTATACATATTACAGTGATCAAAAAGTACCTGGAATGGCTATATAAAACAAAATGAATCAATTTATGGGTCAACATTTATTGCATCTCCTTCAAAGTAATCTTCTTCGACAGCAATGTACTTCTGACAACGATTTTTCCAATCATCAACACATGACTTAAAGTCGTTTTTATGAAATTTGTCAGACTTCGTAGAGGTTTTTCTTTTATCGAATTAATGGAGTTAAGACGGTGATCACGAAAACGCAATTTCAACCGTACAAGTAAAAAAATGTCACACTGTGCCATATCAGGTGAATACGGAGATTGTGCAGCCGTTTTTGCTGAATATTTTGTTAAAAGCTCGCGAATAATAATTGTACTGAGCGAAAGCGCATTATCGTGGTGCAAAACCCATGAGATATCTCGACACATTCCACCTGTTTTCGACTAATCGCTTCACGCAAACGGTGTAAAACACTCAAATAAAAATATTTATTGACCGTATGTCCAGTTGGAAAGAATTCACAATTCGCAACACCACGATAATCAAAATAAACAGTGAACGTTACTGTGATTTTTGAACGACTGATTCTCTACTATTTTTAAACTTTTTATACCAATAAGATTCGGTTGTTTTCGATAAACAACCGAATCCTCACAATGGAACCGAATCTTCATTTGGAACATTTGAAATGTTTTTGCAGCAGAAAATACATTGCAAAAACAATATTAAAATCACGTTCTTTGCTCAATAACATTCGACATTTCGGAAAATCAACAGAGTGAATTTTTTATCTCATTAAAAATAAATTTATTTTCCGACAATAAAATAAAATAAATTCCTGACAATTGCCAGATGTTTATCGATGCAAAAATGTTTGATAGAAGTTTGCACACGATATTTACTTTAGAAGTATTTTAAATGATACATCCCGGGTACTTTTGAAGACAGTATTACATAAAGATGAATGTTTGTAAATATAGATGTTTTATGAGTTTTTAGCTGTTTTCTTACTATTGTATTTACAAAACTTTGAATCAAAATGTTCTACAAAACTACTTCCAGCATGTATTTAGCATACCAATCACATAATCATTTTTCCACTCACAACGTAAACAAACATGTATCTCCCTCTCCCTCTTTTGACACTTGGGACATAAAATACTCTGGTTTCCAGAGCACGTTTTTCATGTAACACAAAGATTATCGTCTAAGGATTTCGAAAGGAAGTGAAGAGATAATTATAACTATAAAAATCCTATGATATATTGTTTGGATTTCCAATATCTCCTGAGTTAAGAATTACACAATGATAAGAAATTTATTGTTAATAGTAATTTCGTCGCTTTTTTTTTGGTAAATAACTTGTATGTTAAACTTTTCTAAATAATCTAAGCATCTCATTTAATTTTACTCCACAATAATTACACTATTGTTATAAAGGATAGTTCTAGTCTCTTAAAGAATAAAGGTCCATATTACCTTTTAGTTTCCATAAAATTTTTGAAATCAAAATGCTTTTTTAAAATTGTATTATTTTAGATATTATAATCCATGTATCGTATAAAAAAGTTGAAAAGATTGAAAAATAATAAAACATTTCACGTTTCTGTATCTTAGCCGGTGCTGTAATATATATTATGCAGATCTTTTTCAACGTTTTCAACATATAGTCTATTCATAAACATTTTACAAAAAAAAAAGATTGCGAGTATTAAATCTGTAACCTTTATTTAACAAATGACCACCAGAACATCATAAAACCATCGGAAAAACTGTTATTTCAATCACTGATAATTTTAAATATATATAGATTTAATATTTAAATATCATTCGAGCATTACGTAGTAAATTATTACAGTATTAAAGACACAAATGTGTAAAAACTATAAAATATATAAAATAACTAAGTACAATAAATAAATAAATATCTCCAAATTGAAACCAATAATTATTTGTTTTTATGTGTCATTTATTTTGAAAAATTTGCTTTTCTTAAACTTATTGTTTAGCAATTGTAAACCGAGATCTTATAACTATTAAAAAAAAATGAATGAACACAGAAAATATAAGACAATAGAAATTTGCTATTCAGCAGAAATTTACTTCCTAAATATAGCCGAGAGCAGTTGCAAAAGAAAACAGTAATTCTAAAAAGACTTACTTCGAAAAGATATTTCTTTTATATATTTAGACTAATTTGCCAAAAAGCTTCTAACATGGATCACGGTTTTAAGAATCCCCTTTTCCTTCGTTACTGGAGACTCTAGAGAATTTGTTTATGCTTTCTAAATACCGCTGATTCATTAAGAAATATATCCCAAAGCTATAAAAGTATGTCGTAACATGATGTTTGCTTGAAAGTTTTTTTGAAATAAAATTTATCTCCTTATATAAAGTACATTCTTACTTTACTTATGTAACAGTAGAAAATACCAACATAAATCTTCTATATTTTTAAGTTAAATTTATGAATGCATAGAAATGTCTACACTTATACATAACGGGATGATACACAAAAAATAATGGCGCTATCTTTCGTAAAAAAATAAAATCCTGAAATATTTGTTGGGATTTTTTTTTATTAAAAAAGAACGATTTATAATACAGTTTCAATGTTAAAATTTTTTTAATTAATCATTTTCACTTTATTTTATTTTATTTTTTATTTAGAAATTTATTTACAAGAAAGTAAAAATACAATTAAATATAAAAAAAGTTTATTTTTATTTTACTTTTTATATCTGTACGATTTGCTTCAGGAAATATTTTCGTTATAACATTTAGAATAAACGTGAACTTCTTTCTGAAGTAGAAAGAAATTAGCAAAAGTTGAATTTCATCTGACTACACATAAAGGTAAAACAGAGCTGCGCCACCAGGTGCCATGAGGGGCGCCCGTCAGGGTCTCAACCACCGTGCCCATATCCTGGGGTACATATAACACACACGACCGGATTTGTTTCTTCGTATGCGTTATGACCAGTCGGAGCACCTCCACCTGCGCATCACCACGATAAAACCCATGTGTGGAAGACATAGGTCGCTGCGATACGCGGAGATCCCAGAGAAGACCACAGAGAAGACACTTGGGGAATGGCCGGAGTAATCCAACAGCTTCTGAGCAGAACACCCAAAAGGGATTCAGGTCCTGGCCCTTAAGTCAGATTTTCTCCGACCCGCACTTGCATTACCAAAACTCGAGGGATGTGGAAACATTCAAAGGTAACCACAGTTCCGTCTTGTAATGGAATACACATAAAGGTAACAATATTTTATAAGAATTCATTGCTAATGATATATTTTTAAAACATTCTTAAACTAGTAGATCCGTCTTGCATTGCCCGGGATTATAACCTTAAATATCTAAAACTACCTTAATCCTTTGTCTCACCTCGTTGCATATCTGCAACATACCCAAAAATCAATGTTTCTTATACAATGGGCTTTAAAAGATGATTATATTTATTATATATCTTCCAACACATGAAAATTTGATTAGTTGAATTTATACCTGTTCTCAAAAAATGAACAACAGAAGCAACAATCAATCTCGAAATGTTTTTTGGAGTGTTCAACAATCCATGATTTTCTTATTTGGCTACACCAACATTCTTACAAATTGTTTCATGCAGTGGTATCCCAGAGTACATTTGTCGCATCTTATAACCTTAAATATTGTATTATCCTATATTTACCTGTAGTTTAAGAAACAAAGTATTTCAGTAATTTTTTCAGAAAAATTAAACAGTGTAGAAAAAAAAATTACACAGCTCCTAAGACAGCAGCTAACAAGATTAAACGAAACAAAGATCATTGGTTGGTTGATTTCTGACGGCCGATTATCTACTCGAGGGATATAGGCCCTAGGGGAAGTGCTCTCCGTAGGGGTATTTCTAAGGGATTCTAACCCGTATTTTCGGCAAGGTTAGAAGAAAACACCGGAAAACTCCGAACGGTTATGTCGACGAGCACAACAGGAGTTTGAACCAAGCACCTCCCGTCTACCAGTTTTGAGAGCAGAACCTCTCACTCAAACGAAACAAAGATTTATTTAAAGAGGTGTTACATTTATCCAGCTTGCATTTCTCAAAGGACTCTATTGCTATGAGATAGATTAACCATCCTCCTGTTGCAAGATAGCCAATGGTGTGAGATTTTTTGTACATATACTCGAATAAAATCTATTTGGTTGCTCTGTTAGTAACGTGATTTTGTACGCTAGTAGAGCCGATCGAAGTGCTTAATGTGTCATTTAACTCACTTATATAGTGATACCGTTAATGCGCAAAAATGACATGGGAATAAAACAACAACAACAACAAATAAATAAATAAATACAGATTGCACATGTTCGAAAACATATTACACTGAAATCGCTGCAGGGGTATGAGTTTAAAATTTACTCTTAAAAGCAAGTATATTTAGCTTATCGCATTTCATTATCTTTAAAAAATACTGACATTAAACGTGTTCTATTTTGTATCCTTAGGTTATTTTAAAATGAAACAATTAAATTTATTTAAAAATATATATATTATGAATGTTCGTACATTTTTTTGGGTTTCCAAGCAGTCTGACACCACTTTCTCTGATTAGATTTTTTTTTTTTATTTAAATGTCAAAATGTGATTAGTGTGGCGATGGCATTGATCAAAACAGGGATCTGGGAACAGTAGACAAGTCCTATAGCGCCTACCGAAAATATAGCGCAGTTGATCGTCACTACAAACCCATTTAGTACTGCCCATACGCAATAGCATCTCTACACTAGTATAAATAATCGATTTCATGATAAATAAAATTCTGTAAATAGAAGTTATTTACTAAGACATATTTTAAACAATTTTGTTGCCAATATATTTTATAAGAAAAAAAGAGTTTATTAAAAAGTTATTTACAAAAAAAATTCTTTTAAATTTTGATATAAATGTCTTATATTTATATTTCATAGAATAATTACTTTCATTGCAAGCAAATGTGTATTTTTATTTTAGTATTTATTTTATCGTTTTAAAACAATTATGAAAACTACAGAAAAACTAATTAATAATGACATTTTTTTTAAAAATAATTCCCATTTAAACTATTTGAAATAACGAGAAATAAAAATTAAAAAGCAAATACCTTTTTTTTTAATAAAATATTGTTTTCATAGACATTTTTAATTATTTATGTCATAAAGTCCGTTGAAAACGAGTTTAATAATAAAAATTTGTTTCTTAAGATTGTAAAGAAAGAAATAAAAATATATAGTTTTGCTTTAGAAAAAATAATTTAAAATTAAAGTCACATATATTTATTTCTGAACTTTTTTAAGTTTATTTAACAAATAAAAACATATCTTGTACTCTAAATAATGTAATTTTTTAGGGGTTTTAAGAGTTGCAAACATAAAAAAATGAAAAACAAAGATAAAATATCTTCATTTTAAAAATTAAAATACTTTGCAATAGTTTTGTAAAATCTTTATATACGTAGGATTTAAATTTTAGATCGCATTGTTTATCTTACTTATGATGTGCGTGATAAGCAACTGTATGGTATTTATGATGCTATGATAATATGATGTAAGGTATAATTTCAACGCATGAGATGTCTAAGCAAAATTGATGGATCACGAGTGTACAGACTTTAGATTATTTCTTTTAAATGCTAAACGGTGTAAATTAACAACATAATATACAGTAAAATAACTTTTATTAGGTTGTTGACATGTTTCGGCTCACTCCGATCCATTTTCAAAAACAAATGAGAATATTCTATATCAGCTATATGCTGCTTTTTTCTGTAACTAAATTTCATGCTGGTCATGACTATATAAAATAGAAATGTACAGAAAAAATATCAGCTATAAGGAACATATTTTGAGAATTATTCAGAAGTATATGAAATAACTTTTATTCAAAGAAGACGGATCCCAGAATTACTATATTGGCATTAGCAGTAGGAAATTTAGTTACAGAAAAAAGGAGAATATAGCTGATATGAAGTATAATGGATAAACCACAGCCCTGGCAAGATTATACGAAGAAGAAAATATCCAAATAAATTTCATTGATAGTAAAGTAACTTTTCCCTTCAATCTATACTATCCATCCCTAATAAGAGAAACCGTAGAGATAGTAACACTCAAAATCACAATATGTAACGATGCGGAATCCTTTAACTTACCGAAATTGTGGCTCGAGTTACACCATGGTTACAAATATGAAAATAAACAAACAAGTAAAAATAAAAGATAACGTGCGCATGTTCTCAAAAATACATAAAATTTAAATAATAGCATTTCAAATAATAATTTCCAAGACCGCGCAATTATAGAATATCCTCATTTGTTTTTGAAAATGGCACGGTGTGAGCCGAAACATGTCAATGACACCATGTAGAGTGAAAATTGAATATGAAGCAAAAAATCCCAGTCAAGACTCAACAATTTCTGCTGAGTGGCTAATGACGTGTGTGGTCAGAAAACCTTTTAGGATTGACCAATTCTGGCCGTTGTTTTTGTAAAGCATTGTTTAGTTTATTTAACTGTGAGAAGTATACTGTTAAATAAAGGGTTCTGCCTGCTGATAACAACTCGTAAATATGTAAACCCTCGTAATCCTACCACACCGAGAGCATAATCTTCTATGGATACAGTTACGTTTTTGAAGAATTTTGCTGCGGATCATAGTCCTGTACCTACGATCTTTTTTGCACTACATTAACACAGATGATCCATCCCGTCATCAGTTACTTGAAAAAGACTAGTTCATTTGATGTTTCAGTAGTGAATCTCAAATGGAAATGTCCTACGGCACTAAAACATTCAGATGGAAAACGTATACATCTAGCGCAAACTGATATCTACTCTTTTATGGAAAAAAAATAATGCCGTGCGTCGTAGCAATCTCCAGAACAATTTGGAATGGATTCGCACCAACAATTGCCTTGGCATCAGTCGAATCCACTGCAGTCGAGCGACTGGAGCGTGGTGCTTCACTGATCGTAACATTTCGTGAACGGAAATTGGTAAACCACGTTTGACATCCCCAAACACACTGCATATATTTTTTTGTCCAACGGCACTCGTTTCAAAGCTACACCGATCACGTAATACAAATGTTTACGAAACAACACTTTCACATACAGATTTTGTGAAACATAATTTTGCAATCGCACAGTCGAATAGTGCGGTGTTGCCAAAAAAGGGAATGTGGTAGCGGAATGAACTATCACTCAACGAAAAACCGAACGAACGTATTTACAAAACCAATAACTTGATTGACTAAAATAAAACATTTTCTATTTGACAAATTTTGTCTTGAGGATTCTGTAACATTTTTAAAATGTCAGTTTTTAAAAAATTGTTTCTTATGAGTGTAAAGAAATAAATAAAAATATATAGTTTTATTTTAGAAAAATAAATTAAACTTAAAGTCACATATGTTTATCTCTGAACTTTTTTTTAAGTTTATTTAACAAATAAAAACATATCTTGTACTCTAAATAATGTAACTTTTTAGGGGTTTTAAGTGTTGCAAATATAAAAAAAGAAAAAAAATCTTCATTTTGTAAATTAAAATACTTTGCTATAATTTTGTAAAATCTTTATGTATGTAGGATTTGAATTTTAAATCGAATTGTTTATCTTACTTATGATGAGCGTGATAAGCAAATTTCTGGTATTTATTTATTGTCCATAATTTGAACGCATGAGATATCAAAGCAAAATTCATGGATCATGAGTACATTGACTTTAGATTATTTCTTTTAAATGCTAAAAGGTGTATTTTTTAAGGTGTACTTAAAACTTTATAAAAATGTAATTCGGATTATTAAATGTCAATGAAGAAGAAAACATACAAATATTGTGTAATAAGTATTTGTAATATACAATAGAAATAAATATTAACCTTTTAAACGCCAATGTTCTCGAACGGGAACATCAAATTTAAAATTCATTTTAAAAAAAAGTTTCGCTTCTATGGACTTACAAAAATTATTATTTATTAACAAAAGTACATTTATTTTTTTAGACTAAAAACTATTTATGTTATATAATTATTTAAGCTTAAAAAAAATTCGTAAAAAAGTCATTTTTTGTCAATTTTTACTAGGATTGTTGAAAAAATTCACATAAAATTTTTAAAACATGCAAAATTCATGAAATTTCAGAGTTATGATAAATAAGGTCCATTTTAAAGAATAAGCATGCTAAATAACAGTTTTCAATAAAAATGCGTTTGCTATACGATATCAAATTCTATTGTTCCCGTTCGGGAACATTGGCGTAATTCACTATACAGAATTCGATCATTTGCACTGTTGATCTATTTTCCTAATTTGTAATATTGAGAGTCTGAGAATTATACTGAATCTCTCTTGCTGTGTTTAAAAGCAGGTCAGTGGCTTTTCGAATTCCACTTACACACTTTTCACCCCACCCCCCTTCTTTTGCTTTCTTCCCTCACTAGTGCGGGGGTGAGAGTTTTGTCCAAACAACTGTTTTGCTCAGGACTGAGGATGTTTATGACTTTTTCTAAGTATCCCGCGAAGGGTGCTATTTGTTAGCAATAATTTTTACTTTCTTATCGTATGTAAGAGTTTTGATATAGATCACGTGGTTCAGCACCCGCCCAGTTCTTTTATTTATTTATTTTTTTCCTTTTCTCTTTCTGAATTTTTTGCATCGTTCATTTTGTAAGTAATAGAGGGTGAAGCTAGAACGATATTTTTACTTTGCTTCTTTGATAAATATGGCTAATCGTGAAAGATTTTTAACAGTACAGGAAGCTATTGAATATTTTAACTCTACCAGATTCAGATGCTTCGGTTGATTTTGTTATAGATATTTGCCAATTGCCTCCTGATGAAAGTGGTGCTATAATAGATGAAGAAGTTGTAAATGAAAATGAATTTCAAAAAATTATACCTGCAGATGTATGCGGACAATTAGAAGTTTTTACACATAGATCAGTTGATGTATCAGATGATGAAACGATTGTTTCTGTACCTTCTACATCAAAAACTGAATCAAGTTTGAAGAGAAAGAGACTATCAAAGAAAGAAGATATGAAGCCGAACTGGAATAAAAATGCATCTTTCAAAAAATCTTTAGAAACCATAAGTAATATGAATCTTTGCGAATCGTTTCCCGAATTAGCAAATTTATCGCCAGCTGAAATTTTCAACAAATTTTTGCCGATGGAATATTTAGCCCATTTATCAGAAATGACAAAACTTGTATGCAATGCAAAAAGGGGAAAATATTGATGTAGACGAAAAAGGTATTGGGCAATTTTTTGGGTTACTCTTATTTAGTGGCTACCATACTGTTCCTGGTGAGGATTTATATTGGAGCACTTATGAAGATTTGTCCGTTCCAATAGTTGCTGCAGTTATGTCTAGAGCCCGATTTAGGAAAATAAGAAATATTTTCATATTATAGATTCAAATGATTTGAAAGCCGGAGATAAATTGGGCAAAATTTCTCCCTTTTATCAAGAACTTGAAAGAAATTTTCGGCAGTTTGGAATCTTTCACAGAAAACTAAGCATTGATGAATCTATGGTTCCATACTATGGTCATCATTTAGCAAAAATGTTCATTAAAGGTAAGCCTATAAGATTTCATTTCAAAATTTGGATGCTTTGTTCGCATAATGGTTACCCATATGCAATGAAAATTTACGGTGGAAAAAGTCCGGAAAGGAGTAATATTCCCCTTGGATCAAGAGTTGTATGGGAAATTTTATCGTGTATTGAAAATTCGAAAAAAAACACGAAATATATTTTGATAATTTTTTCACGTCTTATAAACTTTTGGCGGATTTATCAGACAAAGATTTTAAAACAACTGGTACAATTCGGGATACTAGAACAGGACAATGTCCTTTGCAATCATTAAAAAAATGTCCAAATGCGAGAGGGGAAAGTACGATTTTCAGTGCGATGGAAAAGTTTATATGTGACGATGGAACGATAGTTCAGTTGTTACAATAGCGTCAAATTACGATACTCATGAACCTATGGGTAAAGCAAAACGATTTTGCCGTAAAGAAAGAAAAAAGGTAGATGTTTCACAGCCACATCTTGTAAAGTGCTATAACGAAGGTATGGGTGGAGTTGATTTGTTAGACAGACATCTTGGAAGCTACCGTCCTATGTTCCGCAGCAAAAAGTGGTACTGGAACTTATTTAGCAATGCCCTAAACATGGCTGTTGTTGCGGGATGGATTGTACATACTGAATTACACCACAACTCAACATCAGAACTGTCACACCTGAATTTAAGAAGAGAGGTGACTTTGAGTTTACTTCGAATGAAACCCAAGATTCATTGTATTCCAGGTCCACGTGCCCATCCAGTAGAGTCTGCACGGCAGTCAGATACGCACTATTTGGTATCATCATCTCAAGGACACTGTGTAGTTTGCCAGAAAAATACAAGGAAAATGTGCTTTGAATGCCAAAAGCGACTGCATGAACACTGTTTTCCCTCTTATCACGGACAGTGATGCAAACTATAAAATAATAATAATAATAATTTGGTAAGATAATTTGTATTTTATATAATTATTATTTATAGTTTTATGTAGTTAATATTTGTAATACATATAATTATTTTATCATTAACTTTCAAGTAGTTATTTGTGCTTTTCTATAGTTGGTTTAAACATTTTTACTAATTCTATTTATATCTATGCACATATATATTATTTAATTCTTTCTTTGTGTTTGATTGTTTTTATAAAGTATAATATTCAACACACGAATTTCACTTAAAAATTTTTTAATGTTATTAAATCTGTCAAATATTATTCATACTTATAAAATTCTAGCATAAGAACCATAAAATTTAATCTATTGAAAAATATAGTAAAAACTTAATGAATCACGCCAATGTTCCCAAACGGGAACATACCCAAAATCGTACATAAAAATTTTTTTTGGGGAAATTTCTTCTTGCATTGTTTAAATAGATGCATTTAAATCTTATTTTTACAAAGAAATAATATTTTTTATACTTGGAACACAGAGCGGCGTTTAAAAGGTTAATTCATACCATATGTGTTTCAGATAAAAGATACAAAGCTGAATATTATTTAAAAACTTTAAAAAATAAAAATTGTCTGTTAGCAGTTATTAGCACTTAAACAAGCCGAATCAAAGAGTTTCTTGATTTTAACACATCATGACATTTAAAGTCTAAATGATATAAAAGGCATAAAGACATAAAAGAACAGTTACTTATGCACTGACTACGAGGAATATATTTCTTGTTTGTTTTTTTCTCTAACTCTTTCTGTAATGAGTAATAGAAAATTTTGACATTCTAATGCATTAGAACTAATCATGCGTTTCCTACATTATTTAATATATCTGAAAAATTATATTTAAAAGGGACTTAGACAAATTACAAAACATAGACCTTTTCTCAGAAAACGTTAACTATTGATAAAAAAATTAATGTTATCTCCGCTAAAGCGTGAATTGCAATTCACTATCGTAAATGCATTCTATCAAAAGAATCACAGGTAACAAATGAATCTATTTCTGATATTAATTAAATTTTCCTTTTATTCTTTTGTCGATAAAACGAAAGTTTTTGTGTACAATACAGTGAGTATTTTTATATATGTGTCAGCGATATAATTAAATCTTTCCATTGATGAATGCTTATTAGTGCAGCCATGCGAAAATGACAAAGGTTTCCGATAATTACATAATTAGAATAACGAAAAATGTGATTTTTTATTTATAGTAGTTGTATTATGTGTATGGCTTGAAAGGATATAATCATTTTATTTAGTTAATCTATTCCAATTTCAATTAGAAGAGTGTGGCTCAAAGTCTTGTATTAGTCATACTTAACCTCACATAGGAAAATAGAAGTTAGGAAATAAAACTACTCAATAATAAATAATTTACTTTGGTGAATAGTTAGTTGCTTTTGAAATTATATAATTAAAATATTTCCATTGAGGAATAGATGTTAGTGAAGCCATGTGAAAATGACAAAGTTTTCTAATAATTACATAAATAGAATCCTGCAAAATGCGTTTTTTGAGTAAACATTGTGATAAGTACATGGCTGGAAACACATAATCAATTTATTTAGTTATGATATTCGAATTTCTATTCGAAGAGGTTAAACTACAGTATTGCCTTAGAAGTCATGCATAATCTTATTTAATAGAGTATGAGTTGGGAAATAAAATTACGCTATTACACTTTCGAGAATACTTTGTTGCTTTTGAAATTATAAGACTTTTACTTTACAAAAATGTTATATTTAATGTGAATATGAATTTAATTAATTTTTTTACAATAAATAAAAGCAACAACGAGGTCAACAACAGGTACAAAACATTTTACAAATTAAATCTAGTGAACATTATCTGTAAAAATTTTGAAATGTATTTTGGTAAGCTTATTTCGTCGATTTAAAAAGAAAAAAACGCGTAAATAACTAAAATATGGTATAAGTACCGATTAAAATCTGCCAATACAGTTTCCAATACTGCCAAGAACGTTTATTTCACGACTTGCCCAGGTTACGTGCTAAGTGACACAAATTGATGGAAAAAAATTAAAGTCCTCAGTTAAACTGATGTCAATGTACTCACAGACTATGGGGACTAATTGTATAATATTATCTTATTTCAAAGAATAATGCCACTCGAAAAATAAAGAAATCGACAATAAATTAAGGGGGGGGGGTTAGCGCCCCGTTTCTCACCTTTATACTTAACCAATTAACCCCAAAACTAATCAGTGAAGTGACATATCGGAATGAACTTATATACAACATTTGAAGCAAATAGATAATTCTGCATGAAAAACACATTTATCTAAATTAAGGGCGGGGGCGGGGGGGGGGGGGGTGAGTCCCCCGTTCTCCACCTTTCTACTTAACCAATGAACCCCTAAATCTAATCAGGCATGCGCCTTATCAGAATGAATCA
This sequence comes from Maratus michaelseni, assembly GCA_963931845.1. Classification (NCBI taxonomy): domain Eukaryota; kingdom Metazoa; phylum Arthropoda; class Arachnida; order Araneae; family Salticidae; genus Maratus; species Maratus michaelseni. The sequence continues at coordinate 63,730,702 of OZ007593.1, forward strand.
ATATACAAAATTTGAAACAATCCGGATGTTTCTATCAAGAGTTACCACGTTACGTACATACATACATACATATACATACGTACGTACACACAGAACCTGAGGGCACATTAGCGCTCCGGCTTTGATACCCTGTGAGCTAAATAAACACTGCGCAGATATAACTTTTTCTAAATATTATTGAAATTGTACATGAGTATGGTTCAACTTTGAATACATAACTTCAAAGTGCGAATATATTTTTGTTTATCAATAATTCATTTTATGAATTTCTATGCTATTATATATGCAAAATATAAATGAAATTAAATTTTACAATATTAATGTATCAGTTTATAATACACAAATTAAAAACTTCTTTTACTTAAGTAAGGTGTCATACATATAAAAACACAAATATCAAAACTTGACATGTTTCGGTTTACATTCTAAAACCATACTCATAAGTAGATACCTCGTCAACAAAAAATCAAACCCGAATGACACTGGACACCATCATATATACAAGATACAGTATAACAAAACAACGCCATCTATAATACAAAACACAAATTAAAAACACATAAAAACATTAACCCTCAAATCAAGCTTGTATACATAATTGTTTCCCTCTATTCAAATTCGCCCCACAATATTTACTCAAAAGCTCTAACCACAAAGGTGGAATAATAAAAGAGAAAGTATCATTACAGACTAAACCCCTTCGTAAATAAATTTCAATGGATTCTCTTATAAGGGACTTGCGGTAAAAACTCGAAATAAAAATTAATTTAATATCATTAAATAAAATTTTAATCCCCCCCCTCCAAATATAATCTAGATAAAGCTGTTTTCATGCGGCCAAATTTAATGTCCAAATTTAATGGCCAAATTAATTTAATTGATTTAAATTTGGCCGCATGAAAACAGCTTTATCTAGATTATATTTGGAGGGGGGGGATTAAAATTTTATTTAATGATATTAAATTAATTTTTATTTCGAGTTTTTACCGCAAGTCCCTTATAAGAGAATCCATTGAAATTTATTTACGAAGGGGTTTAGTCTGTAATGATACTTTCTCTTTTATTATTCCACCTTTGTGGTTAGAGCTTTTGAGTAAATATTGTGGGGCGAATTTGAATAGAGGGAAACAATTATGTATACAAGCTTGATTTGAGGGTTAATGTTTTTATGTGTTTTTAATTTGTGTTTTGTATTATAGATGGCGTAGTTTTGTTATACTGTATCTTGTATATATGATGGTGTCCAGTGTCATTCGGGTTTGATTTTTTGTTGACGAGGTATCTACTTATGAGTATGCTTTTAGAATGTAAACCGAAACATGTCAAGTTTTGATAATTGTGTTTTTATATGTATGACACCTTACTTAAGTAAAAGAAGTTTTTAATTTGTGTATTTATTTCGAAAAGGTGAAGTTTTTGAGTTTTTAAATTTTTGTAATTTAAAAACAGTTAACGCAGTTTATAATATTTGTTATACACGTGTTTTTTTATAATTTATTAACATGTTTTTTTCTTACTTATTGTAAAATTGGTACTAAATATAATACAACCGCCTTCATAAGCAAATTGTTTAAAATACCATCGCAGTAAAGTTGTATTTAGACAAGGAATAATGTTTTCGTTACAGATATAAATGCGATCGGTTTTATATGGGATTTATATATATTTAAAATTTAACTTTTTTTTTTTATCAAAGGGTAACCCGCACCTTTCACACAAGTTGCCATTTTAGCGGATTTTTGTATAGAGATGTCGACCGGAATTTCGGAATAGCACAGAAGTCCTTATTTATTCGGTCATTAAGATTTCAGGTAGATATTTGAATAAAACAATCTCATTAATTGTCTACTCAGTGTTTGACACCACGTTTGATTTTCTTAAACAAGGCAGCAATTGAAAAGAACAGTTTATATAAAATTCTAAAATCTTCATAAAGTTAAAAAGAGTCAAAATTTTAGGATGTTTATCCACGTGACTAACACATAAATCATACGATTGAAAATGTTCATGCTAATGTGATGTAACGAATAGACGCTAATTTTTCATAGATATTTTTTTTTCATTTAATAAGATATATTTAAATATGAAAGTGATGAATAATTTCATATTAAAATATATAAATGATGACCTACAATAATTTATAGTTTAAAACAATCATCGTGTCCGTCTTATGGATTCCTATGTGTTTAGAGCTCGTTCTTGTGTTTAGTTTTCGAGATATCGAGAAAATGTATGATTCGACGGCTTACAGAGACTATCTCATGTTATCTTTTACAGCCAAAGAGAATGAAATAACCACAAACATTTTGTAAAATTTTCTTTTATAAAATGTGGATTTATATTACAGTTTTGTTTATAAATGTTTTAGTAACTAAATTAATATTACCGGCAATTTTCTTTGTAAGTTCTTAATGCAATATTTTAAAATTTACGGATAAACCCCTAACGTATTTCCTTTATAGCTTTATAAAATTTTGTTAAGCATTATGTAAACTATAGCTTTTCCCGATCTGCCTTGATCCACGGAATTTTATTTCTGTGTGAAAGGTGTTCGTTACCATTTGAAAAACAATGTTGATGCATTTTTTTTTAAAATATCGATACTGTCCCTATTCATATTCTGTAACAAGGCATTATCTCGTGTCAAGCGACATTTTTTTTTTTTGGTATTTATTGTACAAAATCTGTGAAAATAAACATGCGTATATTCTTTTACATGGACTGTGCATGATTATTTTAATATTTTCTTATTTTGTTTTTTTTTTCTTATTTGCAAAAGAGCATAAGAATTAAAAAAAAATCATATTACCAGATTGTTCCACAAAACTTTCACATATTTTTCAGTTTTAGTGAAAAACAAGATAATTGCAATTTGGTCTACTACTCAGGTGATAAAATATTTCATATCCATCCAAGTATTTGATTTGCACTTGTTACAGATCTATATTTTTCAGATAATCAAACGGAAAGCAATATTTCTTGCTCAACAGATGTTGTAGTCATTTCGTTGAAAGGGTTATAAAATACGGTTAGACATGAACTGAAGAAAATGCTTTGAGATTATTTGAGAGATTTACACGTCAGAATATTTTCTAACACTAATAAAGTGAAGCATTAAAAGCAGTATGGCTTCCGGGATAAGCCATTTACTACAAAAAGGGTAGTGTAACTATGGCTTGTCATAAGTGTCATGCAGCAAAATATTATCGTCACGGCATCCATTGTTGTTCTAAATCAAAATATAGTGACGAAATACACGGATTTAAATAAAATGGGCGATATCCTGGTCGGTCGGCATAATACATTCTTATTGGTTGGATATGTCTTCGATTCTGTTCGTGTAACTCAGTAAGAAGAGCAATGGCACGGCAAGCCAAGGTACCCAGGTTCGAGTCTTGGCTCGGACATTTTTCGCCCTGTTTGAATAAACCTAATCTATTATGCTCTAACCATTGAATATGATTTACGTAGTTGCTAAAAAGTTTCCTCTTTCTATTATGAAAGTTTTATATCTGAGATTAAAGTAACGCATAACTGAAATAAAAATTTAAAAACTTTAAGCCCGATAGGAAGGCTTTGTATAATTTTCCATTTTTTCCTATTGATTTCAGTATTTAACAATTAGAGATGAAGCATTCTGTTCTTATAAAGATTAATGCTCATACAAATTAACAAAATAGAAAGGATTTGTGCTTATTTTCTCGAGCTTTATGACCAATACGCTGTCGCAAGATGTTAACAAATTTCAACTATTTTTATATTTCCTATATTTCTTCATTTCGCAACTTTTCCGTGGTATAGCCATGACACCTTTTTTTAAATATTTTAGCTCCACCCCCCTCCTTTTTATATGTAACCACTGTTGGTATTCAGCTTTTTTTACCTGATTGTTCTGATTTAAGCTTCATTAATATATTTCGTGCATGAAAATAAATTAATTCTTGCATTTATATTGTTTTTGTCAAATTAAATTTTTAAAAAAGCGTTTGATTATCATTTATTTGACTGACAGGATTTCATATCCATCCATTCAACGTTCTGCTGGATATCAATATTTCTAAATATATAGATTTATTTTTATATATTTATAGAAAATAAATTTTTTTTTTATATATTTATAACATTTATTTCTATATATTTATTAAAAAAATTAAATTAAATTAATGTATTTATAACTTTTATTTTTATTTATTTACAAAATTTATTTTTATATATTTACTTTCCCTATCTATATTTCATTTTGATTTAAGAATTTTAGAGGGGCTGAAAGAAACGGCTTTTAAAGTTTTTCCATTATCTGATATTTTATATCTATATTAATGTTTATCTCTATAATTTATCTTTATAGCTTAAGTTCATCCACTCTCTAACAATATTATTTTAGATCAATTTAATAAATCATTTAACCTTCAATATCTATCATACTGGAAGTAATAACTGTCGTTTTCCACGAAATACTTTAGAAATGATTTTTCAATTTAAGCTTTTGATACTTTTTAATCATAAAACTTTCATATTTCTTGGTGGGAATTGAATTTATTATTGGTGCAGTTGTATTGCTATAAAAAATAAAAATAAAAATTATCACTTTTCGCGCCAATTGATTGTTTTTTTTTTAATTTCACTGCATAATTAATTTCTTATATTAATAAAGAATATCGCTGAGAAAATATTTGAGAAAATATTTTTAAATAGTTATGAATTTAAAGAAGAAAGTATTCATTGTTATATGTAATTAATTTCAATTTAAAGGGAAATTGTTAAATAGTTATTTATTTTCTAAAGTTTAATCTTGAAATTTGTTTTATTAGATTTGAAGAGTTTTAGAACGGTAAACTGGATAATTCATAGCCACGTTTGGAGCATTTCGTAGCCAAAACGAATTGTTTATTTAATTTTTTATATTTTTCAATATAGTTATTACGAAATGAAAACTTTTTTTTTGTTATCATTTCCATACATAAAAAAAAAACCGCACGTTAATTGTCTCTGTATATGAAAGTTAGCTAAAACTTCCTTTTGATTTTCTTACAATAAATATTTTAGCGATTTTTTAAAAATAAATTTACAGCATGTTTTATATTAAACTTCATAAAAGTACTATACATCAGATAATAGATAATATATCTTTTTACAAGTACATATAAGGTAAATTTTTATTTGCTACAAATGAGTGGATTTTATAGTAGTCAAAACTCTGACTAAAATACACACGATATGACTTTTTTTAGAAATGCATGAATTTGTCCGATTTTTGTTTAGTGTTAAAAACGTTATTTAACATATTAAAAATGATGCGCATTTTTTAGCAGACTGTGCAAATTTGTATATCTTTATCAAAGGGATGTGATCTGCATTTATGATTTTAAAACATGATGATTAGCAGCTGAATTTTATTTACTACTTACCGAACTTTTATACCTCATACTGATAAAACAAAATAAAGTAAATCTAGACAGATTTGCTAAAAAATTATCGATAAAATGAAACTATTCACTATGAAATTAACCATAAATGTGCCTCCAGTAACCTAAATAAAACAAATTATGAAATGCGAAAAAAATAAAAAATAAGTTACACACTTAAAAATACTGCATGATTAGTTCGAGCCATTGATAAAAAATAATTGATAGAGATTGAAGATAAATTAATTATAAATTGTAAATTTGGAATGCTCACTCGGGTTTGAAAAACGTAAGAGATAAAGAATATTGTCCAAATATATATTAGAAGGTGTGTACACGCATCCGTTTTTCTCATTAGTATGGTGCCACTCTTTCAGATTTTAAATATATTTTTCTAATAATTAAAGTTCATAAATTCAAATTATTTAATGAAATCGTGAATAGTGTTTTGCGATTGGTAAATAATTTTCTGAAAAAAAGTCGAACATGCCATTGCGCAATATTCCTCTTTGTTCAATTCTAAAACAAACAAATAAATAAATAAAACCGCTTTTCTGGTGCTGATACTGAAGTTTTAGGTAACTAGCTTTATGTTAAAATAAATGATCAATGTAAAAAAAGCACAAATATATATATATAAAATGGCAAACAGCTATTTCGGAGCCGCTAAATCTCCATCATCAGTGCCAAATTTAAAAGATTAAAAACTGATTCAAAAGTTTAAGCCATGTAGGTATGCTTGCGTCTCCGCACGCGACCAAGTTCGAATGGCCCATTCTATCTTGGTCGGGTGCAGAGACGCAAGTATTACTACTTGGCTTAAACTTTTGGATCAGTATTTAATCTTTTAAATTTGGCACTGATGATGGAGCTTTAGGGGCTCCGAAACAGCTGTTTGTCATTTGAAATATTTTTTGTGCTACTTTACGTTGATCATTGTTCAATTCACCTACCTATTTTAATAATAATAATAATAAACTAGTTTTATGGTTTATGTATACATTTACCTATGCCATGTATTGAACAAGTTAATGATCATATTTCTTGACGCTAGATGTACTTTAAAATTTTCAAGCGACTGAATTTTCGATTGGGCACTGCGTATTATTTATTTATTTTAATTGTGAATTAATGTATCATTTTAAATATTACTATACATATTTAGCTGAATACGTTCTTTTATCCGCAATTAAAATAAAATCTGTCAAATTACTCTAAGCTTTTATAAAATTATTACCATATTTGAAGCAAAAATATTTTAATTCAATAATGATAAGAGAGCATTCTTGTTTCCAGAAAAAAATTTCATTGAAATGTTGAAACTTTTCTTTATAATTATACTTCGTATGTGATTTATCGTGTTAAGATGAATCTGTTACAGTATCGGACGCGTTTATATGCGTGGAGTATTTGAGTATTGATCATTGGATTAAAATATGTAGACATACATTAACAAGCTGTCTCAAATGTATGTTTGAAGAAATAATATGTTTTATGTGTAATAACAATGTGTATTACTCCATCTTACCTACTGTATTGGTACACCTTTCTGCCCATGTTGTATCTGTAAACAAGAAATCATTAGCAATTATATAGTTTTATTATTATTAAAAAAAAACTCATCAGCATTTTAATAAAATAATTGCTCGAATTGCAATGTATGGGCTACTGATATAAAATGCGGCTTACTGTAAGACAAAATCTGAAACATTATTAAGTAATAATTATATCACAAAAAATCCAAATTAATGTAGGTATTAGTGAAACATAACAGCTGTAATTTCTAGAACGATTTTCACTAGTATTATTTATTAAGTGTACTATATATATATATATATTATATTTCATTTTATTTTATTGCAGTACCTCATAAAAAATTTTACAAAACATTACATGTTGCTATCAATGAAAAGAAAAAAATATTTTTGATTAATTTTACTTTTTTTTGAAAAAAACAAACAAACAAACAAACAAAAAAAAACCTTTTTTTAGATACACTTGTGATCATAATTGTTATTAGATAGAGAAGATAAATCATTTAATTTAATGTTTCATAAAATGTCATATTTCTTTATTACTCAATGTAACAGTAAAAATTTTATCTTCTTTAAAATCGCTAATAAAAATGCATTCCCTATTTTCTTCGTATATTAGAAAAAAAATAACTTCTAAAAGGGAAAACAAATAAACACAGTATTTAGAAGAACTATTTAAACCTTTAAAATTTTTAACATCATTGGTGCAGGATTAAACTCTAAAGGAAATGAATTAATTTTGTTTTATCTATCACGCAATATTATACTCACTTATACATACGCAAATAAATACTTACACGTATACATATAATTTATTATGTCGTAATGGTAGCTTATAAATCAAGACATATTACAAGAATTTAAGTTTCAAAACAACATAAATAATAAAGCATTTGGAAGATGTTATTTAGTCACAAATAGATCAGTTTGTAAAAATAAAATGTCATTTCTAAATTAATTTTTTAATGCAAATTCTTTTCAATTTTCATAATTTTATGAAAAAAAGATCCGATAATTAATATTTACTGTATTAAAATTTCAACACGACACCTATATTGATAGTTTACTGTTTCTTTTAAATAAATTTAACGTTGGAGGAACCAAGAATATAATCAAGCATAAAATAAGCCGAAACACAACAATTCCTATAGATATACCCTTATAATTTACCATCTTTGATTATTTATTTTGGTTTTAAAGCAAATATCTATACAATTTGAGGAAATTCTTAGATATTTAAACCGATGGTTCATTACATTCACAATATCACATAAATTGAAAGCAATTGATTTTATATAAATGCAGTCAGTGTTTTTGGAGACAGAGCTTTTGACGTAACTTATTGATCATAAAAATCTTATTTTTCAAAAAAGGAAACTAAAGTTTTGATTTCTGAAAATCTATTAAAATTATTCACCTTAAGATCTTGAAACGGTTCAAATTTCCATGTTTCTCATTCTTAATCTCAATGTTAAAAGTTTTTTTTTTTTTTTTTTAATTACTCACGAGGTTATTAAATATCAATTTCTGGCTACTACATATATCTAATTATTCACACTTGAGGTTAGAGAACTGGTGAAAAAATAGACAATACCACACTCTCAATGATGGTAAGAAGGGAACAAAATCTGTTTTGGATAGCTAATTCTAATTATTTGAAATAAAACTAATAAAAATGCGATATTGACTATAAATTATCTTTTCAAATTTAGTGGCATGTCTTAAAATGAATATTCAGAAATAAATATAATAAATGTAAATCATTTTAATAATTTTAATATATCTTTAATGGTATATTACAAAAGTTTTTCGTTTAGCAAGGAACATTTAAACTGTAAAAGTTACACATATATTAAGCATTCTTCGATAACATATTTTAGGAACAAATATAATAGAATAGAATAGTAGATAAAAATGCAAAATATATAGAGGTCGTCTCTGGGAAGGAATAAATTTGTTAATTTTATAGCATGATTATTAAATTCTTCGTGTTAAAAAGATATGTGGCCGATGTATGAAAATATATTATGCATTTAGATCATGGGTATCAAAGTTATTTTATTTTAAATATTTTGTAACTTGCAGTTTAAATTTTTCGGCCAATACATAAATCAATACACTAATCAATATATGCTAAATTTATATGTTTTTAAGGGGCAATAAAAATGAAATAGCATTTTATGAATCATAGAAAATTAAGATAAAATTTAGGTAGTCCTATTTAGTTTGACATTTTTTCCATTCTATTTACGTGTGTTGTGGATAAATGAATGTGCTACAAAAAGGTGAAATACCTCATTCCGTTATTACATTCTTAGGAAAGTACAGAAGTATTCCTGTAAACTAATAAAATGCGTAGTTAACGTGTTTCATCACTTCATGCTTCACTGCTTCTATGAAATCATATGAAGCTTTTTTTTTTCAAAAATCTCCAAACAGTGGGATGTGGAATCTGCAATTACCAATGTTTTTCTATGTTACTTTTCGAATGTCTGGTATAATAGATTGATTCCTATAAATGTTTTCTCCCCATTCTTTCTTCCAAGAAGTTTAAGATTACGAGAAAAAATTCGTAGTTTCAGATACATAGTTTCTCGGGTTGGTAAATTATATTTTGAATATTATTTGTACATGCCACTGCATTACGATTATCTTTATCTAATTCTAAAACAGAAAACCCTTTTTTCTGCTGCAGAGGATGCTATTTCTGTTGACAAATTCCACCTATGCCACTTCTGGCAAAATATAGACGAAATTACTGAGTAAGAGTTGTATAGACGTAGCGATGAATCTGAAAATTTAACATCTCTTTAAAATCTTATTTATATTGTATTAGGTAAATATTTTGGAAACAATCTTTTAAATTTTTTAAATATTTTAAATTTCCTTTACAACTATTTAAACGTAATATATTTTTTCAACTAGAAAGTGTCTCTGTTACAGATGAATTTTTTTTTAAATAACATATCATTTTGAAAAAAAAAAAAATATTTTTGATGCTTGTATAATAAAATACATTCTTAGCATTAACCGAAATATTATTTTATAAAATTAAAATACACAAAAGTGTAAAAATACATACATATAAGTTAAATATGGCATTTCACAATAAAGAAATCGAATTAGCACTCCAGTATTCCGTAAAAATAGAGCATGATTCATAAGGCAAGACGATGGTTATGCAAAACATGGAGTTTTCCCGTAGGAATAAAAATATGAGTAGTTGATATCAGTTCTTTTATTGACACGATACTAAATATGAAGCAATTCCACTAACGAATAATTTCAGAGTTCATATCTGACAGCATGTAGGGTAGATGTTAAAAGAATTAGAGATAATTACACTAGCTTGACAAGATCCCGCCTCCAGATGACGTGCTTTTATTGGCAGTAAGAAAAGCATACAAATTTTGATCTCCAAGCCCATGCAACGGCGTTTTAAAGGTAGCGAGAGTATGAATATTTTCGCAATGCAGGGTAGGACTAGCCAATAAGAAGCTTGCTAAACCGTGGAACTTATTACTGTATACGGCATAATTTTGAGGTGAATCGAAAGACACGAGAGCCGAACGGATTACGGGATATCGAATGATAATATTAATAAAAATAAAAATGATACTAAGAGACGTTCTAAAGAAATAAAATTTAAATGTTTCAAAAGAAGAAATAAATTAAAGTTTTTACAAATACGTGTAGCTTTTAACAGATTAAGATTTTTAGAATAATAATTAAAAGAATATTTTGATTAAAACTATGGAATAAAAATATAAATTAGATTTAAGAGATATTATAAAAGACAGGGAAAAAATTAGAATTGTAAGAATTTGGAATAAATTAATTAAGGAAAAATTGCGAAGTTTTTTTAATTATTGCATATATATATATATATATATATATTGCTGCTTCAAAGAATAAAAAAAAGAGTTAACGAAATCAGAAAATAACAAAAATCAAATGTGTATTGTCTATTACGGTATACTAATATTTTTAAAAAGCATTTTAAAGGAAACATCTACATTAAAAATAAGTATAACAGATATTTACTTATTTGTAGGCATAACAATTATCAAGAAACATTATTGCAAACAACAAATTAGCAAATCAAGCAACTGAAGCTCTTTTATTTATAATAATAATAATAATAATAATAATAATAATAATAATAACACACATATATATATATATATATATATATATATATATATATATATATATATAACCATTAATGAAACATTACCAAAACACAAACTGAAACTTGAAATTATGATTTAGGAAGTAATAATTTATTGACAACGAAATTGTAACCCCAGCACAATGAATATAGATATTAAATACTTATATAATAGAAGTAGAAATTAAATTTAAAATTGAATGAAATAAATAGAATGAATGAAATGAAATTTGTGGAATTTATACAGAATTATCAAGTCCCAAATGCATAAATTCCACAAATAAAATGAGTGGTTTCATCTTCATATTAGCATTAAAATTGCTAAAGAATATGAATTTGGGACGACCACTCAATGACAATAACCTTCTAGTGAAAAAAAAAGACTTAAAATTCATAAAACAAATACAAAACTAATACAATACTTAAAAAGAGAGAAACCTTACCCTTAATTATAAGAGAAGAACTTGATGATAGATCTCCAAATACCATAATCTACGCGATGAATGTGGATTCCTGCTCACAACACTAACAGGATACATGAAGACCAATAAAGGCAATGAATTGCAAAAAATAATTTTGTAAATGCTGCCAAAAACCTTTTTAGAAGATTACAAACCCTGTTGCCAATTTAGAAAATGAATTATTTGGATATATGGAATTTTTTAAAACATCACAAACCATGGTGCTGCCATCTATGATTTTGAAAATGAACTACATGGATATATTGAATATTTTAAAGCAAACAAGCCATGGTACTGCCATCTATGATCTGAATATGTAGTGAATATACAATGGAAAAATCAATATTAAAAATGAATTCATTCTATCTTAAGTGGTATTAATTAGTTAATAAATATAAATGAAATTAAATATAAAATAAATAATATTTAATTAATAAATATATATGAAATTAAATATAAAATGAATAATAAATCCAATTACATTAAAGTAAAAAGGGATGTAGTAATGATTAATTAAAATACTAAAAGTGAATAAAGATGCTATGGAGTTAAATTTAATATTAAACATATGATACAATAGGTTAGGGAATAACATTAATTTAAATTAATACATATAATTTTAGCATTTAAGAAAGTATTACATTATATTAGAATATGATATTGGCCACCTTGGGCAAATTAAAATACTAAATTATGTGAATTAAGATACTATGGATTTAAAAAATATATTAATTAAATATTGAAATTAATAGTAACATATTATGTTTTTCATACAAAGTTAAAATTTAAATACACATGATATAAGTTGTTAGGGAAGAAAATTAATTTGAATTAATATAAATTATATTAGCGTTTTATTAGAATATGGTATTGTCCACCATGGGCATAAAAGTAAATACAATTAATCAATAAACATTCTTAATAGTAGTGAATAATACATTTAAATTAATTAATGAAGATTTAAATATAACTACAGTAATTCACATATAAATGTACTACATCAAAGTCCATTATAAAATTTGTATTAGCAAGTATATTAGCAAGTATATTAGCATTTGTATTATGTGTAAATCAAAATGCCCTTTTTTTTTGTGTGTGTGTGTGTGTGTGTGTGTGTAAAATAACCATGCGTTTTTTCCATACAACTCCGCCACACACACATACACACACACACACACACATATATATATATATATATATATGTATATATTTTCATTTGAATTTTGTCTCTGTTATTTCTTATATTTATTTTATAATATTCGGTCAATATCGTATGTTTCAAAGGTTTAATTGCACAGAAAGTTTATATCAATATCAATATATATATATATATATATACATTAACATAAAAGGGGAAAACGTATATCCTGGTATTTGAATTAATTATGCTTATCATTCATTCAAGCACATATAATTACCTGGAACTGCGAATGAAAGCATAATCTCAAATCACAGTTTTACCAAATCTTTTTTAATCATTTCTATGTATTCATCTTCTTGTCGGAATTATGGCAATCAGGTTAAAAAGGAGGAAACGAAAATGAGACTACTTAAAAGTTAATGACCACAAAACAGTAACTTAATTTTCCCGTTTCATTTAATGATAACCGCAGTCATATTGAGATTTTTACAATTTATAGCACTTACATATTTCTGACTAATGAAACGATAATGGCTTGGGTAATTAGTTCGAATCAGAGCCTAATCTTTATTTAAATGGTTCTATCTTTTTTTAGATTTATTTTTCCTTTGATTTTTATTTTCAGAATTCGCTGAAAATTTATTTAAAATTTTGCTATTAAATATTAGAAGAAAATTTTATCGCTCGGCAGTGTTCTGTATTTACAAAAACAACAATAAACTTGGACCTAGTGTTTTGCATTAGGATTTGCTTTTTCTTAATGTTACGTACTTTTTTTAAACTAATATTGTTTAATACTTACTGATATAATGAATTACATCTATGTGATGCGAATTTATAATCCTGAGTAAAAATTTTAATGTAAATATGGGGATTTAAATCTTATCTACTGTTTCTGAAATGTTTTTTGTCAATGATAGTTTACTTTCACTGCTTTATATCTCAAAGTCAACTGAATGCGCAAAACTAGTACTTGTTTTGATATAGGAATACTTTCACTTTTAACTGTTTTTTTTTTTTTTAATAATGATTTTGACCAATTAATGCTATATTGAATAATATGACTTTAACTTGTAATCTCAGAAATACATTTATTCGGTATAAGGTAAATATTACCATGCTTCCGAATATATATTATATAGTTTCCTCAAAATATAAATATCCTTCATATTTTCAAAAGTACGTTACACATTTCAGAATTACTTTTCGCTGCATACTTACAATTTTCGACTAATCGTATTTTTTGTTCAGTAGAGCAACTTTATTCTTACTCTACATTTGTATTCTTAAAAGTACCTGTTAAAAATTTTCAGCAAACTGTCTAGTCATTTGACCGGCTACATAATCGTAATTAAAATCTAATCTGACCGTATTATAAGCAATAATTTGGTCAGTAAATTACGACCAATAAAGTAAATGGTAAACAAAGTAAATTTACGATACTATGAAAACAGTCGAGAGATTGGATTGCTTGCTGCAAATTTTTCACAGTGTACATAAAGCATTATAACTAAGGTATTTTATAAATAACATGAAAATTTGGATTTGAATTTTAAAAGTAAATTCTCAAGACTTATTTTTTTTTTTTACATTTTGCTGCAGTAAAGGATGCTTTGCACTTTAATAATAAAGTTTAATCGTTGAAAGTAATTTGTGCTTAAGCAGTTTAAGATCCATTCGTTTTAAAATTATATTCGTTGTCTAGCTTTCTAAGCGTTTTGCCCGTATTTTTCCGTTTCCTAAAAACAACTTAAATTGACTCTAGACAAACATTTTTTTTAACAAAACTGTATTTGAAGATATATGTAAAAAAAAGAGATATGAAGTGTATTTTAGAAACAAACGGGGAATGAAAATTTAAATTATTTTATGTTTAACAAATATTATTATGAAACTGCAGGAAAGCCCTCAGACACTCAGAGGGCTAGGGAATGGGAATTTTTTTTTATTTTGTAGCGTACTCTTGTTACATTAGTTAAAGAACTTCATTTATTTATATAGCGTTGGCTCTTACAACTGCCATGAGCTAATATGCATCCGGAATTTCTTAGAAGAATATTTGGTTTGAGCTATGAAAATGCATTATATAATAATACTAACCTTTCATTACGGTGTTGGGACATATGTCGTCCCAGCCACTATTTAGTTATTCTATTCGCGCCATTTTTTTCAAAAATAATCTCTACCATACACTTATACAAGGATACTTTCAAAAGAAATTTACAACAAGGAATTTTTTCTTTGTAAATTGTGGTATGGGTTCTATCTCGTAATTATAAACATAAGGTTAATATAATCTGTAAATCATTAAGAGGCTACTTCACTCAGGCAAAAACACACGCTCGCTAATGTTAATCCTAATTTACGATACATCGTTTGCATTTCAATATTTTTAAATGAATTTTTTTACATTGGAAAGCTGAGGTCAATTTCTATGCACGTTTCTTTGTAATTTTTCGATTTTTATTACAAGTTTTTTTTTTTTTTTTTTTTTTTTTTTTTTTTTTTTTTTTAATTAAGATACTTTTACTTTCGGAACCGGTTTCGAAAGTGAAAGTATCCTCAATAAAGAAAAACTGCAACAAAAATCGAAAAAGCATAAAGCAGCGTGCATAGAGATTGACCTCAGCTATCCAATGCAAAAAACAATCATTTAAAAATATTGAAATGCGAACGAGATATGGTAAATTGTTTCCCCCATAGGATTAGCATTAGCAAGCGGGTGTTTTCGCCTGAGTGAAGTAACCTTTTAACGCGGTTATCTGGTATTAAATTAGATAAGCAAAAGTACATTTTATTTGACTGAATTATAACTGTTAGGGCAGACATTTTATAATGTGAATCAAAATTCATGCCTTTCATACATTGTTTTCTTTGGAATCAAGCCTTCATTATTGATTTTGTTCTATTCAATTCATTCATGAAATTTTCTTGAGTTATAAATCAAATCTCAAACTATTCAAAAACATATTCATATTTTAATCATATTTTAGAAAATTTTCTTTTTTCGGCATTTATGTTCTGCTTTTAATAAAAAACTACGTTTGCTGTCCTTTTTTTCGGTTACACGCAGACGCGTACATATATAAGTAAGCATATGTTATTGCCATATTCAGAAGTTGCTGAAAGATCTTGGCCAAAATTCGAAATATTAATAGACGGCTGTATGGTAGGTGGCACGGTGTATTCGTGAAGGAAAGGAAGGTGCCACGCATTGACGGAAATATTCTTCTCAACTGGAGAAATTCCTACCTTTAAGATTTGTTCTTATTCTGATACAGCGGTTTTTTTAGTACACTATTTTTAGTTTTTTATAGCATTTTATACGATTGATCTGTATGACTATTCAATATTTGTTTGTTTTTTCCCAAGCAAGATAAACAAAAAGAAGATGAGTCTTATTTTTTCTTTTTACTTCCTAAAAAAATTATGTACTCAAAAATACTTGGTATAACTTAGAACAAGTCACCAGCTAAAAAAAAATACTTAAAAGTACTTTGTTATAGTAAAAAAATAACCGTATTCTAACAACCTTGAAAATTCACACCGACTAGAAAGTATAATTTTGCAACAATTTCCCAATGTTTTTTCGGAAAGCAAATTCTTCTTTCGTTTGATATAAGAAAATATCCCTTGTTCAAAATCGATATTTGTTATGAAAAACTTGTTTATAAATATAAAACAACTTTATTTTTTGTCAATGTTTCAGGCAGGGATTTTGTGTGGCGGAATTCTGAAGCATTAATATTCCTTTAAAAGTACGACGAATATATATATTTAGTATTTTGTTCAGGGTCATCGAAAAAGAATGCGGGGATTGCAAATTTGTATTGCGCAAAAAAATAAACACTATAGGAACATAAACTTAGTATTAAAATATTAAGCCAATTACCGAGTTTTATATATATTTCAATACGTTTCGATATGTGTTCCATTAATCGCTCGACAGATGTCCACACGATATTCAATCTCGCTCCACGCCCTGTGAAGAATCTCTGGAGTTACAGTTTCAGTTGCGGGTATGATTCGACGTTTTAAATGGCTGATATCTGCAATTCTTTCACTATATACAATATTCTTAATGTATCCCCAGAAGAAGAAATCTAAAGGCGTAAGTCTTGGGCTTCATGGAGGCTACGGAATTAAGCCATCTCGTCCAATTCAGTTCATCTAGTGAGCGGAGGAAAAACTTACATGTTCTTATTACATTTCAATACAAGAATTACTTCCGGACGTTTAATAATTAATTTTTTATAAGGTTGAAAAATCTTGGTATGTTTTTCGAAGACCCTGTATATTTAGAACTAGTTTTATGATGAAGATGTGATGGATAAAAGTAGTCGGATGTGCAAAGCCCAAAACTTTCTTCTATCTCACACAAGTTTTGCATACACTAAAAAGAATCAGAACCAATTTATATCAAGGTCTAACTGAATCTAAAGATTTATTAAATTCCGTGCATTAGTTCTTGAGATATGACTATTGCTAAAATCGTGCAAATCCTGCAAAAGGTACCATAGCAGCACCACCTATTAGGTGATATAGACCAAAACCTAATCAACAACAGCTTATGTCATCGACTAACTGAATCTGAAGTTTGATGAAAATCCATTCATTATTTCTTGAGATATAGTTATCGTGATAATAATGAAAAAAGTAGCATAGCAGCGCCACCTGTTGGGATATTTACACCAAAACATAATCAGCGTCTATTTATGCCAAGGTCTAACTGAAAATGAAGTTTGATGAAAGACAGCGCATCAGTTTTTCAGATATAGTTATAGAAAAATCATGAAAAAAAGTAGTATAGCAGTGTCACCTGTTGGGATAGCTACACCAAAACGTAATCAGCGTCTATTTTTGTCATCGTCTAACTGAATCTGAAGTTTTATGAAAATAAGGGCATTAGTTCCTGATCTAGAGCTATTGCGGAAATCGCGAAACATGCAGCATAACAGCGCCACCTATTGGACGATTTTTAGCAAACGCTAGTCAGCACCAATTTATATCAGGGACTAACTGAATATAAAGTTTTATTAAATTTCGCGCATTAGTTCTTGAGATAGAGCAGCCATAAAAGTTTTGTCACATACAGACAGACAGACAGAGTCACAGAGTTACAGACAGAGTCACAGACAAAGCCACATACTCAAAAACAGTCAAATCGTGTTCAGAACCTTCCAAAACGTATAAATCCGTCGAAAATTTTCATGAAACCAATACTTTCTTCTTGTAAAGATAGAATAAAGTAAAAACAACTTAAAGAAAGCTAGAAACGCATTCAATTTAGAGCATATGTGTGTTACCTTTGCTGTTTTTCACTCTCGATTTTTAACAATTTCTGACTTAGTTAAAAAGTGTTTAAGAATTCAGTTTATCTGCCTGTCTGTCTGCGTCTGTCCGTGCTCTAACTCACGTAAATATATTCGGATTGCCGTGAAATTAAATGTATGTATTTGGAGTTTACTATGACATGTTTGGTATTGAAACAGGAGTGTGCATAATTTATATTTAGTTTTCAGGGACACTCAAAAGAATTCATTTACATCATGGTATATGAATAAAAATCCTTTGCTCATGACGATTTTAACGATTTTATAGTATTTTAAACATATTCAAATTCATACATATCACGAGGGTGCACCACAAGACGCTTACTGTATAATATGGTGTTCATAGAATGTATTGCCTATTTAAATGAACTGCAAATAAACAGAGACACTTAAAAGAATTTGGTTACAGTACTGTATATGAACAATAACTGTTGGCAGCTCGTTTTCTTATGTAGTACGCGTTTTTAAATGTAATAATTTTTTAAAATATTAATTGTTGTATGTAAATTCTATAAATCATATACAGGGCTACTTAAAATATCTGATATACATTTATGTTTATTGATGAAAATTGTTGAAAGGGAATTTTTAATTATGCTATGTATTTCCTAACTGAAGAAAATTTTAGCATATTGTCTGGTATACACACAAATGTATAGATTATTTACAAGGTGTCGCAAAAGAATTAGGATATTTTTTGGACTATTTGTAGTAATTGCTGAAATTGGGATTTCAAGTGTGTTATGTGTTTTCTAAACTGTTTACTTGGTAAAATTTGAAGTTTTGTTGCAGTATTCTCACTGTGTTTAAAAATGTTTCATAATTTATGGGTGACGCATGATTTTTCGTTCTTGTTTTATTTGCATTAAAGAAGGTGTACTTATAAGAACCCTTGAAATAGCTAAAATCTAAAATTTCTTAATTTAGACGAGTCACAGATTCGTCGCAATGTCATGATCCTATATTCTGACGCCACATATTTAAATTTCTTTATTTATCAAAATTCGTGTGTGTCAAAAGAAGAAAATAACATAATTAGTGCTTACTACCGAGCTACATATCTTCAACTAAAAATGTTTTACAATGATTGCATTACAATTATACCAAAGACCAATTTTCCTAGCTATTTAGAATCAATAAGAGAACAAATAATAAGAATAATTACAAATAATAAGAAAATTAAGATATTTTTATCACATTCTGTCGTTAGATTATATATTTAGAAAATTCTGTCATTTGAATGTCATTTTATCAATACTACGAAATAATAAAAATTTTATTGTTCTTAAATTTATTCTTTTTATGTCTTATTACTCTTTCATTTGAAAAACAACATAATTTTTTCATAATTTGTAATACACTTATAGGAAAAAGGATGATCTTGAACTAAAATCTAACATGTTCTAAAGATATATATTACGATGTAATATTAAAACATTTTTATATCCAAGTTTTAATTCATGTAATTTTATGACAGACAAATTATACATTTATCATGGAAATATCCCACATAAATTCTTATACATATTTACTGCTAAAAACTATCTTCTTTCTGCACGAATAGATTTTCAAGTTAGAAGTATTTCCTTATGAATATTTTAAAGTCTTTAAAATAAATCTTAATTCCCTTGCATTTACTTTTCCTTGTCAGAAACATAAATTTTAATTTTGTTAAAAAAAAGGGTGGGGGAATGCATTTGGCATTCAGATAATTCTAACTAGTTGGTGAAATATTTTTTGAGCATACTCACAATGAAATATTAATGCACAAAGGTTGCCAAATATATACGCTTCTTGTTTCTTTCATTATCTGTAAAAGTTGGAAAACACTTTTAGCTAAACATGAAAAAAATAAAAAATAATAAAACCATTGGGAAAATTGTGTGCATTCAAAACGAGAAAAAACGTCTGTATTGTTTCAATTAGGTTTAAACATTGAGAATATATAACTTCATGTAAAAGTAATTTTATATAAATTTTAGACATTAAGTAGATAAGTAGACCATAAAATATTATCTAAATAATTTACCTTGTTCTAATTAAAAAAATATGTATCTTTATTTCTGTTTACTTGGAAAAATACCTTTGATTAAATATATCATACTAATAAAAAATAATTGAAGAAATTGAAGATTATATACTAACATAAAAAAACATTTAGGCATCAATTTAATAACTTTCAATTGTTTTCCTCAATTTGGAATTTCTATGCTTTACATTAAATTACACACAAGGTTGTAAATATCTTAGTCTAAAACATCTAAAAAAAATAATAAATAATAATGGGTCACTTACTAAATTCATAATTACTTTTTGTGTGTTATATAAGATAAAATTCCTTTTAGACGCAACATTAAAAGAGATTTTTAACAACATATTTTTAAGTTTCATTGTGTGTTTATGGCAGAGTAGACAAATATGAGACAGTAAACTTATTTTTACGAGTAATATTTTCCATATAAATGACCTAAAATTCCACTTTTATGCAAGAAGAAAAAATCTTCACTTATTATCTCAAACGTTCAGCGTTTTCTTAAACTCCAAAATTTAGTTACACTATTTAAAATGGTTGTAGTTGAAATGTTAGAAATGTAAATAAAAAGAAAACCTTCCACTTCATGTAATATTTTTAAACTTGTAATTTAATGTCCCCATATGAAATGTGTACCAGAGTTAATGAAAATCACATTTACTTTATTTATTTAAGAAATGTAAAATTATTTTATAAACATTGTGAAAGGAAAAAAAAGTATTAATTAATTGAGCCATTTTTTAAAATTAATTAATTACTTGATAATAAAATAAAACATATGTTTTATTAATAAATTAATAATTTATTAATAATTAATATGTTTTAATAAAATACAATATTGTATTTTTAAATAAAATATATCAAAGATTTTGGAATTTGAATGGTTAATGATTTTAACCCATTTTCGGTTAAAGGTGCGTAAACGCACCATTTCAATAGATATATTTTTATTAACACTGTGACGTAGACGTATATTTTTCACTAATTTTATTTTTCTGCTATTTTTAAGGGTTCTGGAATCATCTATAAAATATTAGTAATTCAATTGAAGTAATCACTTTCTGATGAGAAATTTTCAAAACGCGCAGGTTTTTTACTTGGAACGGTTATTGACAAATTCGACTTTTTGAAAATGTATACTTATTCCACTTGAGATTAATCATATGTTTTTATAATGAAGTAAAGATACAAGTTCTGAAAATAAAATAAAAATAAAACAAGTGCCATAAGAAAACTTAAAATTTTTATTTAAATTTAATGGTAAATTATTAATGGTAAATTAATAATGGTAACGTCAAATTAAATAAAATATTATTTTTCATGCACGAAACTTTTTTGGTGTCTTAATGAATGTAATTTAAGCAAATTTCAATGCAAATAATACCACATTTTATAAAATTTCCATGCTTGGCCTAAAATGGGTTAATATAAAATTTCATTATAAGACCCTAAAGTATTATATGACATCAAGCACATACATTAACTCTCTGACGTGATTATTAATTCTAAATTCTCTTCGTTCATACACTTGCTCTCTAAAAAAGGGCCAGAAATGTATATGTACTTATACCGTGTGCAACAAATGCCCTTTCTCTTTCACAAATCAAAAATTCATTTAAAAATATATGTATCGTATCGGAGTTTCGTTTGCGAAAAATCACTTGTAAATGTGTATTTTTTCATTTTTATTTGAAAACAAAAACAAATTTGCTGAAATTTATTTGAATTTTTTTCTTTAAACATTCCGACTATTTTCCAAGTTTTGTGAAGCATACCGCACTGGAAAAAGCAAATTTGTACGTTTATGAGTTTTTAAATGTCAACGTACTTACTCTTTCTCTGGTCGCTTTAAGCGATTTTTTTCTATTTGACAAGTTTGGTGTTTTAAACGGCTTTCCGATATGCCAATTTGTTAATTTTGAATTAAGGCATTGAATTCTACAGTTACTTATAGGTCTAAAATATTTATATTTTTTAAGTTGCCATAAATGTTGACTATTTCACAAATCGAATGGTATAAACCATATCTGTAAATGAGTTACCATGTATGAAATTTTGAAATATGAACAGCGTAATGTGACACTTCATACTAGTACGAGGTAGCTAGTAGTAAATGTTGTAATGTTTTACATTTCAGAAAATGTTTAGCTGAAGTTCGTCAATACATTGTAAAAAATAAATAAATAAATAAATAAAAATAAAAGTGAAAAAACGGAAAATATATTGGCAGCAAAATTGCAATCTATTATTCGGTTTTTATTTTTATTTTTATTTATTTTTATTTTTTTTTTTCTATTTCCCGTTTTCAAGATTAAATTTTTCCGCTATTCAAGAGGGGAAATTTCTGTTTTTAGATTGAAATATGAGCAAGAGCTCAGTATTTAGAAAAAAAATCTAAATAATTGTCTGAATGAAGAGAAGACTCATATACTGCGCAATATTTCTTTCTGGGCACATATAGCTACGTTAGCATATCTACAAAAACATTTGGTGGATTTCGTTCTAATTTACAGAGCAGGTTACGAAGAGGGTTACAACGAAACCCTCCTATAACCATGAATGAATTCTAAGTCGTTGGGAAATCATATTTAAAATTAGATAAATAAAAGCATAATCAAAGTATATACGAACAAAATTTATTGTGTACGATATTTTCACCGGCGGAAGATTTTCATAGACAAATGGATCATGGACCAAAAAAAAAATATATGCACGAACATATTTCAATGGAAGTTGGAAGTAAAATATATTTTAATCATTCTATGTTCGTTTGGAAAATTCGATCAGCGAATCAATCTACCAGTTAATGAATAAAACGGAAACAATTTTAAAAGATTGCGGTAAAGCATGCCTTATTTAGGGAGGCGTGAAATAATTTTTGTTGGTGAAAATGATGTGAAAATGAAATGTCATTCGCATGAGAAACATTGGATTTTCTTTCATAAAAACATATTTTCCCACGATAGTCTCTATCACGGATATCACTTCAGCATCTAAATAAGCCGAGCCCTCTATCTATTTTTAATAAATCTTTAGTACGTATACGTGGCACATAAATGAGAAAGAGCGAAAAAAATGCAATATACAAGGAGATTATTTAATCAGATAAAATAATATAATCAAGTTTTCTGTTATGTGGACAGTTTATTTGAATTTTTAAATTGATGTTTAATCCACCGCAACGAATTTGAAGAGAATTTTTAATATTTTATCGACAGTATTTTCTATCAGAAATCTTCATCTAATTTAATCGCAGAAATTCTGTAAAAAATTAAGTCAAAAATTATTATTAAAAAGGACGGGTAGGAAAAATCAGGCATCCAGAGCATTGTATTCGTTACGTATGTGCAACTGTCGTCTCGCAGGGTCTATATCATGTTACGTGTGGTTGCGGTGCATTAACGAGAAGGGGCCGGAACCACTACTGTAAAATAAATTTTCAGGATCCTCACTTTTTTTTTATATAAATTTAAACTTTTCTTTGTGATTGTTTTTGATAAGATATGAAATTAATTTATCAAAAAATATTTGAGATAATAAATTTTTGATGTATATCAAATGTAATTGTAATAATACATACAAAAAATGATATAATTATAAGTACAAGAATTAAAATATTATTATATAACAAGTTGTACAAGTATATCGCGTTTCAACACTATATAAATATATTTTTATAGTGTATAAAACTAAGAAAAATAAACATAACATAATTTTGTATTTGAAAAAGTAACTTTTATTATAATTTCGAGATTACATTGTATGAAGCAATTTTACTAAACCCAAATAATTCACCTTTCGAAGGAAGATTTATTTATTTACGTCTTATGAAACAAAGCATTTCTGAAATCGTCTGCACTTCGCAATATTTCGTAATATTTATAGGTTTTAGGTCGTTTAATAAGAATAGCTATGTCTCTAATCACGAGGTGATGGAACTCCTCTATATCAAAGCTTTAAATAGGACATTATTTGAATAGTTCAAGTGATTATTTAGCAAAATATATTGAAATGTAAAACTTTCGGTGCACTGAATATTTGTGGTTAAGTTACATTTATGAATAAATATTAGAGATTTATGTAGATTTATCTCCTCTGAAAGGTCACAAATTTGTTAAAATGATATTGTAGGCGCATTATTTACAGTATATTATTAAATTATGTCTGATATATTATTAGACAGGCAGAATAGATAATTCTCATACAAATTTAATTTATATGTTGTTAGAAATGCCTATAAATAAACATTGTTTTGTGTTATAATGTGATATTTGATACTTTCATATATTGGCGCTATTTTTTTAAATTTTACTTTACTAATGTACTTGTTAAAGCATTGTAATTTTGTTCTTTATCTACTAAAGACAGATATTTTATTTTACCAACTTTTCTAAAAAATATAAATTCTATAAAAATAAAAATATAAATACTTGTTTGTTCTAGCGTTTTATTTATATAGAGATCTATATTTTTCATGTAATCAAAGAGGATATAGTTTTTCTTGTTCAACATATGTTACAATCATTTCTTTTATAGATTTATGAAGCAGCTAAGGCACAACTACAAACAACGTTTTCACAATTCTAAAGGGATACATAAACTATTAAAATCACAGAATTAGTGCTTTGTAATATATTTATGGTTTAATTAATTCTTTGTGAATTTCTGCAGCAACTAACTGAAATTTTTATTATGAATTATTTTGTCTTTATCTAAAATGCTTTGCAGTAAAGAGATATTGTTCTCTATTAAAAAAATAATAATAAAATTTTAGAGCATTTACAGTTAATGTATTAATAAATATGTTTAAATATTTTTTCAATGTTATAATAAAACTAAATTATTTGTTAATTATCAATTAATATTAAAACCTGATTAGCTAGAGAAAAATGACAGTTTTTTTTTAATTACATGGTATTTTACGTATAATACATATTTGATATTTTGATTACGATAATAAAATTCGATAGAATAATAAATAAATACGGAGAACGAAATTTTAATTACTATTCCAGATTAAAATTAAAATTTTTTAACTATTCGTTTTCAATGTATTTTTAAACCAAAGTGTTTTCTAAATACTTATAAATACTGGGCAATCCCACAATAATAGAAAAGTAAACGATGTTCATTTCATAGTAATGTGTTTGAAAGAATGTCCTACTTTTTTCAATTGTTGTAATTGTGAATTCATTTCCTGTTGCATCATCCAAAACCCGCTTTTCTTCTCAAAGTTTTGAAACATAAAAAGCATCTACGCAATGTAGAGGTAGGAATGTGCTCTCATTAGCTGAAAAGAGACAATGAAACTGGCGCATGTGCGCAACATTATGTTTTCTTTTTTCTTTTGTAACTGTCAAGAACATTTTTATTAGAACTTTAGTTTGAACTCTTAAGTTTTAGTTTAGTTTAGTTTTTATGATTATGATTTTTAAGAGCATGTTGCTCAGTTAAAAGGCTGTAAATACTTAAAATGTTGTGTTCGTGATGTGATTTGTCAATTAAATAGTGATGTGTTTAATAATATCTGCAATTTTATTTTGAGTCAAGTCTTTTCGTCTCTCAAGAATGTTTAGTTTTTTGAAATATAAGGTATTATGAACAGCCGGAGCACCGATGTCCCGCTTTGGAACTTAGAGGTAAAAAAGTTTGTTTCTTACTAATTTTATTAGAAATCAATTACATTAAAATTGATTGTTTATATGTCGGCAGCTTAGACTGCATTTTAATATAGGCAGTCGGAGTTGCCACATAATTGTGGCATCCCCTGCCGGGACCGGTTGCTCCGTAGATGATTGGAATTAGAGATTAGAAAGTTAATTATAAGTTAGTTAACTAGAATTGAACATTAAGTATGGATAAATTAAAGAAAACAATGACGCTAGTGCGTTCCAACTTCACAAAGTTGATAAAAGAAATAGAAGATACTTTGCAGGCTAAATATGATGATATCGATAGTCTGTCGTCTCTTTTAGATAGGTTAGAATCAAAACATGAAGAGCTCTCATTAATCGATAAACAAATTTTGGATCTTTTATCTGAAGACAAAACTTGTTCACAAGACGCATTCGATGCTGAATACGAACAAACAGATAAATATAACACCTGTTATTGGGAGGTGAAAAATAAACTATCTAGATACATAAAAAGGTTAGAGAAAGAGAGCAATCAGGATACCACTTTATCATCAGATGGTATGGCCACTAGAAGAAAGTTTAAATTACCTAAATTAGAGCTTAAGCCCTTTAATGGTGATGTAAAAAATTGGCTATCTTTTTGGGGTCAATTTGAAAAAATCCACGAAGACTCCGACATAGTGAACGAAGATAAAATCCAATATCTTATTCAAGCCACCCAAAAGGGATCTAGGGCAAGGGAAATTGTTGAATATTTTCCCCCTACAGCCGATAGCTATCCAGAGGCGATACAATCGTTGAAGGCACGGTTCGGTTGAACAGATATTTTAATTGAAGTATACATACACTGTTAAAAATAAATCCTCAAATTCACGGTAAAACTACTGGCAGCAAAGTAGCCGGACTTTTTCCGTTCCGTTAGTAGATTTTCCGTTTTGAAAGATAAAAGAAGGACAAACTCCGTTTGCAGAAGCGGTAACTTTCCGTTAACGATCTCAGAAATCACGGAAATATACCTGGCAGCACTGGCAGGAAAGGAAATTATCCGTAAAGAATACACTCGGCTTTTAAAATATTACCTCTCTACATGTGCTGCCATCTGTCGACTATGACTATTGTGGGAGTATTTACGATCTGATATACTTGAAGAATATTTTCCGGCCGACATCGGGTTTGAACCAAGGATGACCACGTCTCGAGTCAAGTGTCTTGCCCGTTAGACCAGTGGGCGCTTGTTAGAGTAGCAGTTTTAAAGGATGATATGGGGTTTTTCAAAATGGCGGCTTAGAACTTGGAAGCTTGGTAATTTTGAAGTTAATAGCGGGGAGATTTCGTTATGAGATGATGTTCATGTTTTAAAATTGTAATATTAATAGAGGATAAAAATATGAATTATATATATTCTTAATTTGATTGTTAGATGTAAAATATGAATGTTATATTTTGAAATAAATTCGATAAAAAATGTTTGCTTTTTTGAGAAAATCGATTTTTTTTTTCAACTGTTATATTTTTTAAAAATGTGTTCGCTTAGAATATATTTTCAGTGCGAGTGCTTTTTATTACTTTAAAAAATAAATTTCGAATAATTTTAAATGAATGAGAAAACTGTTATTATTATTTTTTTTTATTCGAAAGCATTATTATTATTTTTTTTTTATTAAAATCGATTTTTTTTTTTTACTTAATTTAACTTATTATATATTTTACTTAATGTATATTTTTTAATCTGTTTGTTTAGAATTTATTTTAAGTGCAAATATTTTCTTATATCTTTAAAAAATAAATTGCAAATAATTTTAAAAGTAACAATTTTCCCAATCTTAATGGGAAAATTGTTACTTTTTTTAATTCCAAAGCACTATTTTGTTGTTTTAAATAAACTCGAAATTTTAATTTATTGAATTTTTAGTTTTTCTGTGCAGCAACATGTCAGTTAAAAAAAAAAAAAAATTAAACATGCAGCAGATAACGGAATATCTCCGTTGGCCCCTCTCGTCTCCGTCCGTTCTGTTGTTTTCAGGAAATATGAGAAAATTTTCTGTTTTTTAACGGAAAATACCCTTTTATCGCGAAAAGGGACTTTTTCTGTGAAATTCAGGAAAAAAATACCCGTGAATTTCAGATTATTTTTAACAGTGTACGCGAAGTACTAGGATTAGTTATTAATAATTCTTTGGGACAAGGCCAGAGACTGTCCCTTGTTAAGTTGTATGATAAAACAGAAACATACCTTCGGTCATTAAAAATGTTAGGCGTATCGAGTGAAAACTATTCTTCGATTTTATATCCATTGGTCGAATCAGCATTGCCTTCAGATATTCTTAAATTATGGGAAAGACATCTTGGCACTTTATCTGTTAATGATAAAGATAAAGATCAGGGAATTAATAAATTAGATACTTTAATGAAATTTTTACAAATTGAAGTTGAAATGGAGCAAAAGGTCAAATTGGCTAAGAGTGGTTTTTCTTTCGATAAAGATGTCTCAGTAAACAGAGAACTTAAATTCGATCGTAAGGATAAAAATTTTCCCCTTCTTACGGCGGCCGAACTGTATAATGCAGATGATAAAAAAATGGAAGAACAGTGTGTCTTTTGCGAAAATAAACACCGTAGTCAAAATTGTAAAGCGGTATGGAAAATGACACTCGCGAAGAGAAAAGATGCTTTATTAAAAAAAGTCCTTCCGGCCTGTACCAGGAGGAAAAGGTAGCTTTCCTATATCTTCGTTTTAAAATTTTAGCTAATGTTACACGAAAATAGCAAGTTAAAATGCAAAGAAACGGTTACAAAAGATTCGTTAATACTGAATTTGAATAAGAAATTCGCCAAATTATTGAGCAATATCCAAATTGGCTTCATTTATGAAGACTTATTTTGGTCGCCAAATCTGGTTATATTTCGCTAAACGCCGCCAATTTTGGTGAGAATTTGGCGCTAACGGATATGAATATATAGTTTTATGCGTATGATTGGGAAAATTATTACAACAATGAAAGGAAATAATTTGCGAGTAATCGCGTTAATGTGCTGTTTTGTTTCAAAATGTCAGCCACCCTAGAATTTCAAACTGCTCTATCTCAGCCATTTTTTAAGATAGAGGTAAACCAAAAAATGCTCTGGAATCCTTGTATCAAGGCCTAACATGTAATTAAAAAATAAATGTGAATTTTTAACTTTTTCGTATATTTATTTTAGTTTTAAATTTTTAAATGGCCGCCATCTTGAAACAAAATGGCGGACCAAGCTGGCCAACGAACTCGGTCGAGACATTGGTGAGCTTAATATACACAATTAGTTTCATTAAAATTGATTTATAAATACGAGCGTTATCGTATGACATAGGTCAGATATATATATATATATATATATGGAGATATATATATATATATATTTATATATATAAATCAACATTTGAACGAAGGATGGTTTTGGGGTCTGGGGGTCATGATCGGTGAAAATATATCGAAATTTTCCGGAACTGCTTTCCTCCGAACGGCTGCAACAGTAGATTTATACTTTTTTGTATTGAAAGCTACCTAAAAGGAGCTTGCTTTCGATGCTTCAATGCCAACCACTTGACTAAAGCTTGTAAAATTAAAACTAATTGTACTCATTGTCGGAAAAATCACCACCAGTTCATGTGCATAGAAAAGAATAAAATTAATTTAGGCGATAATTCTAAAGAGGATTCTACTGCTAATAATGATTGTATGCTTGCGAATACAACTTCTAGAAAAAGGGTTTTGCTCCAAACATTGGTTGTACGCATATACAATGGGGATATCGTACGAAATGTTAGAATTTTATATGACACGGGGTCGCAACGGTCGTATACATCAAAATTTACTGCTAACATGTTAGGATATAATAGTATAAGTAAAGAAAGACTAGTGCATAGTTTATTTGGGGGTCGACAATGTGAAGAACTACACGATAGATATTTAATTAATTTGGGAAATATGGATAATAGTTATCGATGTAAACTTGAGGTATTAGACCAACAAAATATTTGCTCTGAAATTTCACCTATACCGGAAGGATCCTTTATTAAAGAAATAAAACGGTACGGAATTTTATTGACTGATAGAGTCACTAAAACTAATTATTTACTATACGAATTTTCTCCTGATGAAATTCGTGTGTTAATTGGTACAGATGTCGCCGGAAAATTATTTACCGGAAATTTAAAAGAATTACAGGACGGATTAGTTTGCATGGGAACTCGTTTAGGTTGGACAATTCTCGGGAAAACTGAAGGTAATAAAAATATGAACAATTTAGTTTTCTCGCTGCTGTCAAAGAGGCAAAAATTTCCGAGTTATGGCACCTGGCACTTTAGGAATTCGAGATCCTGGGGAGAAAAAGGGTAGAGAAGAGATAGAGTTAGCCACTAGAGAACATTTTCTTAGTAATATAAGAGTAGATGACGAGGGTAGATATGAAGTTAGTCTTCCATGGATACAGGGCCACCCTAGACTACCCAGTTACGAAAATATCGCTCGACGTAGATTAAAAACATGTGTCAATTCATTAAAAAAGATAGGAAAATTAGGTGATTATAATCAAATATTTAATGAATGGTTAGACGAGAAAATAATTGAAAAGGTTGATCAGAGGAAAACGTTAGGTAGTGAGCATTTCCTTCCTCATAGAGCATTGTTTAAAGAAAACTCCACTACAAAGGTGCGGTCAGTTTTTGATGGTTCAGCTCGGGAAAAGGACTCACCATCGATAAATTATTGTATTGAAAAGGGGCCTAACCTCGTAGAACTGATTCCTTCTGTTTTAAATAGATTTAGATTGGGGAAAATAGGGGTAATTGCGGACATAAAAAAGGCTTTTTTACAGATTGGCATTACAGAAAAAGATCGATCATTCTTGAAATTTCTATGGTATGAAGAAGGGGACCCTCAAAAGTTGATAACGCTTCAACATAGAAGAGTAGTATTTGGCATTTCATGTAGCCCCTACATTCTAGGTGCTACGTTAGAATATCATTTAAAAAATGCACCTGAACAATTTAAAAACACTGCGTTAAAATTGTTAGAGTCATTTTATGTAGACAACTGTGTTACGAGTGTTGATAATAAGGAACAGCTAAACAGATTTATCGAAGAGTCAAAAACTCTTCTTAACAATGCTAAATTCGAGCTTCGCGGGTGGGAGCATAGTTTTCGAGAAGTTTTTATAGGGGAAAATGTCCCTGTTTTAGGGCTAATGTGGCATTCTAGAAGGGATACACTAGCAGTTGATTTAAAAGAAATTTCAGAGGATGATCGCCTTGTAAATAAAAGAAACATTTTATCGTCTGT
Source organism: Maratus michaelseni (assembly GCA_963931845.1). Classification (NCBI taxonomy): domain Eukaryota; kingdom Metazoa; phylum Arthropoda; class Arachnida; order Araneae; family Salticidae; genus Maratus; species Maratus michaelseni. The sequence goes on from OZ007593.1 coordinate 63,761,734, forward strand.
ACACAGAATTTTTGATCCTATCGGATACACAATGTGTATTACACATGTCCTGTAACATTAGAACCTAAAATATTATTACAGGAGTGTTGGAAAGCTAAAGTGACATGGGACACGGAATTATCTGTTTCTATCAAGAAAAAATTTGAAAAATGGAAAAAAACAATTAGGAAAATTAGGGACTATTGAAATACCTAGGTGTTTTTCTAGAGATGCAGATGAGTTGCATTCATTACACGTTTTTTGCGACGCTAGTAAAGTAGCGTATGCTACGTGTATATTTATACGGACCGAAAATGAGAACGGTGGTTTCTGTCAGTTGGTTCAAGCAAGAAGCCGAGTTGCTCCTATGAAAACAATTTCTATCCCGCGGTTAGAATTATTGGCTTGTAATATTGGGGCTAGATTAGCAAGTAGTGTTAAAACTGATTTGAAATTAGATAACATTGCCATTTTTTATTGGACTGATTCGGCCAATGCGCTTTACTGGATAAAAATAAATGAAAATTGGGCACCTTTTGTTTACAACCGAGTGACCGAAATTCGCTCATTAAGTGATCCTTCAAAATGGCACTTTATTCCTGGCCAATTGAATCCTGCTGACCTGCCTTCAAGGGGTTGTACCGCTGAGGTTTTAGCCCGAGATAAATGGTGGGAGGGACCGCAGTGGTTGAGAAAACCAATGGACGAGGGGCCAAAATCAGAAATGTTTCCTGACTTCGAAACTATTGATGCAGAAAGAAGAAAAACAATTATTAGTACTACAAATGTAGATGTTCACAGTGAACAATTTTACACTAGAATTTCTTCCTACGATAAATTAGTAAAAGTAACCGCGTGGATATACAGATTTTACAAAAATTGTAAGAAAGCTAAAGAAGAGAGAGAATTTAAAATTTTAACTGTAGAAGAGCAGAATGAAGCTGAAAACGTATTATTGAAATTAGTTCAAAAATCGTTTACTGGTCCTCAAGATAAACGTCTAAAGACATTTCAGACCATGACAGATTTGGCTGGAGTTTTGCGGCTGAAATAACGGATACATTTAAGAGAGGATATTATGAATTTCAGATTTCCTATTATCCTACCACATGACCATCCCGTAGTTGAAAAATTAATTAGATTTAGACATTTGAAACTAGGACATGCTGGTGTACAAATTATGATGTCTAATTTAAGGGAAGATTTTTGGATCTTAAAATTCCGAAAAACTGTCAGAAAAATTATTAGAACCTGTGTAAGATGTAGACGACACGATTTTAAACCAGTAGAAATTTCCACTCCTCCCTTACCTGAAGATAGAGTAAGAGAAGCTGCCATTTTCCAAATTGTTGGTCTGGATTATGCCGGTCCGCTTATTCTTAAAGAAAATAGGAAAATCTGGCTAGTAATATACATTTGTGCTGTTTTTCGAGCAGTTCATTTTGAACTAGCTACCTCATTATCAACGGAAGTATTTTTACTGACGTTGAGAAGATTCATAGCCCGTAGAGTCAGACCTTCTATTATCTATACAGATAATGGTAAAAATTTTGTAGGAGCGGAAAATTTGTTGAAAGAAATAAACTGGAATTCAGTACAAAATGATAGTATATCAAGGAAAATTATTTGGAAATTTATACCTCCTTCAGCACCGTAGTGGGGAGGGTGGTGGGAGCGATTGATTGGCCTAACCAAGAAAATACTCAGAAAGGTTTTAGGAAAAAGTTCTCTGAATTATGAAGAAATACAAACCATTATATGTGACCTAGAAAGTGTTATCAACAGTCGCCCGCTTACTTATGTGTCAGAATATTTAAATGATCTCGTACCTCTCACTCCGTCCATGTTCTTGCTAGAAGTGAAAGGTAGTGGTACACCCGATATTGATATTCTACATGCCAAATCATTGAACAAAAGGCATGTTTATCAACAGAAAATAAGACAAGACCTTCGTAAACGATTTAGATCAGAATATTTAGGCTAATTGCGACAACCTAGTAGATGGAAGAAAATACAGAAACCTTTAGCAATAGGTGATGTTGTGATTGTTTCCAGTGACAATAATAAAAGAATTGATTGGCCTCTGGCCAAAGTGACTGATAATTTTCCATCTAAGTATGGACACATCCGCTTAGTGAAAATAAGAATGAAAACTGGAGAATATTTAAGACCTACAAGCAGGTTAATACCCTTAGAAGTATCACAAGATAACGACAGTATGAGAAACCATTTCAAGGACATTAAAAAGAAACAAGATTTTAATGAACATAAAGGTGCTAGTAATCATCCTAGTGGTTCGATCAGCGACAGTACATCGGACGTTTCGGTTCGTCGCTCCAGATACGGGCGTATCATAAAACATCGAACGAATTGGATTTGAGTTTCAGATCCCGAAACTCAAAGGTGGGAGGATGTTGTAATTGTGAATTCATTTCCTGTTGCATCATCCAAAACCCCCTTTTATTCTCAAAGTTTTGAAACATAAAAAGCATCAACGCAATGTAGAGGTAGGAATGTGCTCTGATTAGCTGAAAAGAGACAATGAAACTGGCGCATGCGCGCAACATTATGTTTTCTTTTTTCTTCTGTAACTGTCAAGAACATTTTTATTAGAACTTTAGTTTAAATTCTTAAGTTTTAGTTTAGTTTAGTTTTTATGATTATGATTTTTCAGAGCATGTTGCTCAGTTAAAAGGCTGTAAATACTTAAAATGTTGTGTTCGTGATGTGATTTGTCAATTAAATATGATGTGTTTAATAATATCTGCAATTTTATTTTGAGTCAAGTCTTTTCGTCTCTCAAGAATGTTTAGTTTTTTGAAATATAAGGAATTATGAACAGCCGGAGCACCGATGTCCCGCTTTGGAACTTAGAGGTAAGAAAGTTTGTTTCGTACTAATTTTATTAGAAATCAATTACATTAAAATTGATTGTTTATATGTCGGCAGCTTAGACTGCATTTTAATATAGGCAGTCGGAGTTGCCACATCAATGATTAAAATTTTATTGTCAAAATTAGTTTCATTGGGGAAAGTTCCATATCCAGTGCGGAAAATTTGGCGTTAAATGCTTTGATGTGATTGTTGCTATCTTTTGTCGTTTAGTAAGATGATTTGGTAAATATAGAAATAACATAATATAAAATGAAAATAAATATAAATAATTTAATATAAATAATGATATTTAAAAAATATATATAATGTGTATATAACACATCAGCTGATAAGTTCCCGGTCTGGCACATAGATAGCGTTGCAATCGCCAAATCGATGCTTTTTTTTTTTTTTTTTTTTTTTTTTTTTTTTTTTTTTTTTTTTTTTTTGTAAATACTAACCTTTAAAAGTGGGCATAAAAAGTTAGAGTGTTTTTAGTTGAACAACTTTATTGATAAACAAAAAAATGGATAAACAAGACTTTCAAGAATTGTTATTTGATGGGGGAAAACACCGTTCAAACAAAAGCTTGGCTTGATAAGCGCTATCCGGACACTGCACCAGGTAAATCAAACATTATTAACTGGTTTACTGAATGTAAACGGGGTCGTACGGACACCAGTGATGCACCACGCTCTGGTCGCTCAAAAGAGCTGGTTACTCTGGAAAACATACAAACAAGTCCACAAAATCGTTTTGTGGAACCGTAAAGTGAAGTTGCTGGAGATAGCTCAGACTCTGAACATATCCAAGGAACGTGTAGGTTTTATTTTAAATGAACATTTGTCTATGAAAAAGCTGTTGTCAAAGTGGGTGCCACGCGTGTTGACTTTCGATCAAAAACAACAACGAGTCGAAGATTCTGAGCACTTTTTGGAGCTTTTTCGTCTCAATAAAACAGACTTTTTGCGTCGATACGTAACCATGGACGAAACATGGATCCACCACTACACACCAGAGTTGTGTTTTCTTTATTAGATCGGGAACTTATCATCCCATGTGTTATAATATAAAAAATTATATGTTTTTACATTTTAATATATATATATATATATATATATATATATATATATATATGTGCATATATATTATATGTTATATTATATTGTGTTATAATATATAAGAATATAATTATAATACAAATAAAATCAAAATTTTGGTAAGCTCCTATTATGGCTCTTTGGCGCCAATTTTCTATTTCCCCCCTAAGCGTTACAGGATATGAACCTCTTCTTCTTACACTTGTAACCCAAATATAGCAATATTACGGCACGGTAGCTGCACACCGCCACATTTTAATACATTATGAGTGAAATAGTAGGAATTCCCGAGGAATTACTTCTTCGAGTTTTACAGTGTTTAAACTTTTTTCACTGCCATTGAACATTTGTAACAGCTGATACATTTGCTATTGAGCTGCTGGGTGGATTTTTGTGCACCGTTAACACAAATAAAACGCCTCTTATATTCGGAAACATGACAATTCTAAATGTAAATGTTTTCAGTTATGAAATGCAATGTTTATTTTTGCATTTCCACATCAAACGCAACATTATGCTGTTGTCTAAAAATTTCTAATTAATTAACTTTTACTTTTTGCTTATTTTGAATTATGCCGCAAATAGGAAAATATTCAGAATGCATAATCGCAATAAATACTACGATTGTGCATGAGAAAAACTATTTTAAATTTAAAATTTATAGTTTAAACATATTTATAATAAATTACAGAATAAAATATCATAATAATAAATATTATTCCGATTGTTTCTAAAATAAATATATCCCAAATAATTCATTTTTATGCAAGAACTATTATAAAACAATGAAATTTAAATAATTTATCCCTAAGGTTGTAAAAAAAAGTTATCATAATATTGAATAAGCATTGTTCTTTTTATTCAAAAACGCTGAATATTTTCCCTGATATCTGGATTATATCTCGAAGCAGAAATTTCTATTATTTATATATTTCTGCAAACAAAAATACAGTAACTATTTCGATAGCATGTATTTTGTATTTTGAGCGCATCTAGTGCTTAATAAATATTTAAATATTACTCCAGATAGAAACAATATATCCTACGAAAGATATATTTTTAATTAAACACTAAAAAAGAACTTCTGTAAAAGTGATTATAACAAAAAAAAAAAAAAAAAAAAAAAAAAACATTTATGTAGGAAAGTCTTTTTTTGATAAGTCAAAAGAAAATGTTTAATATTTTATCAGTGTGAGCTCTATCTGAATTTATTTTGTGATAGTGTAACGAAAGTTTTTGAATCTTCAACCATTTTGTAACCTGTTTTCAAGAAAACATTAAAGCAGAATTTTCCATTATAAATAATAATCACGTGTTTATAACAAAGTATAATTTACATTAGATCCCACCAGTGTTTTCACCGTCTATTTGCATCAAAAATAAGACAAAATTATGTTTAAAGTTTTTATTTACTGAAATGTGAAATATAGATGCTTTAAAACAATACATTAGTACTATGTCTTAAAATATTTTCAAAACCAATGTATACAATGAAATGCAACAATTAAATTATTATTAAACATAACTAAGTAGAAATTAATGTGTTAACTAAATTCTAATTATATTACACTAAATATAAGTTGAGAAAACAAAAATATAGTTTATCTGTAGTAGTAGATCCACTACGAGAGGGAACCGTGACTACCTCTGTAGGTTTTCATAACCCTCGAGTTGTGGTAAAGCAAGTACGGATTGGAATATACCGACTTAAGGCCTAGGGCCTGGTTCCCTTTTGGTTTTCCAGCTCCGAAGCTATTCGGGGACGCCGTCCCGTCTCCAAGTGTCTCGCGGTGACTCCCCGTGGTTTCACTGCGTATCGCAACGGCCTACGTCGTCGACACGTGAGTTCAAGGTTAGAGGGTCCATAGGTGAAGGTCCTCTGACCGGGCGAAGCGCCGCAGCGTGTCAAAGCTACTGGCACGATAAAAGTCTCTGAGGACTTGGGTTCGGTGGTCGTCTACGCGCGGTGCGCTCCCTCATGGGCACCTGCGGCGCAGCTTACTTTTATCTGTAGTAGTAGTACCTGAATTTGTTTCTTCTCACCAAGTTTTTATTTCATAGTACGATTCTTTATCAGATTTATCATCTACAGTGTACGTAGAATGTTGTGCATTCCCAGCCATTAACTCCTAAGTTCACATTGAAAAGCTCTAACTATAGTAATTTGTCTACGTATATTAAAACCTAACAATGGATATGGAAGATAATAAAAAAGTCCTTCCGGCCTGTACCTGGAAGAAAAGGTAGCTTTCCTATATCTTCGTTTTAAAATTTTAGCTAATGTTACACGAAAACAGCAAGTTAAAATGCAAAGAAAACGTTTACAAAGGATTCGTTAATACTGAATCTGAATAAGAAATTTGCCAAATTATTGAGCAATAGCCAAATTGACTTCATTTATGAAGACTTATTTTGGTCACCAAATTTGGCGATATTTGGCGCCAAATGTCGCCAATTTTTTCGAGAATTTGGCGCTAACGGATATGAATATATAGTTTTATGCGTATGATTGGGAAAATTATTACAACAATGAAAATTTTTGTAATGTGCTGTCTTGTTTCAAAATGTCAGCCACCCTAGAATTTCAAACTGCTCTATCTTAGCCAGTTTTTAAGATAGAGGTAAACCAAAAAATGCTCTGGAATCCTCGTATCAAGGCCTAACACTTAATTTAAAAATAAATTTGAATTTTTAACTTTTTCGTATATTTATTTTAGATTTAAATTTTTAAATGGCCGCCATCTTGAAACAAAATGGCGGACCAAGCTGGCCAACGAACTCGGTCGAGACATTGGTGAACTTAACACACACAATTACTTTCATCAAAATTGATTTATAAATACGAGCGTTATCGTATGACATAGGTCAGATATATATATATATATATGGATATATATATATATATATATATATATATATAAATCAACATTTGAACGGAGGGTGGTTTTGGGGTCTGGGGGTCATGATCGGTGAAAATATATCGAAATTTTCCGGAACTGCTTTCCTCCGAACGGCTGCAATAGGTAGCTTTATACTTTTTTGTATTGAAAGCTACATAAAACATATCAAAATAATCATATAATCAAAACATATATTGTTAGTTATTCATGAGCAGTTCCTTGAACAAATTCCCTATGCTCCAAAATCCAACATTCATTGCTCACTATTTTTTAAAAACTGTCATTTTGCATTATTTGGTGCTATCCAATTAGATGAAATACCTTTTTTATAAATCCTAAATGAAAAAAATAATTTATTTTGTCATTTTCAGGGCATTTCGTTATTCTAATTTGATTTTTATCTGTAAAAAACAATTTTTCATCGATTATCATTCCAGTAAATTGTTCTGTTCAATTATACTAAGCAAGTTTTCTTTTGTGAATTCCAAGCCATTTTAAGAAGCATCAAATACAAAAAGCAGTAAAAATCTACACGAATTTTGCTAGCTCTTTGCGTAGGTATTCTTTTTATGACTATATAGTCATAATGCGACACAAATGGGGACAGAATTTTTTTCAGGAACTTTTAGAAGAATGTCTAAGTTTCATTTGTTTATATAAGACGTAAACGTGCTCAGGAGCTCACATAAACAGAAATAAATACTCAAGAGTTAAACATTCAATCGAATAATATAGGTTTTGTTATAGTTTTTATCTGCATATATATATATATATATATATATATATATATATATATATATATATATATATATATATATATATATATATATATATATATAAAGTGTAATTGTTGTTCTGTAAATTGCGGAAATATTTTATAGAAAAATGTATCCTAAACTTGCTGTTCCGTATTTACGCAATATAGTTTAAAGGTTCTGAAATATCATCTAGAATTCAACATAGTAATTTTTGAAAAAAAAAAGACATGTGATCTTCTTATTGACTATATTACAACTGCTCCTACAAAAACAGAATGTTGGAATCGAAGATGTTACTGGTCAGTGGTATAAGGATTAAGACTCAGTATTACGAGAGATTTATTTTTGGACTTTTGTCATGTTTTAAACCTTCAAATACTTCTATGGGAGTCGAAGCCAGTTGGAAAACATCTGCAATGGAGACGTTGAGAGAAAACATAGACCTGTTGAATGGAATACTTTAAAAACGAGCTATCTATTTTTCGTCCTATTATTATTCGATTGATTATTGTTAATATTATTGAAACCGTTCTACACATACGAATTTTTGTTGGGATTGAAAACATGATTGTTGAAATTTTACTCTGTGCAAAGTCTGTACTTTCTCAAATAACTTACTAACAACGAAATAAACTATGTTAAACAATGTCTAAAAAATGTCATGTTTTTTGGATTAAATAACATTAAATTCGTATTTATTTTTTAGTATTATTATTTGATTCTGTTTCTGGGGTATGCTAATGTAATGGAATTTTTCCTTGAATTTTTAGAAACATCAAATCTAGTATGAAACACCCTGTCATGCAATTTACCTTTATACGATCAGATTTTATGCAAAAACATCGAATTTAATTTTATATTCAAAGAAGCCCGTTTTACATAAGTGATTTTCCTGCATTCGAACTCATCAAGAGTGTTTTTGTAATGCACATATTTCCATCTCGCAAATATACGAGGAAGGATCCAAATATACAGGATAGTTTTTCAACAGATTATTCTCAAAACATTATTTACCATATTTATACCAGTGTATTTTTTATAGATAGCTTTCTTCAACTTCTATGCACTTTTTCAACATATTGGGATTATTTTTCTAAATCATGTATAATAAAAAAAGGACGTCTATGAAGTCAACTGAAAAAAAAAATCTTACACTTTTTCATCTTTTGTAAATATCATTTCCTAAAACTTCTTTAAGTTTGTGGAAACAATTCTTAGTCAAAAGATGATAAAACTATAAGGGGTATAATTATGTGTTTTAGAGAGAATTTTTCATTTCCTATACCTGTTGTGGGAGGTTTTACAATGTCCCGGAGAATAAAACATTTTTTGTACATATGAGCTGCTTTAATCTTCAAATGCTTTATGTTTATTTTTTATTCTAGCGGCTGAATAAATGAAGGTATGAAGAATAAACGATGACAAAATATTATTTTAGACTGTAAACAACCTACCATAATAGCATGATAGCAAATAAAAAAATACCCTTTATATTTTGAACTGTTCCTGTACTTTTTTTTTTTTTTTTTTTTTTTTTTTTAGAAAAAGTCAAATGTGTATGATTTTTATTTAATATTATATTCGAATTTATGTTATAATAGTGTGAAAAATATTTATAATTTCACGTTTGTTATAGTAGCTTTAAAAAAAAATTGAGACTTGAAAAATATTGTTCTATAGAATATAATTTATTTTTAATTGCTCAAAAATGTAATACAAATAATAGAGTTGCAATGCAAAACTTGCTGAACTAGTGATAAACAGTCTCTTAACATATATTTTCTTTTTTTATTATCTGAAGATTCATTCTAGAAACACATTTCTGCTTTCATTTTCTAATGTTATTTCAAGTAACAAACTTCATCTGATGGTTTTTTTTGTGTAAAGCTCTATCGATCTGATAAAAATTGAATTGTACTTTATAGAGAAAGAAGAAAAATATGAATGTACAGTATTTTCAGACATTCGAATAGCAAAACTCGTTAAAAGTATATTTATTCATCTTTTCTTGCAAAAGGTTTCTCTGGATGAACCAAATAACGATGGATATGCAAGACTTTGAGTTGACTTTTGTATGAAAGTATATTTTTATTTGTATAATATATTTTCTATATCAGTGTAAAAATATACTTTTGAAACTCCTGGTTTATTATAGTCTGTTTTTTAAACGACCTTTAACCTTTTCGCTACAAAACATCCCAGACGCTCGACCGATGAAACTACCGCCAAGCCACCCGAACTTCTGAGAACAGGTATTATTTTCCTCCCACTTGAAAATATCCATCTATTGTATGGAGTAAGTGATTCATGAGGGAATTATTACAACAAATGCTGGTGTACTTTAGTATAACATCCTTTTGCAGGATTAGCCGTTTGTGCTAGTGATCTTTGGAGGGATATTAGAGGAAAATTAGTTCGAATTTCTCGGATAGCCGCCTTGTTATTATGCTGCTGACAAACAACTAACTTGAAGAAAGGGGGAGAAGAAATCATGCAGAAAAAATTCTGTGTTCGGGCGTTTGCCGTATTTTGAATGATATTTCGTTTTTACACTTCAGTATTAAAAGGGTTAAAGACTAATATACTTAACAGACAAATAATATCATTTCGTGAAGATTTTATGTATGCAAAAGAGAAACATCGGACTTAACTACTTTCAGAAGAATTTAAAATGTATGTAAATTTCACTACAATAAATTCAACTACAGACTTTATTTTTAAAAATACATAAAAACAATTAAAATTATAAAATAGACGTTTCGTGTACTTTCGTACACCTCATCAGTACTTCGAACACAATTGCCAAGCCACCAGAACCAAAACAAGAAAAACAGTTAAAGTCACAGTTTAGTTAAAACATTATACTCTGCAGGAATATTTGCAGCCTCGTTAATTGGAGATTCAGCTAAAACTGTCATCCAACCCTCCAGGAAGATACGACTGCTGTACACGCAACATTTTGAGCCGGTAATTTGCGCGTTCTGAATATCAGGCACATGATCAAAATCCAAAGCATGCGAAACCAATCTCGAGGTTAGAGTGCCTCTATTAAACGAATCCCTATGTTCCGTCAACCTCACATTTAAGGATCGTCCAGTCTCGCCTATATAGCTGGATCCGCAACCCTTGCAAGGAATTCGGTAAACTACACCTGTAAGGTCAAAACTTGAATATCTATATCCTTACCGTACTACGCCAACATTTCTGAGAAAATATCTGGTGTTTTTGCGAATGTAGGCATCAGGACTGCGTATGTGCCTTTAAATCCAATTAAGACTTTTTTTGGGGGGTAACTACAAGCATAGATATTCAAGATTTGACCTTACAGGTGTAGTTTACCGAATTCCTTGCAAGGGTTGCGGATGCAGCTATATAGGCGAGACTGGACGATCCTTAAATGTGAGGTTGAAGGAACATAGAGATTCGTTTAATAGAGGCACTCTAACCTCGAGATTGGTTGCGCATGCTTTGGATTTTGATGATGTGCCTGATTTTCAGAACGCGCAAATTACCTGCTCAAAATGTTGCGTGTACAGCAGTCGTATCTTCCTGGAGGGTTGGATGACAGTTTTAGCCGAATCTCCAATTAACGAGGCTGCACAGATTCCTGCAGAGTATAATGTTTTAACTAAACTGTGACTTTAACTGTTTTTCTTTTTTTTGGTTCTGGTGGCTTGGCAATTGTGTTCGAAGTACTGATGAGGTGTACGAAAGTACGCGAAACGTCTATTTTATAATTTTAATTGTTTTTATGTGTTTTTAAAAATAAAGTCTGTAGTTGAATTTATTTTATTGATTGTTATTTTTATCCAGACGTAATTATGTATGTGTTTTTAAATATGTAAATTTATTATCAAGAGCAGTGATAATAAGAAAATTGAACTCCATGATTTAAAAAAAAAATTATAAGATTAAAATAATATTTATCTTATAATATACATTTAATAAATACACACATATATTAAAATAATGCGCATACTCTATAATAAATATTTTATAAATGAATACGTAATAGATAATATAATTTAGACCATTAAAGAGAAAGACCTTTAATCGTATAAAACTAAATTTACATAAAATAATACACTCAATAAATCATCGCATAGTCAGCACAATATAGAAAAGCATGCTGTTATATAGGAAAAATCCCATAAACGATTTAAAACTCTTTATTATTAGTTAAAACATGTCGCCTGCATTATTTTACAAGAAATCTTACTGAGTTAACTTGCAATGTAAAATTCTTCACATTATCTATTCGCGTAAAATATTGAAATAAAGTCTTATGAAAATTATTTCTATAAAATTGTCAAACAGCTTTATAAACATAAAGAAATTTTCGGAAATCGTAATAAGAAGCATTTTTTCTTAAAAACATTTTTTTGAGTCTCTGTGGAAATCTTCCAGTAAAACAAGATTCGCTTATTTTGATTGGAAATTGAAATATCAATTGTCAACATTTTCTATTGTAAAATATTTGCTACCTGATCAGTATTGTCGGATGCAATTTACACACAAAAAACATCATACTGTAAGAATTTACTTATATTCTACATACGAATTTATAGTAAAATTTACCAAAATAATCTGATTCGACAAATATTTTTCCTCTAGCAAATATTTTCTCCGTTTGAACAGAAAATGTCACATAGGCGAGATTTTCTGTTGAATTTGAATTCTATGTCGATTTTCCTAGAATAGTTTAACAAAAACATTAAATGTCCGTGCGTTACAGTATGCTTTAATTAAGAAATCTTTGAAGTACAAACACAAATCACGTTCTACATTTCTGTTACGTTATACATTTATTTAAATATTTGCGTAATATCGAAACCATTGTGTTTGAATGTATTTTATACTAGCTACGTTTGCTTCTTTTTCAGTACAGGACAATAAACATTGACAATTAATCAAATATGAGTAGAAAACCGTCCTATAAGATACCCTGGTGTATAAAATTATTAATAGAGTACACATTTTTCTTATAGAAGTGGCTTACTTCGCATAATATAATAAAGGAATGGAAGTAAAAAACGTTGATTTCTCTGTAAAATAAATGTTGAATAATGTGCATATGGTCTATGATAATGATGCATGACTGTGAGAATAATGTTGTTCATATGATAGAGATAATGATTTTTTTTTCATAAAATGCAAAATATCTTTTACTGCATTCATTTTCAGTTTATTATCTTAATCATTTAACGAATTCGTCTGATGTTGCATGCGCACGTGGCAACGAATCATGACTGAATGGATATTTTTTTAGTTAAATATTTTTTGTACGGATAAACAAACTCTATATTAAATATTTCATACATAATTACATAAACGACAATTGAATTTAGAGTATTATTAAGTGTAAGATCTTTAAACATGTTAAATGTAATGCATCTAAAATAATACGTTCGATAATTAATACAATAATAAGTAGAATATATACAGGCATATTTCTGTATTGCAATAATTCTAGAGAAAATTTAAAACTGCATTATTAATGAAAACGTATATCGCTACAAAAACCCTTAGTGAGGTTACTTCCCATGTAAATTTAATCACATTATCTATTAAAGTCAACTGTCAATATACAATCCTTAATGACTACAGGAGGTCTCTTTTCTTGAAAATATTTTCAAAGATTAAATGTTAACTGTTAAGTTATCAACTTACTAATGGTTACATACAAAATGTTTTTTTTTAATGAATGATGACTTATTTTATTATTATGAGTCGTAAAAAATAAATTGGTAAGCAGCATCACTATATATATTTTTTAAATCTTTGGAATATGAACGTAGACTACAAAGAATATATCAACAGAATTTATATAGGAAATCAATATACTTCTGATTTTGCACAATTTCTTATTTATACAGAAGTGATAATTATATTCCATTGAAATATATAAGAATTATAGAACATTCCAATTATAGGAGGTTCTTTAATGAAAATATCATTAGTATATTTAAGTCTGATTTGAATCAGGATTATTAAAAGCACATCATTAGAATGAGAGTAGTCTTTTTATTTCGATTCTTTATAGTTATTTGTTTTAGTAAATTTAATATATTTTTATAATATATGTGTTGTTAGTTGTTGTACACATGTATGTACTTTGTATATACTACTGTGATCGAAAAGTACCCGGAATTGCGGCATAAAACAAAAGGAATCAATTTATGGGTAAAAAGGTATTGCATCTCCTTCAAAGTATTCTCCTTCGAAAGCAATGTACTTCTGACAACGATTTTTCGAATAATCAAACATGCTTTAAAGTCGTTTTTATGAAATCTCTCAAAGCTCGTAGAGGATTTCCTTTGATCGAATTAATGGAGTTAAAATGGTGATCACGAAGACGCCATTTCAACCGTGCAAATAAGAAAATGTCACACGGTGCCATATCAGGTGCATACGGAGATTGTGCAGCCGTTTTTGCTGAATGTTTTGTTAAAATCTCGCGAATAATAATTGTAATGACCGAAAGCGCATTATCGTGGCGCAAAACCCGTGAGATATCTCGCCACATTCCAGGCCGTTTTCGACGAATTGCTTCACGCAAACGGTGTAAAACAGTCAAATAATAATATTTATTGAGTGTATGTCCAGTTGGAAAGAATTCACAATTCGCAACACCACGGTAATCAAAGTAAACAGTGAACGTTACCTTGATTTTTGAAAGACTGATTCTCTACCATCTTTAAACTTTTTATACCAATCAGATTCGTTTGTTTTCGATAAACAGTCATTTTGGAACATTTCAAATGTTTTTGTAGCAGAAATTTCATTGCAAAAATAAAATTAAAAGCATGTTCTTTGCTCAATAATGTTCGACATTTCGAAAAATCAACAGAGTGAAAATTTTATCTCATTAAAAATAAATTTATTTTCAGACGATAAAATAAAATAAATTCCTGACAATTGCCAGATGTTTATAGATGTAAAGATGTTTGATAGAAGTTTGCAGACGATATTTACTATAGAAGTATTTTAAATGAAACATCCCGAGTACTTTTTGATCACAGTATTACATAAAGATGAATGTTTATAAATATAGACGTTTTATGAGTTTTTAGTTGTTTTCTTACTATTGTATTTACAAAACTTTGAACGAAATGTTCTACGAAACTACTATCAGCATGCATTTCGCATTCCAATCACATAATCTTTTTTTCAACTCATAATGTATAGAAACATGTATCTCCCTCACCCTCTTTTGACACTTGGGACATAAATAATACTCTGACTTCCAGAGTACGTTTTCCCTGTAACACAGAGATTACCGTCTGAGGGTTTCGAAAGGAAGTGAAGAGATAATTATAACTAAAAAAATATTATGATATATTGTTTGGATTTCCAATATCTCCTGATTTAAGAACTACACAATGATAAGAAATGTATTGGAAATATTAATTTCGTCGCTTTTTTTTGGTAAATAACTTGTATGTTTTCTCTTCTCTAAATAATCTAAGCATCTCATTTAATTTTAATCCATAATAATTACACAACTGAAAAACGGCACCAAGAATATTTAATTAAATTTTTCCTTTTATAAACTACGGGAAAATAAGCAAGTTTTTATTTTCTAATAAATTATTTTGTAAATTCTGGTGTCAGTCGTAATTTCATCATTTTTAAAACATAGTTATTCCGCGCCGGAAGAGGATGAAGAATAAAGGTTGATATTACCTTTTAGTTTCCACAAATTTCTGAAATCAAAATGTTTTTTTTTTAAATTTTATTATTTCGAGATATTAAAATGTATGAATCGAACTGAATAATTGAAAAGATGGAAAAATAGTAAAACATTTCACATATCTGTATCTTAGCCGGTTATGTATATGAAACTGTGTAAATATATATATATATATATATATATATATATATATATAGATTATCTGTATGTTTTCAAAATTTTCTATAAATAGTATATTCATAAACATTAAAAAAAAATTACAAGACAATAATCTGTAATTTTTATTTAACACATAACCACGTGAACATCATAAAAGTCCTCGTGAAAACTGTTATTTCAAGCACTGGTAATTTTAAATATTAGTATGTAGATTTAATATTTAAAAATAATTCGAACATGAAGGAGTAAATTATTACCGTATTAAAGACACATATTTGTAAAGGTTACTCTACAGAAGTGTGGCTTGCTACACTTTTATAATTGCACACTAATGGTCGAGTGTGTTTTAAGGTTTTGCGTGTTACTGAGGTATCCTGAATTGTAATATTTGTGCATGAGTGCAACATATTTTGTAATTTCTTTAAGATTGACAACGTACAAAGGTCTCTATCAAATAATCAAATATCCACCAATCAAATGTCCCTAATTTAAAACTACCATTAAAAATATTACTGACGTAAGAAGGCACTATTTAAAGAGTATGACAGCCGAAAGTTTAAAGTTTAGCAACAATTTGTTTATGTTTGTGCTAAGTTATTGCGATCATACAAAGGGAAACATGGCAATACCACAGGAGAAAGAACAAATTGTTTTGTGGTGTGCTGAAAATGAATGCGTAATCACAGTTTAAATAATTTCCTGAATAGTGTACACAATATATCCACCCAAAATTAAAACCATTAAAAGGTAGACCAAAACGACCTTGAAGTGTACTGAATAGTGCCGGAAGACATATAAGACAGCAAATACTTACATGGATATGTTACAAATTTTCGCAGTACCCCAAATACAGCATTGGCAATCCACTGTCATTTTCAAACAAGAGCTCTGCACTGGGCAAGGATGTTAGAGAATCTTTAGACAATTTTCCACAACCGATTGATAGAACCTGGTGGCTCAATTTCCCTGGCTACGTCGATCTTCCAACATCACTCCACTGGATTGTTTCCTTCTTGGTCTACGTCAAAGAAACAATTTACAAGAGGAGAATCAGTGATGTGGAAGACCTTCGTGACTCAATAACCGCCGCCATTGCTACTGTTACTGTTAATACAATGAACATGGCTGAAAGTGGACTACGGATTGGATATCCTGAGGGCAAGTTAAGGAGCACACGTAGAAGTGCACTGATTTTTTATTAAAAACTTTGTGAGTAATGTTATCTATTTTTTATTTCATGATTTCTATCTTTTTGAGAGCTGTAGCATTGTATCAAAATCAAGGACATTTGATTCGGACACCCTGTATTTATGAATCTCCTGGAATTTGTTTGCCATTGTTATTTTTACAATGATGTGTCAAATTGGTAACAATGACTGTGAAGTTGTTATTTAGAGTGCGTTAGAAGGTAGATCCTGAAAAATGTATTTTGAATACTTCCTACCATTGGCTGTTTCAGTCCTCGATGTGTACACTTTAACCGGAGTTTACAATTAGATATTTTATATACAAGCTACGGCTGTAAGGTTTCATCAGCTGCAGAAGCATTTGGGCTTTTTATTACGATTAAAGAATCCTTGGAATCCACGTAGCTTCTTTTTTTGATTCTAGTAATATTATATGCAGATGTGTATTTCTTAAGTTTTGGCAGAAGGAACAGTTAGAATATTTTGAGTTAAATGAATTTCATTTAATTTTATACATCTCTCGGGAAAGGAATTTCTTCTTCTCAGACTTCCTAAGATTTTTTTTCCTAATCCTCTGTATTTTAAATTTACCCGCTCGAGTGCTGATTTCACTGTTTATCGTTATAAATAATTTTATGTGTCATTGTTCTTATTAATGTTAAATATGCGTCATGACCTACTTGCAAGTTAACTACCAGGAACGGTACTCAAAATCTCTTAAAGATTTACATGACACTTTCTATTTTAGTATTATTTTAAATGTCTTAATACATTAGAATTGCCCCTTTCCGGCTAATCCCAAAAGCAGGTGGTCCCTCCTCCCCTCTCTCCCCCTCCCCAATAAAAAACAACAAAAAATAACAAGACGCTAGTAAAAGTTCGGAAAATATACTAAGAAATTTATTTTATTTTTCTAAAATAAAATAAATGTTCAAATTAGCTTTATTCACCCTTTATACACGCATTGCATCATTCAACCTGAAACGTATTTGCAGCGAAGTGTTTTGTAAATATTTAAATGTCAAAAATTCCTTTGAAAACATGAAAAAAGGTGAATCGCCTCGAAAGAATAAATTGTTTTTGAGATAACGTTTGCATAAATTTCATAATAAAAACATTTCATAACTCAAGTAATCTTTAAAATGTCTTCTCGAGACAACACTATTTTATATTCATGGACATTTACCTTTATTTCTTCATGATAATAACAATATTTTCAGCTGAGAGTGTATTAGAACGTGTGAATAAACTTTTTTACGACATGTATGGCAGGCCAATGAAAAACACAACTGAGCGACATACTTTTTTTAAAAAAGGGGGGTTGTAACAATGTGCCATGAAAGTGTGACAACAGTACTTTATATATATACAACTGATGTTGCATAACTTACATATAAATCAAAACTCTTTACATATTTATTTTATCAATTACTGAAATTAAAAACTGTTATATTTAGATTTTATAACTATTGCATATGGTTTTTGCTCTCTTCTAAATCAAAATATTTATCTCAAACGTGCAAATTTTATTTTAAATTTAAATATTCATAGTATCGTTAATTATAAGTAAATTAAACATAACTTTTAACAGCAAAAATAATTTTATATTCTTTCGTATTTTATAATACATGGAAAATATAATTTTCGCAATGCATTTTTTAGTCATCATCAATTTTAAGTAGATTTCTGTATGAACTATACAACAATGTGCACACTTTTCAATAATTTAGGAATATTTGATAATCCAGAAAACAACACCATTATCTTTTCATAATTAGATATTCAGAGACAAATACTAGTTTTTAGTAGCATATATCTATGAAATGTAATTAATTATAGAAGTTATAAAAATTTACTCATAAAAACCACAGCACAAAAAAATAAACAAATATTTCCGCAGGAAAATAATAATTATTTATTTTATATGTTATTTATTTTGAAAACTATGCTTTTCTTTAAAATATGGTTCAACAATTGTGAAACAAGATCTTACAATTATTAAAAAAATAAAGAAACAGCACAGAGCATATAAGACAATAGAAATTTGCTATTCAGCAGAAATTTATTTCCTAAATATAGCTGAGAGCAGTTACAAAAGAAAACAGTAATTCTAAAAAGACTTACTTCGAAAAGATATTTCTTTTATGTATTTAGACTTATTTGCCAAAAAGCTTCTAACATGGATCACGGTTTTAAGAATTCCTTTTTCCTTCGTTACTGGAGACTCTAGAGAATTTGTTTATGCTTTCTAAATACCGCTGATTCATTAAGAAACATATCCTACAGCTATAAAAGTATGATCGTAACATGATGCTTGCCTGAAAGTTCTTTTGAAATAAAATTTATTTTCTTGTATAAAGTACAGTCTAATTTTAGTTATGTAACAGTAGAAAATACCAACATAAATATTCCATATTTTTAAGTTAAATTTATGAAAGCATAGTAATTTCAATACTTATACATAAAGGATACACAAAGAACAATGGCGCTATTTTTCGTCAAAAAATAGAATCCTGAAATATATGTTGGTATCTTTCTTATTGAAAACAAAACGATTTATAATACATTTTCAATGATAAACAAAAAAAAAAAATCTTTTTATACTTTATTATTATGTTTTTCATTTAGAAATGTACTTAAAAGAAAATAAGAATACAATTAAATATAAAAGAGTTCAATTTTAGTTTACTTTGTATATAAAGTATGTCCACTAAAGTCCCTTTCCACCCTCTTAACTTTGGAACGGATGCTGCTATATTCATAATAGAGGTGTCTATGTATAGTAAAGTAGCCATGCACTAGTGAATGAAACCGCCTACGGCGCCACTTGGTGGAAAATTGCAGAGCTAGTATTCCCATCTGGAAAACGGAAAGCGATAGGGAAAACAAGTGATTTACAAAGTTTTAGAGCATCAACAATTTAGTACAAAATTACCTTGTGGTAATTAATGCGAAGATTAGAGCGGTTAAAACGCACATTTGATTTTCGTGATTTCCTACACTGTCACGTGACAAAACGATCTTAGAAAGAAAGAAACAACCATTTATGAAACAGCAGGACAGCAGATGTATGCGACCCCTCCATAAACATTGCAGGACCTTAAGCGACGCATTACGGACGTTTGTGCTAACATGTCACCATCTATACACCAACGTGTGAAACGTGAAATTCCAACAAGGATCCAAATGTGCATTGAAGCGGACAGTGAGAAGTTTGAACATATCAAACAAAGGTATATTATTATAACTAGTTGGTTTTTTCTTTCTAAGATCGTTTTGTCACGTCACAGTGCAGGAAATCACGAAACACCAAATGCTCTTTTTAACCGTTCTATTCTTCGCATTAATGTCGACAATGTGTCTTTTCATGCTAAATCGATGATTCTCTACAATTTTGTAAATCACTTTTTCTTCTCTTTCCGTTTTCGAGGTAGGAATGTTAACTCCTGAGTATTCCACCAGGTGGCGCCTTAGGTGGTTTTATTGAGTAGCGCATGGCTACCTTACTATACCCAGACACTACTTTTATATAGCAGCAGCCGTTCCGAAGTTAAGGGGATGGCAAGGGACTTTAGTGGGCATACTGTATCTACTATTTCCTTCGGGAAACAATTTTGTTATAACATTTAGAATAAACATGAACCTCTTTCTGAAGTAGAAAGAAATTAGCAAAAGTTGCATTTCATCTGACTACGCGAGAAGGTAATTGTGAAAGTAAGGATATATCAAACAAAGATTTCCTATTTCACAGGAATTCGTGGCTAATGAGGTATTTTAAAGCATCCTTAAACTAGTACACCCATCTTGCAATGCGCGGGATAAAAACCTCAAACATATCTAAAACTAACTTAACCCATTGTATCACATCGTTGCATACCTGCAACATACCCAAAAGTCAATTTGTTTTTTTAGACAGTGCGCTTCAAAAGACGATTATATTTATTACTGCTATCTTCCAACACATAAAAATTATATAGTTGAATTTATACCCGTTCTCAAAAATTGAAAAACAGAAACAACAATCGATCTCGAAATGTTTTTGGGAGTGTTCAACAATCCATGATCTTTATATTTGGCAGCACCAACATTCTTACAAATTGATGCATGCAGTGGTATCCCAAACAACATTCATCACTTCTAACAACATTAAATAATTTATTTGCCTCTATGTACCAATAGTTTAAGAAACAAAGTATTTAATTAGTTTTTGCAGAAAATTGAAACAGTGTAGAATTAATGAAAACAGTACACAGTTCATAAGAACAGGTTTAACCGAAGCACAGATTCATTTAAAGAGATCTTACATTTCTCAAAGGACTCCATTTGGAGATGGATGAACCATTTTCCCGTTGCTAGTTAGCCAACTGAGTGAGATTTTTGTACATATACTCGAATAAAATCTATTCGGTTTCTCTGTTAGTAGCGTTGGCCTAACAGAGCCAGTCGCTGTGCTTAATGCGTCATTTAAGTCATTTATATATCACTTACCGTCAATACACAAAATATGACATGGAAATGAGAACAATAGTACCAACAAAAATACAGATACCACATGTTCTAAATGATATCATACTGAAATCGCTGTAGGAGTATGCGTTTAAAATTTACTCGTTTAAAAGCAATTATATTTAGCCTATTGTATTTAATTATCTTTAAAAAATACTGACATTAAACGTCTAATATTTTATATCCTTAGATTATTTTAAAATGAAACAATTAAATTTATTAAAAAAAGTATTTCTTTTATTAGTACATTTCTTTGAATTTCCGATCCTGAAAACTACTTCTGGTTAGATTTTTTTTCATATTTAAATGTCAAAATGTGATTAGTGTGGCTATGGCAAGAATCAAAACAAAGACTTAGGAACAGTAGACAATTCCTATAGCTCCTACTATATAACTAGCGCAGTTGATCGTCGCTATAAACCCATTTAATACTGCCCATAAGCAATTGCGCCGCTACAGTAGTATAAATAATTGATTTCATTATAAATAAAATTCTGAAAATAGAAGTTATTTACTAAGACATATCTTAAGCAATTTTGTTGCCAGTATATTTTATAAGAAAAATAGAGTTTATAAAAAAGTTATTTACAAACATAATTTTCTTTTACATTTTGACATAAATGATTCATATTTATATTTCTTAGAATAATTAATTTCTGTACACGCAAGCGCTTATTTTTATTTTAGTATTTGTTTTACCATTTTAAAACAATTATGAAAACGACAGAAAAACTAATTAATAATAACATTTTTTATAAATAATTCCCATTTAAACAATTTGAAATAATAAGAAATATAAAATTAGAAAGCAAATAATTTCTTTTTAGTAAATTATTTTTTTCCTGGACATTTTTCATTATTTATGTCATGAAGTCCATTGAAAACGAGTTTAATGATAAAAATTTGTTTCTTAAGATTGTAAAGAAATAAATAAAAATATATAGTTTTGCTTTAGAAAAATAAATTAAAATTAAAGTCACATATGTATATTTCTGAACTTTTTAAAATTTATTTAACAAATAAAAAACATATCTTGTACTCTAAATAATGTATTTTTTTAGGGGTTTGGAGAGTTGCAAACATAAAAAGAGAAAAACAAAGATAAAATAGCTTCATTTTATAAATTAAAATACTTTGCAGTAGTTTTGTAAAATCTTTATGTATGTAGGATTTGAATTTTAGATCACATTGTTTATCTTACTTATGATGTGTGTGATAAGTAAATTTCAGGTATTTATTTATTGCCCATAATTTGAACGCATGAGATATCAAAGCAAAATTCATGGATCATGAGAAAATTGACTTTAGATTATTTCTTTTAAATGCTAAAAGGTGTAGATTAACAACATAATGTACAATAAAATAATTTTAATTAGATTGTTGACATGTTTCGGCTCACTGCGAGCCATTCTCGGAAACAAATGAGAATATTCTTTAACAGATATATGCTACATTTTTCTGTAAATAAATTTCCTGCTGGTCATGCAAATATAAAATAGAAACACAGAAAAAAATATCAGCTATAAGGAACATATTTTGAGAATTATTCAGAAGTATATTAATAACTTTTATTTAAAGAAGACGGATCCAAGAATTACTATATTGGCATGACCAGCAGGAAATTCAGTTACAGAAAAAATGAGTATATAGCTGATATTAAGTATAATAGAAAGACCATAGCCCTGGCAAAATCATATGAAGAATAAACTATCCAAATAAATTTCAATGAAAGTAAAATAATTTTTCCCTCCAGTCTATACTATCCATCCATAATAAGAGAAACCGTAGAGGTAGTAACACTCAAAAACACTATATGTAACGATGCGACATCTTTTAACTTACCGAAATTGTGGCTCGAGTTACTCCATGGTTACAAATATGAAAATAAACAAACAAGTAAAAATAAAATATAACGTGCGCATGTTCTAAAAAGTACATACAATTTAAATAATAGCATTTCAAATAATAATTTCCAAGACCGCGCAATTACAGAATATCCTCATTTATTTTTGAAAATGGCACGGAGTGAACCGAAACATGTCAATGACGCCATGTCGAGTGAAAATGGAAGATGAAATAAAAAATCCCAGTCAAGACTCAACAATTTCTGCTGAGTGGTTAAAGACGTGTGGGGTCAGAAAACCTTTAGGATTGAGCAATTCTGGCTGTTGTTTTCGTAACGCATTGTTTAGTTTGTTTAACTGCGAGCAGTATACTTGTAAATAAAGGGTTCTGCCTGCTGATAACAACTCGTAAATATGTTATCCCTCGTAATCCTACCACACCGAGAGCATAATCATCTTTGGATACAGTTACGTTTTTGAAGAATTTAGCGGCAGCTCATAGCCCTGTACCCATGAACTTTTTTGCACTACATTAACACACATGATCCATTTTT
Source organism: Maratus michaelseni (assembly GCA_963931845.1). Lineage (NCBI taxonomy): Eukaryota > Metazoa > Arthropoda > Arachnida > Araneae > Salticidae > Maratus > Maratus michaelseni. The sequence continues at coordinate 63,785,288 of OZ007593.1, forward strand.
CATTTCCCGTAATCAGTTAATTGAAAAAGACTCGTTCATTTGATGTTTCAGAAGTGAATCTCAAATGGAAATGTCCTACGGCACCCAAACATTCAGATGGAAAACGTATACAGCTAGCGCAAACTGATATCTACTCTTTTATGGAAAAAAAAAAATTAACGCTGTCGTAGCAATGTCCAGAACAATTTGGAATGGATTCGCACCAACAATTGCCTTGGCATCAGTCGAATCGACTGCAATCGAGAGACTGGAGCGTGGTGCTTCATTGATCGTAAAATTTCGTGAATGGAATTTGTTAAACAACTTTTGACATTCCCATATACAGTGCATATATTTTTTGTCCAGCGCCACTCGTTTCAAAGCTACGCCGATCACGTAATACAAAATGTTTACGAAACAACACTTTCACATACAGTTTTTGTGAAACATAATATTGCAATCGCCCAGTCGAATAGTGCGGTGTTGCCAAGAAAGGGAAAGCGGTAGCTTCTATCACCCGACGAAAAACTGAACGAAAGTATTTAACAACCCAATTTATTTATTGACTAATATTAAACATTTTCTATTTGACAAATTTTGTCTTGAGGATCCTGTAAAAATTTTAAAATATCAGTTTTTGAAAATTAATATTAGTAATATACATTAACGCGGTCAGAACATACTTCCAATTTACATTGCTTTCTTATCTCTAATAGTATAACTAAATAAAGCACGTTTTAATATTATGTATGTATGAATTAAAGCATTTACTTAAAACTTTATAAAAATATAATTCTGATTATTAAGTGTCAATGAAGAAGAAAGCATACCTAATAATTGAATATTGTGTAATAAGTATTTGTAATATATAACAGAAATAAATATTAATTCATACCATATATGTTTCAGATAAAAGATACAAAGCTGAATATTATTTTAAAAATTAAAAAAAATAAAAATTGTCTGTTAGCAGTTATTAGCACTTAAACAAGCCGAATCAAAGAGTTTTTTTTTATTTTAACACATTATGACATTTAAAGTCTAAATGATATAAAAGGCATAAAAACATAAAAGTACAGTTGCTTATGCATTAACTACGAGGAATATATTTCTTGTTATTTTTCCCTAACAGTTTCTGTAATGAGTAATAGAAAATTTTCACATTCTAATGCATTAGAACTAATCATGCGTTTCCTACATTATTTATTATATTTGAAAAATTATATTTAGAAGAGATTTAGACAAATTACAAAACATAGATCTTTTCTCAGAAAACGTTAACTATTGATAAAAAAAAGTAATGTTATCTCCGCTAAAGCGTGAATTGCAATTCACTATCGTAAATGCATTCTATCAAAAGAATCACAGGTAACAAATGAATCTATTTCTGATATTAATTAAATTTTCCTTTTATTCTTTTGTCGATAAAACGAACGGTTTTGTGTATAATACAGTGAGTATTTTTATATATGTGACAGCGGTATAATTAATTCTTTCCATTGATGAATGCTTATTAGTGCAGCCATGTGAAAAAGACAAAGGTTTCCGATAATTACATAATTAGAATAACGAAAAATGCGATTTTTTATTTATAATAGTTGTATTATGTGTATGGCTTGAAAGGATATAATCATTTTATTTAGTTAATCTATTCCAATTTCAATTTGAAGAGTTTGGCTCAAAGTCTTGTATTAGTCATACTTAACCTCACATTGCAAAATAGAAGTTAGGAAATAAAACTACTCAATAATATGTCATTTATTTTGGAGAAAAGTTATTTGCTTTCAAATTATATAATTAAATATTTGCATGGATGTATGGATGTTAATGAAGCCATGTGAAAATTACAAAGTTTTCTAATAATTACATAAATATAATCCTGCAAAATGCGTTTTTAGTGTAAACATTGTGTTAAGTACATGGCTGGAAACACATAATCATTTTATTTAGTTATGATATTCGAATTTCTATTTGAAGAGGTTTAAATACAGTATTGCCTTAGAAGTCATGCATAATCTTATTTTATAGAGTATGAGTTGGGAAATAAAATTACACTATTACATTTTCGAGAATACTTTGTTGCTTTTGAAATGATAAGACTTTTACTTTACTAAAATGTTATATTGATGTGAATATGAATTTAAATATTTTTTTCATAATAAATAAAATCAACAACGAGGTCAACAAGTACAAAACATTTTACAAATTAAATCTAGTGAATATTATCTGTACAATTTTTTAAATGTATTTTGGTAACCTTATTTCTTCCATTTAAAAAATAAATAAATAAATAAATAAAAACGCGTAAATAACTAAAATAAGGTGTAAGTACCGATTAAGATCTGCCAATATACTTACTAATACTGTCAAGAACGTTTAATTCAAGACTTACACAGGTTACGTGCTAAGTGACACAAATTGATGGGGAAAAAATAAAAAATAAAGTGCTCAGTTAAACTGATGTCAATGTACTCGCAGACTATTGACACTAATTATATGTTATTCTCTTATTTCAAAGAATAATGCCACTCAAAAAATAAACAATAAATTAAGGGGGTATTAGCTCTCCGCTCCTCCCCTTTATACCTAGCCAACGAACCCTAAAACTAATCAATGAAGCGCCATATCAGAATGAACTTATATACAACATTTGAAGCAAATAGATAATTCTGAATGAAAAACACATTTATCTAAAATAAGGGGGAGATGAGTCCACCTTTCTTCACCTTTATACTTAACCAATGAACCCCCAAATCTAATCAGGCAAGTGCCCTATCAGAATGAACCAATATACACAATTTGAAGCAAACCGGATGTTTCTATCAAGAGTTACCACGTTACGTACATACATACATACATATGCATACGTACGTACACACAGAACCTGCGGGAACATTAGCTCTCAGGCTTTGATAGCCTGTGAGCTTAAAAACACTGCGCAGACATAACCTTTTCTAAATATTGTTGAAATTATACATGAGCATGGTTGACGTTTGGCTACGTAACTTCAAAGTGTGAATATTTTTTTTGTTTATCAATAGTTCATTTTATGCATTTATGTGCTATTAAATATGCAAAATATAAATTAAATTAAATTTTATAATATTAAAGTATCATTTTACAATATTTATTTTAGATTTTTTTTTTTTAAGATTTATAAAACATGTTTTTTTTTTTTACTTATTGTAAAATTGGTACTAAATATAATACAACTGCCATCATAAGCAAATTGTTTACAAAAACATCGGAGTAAAGTTGTATTTAGACAAGGAATAATGTTTTCGTTACGGATATAAATGCGATCGGTTTTATATGGGATTTATATATATTTAAAATTTAAATATTTTTTTTATCAAAGGGTAACCCGCACCTTTCACACAAGTTGCCATTTTAGCGATTTTTGTATAGAGATGTCTACCGGAATTTCGGAATAGCAAAGAAGTCCTTATTTATTCGGTCATTAAGATATGTTTTTGAATTTCAGGTAGATATTTGAATAAAACAATCTCATTAATTGTCTACTCAGTGTTTGACACCACGTTTGATTTTCTTAAATAAGGCAGCCATTGAAAAGAACAGTTTATATAAAATTATAAAATCTTCATAAAGTTAAAAAGAGTCAAAATTTTAGGATGTTTATCCACGTGACTAACACATAAATCATACGATTGAAAATGTTCATGCTAATGTGATATAACGAATAGACCCTAATTTTTCATAGATATTTGTTTTGATTTAATAAGATATATTTAAATATGAAAGTGATTAATAAATTCGTATTAAAAATACATAAATGATGACCTACAATAACTTATAGTTTAAAACAATCATCGTGTCCGACTTGTGGATTCCTATGTGTTTAGAGATCATTCTTGTGTTTAGTTTTCGAGATATAGAGAAAATGCATGATTCGATGGCTTACAGAGACATGTATCTCATGTTATCACTTGCAGCCACAGAAAATGAAATAACCATTAATTTTATGTAAAATTTTCTTTCATAAAATGTGGATTTATATTACAGTTTTGTTTATAGATTTTTTAATAACGAAATTAATTTTACCGGCTATTTTCTTTGCAAGTTCTTAATACCATTTTTTTAAATTTACGGATAAACCCCTAACGTATTTCCTTTATAGCTTTATAAAATTTTGTGAAGCATTATGTAAACTATAGCTTTTCCCGAGCTGCATTGATCCATGGAATTTAAATATGGTGCGAAAGGTGGGTGTTACCATTTGGAAAACAATGTTGAAGCATTTTTTTTTAAATATCAACACTGCCCCTATTCATACTCTGTAAAAAGGCATTATCTCGTGTCAAGCGACATCTTTTTTTGTATTTATTGTACAAAATCTGTGAATAAAAACATGCGTATATTCTTTTACACGGACTGTGCATGATTATTTTAATATTTTCTTGTTTTGTTTTTTATTCTTATTTGCAAAAGAGCATAAGATATCAAAAATTTCTTATTACCAGATTGTCCCACAAAGTTTTCACACATTTTTCAGTTTTAGTGAAAAACAAGATAATTGCAATTTGGTCTACTACTCAGGTGATAAAATATTTCATATCCATCCAAGTATTTGATTTGCACTTGTTACAGATCTATATTTTTCAGATAATCAAACGGAAAGCAATATTTCTTGCTCAACAGATGTTGTAGTCATTTCGTTGAAAGGGTTATAAAATACTGTTAGACATGTACTGAAGAAAATGCTTTGAGATTATTTGAGAGATTTACACGTCAGAATATTTTCTATGACTCCGTACTTATTTTCTATGAAACGTGGTAAAATTATTATTTATACCTGCTAAAATTATTTGTTATATCATAACAACAGCAACAATGTCTAAAATTATTGCACATGATGTTTTAAATCACATTTAATAAATAAATTTCAAATTTTGTTTACAAAAATCATGCCAATAAAATATAAACTGAATGCAATATTTATGAGTGCTGATAATATCTGAAAGTTATTTTTAAAATTTATAATGAGTATTAATAATCATTCTCTAACATTTGCAGAATTTTGTCCGTAATATAAGAGTATACATTTCTTTGGTTTACAAATAGCAGCATATATACGTCAAAATCTGTTGCAAGAAAAAAATGTAATAATTATCATGAATAAAAAAAATTGGCAAAATTGTTTTAATAACATTCAGTTAATTTTGTAACATTGGATAAAATTAGTTTCCAGGTATATTCATTATAGATAACGTTTAACAATTTTCCCGCAAGATTTACAATATCACAACTTTACAACAATCAGAAAATAATGTCGTGTAATCGCTGTTTAAAACATTCAGTGGCATATTCATTATTCGATAATAAACTCTTCCTTAACCTACAGTCAAAATATAAGAAAAGATTTTACTGTATACATCACATCTATGCCAAAAAATACTTAAAATATGCCTAAAAACTAATCCAGAGTTTCTAGGCACAATATCTGCCTAAAACAATTGGTATTAAAATGTTAAAAACAATCTTTGGACATGAATACAAGGTGAATTTTTAAATATAAATAATAATAATAATAATAATAAACATGTTGCTCACGTCCAAATTCTGACGTCAAAGTAGAACATTTCAAAAATACAATTGAAATAATTGATATTAATATACTAAATACAAAATATGCTATCATCGATTAAAAAAAAAAAAAAAAAAAAAAAAAAATCAACAATTTAGTAGTTTGTTTTTCTTTCCATACTTATAAGTCCTTACTTTCGTGCTCAATTCAAGACATGCTGTAGAATGTTATTTTCTCATGCTGCTCTTGATCTACCGGCACTAGCTAATTTTAACTGTTGGTTAGATTTGTATGTACAATATAGTTCAGTATCTAATTATTTTTTTTGTAATACTTGTGTCGTGTATTTTGTAAAGATCACTGTACATCCACAGGCCGGTTATATATATGTATATATATATATATATATATATATATATATATATATATATATATATATATATAGTATTTAGATATTCATGAATATCATGAAAGTATTCATGAAACATAATTTTTGATACGGTGTAAAAAATAATCATTATTTATATCTTATGAAAATGGTCAATTTCCTATGTTTTATCATCTAAGAAATAGTGAAAAAAAAAACAAAAAAACTCTTATTCTTTTGTCAGCAGATTTAGCAGTAATCTGTTCGTCTGTCATATTTCTTATACTTCAAATGCTAAAGAAATATTGTATTTTAGAAAATCAAAAAAAAAAAAATACCCAAGAAAATGTCTTTTATTCAAACAACAAACAACACAAAATATATATTTTTCGAACAATACATTTATTTCGCTGAACTTTCACTATATGAGTTAAAATCGCTAAATAGGGGATTTTTGGAAATGAATTCGATGTCTATCTATAAATTCTATATTAAAGTTAAAAAAAAAAAAACACTATTTAATATCAATTTTGAAATTCCACTAACATTTATTTTATAAAGAATTTAAAGAAAATTTAAACATATATAAAAGAATAAATTCTTAATTATTTCAAAGAAATAATTTTCTTTCCGTAAATACTCGTAATAAATAAATCTCAACAACTTTAAATTTCGTTATAAGACGTTTCAATAAATTATTTTAAGTATTTTAACCATTCGAGAGCACGCAATTCATTTTGACCACTATATATTCATTCATCTTTTTTAGTACCATTTCACATTTTTTGTATTACCTTAACATGTTCCAGTCACCTTTTTAATAGTTTTTAATCCTTCAATTAAACTTTAAAATTCCATTTCAGATTTTAATTTATCAAAAAATATAATTTATCGTGAAATTTTTAATTAAAATTGACATTTAAAAAAATATAGTCTTCCTTAAAGGAGTTTTTTCTGCATGAATATTGCTTCCTGTCACAAAATAAATGAGATTATTTTAAAGTGCAGTTCAAAAGTTGTAAAGAACTATAACTAAACATAAACACTTGGTGTAAACTAGTAAAGGCTTAGTGCAAATTATATCGGGTCAGTTTGACCCGAGATGCGGATGGTGAAAAAATGAGTTGAGCAATGTGCATTTTATTCAAAATCTCTTATTAATTTATTATTAATAGTGCTAAAAAAATCTGATAGCGTGCTAAACAAATATTATTTGAATGTAATTAACAATGTGGTTTTCATGATGTGAGATTCAAAGTGATTTCTGTCATAAAAAGATGTCATTTCGCCATATCTCAACAGCAGATCAGATTTAGGTAGGAGCAGAAAATTCAGGATAACAAACCTACTAAGAAATTGATAAAACACGTGTTTCAGCGATTTCAGAAATTCACCCCTAAGGGGCGGTTGAACTTTTAGGTCCTTTAGCCATATCACAGCAGCAGTTTTACGAAGAAGCATAAAATTCAGATTAACAAATCTACTAACAATTTTGTTAGACACGTATTTCAGGGATTTTAGAAATTCACACCCTATGGGGGTTAAATGAGAGGGTCGAACGTTTTAGGTCATTTCTCCATATATCAGCAGCAGTTTTAGGTAGGAGCAAGAAATTCAGGAGAACAAATCTACTAAAAAATGTTAAGCACGTATTTCAGTGATTTTAGAAGTTCACCAATCGGGTTAAACATGGGATATGAACCCAATTATTGAAGATTAGGCGAATAAGACAACTATTTATGATTTTTTATTAGCTATTTTGCGTAAGACATTTTTAAAAAGATTTTTTTAAGCTGAGGGATTTAGTATGATTGCGTCAAAATAAAGTAAGTTTTTTCTGAATGTTATTTTGATGGTTTTCGGACGCGAATCCGTTTTTGTGATCGGCGTATTTTTAGAGTATTAATTTTTACTTATGTTAACCGGAATGTCAAGGTTAACTCTTGCGAATCCAGATGGTTCTGCTATATTAAAATAAATTTATTAGTTTCAATACGTACATAAACAGAATACAAATATTTATCACATTTTTACTAGCTGTTATTTAAAGTTCAAAATTTGCAAGCACTTAAATTTGTCTCACTCTGGCTTTTATCCTATTTAGAAGAATTTTTTTTTTAGTACCTACCCATCACTGCCCTACATTGTAGTAGACACATTGTCCTCCCACGTGAAGCCGGGACGAGCCTCTAGTTATTAATAAAATAATGTTGCATCTAGAAAGTGGACGAAGGAATTTAGGAAGGGCAGATTTTTTTTTTTTTTATTCGTGTGAAGATAAAGTGCAATTTTAATCTTTAAAAATTTGCTTTCTGTTGATGATTAAAAAAGAAGAAAAATTAGCCCCTTTCCGTCCCTACATAGTATTTTATATAAGATAAAATAAAAATGGAGTTGAAATGATATCTGCAACACTAAAAACTTTGACACAAAACAAACGCAGAAAATAGCTTTTAATGCTCTACGCGTTCTGAAGCAGAACTTTGGTATTATTATCATCTGTATTCAATTTCATTTTTCTTGGTCGGTATGGTCATCCAGATACAACCCAATGGGTTTTTGTCCGTTGAGATATTTAAAACGCAAGGTCGCAACGTCAAATCCGGTAAGTGCGGGCAGCATGAAATGCGCCATTAAACGTGAGAATCTGCATTGTGTTCATACCATGAATTATTGTGGACAACAAACTCTTGCATGCGATGTTTCATCATATGTTTAAACAAACTGTCCAATATTTTGCAATCCGTATAAAATAACTTTATTTTTCTTGCCTGTACAGTCTTATATTTTTGTTCTCAATTTTCTTCTTTTGGCCTTTTTAAATGGTAATTTCAATTTTTTTTTTTTTTTTTTTTTTTTTTTTTTTCAACGGCTTTTATGTTTTCTAAATATGAAAATCATTTTGCAATGATATAATGCAGGTGTCGTCATGATAAAATTTCGAAAACTTGTAACTTTAGTCGTAGCTATAAGGGCTCCATTGTTGATTTTCACTCCATTTCCAAGCACAAATTTTAAAGTACCCACACTCCAAATGGCATCATTCTTCCTCTAATTATTTGATTGCAAGGGGCTCTTATATTGACAATGCTTTTATGATCACTCTGTACGTATATTATTATTAGAGTTCCATTTTTAAGAATAAAATGTAATCATAATTTAATTTTCCAATTAAACTTTAAGTAGGACTGAAAATACGCCTTAAATCTTTAGATAGCACTACAAAGGATGTGAATTTTATTTCAGTTTGCTTAACAGCGTACAACCAACTTGAGTGAAAAATGTGTATAGACCGGGCATCGAACCCAGATACCTTTGTATAGCGCACCATTTGCTTTACCAATTAAACCATCCGGACGACATCCAGTCTGGCACCGCTTTCACTAATATACGTTGGCAAGGCTACAACTGCACAGCGTAATATGGAACGTCAACATGAGCACACAATCAGTGGCGTACATGCGACGAATAAATTCCCAGCATCGGATAATATATATGTATCTATCCAATTAAATTTTCTGTAGGACTAAATCTTTAAATAGCACTACAAAGGATATGAATTTTCTTTTCACTTTGCTTAACAGCGTACAACCAACTTGAGTAAAAAATGTGTCCAGAACGGGGATCGAACTCAGATACCTTGGCATACGATAGATTTCTCTAGCCGTCACCAACAAAGGTAAAGACACACAAGCAAACATATTCCTTTTGTTAATATAGATGAAGTGAACCATATTGTATTTTGTTTAAACAATTTAGAAAATTTAACATAAAGTAGCAATAGGATAATGAAAAATTTGCTGCAGAGGTATGTCAGAACATGGATAAGTATGATCTGTTCTAGAAATAAAATTATGTTTCACAAAGTATGAAGCTCTTTGGAGGTATATTTATGCGTACCTCTGCCACATTTCGATTCAAATGATTTATAACAATTTGTTAAATATTATTTTTAACTCATTTGCGAATATCGAAATTTACAGAATTTTTAATCTTTTATAATTTTTTTTATATTTTACACATAAAGTGTGAAAGAAGTTTTCAGGTTTATAATTTTTTAATCTTTCAATCCGAATGGAAAATGTTGGCTGATTTTGTCGTATAAATTCTGCGATAAAATAAGGCAAATGGTGCTATTGAGAAATATTGTTTGGTAGGAATAATGAAGGTTTCAGAGCAGCTAATATGTCGCATATAAGACACTCACTTGGTAGGAATTTATCCTCAAATATATAAAACTAGCTGACATTCCCGGCGTTGCCCGGGCCCGTGATAATACCTTAAAAATACTTAAAATCTAAGTTGAATGATTTTATATTTTTAAATGAAAATATATCCAAACGAACTGAAGGACATTCGTTATAGTTATTGCCGATTTAACATCGAGTTAATTTCTGACATTTTGATATATTAAACTTTCAATTCTGACCAAAAGTTCCTGAGGACACCTAAATAATATAAAGCGCTCCCTCACCTTTCCTCTTTTAAAATCAAAATAATATACAGTATTGGCCAATTTATTATTTCCATTCCAAAAAAAAAAAAAATCAAAAGCCTTGTTTATAAAATAATTATATTAAAATTAAATAGAAATCATGCACTCGTGGCATAATAATTCACTTTTATATTTTAACAGAATAGTAAGGCTACTATAATTTGTGACTCGTGCTATAGCCAGTATACGTCAGGACCACATGGCCGTTATCATTACCTTTTTACGCGTGAAGATTTCGCTATGGTACTCCATTGTGAAATTTGGTAATTTTTAAAATTCAATATTTGAAAAACCGCATAATCATTAGATTTGAAATTTATATCAAGAAAAATACATTTTTTTACTTTTCTAACGAAGTTTGTTTAACAATTTTCTGACTAATAATTTTCGAGCTATTAATTTTTTCAGCAACTTCAAATGTTTCATTTTCCGAGATTATTCTGTGGCAACGATTATCGAAAATCCCAGTCGTCAGCAACGCATAGCTTTTTATTAAAAAGGATGCATGGTTAAATGTATAAATAGATGTTTCGATTTTTCCATGCTTCATACGCCAACTATGATACTTGAGAAGAATCACAAAGGACCGCTTAAATGAAATCTAATACATCACAGTAAATATTTTTAATCTAGTACGATCGATTTTGAACAATAAATATTGAAACCCTTTACAAAGCATATTTTTGAAATATTTGCTAAAAATAACCAAGAGATTGGATTTTCTTTTTCTTTTTTTTGTAATTTTGTAATCATACCATACAAATGAAAGGCTTTATAAATTATAACAGAAACATGATATTTTTTATAAACGGTTTATGTTCATAAATTAAAGAAAGTGAAATTCTTAAATAAAAGTGCACAGATAATAAAAGTAATAAATAAATCAATTAATTAACAAGCTCCCCGAAATTCTTTTTTTTTTAATTTAATGAAGAAATTTGTAAAAAATAAAATAAAAAATAATAATGTCTCTTAAATAGAAACGCAAAAGTTTTATTCATTTAAACTGAAAGTAGATAATAAAAACAAATATTTTTGTTTGTTTGCATTAAACAGATAGTACAAAATTGTTGATGAGAATAAATTTTCAAAACAGCTCTAGAAAAATTAATAAGAATAAAAGACTGTGACTAGTAGAAGGTACATCTTCTGAATATAACTTGCCTAAAGCTAGTGCAGAAGAAAAAAAAATCACAGTTTCAGATCTGGAAAAAGTATATTTCTTTTATATCTTGTGAGTAATTTGCTAAAGAGATTCTAACATGGATCACGTATTAAAGAATCCATTCCCTTTTCTTTCGTTACTGAGGCCTCCAGAGGTTTATTTTATGATTTCAGTATATTCCATATTCATTAAGAAAGGTATGTTAGAGCAATGGAAGTTGAGCTATCCAATCACTATTAATGAACGGCCTTTACAGATTTTATTTTCAGATAAATGTAATAACAGTTAAAAAAGCGTGCATCTTATATATTTTATTAAAATTGCATATTTCAATTACAGAAGTGAAATTTACCACTCAGACTACTTAAAATGCATTTGTAAGCGTTACAGGCACTTAATTGAAAATATTACCTATCCGGTACAGAAAATGTATATCTTTGTCATAAGATCCAAATCAATTTTTTGATACTGCCTGAAATTCATGAAATTTCTTTTACACGTAACATTTTCTCCACACTTAATTGTTAAATTTTAGAAATGAAATAAAAATGCATATGAAACATCAATATTTCATAACGCTTCTATTATACATGCTTCTCCCCTATACAGAATGAAAGACATGTTGAATGTATATGTAAAGCATGTGTATTTGTGATTTGATAGTGAAAAGTTTCTTGATAGACATATGGAATTCTTGAATATTTTGGCAATAAATATAATAAACAAAGAACCATCAGAAACAAACTCATATTAAAAATTTGTACAAAAATTCTATACAATAAAACAAGTGGATAACTAATTCTACAAGTGGATAAGTGTGATCGAATATCACCAAAGGATTTCGTTTAATATTCATTTCGAAGCATTTTACACTTTAATAAGTAAATCTAAATCAATAATTTATAATTATCTTTATCATTTACCAAAACACTTTATCAATAAGAACATCGATGGAAGACCCATTAAAGTTAAAAATAAAATGATAACTGGAGTAAGGTATATTTTGAATCAAAATGTAAATGTACAAGAACTGCTTTCCAGACAATTGTATTAGCAAATGTTTGTATATCTGAAAATCATATTTAATTACATGTTTAATTTTAGCTAATAATAATATTACATACTTTTAATAGTATTATAAACCCTTAAATTGACAAAAGGTACCAAACTTCTTTAAATTAATTCATAGGACAATGAAATTTAAAAATGGAAAATGTCAACTTCCGTTGTCGAGAATAGAACACGGAACTTTTGGGTTACGAGAAAAACACCCTACTGCTGAACCATCTAGCTACTACGAAACAAGTTGGAAATTGTACGTCATACGTGGGAAATCAAGTGCGTTCGTACTATAGCTAGTTATATAAAGATTCAGATCTTTATGATTTTTAATTCCGTGAAATGAATTATATCGTCTGCAGATTATTTTACATAATTTAAATAAGTATCTCAGTCGCTTGACGATTAAACCTCGGAAGCTCCTATAACAAAAAAGCACCGTTTTTTTTAAAATAAAATTTCTTAATAAATATTTTTATTAATATATTCTAAAATTTTGATTCGATTTTCATAAACTTTGAAATGTCTCGACAAAATTCTGCAAAGAAAATATATCTTAATTTCAAACGATTCGGTTACGTAGTTTTTGCGTTGTTATATGCGGACGGACGGACAGACACACAGACGGACGGACCAGAGAACGACAATAGGTGCTACGTATTTATATAATTACGAACGCACCTAAAAAGGCTGAAATGAAGGTTCTGTTTAATGATTTAAGAACATCGGAGAAATGGTTGGATGCTTTTAAACTAATTCGTTTAAAAAAAATAATATAAGACTTTTTCACAATTTTATGATTTGTCGAATGACAGAATGTATTCAGCTATAAGTATGTAAATTTACAAGTCCCTAACTTATACAGTTTCCGAGTGCTAACTCTGTGACAGGCATATATACAGATGAGTGAGACAAATAGGTTTTCGTCAGATGTACGAAACCTTAAAAATATTTTAGAATGTTTTCATAATGCATTTGATTTAAAATAGTTCCTAAAAATTCTCTTCACATCTAAGATAATTTTCAAACGAATTTTCTAAGATATACTCCAAGAACGTAAAGTACCTAACTAACGTATGATATGTGTGCTATTAAAGATCACGTTGATAATAAACCCGCATGTGTAATTAACGCTGTACATAAGTTCCGCGATAAATGACAAGCATGTGCTAGAATACATTAGCCAGTTGACAGAAAAATTACAATGCGTATTTATTCTTTTATAAACACTGTTGAAATAATACACCATAGAATTTTGTCGCTATAAGTTTGAGGTAGAATTAATTATTTTTTTAATCAATTTTAAATGATTTTGAGTTATTATACACTATGTGGTTATAAGAAAAATCTTTGAAATTATATCAGGCCGCAAGATCATTTCGTTCATGAAAACGGTATGCTATTAAGAATCTGCATATTTAATGATATATATTCGAAGTTCGATTGAATAACAATCTCGAGATCTCACTGTTGCAAATATATAGATAAAATTTCGAAAATTCAAATAGCAACCCCAACTTTGTTTCAACACAAAATGATTTTTATAATAAAATACTATAAATAGATTTGAAATGATATCGGCAGTACTGAAAACTTTGACACAAAACAAACACAGAGAATAGCATTTAATGTTCTACACGTTCTGAAGCAAAACTTTGGTATTATTATCATCTGTATGCATTTTCATTTTTCTTGGTTGTCATGGTCACCCAAATAGATACATCCCAATGGGTTTTTGTCCGTTGAGATATTTAAAACGCAAAGCCACCATGTCAAATCCAATAAGTGCGGGCAGCATAAAATGCGCCATTAAATGTGAGAATCTGCATTGTCTTCATACCATGAATTATTGTGGACAACAAACTCTCGCATGCGATGTTTTATAGTATGTTAAAACATACTGTCCAATATTTTTCAATCCGTATAATATGATTCGCTTTTTGTCGCCTGTATAGTCTCATTTTTTTTCTCAATGTTATTCGTTTGGCCTTTTTAAGTCATAGTTTCAAGTCCTTTTTTAACGTCTTTTATGGTTTCTAAATGTGAAAATTATTTGGAAATTTAATAATGCAGGTGTGGTCATGATAAAATTTCCAAAACTTGTAACTTTAGTCGTAGCTCTGAGGTCTCGATTGTTGATTTTCAGTTCATTTCCAAGCACAAATCTTAAAGTACCCGCACACGAAATGGCAACATTCTTCGTTCAATTATACAGTCGCAAAAATACTCTTATATTGACAATGTTTTTATGATCACTCTGTACGTATATTATGATTAGAGTTCCATTTTTAAGAACAAAATGTAATCATATTTAATATTTTATTATTGCTGGTATTTTACGATACTCACATGTTCTCAAATAAAACCGTGTAAATGAGCTGAAAATGACGAAATGTAACGTTTGATTTTTTTTTTTTGTAACATTTTCATTTGCAGAGATAATAGAATATGTTCTTTGTTCTCAAATTGTAATGTATTCCTTAAAAACAGAAAATAATCAAAATGTATTTAACAAAACTATTAAATTTTCTGATTTTGCTAAATTTATCTGCCATTTAAAAGTTTGTATGCACATTTTATATTATTATGTAAATAATATCAATTTTCCAGTATGTTTTCATATTATAAAGTTTAAAAATGAACAAAGATGATTTTTCTGGGCTGACCATATTATTCACCTGTGATTCTAAAAAAAATACATTTTTGAATTTAATTTCTTAAACATTTCAGCTAACTAGTTTCAAAAAGTTAGAAAATGCTTTTATTTTTCTATGTTTTTTTTTAATTACTGCGTTATCTGCCTAACACTTTTGAAAGTAATATATGGATAAAAAAAATAAAAAGTCAAAGGTTATAAAAGTTATGGTCACAAAAAGTATGTGACCATAACTGAAAAATTTATTTTACACAGCAAACTTCATTTAAAGTTTTAATGAACGTTTTAAAAAATATTTTATTGGAATGTATCCATTTCTGAAATACGTATAATATGAGAGAATTTATTGTTGATTTTTTGAAAAAAAATATTTCATTGATAAAAAATAAATTATAGTATAGTAGACATTAAAACAATAAGGTATATAAAATAATTTTTTTACACATGATTTTAAATTATTTTTTAGAAATATTTATCTGCATATTTATGGTAAAAATGAAGAATTATTTTAAACATGTTTATTGCAAATGTTTTCTGGTTAATGTCTGATCAGTCGCATTTACATAAAAATGTAATTTTCAGAAATATCACATTACCAGTCTATCCGTCAAAGTTCAGTATATTTCCCATTTACTGAATACAAATAACTGCACTTTCGTTTGAAATTAGTTTCTTTTATATTTGATATACATGTATATTTTTCGCAGACATTTAAAGGGAAATATTTTATCTTGATCAAAAGATGTTTCTGTAATTTTACTGAGAGATTTCTGATATAGATTTATACTCAACTACGATAAATTATTCAAGATTTTCAGAGAGATTTGTAGAACAGGGTACATTTTATTCATTTTTAAAAATAAAATATACAAGATCAAGTTATATTTTTGCTTAAACAGTGGAAATGTATGACTCGAAATTACCAGTATTCTGTTAAAATATTACAAAACATACATTGAAATGTTTTTATTATTATTTTTTTTAAATGCCGTTTTGTTTTTAGTTCCAATATAATATTAACGGTATAAAATATTATGTCAGAGCTAAAAATCTGTGGGATTTCTTTAATGAAAATAAAATAAAAATCAATAACATTTCAACAATTACTTCTGTAATGTAAGATGATGAGATTTTTAGTAGGTTAACGAAAACGTCTTTCTAATTCTAAAAATTACGAAAATGCCTAACGTCTGGCAGTTTTGATAATTATCAAACAATTAATTCAGCAACTTCTGGTGGAATTTGTTTCAGGGTAATTGTAGCATAAATTTGAACGGATTGAATTTTTGAAAAATGTTCTTTGGAAATATTAAAATGCAAAAACAATGCCTCAAAACACCGTTAAATTTTTTTTACGTAAATGAAAAAAAAATAATAATAATGTTATTTTTTAATTCAATGACATAAAAAGACTAATATATCATAAGAAAACAATATTTTTTAAAAGTATCAAGCATTTGATGATATCTCTTTTCTCTTCAGGGAGATACATAGTTAATTTTGTACGGAATTTCAAACATAAAAGACACCGCTGGTATCTATTTCTGCTTTTGAGACACCGGAATTCCTCGGTTTAACTGTTGTAGGGAATTGTTATGAAAAATATAATTAATTATATTATTTGCTGTTTATGTGTTACTGATCATATGATGTGTATTTTTTAAAGACAATATTACTGCAAATAATCGGTTAAATTGAAATTATTGATTTTATAGAAATAGAGCATACATAAAGCAATTTGACCACACATAAAGCTAGACATTAACCCCTTCGGGACCGTCGGCTTTTACAAAAATTTTATTCGGTTGGCACCACTTTTCTTAAAAAAGCTACCTTTACTTAAACTATCACAAAAATGCTCTAATTAGAGAAAGCATATATTACTTTTATTTTTTACTGGTGCCTAAAACAAATTCTGTATGCTCTTTTTGAGGGTGCATATATGCACCCATGGTCCCGAATGGGTTAATGCCCCATGTTAAACGTTATACTCATTCCCGATTACATCTACTATCATATACTCACAAAAAATATGGCATATATTGATCTTATTGAGAAGCAACATTAATACAACACTGCAACGTAGTAAATACTTCCAAAGATATAGAAATATTGGTTAAATATTAGCTTTAAAATAAATGTAACTGCAAAACTATTTGTTTTACATTAAAAATATTTACAATGGAATGGATGCATAAATATTATACATATTAGTAGAAAATTGGTACAAGCCTTTAATGTTTGGGTAACATTTCATGTCAATAATTATTGCTAAATAGTTGACGTGATAGAGTCAGGACACACATTAGACGCTAAAGGTTGCCTAGTTACATTTAAAATGGCTTTTGACATAACTTATACTTATTTTCTTTGGGAACACAACCGAACAAATTCATAGTAATATTTCTATAATACAGAAAATTAACTTTCTCTCTGAAGAAATTTTTTATCAAACAAAGCAGGGAAACAACTGCTTCAACAACGCTTTGGAACTCTAAATATTTATCTTTTCAGCGTATATTTTATACATATCTATACAGAATATATGTTTTAAATATATATATATAGATTTTTTTTCAATTCAGCCAAATAAATGAATCTCAAAATATATTTATCTTGGAGTTCATGAGGCTAAAATTCTGATATAGAAAAAGCAATATTTGTCAATGAGATACTGTGGATTTCTTGATCTTTTATCCCCTGAGAAATATATCCGGTTAAAATGGTTTTAACTTTTTATTATTTTGTCAGCATCAAAACCAGTAACCAATTCTTCTATAATATTTACTGTATCTTAAGTGCTCAAAACATATTGCATTTAAGAAATATGATATAATAAAGATTTCCCTTTCATTCTAACAGGAAGGATCAGGCAAAGGATATTTATCAGACAGTTGCTTTTATTTCACTCACTTTATCGTTATGATGAAACCGCAGTAAATGTGAATTTTTAAATTATATTTTCTGTGTATATAGAAACTCCGTAAATAAAAAATGAACAGTTTTATTAAAAAAAACAGATTGTTATTAGTATCTATCATTTATTAAAAGGATCGTTATATGAAACCGCATTAAATGTGAATTTGGTATACATGAACTCTTGCTTTATCATTTTCATTCAAGCCAGTACTCGGGAATATAGCAATTTTTATCCTTTTTTTTCCTCGCACTGAGGAAGGGGTTTGATGCATCCTTGAAACGGCCGTATGCGGTTTTTTGTGCCTATTTTCATATTTGTGTGGTACAACGTTGTAATTGGTTTTGGTTTATGAATTACAGATTAAAATTTTTCGATGTCATTTATTTAACGAACCTCGTCTCAACGTCAGAATCGTATTACATCCTGTGGGCGATAATTTGAACACTGAAATTTGAACATTTTATTTTACATTTTTTGTATATTTATGTCATCTTTGTTAATTTTATTTGGAGAGACAAGTTTAAAATTTCAATACAAGTTACGTTTATCTTTAAAATTGCAAATTTGTTTAATTAGATGTATTTATTCACCTGAGGTATGTATCATAAAAAAATAAAATGAAATCAACTTATTATTCCGACTAAAGCAAAAATACATGTTTTTTTTTTTTTTTTTTTTTTTTTTTTTTTTCAAATTCGGACATCGAGTAGCATATTTAAAATGTATTGCAGAAGAACTTGTAACACTCTATTTTTTTTTTTTAATGTAGTATTCGACGGTCGATGATTTTCATTAAATACGTATGAATATTGTATGTAATATCGCTTTAAAATACGCATGTTTGCAACTCTTACATAATATTTCGATGTTTTATTTTTCGTTTATTTTTTGTATTTTTTCTCAGTGTAATATTATCGAATTTCATTTAAACTGATAAAATCTTACATTGCAATCTGTAAGAAATTTTATTAGTATACTAATAAAAATTCTTACAGATAGCAATGTGAGATTTTATCAGTTTAAATGAAATTCGATAATATTTGTTTTTGTTTATGGCAGCTGAATATCATATAGATTACAAATTATGCACATGAATATATTCTTAAAGCAATGGTAGGAATTCAAATAAGAATATTAAACTAGGATAATGGTAAAAAAATTACGGAATGTCAACTTTCCTAAAACTAGTAGAAAATAAATCATCACTGTTACAGTTCTGAAAATAGTTTTCTTTTATTTCGAAGGAGTAATTGATTCAAGAGATTCTTACGTAGATCACGTATTTAAGGTTTACATCTTCCTCCGTTATTGCGGCCTCTAGAGGTTTCCTTTATGCTTTCATGATATTCCAGATTCATTAAGAAAGACATTTCTGCTATCAGCTTCATCTATCAAATCTAGTCATTTTATTTTAATATATTACTGTAAGTGTAAATTTGACTGCACATAACTTTTTTACACGAGAGGCGAGTATATTTTAAATTTCATTTATCATATTATTTTTGAAATATATATATATATTTATTTATAGAAGTACATCCATTTCCACAAAAGACATCGAGAACACATTTTAGTACATTTCAGGCATTTTTATTAAATTTATTGCTTAAAAACTATAGATTTCTTGATCACATTGTCCCTACTGCCTGCCTCTAAAAACACAAATTTACCTTTATTGTCTTACCTATTTTAAAATAAACTGATAGATTCGGAGATATTTTATCTTTTTAAGTGTCTTATTTCTAAGTAATATTGCATAACAATTTACACAGAATAAGTATCGTAATTTACAATACACACGTTTATTTTATTTACACACAGAAAATCTCAAAGCAAGCATATCTATAACAGATTTTTTTATCCCGCAAGAAGTTGGACTGTTTAAAATGAAAACACCAAAACAGCAAGAGATTTGATTGAATTATATATATATATATATATATATATATATGTTTTTGCTACAACGGTGTAATAAAATACTACTAAGTAAAGCATATTTTAACCATCTGCTATTCAAAGATGTAAATTGCATGTTTAGCACAAGAAATACTTCAGAAATTACATATAAGTTTCATAAACTTTTTAAAATAATCGTAATTTACGCATTATGTCTAAGACAATAATAAAAATAAGGAACATAATATTGAAATAGTTTTATTATTCCTCAAATAGGATAGTATTATATAAATAACGAAAAGTTACCTTTATATTAATTTGAGGCAACAATGAAGATAGAGGGAAATAATTTACTAGACATAAGTCATTTTAAGCTGTTAAAAAAAAAAAAAAAAAGAGAGAGAGAGATGGGTTTAGCGGCATTAACTGGAATACTTTATAAACATTACAGAAACTTAGTTGAATATAATTTTAACTGAGTAAAGGAAATAAATACATTGGGTACAGTGTTTAATATATATACAAAGGATTCTAGATTATCCGGTGTAATGTGACAGAATGGCAATTCGGATAACTAAAAAGCCCGATAGGCTTGAGTTTTATAGATACTTAAATCCTGTATCTCAGTAGTATTAAAATCATTGTTTTATAACAAAGCAAGCTGTTATTAATATTTTCTGACCACTTAGTTCAGGCAGGTACTTTATAAGTTTTTGTTATGTACTGTAGATTTTAAAAAAAAGTATTACAGAAAAAGTTAGAACAAGGATAAAAATCCATAGTTGCCAACCTCCCGATTTTTTGGATACCAGTAAAATCATACAAAAACTTTCGCTGTATTAAATTGCAGAAATTGCGCTATTAAATAATACAAATACTTTTTCATAAAAATACTGGTATGAAAAAAGGTTGGCAACTATGAAATACTCTACACGTTTGAAGATATACAACAAATTTATAATGACTATCCTAATTGCATGAAACATATAAATCCTTGTGTCCTGTAGAGTACGAATAAAGTGCGTACAGTTTCTAAAATAAACAAAACTTTAATAAACTAGTCAGATGTGTCAATCCCAAAACTTTCTTCTATCTCACACAGGCTTCGCATACATTAAAAAGAATCAGCACCAGTTTATATCAAGATCTAACTGAATCTAAAGTTTTATTACATTCTGTACATTAGTTCTTGATATATGGCTATTGCTAAAATAGTGTAAATCCTGAAAAATTTAGCATAGCAGCGCCACCTGTTGACAGACTTAGACTTAAACCAAATCAACAATAACTTATGTCAACGTCTAACTGAACCTGAAGTTTGATGAAAATCCGTGAATTAGTTCTAGAGGTATAGTTATCGTGAAAATCGTGAAAAATGTAGAGCAGCGTCACCTGTTGGGATGTCGGCACCAAAACCTAATCATCAGTGTCTCTTTATGTCAAGGTCTAACTGAAACTGAAATTGGATGAAAATAAGTGCATTAGTTACTGAAATAGAGTTATTGCAGAAATCGCTAAAAATACAGAATAGCAGCGCCACCTGTTGTGCGATTTTCACCAAAAACTAATAAGCACCATTTTATATCAGACACTAACTGAATATAAAGTTTTATTAAATTTCGTTTAATTGTCTCATATAGACAGACAGACAGAGTCATAGACTCACAGACAGACGACATTTTTCTAAAAACAGTCAAATCGTGTTGAGGACCTTCTAAAACGTATAAATCCGTTTAAAACCCGAAGTCGAAAATTTTCATGAATCCAATACTTTCTTCTTGTAAAAAAAAAAAATAATAATAATGCTCTAGTATATACATCTTGCTATGGAACAACATGAAACTACGCAAAGCACAAATTCTACCACAGTTTTTACTTTCTTCTATCTTTACAAGAAGAAAGTATTGGATTCATTAAAATTTTCGACTTCCGGTTTTAAACGGATTTATACGTTTTAGAAGGTCCTGAAAACGATTTGATGTTTTTAGAAAATGTCTGTCTGTGACTCTGCCTATCTGTCTTGATGTAACAAAAAGTTTTGGGGTGCTCTATCTCAAGAACTGATTCACGGAATTTAATAAAATTTTATATTCAGTTAGTCTCTTAGTCCCTGATATAAATTGGTGCTGATTAGATTTGGGTGAAAATTGTCCAACAGGTGGCGCTGCTATGCTACATTTTTCGCGATTTCGGCAATAGCTCTATCTCAAGAACTAATGCACTTATTTTCATCAAACTTCAGGTTCAGTTACACCTTGGCATAAATAGAAGCTGATTACCTTTTGGTGTAGACGTCCTAACAGGTAGCGTTGCTATACCACTATTTTTCTTGATTTTTACGATAGCTATATCTCAAGAACTAATGCACGGAATTTCATCAAACTTCCGATTCTGTTAATATATAAAATGCAGTTATGACGGATTATGTTGAAAATTTTTCTTGTGAATTTTTCTGAAGTCCTATTTATTTTAAATCAACACAATCATCAGATTTTTTAAAAAAGAATATGTCATATGAAGTATATATAATTATTTAATATACAACTTCCAATACTTCCACCTCTGTTGGATGTAGATATATCAAAATAAACTGTTTTTTTTTCAAACTGTCATATAATCCATCTAAGCTGAAAACAGTCGTGATCTGGGGAGTACCGCTGCCAGCTTCTCCGTTTGCTGAGGCAGTATACAATAATTTAGCGTTGGTTCTAGCATTATGGGCGTTTTGCATTTGATTTAAAAGTTTTGAAAAGGTTATACATATGAAAATTATTTAACTTTTGATGATATACATATACATACATCATATCTGCGTCCAGGGTTTCTAAATGTCATAGACAGGCACTCAATACAACATAGAAATTATAATTCATATCTGGAGACTATAATGTATTTTAGTTTATGCTTACATTCCAAACTGAAAAAAAAGGCCATCGGATAGAAACGCAAATCCGACGTCTGATAATATAAAAAATAATCGCAAAATTATAAGATATACGCAATTTTGAGTTTCAAAAGTATCCGTCGATTTATTGCAGTAGAAAATACACAAATTTAACAGTTCTACAAGGTAATTTTATCAGCATTAAAACAAACTTTACGGTATATAAGAAGAGCATGAACTTAGCAATTTAGATTATAATTTTAATTAACTTGAATGCGTACTGAATTTTATTATATTGTAAGCGTGATTTTGTTTTTAGAAATATACTTTAATGTATTTTATTGCTAAAAAGGAATAAACTATTTCTATATAGATAAATGAAAGATTTTTAGGACATTGAAATTAATCATTAGTTCATAATATACTCCTTATAACTGTAATTGATTAAAAAAAAAGAAAAAATATACGTTTGTTCATACAGCCTCTATAAAAAGACACGAAATTTTGTTTTTGTGTATTTACAATAACAAGATTTGAACAAGAAAAAAAATCAGTTCATTTGCTTACAATCTTAATTTATATTTTTAGATTTGTGATATAAGTTAAATTTTAGAAGTAATGATATATATTTATTTATTTCACATACAAATATTGTGCTTAATATTTATTTTATATAGTACATTTGACTATGATGTCATACACTCACGCACAGATTTTTTTTAAATCGGTTATAAAAAGGAAAAAAGTCGCCAAATTTAGGGGATTTTTTCCTTTAATGGCAATGGTCTTGAAAATCGCGCCAACCAAAAAGTCGCCAAACTAATGTTTATATGTTTGAGTGAGTGTACAGCATCTGTTCCGTACATTTTATAATAAATGGTAATACAAAAGTATATCAGAATATATCTCTAAGTAATATTTTTTCCAGAAAACCAAAGCATATGCCCTTGGACGTTTATCATTAATTTTCTGGAAGCATATGTGAGTAATACTAATCAGCATGGGAAGTTTTCTAACGTCTGTTTGATTATTTCTGTCTTTCATTGATTTCAATATTTTATCGATAAATTATTCTATATTATATATATTATTGGTTCTTCATTTGGGTAAAAGTATCTTTGGAGAATATAAGCGTCTTTCTCACGAAATGGGGCTTTTTACGGTCACAAAAGGATAGATTTTACGAAAACAATTCCTGATATTTTTATACAGTTTTAAGTAAAATATTAAAAACATTTCTGACAAAATAATTTTAATAGTTAACTTTAATCTTTAAATAAAAATAAGTAGAATTTCCCCTTCGTGAACATCTCTACATCTAAAACACAAAATAATTTTCAATGACGTTTAAATAATTTAATACTTTTCTCAATTTTTGCTTTCATTAAACACTAGTTAAATGTTTTTAGTTAAGTTCTAATTTAATATTTTTAATAATGTTTTTTTTTTTTTAATTAGGAATTAAATTGTAAACGTTATCCTTAGCGAATATTGTCTCCTGCGTAAATACTAAGATTAACTAGAAACAAGTTGCAAATTGTACGTCAAACGTGAGAAATGATATCCGTTCGTACTGTTATTTTTTTCAGTGGAATGCATTATATCATCTGTTATTATGATATGGTTAATTTCCTTAATAAAATGAGTACATATTAATTTGTCAACATTTTATCTTTTGTTGATATTTACAGAAAATTCCCATGGGAAACTTATTCCTAGCTTTAAAAATTTCAGAACTTGAAATCCACATTAAGACTTTTTTTCCATTTAATATCTATTTCTCCAGAAACATATATCCAAAAAACTGTCGATAGATTATATGGTTGTTATAATTAAACAATTTTAGTGTAGAAATTTGATTTTTAAATTCAGTAATACGGAAATAATTAGACACCATCTTAAATATGACGTAATCACCATGGCAACCTAGATCATTACCTACCGTGGCATATCATTGAATTAAATACGTATGATAGGATTTAATAGAATTTAGAAAACTTTTATTGATATCTTTGTAAGTTTTGATTCGATTTTCATATAATTTGAAATTGCGATGATATATATTGAATTTCAAACCGTTCGGTTGGGTAGATTTTTCGCTTATATGTGCGGACAGACGGGCATACGGGCGGACAAGACTACGACTATACGTGCTAGGTATTTATACAATTACGAACACACCTAAAAGAGGGCTATAGGTGACAGTACATGAATCATCATTCGATAGTTTGTGAGAACCTAAGCCATTTTTTTATAAATATAACTCTTTATTCTGTTGGGAAATTATTGAACAGTTTCAAATTTAAGAGTTCCATTTGGAGTTGGGCAATGCTCTCGGTGTATATTCATTGGTCTTCATAAATATTGCAAGAAAAAGCTAATTCATATTGAAATAAAAAAATTAGAGAGTTTTATCATTGCATTTAATAAAAGAAAATGCACTATTTTAGCACCCCGAAAACCAAAGTACTTAACTTCCAAATTTATTTCTTGTCTCCCCAATGGAATTCCTCTCCTTGGCATATCAACGAAGGGATTGACCTGTACATTGATAATATATTATCCTAAAAAAATAATTTAGTTTTACTAATTAGGGAATGATTAATTAAAAGTCTGTAAATAAATATTTTTTAATAGAAGTAAATGATTATTTATAGTTTGATTTGTATTTTTTAAAGTATAGAAAAATTAGAAATATTAATGAAATGTATGAACGTAAGAAAAGAATGGTTAGAAAAAAGTTTAGATACGAAATCAAATGTTGTACAAAAAAAAAAAAAAATAGGTAAAAATAGAAGAGCATATAAAAGATACTATTCCCTCAAAATTTCATCTTCTAAATTGAATGATTATGGAATTGTCCAAGTAAATAATAATTGTGTAATTATAAGAGAAAAAAAAGATGCTAAAACGAAATAAATTTAAACTTTAAAGAAAACGAAGAATTAAAAGTCTAACACAAAAGACTCTAGACTACACTACTCACGATGAATGGAAGAAAATGAAGTAAATGTTGAAGTAGATTAAATGAAAATATAAATAGAGAAAGTATGCATTAATACACAAGAGATAAAATAAAATGAAAACTGAACAGTTAAAATATAAATAAATATAATGTATTACTAATATAAAAACTGCTTTTTTCTGAAGCTTTTAGTTTACAAATACATAATACATTTAAAAGGTAAAAATCATGTCAATTAATTATCAAAAGTCATTTTAGTGCAAAGTAGTATATAAAAACATGTAACTTTAAAGAAGCCAATTACATAACTGTAATATAACTTCTTTCCACACGAGTGCAAAGTGACTCGAAAAATAATAGATACACAGTGGCACATAAACTCACAACAATGGGTTTTAATTCAATTTAAAACTAGTTGAATTCTCTTAGAAGAGAGTTACTTTTAAATATGACTGTAATCTACTGTGTTAGGTGCCATTAAATTGTTAATTCCTCGATTCTCAAGAAAGATTACTGTTTAGTACTTCAGTATCCTTTATAGTTGTACCGGAAACCCTTCATTATAATAAAATATTAAGTTTGTATTTGCAACGTTAGCGACAATTTTCAGAATTATGTTTGTCGAAAAGTTGAAAATTTCTTCACACGAGGTGGATCTTTAGCGAGAAAAATTGCATTTCACATTAATATTGCCTTTGACTGAAAGCCTTTATTTTATGAACGACCTTTCTCACACAATTAGTTTTTCTAAAGGTTGTTCTAAAGGGTCATTCTGTTCCCGGACGAGCCTTATATCTACCAGGTTTTATAGATATTTGAGTTTGTTTCTGATGGTTATTTAACCCTTCTTTGCATGAGTTTTTCTTTTACAATTGTTTTTTTATACATATATTAAATATTAGACACCAGAAATTTTAAGATAGATTTTTGACTTTGTTCAGCAACATAGTTCACGGGAAATTTACTAGATTAATATTTATATATAAATACAGCGGTGGCGAAGAAGTTGAATTATTTATTAAAAGTTAAATAAACAGTGATGGAAATTTCCATCACAATGCAAAGAAGGGTTAAATAACATAGTCAAAAAAATTATTTCTAAAAAATGTTCCTATTGTAACAAAAATAAAATTACTGTATTACGTCATTATGTCGGCGTATGTAGTATGTTTAAAAAATAATGCTAGTAGTAACTACAAAAAGTTTTGATTTTGTATGAAAAACTTTAAGACAATCGTTTTTCTCCCTACTGTAAAATAATATATATATGTTCCTAATGTGTTCCATATAATTATTTTTTCTTTTTA
Organism: Maratus michaelseni; assembly: GCA_963931845.1. NCBI lineage: Eukaryota > Metazoa > Arthropoda > Arachnida > Araneae > Salticidae > Maratus > Maratus michaelseni. Next base: position 63,812,526 of record OZ007593.1, read on the forward strand.
ATTTGAAATTCTTCAATATAATAGGATTTTATGAGGCGAAGCTGTCTATAATATCCGTATAAGTTCTTGAAGCTTTCACTGTGTGAAATTGTTATTTAATCACACTAAACAGCTATCTGTTTAGAAAAAAGAAAATGTATTCTGCAAATTTTCGAATTTTAATTATTTTTCTAAAGACTATAAAATAAATTTACGTCTAATGTATGTTCGTTTAATCTAATTTTAAACTTGTTTCAGAATAAATAGTAGGGTTAAGAATTTTATTACAACTATTGTATAAAAATATTGAAAAAGTTATAAATCTCTAAATATTTCATTTTTATGATTATTTTTTGCAAATCATATAGAAAATGATAATCTTATTATTGAAATTTAATTTATTTTTAGTTTAATTTATTTTTTTTAATTAAGTGTCTTTTTGTTCTGCATACACGAAAAAATTCGTAAATAATCGCAGAAACATATTAAATCAATTAAAAAAAGTACACCTCTTTAAACTTTCAAGAAATGTAAAAATATTAAGTTTCATATTTAATTTGTTTAGACGTATGCACTATAAAATCGTTTGTTATAAATCTACTGAAAAGTCAGAAAGAACATGGGAATTGTCAAATTTAGATGTAGAAAATCATATGGTTGCCGCATACATTCGAAAAGATATTTTGAAAAATCCATTGCCAAATGCAGATTAACAAGTTTGAAATTTTTGGTTTCATATTATATTGTATTATAATATTTTTTAATGTGCAATACTTTTCTATATATTTATGTTTGATTCATGTATATATATAACGAAATTTAATTTTTTTTTGTATTATAAAGACATCTAAAAATGTTCCCGGTCTAATAAATTTATAACCCTAGTTATTTAGTTCTTCTCTATCTTAAAAATTATTTCAATCATTCATTTTAACTTACTTCTAAATCGATCTAATTGCGTACATTAATATTTTATGTATTCATTTACAATCCTACTTAAAATGAACAAGTCGCATATTAATCTTCTTTTTTCTTTCGAAGCCCGTCTGTTAATTTCAAGGTCATTTAATTTTTTTGAACACCGATTTGAATTCTAATAAAAAGTATTTGTTCTGCGAATCTTATTTTATTGCCATTTTACTTACCCATCATACGAAAAAAAAATTGCCGTACGTCTGTGTGTGTGTAAACGCTCTATCTCCCGAAAAAATTGAGATAGAGACTTGCAATTTGGAATGTACTTAGTATGTATTAATAGGAAGAAGCCTATTTCAATAACCTCGATTAACCGGAACTATTTTTTTCGGACTCTCGAAATATTCGTTCTGATAAAAGGTATATACAAATTTTCGAAATTGGTTATTTTAAGAAATGAATCTGAAAGACAATAAAAAAACACAAATTTTGCATACAGCATGAAGTCGATCGGATAATTAGATGCCGAGATATTTGGAATCCTATTTTCCACAATTTTCGATTTTTCATTACCCTGTATTTCATCCAAAATTCACTTCAAAGATATATTTTAATTGGAAGTTTGACGCTTAATCAGATGCAATAAACCGCTAGTTAATAGGATTATTATTTTTGGAGTTATAAGGATGTTTCTTTTAAGCAATTCAGTATTCGAGCCTTTAAAGTTTGTGACGTCATCAAGCCACGATTTTATTTAAATTAGAATGCATTTTATAAGTAGTTTACACATTTTTTGTTTATATTTTACATTATGCATATCCATGATGGGTAAGTATTACGGTGGCCCCCAACGACTAGTTTTAATTTCCGATAAAAAAATCGCGCTTTACTTTTGGAAGTGCCTTTCCACGCCTATTTTTAGTACGCGTATGGAAAATATAGTCCGAGTTAGACGCTTTCTCATTCCACAAGATTCCTTTGCGCATTGCATTAAAAACATGCCTATTTATTGACGTGCTTGAGCTTCGTAGACCGATTTATGTGCGTTCTTAGATTATTAAATTAATAGCGTCACCAGAAAGTTGAATGTATTACAGTATAGAATAGTTTTATAAAATACTTTACCGTGAAAAGTGCTGACTGAATGAGTACTTGCGTGGAATTTCAACTGGTATTATGCTGCAGGTGTAGATTATAAAAATGTTATGATAGTTTTAAAGGGTGTGGAAAAGGAATGTTGTGGATTTGTTCACAGGAAAATAAATAGTTTTCCTTAAATACATATCTGAGTGCAAGTTATTTCTTGGAAAACCCTGGTGATTTCTGTCCTCGCCATTTATTTAGGAAACACATCTACGATTGTGAAGGTTAACCGCGTCATGCTGGTCAAAAATAGTACTAGTGCTGCATATAGCGTTTTGTGAGTGTTGACTGATATATGAAGAAATAGGAAACCATATGAATCTGGTACTGCTGGGCTTTTGACATCGAGTAGAAAAGGATTTTTTTTAATTTTTAAACTGTATTGTTGTTAGTAAAAGTGGAGTGTACTTCGCGATCTCTGGACATCTACTAAAAAAAATCGCAATAAAAATGGTCTGAGAATCAAGTATGTATCAAAGCGAATGCAACATATATATAATAAATTATCTAACCTTTAGAATTATCAAAATAATACAAATGAGCAAAATATCATTTTTTTTTTAAATTCTGTAAAAAAAAAAAAAAAAAAAAAAAAAAAAAAACTGCAATAAATATAAATATTCAGAACCATAAAATGCTAGGGGGGGGGGGGCTCCTCTGTGTAGGTAAAGAAGGAAGAATTTCTTAATGACCCTACCAATTAAAGTACAAATATCAGTGTTAGTATATCGTATCGTAATTGTAATCGTAGGATTACATCTTAAATTTTATTGGATTTTACTTTAGTATAGTTTTCTTGCACGTCCGGGAAGCATGACTGCAGAATCCCAGACGAATTTATAAATATAAGTGATGTTTAATTTTCTGTTCAGTTACTATGTTTTTGTCATTGTGTAATGTTCTTTCGTAACTCAATATATATATTCGATCCAAGGCCTCGCCTGTTTATTTGCTTTGTTATTTCATCAGCAGAGCTTGGTTTAATTCGCAGACAGAGTGACGCTAGTCCTTTTCATATTTATTGCTGTGGTTTTAAGAGAGAAAATTTATTTTTCTTTTGTTTCTGTTTTTTTTACCCAGCGATGGAAAGTGAAAATGAATTATACGGAGTTGCTCTTTTTGACGGCGACGGTAGGAATTTTTCTGTTTGGAAAAGGCGCGTTAAAGCCATATTGGCGGCGAAAGATTTGGATAAGTTTTTAGACAATGAAGCGACAACTGAAACTGCCGAAGTTGTAAAATCGAAAAAGGCTATGCTTTATTATTATCGCTTTTAAGCGATGGGGTTCTTGCGTCATTGCAAGAAGAAACTACTGCGCATAATATATGGAATAAATTAGAACGAACATATGATACCAAGCGTGAAGTTAATCAAATTTTAATTAGAAAGAGGTAAGCAACTATTAAAAAGGATCGTGTTGTGTCGATGAGACGTCACATTGATGAAATAAATAAATTAATTTCGGAACTTAAAATTTCCGGTGCTGAAGTAAGTGAAACCGATACTATTGTGTATATTCTAATGTCGTTGCCTCAAGAATTTGAAAATGTTAAAACTGCGTTAGAAAATCAACCGAATACTGTTTTGACTCTATATTTTGTCACACAACGGTTGTTAGATGCTGAAGCACTTCTGCTCGACTCTAAGAAAGAAAAAGTGCAGTCCAAAACTGCTCATGATAATACCGCGTTTGTATCAACTCGCAAAGAATTTGTGTGCAAAAACTGTAATTCAAAGGGGCACATAGCTAAATATTGTAGAAAGAAGCTTACTTGTTTCAAATGTGGACTTCCTGGCCATTTTAAACGAAACTGTAAAGCTGTTAAAAATTCAAATGAGGAAAAATTTGCTTCTTCAGCGGTATCTTTTGTTGCGAGGAACGTTAAAAAGAATGAATTTATAGGGGATTCTGGAGCGACTTCCCATATGTGCTCTAATGAGAAATATTTCACGTCTTTACAACCACCTTCAGGAACTATTAAGTGTGCGTCGAAAACAACGAATCTTGAAATTAAAGGTGTTGGAAATATTATTTGAAAATTATCAAACGGAATGGAAATTACACTAAATAATGTTCTTTACGTACCAGATTTAAGTGGACAGTTGATTTCCGTTAGAAAAATCGAAAACACAAATTATGCAGTTATTTTCAAGAATGAAAAGGTGTTCATAGAAAAAGGAAGAAATCGTTTTTGTTTTTGTTAACGTGATTCAAATGGACAATATGTTAGTTATTTTGTCCCAAATTATGAAACAATTCTCACATCAAAAGAAAGTGATTCTGAAATTTGGCATCGCAGAATGGGCCATCCAAGCGCTAAAGTGTTGAAGGAAATGAAACTTCCAATACCCCTTTCTTTTTGTGATGTTTGCGTTCGAGCAAAACAGAGTGCAACACCAATGGTAAGAGGACCTAGGAAAAGAGAAAGTACTTCAATGACTGCTATTCATTCTGACATATGTGGCCCTATTGTTCCGAAAACTTTTTCTGGTGAATGCTATTTTATGACTATCATAGATGATTTTTCACGATTTACTGAAGTTCGATTATTGAAGCATATAAGTGAAGCTTCAGAGGAATTGAAAGTTTTCTTAAAAACTAATCCTACAGTAAAGAAAATCAGATGTGATAACGGAAAAGAATATTTAAGCAATGATTTAGTGAATTTTACTCGAGATCTTGGTATAGTGATTGATCCCGCTCCTCCATACACTCCAGCTTTGAATGGAGTTGCTGAAAGATGCCATAGATCGCTCCTGGATATAGGAAGGGCTTTAATTGGTGAATCCCATTTACCTAAGACTTTTTGGGGTCAAGCTATTCTTACAGCAGCTTACTTGAAAAATCGAATGCCAAGCAGCGCCATTGAGAACTTAACGCCGTATTTCTTAAAATTTGGAGAAGATCCCGAGTTGAAGCACATACGTGTTTGTGGATGCAGTGCCTACATGTTAGTTCCTTCCGTTCATCGTAAGAAGCTTGATGATAGGTCTAAACATATGATCTTCATAGGTTATTCTTCAATGGGATATCGATTGCTAGATCCTGAGACGAAACGCATAACTATTTCAAGAAATGTCAAATTTGATGAAGAGAAGAAGCCTACCATAAATTCAAAACAACACATAGTGGAAAATTCAGAATTGACTGATTGTGAAATTAACCCAGATTCTCAAGAAAGAACTAGGGAAGAATCAGAGGATTCTGAAGAGAAAGAAGATAAAATGAGAAAATCCGAGAGATCAAGAAAACAACCTATTCGGTATCCAGCTCCTGAGGTGTATGAAGCATTACTTTGCCAACAATAAACTTTATCTTTTGATGAGATCAAATTTCTCCATGTTTATGAACAATGTTTATGGAAGGAAGCTATGGATGCAGATATAGAAAGCATGAAAATCAACGACGTCTGGGATCTCGAAAAATTACCACCTGACAAACGAGCTATTTCCTGCAAATGGGTGTATACCATCAAAAGAGATGGACGCCCGTAGCCCGTGGATTTATGAAAAAAGAAGGACTAGACTATAGTGAAACTTTCGCTCCTGTTATAAGTATGCCAGCTTTACGTTTAGTGCTTTTTGTGATTTTAAATGAAGACTTACATGCATTTGTTTTGGATGTAAAAACAGCTTTCCTGAATGGTGTTAAATGAACTTGTTTTCATGGATCAGCCACAAGGCTATGATGACGAAAGTTTGTTAAAATGTAAACTCAAACGGAGTTTATATGGCCTGAAACAGGCCCCACGGCAATGGTTCGAAAGGTTTCTTGAATTTGTTTCAAAATTAAAATTTAAATCTCTTGATAATGAACCTTGTATTTTTATTCGTTATAGTAATGGTCATAAAATAATTATTGCTCTGTATGTTGATGATATGCTTATAGCAGGTTCAGATTTAAATGAAACTAATGTAGTTATTTCTTTACTCTCTAAAGAGTTTCATATGACAAAATCAGAATATGTTTCAGAATTTCTGGGTATTCAAATGAAATTTAAATCTTATAGTTTAATAATGGATCAAGAGTCTTATATAATTAAATTGTTAAGTAAATTTAATATGCTAGAATGTAAACCTAGTGATATTCCTATTTCTCCTAAATCCACTCCATCTGATTTCAAAAATGGAAAACCTTTTAATGGTCCATACCATGAACTTGTAGGTTGTTTATTGTACTTAGCATATATTTCACGACCTGATATTTTATATAGTGTTAATTGTTTGAGTCAAATGCAGGAAAATCCTACTGAAGTTGCATGGATTGCACTAAAGAAAATCTTAAGATATCTGAAAGGAACTTTGTCCTTAAAACTTGTGTACAAAAAGCAAAAATCTGATCCTAAATTATCTATGTATGTTGATTCTGATTCGGGGGCTAACACAAATGATAGAAAATCAGTATCAGGTTACATTTTAATGTTTTGTAACATGCCTGTTCTCTGGTGTTGTAATAAACAAAAATCAGTTGCATTATCGTCAACTGAAGCTGAAGTTATTGCTTTAACTAAAAGTTTGCAAGACCTGTTGTGGTTCAAAAATATTGCTTGAGAAATTGTAAGTGTTAAGGATTTAGTTATTTTAGAGGATAATCTGTCTTGCATAAAATGTATCAGTAATGAAAGTAGCTATGGTAGAATGAAACATATAGATATAAAACTAAAATTTGTTCGTAATGTTGTAAAAGAAAATAATATCAAAATTGAATATATTCCTACAGATAAGCAAATTGCTGATATGTTTACAAAGGCATTGCCTAGAGTTAAATTTTATGAATTGTTGTTTCTTTGCTGTTTGTATAAGTAATGTTTTAACTGTGTCAAATTTTTAATGTTTGTTTATTGTAATTTTTTATTCTGTGTTTTTCTAATGTAATGCTAGATTATGGGCGGGTGTTAGTATATCGTATCGTAATTGTAATCGTAGCATTACATCTTAAATTTTATTGGATGATACTTTTGCGTAAGCTTTCTTGCACGCCCGGGAAGCAAGACTGCAGCATCCCAGACGAATTTATAAATATAAGTGATGTTTAATTTTCTGTTCAGTTACTATGTTTTTGTCATTGTGTAATGTTCTTTCGTAACTCAATATATATATTCGATCCAAGGCCTCGCCTGTTTATTTGCTTTGTTATTTCATCAATCAGGAACCCCAACTTCTTACATGGGCTATAAAAATATTGTACAGAATAAAAATATAATTTAATACAGTACAATATAAAATCAGAAACTTAAAAAAAAAAAAAAACAAAAAAAAAAAAAAACATGCAAAACACTATAAAAATCTGCAATGCTTTCAATAAATTGCAGAAATCAATAAAGAAATCTTCAAGAAGTCAAAAAAATTTGCTAAATATGTAGAGTCAATAAAAGACACTTGAACTCAGAAATATATGGTCCGTTGAACAATAACATGTAATATCACAATCTAAACAACAAAGGAAAACACCTTTTTTAAAGCTGTAGGTGGTTTCTGGAAGGTTACGTTTTAGGGAGATCTACAAAATTTTACATATTTTCATATTGCGGTCTAAATAAACTAAATACTGTTCTTCTATGTTATATGTATCTGCATTTAATATTTTGTGACATTTACAAATCAAAACGAGAGTTATTCCGCCAGTCTCTTCCGGATTATCATAAAAATTCTAGAGTATTTTAAACCATGGTGGACAGTTTCGCCTTTTTTTTTGTTCAGGAACTACAAATTCAAACCAGAATTTCAGAAAGAACCTTTTTTTCTTTTATGCGATAACAAAATATTTGACCTTAAAAATAGCAAAGATTACAATTTGAAATTTCAGAGTAAAAAAAGTCGTCCAAACTGCCAACCCTATTTCAAATGAAATCAGAAAAGTTAGTAGATTTTCCAGCTGGATATATGCCTTAGTATTTTAGTTTTTTACCGTTTTGTATAGATTTTTCTTTACTCCCACTCTCTATTTTTGGTTTTAAAATTTTAAAGAACTTATAAAATTAACTTCAACGTTTTTCAATAATTATATTATATATCAATATTAACGTATATTTCTAAAATTTATCTTTATAACTTTAGTTCTTGGTATCTTTAACACCATTTTTTTACTCCAACGCAATAAATCATTTAAACTTCAATAACTGTCATCTTGAAAGCAATAATGATACTTTCCGTGAATGACTTTTGAAACAATTTTTCAAACTAAACTTCCAGTATTTTAATTATTTTTTGATGGAAGTGGTATTTCGTCATAGCTGCAATTGTGTTGGTCCGACATAATTTATGTATCAAATAGTCTCCCTTTTTTTGTCATTAATTCAATTTTATTACTACTAAATAGTCTTTCTAATCAAATGATAAAAAAATAGTTTTAGGTTGTTGCCTTTTCATACATAAGAGAGTTAAACATAAAGCAGAAAGCAAGTTAAAAAAAAAAACTATTAATTAAAAAATTAAAGCTGCGACTTTTTTATTCCATTAAAAATATTATAACTATAGACTGGTCATTTTAAGATACAAATTCTACATAATTTTTCAAATATAATTTTTCTAGGTATGCATCACTATTATGTTTTTTCAAATTGTGTTATGAAATAGTATATCTAATATATTCCTGTAATATTAAATAATTATCCTGTAAAAAATGTAAAATAATAATTTATATATGTTTTATTGAAACATATCAAACTATTAATAGTTTTTAAAACAACGCAAAATTGAATTATCCTTATATAATAATATAAAATTTTATAAAGAAAAAATAATGTCATAATACGTAATATAATCAGAGTGCATACACTTTTACCATAATACTTAAATATATATTTTGGCTTATTTAACCACCAAAAAATATTACAAATTCTGTGGATAAACAAGGCGATTTCAAATTCTGCAATTTAAATATGAAATAGAAAATTTCATATAAAATTAATGTATTAGACTCCTTTGAATATTCAAGAAGATTACGCGCATTGCAGAATGCAAAAATTAGCAATCTTATAGCATATTACTTTTTATTTAAACAATCCTTTGGTTTGTGTTTGATTTAATATTTCTATACACTTCCAAATTAAAAAAAATAGTTTGAAAGATAGCGTTTAGGATATTTAAAAAATCATGATGTTTGCCTTGTACACTCTTCTTAAAACCAACAACCAAGCCAAATCGTTCAAAATTAGCTATATAATTATCGGGCAATTCAGAAAAACATTATCTATATACTATCACAAAATCTTCTAAATATATAAATAACTATAGAATGTTTCTATTCAAAACATTTAAATCTTTGTAGGAAACTCCATATAAATTTTTAAATAAAAAAAATGAGTCATCTGAAATAAACGCAATAATACAATTGTCTTTTGAAGAAAAAGTATTATTGAGTACAACAGATCCACTTGAAAAAATACTTTGTAAGATAAAGCTGTATTATATTTTTAAGAAAATACATGCTTTCTTAAAAATCAATATTACATTTATTTTGTTAATCTTAAGTTATATTATCTATTATTATAATTTTATGATAATACATGCTTGCGTAAAAATCAATACTACATTTATTTTATTAATCGTAAGTTCTGATTCAATTTAAAAATAGAAATACTACAGATTGTTAAAAAACTTTCATGCATATAAATCTGACACTGATTTAAATGGGAATAAACGGTAAATTATTCTTGTTGGAATTAACTGGAATTTATTATATGGAATTTACCGATTAAAATGCGCAATTTATATTATTTTTAGAAATTTTTATGCAGTCTAAAATATTTTTTTTGTTAAAAAAATCCATTGAAAAATATACTTCGTTTCTAAATTTGTTTTTCTCATTCTATGATTTGTCAGAGAGAAATAATCAATATTTATGAGTTAAAGCAATGTGTATAAAAAATATATGTTTTTCGCTAATTTTATAATAATATAATAATCTGAAACTACATTTACATTTAGTACTTTTAATATAACAAAAAATAGAATAACTTATAGAAAAGTGCTATAAGTTACATTTAAAGTTCAACTTTTTTGTTCAAAAAAGTTAGTAAAATAAGTAAAAGCATATCCGCATTTTTTTTATTAAAAACGTTTCAAAACGTACTTTATTTCATGCAGGTTATATTCAAATGTTCACGAAATCAAATCAATTACAGAAACTTTCTGCCTTTAATTTTGATTAAAAAGTGTACGCTATATTTTAAACATAAGCTTTCCGAAAATTGAAATAAATATGAAAAAGCTATGATAGTAGAAATCCTCCATCAACACAATTTTTGTAGCATATTTAAAAATGATTCATAAGTTATTATATTCTCATATTCATTTTTTAAAAGTATTTTGACAGACGTTAATATGGGGCAGTTTTATCAGCATCGACGGTTTCTACATACGGACAACATACGGTTTCTGACAACAATATTAATTATTGTTTATTAAGATTTTGGACCAGTCTAAAATGTATTGATTATCGATATTTTCAAGAAGATATTATTGCATTGTTAAATTAATTATGTTCCTTGTATGCAAAATAAATTTTTAAAGAAAGGTTCATAAATGAACAATGAAAGTTTAATCGATATATCAATATATTGTAAAATTTGACATATAATTTGTATACTATTTAGTGTATTGTTCTTTTAAACAGATAGAGAGATGGAAATTTGATATTCAGTAGCAGATTTAAGATTATGAATATGATTGGAGAATAAGGTAAAGCTAGGAGAGTTTGCACAATTCAAGAGAATAACAATAAAAAAATCTAAATATGAATATTTTGTTAAACTATACATGAATAATTTTTACTTCAGTTGTTTTTTATGCATTTCCATTGCTATTTTGTAGTTATGTTGTAATTTAATAGAACAGTTGTAATAAATCCACGAAAGTTATTTTGCGCAATCTGTCCTTACAGGGTTGGTGTTATTGCGCACATGGGTAGGAGAGATTGTTACTAATAATAACTACAATTAAATTGTTAACAATAATAATTACACTTAAATGACATTGTTGTAAGGTTTTTGTGAACAAATATTATTGTATTATGAGTGAATATTTCAACCTAATGATTAAAGAATCAGAAAAAGGCAATAATTTAAAAAACGATTAAAAATTTTTAATTAAAGAAAAAAAAATTAAGAATCAGAAAAAGCAAGTCCAGATAAGATTACAAAATAACATTAAGTTACTTGATAACACGTTTAACTTAAAATTAGTCCATTTTCATTTTTACTTTCTTTTTATGCAAATTTATCTTCAAGCTGCGTAATCTCTCCTAGCATGGAAACTAATGGGAACAATGCGCCATCTCTCCTAAGTAGCAGATGCGAAAACTCTCCACTTTGGAAGGCGAGATTGCGCGGCCTTTTATTTAAACATGGCTGCTACTAAAACGAACCATTGATGTTTACACCGTGAGTCTAAATTTGTAGCTTATGAGAAACAGGTTAAGTTTAAAATATTTAGTACTACTGCCATTGTATTGAAATTCTGACGAATAGCATTGAAAATTCAAGCACTTATTTTTTGAAAACAAAACAAAAAAGAAATGCTTTATCTTAGACGCTCAAAACAATCAACGTGCACTTTCAACCAGACACTCAACTAATACTGCTGTACATCTACCTGGAGTCGCTGTGCGCTTACTCTATTCCTTTCCCCCCGAACCTCTATGTGCGCAATCTCTCCGACCGCGCCATCTCTCTTGGCTTTACCTTAGATTGACGGGAAATGAAACAAAAATTATGAATTCCAAACGATTAAATATATGGTTGCACAACGTATAAAATATCTACTACGTTTTCTAAACAATTTTGATAATATTTTTATATTTATTTATGGACTGCTTTAACAATTTACTGATTATTATTTCTTTATTATTCTTTGAAATTTTTTATTATAAATTTTTGTAGATTACTTTTGCAAATAAGCCTACTTTCACCTGTATCAAGCACGTGTATTATTCGATAAAAACATGTTTATTTTATATAGGAAACTAGATATATAACAATGCAACAATATCTCCTTGAAAATTTCGATAATCAATACATTTTATACTAATCTAAAATATTAATAATCAATAATGTATAGACAATAATTATTATTATTGTCAGAAACTGTCTATTTTGATAAAAATTCTTCATATTAATGTCTCTCAAAATACTTTAAAAAATAAAAAATAATTTTAATATTAGATTAGAATGACTTATAAATCATTTTAAAATATGCTACAAAATTTGTGTTTATGGACGATTTCTACTATCATAGCTTTTTCATATTTAATTATATTGCACGATAATCATATAGCTAATTTTGAACGATTCGGTTTGGTCGTTGGTTTTTGAGAAGATGCACATTAGACAAACATCATGATTTTTGAAATATCCTTAGCGTTATCTTTCAAACAAAATTTATTTTTATTTGGAAGAGTATAGAAATATTAAATACTAGCTGTTACCCGTGACTTCGTTCACGCAACATAAAAAGAATAAATACATTATTTAAGCAAAATATTTCACTCCCGATAGTTAAAAACGTAAATAATTAACTACCCAGGTAGCACCATACGTTTTTATAGCGTTGAAAATAAGTCAGCACTGTTGAAAATTGGTTAAGTTGTTTTATGTCCGTTGAAAAATATACTTTATATCGCAATATTTTCGACCAAAGAAATTGGAAATTTAATTCGTCATAGAAATGACTTTTAAAAAACGTTGTTTGATGGTTACGATATTTGCGTTACTCCTCTCTACGTTTTAAAATAAGTCTTTTAATCGTTTTCTGTTTTCCTTTGCTTCATCCCGAAAGAGTGATTTTTCAACAAAGTAATAGATATTTTTCCTAACTGAAAAATTCGTTGAAACAACATTGGATCTTTTTAACTTATTTCGCGCCAACCGTCCAACCATTCCACCTTTCCAGGCAAGACGAAAATAAACAAGTGAATTAGCCGCCATTGCTTGCTTCACCTGTGTGATTTCAAAGTTTACCGCTTCTATTTTTTCTAGTAAACGTAAGTAATCACAAGTCTTATTATTTTTATGTAGAATATTTGTAATGTATTATATTTTTAGAATGTTTTAATCAGATTTTGTTTAAAGAATTGTGCTGAGAGATACTTAATCATTTTCACTTTGGCAAAACGTTTGTAGGCTTATAATTTAAATATGTTGTATAAATTTTGTGACCTATAATAGCTTGTCTGTGTAAATTTGCGTTTGATTTTTTTATATTAGAGAGTACTGCTAATAAACTGTCATGCCACATTGTATATTTATGTATACAGGGCCAAAACGAATTTTTTTTTATTTCACCTGGGGCAAACGGTTTTTTGAATTCCCCATACACTCTCTTCTGCAAGGTACATTTATATAGAGGATTTTTTTTAATTTCATCTAATATTCATGACGTTATTTTAAAATTTAAAACTGAATCGAAACAAATTGGAAAAATTCCGTTTTATACAACTTTCCATCTTAGCAGGTACATATTATCGCCGGTGTTCTTTCTGTTGGAATCAGGTAATTTTTTTTATTCAAGACAGGTTATAGACACATTCTGTTTTCACAGATTTTAGTGTAGTAAATTACTGTAGTGACTGCATGATACTTTTATCCAGTTTTCTTTCTTTCTTTCTTTCTTTTCCCCATCAAACAACAGATAAAACCTTTATTAGGTGCCCCATTCATTTTTTTCTCTGGCGTCCAGGGCATATGCTCACTTTGCCCCCCCCCTCCCCCCCTCAATTTCCACCTTGTTTATAAAGGAATCTTTCCCATTGGTAGCAAATTTTTTAAGCTTTCCCTCCTTCTCCAGCTTCAATTCAGTCTTTTTCTGATATATTTATCATATAACCCTTAATCTGTGTCTGTTTGTACTACATAGCAATGAAAACATATTTTCATTATAATTAGAAGTAGTGGTGTACTGAGCAGACTTGTATAAAAACAAAAACTTTCCTCGCACATAAATATTGGGTGAAAAACTTTCTGCAAATTAATTTAATGTTTAATAAAATTATGAGTTATATTATTTTGATGATATGAATTATTAACAGTAGTTTAAAATAATTACCATTTAAATTTAATTAATATTAAAGAATAATTATTTTGGTTAAAAAAAGTAATAAAGCTAAAAATCCATGATTGGAAGAGCTGAATTCTTATCAATTATTTTGTCAATGCATTTAGAAACAGCCCAATCCTTAATATTTTGACCTCTTCACAAGCGTCTGTAATGTCACAACAATGTTTTGTATCTTTAAACTTTCAATTGTGTGCAAACACTAAATAAATCGTTCATAAAATTAGAGTATTTTTTATTTTTTGGTATTAAAACAAAAATTACGTTTTTCTTTTCTAAAATGTTTACTGCAAAGTTCCAAATTTTCCGCACACGGCTTGCGTCTATATTATACAACTCTTGTACCGAGTAGTGCTTTGGCTGAGTAGCCGAGTACCGAGTAGAAATCGAGTATACCAACTAATTGTCTAGTAAAGAATCACTGATGCGAACATGAAGTGTGCTTAAGGGCAACACTTCTATTTGTGTGTGTTTAATATTCATAAACATGCATCATCTTGAGTTTTAAAAAAATAATTTCAATTTTTGAAATTTTATTTATTGTGTACCTTTTTAAAAACAATTTTTTAAAATTCCAAATTTTTAAAACAGTAGCATTATTTAAAATATATATGTAAAAAAAGAATTGATATATAAAAATTTCAAGTATCCAATAGATATAAAATTAAAACTGATTCTTTAACCATTACTCATTTTTATAAATGAAGTCTATCAAAAAGTCTTATTACTTGCTATAACAATTCCTTGAATAATGCAAAATGTTTCATATTTTCTTTTGATATTGGGTATTTTCGTGTTATAGTGACACCCAAGAATGAATTGCTAAGCAACCAAGATTTATTGCCAAATTATAAAGCATATATGACATTATGATAATGTACTATGATGATATAACATTTTGTGATGTATATAACCAAGTTATTAGTCATATGTAATTCATATATAATATGATATATATATATGACATAATAAGACGTGAACAATTTTTAATCATCAACTGATTGATGAATTTCGAAATTTTTGTCAAGCGACCAATGGACGAATCGCACATTTTTTTTTTTAGCCACACACAGGGTGGCTTATTCTTTCAATCTCTATCATTTTTCATGTTTATGAAAAGTCACAGCAATCCATCGTTGCCACAGATTAATCTCGGAAAATGAAACATTTGAAATTACTTAAAAAATTAATAACTCGAAAAGTATTTGTCACAAAATTGTTTTACGAACTGCGTTAGAATGATAAAAAATTGTATTTTTCTTGATATAAATTTCAAATCTAATGATTATGTTGTTTTTCAAATATTAGATTTCAAAAATTACAAAACTTCACAATGGAGAACCGTAGCGAAATTTTTATGCGTAAAAAGATATTGATAAAGGCATTGTGGCTCGACGTGTATCGTGTATACTGGCCATAGCATGAATAACGAATTATAGTAAACTTATTATTCTGTTAAAATATAAAAGTGAATTATGTATATACATTTTTAAAAAATAAAGAAATTCATTTTATCACGAACATCAACAAAATTTTTTCTTCTATTTATTCCCTTATTCCAAAGATATCGTTTTATCGTCTGCTGCCATAGCAACATGAATTAAATTTCATTAAAAAAAATTGCTCAGTGGTACAAAAATATTTTTCTAAATCGAATGGTTATTGAACAACTCAACACTTTAACAGGGGAATTTTTATTTGTTATTTAGATATTTTAAAATTGTTTGTTGTCATTGCGTTTTTATTCTGAGTTACAGCTAGTTTATTTATTTTTTAAATAAAAACCGTGTGTGGCAATCTATATTCGGCCTTATAGCAGAATTTTCCCCTCTTGTTTTAATTAATTTATTTTTTTAATCCAGCCGATTGAAAATTTTGTGATATTCCCTCCCTCCCCAGCATTTTTTCCCTGTGACAGGCTGGTTCAATTCATTATTATTATTTTTTCTTTTGCGTCAACTTGTTCAAGAAACTTCACAATTTTCTCCCTTTATCAATTAACGAATTTGGAAAGAATTTCCTTTTACTATGATTGATTGATGCATTCTCTGATTGTTTTTTTCACGACTAGCAGATGTATTTTGCTCTCCCCCGCCCTCCCCCTACGAATGAAAACATTAAAAAAAAAAGTACCAAAAAGGTGCGTCAGTAAAGGCTGTCAGCACATAAAGTCGTCAAAAAGGGTCGCCAGGCATTGTGCACTGTCAAGACTAGTTTATTTTTACAAACTTTATTTTTATTTTTATTTATTTATTTATTTTGCTTTTACATGCTGAAGCATTTCAATTATATGTGCAGATTATGGTGACAGTGAATCTGGCCATGTATTTTACAGAGATACATCGAATGGCAGATTTCTGCTTTTTTAATCAAAACCGTGAATTTTCCATTATTCCACAATATTTACTGCTTTTTTTCTTTTTTCTGTTGCCCATAATTGAAAAAAATGATTTCACATGGATGCTACATTTCTGTGAATAAATATCCAGGATTATATTTTTTCTGTTTTCATTAATATAAATTTTATTACTTAAAGATAATTGATGCTTTATAAAAATTACACTTTTCCAAATTTCTTGTATTATTTTTTTTTCTTTTGAGATTCCAATGGCAACATATTTCCATTTATTTATTGCCATTGGCGATAATTTTTTTAAAAGTAAGTGGTCGATGGGATAATGAAAAGATTTCAAACTAACAAATATAAAGTTAGCATTGAAATAACACATGCATATCCATAAGGGATTTGCCATCAATGTCTATTTTTTTTTTTTTTTTTTTTACAAAGCAAAAATTAATCAAGATTTTTTTTTAATTTTCACTGGATACCTTCCCGACAATCTTCCTTGTTCAGAATACACAGGTGAGGCATTCAGCCATGTTTTTTGGTCAAAAATTATGATTGCAACTTTGAATGCAATTTTTTTTTACACTAGAATAAAAATCATGGCCGTAAAAAGGAATGTGATGCCAATATCGTAAAACCTTATATAATTACCTTATATATTACCACTTTGAAATGTAAAAATTTCCTTTGTGATAATTATATATCATAACTATAAAATATATAAGAATTATACTTAGAATTATGTTTTCAAAGAGTGACTTCCTTAAAGGCTGAATATTCGGTATTCGGAAAAATGACTATAGTGATTATGTCATGAAATTTTATTGTGATATAATGCAATGTAAATGTATAAGAAATTTTTTAAAAAAATCTGTTGTTTTCAGAAAATGGTTAGTCTGTTCTTGAAATCGTCATATAAGGAGTTTTGAAGATTTTTGGAAGAATGTAAACTTCAGCAAAATGGTAATATTTTTTTTACCTTTCTGAAATTCAAATCGATTTTATTTTCTATAGGCAGTAAAATATTAAATGTTTAAATAGGAAATATTAAAATACGTATTTTTAAAAGTATCTAATTTATACTAAAAATTATTATTATTTACATAATGGATCAGAATATCTAAGTGTTTAAAAAGTGTGTTTAATTAGTTGAAATTTCTGTGACATATAAAATGTAAAATTAATTGTGAAGGTGGTTCTAAAATGATCTTCTCAACAACGTAATACTTTCTGACACAATTTCTGACTAATTTTTTAACGCTAAAGCATAAAATTGGTCAATCATTGTACTGTTGGAGGTAGAAAAATGGTGGGGGGGCTAGGGCATGAATAAACGCCAACAAAATAGCAGCCAAAAGGGGGCGTGGCTAGTTGTCAATCAAAGTCCACTGTGAGATAATGTGTTGGGTGCATGTTGTTGGACGTGAGGGGGGGGGTGTCCCAAAAAGGAGAGCATGAAGTTTTTAGTTTCGTTTTGGGATCCCACTATAAGTGACAAACAAATTGGCAGACTGGGTTGTGGTCAGCTGTCAATATTACTGTTGGAGGCCAAAAGGGGAAGCATGAATTTTTTAGTTTTGTTTTGGGGCCCACTATAAGCGACAAAAACAAAATGGCGGCCAAACAGGGTAAAAATGGAGGGAGGGCATGATTTTTTTTTAAATGGAACATCAAGAATATAATTATTTTAGATATAATTAATATGCATTAAAAAACATATTTTTTTCTAAAAAACACAAGGATTAAAAAGGTTTATTCCTTTACCTCAAGGAGTAAAAGTAATAAGATCTTTGCAGCTCTTCTAATCTCATTTTTATTTAGTGCTGACTGTAGGCCAATTTAACAGGGTGCAGCGACCGATGGCTCTTACTGCCCTTTTTTGTTCTTTTCCCTCTTTTCGGTCGCAGGAAAAAAAATCTTTAAATACGTCTATTTGTCATTGTAAAAATTGTGAATTTAGTCAATTGGTTGAGGGAATAAAATAATGAAATTCGTCTTACGCATAAACAGAAATAGATAAGGATTTCTAACGAAATAGTGTTAATATCGATTTTCGACTTTCGGGCTACATGGCAGCCAGTGTACAACTGTGGTAAGTTAAAGCCACCTATAAACAACCATACGGATAAATAACATAGAATAAATCTGTTATACCTACCAGACGATGGCGGTCAAGCAGACGATTAAAAAAATTAGATGAACTAATACAACTGTTCTACACAGACATTGTATTTGAAACATTTTTCAAGAAACAATTTTCTTCTTCGAAAGGCTATTTTATTAGAATTATTTATCTATGTCTATGTTCATAGAAAAATAATTCGCTAAATTCTTCGATCAGTCAAGGGAAAAAATGGCGAAGTTTGCTAATCGGTCGCAAGAAAACAATGCGAAATTCGTCAATCAGTTGCGGGAAAAAAATTTTGAAAATTTTCAGTGAGGCATGAGAAAAAAAAATAGTAAATCTCATCAATCTGTCACCAGAAGAAACCGAATAATTCGCCAATCGGTAACGGAAAAAATTTGCAAAGTTCGTCAGTCGGTCAAGGAAAAAAGTGGTGAAATTCATCACTCAGCCGGGAGGGGGGGGGATATTGTGATCAGTCAGTCGTGGGGAAAATCGTGAAATTCATCAGTCGAACGCAGAGGAGAAAATTTTACTTTGTCAGTCGGACACAGAGGAAAAAAAATCGCGACCTTTGTCAATCTGTCGAAAGAAAAAGCGCAAAGTTCGTCGTGTCGCCAAAAAAACGCAAAGTTTGTCGATCTGTCACGGAAAAACCACAAAATTTGTCGATCTGTTGTAACAAAAAACGCTAAGTTCATCGATCATTTGCGGAAAAACTCAAAGTTCTTCGATCTTTCCTGGAAAAAACACAAAGTTTGTCGATCTGTCCCTGAAAAAACGCAAAGTTTGTCGATCTGTCACGGAAAAATGCAAAGTTCTTCGATCTGTCGCCAAAAACCGCAATGTTTGTCCATCAGTCACGTAAAAACACAAAGTTCGTCGATCTGTCGTGGAAAAAACACAAAGTTCGTCGATCTGTCGCCCATAAAAAAAAAAGAAGCAAAGTTCGTCGATCTGTTGCGGAAGAACCGCAAGATTTGTCGATCTGTCACGGAAAAACCGCAAAGTTTGTCGATCTGTTGCCGAAAAAACCGCTAAGTTCATCGATGAGTCGCTGAAAAAACTCAGTTCTTCGATCTTTCCTGGAAAAAACACAAAGTTCGTCGATCTGTCCCAGAAAAAGCGCAAAGTTCGTCGATGAGTTGCTTAAATAACGCAAAGTTCGTCGATCAGTCGCTTAAAAATGCAAAGTTCATCAATCAGTTGTTTAAAAAATGCAAAGTTCGTCGATCAGTCACGGAAAAAACGCAAAGTTTGTGGTCAGTTGCTTAAATAACGCAAAGTTTGTCCATCAGTCATGGAAAAAACAAAAGGTTCGTTGATCTGTCGTGGAAAAAACGCAAGGTTCGTCGATCTGTCGAAAAAAAAAGCAAAGTTTGTTGATCTGTTGCAGAAAAACCGCTAAGTTCATCGATCAGTCGCGGAAAAACTGCAAAGTTTGTCAATCTGTTGCCGAAAAAACCGCTAAGTTCGTCCATCAGTCGCGGAAAAAACTGAAGTTCTTCGATCTTTCCTGGAAAAAACACAAAGTTCGTCGATCTGCCCCAGAAAAACACAAAGTTCGTCGATGAGTTGCTTAAATAACGCAAAGTTCGTCGATCAGTCGCTTAAAAATGCAAAGTTCATCAATCAGTTGTTTAAAAAATGCAAAGTTCGTCGATCAGTCACGGAAAAAACGCAAAGTTTGTCGATCTGTCGCAGAAAAAACGCAAAGTTCGTGGATCTGTCACGGAAAAACGCAAAGTTCGTCGATCTGTCGCGAAAACCGCAAAATTTGTCCATCAGTCACGGAAAAAACACAAAGTTCGTCGATCTGTCGTGGAAAAAACGCAAAGTTCGTCGATCTGTCGCAAAAAAAAAAAAAAAAAAAAAGCAAACTTCGTCGATTTGTCGCAAAAAAACCGCAAGGTTCGTCGGTCTGTCACGGAAAAACCGCAAAGTTTTTCGATCTGTTACCGAAAATACCGATAAGTTCGTCGATCAGTCGTGGAAAAAACTCAAAGTTCTTCGATCTTTCCTAGAAAAAACGCAAAGTTCTTCGATCTGTCCCAGAAAAAATGCAAAGTTTGTCCATCAGTCGCTTAAAAAATGCAAAGTTTGTCGATTAGTCGTTAAAAAAATGCTAAGTTCGTGAGTATCGCAAAGATCTCAGTATTGGAAATTGGTTTATTAGTTTTTATTTTAGAATACCATTCGTAACTCTCATACCTGCCTAGTTTTATGCTTTTGAGGCCTTTTTTACACTTTTATGCTTATATCCCCTTTTTTATGCTTTTCCTACAATTCAGTGGTGTAGCCAGGGTGGTAGTCCATGGATATCACTAATATTGTAAAGTTTTCTTTGCCTTCTCTAATTGTTGAGCTTTCTGTGATAATCAAAGAGAAGAAAACTTTACAATATTACTGGCATCTAGAGCATTTGGACCCCCTCCCTGGCTACGCCACTACTACAATTTCGACAATTTTCTTTATTTCCTTAGAAAAATGTATTTATTTATTTATTTTCAATATCCTTTAAATTTGAGTTTTATGTCTTTTTTTAAATTATCATAAGAAAATCTTTTTAAAATGCGATATTTTCAGCATTTGTTTGATAAACAAAGATGGCAATCTGGATTATCATTTGAATGCGAAATTTTTCTGTGGGCGATTGACAAATTTTCAGATTTTTCCTCGACCTTTGCTGAAATTCGCAGGTTGAAATAGGTCAACAGCAATTTTTTTGCGAACCCGAAACTAAAAAACGGGCTGAGTGCATTTGCAGCTATAACGGAACAGACAGGGCCCGATTTTCGCTGACTTTTTCTTTTGAACTTGTTGGCGAGATGCACGCACCGTATATGAGCGAATGCTGTTGGTGCATTGGGCAGGGATGTCGGAGAAAAAAAAAATTAGCTTGCAATGAATGATGAGTTGCGTGCAGTAGATCATCGCGCTCCTCCGGATGCTAAGCCAAAGTGTGGCTGCGGCACTGTGCCCGTTGACGAAGTAAAAAAAAATCTGCAGAAGTAGGGAAAAGAATTTGTGAGCCGAAGAAAGCTCCATGGAAAAAAATCTGCGACGTACGTTGCCCGTCTCAAACTTTCTGGTGCCGGGGTGTTGAGTATATTTATTCAGTTCCCCATCCTTGCCTATTCATTATATTATAACTCATCACAATCTCTTTTCTTTTCAGATGCTGTTCGGGCTAAATTAGGTGAATTCTTTCAACTGCGTAGCAATCTGCTTCAAATTATTTTTTAGATTATTTTCTTGTAACTTGTTATTTTTAAAAATAAATTGTTGATTGAAACCATGTTGTCTTTTCATATGTACTACAAAATAAAATTATTTACTATTTTTTATATATATATATAATTGAAATATGTAAGTATTTTCAAATTTCATTTAATTGACTTTTAAAATACTCAATATAGTGTTTTTATTAAGATATTCTACTGTAATAAAAAGTACTTATTTTATTCGTGAATAATGTTATCATTTACCTAGAGTCTCTCATATAGCTCAAAGTTCATTGAGCTAATGAGATTAGAATACCTTATAATCCTAAGCACTTTTTATTAATCATTCCTTCTTAGTGTGAATCTCAAGGATAAAATTAATATAGATTTAAAAATCAAGACTTTATAAAATTTTGATTTGAAAATTAAAATTACATATTTCAATGGTTAAGATAATTTCAAGATCTTGAGTTGCAACATTTAATTTGATTGCTTTATGGGTAAGTATTTTTTTATGTATACATAATTATATGTAAGTATAAAAAGTTTTATAAGAAAAAAAAACTGCATAGCAATCTTAGTATTTTTTGCAGGCAGAGTGATGGGATTGCAGTGTGCAATTATTTTTTTAACTTATATATATATATATATATATATATATATATATATATATATATATATATATATATATATATATATATATATATATATATATATATGTTTAAAATTTTATTATTTCAATGGTATTTTATTTCATATTTCCAATCAGTGTTGCCAGTAGGCTACTTTTTAAAATTCAGATTGCTTGATTGCTACCACTTTCTGAAGAAGTATTTGCCTTATTTAATAACATAATAAATAATGCAAAAATAAGGCCAATTGCACTATTTTAAAAAAGTGGTTCGAATCGAATGGTATGAATTTAAAAAAATGTAGCCTGTTGGCAACAGTTTCCAAAAAGTCATTTATTTTTAAGATATATATTTTGTTTTATTTGTAGCTATGCAGTAAATCAGTAGTGGAGGTTACTGTAAAAAAGTTTTTTTTTTTTCCAGAAAAATAAAAAAAGAATTTGTTTAATGAAATATTTATATTTTCTTGACAATTTCATGCAGGTTTTGACAAATTTCCAAACTTTGAGTTTAGTTGCAGAGTGTGAAGACAAAATTGAAATATGTTTATAACGGAATATTCAGATTTTCTGGACAATTTCTACATATTTCATGCAATTTTTGAAAAATTTTCAAAAAAATTGTTTATTTCACTGCATGAGTTTGTAGTATAGTATTTTTTTTAATAAGTTTTTTTAGCTGTTGACATGTTTTGGCTCCATCAGAGCCATTATAAAAAAAAAATTAAGAATATTCTACTATTGCACGGTCTATGAAGTTATTTGAAACGCCATCATTTAATTTGTCATGTGCTTTTTCAAATTACGAACATTATTTTAACTTTTACTTAGATGTTTATTTCCAATATCCCTATTTTACAAATGCGGAAATAAACATCCAAGTAAAAATAAAAAAATAATGTGCATAATTTGAAAAAGTATGTAAAAAATTAAATGGTGGCATTTCAAATAATAACTTCATAGATTGTGCAATTGTAGAATATTTTTATTTGTCTTGATAATGGCTCTGATGGAGCCGAAACATGTCAACAGTCTAATGAAACTTATTTTACTGTTTATAAAGTTTTTGTTCTATGCATTTTAGCAATTAAAATAAGCACATGTTTAGTAGAATCAAGTATTTTAGTTGATGACCAAAAAAAGTGACTTTTTATCAAAGTTGCTAATTGCACCCATTTTTCATAAATTATCAATGAAATTTATATTTTTTTAATTACATATTGCATTTAAAAATATGTATATTCTAAGAAAGATTTTTTTTGTTGTTAACTAAAACTGTGCACACATCCTTTCTGTATATTGTAGCCTTTTTTTAACACTTTCTAACATAGTTGAAAAGTGTTTATGAATTCGGTTTGTCTGTCTGTCCATGCTCTAACTCACGTAAATATATCCGGATAGTCATGCAATTGATATATGTTGTTGAGGTTTACTATAACATGTTCGGTATTGAAAATGAAATGTGTAGCCCCTATACTTTTTTTACAGTGGCACTCAAAAGAGTGCTGTTACATTATGGTCTACGGGGGAAAAATCCTTTGCAGTGCATTTTAATGATGTGACACTGTGTCAAATATATTGAAATTTATATACGTCACTGAAATATGCTACAAGATGCTTACTATCGAACATAGTATGTTTAGCACTTACAATTAGGAAAGGAATTCCGTTACATTATGGTTTAATCTTGAAAAACATTTGCGGTGCATTTTAATCATGTTACACTATTACAAACATAATGAAATTAATATATATTTCTGAGATGCACTAAGACATGCTTTCTGTAGGATATGAAGTGTAAAGCTTTTTTTCTTTCATATACAATGCCACACAAATGTATTCTTTTACATAATGGTCTACGGGAGAAAACTGTTTGCAGCGTATTTTAATTATGTTACACCATTTCAAATATAATGAAATTGATATACATTATTGAGGTTTACTACAAGATACTTGTTTTTGCTATGTGCATAGCATTTATCGTTCATTTACAGGGACACACAAAATATTTCGGGTACAGTACTGTGTCCAAAATGTTGTTTATAAGCCATAATTGAATGTGGGATTTTAGTAAAGTATGCATTTAACTAAATTTTTGAATGCTATTAAATATGTATAAATGCTACAAATCATATACAGGGCTACACAAAAAAAATTGTAAGCATTACGGTGCATCAGCGTAAATTGATTAAAATGGGTTTTTAATCGAGTTATGCATTTTGAACATGAATTATATTAAGTATGCCAAAAAAGATTTGTAGAATATAAATAAAATCATATACGGGGCCACGCAAAGAACTGAATACATGGCTGCCTATGTATGATAATTCCTGGAAGTGTGATTTCAGCGTGTGTTTCCCTGAATTAAACTATAACTAAAAGCTTAATGTAATACATAGGGCTGTACAAAATAATTCAAGTATGTTTCTGTCTATTTGTAGAAACTGCTGAAAGATGAATTTCCAACTGTGTTATTTGTTTTATTACTAAACTAAATTGTAGCATACTATAGAGTATATATAAATTATATATAGGGCCACGCAAAGAACTGAATACATGGCTGCCTATGTATGATAATTCCTGGAAGTGTGATTTCAGCGTGTGTTTCCCTGAATTAAACTATAACTAAAAGCTTAAGGTAATACATAGGGCTGTACAAAATAATTCAAGTATGTTTCTGTCTATTTGTAGAAACTGCTGAAAGATGAATTTCCAACTGTGTTATTTGTTTAATTACTAAACTAAATTTTAGCATACTATAGAGTATATATAAATTATATATAGGGCCACGCAAAGAACTGAATACATGGCTGCCTATGTATGATAATTCCTGGAAGTGTGATTTCAGCGTGTGTTTCCCTGAATTAAACTATAATTAAAAGCTTAAGGTAATACATAGGGCTGTACAAAATAATTCAAGTATGTTTCTGTCTATTTGTAGAAACTGCTGAAAGATAAATTTCCAACTGTGTTATTTGTTTTATTACTAAACTAAATTGTAGCATACTATAGAGTATATATAAATTATATATAGGGCTGCAGAAAAGAATTTGAGTACTTTTTTGGCTGTGGACGGCAATTGCTGAAATCTGGTTTTCAAATTTTTTTTGTGTATTTCTGAAATGTTTACTTAGATACCTTATTAAACAGCGATGGTTTTTTAAAGTATTCTGTTGGTGTTGAAAAGTGTTTCATAATCTATGCTTGGAGCATGATTTTTCTTTCTTGTTTTTTCTTATCCTAGGATATTTATTATTTGAAGTGAGACAGAAAAGCGCTAATTTGAATAAAATACTCAGTTTTGTAATTAAATTGCTTAAAATTTGAAATATGTAAGTAAATTTTTCTATAGCTTTTGTCCCTGTTTGTAAAAGGGAGAAAGACATGAGTATGTAAAGATTGCTGGTCACACGTCACTTATTTGGCTAACACTCTTTCCCAAAAATAATCTTCATGGTAGAATTTTACAACATTTATGAAATTAATTCTACCATAAAGTTTGTTTTTTAGAAATATTGGAATGGAAAGGTAAAAAAGTGACTAATATGGTATCTAATTTCTTTCGTTTTTGAGAGTATTAATTAATAATTCATATTTTTAATTCAAACTGGATCAAAGGATCTGTCAATAAATACAATTAATAAAAGCATGGAAGAAAAGTTAGAAATAAAATAATGAGACTGTATATTATTTATACATTACTATAAATATTTAAAAAGTATGATAAAAGTGAAATTATAAACTTAATAGAAATTAAAAGTGAAATGTTTAAATTTTAAAAACAAGAAGTTACTGAAAAATGGCTATTAAAAAAGTAATTATAATAAAGTTATATATCTTTAGAGATATTTTTAAAAGCCTTTTTTTTTAGATTTTACTAGATAAAAAGTTTAAAAAACAGTATTTTTTTTTTTTTTTAATTTTTACTCCAAAGAAAAACTAGTGTGGGAAAACTGATTGATAGAAAAAATGAAAGTAATTCTTTTTCAGGAAGCGAAAATTGTAAAAGACTTTTACAAACAAGTATTTAAGAAAAATGGAAATTTTGCTATTTATAATTATTTAAAAAAGAAAAACAGAAAAAAAAAAGAAATTTCATGGAAAAAGTCAATTTTATATTTTCTGTATTGTTAAACGTTTTTTACGGCATTAAAATGCCGTTGAAATAAAATAATACTAACAAGACAATATTGCGGACATATTCCTGTTTTTAAAAGCTTTTTACGGCATTAAAATGTCGTTGAAATAAAGTAAAACAAACAAGACTTATTGCGGACATATTACCATTTTATAAGTTTTGTTACGGCACTAAAATGCGTGGCAAAATAGTATAACAAACGTCAGTATTGCGACCTTGAAAAACGTTTTTAAGACGGTCGTTATTGCGTTGAAAATACAGCTATATTTACCGTTGAAAAATAATCGAATCAACGAGACATATTTTCGAATTTATAACGTCAACGAATAACGTTGTTTCAACGAAACCCGTTGTCGTTTTTTCAACGATTTAAATACGAAACTGTGCTACTTCGGTAACTCTTTATCACATTTCATAGGAGACATTACGGTATTTTTGTTACAGGTGTTTGACATAACTCAGTTTTAAAAAAGTGAAATTTTGTGCCAAATAATCGCGAAAATGAAATTGCAACCAATGCAAAAATGAGGGCAAAATAAAATCGTGGAAATAGACGAATTGGGTAAAAATAAATGTCAATTTTAACCGATAAACAATTTTACTTTTAACGCCATTGTGAAACGTTTTAACAGTCAACCTTCAAAAGTAATTAATTGGAAATAGCACATGTTTTTTCTTTAAATTCAATTTTACTTGTTCAATTCTGACAGTTTGTGTGACATCCTCGGATCAATGATTACCGATGTTAATTAAATCGCGTTGCTTTCGATAGCCTAGGAGTAGTTGCGAAACACAAACAAATGGTCAGATTTTAATATAATAGATTCGTGTTCATTTTCCTTTTCTTAAAACTGAGATGTGATTTTTAACAGAAACCTCTCATCTGTATATAACGGATACTCATACTTAATAATCAGTAAAGAAAAAACAATTAAATTTTTCATTTTAAATAGGGCGTGAAACTCGTCTACTTTCTATACTTACTGATACTTGTATTATTAATGTAAGGAATTGATTCACACTCCTTTTAAAACATATTGGAAAATTCCCGTTTTGTTTCAAATATGACGTCACTTTTCCCCCCCGAGAAATCCCTTTTTAATGGCATAATTCTTATTAATTTTCTTTTTCCAGGCAATCAGGGCGTAAATTTTAGCAGAAAGCTCACATTTGTATGTAAATGATATTCAAGCTTATTATTAATCAGTATCGATACCAAAATATTTCAGGTTTTCATCTTAAATATGACGTCCATTATATGTCTACTTTCATTATATACTGATATTGATGCTCCTTGTATTATTACGAATATTTGAAAATACATGTTTTATTTATGACGTCATATTTGTCCAAGCCAAGGACGATCCTTATTATAGTTCCATGGTCCAAGCGAAATCTTTTCTTAATAAAATAATTATTGTTCATTTTCAATTCTAATTATAACACAGTCTTTGACAGAAAATATCTTCTCAACCTAACCGATATTCATACTTCATGTATAATAACAAATACTCCATATTACCGTTTCAAATATCATGCAAATTCATCTTCTTTTGAATTATTTTTCATTTTCATTTAATATGTGGAAATCGTTCAATAGAAAAATAATTGTTGAGAAAAAATTATTATTCCATGTTTTGTATTTATTGGCAACGATAATGCGTGGCAATGTAAAATGTTTAATTAAATTTTACAAAAAAAATATTCATTGATCCTCTATGAAAATTATAAAATTTTTCATTATTAAGAAAATTATTTTGACCTGAAATTATTCTTTCGAATATTCTTTTGAATTGAAAAAAATTGAAACCTTGTATTATTATTAAAATTAAAAAAATCACATTTTATTTCTAGTAACTGACAAAATAATGTTTTGCTTTTTATCTTATGCTTTTTATGCTTTTCTTCTTTCAATGCAGTTTGGTCTCCCTTAAATGTATGTTAAACATTGCAACACGTTACATTTATTCATAATTTAATTTTCCATTAATCCTTCGCCAAATTGGAAGATTCTAATAGACAAATCATGAACTTTTCCGATCATGGTAGCATTTCGCATATTTTTTGGGCATATATGTCACATACGCACGTTGGCGCGATTTTTTCCACCGTCAATTTGGCGAAAATTTTGTAATGGAAATTGTTGTTTATTTGCTTTTATTTTTTTATTCTATAAATTATTTTTGATATGTATATCAATATTTATTTACATCAAACTATCTTTTATTTATTTTTATTTCCTTTTTTAATTATTTAATTATAGTATTTTTGTTAGCCGGGAGCAGATGATAAATCGCCAAATATCGTTCCCATCACCATCATTCATACTACATTTAATTTCATTTTAAATTATAAACCTGTTCCTCATTTCATTTAAAATCCTTAACTTTCATCTAAAATGCTTATATTACATAAATTAAAAATGCTTCACACTTTTCATTTAAAATAGAAAATAAATAAATAAATAAGAAATAATATCATAAATCAAAACATTTGATTTCAAAATCAAAGTATCGTTTCTAATTTGTACACGCGATAAATAAAAGCTGTATTAGCGATTTTAAAAATGCTAAATATCTGATTCATTAAACATTATTACATGAGTTCAATTTACGTCAAGAAAAGGTCTGGAAGGAAGTAGAGTTGTATAGCACATAATTATGGTAAACTTTGATTGTCTCACTGGTGCGAATTATTTTTTTGACGCGAGGCAGCGGTCCAAAAATTCATTCGCGGAGAACTTGCTTTGCGAATGATTACCTCCATTATTTAATATTTTAAATGTTCACGAGGAATCAATCTTTTTTTGTTTACTTTCATGAATAGAGAATTTGAACTGCGAATCTAATTTCGACTCAAGTTATTGCAGAATATATATATAATTGAACGTAAGTCATCTCTCAAATATTAATTTATTTTGAACGATCTTTCTTAAAATGTAACTTTTATGCAGTCTTATTCGAAAAAATAATTTTGAATAAAAATGGCCGCCTGGCATATGAAAAAGTGAAACGGCCATCCCGGAACTGTTGATGACAGTCACATGACTTACGCTTTTATTTTAGAAGATGTTATTTAATCTTTTTTTAATAC
This sequence comes from Maratus michaelseni, assembly GCA_963931845.1. Taxonomy (NCBI): domain Eukaryota; kingdom Metazoa; phylum Arthropoda; class Arachnida; order Araneae; family Salticidae; genus Maratus; species Maratus michaelseni. The sequence continues at coordinate 63,842,173 of OZ007593.1, forward strand.
TTAATTTTTTTTTATTTCATTTTCATTTTTCACGTGAAAAATTTTCAATTGAAACTAAACTGTTTTGAGTAAAAATTATTATTACGGGTTTTGATGTAGTGTTAGCAACGATAAATTGTTAGCAACGGTAAAATAAATTTAACCATTTTAAAATTTTATAAGGAAAAAATGTCCATTTATTCTCTATGAAAATAATGAAATTTTGAATTATTATGAAAAATATTTGAATACAATAAACAAAAACCAATCTATTTTTATTCCCGGATTATAATCAACCTATATGCAAAGATACAGGGTAATTAAATTCTCCATTTTGACGCTGGCTTCAGCCTAACATTTGCACACAATCGGATTTATAATATTATTAGGATTACTTTTGTATTTAATTTTTAATGTGATTATAAAACCCTTTGTGGGTTTAAACAGTACTGCTGTCGGTCTGTAAAAGTGTCTTTTATGTATTTGAGATTTTTTTTTTTTACTTTACAAATAAAATCTCATTAATTTTTCAAATGAATAATTTGTTAATTATTTTTCACATAATATAAAACAAATTGTAACACGACTCCTTAAAAGTTAAAAGATTTTGGAGAAGTATTTGGAACTATTTTTGTTCATAAATATCACCTGCAATGAATTAAAATATTAAGAAGATTAAATTATAATAACTTACACTTTCAAGAACGATTTAATGTAACTTCATAATATGAACATTCCCCGTTGGTTTTATAATTTCTAAATTAGCTTTAGGCAAAAATATTTGAAATATAATTATTTTATATTTCATTTAATTTCTAAAACACGTAAAATAATTTAAAAAAACATTATAAACAGTAAAATATAGACTGTTTATAATGTTTTTATTTTACGCTGCTTAGCAATTAAAAGCAGTATATTTGTACAAGGTGCTATAATTTGTTATATTTTTAGAATTATGTTTACAGAAATTTCTAACAGGAACGAATACAAAAGGTATATTGTCATGAAATTACGAAAGAAAACGTAAGCTAACCTGATATGCATAAGCATTTTATAAAAATTCGGGATAGCCCTCAGAAATTATAACAATTTTTGACAACATATTTTAATTGTAAGAGAATATAATTTTTTTCGAATTCTGGAAAGCACTACATATTTCTTCGCATAAAAAGAAATAAATCACTTTGGTATCTATATTTTTTTCAAAAAAAAAAAAAAAAAAAAAAAAAAAAAAAAAAAATCGGCACTCTAACGAACGTGACAAGATACATTACTCAATTTAACCTTGTAAAAAAAATTTCCTTTTCTGTTTCTTCCTCCGTGCAACAAGAAAATATTTCTTTTCTTTAAAAATTGTCAACGAAGGGAATTCCTTAGTTGATTCCTTTTAGTAAAAAGGTAACTTCCTGAAAGGAAAGCAAATGAAAAATGTATTAAAAGAACTATTTCAAAATGTGTTTATTGTTTTAGCTTCCTAGTTAATTTTCAATATTTAAGGATAGAAATTTAATGGAAATAATGCATTCTTAAGTTTTATTTATCATTTAATATTTTACACACTTATTGCACAAATAAGAAAACTTTCAAACATACCTTTATTAGTTATTTTACAGATGCATAGACAGAAAGAATAACCTGTGTACAAAATATAGTTACATAATATCATAAAAAAAAGTTTAAAATTCAATATCTCATTAAATATAATAAATATACTCACCAAAAAAAAAAAAAAAAATTAAATTACAGAAAGCAAGCTGCCGGGAGGACACTTGTGTTTAGAGGAGAATTTTTTTTTTCATTTATTTAAATATATTTCCTTCTTCTGACTGAGAAATTTCATATTTTGTGCTTCTATTCGCGAATTTTAAGTGTTTTGAGGAAAGAAAGACATGTGTGTGTGTGTGTGAAAATTTCGTTTCTAATACGAAAAAGTAGAACGCAGCACATTTACCGGAACACTCCTGTGATTTGACAAACTGCAGTCTTAGATTAGATTATTATAGGTACTTTTTACGTTGGACTGGTAACTTTGCCTTATTTTGGCGGAAAATATGGGCAGATAAAAGTAGCAATTTTCGTGTTTTAACGACATAAAGATACGGAATGATTAACGAAAACAAAAACAAAATTAACAAAAATTTAACGAATATGTTTGAGGGTGTATACAGATAAAATAAATTGCGTGTTTATAAGGCAGCGACTAAATTTTGCACATAGAAATTTGAAAGTTATTTCAAATTTTGGAAAAGAAAAGGCTTTGCGCTGTCAAAACATTGTAGAACATTTAAAAAAAAACGTACTATAAACGTAAAAAACTGAATACAAAATTGTCAAGTTCTGAATATTTGTTTTTTAAATGTCTAAAATGCGATAAATATCTGCAGCTTTATATTTTAAAATCGTATTTGCATAGTTTAAGAAAGTATACGGACATCTATTGACTAAAGAAGGACATGCATTAAAATTCCGTTTCTAATGAAATCAGTATAAAGCAGCACAGTTGCCGGAACACCCCTACTGATTTGACAGAATGCAGTTTTAGATTGGATAACATTAGGTACATTTTACGTTAGATTAGTGACTTTTCCTTATTTTGGCGAAATATGTGCAAATAAAAGCAGCATTTTTCGTGTTTTAATGACAAAAATCAACGGAAAGCAACTTTCAACTATCGGATATATTTCAGGGTGTATACAGTTAAAATTAACTGCATGTTTATAAGGTAACTTATAAATTTTACAGATATAAATTTGAAAATTATTTAAAATTTTCGAAAAGAAATGGCTTTTCGCTGTCAAAACATTGTAGAACATTCAAAGAAAAGCATAAATCTGAATACAAAATTGGTCAGTTCTGAATATTTGTTATTAAATGTTTAAAAAGCGATAAATGTCTGCATAGTTTAAGAAAGTATATGGTCATCTATATATTTATGTAATTACTAGACGGTTTTCGCCCATCTAGCCGGTCGCTTCTGAGTGGGACACAAATACATTCTACAGCGTACTGTCTTGACTTCCCTTGGGTCCCAGAAATTGCATTTTACATGCAAACAGAGAAATTTAAATAAAATACTTTATTTTAAACTATACGAAAATAACTAAATAATATATATATATATGTGTGTGTGTGTTTGTGTAATAATAAAAAAAATTCGTCCATTTTTCCTTAATTAATTTAGTCTAAATTCTTACAATACTATATTTTTTTATCTCTTAAATCTAAATTGTATTTTTATTCGACAGCTTTAATAAGTATATTCTTTTAATTATTATTCTAAAAGTCTTAATCTGTTAAAAGCTACACGTATTTGTAAAAACCTTTAATTTATTTCTTCTTTTGAATTATTCAATTTTTATTTCTTTAGAACGTCTCTTAGTATCATTTTTATTTTTATTATGACAGAAAAAAATGATAGAAAAAATTCGACCTCCATTTAACCCCCCTGGTGATGGCTGAATTTCTAAAATCGCGGAAATACATGTTTAAATATTTTTAGTAGATTTGTTATCCTGAATGTGTGATTTCAAGCTCCTAACTAAAAATGCTGCTGAGATATGGCGAACATTCGAAATGACTTAAAATTTTCGACTCCCATTTAGAACCCTTAATGGGTGAATTTCTAAAATCGTTAAAATATGTGTTTAATTATTTTTTTAGTAGATTTGTTATCCTGAATTTCACGTTCCTACCTATAACTGCTGCTGAGATATGACGAAAACGGGAAACGACACTAAAAACTTTCGACCCCTCATTTAAACCCTTTAGTGGTTGAATTTTTAAAATAGCTGAAATATATGTTTAACTAACTTATAGTACCTTTGTTATCCTCAATTTCGCGCTTTTAATTAAAACTGTTGTTGAGATATGGCAAAAAGGCAAAATTACCTAAAACTTTAGACCCCCCCTCCCATTTCACCCCTTAATGGTTGAATTTCTAAAATCGCTGAAATACGTGTTTAATTATTTTTTTAGTAGATTTATTATCTTGAATTTCACGCTCTTAACTAAAACTGCTGATGAGATATGGTGAAAACGTGAAATCATGAAAAATTTTCGACCCCCCCCCCCTTTAAACTCACTTACTGGTTACATTTCTAAAATCACCTGGAACATATGTTTAACTATTCTTTAGTAGAATTGTTATCCCGAGTTTCACGCTTCTACTTAAAACTCCTGCTGAGATATGCCGAACAGACGAAATTATCCAAAATTTTCGACCCCCATTAAACCCCCTTATGTTGTGAATTTTCAAAAATCCTTTCGTAGTGGATGTTTACATTGTGAAAAGAACATCTCTACCAAGTTCCATTGTTCTAGGATAAACGGTTGAGGCTCGGCGTTGATTATGAGAAAATCAAGCTACTCTTTTATAAGTATAGATACGTAACTCCTAATTATGTTATATATTTGTTTAAAAAAGAATACTCAAAATTTCAAGAATGCTTCTTTATGTAAACTGGTTTCATTTTGTCATAGAAATGCGCATTTTTGTCAATATGTGGAGTAAAATTGAAATACAGATTTAAGAAATTTTGAAACAACTTCAACTTAAAAACAAGAGTAGATAAAATCTTGAAATAATATATATATATATATTTCTTTTGGTAAAACTTACAGCAAAACATACAACTGTGGGGAAAAGGAAATACACTTCCGTATCTTAATCGCTGATTTGAGGAGTGTACACTTAAATATACCAATCTAAATGGGAAAATGTACTAATCAGTAACAGCGTAAGGATACTGTCTGTTCGCCTGCTGCATTGAAAAAAAAACTAATTATTAACAATTAATAAACAAATGTGCGTCATGTGATATCATTGTTCACTATCGTTCATGTTTAAGGAGCTCTAAATTGACTAGGTTGACTATTGGTTGCTAGGATGCACGGATTTATTGAAATTAAGAAGCTATTCACACTGACCAAATTAAATGTCTTGTGCTTAACAAACGACCTTCAATTTTAATGATAAATTTAACAAACAATCAAATGTCATTACCGTGGACAGTCCAATCTCTTTGTCGATACCTAACATACATTCTTTTGGAGGAAAAAACATATAAAACTTAATATTAAATGAAAGATATGTCGATGATACTTTCATTTTAATTCACAACTTTATTAACTTACATTCTGTTTTAAATATCACAAATTACATTCATGTCATATTCCATTCACGACTAAATGTGAACACGACAACAAGCTTTCTTTCCATGAAGTCCTAGTGACGAGCTGCGAATCCCATTTTCGAACTTCCGCAACTAAAGAAAGCCTTGCTGTGTTCAGCTAATTAGAATAATTTGAATTGACAAAATTGATTGAATTTTTATCGTAGATTAGGAACCATGTGATTAATTTCTAGTTTTTGACATCATTACTTTGTTATACTGCTTATTACACACTCATTTGATTACACCTGGGCCGTAAATAGAATTTTGCAAAATATATGCATAATAAAACATTCACAATCATTAAAAAAAATGCTTATAGTTGAGGAAAAAAAAACAGGGGTATAGTTTGTAGAAAATTTAGTTTTCTTTATTTTTTTAAACGTGTAAATCCATTAACTTGTTTAAAACTTGTCGTGGAAACGCGATAATAAAGAGCGTTGGGATATAAATGAGTTTAAAATTTTGTCTTCACGGATGAACGTTTATGGGTTGAGAGAACGTAATTTTAAGAATATTCCTCTCAGACAAACTGTACGTAACACTCTTACAGGTTGAAACTTTACAAAAATTAATGAAATAATAATTATATTTTTTCGTTGTTTCAATCCTGTTTGGTCTTTTTAATGTCCCACAGGCCTAGTCAAATCTCCTTAATAAATAGACCGGGAGGCGGCAGCACATTCAATCACCTCATCGAGTTCACGGCTGAAATTCCAGAATTAGTTAAAACTCTATTCGCATATTAAATCGCAATCGGTCTGTCAAGTCATATCTTGGTGGAAAACACGTGAAAACCCGATTTTAGTGGTTTACTCGTAGGTTTACCATTGTGTTTTCCTGCACCCAAAGGTATGAAAACATGGAGAACTGGGTGCAGGAAAACACAATGGTAAACCTACGAGACAACCGCTAAAATCGGGTTTTAAGGTGTTTTCCACCAAGATATGACTTGGCAGACCGATTGCGTTTTAATATGCGAATCGAGTTTTAACTAATTCTGGAATTTCAGTCGTGAACTCGATGAGGTGATTGAATGTGCTGCCGCCTCCCGGTCTAAAACAGAATATCGCAAAATTTGTCGTACATGTGTACCGTGCACATAATATTTGTTCCGACGTTAATATTCTTTCTAAATATTTAAATTATTTGAAATCTGTAGCGGCTTAAATTGTTCTATTATTTTTAAAAGTGTGCATAAATTAGGCAAACCTTCAACCGATTCCAAACTTAAATCCCTTAAAAGTAATATCCCTGATAAAACCGTTGTTCTCCAGTTTCGGCCAAATTTAAAGTATAAATTACAGAAATTCTTAAAAAGTTTAAACTTAAATGATATTTTTTTAAACATTTATATATTTCTTCTTTTTTCTGATAAATGAATTATCCTATCAATAGATATATCTGAAGTTTACACCATTCTTTGTAATAATTGGGAATTATCATACAACGGCGAAACTAACCGTCCCTTAATTAAATGAATATATCAGCACAAGAACTACGTTAAAAGGCAACAATTACCAGGACCGTTTTTTCCAAACTCCGATCGAGCCGCTAAACAACCAGATGAGTGATAAGAGGCAAAGGTGCGTGGTGAGCGATTGTCCATCTCTCTAACTATAATATCTGCTACTATTGACGCCAGCTCATCATTGTAAAGTGAGCTGTAGGCACATAAACATGGCTGGTACGATTTGTGCTCTCGTCAAGTGCGGGTTGCGTAGTGTTATCCTCTTTCTTCAAACAGAAGGAAACAGTGCAGCAGAAATTCACCGAAGAATGATCCAAGTATATGGGAGTCTGAGTGATGGTGTCGTGCGTGAATGGTGTCGGAAATTTAAAGAAGGGCGAACCGACGTTTAAATGGGATGTGTTTGGTCACACGCCGTAAATGCTTAGCGCCGGGTGATTTTCATTTCTTCCCTGAATTAAAGAAATGTCAATGAGGCAAAAACTTTCAGACAAATGATGAACTTCAAGCCACCATTCAGGCTCATCTCACATCACTGGCGGCAACGTTCTGCAAAGAGGGGATCAGAAAACTCGCTCACCGTTATGATATATGCCTCAATTTTCATGTCGATTATGTAGCCATGCTTTTACATAGCCTTTTGTAAAATAACCATGCTGGTACATAACTTTTGGTAATACATTCATTTCGTTCTTTACATTTTCTTTTTTTTATGGTCCATCGGAGGTTGAAAAAAATACGGCCCTCGTATATCGTTTGTATCAAGGCACTCACAAAAGCACGACAATGTTTTAAAGTAATCCGATACTAAAATTATCCATAGTGCACATAATATAAATGAATTGGGGTGTTTAGAAAGAAAATTTGCAAATTCAGATAAAATTGTTAACAAAAAAACCGAAAAAAATCCTGTAAAAATGTATTAAAAAACCCTGTCCATTAAATTTCTCATGGTTATTTCTTTTACTTTTATATTTTCACCTCTCAGTAATTAAAACATTTAATTTTATTTCAACTATTATGCTTATCCTTATTATTTCACTTTTTTAACACATCTATTTCTCTAGTAATTTCTCTGAATTTGGAGAGAACATCTGAAATCCGATCTTTATAAAATGCTTGATAACTCTGAAACTATTTGCATAAAATAAAATATTTTGTTTTATTTTATTTATTTTTTTGTCTGTGAACGATGCATATGTTAAAATACTGAAATATATTCCAGAATATGAAATTAAATAATATTACATTTATTTGTAAAATTTTTAAATTAATATTTTTTTCAGAAATGTTTTCTAATTGTCTTACATAGCCGAATTGAAACATCATTTTACTTTGTTTTTATTTTTATGTTTTAAAAAGATTGAGAAATGACCAGAAATTAATTTAATAAATTTTTAATAAATATAGTTGTTGTAGTGCACCTCTTTAAATAAATATGATATATGATTCCCTGAATACTGGACATCTAAATAAATATATAAATAAATAATAATTAGAGTTATTTCGTATAATTTTCAGCCATTATTTAAAATCGATCTATGATGATTACAAATATTTTTTTTTCTTTGAAGAATTTAAGTAGCAATTCAAAATGAAGACGAAACTAATTAATATAATTTAAAATAATAACTGTTAATAAGTATACATATACAAATGTAATTAAAATATAATTGATGTTAAAGCCGTTGGCATATGCTAACGAAAATTCGCCTATCAAAAATATGATGATGAAAATATTTCAATTGTAATACATCCATTTTATATCCCTTCTTAAATAAATTTTCCTTTTTTTTTACATTTTCTGAAATAAAATTTAGATTTGTTTATCTATGGGTGTTTTTATACTTAAGATTCATTATATTATTTGAAACATTAGTTTAAACACAATTGCAAACTAACAGTTGAAAAGATACCAACTATTACTGATTATTTATAATCGGAAGAATGTCTTATTGAAATAATTAACATATTTATATTTCCACCCGTAAAAACAGATTATCTTGCATTGCTCGCAAAACTTAAATAAATATATAGAACAATTATGAAAATCAATGTTCTGAACTATAAAACGAAATTGCAGTTGTTGACAAGTTTTTAATTGCACTAAAATAGTAAAATTACAAAGAAAGTTCGCATTTGTAAAAAAAGTATTGTCATAAGATAATATAATCTCATTTGAAAATCTCTCGGTAGCAGTTTCAAATATATTGTTGAAAGATTCAACAAATATTGCGTTTCAAATGATTTATTGCTCTATTTATAATGACAGACTTTAAATAAAAACCGTTTAATAAAATAAATATTTTCTAGTTATTATTTGCTCTAACAATATTTATTGCTTGAACCTTAACATACATACATATGTGTGTAGGAGTGTTTAATTTTTTGATTTTCGTTTAAAAATAAAATCTTGTATTCGATTCTACATAATGTAATAGTTTTCATAGTTCGATATTTTCGCCAGCTATAATGTATTATATGATTTGGCATACATTGTATTAGCACTTAATTATCAATCCAATAAAAGTTCATTTGAATGTCGAATTGCGTAGGTGTACTTTTCTAAATTTTAGAATTCTGAATTTTGACGTTTGACATTAAAAGGTACTTTATTAATATGTTAACTTTGATAAATTGCATTTTGTTTACATATATAAACAATTTTTGTTTTTTTAAAAGAAGAATTAGTATAAACAAGGGTTTATTCAGCCACATTTGTGATAAATTATCCATAGAACGATAAATATATGTTCCAGTTATTACGGACTAGATTATTTATTCTTGATAAAATTATTTAAAAAACCATGTGTTCTTTTTTATAAAACAAAATAAAAATAAAATGCATGTATAAAATTAATTTTTTTAAATGTAATATTCGTAATTGAAAATTTGAAAGATTAAAAAAAAAACTTTAAAGTCATCATTCTTTCAATCGTAGTATTGTATAAAGGAAATTTTTGTACACAATGTTTTTAAAAATAAAATATTTTAACCGCATTTATGTTAAATGATCCATTAGAACTATGAAACGGAAAAAATATTATTTGCTTTCAAGTAGAAAATTTCGTATGTTTTAACAGAATTTTTCGAAAAGAAGATATCATTTTAGAAAAGAAATAAAAATTTTATTGCATTTGAAATAGATACCTAGTTAAAGATAACTATAGTTTTACGCATTATGCAAACACAATAAAATGAAAAAAATGTATTTTGCCGTTTCAATAATAATAATAATAATAAAAAAAAAAACATAGAGAATTTTTAATTTAAACCATTTTGCATATCTTTACAATTTTATATTCGATTACGATATACTTATTTTTTAAATCAAACATATTAAAAACAAAATATATTTTTACAACAAATGAACAAAAAAAATTAATGTTCTTTAGCATAAAAATTGCGCTATATCATTATTTCCAACAATGAATTTAGAAACGGTCTTATATTTTACAAAATTAAATTATCATTAAAGTAAAAAGATTATATACCGATACTAAAAATAAGCACGCTTAATTATTTTTGTGTCATCGTCAAGTTTTATGATTAATAATATTACATTGGAATTTAAATGTAAGTGCAAACTCAAATCTTAATTTTCACAAATCCCTTTTAATCACTTCTACATTTTCAATTATTCATTACTTTACACCCATGTGGTTTTAATTAGGAATTTCTGAATAAATAAAATAATAATTTGAGTTATATCGTGGAATCTTCTACCATTATTTTAAATTTGTCCATTAGTATTAAGTAGGAACATACATTTTTCAAAAAATTTACGTATTAATTTAAAATGTCATCATTATTTAGCATATTTCTCCTTGGAAAGTAGTTTGTAAGAAATAAGTCTTTAAAAAAAATACGCGTGTACTGTTTTTTAGAATTTCTTTAATCTCAATATCATAATTTAAACAAATTTTTAAAATGCAATACACGGAAGATTTTAATTTGTTTTAAATTTTCTTACTCACCAAAAAATATATTGTTTTATTTTAGCTGTTTTTTGCCGTTGCTTTCGTCTAAATTAATAAGTTTTTTATGAACAATACATATGTTAAAATACTGAAATATATTTCAGAATATGAAATTTAATCATATTACATTTAATTGTAAAGTTGTAAATGTTTACACAAATTAATTTTTTACAGAAATGTTTCCTAAGTGTATTACTCAGTCGAATTGAAACATCATTTTACGTTGTTTTTAATTTTATATTTTAAAAATATTGAGAAATGTCCAGAAAGAAATAGATATAATTTCTTAATAAATATAGTTGTTGTACTGCACCTCTTTAAATAAATATGATATATGATTTCCTGAATACTCGATATCTAACAAAATATATAAAAAACTTATAATTAGAGTTATTTCGTATAATTGTCAGACATTATTTAAAATCTTTCAAAGATTATTTAAAAGAAATATACATTTTTTTTAAGAATTTAATTAGCAATTCAAAATGAAAACAAAACTAATTAATATAATAAAAAATAATTGCTGTTATTATGCATACATATTCAAATGAATTTAAATATAATTAATGTTAAAGCCGTTGACATATGATAACGAAAATTTTTCTTTCAAAAATATGGTGACGAAAATATTTCAGTTGTAATATATCCATTTTATTTCCCTTCTTAAATAAATTTCTTATAAATAAAATCTTTTTTACACCTTCTAAAATAAAATTTAGATTTATTTAACTATTGGTGTTTTTACATTTAAAATTCATTTTTTTATTTGAAACATTAGTTTAAACACAAATGCAAACTAACAGTTGGAAAGATACCAACCATTATTTGTAATCGGTAGAGTGTCTCAGTGAAATTAATAACATATTTTCATTTGCAACTGGAAAATCTAATTATCTTACTCTGCTGGCAAAAAAAAAAAAAAAGATCAATTATAAAAATTAATGTTCTGAATTATTAAATGAAATTCAAAGTTGTTGGCAAGATTTTACTTGCAATAAAATAGTAAAATTACAAAAAAAAAAAAAAAAAAAAAAAAAAAAAAAAAAAAAAAAAAGAAGTTCGCATTTGTTAATAAAGCATCGTCATAATATAATCTAAAATCATTTGAAAATCTCTCGGTAGCTGTTTGAAATATATTCTTAAAAGATTCAACAAATGTTGAGTTTCAAATGACTTATTGCTCTATTACTAATAACAGACTTTAAATAAAAACCGTTTAATACAATAAATATTTTCTAGTTATTATTTGCTCTAACAGTATTTATTGCTTGAACATTAACATACATACATATGTATGTAGCAGTGTTTCATTTTTTGATTTTCGTTTAATAATAAAATGTTGTAATCGATTCCCATAATGTAATACTTTTCATAGTTCGATATTTTGTCTAGATATATTGTATTAAATTATTTGCATAAATTGGATTAGCAGTTAATTATTAATCCAATAAAAGTTCATTTGAATGTCAAATTATGTATGTGTACTTTTCTAAATTTTAGAATTCTGAATTTTGACGTTTGACATTAAAAGGTATTTCATTAATACGTTAACTTTGTTTAACATTTGTTTACATATGTAAACAATTATTGTGTTTATGAAAGAAGAATTAGTATAAAAAAAGGTTTATTTAGCCACATTTGTGATGAATGATCCATAGAACCATAAAGATGTTTTCCACTTATTTTGTACTAGATAAATTATTATGGAAAAATTGTTAAAAAAAATACGCGGGTTCATTTAAAAAAAAAAAAAAATACTCGTTGATTTTTGCAAAACATTATTTGCAATCGAAAATTTTCGAGATAAAAAAAAAAAAAAAAATCCTTAAAGTCATCATTCCTTCTATCGTATTATTGTATAAAGGAAATTTCTTGTAAACAATGCTTTTAAAAATAAAACATTTTAACCGCATTTATGTTAAATGATCCGTTATAACTATGAAACGGAAGATATATTCATTTGCTTTCAACTAGAAAATTTGGTATGTTTTAACGGAATTCTACAAATAGAAGATATCATTTTAGAAAAGAAATAAAAATTTCATTGCTTTTGGAATAGATACCTAGTTAAATAAAACTATAGTTTTATGTATTATTCAAACACAATAAAAGATTTAAAAAAATGTATTTTGCCGCTGCAATAAAAAATAAACGTAGAGATTTTTTAATTTAAATCATTTTGCATAATTTTACAATTTTATATTCGATTACGGTATACTTAATTTTTTTAATGGAACTTTTAAAAAACAAAATTTAATTTTGCAACAAAAGAACATAAACAATATTTAATGTTGGTTAACATAACAATTGCTAAATATCATTATTTCCAACAATGAATTTAGAAACGGTCCTATATTTTATAAAATGTTAGTAATATTAAAGTTTAAAGATCCTGATACTAAATTTAAGTACCTTTTAATAATTATGCGTGATCGTGAAGTTGTATGATTAATATCATTACCTTGTAATTTAAATGTAAGTGCAAACTCAAATCTTAATTTTCACATATCCCATTTAATCACTTCCATATTTTCGTCTTTTTTCGTAATTGCGGCAACCGTGTCAGAAAAAATAAAACGAGCAGGAGACTATTTAAAAGTTAATGACCATAAAACATTGTGTTTTACCGCTTCACTTAACGATAACCGCAGCCATACTGATAATTTTACTATTTCCTGCACTTACATATTTCCTACTAATGATTTGATAACGACATGGACAATTACGCCACAAAATAGCTTAATTTTTATTTAAACTTTCAAAATTTTTAGGGTTTTATTTTAATATTCTTGATTAAATTTATGTTTTCACGAGCTAGAATTATTACAATTATTTTTTAATTTATTAATTTGAATTTTGCACACTGAGTGTTCTGCTTTTTAAAAACCAAATATAATAAATTAAACCTAGTATTTTGTATTATGTTTATCTGAATGATTGTTCGGTAATTATGAAGTAAAAATCGTAAACAACAATCTAAATATTATTTTTTTTCTATAGTTTAACTAAGTTATTATTTTAAATCTAATTTTACAAATGGGTATTAAGTTTTTCCTATGTTTTAAATAATAATTTCCAAAAAGCAGGTGCCACAGACAGACTATGTATAGCACCATTTCCTCACACTCTTAAAGCTGAAGGTAACAAACCGGTGCCATTTGGGACCTTCGGTTGAAAAGGTGGTACCATTTGGAGCTCTCGGGTGCCATAGAGACTTGGAAATGTGTTTGGGGAAACATTTGGTCTCTCACGGGGTGATTGAAGCAAATTAAGATGCCGTGCACTACGTATTGGCATAAAAATGGAACACCACCGGGGGACTGGCACCTTGAGCACGACGTGTGACGTGTGATTTCCCTTCATCTCAGTGTTGCTAGTGAGATCGTACAGGTAGAAAAAGTACTGACTGCCGTTGTATCGCAGCGTACACAATCGATAGATTACTATTGCCGCGATAGATTACAATTATTTTAATACTGAATAGCGTCATTTATGGAAAATATATAAACAGATCAACATAATTTTTCAAGTAATGAAAGCATTAAGCATTAAAAAAGGAATAAATGCGAATATTATTCACTTTAAATACAAATAACTCACATGTTTCAGTGTTCTTGTATATTATATTTTATTACTGTTAAGTATATTTTATATATGCTGTATTATCGTAAATGGTTCCATACATTATTTTCAAGATAAGACATTTTAAGTCAGTGGAATCTACATATCAAATGTTGAGATTTGTATCGCATCATCTATCTGCATGTTTTTTAAATTATGATTTATCTACATCTTATAATAATTTCATATTATTCATATATTTACCTAATGAATTTTATCGCATCAGTTTGCATAGTTTTTGTTACTATAAACCAGAAATAGGTTCAATGGTTCAATTATGCATTATAATAATAATTTTTTTTAAACCTAACTTATTATGTTTAAAAAATGAATTTAATTTCTTATTTTACTGAAGTGTAAACAAACTATTTCTAAGCAACTGAAAAATTTATAAGTTTTACCGGTAATTGATTTTTACTAACTTGTAACGTATTGATTTTTTGAGATTTTGACAGTTTTAAATTAGTTAATTTGATAAAATGTACTATACATAAGAAATAGTAAATTTGATAAAATAAAATTTTCTGTGGATATTTTTATTAATTGAATACTTTTATTATTATACTTTTATCTAGATTTTCTTTTTAGAGCTTATCTTCGATCATGAAATGAAGAACTAAAAAAATACCTCATTAAATATTATGAATTATTAACAAAATAAACAAATCACAACTCCTGAATTGATATTCTGACATTTATAAATGTGTCTTATCTTGAAAAATATTTTGTGTGTCTCCTGTATTATAGCATACTGTTAATAACAAAACACTGAATCATTTCAAAGTGCGGCTGATTGAGTGTGTAATAATGTCTTAGATGATTAAGTATTGAGTTATGTAAATATATCTAATTCACATAGCTCAAAAAATTTTCATCTTAAAATAATAATGATAAATAAATAGGGTAAATTTAGGTTAGATGCCCCAACGGGTAAGTTGCGTGAGTTACTGTATTTCAGCTACTGGATAAATGGCAGAGATAGTGCGACGTTCTGCTACTCTCAATTGTTATAAAAAAAAACGTAGTATACAAAGTTACAGCGATTTTGTTCTTCAAAAAAATGTTGTATTTATCAAAGAAGGTAAGTTTAGTTTTTCTCTTATGTTCTTGTAAGATAGAGACAACTAGAAGATGAAGTATAATGCACTTACTAGAGATTTTCATAAAAATATTTAATAAATGTTGTTAAAACAGTTATCGAGTAATGTGTTAGTTATAGATTGCAGTCATATTTGTTACTACTTCCAGAGCTACCGGTTGTGACACCTATCCTGCATTAAAAGGATACAGGCCCCACCTGCATGGGAGGTATATGTCTCACTTGTGATGCGAAATATGACGCCCCATTTATAATTATGAAATAGCTTTATTGTGTGAGAATATATTTTTAAATCTTCAGAAATGGGAAAAATTTATATTTACGATTGGCCATGGCCCTTCCCGGGAATCATTATCTAACAATTCAGGTGACGGTGTAAGTAGTGATAAATTTCCCATTTCAGCAATGATTAAATAATAATAAAAATATTTTTTTTTCATTTCCCTCACTTTTTTAATTGAAAAAATATTTAAGTGTGTGGTATTTATAGCCCTGATCAGAGCATTTTAATTCATATATTCCGAACTTCCCCTCTCTTTATATCATAATATATTCAGAAATTTCAAATAGAAAATCAAAATATAAAACATAAATCTCAAGTCCCTTAAGTATATCATTCTCACAGAAAATTCGGAAAGACTAAACCGGGGCATCATAATAAATATATAATCCCTCTTTATGCTTCTTTATTTGTTTAAATAATATTCCTTTTATAGTTGGCAATTTTTCTCTCACGCTTCCCCCCCCCCCCTTAATTTAAATTACATAAGTTTAATTTTCCATAGACTACATACAATATTTTGAATTCATTCATTATGATGCATAAAAATCTAAAGCATTTCAATTGAGAATTTTAAGTTTGCTTCTGGAATTAGTTTTTAGAGTTTGTACATTGAATTTAAGGAGGAGGGGGGGGGCGAGTTTAATCCCTCTTTGTTCGGCACACCCTTCATTTTCAATTGCAATTGAATCTTTGATGTTGAAAGGAATTTAGACAATATCTTGGCAATTCTCAAATTAAGAGTATTTCAATGTCTGTTTATGTTTATTGACTGTTTCGTGAAGGTAGGAATTTAGTTAGAGTATTTCATAAATATGTTTGAGAGGAAGGAATTTAAAAGTCGAGTGTTGAAAGGTACTATTAGAAAAAGAAAGAGAAATTTCAAAACGATGACGTAGTACTTTTCTACAGTCACCGACTCAACGCATTTTTTAATCAATATTTCTTGCCATAGTTGTATACGTTTCTCAAATATTGACGCAAGTATATTAATACAATTTTTCATATATTCTAGGCATTAACAGAGTTCATACATTTTTGTAATGCAGAATAACTAAAATTTGAATCATATTTATGCCATTCAAAAATCTCTATTCTCTATCTGTGCGTTTTGTATATTATCCATAAAATACTGCAATGTGTGTTCCTTATTAGGTGCGTTCGTAATTATATAAATACGTAGCACCTATTGTCGTCGCTTGGTCCGTCTGTCTGTCCGTCCGTCCGTCTGTCTGTCCGTCCGTCCGTCTGTCTGTCCGTCCGTCCGCCTGTCTGTCCGTCCGTCTGTCTGTCCGTCCATCCGCATATAACAACGCAAGAACTACCCAACCGAATGGTTTGGAATTCAAGATATATTATCTTTGCAGAATTTTGTCGAGACATTTCAATTTTTTTTAAAATCGAATCAAAACTTTAGGAGATATTAATAAAAATATTTATTAAGAAATTTGAATTAAAAAAAAATCGGTGATTTCTTGTTAGAGGAGCTTCCGAGGTTTAATCGTCAAGCGACCGAGATACTTATTTTATGACAGAAATTAATCTGCAGGCGATATAATTCATTTCGCAGAATTAAAAATCATCAAGATCTGAATATTTATATAACTAGCTATAGTACGAATGCACCTCATTTGTCACGTTTGACGTACAATTTCCCACTTGTTCTTTATATTTCAAACAATAAAACTTTCCCGAACGATATAGTTCGATTTATTTGCGTAGTTTAGTTTTTTACAGTTTTGTGCCGATTTTGTTTCTTTAATTCTCTTTTTTTTTTGGTTTTAAAATTTTAAAAAACATAAAAAAGAAAATTCATTTTTTTAAATTATAATATATACCAATATTAACGTATATTTCTAATATATATCTCTATAGCTTTAGTTCTTGGTGTCTTTAACACCTTATTTTACGCCAATACAATAAATCATTTAACCTTCAATATCTGAAATATTGAGAGCGATAAACATTTCTTTTCATGTAATACTTTTGAAACGATTTATCAAATTAAGATTTCCGTATATTTAATCATTTTATTGTTAGAAGCGGTATTTATTCATAGCTGTATTGTGTTAGTTCAACATAATTTATATACTAAATATTACTTTTATCGTTTTTTAAGTCATTAATTCAATTGAGATACTATTAAATAATCTTCCTAAACAAATGTTAATTAAGTAGTTTTAGGTAGTTGTCTTTTCATGCATAAAATAGAGCATAAATCGAAAAAAAAAAATAAAAAAAAAATTATTCATTAAAAAACTTAAAAATTGAATTTTTTTATTCGATTGGATATATTATAACTGTAAACTGGTCATATTAAGAACTAAATTCCACAGCAATGTATGACATGACTATAATCGTTATAGGTATGTATCATTACTATGTTTTTTTATTATCATTTGTGTTATGTACTGTAGGATTTTTTCTTATAATCATACAGTTACTTATATATTCACTTGGCTTATAGCTATAAATGAATGTATCTCTTAGCTTTTCAATCTTATACAATATTTATTACTTATTCAAAGAAATATTATGATGATGAGATCACAATACTTCATACACATCGATAAAATAACAACATCGTTAACATAAATATTGGAATTCTTCTAGTATTCTTCCTCAGATCCTTTATTTGATATACATTGGATTTCAAACCTTCATGTTGAGGTAAAAACTGTGGAACAAATTATTTCTCTCGCTTTTTTTTTTTAAATTCACCTCTCACGAGAAAATCGCCTCATAATAAACATAATAAAAGTTTCACAAGTTTCTTAAAGAATGACGGAAATACATTATTACAATTTTACGAATGTTCTTGAGAGTAACAGAAATCATTCTTTTTCGCAATGCAGAATACCTAATATTTTAATCTTATTTAAATCGTTCAAAACTCTCTCTCTCTGTCTCTGTGTTTGTTTATTATTCATAAAATACTGCAATGTTTGTTCATTAATCTGTATAGTTCGAACAATAAAACTTTCTACGAACGAATACATTGCATAAAGAAATGATTAATGTTTTAATGTTTTAAGTTCTTTATAATATCCTATTCTTCTTTATGTATCCTTTACTCTGTGTTCAGCTTCTTTAATCCGAATGGTCTAATTTGATGTTTTACGATTCATCATTTTGAAGTTCTCAAACAAACGCCTGACATAAACATATTATTTGTATAATTCAATCTTTGGACTAGATCCAAACATAATTTTAGAACTTTCTTCTAAACTTCTTCGAATTACTTCTGACTTCTCTTACTTAATTCCTTCTAAAAACTGTGTTAACAGTTGGATTTTTGGAAAATAATTATTTTACCAAAATTTTATTTGAGATTCAAAATGACAAAAATTCGCAGTATATTTCGTTAGAAATAATACAAACATATGTTCCACAAAATTTATATTTTTTATTCGCATTTTCATTGGAAAATATGTATGACAAAATGTAAAAAAAAAAACATATTTTATGAGTTTTAAGAAGTTGTTTTATTTTTATATAAAAGATGAACAGATATAAAATATTGTTAAATATTCATTTAACGATATGCGATATGCAGTGCTGATGGAAATGTTAAGTACTGCATATGTAGAAGGATAATTGATAAATGTGGCTGTCTGAACAGTTTTATAATATAGCATAACAATCATAATATATTTATAAAAAAATGCACAAGGAAACTGTCTTACTGGAAGGTTTGGTTTAGGCGCCTGAACATCTCCGATCAGTGAATATTTTATTTAATTTCAGAGAATATTTTGAGGAATCTCCCTGTCAAAAGTAACAGCAAAATCCACAGATTACGTAAATATTTAATGTATTATCAGCATTACTCAGAGAAGGGTTTTTGAATGAAAATAATGAAACAAACAATAAATAAGAAAAGCGCTTTATTGCTATTTTTTTAGGTGCCTCAGTCTCACACATTAGTAAAAATTTTATTTTTTATTAAACATATATTTTTCCAAAACATTCCACGCAAATATATCAATAAAATCTTAGGTAAGTTGTAGTTTTGATATTTTCTTAGCATTACGTAGAAAAGATAGTAGAAACCAATTATTAAAAAATATATATAAAACTACCTTATAAACAAATTTTGTTTACACGCCTGGTTGATAATTACGATTAATCGTCCTATCGAATTTTTTTCATTTTATTTTACATCTGCGTACTTTCTTGGTTGAGTTGCACATTTGGTTGAGACACTTGACACACTTGGCACACTTGGCTGAATTGCACATTTGGTTGAGACGCTTGGCACACTTGGCACACTTGGTTGGCACAGTTGGTTGAGTTTTAGTGTCTATGGAAGAAGTGTATTCTTTTGATGTCTAAATAAAATGGGTTTTTTGCCCTTTTAAGAGTTTAGCATTTGTCTATGATTTATCTCTCGCTTTAATTTGACATCCAAAATGCTTAACACTTTTCTTTGCTTCAAAGAGCAGTACTATCTAATTCATTATGTTGAACTTAGTGTTATTTTGTTTGACATCATTAATAAAAGCATCAGACTTTACAGCTTTTGACCAGGTTGATTTTCAAGAGCAGTTTTGGTTTCATAGATATGTTAGTTGCCTTTAATTAATAATCTTTCTTTTCTAAGAAACAATATATTTTTCTCGTTTCAGGAATTTATAATGGCTGAATAAATAATGTTATCGATTATGTGCGAATAACTATACGCAATTAATGTGTTTCTTAATTTGACCCGAAAGAAGCTTCGTGTACGAACATATCCTATGACACAAAGTAGTTTGATAAGCATAATACGGAATGCGTGTTTGTGTATTGACATCCTAAGAAAATATATCCAAGCCTCTTTAAAATATCATGTATTTGTAGAGAAAATGAGACAGGGTAAATAATTTCTTGGTATGACATAAGAAGTGTTATTTATTCATATTAAAAATATAAACAGTACATAATTCTACTTTGTTAAAGCAGTGTGAAATGGAAACATTAAAACTTATTTAAAACTTAAACTGTTCAATCCTTTTTTAGGGTTTCGTTCATCTCACGAAACCCTATTACCCCCGCTCCGTTGTCTGTCGGTCACAGAGCCATTCTCAAAAAGTATGTAACTTACACAGTTGAAACTTAGTGTATAAATCTGAATAGCAGCTGTGAAGAGCTCAAAATATTAAAATTTGAAAAATTCGTATTACTTTAATAAATAGACATAAAAAACCGAAATTCTAAGAGCCTTTTCCTATTAAATTGAAACATTTTTCGTTATAGCAGATGCCAAAGATTTAAAATCCACAATGAAATTCTTTCTACAATAATTAATTTTCTATCAGACGATTTACACGTGAAAAATAAAAATGAAATAAAAAGTTTCACCAATTGGAAAAAAGATAAATATGAAATAAAATTGATTGACGTCATAGTCGTAATAAAAATGAAAATGTCTAAGATTTCTCAATAATACAAGGAGTATGAGTATGTGTAAGTGGACAAACATATTAATATCACGTCATTAGAGAATTAAAAAGAAAATCTGACGTCATATAGGAAGTTTAACTAATTTTTCAAATGTTTGAGAATAATACAAAGCGAGTATCAATATAAATAATAGAGAATAGTAAATATATGAGCTTGAGAAACATTCGTGATAAAAATCCGATTATGGAAATATTAGCATATTTTAAAATTTTAAGGTATACAATTTGTTTAATTTTGAAATTATTTTTTTAAATATTGCATTTAGTCCGTATGACGGATATTATTATGACAGAAAATAATAGCTGGCTTTGAACGCTATCCGGCTGGTTTAAATATTCGAAAAAAGAAAAAAATAGACCGGTAAATTTTTACTTTATAAAGAACATGACTTTTTTTTTGTTGTTGCTAAATGAAATTTGTTTGAATTTATTAAAGAAAGGATAAAGTGTTTTGAAAGGAATATTAAACGAAACCCTTTGAGCGATCTTCGATCACATTTACCCACTTGTTTTATTTGTATATTAATCAACGGTGTAAACGTCCTTCTTTAATGTTTTCATTTAATGTTATGTATTTATAAAACGTTTCTATACATTACATGACCTTAAATGTAAGGTTGAATCTACTTTGAACGCAAAAATGGCAACACAATATTATTTTGACAATCATAAAATTATTGCTAATTACATACACGTTAATATAATCCTCTTTATTACTTAAATTTTCAGAGATCCATCTGAAATATGTTATTTCATAAACATTGTTTTTGATTTTTTTTTTTTATTGTTGAAAATTATCAAAATAATTTATAAAAATAAATAAATAAATAGATAAAATAAAAATAAAAATAAATTTTTCATATATTTTTAGTTTTGCCATAAACAAAACGTTTACCTATATGGAAAAATATTGAAAAACTCTTGATAATGCCGCATTTAAATAATAAAAAAAAAATTCTAAAAATTTGTGTGATTATATTTTTACGTAGTGATAATTTTCAATTATATAAAATGTCTTATAATTTTTAATGACTTTCAATAGGATTTTACATAGCAAAGTGACGTAATTAAAAAATTATTAATAATTAAAATTATATATTATTACATTTAATATAATAGAATTAATTTCAGTTTACTTTATATTTATTTTATGTTCCACATAAGCAGAAAATCTGAAATTTTGTGGGCAAATTTCAGTAATTGTTGAACTGCAATTCCAATAATTGTTGGAAAATATGTGGTTTCAATAAAAAAATCTTCTGAAATCATATTTATAGCCAAATGTCTTATATGAGAAAATGTATCACAATGTGCTATAACATAATATAAGAAAGGGTCGCTTTTTTCTGTTTCAAGGCAGTCTCTACCCCCTATCGTATGGGACTTTTTTGTGTGGGTTTAGTTGCGGTGCAAGGTTTTTATTGGCGGTGTCCTGAACTTATCGAAAATAAATTTGCTATTACACTGGATAATTTGAAACGACAAAAATTGATGCGACTCTTAAGTTTTCCAAACATTTAATTGGCTGTTCCGGGAAAGGCTTTTCCCTCGTCAGTTTTCCAAGCATTTGATTGGATATTCCTAATGACGTTGCTCGACATTTACTTAAGTAGACTCTACGAGTATAGGTGACACAATTGCTCCAATAACAAAAAAAATTACTTTTTTTACGAGCAACTCTTATAAAACCATTCGTTAATATTATGTCGTTCGAAAATAGCGAAAACTTTGACGCCTCGTGTAATAGCACTTTAAGAAACACAAACGGCCATGCACATTCATGGTGATACAATTACGCTTTGTCGTACATAATGTTTTTTAATGGGAACAATGTATGGTTCAACGAGAACATGAGTCACTTTAAAAAAGATCGATGTCTTTGCTGTAGAGGTATAATGTTTTTAACATAGTACTATATTTCACAGAAAATTGTACCTTTGTTATCACTTTTTAATTGGTAATTTAACTGTGTATTGTAACTTTTAACCTAATCGTGACCTTGCATTTTGAAATGTTATGTACTTTTCATACATGATCTCCGCGCCACATTCCCCACTATTAGCCACTTTTAGAACTATTTTGTACATGGATCTTTTTCCCTATATATTCATAAATCCACCTACTACATTTGGGGTCAATCCAGCTGATAGATAAAGCTACAGGTTGCTCTAAGTTTTGTGAATTGAACAATTAACACCCTAAATTAGTTCTATTTCTTTTCTTTAAAACTCTTAAATCATTACTTTTACTTGTAATACATTTAAATAATGATTTTAACATAAATAGGGTATTAAGAACGAATAAAAGTACGTATATCTTACAAATATATATATATATATATATATATATATATATTTGTAATGCTGTAAATTAAGAAAATAATAAAAATTTTAAGTGAAATATCTACTTATATTATTTTATGGTCGAGATAACATGATACGAAGCAGTTTGACTAAACCCAAATAATCTTCTATTTACTGCATGATTTATCTATAAATGTCATAGATTACAATCCATTGTTGAAATTCTATATATTTCGCGATATTTCGTAATATTAATATGTTCTATGTAGTTTAATGTTAATAGATATGTCTCAAAGTGCAAGATGATAAACGTCCATTATATTAAAGCTTTGAATGGCTCATTATTAGAATAGAGTGTAAGCAATTATTTATGAAGTAGTAGTGTAGTATATAAAAATTCAAAATCCCTTTATATCCTTTGTAAATAAAAATATTTATGAACAATTTAAGAACAATTATATAGAGTCCTCAAATTTTATATTACCATGCAATATATTTAACTTATTTTGTATGCATTTCACTTCTAATATTTTATTACGTTTTTTCTGATATATTGTTTTAGAGAAAATTTTAATAAATAGTAAACTATATAAAATTTTTGAAATTAGAATACTGTATTTTATCATTTTAAAATAAAGAGACAACTTTTTAAGATTTTTTTAAATTTCAGATTTCATAAAATTGAGAAAGTTGTGTATGAATACATAATAGTATTTTTTTTATGAAATGATACTAAATGGTTGTATATTTCATATAAGTAAATCATGTAATAGTATACATTATTTCTTTATAAAACCATTCGTTTAATACATAGCGTATAAATGCAACAGTTGCACGGTTAGAAATTTATAGTATATTTTGAATGAGTTAATTTATATATGCCTCTAAGAATTTCAATTATATATTATTAAGATACTAATGTATATACAAAGAATTTCTTTCCTATTTTTTTATGTAAGATTTGATACATTTACATGCGAGTGTAATTTTCAAAATGTTACATTGCATATGTATTTGGTGCTTATTATTTTACATATTTACTAGAAACAAATAATCTTATTTATTCTGATGGTTGAAAAAAAGTATTTTATGTGTATCCAAGTGTTTTATTTACATTTGAAAGAGATGTATACTTTTCGATAGTGAAACGGAAAATTGTTTTTCTTGTTTAACATATGTTCTTTTTTTTGGAAAGATTTTAGAAATAGCTTAAACAGAGATGTGAAATATATTTTGAGAATTCCAAAGGGATTTATAAGCTACGTAACATGTTATCACTACCTTTTTATAACAAACTTACTGCATAGTTACATCATTACAAATGTAAACAGCAAAGAAATGTAATTTCTATCTTTAAAATATTTTGTGTATTGTTTAAAAAATCTATTGCCATATCTTGTTCTTTTAAGTTCAAAATATTCTTTAAAAATCATATATTTGATTCTGTTTCTTTATGTACATTGAAGATACGTAATCATAATTCAGGTATTACACGAAAGAATTTTAAACATGCTTCGGACAGAGTACATTCACATTTTGTTAAAAGTCGTTGTTTGATTATACAGTGCAACTAATAAAAAAATAAAGAAAAAAAGGGGCCTCCGTGGCCGAGTGGTTAAGACACCATTCCGCTAATCGCTTGTGAGCGTAGGAGTCAGGTCGGCGGGTTCGACTCCCGCCAGCTCCATTGCACACACTTTGTGGAGCTCTCGGATGTAACTCACTGGTGTTGTAAATTTCCTTGTTGCTATCTCGTCCCTGTATATTGACGATGACTTATAAGCGGGCACTTGATGTCAAGCACACAAGTCAGATGTATGTTCTCAATAAACAAACAATAAACAAACAAACAAAGAAAAAAGTATCAGGAAATAATCTGAGGGATTGATATGTTAAAGACTCGTACTGGTCCGCGGATAGAAAATAGCAGTTTAACTAAATATTTCAATATTGTATTAATATCAGGTTACATTTTTATAGTCAATTAATTTACTTAAGATCTGAAGAGATTAAATGCAAAATAGCTGGAGCAAAGATTTCTTTATATGACAATTTATACTGTAAAATACAACTAAATGCTATTATATTTAGGTATAATAAAAATGAATGGAATGAAATGTATATGGAGCAAAGTTAAGCTATACTTTCAGATTTAAATTACACATTTAACCCTCTGAGCGTTTTGAAAAAGGGTAAAATTGTAATGTTGTTTTCTCTGCATTTTGTTTTAAATGCTAAAAAAATATGATTATTTCAGCAATATAAATAAAACTTAATTACAAATATTAATGTAACCCTTGTGAGTAATAATCATTCTTCAATGTTTTGAAAATTCATAAATCTATAGAATTATATTATCTTAAACATTGCATATATTGCAGTGAAACCTTGAGCTTAGTTAACGGAATATTACGTTCCACACGCTTAGAGTTCTGAAATTGAAAAAATTCAAAGTATTTTTCACACCACAGTTTATTTTCTAAATACAAAATGAGAGTGCAGTGGCCAAAAAATTAAAAATTCAAAAGTTTTAAAAGTACAGTGAATATTGTATTGCTGATTTCAGAGAAGTGTAGAGAGGGGCATGGTATTTCCCTTCGATAGCCAAATTGTTTTTGCCAGAATCGTTACATTCCTCACATACAGTTAGTTGTTCATTTGTCCTAGAGCGGCAATCTGTCGCTATTTAAATCATTCTGTGGGGAATAACAGGAATTCCACCACAAAAAATATATTCATGTTCATCAAATTGTCCTGTTACGTATACATTTAAAATTTTAAAAGCTGACACATTGAAGATTTGTAATTCTGAAAGCGTTGTGAATCGTGTAGCTCTACGCTCCAACTTATTCACACACTTGGAACATCACTTACTGGTAGGCATTAATATCCTCCCTTTAAAAATAATGAAGACTTTTTAACAGCTGAATTTTATATTGCAGTTACTGAATACACATCTTTATAAATTTGTTTCTTTTACCAATAACAAACATTCCAAAACCAATTGCATTTTGTACTGTGCGAACAAGTTTTATACAAAAATATTGCATTTTCTATGGAGAAAGAAGAACATTTTTGGAAAAATATTTTAACACATACCTCTAGTAAATTGCAGATTATGCCATAAATCATCTAATATAACTAATACAAAATTTTTTACTGTTAATTTCATAACATGAAATATTTGGAATTAATGAAAAAAACGGTGCTTGTTGAATTTGTTTTACATTTTATTTATCTTTTTTTTGTTACGGTTTTGTGTGGTCCCAATGGATTACATACCTATGAGGAATTGATGTTTTATCCTATATTTTTCACGATATAAATTCTAGAAACAACTTCTCATCTTTTTGTTATTGTGACAGCATGTTCTGTCAAATAAATATGGCATTTTATTTATAAACTGGGATGTTTCATAAATGCAAGCAGAAATATTGTCTTTCTCCGACAAATGCTCTTCTATTGGAAAGATTTGAAATGAAAACATCGAATCGGGAAGTTGTTCAGTTTAATTTTACAATTTATAGATTTATTTTGTAGATCATTGTAGGTAACGATTTTAAAACCCGTATAAATGTAGTAATTATATTAAAAGAAACTTCAAGAAAAAACGCTTTTTCAGCAAAATATATAATTTTGTAAATTCCTTACAAAGTCGTGTTTCATTTACTATTCTGAAAGCACTTTAATTATATGTATTTCGTATTTTACTTTATTTTGTCCTATGCAAAAAATATTGGATTATTCAAAGAGAAAAACTCAGCAAAAGAGCATTTAACAAGAAAATATTATTTTCTAAATCAAAATAAGAGAAACATCACCAAATTCAAGACTGATTAAATGTTGTTATTTAAATATACGTTTGACATAGAAAAAGCATGTTCCGAATAAAATATGTATTTTGATTTTTTTTTCAAGATATGTAACTTCTATATAAACTACACCTTTATAAACAAACGGAACCTATATAAACGGAAGGAAAATATTTCCGAATTCATAATAACCACAACATTTTCAATTAACGAACACTATTTTCATGATGTCTTGGTCACTGTGGAATTCTTCTTGTGCAATAAATTTATCTTATATGTGTTTTTGGCAACAAAAAATTGGGTCGCAAACTCCATCTGATAGATTTTCTATAGTAGACACTTTTTCTGTCGAATAACTGTTTCGAACTGTTTGATTTTATAAAGAAAGATAAAAAATCATACGCAAGAAGTTCTCTTTATATTTCAACAGAAAAAACCATCAACATTGTATTTATTAGACAATTATTTTCATTTATTAAAGATTTTCTCTATCTGAGGAAAAAAAATTCAAGCATGTGGAAATTTATTTTGGTTTTGATATCAACGTAGAGTTTGTTTTTCTTGAACAGTATAAAAACATATTTTATTTTTAACTCCAAGTGTGTTTTATTATTTTAATTCGGGAAATTTTAATTTGAAATTAAAACTCATATTGAGAAGTACATTTATTTATAGAATGTAAAATGTCAGTATTTTACATGAAGATAATAAACAAATCATTATTAAAATATGATTTAGAAATTGTAAGAGAAGGTACTGTGTTGTAAAAATAACTAGTAACAGTAGCAGTAGTTGAAAATTGTTTTTTTGTAGTACAGCAAGATATTAAACAAAATATTCTTAAAATATGATTGTTAGAGACGATGCTGTGTTGTAAATGTAGTTATTGATAAAATATGATTTTCTGTTCAAAAATGAGTTATAGAAAATAATAAAATAGAAAATAGAAAATAATTTTCGAAATTATATGTAAATTAACAGAAAAAAATATCTACACTGTTAAAAATTTGCAGCAAACTGTCCAGTCATTTGAACTTTTTTATAGAAAACGGTTAAATAACGGTAATATAACTCTATTCTAACCATGTTATTGCCCATATTGTGGGCAGAATAGATATAAATTACGGTTACATAAAATGTTTATATAAAAACATTCAAATGACTGGTGAGTTTGCTGCAAATTTTTAACAGTGTATTGTTTTATGATGCTTGAATTTGTAAAAATATCTAAGTTTCAGGAAAATAAACAGTTTTTATGATACAAGTCGTAAAGATTTTTTTATAAATATAAATGAGGGTTTACTAGTTTCTGATTCTGATTATAATTTTAGTCATTCAAAAAAGTCAATATATTTTTTTTTATAACACTATAAAATTAAGATATACTCAAGACGTTTTAAAAGAACCTTGTATTTCTTCGTCAGGTACAAAGAATACGCACTACCAGTTAGAAAACAGAAGTCAAACTGAGTTGGAATGAGAGAGAAATAGGCAGTATAAAAAAAAACAACCAGTAGAAATACCGACGGCACAAGACAATGGCACGCAGACCATCAGTCAATGAAGAGAAGACAAACTGATAAATATAAAGCAAATTGATTAAACAGACATAGACAGAAAAGGTAAAGAAATTATGAGGAAAATATATATAGATTAAAGAAATAAAATAGAGATAAACAGTAATGTATCCTTAATATTTATATATTTTCTTATAATGTTCTTTCATTTTCTGTCTCTGTATGTTTATTCAATTTACTTAATTTTTATTATTCTGTTTTGTCTTTTTCTCATTGGCTAATGACCCCTTCCAAAAAGCCTTGGACATCTCTTAATTTAAGTGTGTTAATAAGAATTTTATTGCATTTATTTGTTTTTATGCCAGTTTGTTCAGCAATTTTTGTGCTAGTTATTTAGTATTTTTTTCTGAAGTTCGCATATAAAGGGTGTTCAAAAATTTAACCGAAAAGTTAAGAGGGATGATAGAAAGCATGAAGAGGATAAAACTCCCTGTAGAACATGGGGTCGCAAACCACGTTTAGTGGGAGAAAATCCCAAAAATATTTATCAAGGGCGTGACGTTGAATGGAACAAAAAAGGCCAATAATAAGTAGAAAAAAACATTTATATGACGTCAAGCATGATTACAGTGCATTGAAGTTCAGCGTCAGAAAGGCAACGACGACATATTTTTATAGAAATTGCGGCCACGAAGGTCATTGCATAGCCGACACAGACGGACAAAGGATTGCCGGACGCATTAAAACATATTCCTATAAAAAAGTCTTGTCGTCTCCTTTCTGACGCTGAACTGTAATGCATTGTAATCATTGTTGAAGAGAAATATGCATGGCTCAGTTATAATATTTATTTAAGATTTTATCCTTTAATTTCCCTTTTAATTGCTGCCCATTCCAACATAACCCTTTTGCTGGGACAAGTTGATCAAAATTAAAGCTTAGAATTAAATACATAAAGGTTTCTCTGGGGTTGGCTAATAGAATAAATTAATTTATTCAGAAAATAATAATAAAAGGAATCCATAGAGATTAAATTTTGGATATGTTCCGCTCATTGCATTGTGTAATTTCGAAGTAGCCCATTACCCTTTTTGAGAATGATCATTCTTGCCCTTAGCTGACTTTTAAAATGGAAATCTAAATAAACAAACACATACTAGATAATTTAAATGAGAAGACTCCAAATAATTAACACTATTATTTATTTACAATATTTACAGTTATTTCAAGAAAAAAAAAGATTTATCAGAACACATCTGATTTAATTTCCTAACAAAATTTCTCCTATAATATTGGCATTAACACTTTGATCCTTGCAAAGGATACTTATATTTGTTTGTATTTATATTTAAATTGATCTTTGACAACATTATTTGTTTACAATTAAAATACTGACTTCCATTTGTGACTAAGGTCACACTACCAGCTTCTCTTATACTATTTTGATAAAATTAAATAAACTGGGGAATTACTTAGGTCAGAGTCATATTTACCTCTACACATTGATTGAAGAAGGTTTCTCTTTGTATCAGAGCTCTCTTTCCGCTAACTAAATAGCACTGCACTTATTGAAAATGTTCATTTCACAAAACTTAGCTTAACTTCCCCACTCTCCATATATGTTGTTCGGGTTCGTTGCTTTCTTACCATCAGAATTGCCACTCACTCTATTTTCCTCTTTCGGACCGCACAAAACTCATCGCGTCATTTTATTTCACCTCTTCCTTTCGCTTCTGAGATCGATGTGTGTTCTGTTTTCATTCTTTTTCATAACTCTTTTTTCATCACCACGGTGGGCCGTACTTCGTTCTGCCCAAAATTTGCATGTCAGTGCTTTAAGCCCATCCTTCTTTTTTTTCATTGGGTAGTTGATCTCCCGTTTTAACTGAAATTTGCATAACAGAGGGTCAGTTTCACCTCCTCTTTACCAACCCCAACCAATGGCTATGCATCAGTTGTTTCTGTAGCGTGTTGTTTTCTTTCTCGGAACTACGTGTGTGTTCTTTGATATTATCTCCCAGACCAACTTAAATCAAAGTTCTTCTTATTTGACTTTTATGGCTTAAAATTGTCGCCAGCGAGTCTCTGGTCATAAATTTGTCATCCTAAATCTTTGAACTGAGGCGACTTATGGGAAAGTCCCGATAATGTACTTTCCTTACATTATCTTTCCCCCCGTACTAAAAGAAAGAAAACGTCCAGTTTTCTTTAGCATTGCATTTCCAAGAAGTCCATCACCCTTGTAGATAATCTATAGATCACATAGATGATATCAGTCCACGTTCATCTATACAGAATCATATTGTAGACTAAAGTTCATGCAGATGAAAATGTTCATTTGTAAATTACTTGTGTGACTTTAATAAAGAACAGTTCATATATGTACACATTTCCTAAGTATTCCCAAACAATTTAGAGATAAAATATTATCATTAGTACAAAAAATTTAAATTTTGTGGTTAAATATAACCGGTGTGTCTAAGATAGAGCACTCACCAAATCCAAAATATCTAAATAGCCAAACAGACCATACAAAACAAAAGATATAATACACTGTGATATGTAAGGATCAGTATTCAACTTTACAATGATTCTTGATAATTATTTTTAACACAATAGATGCATCATACAATATATAAAACCCAATTCAGGCAAAATCTTACAATTACACATACATAACTGAATATGTAAGATACCTGAGAGAAAAATTATGATAATGAGTATACATTCAAAATATGTATATATATATACATATTTATATAGAGCAATAAAAGTTTTTGTCTAGCTCTACCTCTCTATACTTTGTTGAGAAAAAAAAAATCCTATAGATACACGTGATTTGGATAAAATATACATATGAGTATATCAACAATATACCAATAGAGCAAAGAGTTTAATCCAATATAAAACTGTACATCCACATTCTCAGATTTTCTTTTTTTTTTTCAAATTATTTAATTATATCTAGTGCTACTAAAATTGAAACCAAAATTAGGCCAAAAAAAACCAAAAGGAACAAATGTATATCTATACATACATATATATACATATATATATATATATATATAATAGCAATACTCTTCTGAGTTCGATGAAGTGGCATGTCTTCAACTTTACAATATTTACACATATTAATGAATGAATTCAGCACTATATCTAATTAATAAATGCAAACAGACAAATATTTTAGATGGACACAAAAACAGTCCTAGCAATCTGAAAACATGACACATTCATGATGTTGTAACTTTATGTTATTCATCTACTACTTGACCCAATTTTATGGATTAATTCAGTTACCATTTGTATTGTCCATTCATATGATTGTTGTAATTTTATTATATACATACAATTCTTTCGAATTATTAAACAACAAAGAATGAATAAAAAAGAAAAAAAAAATGAAATTTTTCTTTAATAATTTTCCCTTCTTTCCTATTTTATTTTTTTTTATTTATTTCTCTATTTCCTTTTCCTTTTCTTTTTTTTTTTTAAATGCCTAAGCGTAAAAATTCTCATGTTAATTCTAACATGTTGAAAATAATAACTCCCCGTTCTGTCACTGTTAATTTTTTCTGTCCGACAGAAAGAAGAAAAAAAAAAAACTTCTACTCAATGATAAGAATCGGAAAGCTGCGTGACCTCAGGTCAAACACTCACCCCGTTACTGTCAATCATGTAGCCCTACTGAACAGGTGATTCATTCCTTCCTCGTACACCTGAAAATGCTGGCCTAATCCCATACCACGACCGGTTCAACACCTAAATGCTTCTTTACCTGGGATAATGCGTTTCTAACACGCCCCCTGAACGCACCCTTTTTTTTTCAACCCTGCAGGTGAATAGCGTTTGCGATCCTTCCGTATGCATAACACCTTAACTCACCTCAGATCTACCTTCCTGATTTGCCCCGTCACATGGAGTATGGCTGCGAATTATGATGTAAGTTTACGAGTTATTATTCTCATTATTTATTTATTTAATGATATTTATATCTATATATATAATTTTTTGATATATATTAAAAGCTTAATTATTAAAACTGACTATAAGCCAATTGTTTAAACTACCCTTCGTCTTGACCCGTAAATTGAGATCAACCAAATAACATGCACGTGGTCTTTCATGCAATTCAATATTAAGACAAAAATCCATTTCCCGTTAAATATGTTACCAAATTACCATCTTTATATAAAACAAATATTCCATTAAAGTTTATTATCATCTAATCACGGCCTTATAATTACAAACACTTAGCGAGAAGGAGGAAAAAAAAATGACTTCAAGCCTACAAGATCGTGTGAACTAAGTCATCTCCACGCTAAATGATTATTAAATGGTATATGTCCACTACCGGAATGCCATACATTTAATTCCTAAAATCCGTTATCGAATTAATTTCATAAATATGCATATGGGAATCTTATCAATTTCGGTTCCCCTTTAGATGAGCACCCCACGTTGAAATGCATAGTACTTAAAAGCCTCTGAATCACTGACAACTTTTAAGATTATCTCCAAATGCTCATTTTAAAAAAAAAGTTTGAATATATTAAAACCGATAAAATTTATTTATTTATTTATTAATCATTATAATAATTATTAATATTATTATTATTTTTTTTTGTATTATTATTTCTGTTATGTATTTATTTATTTATTTATTTATTTTTTTTACTACCTATCTACTTATTAAGAAATAATATCTTAGACCATTTAACCTAACTTAAATGGAAAAAAAAACTTTTATTTATTTATTTATTTATTATTATTGTTTTTAATTACATATTAATTGCCCGCCACCAATTACTGCAGTTAAGAAACTTTTGCCCGCAAAAATTTCCAATTAGTGTTGGAACTTAATATGCAATTAGCATCCTAGTAATTAAAAATTTTTACACAGCTGGAATTATATGTATATATACTTTATTATTCATTATTATTAATTTTTATTTTTTTTAAAACTCAGCTTAACGAATTAGTTAATGAGATTAAATGTTAAATCCAAATTGTTTAGTTAAACTAAAAAAAAAATAATGTAACTTAATTATTATTTTTTTTTTAACGGCTTGGCTTTATCATGCAAATGTGAATGAAATGATCTTTTGACCGATTCATTTCCCAATTTCATGCAGTCTTTTGAAAAGTGAGCCTTAATTTATAGAAACAAGAAAATAAATTCTGTCATTATTATCATTATCACTTAATTAATTAACTGAATTATTTCCTTTCGTCTTATTATTATTATTATTATTATTAATATTATTATTATTATCGTTCTCTAAGAGTTTAAAATCGTTATCTAAATTTTCCAAAATAAACACGAAATTAAAACAAAATGATACCAAGAAAAACGAATGTTCGATATTTGTTTATCTGTTTACTGATTTCGTTTTTTTTTTTATGACGTGGCCCCTGCCAACCTGACCAAGCGGACGAGCTAGGAACCAACTGCTACCGTTTCACGCCCCTGGAGGAAACAGAAATTAACGTCCAGAATGTATCAGTGTCAACAGGAAAAGACCGGGGGACGCATACGGAAAACTACCCCCCGGTGTGTGTTTGTGAATTTTAGTTTTTTTTTTTTTTTTTTTTTTTTTTTTTTTTTGGTGTAATATGGAAAAAATTGGTGTGTGTCAGGGACGCCTGGATTTTCCCCCAAGGAATAGACACACACCCAAAGAGTGCACCCTCGTGAAGAAGACATCAACCGAGTAAATGATACCCTCATTTATCTATTTTTATTTATTTATTTTTATCTTTACTGACCCTTCCTTCCGCGAAGTTGTCAGCAATGCTTGTTGACATGGCAACTGGGGATGTTTGTTGATAAACAAATCCCCACTCCGCGCCTACCTGGTACGTCACCAAAATCTTTCACACCGCCTCAGAGATTTTATTGCCCTGCGTAACCTAGCCTAGGGATTTATTATTACTTACCTGCTTATTTGTCTTTATCCAAATATTTATTCAATTGATTATGTGATTTTCTTTGTTTTTTTTATTATTGTTTGTGATACCTTGGGTCGCTTTTACTATGAAATTATTTCTTATCAAAATTTGAAAAATGTGCCAGGGATATCTTATTTTATGTTATTTTATTTTACTTATTTATTTATTTTTTTTTCAACCCTAGTTGAGTATGCCATCGCTGTTTTGAGAATATTTAAATTTGACAGTTAGTAGAATTCTGCACACCGCAACTAACATTTTTACATAAACTGTTTAAGCTATTAGTCTTTCTGTAACAGTAACATCTTACTACCCCTTTTTAATGGTATTTTATTCCCACTATTCTTCCTCCGATGAGCTTGACTCCTCTGTTTTGCACCTGTCAGCATGCTTTGGTGCCCAGAGTCTGTCAATGTGTCTTTTTATAGTTCCTTTACTTTCTTCCGTTACATCTTGTAAAATGTAATTGTTATTTCGCACTTTTCGAACCACCTTAAATGGGCCTTCAAATTTTTTTTGTAAAACAGTAGGGTTAATGGACTTAAGGTAAACTTGTTGTCCTAGTTCAAGTGTTGTAATTTTATCAAGGTCTTCCTCTTTCACATATTCGGCCATCATTTTCTCCTGCTGTGCCAACGCTTGCAGTCTAACCTCCTGCATGTGGTCCATTCGGTTTTTGACATATGTCTGAGTGTGAATTTGTTCTGTTGGCATGTGTGCAGTAAAAGGAGTGCGTAAATTTCTTCCAAAAAAAAGGAAGGCGGGTGAAAATCCCGTCGCTCTGTGCTTCGCCATATTGTATTGGAGTTTGAAAAACTCTAGGCGAATGTCCCATTGTAAGGAACTTTGTGCCATGGCTGTCAGTGATCCTTTCAGTATTCGATTCACGACTTCTATCAGGCCGTTTCCTTGGGCTCTGTAAACTGAACTGAAGCGAATTTCAATGTTTAGAGCACGCATGTACTCTTTGAATACCGCTCCCCTAAAATATGGCCCATTATCTAATTTTAACTGTTTTGGCAATCCAAAATAACTGAAGTATTTATTAAAGACATTGAGAATAGTCTGGGACTCGACATTGCGAATAGGTATGGCTTCTAGGAATCTTGAAGTAGAATCCATAATCGTGAGAATAAATTTATTCTTGCGAAGTGTAAGTGGAAGCTTTCCGATGATATCCGCATGTAATACACTCCCTATCTCATGGTCCTTAACCATTTTTTGAATAGGAACTTTCATTTTTTTATGTGGCTTTGCGGTGTTACATGGTACACAATTGGCACAATAAGTTCGAATATCTGTATACATTCCGTGCCAAAATATTCTACTTTTCATGGCTTCATAGGTTTTGTCAAAACCAAAATGCGGTTTGTGCACTTCTTCCATCAAAGCAATCTTTAAAGCATCCGGCGCTATAATTAGTTCTGTTTTCTGTTTCCCCGGTTTTAAAATTAGCATCTTCTCTTCATTCAAAGTATACCTTTTGGTATTTCTGTTTTCTTTACCTTGTTCTATTTTCTGAATTATTTTGCTTAATTTCTCGTCTGAATATTGATGTTGTTTAATATTCTCATTAGATAATGCGGGATTAACGGAAAATAAATTATTGTGTAAATTTGTATCCGTAATAATATTATTTATATTTCGCGAAATATAGTCCGCTGGGTTGGTGTCCCCTTTAATGTGATTGAATTCATAAAAGAAATCGCTGAGATTTATCACCCATCTTTTAACCAAATCGGACTGATTCTCTAGATGTAAATTTTCCGTGAGAGCCTTGGAATCGGTGAGAATCTTGAAGTGTCTGCCTTCCAACATAGTTCTGAAGTGTAACACCGCTTCATGAACCGCTAATAATTCGAATTTCAAGCTCGGGTAATTCTTTTCCGGTTCCCGTAATTTTCTCCCAAAAAATTCAATAGGTTGTAATTTTCCTTCAATTTCCTGCGCCAGTACCGCTGAAATTGCAATTTTTGAGCCGTCTGTGATTAAAGTAAATTGTTTGGTGTAATCAGGAGGATGTAATGTTGGGTTGTTTATAATTTCATCTTGGATTTTCTTAAAGGCCATTTCAGTATTTTCATCCCATTTAAATTTAATTTTATCTTTAGTAAGATTAACTAATGGGTTTACTATTTCCGCATATTTTGGAATAAGTGTTCTAAAGTAGTTAGCCAAACCTAAGAGTGACCTTACTCCTTTTTTTGTTTTAGGTCTTACTAAACTTTTAATTTTATCTATATTCCTTGTGGATGGTGAATAGCCGTGCTTGTGAATTTGAAAACCAAGAAATTCTATTTTATCTTTACATATTTGCATCTTGGATGGCTCAATTGTTAGATTATGTTGGATTAGCGCCTGTAACACTTCTTCCAAAATTCTTAATAATTCTGATATAGTGTCAGCCCCTATTAAAACATCATCAATAAAGTAGGCTACCTGATGCTTGTTAAAATGACCCAATACCTTATTTATCAGTTCAGCGAAATAGGCGCTCGAATTGCGAGTTCCGAACGCAAGTCTCAGAGGTCGAAATTTACCATTTACTGTAATAAACGATAGTTTTTGGCTATCTTCAGGTCGTAAATTAATTTGGAAGAAAGCACTGTGTAAGTCAAGTACTATATAGTACTTCTTCCCACTAATATTCTGTAAAATTTCTTTAATATCTGGAATCGGATAGGAATATGGCTCTAAAATCTGATTTAGCAGCCGGTAATCTACCGCCATTCGAAATTTTGGATTGTTTTTGTTATCCGCTTTTTTTCTTACAAAAATGACAGGAAATGCGTAATTAGAGTCCGATTCCTCGATGATTTTCGCTTCTAATAATTTTCTTATCTCTGTCTTTGCATATTGCTTCACTGCTTGTGGCACTTTATATGGTTTTGTTTGAATGGGATAGTCGTGGTTAAGTGTAAACTTTGGTGTCACCAGTGAGCATTGACCTAAAGTTTGATAGGATTTCGAAAAAGCGTGTACATGCTTTAAAAGAATTTGTTTGAACATATCCTGTACATCCGATGGTAAATGATTAAGATCAAAATCTTCCTCATTTATCTCTGCCTCTCTTAATTTATGTATATCTTCCAAATTTAATGCATTGACCTCAAAAATTCTCACTTGCTCAATATTGTCTATAGATTTATCTTGTTTGTATTCCAAATTAGTGAAAATTTGCCCGATGTTCATACCTGTTTCTAAATGTATCTTGTTATTAGTAATATTTTTAATTAAAATATTTATTTTTCTGTTACCTGGGGTGTCATGGATAGATCTTTCATAGAAAATTTTATTTTTGTGCTGTATTGGTTCTAGGATAAATGTTTGATTTTCCTCTAATTTTATGGGGCATTCTAATTTTACAAATTTTTCCTCCCCTGGGTTTATAATATTATGGCCTACCGTTTTTGCAAACATTTTCCCCTTTGTAGGTTTTCTGTATTTTTTAGTCCTTGTGTTTTGTTCTGTAATTAATGTATTTACTTCCCCAGTGTCCTCCGAATCTTTGATGTTTAATGCCATTTTTCTTCCTTTGAATTTAAGATACTTCTCTTCAAAATCTAGAATCATTTGATTTTCTTTTAAGAAATCGTACCCTAGTAATAATTGATATTTGCGGCCAAAATCTTTATTTGTAACATAAAAAGTTCCTTTTACAAAAGTGTCCTGTAATTTAAATGACATTCTAATGCACTGTTTGAATGTAATCAGTGAATTTGTAAGTGTTTGAATCTTAATTTGATTTCCCAAATATTTAAATTTTATATTTGCTTGTTTTAAATTTTCAAACAAATGCGGTGAGATCAAGCTCACCTGTGCACCTGAGTCACAAAGGCTGTTAATTACAATATCTTTAATTTTAAATTTAATTAGAGGAAGTTCATTTGTATCGTTCTGTACACTTGCAATAGTTTTATCCCTTAAAGTATGCCCGCTATCGTGAGACTTGCTCGGGTCTTCTTTATCTGTATTTACAAGTCTCGTATTTAGTTTTCCGCATCCTTATCTTTGTTCTGCTT
Source organism: Maratus michaelseni (assembly GCA_963931845.1). Lineage (NCBI taxonomy): Eukaryota > Metazoa > Arthropoda > Arachnida > Araneae > Salticidae > Maratus > Maratus michaelseni. The sequence continues at coordinate 63,880,824 of OZ007593.1, forward strand.
GTATCTTTTATAATTGCCCCTCTGAAATTTACCCCTTTGATTACTATCCTTGTTACTGTTCGTATGATTTTCTCTGTTTTCCCTAGAGTCCGTATATTTATTGCGATAGTTATTCCTCTGTGCACCTCTATAATTTCCTCTCTGTTGAGTGTAATACCCCTGTGCATCATAATTATTAAAGTCAGGTTGATAATACGTATACGGCGTATTGTAATGTTGTTGTGGTGGGGGTGGAAAAGGTTGAGCATTTGGTACATGATTATAGTAAATATTACCCTCCGGAAATGCATTGTGAGAATCGTGTCTTTCATACTGGTTATAATTCTTGTAATTTGCTCTGTAATTACCCCTATTGTTTACAAATCTATGCCTATAATTCTGGTTGTTGTTTTTATTAGCTTTATTATACCAACAACTATCCTCATTGTGTGATCCCTTCTTGCATATATTACAAAATTTTTCGACTTCCTCTCTTTTTTCGATTGTTCCCAATTTTATGTTATTTATTTCTTTTGATAAATTATTAATCTGCTCCGCCGTTTCTACATTTAATTTCAATAACTTCTCAAAAAGTTGCGATTCATTGTTAGCTGTTATAGTATTTACCTGTTCTGCCCCTATATTATTGTACGCTTCTTCTAATTTAATTGCTGTTTTGCAAGCATCCTCAAAATTATCGGGAAAGGTTTTCCTTAAATCCATACTTAAATCCGGTCTAATCGCATCCAAAAATCGTGTCAATCTTACTAAGTCCAAAAATTTCCCGTTTCCGTTCGGATCAACTTCTGTATGGCTTTTCTCTATATAAAGAGACGCTGCGTTTTTGAATTCGCTAATAAAACTTGTTAAGTCTTGTCCCGGTTTCTGTTTCAGATTGAAAAACTCAGTCTGTACCTGCGTAAATGATTTCTTGATTTTGAATAAATCTAACAATTTCTTTTTGAATTCGTTGTAGTTTTTCTCTTCTATAAGCGATTTATTTTGTGAGAGTTTCTCTCTCGCAGTACCCGACAATTTTGCTTTCAAAATTGTAAGCTTCGCATCGTCTTTTAATATTTGTTTAGTTAAGTCCTCAAATTGTCTGAGAAAATACTCGCAATCACTTAACTTTTTCCCATCGAAATTCGGGATTAGAGAAATTATTGTGTCCACTGATGGATCTGCCATCGTGTTACTCGAATCAATTTGCTTTTGTTTATTTAACTTTTTTATATGCCCTCGCGTTAATACGCCAGAAAAACTCGAGTTCAAGCTATTTCTATGATTTCTACGATTATTTTTTGGCATTCAGCTTTTTGATAATTAAAATTTATTTAGATACTGAATTCTAAATCTAACTTTAAAAATGCATGGAAATTCTTACCCCTAAAAATATTATTAAGCCAAGTGTAAACATTTGCAAAATTTTCAAAGATATCAAAATATAAATGCATTATACAATAAAGTATACAGTATCAAAATATATATGCATTAACAATCTACTAATGCACTATTTTATCTGCTACATAAATCCTTATCTTTTTATTCTTTTATTATTCATATCATTTTACGATATCATTTGATTTTTTTTTATGATTTACTTTCTTAGCACAATGTTTCAGTATACTGTTAAAGATCAAATGCAAAGTTCGTATAAGAGTAACATAAAATATACATACAATTACGAATATACTGATTTTTCTAAGTTGAATACTGATATTTACGAAATCACCGACTTGCTGGTAGTGGAGCCTTTTAGAGGAAGTCAAACAAACAATCAAAATAAAAAAATCTCCATTTAATCTTCCAATAACTTATCATTAAAAGAGTTGAAATTATTCTAATTGACAGTTTCATAATTATTATTTTGCAATATACTATATAGATTGTAAATTTCCTCAATTTGAATATAAAATTTTAAATTGATTACTTTTAACATGAGCCTGTATTTTAGAATACATTAAAGGTATTTAACTTAATGTTTGACAATAACCCAGTTGCAATTTTTTTAATCATTAAAATTGAAAACTCAATTAACAATAATTAAGAACTGGACGGCACCAGTGAATTATATAGGAATTGCAGATGTTGAAGAGAAATATGCATGGCTCAGTTATAATATTTATTTAAGATTTTATCCTTTAATTTCCCTTTTAATTGCTGCCCATTCCAACATAACCCTTTTGCTGGGACAAGTTGATCAAAATTAAAGCTTAGAATTAAATACATAAAGGTTTCTCTGGGGTTGGCTAATAGAATAAATTAATTTATTCAGAAAATAATAATAAAAGGAATCCATAGAGATTAAATTTTGGATATGTTCCCCCCATTGCATTGTGTAATTTCGAAGTAGCCCATTACCCTTTTTGAGAATGATCATTCTTGCCCTTAGCTGACTTTTAAAATGGAAATCTAAATAAACAAACACATACTAGATAATTTAAATGAGAAGACTCCAAATAATTAACACTATTATTTATTTACAATATTTACAGTTATTTCAAGAAAAAAAAAAGATTTATCAGAACACATCTGATTTAATTTCCTAACAAAATTTCTCCTATAATATTGGCATTAACACTTTGATCCTTGCAAAGGATACTTATATTTGTTTGTATTTATATTTAAATTGATCTTTGACAACATTATTTGTTTACAATTAAAATACTGACTTCCATTTGTGACTAAAGTCACACTACCAGCTTCTCTTATAATATTTTGATAAAATAAAATAAACTGGGGATTTACTTAGGTCAGAGTCATATTTACCTCTACACATTGATTGAAGAAGGTTTCTCTTTGTATCAGAGCTCTCTTTCCGCTAACTAAATAGCACTGCACTTATTGAAAATGTTCATTTCACAAAACTTAGCTTAACTTCCCCACTCTCCATATATGTTGTTCGGGTTCGTTGCTTTCTTACCATCAGAATTGCCACTCACTCTATTTTCCTCTTTCGGACCGCACAAAACTCATCGCGTCATTTTATTTCACCTCTTCCTTTCGCTTCTGAGATCGATGTGTGTTCTGTTTTCATTCTTTTTCACAACTCCTTTTTCATCACCACGGTGGGCCGTACTTCGTTCTGCCCAAAATTTGCATGACAGTGCTTTAAGCCCATCCTTCTTTTTTTTCATTGGGTAGTTGATCTCCCGTTTTAACTGAAATTTGCATAACAGAGGGTCAGTTTCACCTCCTCTTTACCAACCCCAACCAATGGCTATGCATCAGTTGTTTCTGTAGCGTGTTGTTTTCTTTCTCGGAACTACATGTGTGTTCTTTGATATTATCTCCCAGACCAACTTAAATCAAAGTTCTTCTTATTTGACTTTTATGGCTTAAAATTGTCGCCAGCGAGTCTCTGGTCATAAATTTGTCATCCTAAATCTTTCAACTGAGGCGACTTATGGGAAAGTCCCGATAATGTACTTTCCTTACATTAATCATGCTTTATGTCAAATAAATGTTTCTTCTATTTATCATTAGCCCTTTTTGTTCCACTCAACGTAACACCCTTCATAAATATTTTTGCGGTTTTTTACCACTAAACGTGGTTGGCGACCCAATGTCTATGTTACGTGTTCAATCCTCTTGATGCCTTCTATCACCCCTCTTAATTTGTCGGTCGAATTTTGGAACAACCTGTATATATTTGACCTAATGATGGTTGAATAGATCAATAATTTATTTAAATATTCTCAGCGAAGATATACAATCTCTGCAATAAATATTTCATATGAAATTATTGAGAAAAATAGATTCTAAATGAGGAGTGTTGTTAAACGTTAACGAAAATGCATATAAAAATTACTCTGGGAGCTACATTTAATGGAACTAAGTAAAAACCATTAAGGCCAGTTTCTGAATTGAAAAAATCATATAAAATTTTAAAAAGCTAAACAACCTTAATGTATTTATCTACTTCAGTTTTCAAGAGCTTTTATTAAGTTACTGATTTATTAATACTTTTCATCAGAATCAAAAAGCTAAACAACATCTTTTTAATACCGTAAAGTGTATTTCTTAACGATAATCTTGATAGCGATTCAAAAGTAAATTTTTAAGTTATGAACTTTGCATGTATACTGTATATATACTTGTTCATATAAAAATAATTTCTAAAAACGAAGACGCCTCTTGTTTTTGAAGCACTTCAATTGAAAGAGGTATTACGAATACCATGATAGATAAAAACAAAACAAAACAGAACAGGTATAACCACATCTATAACATTGTTCACTTTTTAATCATTTGAATACGAATAAACATTCTAAAATATATATTGTAATAAATTTAATAGGAAATTAAGTAATAATAATTATTCCTAATGAAGATATATAATCAAGCATTTTAACATTTTGCTTTATATGAAATTTGACGTCAATATGAGAAATACTGGAAGTGCAAATATTTCGGTCAACGATGCATATATACTGCCAACTACAGCCCAAATTATTAAACGTCATCTTTATAGCCACGTTTAATGGGCAGTTCTAGAATTTATTGTTATGTCGTCCTATTTCACGGAAAATGAAATAAATATGTTGAAATTATTAGAATGAATCCTTTATTGTTGAAGATAAGAAGAAACTCGGTTCGTCCTCAACTCAGACATCTTGTATTTTTGACGAAATGAGAATATTGTGACACTGGTTTTCTCTGAAAGAAAAAAATATTCGCGCTACAGTTACTATCAAGCAGTTAATTTTGATTTAACACTTTATGACCACCCTTTATAATTACGAAGTCTTAGTAGAATCAAGATTATAGAACATCATTCATTAGCAATAAAAGTGACTAGCTGAAAAACGGTTGCTGTATGTGTTTTAAGAATTTTACTTGCTTTATGTGTTGTTAGGTGTTGTTACATCGGTACGTTTCCATATCGTATGTGTTGTCTTTGTTTATATCTAAGTTTGTATGTATGTATGGTTCATATATTATAGAACTTACAAATTTACGCATATGAGGAATTACGTATGTAATTATGGGGGTAATATTGAGGGTTAAATATAGAGATAAATAATATATGGTGACAATTAAATTTAAATAGTATTTATCATTTATAATCCATCTTGTGTATACATAAAATGGGCCAAAATCGCAATATTTTTTTCTCCATTATATTACAATACATGTAATTATAAACATATACGAGATTTTCACCAACTTATGTCACACATACTAAGTACCTAATACTTATTTCAGATCACACTCTAAAGAAACATGTTTTTGCTCCAGACGCTTGAGACATAAATTATATTTTGACTTCCAGAACACGTATATCCTGTAACATAGAGATTGTCGTCTAAAATCTTTCCTATAAAATATGTGATGTATCGTTTAGATAAAAAAAAATATCCAGAGATAAAAATTTACCGTCTGTTAACAGTATTATTTATTAAGTTTTAATCGTTGCTTTTCTATATTATAAAACGAAACATGTTAGTGATTAATACTGACATCATATTCACGGTGGCAAAACCTGGACAATATATTTTTTTTTCTGGACAGCACACAATTCTAATTTTTACACCAATAAAATAAATGTTCGTTCAAATTAATTTTTTTTAACTGTATCTCAATATAATGATTTTTGTTTTATATTTTTAAAATAATTTTCATGCATGATTTTTGCACCCGGATTATCTTGTGCAACCGGATTACGAAAGATTAATACATAATATATTAGATTAATAGAATAAGATAATTATTAAATCGAATAGATTAATAATCTATTTAAAACAATAGATATACTTCAGCATTTGTTTACGGCTAATATTTCATCACGAAATGAAAAATTCATCAGTAAATAATTAAAATAATATACATAAAACATATGTTTAACAGACATTTAATCTTACTCGATTCTTAAACTACTAAAATTATCAGAATCAAACTCTCTTCTGTAAGTAGCAATATTTTAGGCTATTTACTCTTGGAAAGTTAGGGTGAAGTACTCTTAGATTAGTAAATTATAGCTTTTAACTAATTTCAAAATTTTATTTGACTACGTTACGTAATTGAAATTTTTCATATAAAAAATGCTTTTTTGTTGTTGTTAAGACCAATCTAAAAATATTTTTTAAATCTAAAAATTCGATTACATTTTTCAATAAAAAACTTGTTTTAACCTTTATTCTGAAACACGGTTAGCCTTTGTCGCTTCTACTAGTTTTAGTAAAAACAATTGTTATTTACGCTGCAATAAAACATATTAGCATTTGATTAAATCAAACACGACACTTGAGACATAAACAGTTTCAACTAAGTTTTTCCAGTAAGTAGTTTTACAATTGAAATATTTGTATATGTGCATAGGAAACTGATTGTAGTACTACGCCAATTTGATAATGAATTGCTATTCGAAGTGCGCGAAAAATCAATTTAGCTTCGACAGTCATTCAGAATGGCAGAAACGAAGCTCATTTTAAGCTGAAAATTAAGGTAAAGATAGATTTAAACTGACGCACAGTGGGGCAAAATCCCGAAAAGCTGGCCAAGATATGAAAATGTTATTCCAATTGGATGAAACTTCATACACAGGTGTTTTCAGGATGCTGATTACGATTCCGTAGTTAAAATTTAAAAAAAATCTAAATGGGAAAAGTAGCATGCCCCCGTGCGGGACGCACCGCACACAATCGACCTCCGATTCCAAGTCCTGAGATACTTTTATTGCGCCAGTAGCTTTGTCTCGCTACGGCGCTTCGTCCGGCCAGAGAGCCGCACCTCACTGCGAACCCTACAACCTAGTACCCACGAGTTGACGACACAGGTCGCTATGACAGTAACCCCACTCTGAAGAAACTCCCCACAGGACGGACCCGTGGTAAGCTGGCGAAGGCCACCCGCCGACTTCGTCGCCGAAACTCCATGAGGGAAATCGGTTTCTAGGTCGTCGTGCTGCCGCGACAACTTTTGCTCTACCACAATTCAAGGAGTGTGAAAACATACATAGGTAGTCACTTTACCTCTCCTAGTGGACACATATCATATCACTACTACATATATATCACTACAAAAGAGCGGGAGGTGCTTCTGGCCAACCCGGGACCTCGAAGAAAACTGATCCCAAAGCGCATAGTCACGCCTGGCTGGGCTTTCCTTCACCAAGGGGATACCCGCGAGGTATTTATTACCCGCTGGTTTCCCAGGTTGATACCAAGTGACCCGGCAACCTTTGGGAGATTATGCTCATAAAATATGCACTAAAATGAAGAGGAAAAATCCACTACCGCACTCTGAGGGACGTGGAATCAAGCGCGCTAAAGAAGCGGGCCCGGCCGGGTTAATAATCACTCAACGAAGGAATTCCCTCGAGAGATCGATGCCTGCTTACGAGACAAGTCTCAAGCCTGCGAACTCTATCATCATAGATAACACACTCCAAGGTATTACCCGCGAGGCAATAATTACCCCCTGGGCAAGCTCAGGTTTACGCCCAACGACCCCCTCGGAGAGCAGTGCCGGCTTACAAGACAAGTCTCAAGCATGCGTACTATTCACCATTACCTCTACCTCCGCCTCCTGCACCGCGGGGACCACGGGCGATCGGCGGTGCGTTCAACTGCGGTCTTTGACCGCGAAGAGCTCGGTGATTGCGGCCAGCTCTTCGGCGACCAAGGTTTTGATCTAACGTACGCATAAGGAGTCGGTGAATAATCAGCCGAATTCCCTTCCTTGCATAGCCGTCCAGGCAGAGATCGCATGGCGCACGCGTCCGAAAGTCGCGAGGAATGTACTTTTACCGCACAGACTTCCAGAGCACGCACCGAAAAAGTACGTGGCTCATGTTACTTACCCCGACTCCGCAAAAACATGTAGAGTTGTGGTAGAAGAAACGAGCTTGATGGTCACCGAAGGTGCCGTGTCCGTGAAGACTTGCTTAAGGGGCCGCTTCACAGATTTCTTTTTCCGTTTCTCATAAAATACTCGTCTTGATCAGTTGTATGTAGGCGTCACTATGTGCAAATGATTGAGAGAAAAATTCTCCAATTAGAACAGAACAGTTTAAACAGGGATCAGATATCACTGTTGGGTACCGATTATATGAGGCGTACATTTCGTTTTGAAGGGAGAGGGAGGGGGGAATCAACCCTCTTCCTATATTTGAACGTCTTTTGACCCCTTGGCTTGACCTCAGAAAGAGAGGGGGGAAGAGGTGTTTGAAAGAGTGGTAGATATTCTATTTCACTCTATTAAAAAAGAATGAAAGAAAGAGAGGAAAATGCAAATAGTAATAAGAAAAATTCTAATGAATCAGTCAGTCACAAAATTAGTATGCAGAAATTTTCAATATCTGGCTAAAACGTTTATTTTTCAGATTATGCGGGATTCCCATTGTTATTTAATTTTTAAATAATTTCAAGAATCAATTTTTCACTTTCTAAGAGTTTAGTGTTTAAATGCAATTTTTCAGATGAAACCGAGTAAAAATTTTCCCCGGCGATAAAATTTTGAATCGACTTGATCCTGTGAAACATTGTCCATTAATTAATTAACTATAGCTATTTATGTTAATTATTTTATAATTAACAACATTGAATTTAATAACTAATATAATAATTATTAATTTAGATTTAATCTTTCGTGTGTTATTCCAGTTATTATTTTGCCATATATACACACATTGAGTAGGAAAATTCAAAGTAGAGACATTGCATTCTAATTCAACTATGCTGCATTGATATATATGAATTTTAAATCTTAAATTAAATAAAAAAAAAATAAAGTACATGGTTAAAAATACTTGAGACATAAAATATTCCGAAAGGACAAAAATAAAATAAAAGTGTTGAATATGACATTAAAAAAAAGAAAAAAAAATCTTATAAAGATACAAAGTGAAAATATACTGTATTATATTATAATCTACTTATTACACAAAAATGGAACATCAAATGGACAAATTTGGAGATTTTCTAAAAAATGGAATTATAAAAATAAACAATTTATAGGATTTCCTGTTCTAGAAGGTAGATTTTTTATAAATTTTATTAAAAGTTTATTGTATCAGAGCCCAGCGCAATGTCGCGCAGACCCCTGGCAAATTACTTAGTGGGGCCAAACGTCTCTAACTGCAATATTCGACTACTAAAAATCCTTTTTAAAAATTGTATATAGCATAGAATAATTTAGTAGCGTATAAAATGTATGAAAAATAACATGCGAATTCTTTCACATGTAATGTGTATAGTTATTTTTAAATTCTAAAAACCTTCTGTCCTTTAGAATAATTTAAATATTTATTTTTGGAATTTAATGTTATTTCCTGACAAATATATCAACTTTGGCTGTAAGAAATAAAGTTAATACAATACTAACCTTTTTCGTGAAAAAACCTTTAAAGACAAATTTAGAGCAGTAATATCATTATTTTACACAGAATAACGTTATTTTGAATTGCATAGAGAGACTCAGGGCCCCTAAAAGAAGACTTCAACGCGAGGGCAGCCCGTTTGCCCGATGGTTGAGCCGGCCCTGCGACGTGACAATAATATGCATGCTTTCGGTTATTGAAGCATTTACAAAAATAATCAAAGAAACATGCGTTAATTCTGTAATGGAAATGGAGTTCATCTTTCTCTCTCTCTCATTATATATATAAACCGTAGATTAAAAACGATTATATTATATAAAACCGTTTTCAATCTATGGCTGGGATCTAGGTCTCCCCGAAACTTATCCTTTATTTCCTGCTAATAAAGTGGTAATTAGTCCTGCAACTCTACCCGAAACCGCAAATTTCATTTGAAGTCAACCCGCAACCCGACCCTGAACCCGAAATATTTCAACGCGCAACCGATTCGAACCCGAGATGAAAGGAAAGTAAACTATGTTTTTATGCATGTATGAAAAGTAATCTGCAATTATATCTCTAATACCAATTTTATCTTTTATATAGAAAAAATGGACATGTCTATATTCTTTTCCAAATGTATATAGTAAAACCTCTGAATAGGGGACGCCTCGGAATCGTTGTATAGAATTCTAAATCGGGTCGGGGCGACTAATTTTCTGTCTGCGGGCCGGGTTCACTCTAAAATAACTCTTGCGGGCAAGATTTGCGTTTTTTGGAAGCCAGGCTGATGGGATTTTCACAAAAATGTGGAACAGAACTGTTTCAGTTAAAAATAAATGCGTATTTGAATATGAATGAGTATATATTCAATTTACTGCATGAGAAATAAAATGTATATGTCGTAGGCTAATTGGGAAATCCGGCTCTTTGCAAAGAGCCGGTCAAATTGGAGATTCATTTCCCTTTTCCCAATCAGCCTGATGTTTTTCAGGCTTATTGCAAAGAGCCTAGACAACGTTAGGCTAATTGTAATATGGTCATTTATTTTTCAATCAGCCTGACATTTTTTAGACTCATTGCAAAGTGCCTAGATAGCGTTAGGCTAATTGAAAAATGACCATGCCTATTTAGAAAATGACCAGTTCTTTGTCAAAATATGGTGTTGTACCCAACTCGAACCTGAAAATTCCATTCGAAGTCAACCCGAACACGACAGAAAAAAGGTTGGTTATCGAGCGCAAATTGTGAGAAGACTCTTGGAGTCCGTGCAGGAAGCCGAGAAGGCAGTTGACCTGCTGCGTAGATTTATCGAAACAAACGATAATATTCGAACAGAAGCGTTTGGTGCCATTGCTACGTTACAGAAAACTGTGCAATTGCAAAAAGATTCTGTGAGACGACAGACTTCAATTAAAGATTTTTTCTTCAGAAAAAACTCAATGTATTTCTTGATGAAGAATTGGATATTGTATTTAATCAAAACAGGTATGTGTATAACACAATTTCGAAATTATATTAAAACGTTGTAAATAGTAATTTTTTAATTATTAGTAGATTGTACATAAACTTTTTAATGAATCTTATTTTTTACAGCAAAACACAATTTCTAAGATTTAAGTTTTTTAATTTTGTCAAAACCTTGATAACTCGAAACCTCTATATCTCGAATTTTTTTTATCTTCCCCAGAGATTCGAGATATCGAGGTTATACTGTATAAGAAATGTGATCATAGATTATTCTTTCTTTGCGGTATAGTTACGTTATTTTTTTCTTCTCTCGGAATATGAAATACATTACCAACATTTCGTTTTTGATACACACAAAAACGCATGTATCGTATCTGTGATAATTTATGCACGCATACATATGTTGCTTGAGTGTAGATTAGGTGAATGATACGTCTGAATACTGGACACTTCCACTGTTCAGACGTAAAATCTTACAAATATTTAAATGTTAGGAAATGAAAAAGTGTTCGCTAAGTAGTGGTGCTCGCTTTTCCAGAATGTGCGTTATGGAAGTTTTATTATGTATAGAATTTTAACCTGAAAATTATTTTTGACATTCTTTTGAAAAATCGGGTTAAACCGATACCAACCCGTAAGAGTAAAAAAAAAAACCCGAAACCGTCTAACTGAATCTGCAGTTTGACGAAAATTCGTGCATTAGTTCTTGAGATAGAGCTATTGCGGAAATTGTGAAAATGCAATATAGCAGCGCCACCTGTTGGGCGATTTACACCAAAAACCAATAAGTACCAATTTATATCAAGATCTAACTGAATCTAAAGTTTTATTAAATTCCGTGCATTAGTTCTGCGATAAAGCTATGCGAAAATCCTGAAAAATGCAATATAGCAGTGCCACCTATCGGGCGATTCACACCAAAAAATAATCAGTACCAATTTGTATCAGGGAATAACTGAATCTAAAGTTTTATTAAATTCCGTGCATTAGTTCTTGAGATAGAGCGCCCACAAAATTTTTGTGACAAACAGACATATATACACACAGAGACAGACAGACATTTTCTAATAAACAGTTAAATCGTGTTCAGGACCTTCTGAAAAGTATAAATCCGTTGAAACTGAAAGTTGAAATTTTCCACGAATACAATACTTTCTTCTTGCAAATATAGAAGAAAGTAATTTTTTTTTCTTTGTAGAGCTTTAAAATTACAATTTTCTTTTATCAACTTTTTCTTCCATTCTGTACTACGTTGATTTTATTAATGTATCTTCATTAGAATGTTATTATTGTCTAGACATTTTTAAAATCATTGTTTATGTATATCTAAATAGTCATTTCTGAGTATAAACTGATAAAATATATTTTTTTTTGTATTGAAATAAGATTTAAAGAAAAAAGTACAGTACAGATACAGTACAGATATAGAGAATATGCAGTACAGATAGAGAGGAGTATACAGTACAGATAGAGAGGAGTATACAGTACAGATAGAGAGAGGAGGGGGGGGAGATTTGGTATCCTAGGTATGCTATCCTATCATATATTTTATTATACGAACTTGCTTGTGTCTTTTGATTTCATTGACATTGCAATAGCAAAAGATTTTGGGAAATATTTTGCAATAAAATTTATAAAACATTTACTGAAATTAACAGGTGAAATGTTAAAAAGTATAAAAATATAAGCAATAAATGAAAGAAATTTGAAAACTGCAACAGAAAAAAAAAACCTTTTTGAAAATTTCCATTATTTACATAATACAACATGTATAACGTTGAAGACATTGAACACCATAGCAAAATGCAGACATAAAAATATCTGACGATATTTCTTAAATAATTAAGTACGAATATAATAATATAATATAAATAAAATTATTTTCTTGCTGTACGTTTGCATTGTACCTTTGTAAAAACATTGTAACTTTAATTAATAATACTATATTTCATATTTTAAATCGTGAATTTTTTACACACAAACTCCTTGCAAGAAATTTTTTTTTTCATCAAGGTAATTTAGGAGGCATCACATTGATTACATGGCAGATTAAGCATTATGAGTATAACCATTGAATGTAAGAAATTATAAAAGTACCAGACTGAATCGCAGAAATGAAAAATATTCTTTATATTTCAATAAACATAACGTACTATCCTGAATTACAGAAGATCATTGTGACATTTCTGAGTCTAAAATGATAATATATATATATATATATATATATATATACATTTTTTTTTTTTTTTTTTTTTTTTTTTTTTTTGTATTGAAATAAGATTTAAAGAAAAAAAAATCAAACATTTAGCATTGGTAATAATGAGTTCCTATTTTAGCTAAAATGTATATGAATTAGATATATCTAGAGATAAAAATCATGCTATTTGTGATTTAGATTAGTCTTGTTTTATTACATTAGTCTTGTTTTATTAAATAGCATCAAGTTGTTTAAATAATATAAAATAAATACAAACTGTTAAAAATTTTAAACATACAAAAAATAGATCAATTTTTATTTAACTTTATTTACAATTCAACATTTAAAGAAATTATAATCTATATACATATACAGTACAGATAGGAAGGAGGGAGATTTGGTCTTATATTTTATCATACGAACTTGTTTGTTGTCTTTTGATTTCATTGACATTGCAATAGCAAAAGAATTTGGGAAATATTTTGCAATAAAACTTATAAAACATTTACTGAAATTGACAGGTGAAATGTTAAAAAGAATAATAAAAATATAAGCAATAAATGAAAGAAATTCGAAAGCTGCAACAGGAAAAAAAAAAAAAAACCTTTTTGAAAATTTCCATTATTTACATAATACAACATGTATAACGTTGAAGACATTGAACACCATAGCAAAATGCAGACATAAAAATATCTGACGATATTTCTTAAATAATTACATAAAAGAAACTGGCACATTGTAATAGCAAAACAATTTGGGAAATATATTGAGCAGTATTATTTCATTGATTAATTACCTCATTTTTAAAAAAATATATAAGTAGCTTTATTTAATAAATGAAACATATATCTCCTGTGTGTATATATAAATAAAATTTCTGTTAAAAAAAAAATAATACATATACAAGGAAAGTAAATATTTCACTAAGAAAAAGGTTTAATTCTTTCTGACTTGCCTCTTTGAAACGAAAATTCTGTTTATAGTAAACAAGTAAGGTGTCTTTTCTTTCATGGGAGAACATTTACCTAAGGCGATGAGGGTGTAATTGGACACCTTTCCCCGTGTCCTCGGACCCGAGAACGAGGGGGGTGTGAAGTTGTCCTAGCTCATTAATCAGTTACATCTCACCCACACAGATTTCACCCCTGTGACTTCCCCCTTAAGCCGGCGGAGGCGGGAGTTTTAAGGGAAATGCTACTTTTTCACAACATTTTTTTGTACAAGTATGCAAATCACACTTAATCTAATTTGTACAAAATTAAAAGAAAATTATATTTGGGAAGTTTGAACTTTCATAAATCCGAGTTAGTTTTTAGAATTTTAGAACTGTTTGTTTTTCAGCTTTTACAAGCTTTTTATCAGAAACAACCACATTTTTTGTCGAATCAAAAAATGTGGGTTTTTTCCATTTCGTTTACCACTAAATGACTAAAGTAAACGAAAAATTATAAACTAACACCGCTCAGTAAAGGTTTCAAGTATCTAAAGTCAAAAAAATTTTGGGAAAATATTTAAATGCAAATGAGAAATAGCACTACGCGTGTTACATTGGTTTAACATTAGCTACGAAAGTCAAGAGGCTCTGTGAAGCGGCCCCTTAATGTAGAAATCGCCCTGCAGTCGGCGGATGCTGACGCGTGGGAAAGATTCATATGCCTTGCGGCCGGTCTCAGATCGGTCCCATCTCTCCTGCCATTTAGACAAAATTTGTCCAAAAACGTCTTTTTTGGCTTGGCGGCGCGTGACTAAAATCACTACATCGACAGACTGTCGTGCCGTGGCTTCTTTTGCCAATATGTCCGCCATTTCATTAAAGATGTGACCGACATGAGCCCGCATCCAGTGCAAATGAACCTCAATTCCTGTGGTTTTAATCAGGTCTTTAATCTCGGCAATGGCCCTGTGCTGAGGCACAAGTCTGTGAAGCGCCTGAAGCACCGACCTCGAGTCTGAGAAGACGTCGAGTTCCCCGAGACCTGTCAGATGGGCATGGGTGATTGTTTCCTTGATCGCATGAACCTCGGCCGCAAACACTTCCGCACCGTCCGAGAGACGGAACTGGTTCTCCTCTACTACTTGATCCTCTGACACAGCAAGGAATGCACAACCTACTGTGTCGTCCTCTTGCTTGGATCCATCCGTGTAATAAATCAAAATGGGAAATCCAATATGACGGACTAAAAATTTAAATGTTTTGAAAGCTATTCAATTTGTATGAAATTTCGGATACAAGTGCTTTGAAGAATGCTAATTACGATTCAAAAGTTAAAATTAAAAGCTAAAATGACGAATTAGTATAGATACCGAAAGCATCCAGTTGAAAATTGTTAATAACATTTTCAAATTGTTTCAAGAATAATTTTCTCATTTAAAAATCTCTTCTTATGTAGAAATAGTATTCATTGTAAACATTCCCTCATGACAACATTTTGTGATTTTCATATCCCTGAAAATCGGTTTAAATTGGAACTTTTTTAATTATACCCAACCACTGGCAAAAATCTGACAAAACTCAAAATTCTTATTCTTTTAAAATATCATTGTACAGCTGCGGCAGAAAGACATAAACACTTTTTCCAGTCATTCTAGAAAAGAATGTCAAAAAAAAAGCGAGGATAGATAAGGGATAGCCCACGGTTTCTATATATTAATAATATCAACCATGCAAATGCTTAAAAATCACACAGAATATTTGTCTTTATATTCTTATCAATAACAACTCATACCCGTTTCAAACTGATTTTCAAAGGGTTGTAAAACATTTTAAGAAACTTAGACTAGCGACTAATAACTAGTCGTTGGGGGGTAATGCTCTATTACTGAACTGCGTAAAAGAAACATTCTCATATCTCTAAAAATGATAATCATATTAACTAACAGTTTACTGCGTTGGATTAAGTGTCTCATTTCCAATTGAAATACATCTTTGAGTTGAAATTTGGATGAAATACAGGGTCATGAAAAATTGAAGACTGTGTAAAATAGGATTACAAATATCTCGGCAACTAATAGTCCGATCGACTTCATTCTTTATGCAAAATTTATGTTTTTTAATTGTCTTTTATGTTCACTCCTTAAAATAAACAATTTCGAAACATTTTATGTACCTTTTATCGTAACGAATATTTCGAGAGTCCGAAAAAAACAGTTCCGGAAAATCGAGGTTACTGAAATTCAAAATTCTTCTATCCATTATTACATACTAAGTACATACCAAATTCCAAGCCTCTATCTCAACTTGTTCGGGAGATAGAGCGTTTACAAACACACAGACGAACGGGATTTTTTTTTTTTTTTTTTAAATATTTTTTCGGAATTTCCAGTGTCTGAAACGTGTAAATCCGTCAATTTTTTTTTTCGATTTTTAAAATGATTACAAGACTATACTACGTATGATGATAAGTAAAAGTGACATTTCTACTTGTTTTTGCAAAAAACCTGCACGAAATGTAAAATGGCAGTTTTTGGCAGCTGGTTTTTTCATTATCCATTAGATAATAGTTCAGGACATTATCTCCTTAAATTTCGTCGCGGAACACTGTGGAACTTATAAACTTTCTGATGTTTGAAAACAAAAAAAAAATATATTGTTTAAAAATATTTTAATCAAAAATAATCATGACACTATTAATTTTTATGCGGTTAATATAATTTTTCTAATGCATGCTAATAATTTACACACCATCATCGTGTGAATCCATTTTACAGAATTAAAATTGGATGATATGGAAAAATGTAGCACTTGTTTAGAAGAACCACTGTTTTACTCTCTTTTTTCACCTCAGATGATACTTCCCCAAACGTCACTTTTAGAATGATGCATGTTGTCAGGGAAGCGAGAAAACCTTTTTCTAAATACAGATTCTGACCCTCCAAACATTATTCTAGTCAACTGTATAATCAAAATTCCCGAAATAGTAACTTTATTTTTCGACTTTTGGCCAGCTTTTCGGAATTTTGCCCCACTGTGTGACGATGAAGATTTAAACATTGGAATTTATAAGACATTGAACATTAAACAGATTGATCGGTGGTTTAAAGCTAGCCCGTTGGATACAAGCTCGTTTTAGATCGAGTCTCTTAGCCTATTTTAGACTAGCAGTATCTTCACATTTTATTGAAAATCAGCCACTATTAGTTAAAGATATCCTTTTATCAAAGATATCAATACTTAACTTGTTATCTTATCAATGATATGGTAATAAAAAATATGAAATACTTATCCATTAAAATGTAGAGAAATTGGAATTCATTTACCTGATAATGTTTCTAGATCTGAAAACATGTGATTTAAATGTCAATGAGGACTGAGCACTGCAGCGATGAATCAGATGGTATTTCTTTCTTGTCAAAATGTGACCAAAATGTGATTCTTACCAAAATGTCCCTCAATGCAAATGCCATCACCTTCTATTAACTTATTTAACAACTAGTCTGTATTCAGACCCTAGCCTATATTTGGACCTTCTACTCTATTATTAAATATAGTTACGTTTCAAGACTGCAAGTGAGTACTTACGAAATAGATAAACAAATTAATAATATTCGAATGTAAATATCATTATAATATGTAGATTTACCTTACATTTGAGTAGCGTTTAGAGGTGTCTTCTGTACAGGGCTTTTTAAGGCTTTTTATGTCATTTATGTATTTCTTCAAAATAATATACTGAATCTTCTACATGATATAATGTAAAAAAATCCACCACATTAGTAAGTTCTTTAATCCCCTTTAATGAATATCTAGATGCACGTTTCAATGAATCAGAACAAGAAAAATAACTTTTAGTGTATGACACTTTGTACAGTCTTTTGTGCCTAACAAGATATAATTACATAAAAGTTCACTGTAGTTTTGGTTTGCTATTTAGAGATAAATAACCATTTTTTTACATAAATTAAAAATATTTTCTAAAAAATATAGAAAATGACATTTAATGTTTTGTCTCAAGACTTCCATCAATGAGAAATTTGTTTGTATAGATTTTCTTAAGAATATGTTTATTTATTTATGTGTTTTATAGTGTGCAACTTATATGCTTAAATTTATCTGTCATAAATGCATATTATATGCACCGATGTCCAGAAATTAAGAGGCACTGACCGATTTCAGATTTTTTTTCGAATATCTACCGAAATTCGCGAGGAAATGCTCGAAATCCCCTTGAACTTTGAGGATGTAAAGAACGTGTTTGACTTTTTGACAATTCGGGGTGTAATAAATAATTAATAAAAAAAATATTTGCGTTTCCCTAAGACATAAAAAATACACAAAATTATCCGTCACTGTAGCAAATGACTATGTAGGTCTTGTTCAACGTTTTGCTACATTTGTTTAAGAAAAGCTTGCATATTATTGAAGATGTTAACGCTTCTGTGAAAAATACAAATTGTTTTTCATTTATAACAAGCAGAGTTTTCAACAGAATTTAACACCGCTTTCCAAACACTTGACAAATATTTTTAGAAATAGTATATTGCAATTAAAATATTAATATATTGAATATTTGATGTTGTATGGATATTTGTATGAAATAAATTTTAACTGCGCATGTGCGAACTACAGTGAAGATTTTTTGTCATCATATGGTATTCAATACTATAGAACAACTCATATAAAAAGATCAGTCAAATATCGTGAAAATTCAAAAATATAAAGGTAATAAAGTGAGCTAATTGATAAACTGGATTGGAAATCCCATAGGATTATATGGGATTTCCTCCCAAATTTATCAATTAGCTCACTGTATTGCCTGTATCTTTTTGAGTTTTCACGATATTTGACTGGTAAGCATTTTGAGCAGCTGGATTTTGAGCATTTTCTTTTTCTTGGGGAAACGCAAATATTATTTTATTTTTAAATTTATTATTCCCCCCCCCACCCTAATTGTCGTCGGGACTAAATATTCACTGAAAAACATGATATTATTTCCATCCTCAAAGTTCAAGGGCATTTCAGGCATTTCCTCACGAATCGTAGTAGATATTGACAAAACGTCGGAAATCGATCACTGCCCCTTAATTTCATGACATCAGTGTACTTACACACATACGTACATGTAAAACCTTTCAATACACACAAAAGATAAATTAACCCTTTTTATTCAATAAATGAACTTGTGATAGGAGTAAAATGCAACAATGTGTCGCTTTCCAAAAAATATTGCATAATTTTATAATTTCCATATGCTTCACGTGTAATATATCTACCATTCTTCTTAGAGAAATCAAGTACTCACTTTTCAAAATGTCTATATGATTCTGTTAAACTGTCAATGAAATATGCGCACATTAAATATAAATTTTTAAATTAAATTTACACTCTTTTACATGGATGGCTTACATGATATTTGTAGGAAAATAAAACAAGGATGAAAAATCATGCGTCACACATATATTATGAATAACTTTTCTTACATCCCGAAATCTGTCACGAAACTTCATAGTTAAATAATGTGAAGGAAGGTAAATAAGCGAAATATTTAGAAAACATATAACACATTTTAAATTCCATTTTTATCAATTTTCTTCCATAGTAAAAATATATGCCGAATTATTTTTGCAGCCATGTATACATAATATAGATTTTCTACGTGCTACATAGCATGCTAAAATTTAGTTCGGTTAGAAAATTCACTTTTAGCAATTTTCGCAAATATATGGAAATGAAGTGGAAATTTTATTAGTATACTCTCACTTCTGTTAGCATACCACACATAGTTCAGCATGACAGTGCAGAACAAAATTCAAAACTAGTCTTAAGTATTTCATGCCCAGTAATACATACGAATTTCTTTGTGTAAACCTATATATGATCAGCAGACTTACACACCATGTACTCTGCAAACATTTAGTTACACTAGTTAACGAAGCATTTCCAGAAATTATGGACCAGCTTATAGACTATAACCGAATTATTTTGTGTATCCCTATAAATGATCGATAGATACAATGCCCATCATACTTTTCAGAAAGCAAATTAAAGTACATCTCAGTAATGCATACAACTTTCTTAATGTTTGAAATAGTGTGCTAGATGCTGTCTAAAGTTTAAAGTGGTGCTAGACAATGAATTAGAGGGACAAATAAAATTTAACGACTATCCTTATAAAAATCCCCTTTTTTAAGTTCTCGATAGCAAGATCTGTAAGATTTAGTTTTAAAGAAAGTGATTTTTTATGGTGTTTTTAGATGTATGGATGTGTTTTTTCTTAAATATCAGTTAAATGAAAGCTGTACATAGAAAACTGCAAATTTCCGTATTTGAATATGTACACAGTTTTTTGTAATACAAGTGCCATATCAAAATGCTCTATTTTATGTAATTTTGTAAGTTCAAGTTATGTTTATATCAACAAATCAACAGCAGTGTAATAGATAATCGCAATTACAAATTATTATCATTAATTTGGTTTGCAAAATTTGCTAACATTTGGAATGCACTTTTATTTACTCGTAAAATTAAAATCATTCTCCAAATTTAAAAAATAAGGTAAAGAAGGACAAAAAAAGGTTGCGTTTGAAATTTTATTTATATTGTACAATTATGCCCTTCTTTTGAAGGCTTACCAACAATTACATGATATTCTATTCTGATTCTTTTAAAAGACATAAAAAAAGACAAAAGAAGTACCCTATTGTTAAGCCGCTCTTTAGCGGAAACCTGCATTCTATGTTTCGCCTTGAGCAGTTAAATTAGGAAACAATAATTATAAGTAGATAAGTTCCAGAAAAATATTACTTTTATATATTCGTACTAACTTGCCCAAAAGCTTCTAACATGGAGTAAGATTTTAAGAAGGCACTTTATTTCCGTTACTGCATCCTCTAGAGAATTCATTTATGCTTTCTAAATAATGATGATTCTTTAAGTATATATCCTAATGCTATAAAAGTATGGTCATAAAATGTTGTTTTTAAGAGAAAAATACGCGAAAGATGTTTTGAAATAAAATATATTTCCTTATTTAAAGAAGATTCTAACTTTTCTTATGTAGCATCATATTTCAAATTTACATATTCTATATTTTTAAGATAATGAATACATACGAAAATCCACAATTAAAGTATTTTTTGGTATTCGGTAAAGTTGACCCCAAAATTCGGGAGAAATAAAATATTTGTCCATTTGGAATTTCAGTATTTTCGTATAGTATTCTTCACCATATTTAAATTCACGAATTTATCAGGATTTCTGTTATTAAAAATGCAAAAAAACTATTCGAAAATACTGATATGTAAATGTAAGGACTTTCCTTCAAATTTTGAAGTCGACAGATACTCCGGAAAAATTAGTACATATAAATAGGTGCGGTCCGGGAAAAATGTGATCACCTCCTTCTTCTAGTTCTGTGGAAAATAATTTTATTAAAAGATATATATAGAATCTACTAGAAATATTTCTACTATATAGTGCTAGGAACTGATAATTGTCTTTTGACTGTACATATATCGTATATTTCGTCGTACAAACGCACTTAATATATCAGGCTATATTTTCCCTTTTTTATGTATATTCGCCGTATTACACGCACAAATACTATTGCATAGTAATCTTCATGACATATGCAGCATGAAAATATTATAAAGAAGATTAAAAACATTAATAACTATTGCGAACATAAATTTATGCGCCAGGCCAATCAGAGGACAGACGATACTAAGATGACTATTACTCTACTGAAGCTCCAAAAAGCATTTGGAACTGTACTCTGGATCAATTAACCTACCGCGTATTGTTATATAGTACATTAATTTGGAAATATCGGTATATTGTTCTAGATCGAACATTAAGTACACAGTTAAAAATTCTGTGATGGTTTGAACCAAATTTTGTTGCTGCCGTAGCTGCGATCATAAGATGGTGAAATATCGTTTCAATATTTAGAGCTTCGTTTGATACATAGCTCCAAATGTTGAAACAATATTTCACCAACTTGTATTTGAAGCTACTGCAGCACAAAAATGTGGTTTAGTCTATCACAACATATATAACAATGTACACCGTAAAGCATTTTTGGTACTTTCGTATTAGCTGCATGCCAGCGGTCTAAAGCAAAAAAGTATATATTGCAACCTTTATGATCCTGATTATTTCAGTTTTTAAGAGAATAGTTTTTTTACATGTATGTTTAATTTGTGTTTTATTTATTTATTTATTTGTGGGGTTTAAATTTCTTTTGGAAATTAACTTCTGGAATATTACATGAAAACAAACAAATGCTGAACTTTTAACATTGTTTTATGTGCGATCAGTCCAATCTTTCGTAACTGGGTCGCACACATGTTTAAAAGTATTCGTATTCATTTTTGAATTATTTTATGTACTATAGAAAATTAGTAGATAACTTAGAGATACGTTTAAAAGAAATTGCATGTGAAAGTACGATATCTGAAACTACACGACGGTGAAAATACAGAAATTGTGCGATTATTAGAAGTTTAAAAAAAATCAATATATGGAAATTTTATTGGTCAGGTAGTTGACACAATCAATATGACGCCAGTGTTATTCATGGACATATTTGTGTTTTATAATAAAGTTTCATTATCTTTCGAATTATATTCCTAATATATTAAATACATTTTCTTAAAACATACATACATTCAGATTATTATTATTATTATTATTATCATTATTTACATTTAAGTTCATTCTCATGAAATCCAAGAACAAATCTATATTGTCGTTGTTGACGTTTATAATACATTTTACGAACATATTCAGAAATTAATGGGGTTTTTTTGTTTGTTTATTTTCTTTTTTACTTTACTATTAAGTCATGTTTCTTTTAATTAAACTAGGCTATTAAACCGGGACTACTCCAGTTACAGATGCTTGATAAACTGCACAGAGCATAGATAAAAATATTTTTTTTATTAAAAAATTAATTGATTTGTTATATTTAGTTGATTGCTGTAGATCGAATATCAAGTATAGAGTTAACAATTCTGTGATGGTTTGAACCAAATTTTGTTGCTGCCGTAGTCGCAACCATAAGATTGTGAAATATCGTTTCAAAATTTGGAGCTGCGATTGAGCCATAGCTCCAAATGTTGAAACAATATTTCCCCGTCTTATAGTTGATGCTACTGAAACACCAAAATTTGGATCAACCAACTACAAAAAATATAACAATGTACAGTCGTGGAAAAAAAAAAACGGAACCCCCCCCCCACTAACTCTGCAACAAATTATAGTAGAAGGAAGTGACTGGTACCAAACGATTGGAAATAAAGTCTACTTTTAAGTGATGTATATAAAATTTGCTTAGGGGGCCATATACATATAAAAACACACCCAAACTTTGTTTTTTTCAATAGCAAGACCCAAATTTGACAACATATTTGAAATCTGCAGTTCAAACTATGCCTAGATACCAAATTTCATTAAATTCCTACGATTAGTTTCTGAGAAATTAATTACTTTATAATGAGCATATTTAAGGGGCTGTATCCAAATTGAAGTTCGGTACTCGATTGTTGAAATGCTGCAGAATGTCACCTTTTAATGTATTATGTTTTACCGATATGACCATTTTACTCACTTAATAAGTTTCGGTTATGGTTATATGCTGTAAGATAATGTTTACAAGTGTTGAATTATCCGATTTTAACCCCTTGGGGACGAGCGACACGTATGCGTGACGCATAAGATGCTCAGAATCCTCGATTTTTCCCACCAGTTATTTTTTATTGCAAGCTTTGCCTTATTATATCTTAGCATTTCCACAATTCAATTAGACGAAAATTTCTGTTTTGAAAAACCGGTGGTAAATTATTAAAAATTCTGTAATAGACTCTCGTCACGAAGGGATTAAAAAACCATAAGATTATTTGTAATTAAAATAGTCTTAGAATATGTAAATGTTATTGGAATTTTACAGGTGCTTTTATAATGCTTTTTCTCAGATTCTGCATCTATTTAACTCGTCTTTTCTTTAGTTTATTGGCAGAAACGTGAATAATATTGACAGATACAAAATTTAGAATTTAAAAAAAATAGTATAAAGCAGCGTAATGAAACAAAGTAAAAATAACAACAAAAAACCCGCAGATAAATTGTTTTTTAGTCTGAAAATAAATCCAGACATTGTTTTTTTTAGTAGCGAGAGGGGGGGGGGGGTGGTGTCTTGTTTTGAGATATGTTCGCAGAATTTACATTCCGATTTATTTGAAGACCTAAAACTAAATATATGTTATAAAGACATCTGAATAACTTTACATCCGTTATTCTCCTTCGGAATAGGGGTAATAATTCTATGATTAAACCTATTCTGGTAGTTCATTTAAAATTTTACAATTAACTCATTAATGCCTCCTGGCAAGAAAACTTGCCATATGACATTTATTATTATTTATTATTATTATTATTATTAGATTTTTTTGCACACTGCTAGCGATTGGGAAATAATCTTGCCTATCAGAAAACCATAAAAATAACTTGTAATTTTTTTTTCAATTAGCATGTTTAATCGAATAGATTTAAATACGAAAGTTATAGAAGAAATATTGTAAATTTTTCTTCGCAATAAACTACCAATATAAACCTTACCTATTAATCCATGTTGAAACAGTTTGAAGAGACACTTGAAAATGCCCAGCTATATAACGAAAACTTCTTCCAGCATGCCACATGCCAATCATTTGGCCTTTCGTTGCTTCAGTTAATTGTGGGGCCATTTTGTTTCAGCAAATACTCTACACATATACATTTATAATAAACTTCACTTCAAACATATATACTGCAGAAAAAACAATATAGCTTTATTAGACTAGAAAAGAAGCTATAAATCCATTTAAAGGTAACAAAAATGATTAAGTTTTTTCTAAGGTAGAACTGATCATATTTTCAAAAATGAGCTTTATTAATTTAAAAATAAAAGCGAAACTATTTTCCATAAATGAAAACATATATCTCATGCAAATACGTTTTACGTAATTTTAATGAAAAATTTTAAAGCAGACATTGAAAAAGTAAAAGAAATATATATATATATATACTAATAAAGGCTGGGGTTCTGGTGCCTCGCTATCTTATATCTTACTACAATCGCAGGTCTTTGTCAGAGTTGTTTAACGTAAGATCACGAAGCATTGAAATACGGTTTACGCATTGTTTATAGTGTAAGACAGACTTAATCTCTAAGTTTATCAAGTCACTATAATCCCAGCCTATGAGTATAATATTTTCTCAAAGATGGATGAGAGCTCTCCGACCCGAATATCGATTCTTACCACTAAATTTTAATAGTATTCTCCATCGTAAAGAATTTCAGAAATTTTGTCCTTGAATAAGGTAACAAATACTATTAAAATTTAGTGGTGTCAATCGGGATTTCGAGTCGAGCTACGTGTCATTTTTAATTTCATTTTTTAATGTAAATTTTCGAAACAATTGTTCAAATAAATATAAAACATTGTAGTTATTTTGGGATATTACATGTGAAGAGAGAATATTTCTCTGTTAAAATAATATTTTCTTAATTATTAAACAATATTTTAGGGTTATGGTTTAGCTTGGAGGGGCAGGATTGACAAATCTTTAATGACGTAAACTCCATGTATCTAAACGGTTTGACATTTACTTCAAGTGCAGTATTATCCTTAATGCAAATATGTGACATTGGCTGCAGTTTTTACTTCATTATAGTTTCGTGATGTGTAATGCACACGTTTTTTGAACGTGGGTTATAAAATAATTTTTAGAGGACTAAACATATCGATAATGAGTAAAACTGTCGGAATAAAGAAAAATGAAGGTTCATTTAAAAGCTTTTTCTAGCATGAATTTTTCTCATATGAGTAAGTCTAATTCTTTTAAATTACTCTGGACATAATTAACAATCAATTAAAGTTAAGGAACTTTTTCCAGGATTCACTGTCTGATCTACAACCACATTTCAAAGCACTGTATATGAAATATTTTCTTGCACCTTTACAAATTTCTAGCGTAGACTAATTGTAACATTTATATGTATTCTGTTCGGAAGTTTGTAAATTGAAACATACGTCCTTTCTCAACCATAAAGTAAGTATGGAATAACGTTTATTTATAAGTTCCTTCTATACTTAAATACTGTTATGATAATATGTATTTTTACTATTACGTGATACAGAAGAACTTTTGCTTTTATTTCTGTTTAGTAACGTAAAATTTAAAAGCATACCAAATCAATATTTTTACTTACACAGCTAAAATAGAACTTTTATACATATTTGCTTAATGCATTCAAATAATTAAAACATAAAAACATATTTTAATTGAGAATAAATTTAAAAAGAAACTAAATTGATAATTATTCTTTAAAACTGTTACGGTAAAACCATATCTTATTATAATTTCATCTATGTTGTAACGTTATGATTTATTATATGGAAATATATAAAAGGATTAGGATTTATTACATGGAATTTTATATAATTTAAATATATATATAATAATCATCGATTGTATTTAATTTTACATTCATAAAATTACTCTTTGAAGTTATAAGTTTGTAACATTAATGCATACGCTGAAAAGTTTAATAAAATCAATTCAATCAATTCAACAAAAATATACAAATACTAGCTGTTACCCGTGACTTCGTTCACGCAACATTAAAAGAAGAATAAATACATTAATTAAGCAAAATATTTCACTCCTGATAATTAAAAACGTTAATAATTAGCTAACTATTTATCACATTTCATAGGAGACAATAGGGTATTTTTTGTTATAGGGACCTTCACATAACTCAGTCTCAAAAAAGTGAAATTTTGTGCCAAATAATCGCGAAAATGAAATTGCAACCAATGCAAAAAGGAGGGCCAAATAAAATCGTGGAAAAAACAAATGTCAATTTTACCTGATAGACAATTTTACTTTTAACGCCTTTGTGAAACGTTTTAACAGACATCCTTAAAAAAAAACATTAATTGGAAATACTATATGCGTTCTCTTTAAATTCAATTCTGCCTCCTTGGTTTAATGTATAGCTGAAACAAATCTTGTTTTCTAAATGACAGTATGTTGAAAGGCAATTTTTGTTCTCCAGAATAAATTGATTCATGAAGTTTGAATATGTGAACATATGTTTTTATTTTTCGGATAATTTTACTGAAATCAAGATTTTGTTTTCACCATCTATTCAAAGTGAAAATAAATTCTGTTTTTCAGTTTTAATGCGAAAATGGTGTAAAAAATATACTGATCTGTTTTATTTCTCCTTTTTTATACACAAATATGGAGTGATTTACTTTCCGTTTTTATAGAAACTTCGTTACAAATTTACAAAAAAAATTCTTGGCATTTAATTTAATTTTTTAAATTCTGAGAGCTTGTGTGACATCCTCGGATCAATGATAACCGGTATTACGTAAATCGCGTTGCGTTCGATAGTCTAGGAGTAGTTGCGAAATACGAACACACGGTCAGATTTTAATATGATAGACTCGTGTGCATTTTCCTTTTCTTGAAATTATGATAAGATTTTTAGCAGAAAACTGTCATCTGTATATAACGGATACTAATGCTTAATAATCAGTATAGATATAAAAAAAAACATTTACATTTTTCGTTATAAATAGGGCGTGAAATCCCTCTACTTTTTATACTTACTGATCCTTGTATTATTAATGTAAGGAATTGATTCACACTCCTTTTAAAACATAGTGGAAATTAATATAATTAAATCCATTAAATCAATTAATTTAATTAAATCATTAATTAAATTAAATTAATCCATTAATTAATTAAATTAAATATAAAAATTTCCGTTTTATTTCAAATATGATGTTTCTTTTTCTCCAGAGAAATCCCATTATAATGACATAATTCTTGTTAATTTTCTTTTCCAGACAATTAATTTCAATACTGGCATAGGAGAAATTATATTACTTTAACGAAATTATATTAAATCTTATGTCTTATCAACAAAAATGGAACTATTAACATTCGTCATTTTTTTTAAAGTAATCGAGTATTTCTTTTAGTTTTAAAAATGAAAATATTTATTTCTCGCAATCCATGACATCATTTTCGACATACATAATTTTGCGGAGCATATTATTGACATTTGCTAACCATTTTATTTTGAAACTTCTTTTTACTTTTTTAAAATTTAAATAAAAATACGGTACAGTTATATTAGCCGTGCGCAGACGGTAAAATGCCAAGTATAGTTACCATACAGAAGAAAAAAAAAGTGAAGAAAAAACCCAAGATCATTTTATTTCACCAATCAAAGCCCATCCGCTTTATTTGCGAAATATGACGTCATATTCACCTGTTTCCTATAATTACGCATATTGAAACCTTGTATTATTATAAAAACTAAAAGAAATACGTTTTATTTCTAATAATATTATTTAATCTTCTTTTTAATTCTTTAATTTTTTATTTCATTTTCATTTTTCACGTGAAAAATTTTCAATTGAAACTACATTGTTGAGTAAAAATTATTATTCCGGCTTTTGAATTAGTTTTGGCAACGATAAAGTATTAGCAACGGTAAAGTAAATTTAACCATTTTAAAATATTATACGGAAAAATGTCCATTTATTCTCTATGAAAATAACAAAATTTTGAATTATTAAGAAAAATATTTGAATAAAATAAACAAAAACCAGTTTATGTTCATTTGATGGTTATAATCAATGTATATGCAAAAATACAGGATCATTAAATACTCCATTTTCACGCTGGCTTCAGCCTAACATTTGCACACAATCAGATTTATAATATTATTAGGATAAATGTTCGTTTTTCAAAAGATTGTTAAAAACTAATCTGCAAATAAATTTAAGTAAAAATATGAAAGTAATTTAAATAATTAATTTCAGAATAAATTAAATTTCCTAAAGTAAAAGATTTTTGCTGCGACATACTTTGAATTTTTCTGTCAATATATTTTACGAACAAACAATGTTTATTATAAAAATAATTGTAAACATCAATTTATTTTGAAATATTCGCATAAAAAGTTCATATTTATTTTGTAAGAGTAATTTCCTATTTTTCGGCAAAAAAGTGCGCATTTTCATTAAAAAAAATCCACTCTGAAAATATTTGAGAAAAACTGAACAAAAATTAATTAACGATAAAAAATCCATAATTAATTCCAATTTAAATAATTTAAAAAAACGATAAACAATATGAAATAGCAGGAATTCTTGTGTCAAATAAATGCTTTGTATTTTATAAGGAGCTTATTAAAAATTTATTAGATATAAGACATTTCTTTAAAAACGAAACAAAATAGAAAAATATATTTAATTTTCCATTCGCAGAAGTTAATATATATATATATATATATATATATTTCTCTCTCTCTCTCTCTCTCTCTCTATATATATATATATATATATATATATATATATATATACGGAGTGAAAATATTGCTGAAATAAGTCGGTCTACTGTGTCAAGACGCTTACGTGACGTAGGACGTTAAGGAAGAGTTGGTGTTAAAAAAACTTTTCAGAAGTAAAAGAAAAATCAGCGGGCCCAACTGGTGTTTGCCAAGGAACACAAAGACTGGCCAAGTGAAAACGGGAAAAAAGTACTATTCTTCGACGAATCGAAGTTGAATCCTTTTGAGAGTGATGGCAGACACTACGTCCGACAATCTAAAAGCAAAAGATATGATTCGATATATGTTATTCCTACAATAAAGCATGGCGAAGGACACGTTATGCTGCGGGAAGAATTTTCTGAAAAAAGTGTCGGTCCGTTAGTTGAAATCCGTGGCAAGATGAATGGTGAAATGTATAAGGAAATCTTGCACGATCATTTGCTGCCTTATTGGAGGAAAAATTGGGGTCGCAACTATTTGTTTCAACATGATAACGACCCAAAGCTTGCATGCAAGCTCGTCAAACAGCGGATTTCACACAAAAAATTCCGCTTTTGAAATGTCCGGCGCAATCACCTGATCTGAATCCAATAGAAAATCTTTGGAACAAACTTGACAAACGTTTGCGGAGTTATAAATATTCCAATTCAGCAGAATTTTCTCCAAAATTACAAGAAGAGTTGCACAAACTTACTATAGACGATCTTCAACCGTTCATTGAATCAATGCCATGTCGCTGCGCTTATTGCTAAAGACATGACAACAAAATGCTAATTGTAAATCTTGTTGATCACTGTTATTTTCTATTATAACACCATTTTTTTCCAAACTTGCCAACATGGCCGGTAATTTTTGAGAACATGCGTTTGCAATTAATTTTGTCAATTAAATTTATTGATATTTATTTGTAATTCCATAAATAAGTTCCAAACTATTATATCAATAAAATATATCAGTAACACTTTGAGATTCCTTTTCATATGGGTATACTTACAAATTAACCAAAAATTTTATGCTGGTCGGAAACTTTTGACCGCCTCTGTATATATATTTAATTATTTTTTCCTATTTCAATGTGTTGACTTAAACGCTACAAGCTTTTACCCCTTTGGATAAAAAAAATGAATGAGGTTAAATTACATTATATAAGTATGAAATGAGATATATATGTAGAGTTGCAAAATTCCGGTTTATTCCCGGGTTTATTTCCAATAGACCCGGTTTTTTCCCAGGTTTATTGCCAAAAAACCTGGTTTATTCCCAAAAAAAACAAGTTTATTCCTCAAAAACCCGGTTTATTCCCAGGTTTAAACCGGGTTTTTTCTAGCCTTTGCAACTCTATATATATGCAGAACATGGCGATAAAAAAATATTAATATGAATGCAGAATACACTATAGCTCACTCAGGAGCCGTAAAGTCTCAGTGTGTTCCTGAAGTCAACAAAAATGCTCTTTTATATTTTATTTCATTAAAATTGAAATAACCATTTATGTTGACTTTAACGCAACACTAGATAACGTTCTGTAAAATAAAATGATTGCTTTTCCGTAGAAACTTCATGACACGTGTGTAACATTTGTATTTTTGAACAAAAAGTAGAATTAATGAAAAAAACATTTCACTCTATCTTGTCTGGTGTAAGTTCTGGCATTTACCTCAATCTATATATAAAAGTATTGTTATCTAATAGTCTATACCATCTAAGATATAAGCTTTATACACTGCCGCTACTTCCCCTTAAAGGCGGCGTGAGCAACATGCAAGACACATTAGCAGCAGGCCCGATCACCGATGATTCCAGCCGAAAAATTTAAGATCCGATTACGATAAGTTTTATACATCGACAAGCGGTATCGGGTGTCTGGTGCATTTAATGCGTCCGACGATGTTAGTGGCTGCCAGGTCATTATAGTGCATATTAAATTAATAATAGTTTTTTTCAGTTTATTAAAGGTCTGATTTTAGATGTATTTTTTAATTATTTCTCAATCAGCCATAGTATGTTTAGTTATTTTAAATATTGTTCACATGATTAATCGCATATGAAGAAGAAAACCTAAATAGTTTAGTAAACAAGATTTTAGCTATACAAATTAGGAATGTATCATTTTTATAAATATTTAATTATAGACTATAAATTTCTGATCATGAATACAAAGTCGCATGTTATTAACCCCCCCCCCCCAACATATAAGAAACTTTACATGTAAAACGTAACAAACTACTAACTGTAAAACATAACATTTTACGAAATTTTTAAATATATAATTAGATTTAATACATTTACCGCTAAGTATTTAGTTAATTTTCACTTTTCTTCGGCGTTCTATCTCTAGATAAATAACGTAAGAAATGTGCTTCCTTAATATGTTGTTCCATAAAGTTATATAGTTTAAATAAGAAAATTCATTATTCAAAGTAAGATTTTTTAAATTTACTTATCTATAATATGTTAGTTTGTAATACACTAAAGAAAAAAAATATTTTGAAAATTAAATATGTTATTTCATAAATAATGAAAAATACTAAAGAAATTTATAATTAAATTATGATACAAAAATATGTAAAGAAAATTTAATTAAATTACATAATGGGAATATTAATGAAATTTCATAAGGAGATTAAAAATAAATTAATGTATTTCCCAATGTTTACATTGGATTATTATAATTTTAAGTTTAATACAGGAATTACTCAGAGAAAAACAATCTAATTAAGTAGATATTAAGTAGAGGGAATATAGGTAAATACATTTCTCATTCTGGTTATATATTGTCTTTTTAATATTATAAAATGTAAAACTGTGCTATCATTTGTTTTTCAAATAATGTAAAAAAATAAAAATAAAAACCTGCGTTTTTAATTAATTTTAATGATATATTATGCAGTGATGTACGTCATAATATTGGAAATTATTTACAACTCATTATTCGTAGAAAAATCTTAGAGAAATAATAAGTTTAATTCAGAAATTAAACGATTTTAATCCGTTGCTTTGTATTTAGCATACTTTGTAATTCATTCGTTTGTATGTTTCGTTACAACAAACTTTGGCCCTTGTGGTGCATTTATGTGAATATTGTGTATAACAATGTCTTGAAAAAAAATTGAACGTTTTTTCTTTTGCTAAAATTTATCCAAAGTAGCATAATCGCTTTATATTCATTTAATAGATCACCATTACTGCACTACTCACTCAGTAACAAACGTAAGAAAAAGTATGTTATTATTATTATTATTATTATTATTATTGTTATTATTACTATTATTATTATTATTATTATTATTATTATTATTATTTACCAACTTTAGAAGTCTTATACGAAACTTATTTTAACGTTTTCAATCAGCTGTTTTATAAATTTGAAAATTCTTAAGGATTCGAAATATATAGTTTCTCGTGTAGTATCCTAAAAATTTCATATTTAAAACTACAGATTTTCACGAAATTTACTCTTTTCAAAAATGAAAGTATTTTCTGTAGTGGACAGGTCACTAGGAAAAGAAGCCAAATTATTTACTAACAGCAACTTTCCTATCCTGATTAACAGAAGGAACTATTCTAGTTAAAGACACCATTTATGGATTTGCCGCTTTTGCTACGCATCGTCCAGAATTACTCAAACTCCCATACACATATTATCCTAAGGGAGGTTTTTGAAGTGAAAGTGATACAAATTATCGTTTTCAGTTTTTGCACTGGTTGATCTGTTTCGAAAGAAAAAACGGCTTCGAACCCGAGAACATCGCCCAAACTCGCCATTTATGGATTTGACGGTTTTGTTACGCATCGGCCAGAATTACTCTAACTCCCATACACATATTATCCTAAGAGAGGTTTTTGGAGTGAAAGTGATACACATTATCGTTTTCAGTTTTTGCACTGGTTGATCTGTTTCGAAAAAACGGCTTCGAACCCGAGAACATCGCCCAAACTCGCCAGTTTCTGGCCGTCTTGCTGTTCAAAAATATTTAAATTTGAAATTTGACATATCTCGATATATAATTGCGTGCCTAGTAACATTATACTACCCCTGGCCAAAAGTATGAAATCAGCATCAACCTTTCCCAACAGTGAATGAAATATGAGTAATTTTACATAAATATTTTCAGTAGGTGCATCTTTGTTTGCCATTAAAAATTCCTAACCACGTCTAGAACACACTCACAAAAATAGCTACAAAATGACTTCATGAATATTTAATATTATTTCTTTTCTCCAAAAGCTGTTAGCAGAAACATGGAGTCACGTGCTATCAGAGTAAAGAGTTTTGAATATTTGGAACAAATACATGATTAATACCTTGTACTTCCACCATTTGCCTTGATGATCGCTTTGATATTTTCAGGCCTAGACTTAAAAAGTTCTTTGCAATTATTTGGATGTATAGCTTCCCATGCTATTCGCACGGCGTATTTTAGTTTCGGTGTTGATTTTAAATGTAGCTTAAATATCATGTTTTTCAAATTTTACCATATGTTTTCGATAGGATTGATACCTAGACTACATGCTGGACACTCCATTTGAGGAACATTATTTTCAGAAAGAAATTGTATGAATTTCCGACACCAATAGCACAAAGCATTCTCACCCATAATTGCAACATCGCTGTCTCCCAATTTCGCTTCTAAAATTTGTCTACTGAAAATCTAAAATTGAAACATATTTCTCTAAATTCACATCCCCATTGACAATACACAGGCTTTCAGCCCTCTTAGAAAAATACCCCAAAAAATCATGATTAAACCCGGAAATTTAAGACGAATATTGAAAATGTTTTTACACTTCCTGTCATTTTGCAACCTCTCAAGGTATTTTCCTCTATCGTCACTTACACCAGTACAATTTCTTTAGTCATAGCTAATAATCAAATTTCTCCAGTCATAAACAAACCAGTCGCAGTTTTCTTTGCCTTTATCCACTACAGTGTTAGTGTTTGGTACTTTTTTTTTTGTATGAAGACGAACTTCTAAACTTTTTTTGTTTAACATGCATATAAAAAAGACATTTATTTTGTCGACTGTACTTTTATAAACTACGCACAGAATTTCAGTCTTGAATATCGATAAAATCAGAAAATATAAATTTCGCAAAAAAATTATTTTAGTTTCGGTGTTGATTTTAAATGTAGCTTAAATACCATGTTTCCAAATTATACCATATGTTTTCGATAGGATAGATATCTAGACTACATGCTGGACACTTCATTTGAGGAACATTATTTTCAGAAAGAAATTGTTTCACTTTCCGGCACCAGTAGCACAAAAGATTCTCACCCATAATTGTAACATCGTTGTCTCCCAATTTCTATTCTAAAAATTCTCTCCTGGAAACCTTCTGAAATTGAAACATATTTCTCTAAATTCAAATCCCCATTGACAATACACAGGTTTTCAGCCCTCTTAGAAGAATACCCCAAAAAATCATGATTAAACCCCGAAATTTAAAACGAATATTGAAAATGTTTTTACACTTTCTGTCATTTTGTAACCTCTCAAGGAAGTTTCATCTATCATCACTTACACCAGTACAATTTTTTTAATTCATCGCTAATAATCAATTTTCTCCAGTCATAAACAAACCAGTCGCAGTTTTCTTTGCCTTTATCCACTACAGTGTTAGTGTTTGGTACTTTTTTTTGTATGAAGACGACCTTCTAAACTTTTTTTGTTTAACATGCATATAAAAAAGACATTTTTTTTTGTCGACTGTACTTTTATAAACTATGCATAGAATTCCAGTCTAAAATACCAATAAAATCAGAAATTATAAAATTCGCAAACAAAGTAATGGGGACATAACAATCTTTTCTTAAAATTACTTGCCTGGCATGATACGTTATTTCCCATATTTAAATTATTTCATTATTGATAAAAATTATGATTATTACTCAAAATCGATTTAATGATTTTAAAAAACTGTTTACTTAAAAAATCTTATTTCAATCTTTTGGTAAAAGACAGGCGTTCATATCAGTATTTATATTAAAAGTATTTTTCTCTTTAATGTACTACCAGACGCATTTACATAATAACTCCAGTATCTGTAATTTCCCATTACCAGTGTATTCAACAAAGTTTAATATTTTTCACATTCACTGAATGAAAATAACTTCCTTTTATTCTGTTGTTGAGGAAAATGTATATTTTATGTTTATCCGAGCATTTGATCTGTTTTTGATACAGACCTATATTTTTCATATAATCAAACGGAAAACCATTTTTCCTTTTCAACAGATGTTACAGTCATTTCGTCAAAAGATTTATAAAATAGATTTAGACACAATTGCAAAAATGCTTGGAGATTTTCAAAGAAGTTTGTAGGGCAGACATTTTCCATTTGATATATTTTAATAAAATATACAAGGGAAAGTTATATTTTTTCTTGTCTAAACAATTCCGAAATATTTTGTTAATATTTTTTAAAAATGGTATAAGTGTAAGTACATGTTAAATTTGAATATAGAGAAAGTTTTCTGAAATTTCTTTCTGTAGTAGGTAGATTTGGTTAATATGATATATATTGTTTTGTTGAAATCGATGTGGTCGAAGTCAATAAACGAAATAACCGCCTGCACAAGTCACTAGGAAACACTCTCAAGCTAATGTTAAATTTATGAGAGAGTTCCTTTCAAATTTCTCGTTTGTGTTTCGATTTTTTAAAATATTTTGATTTTATTTTAAAGGATCTCTGAAGACGATCTCTTATTGGTTCCTTTTCTGCTTTTTGTTACTTTGGGTGAAGATTTTTTACCAGTGTACTTTCAATTTTGGAACCGGTCCTGAAATGTAAAGTGGCCTCATAAAAAATCTGGAACCAAAGTAAAAAATGAAAAATAAACAAATATCTATTTAGAGATTGACCTTAGCTATTTTATGCAATAAAATCATTTACAAATATTGAAATGCGAATGCAAAATTTGGCGAGAACGCGTCGATAGGTTTAAGTTTAGATTGAGAGTGTTTTCGTTTGAATATTCTCAGTTCTTAATAACAGATAATCTTCTTAATTATCAATAAATTTTTGTATTCAGGTTAAACGTGACATGTATTTTAGGACACAATATGCTAAAAGCGTCCAACCTTAATGGGTAGTAGGAGAAATAATGGCTTTGAAGACAAGAAAATATCCTGCATCCATACAGATGTGAAGCATTAAATATGTTCTCGCTCACTTACAAGGTTTTTTTTTGTTGTTGTTGTAGTTATGACAAAAGTTTTTAGCAGCTTAATGGGTGAATTTCTTGTTATGTTTTACCTCAATACTGATGAACGTTATTGCTATAGTAATGCACGGCTGCCAACATCTGTGCTTATTTTGAATAAAATGATTAATTTATTGGCGAAAATTTCACTAAAACAAACGCAATAAAGTACAAAGTACTAAACAAACAGTGCCGAACAGTTGATGTCGGTTAAGGGGCTTCCGAGTTGCTATCAACTTTACGCAGTTGTGAGTTTGCAGTAGTCTATTGTGAGTAGAATGTCTTGTAAAATTGAGCCGTTGGGAAAAGTAAAAATTACTTCGATGAGCAATGGTAGAAATAATGGTAGAAAATAAATTTGGAATAAAATAATAAAGCAATAGAGATTAAGGATAGAGTCTAAAAATTAAAGAAAATAAAATGGTATAGCTGTAGTAAGATTTACCACTGGTAATAAAGTTTAAAGTTTAAAAATAGGGTTCGAGACATGTTCGATACAAACAGTACATAAATTCTAGGTGGGAAAAGGCAGACAAAGCTTAACTTTAAAAAAAAGACACTTTTCAGTGGCTATACAATATATATATATATATATATATATTTGGTATAGCAAGGAATGAAATTAATTATAAATTAACGCTATACATTTTTTTAATTATAAAAATTAATCTGGGTAAGAGGATAATTTTTTTGCAGAGAGTGATGAGCATTAATGGTCACAGTCGGTAATTCAAGAGTATTGAGGACGGTTGCGGTGTTGAGGCTCGGATGCGTCATAATCCGGCAGCTCTGTGATGATTTCGTTAGGCAGATCATATAATTTATCAAAGAATTTATTGGCAAGGTGGTTGATTCTATTGCTAAGAGTGGTAGTATTGAGGTATCTGCAAATGGTACTGTTACGTAGATAACGTTATGCATTCCTGACAGTGTGCAGGTTTCTATTGTGTAGCTGACTGAGGTTTTTCATGGAAGATTTGCAAATGAAGGCCCATACCTAAAGTACTGCATGTCATTAAATAAATTCAGTGTACATTTATTTTTTATTTTTCTGGTTCAAAAGACGAATATTTGATTTTAATAGGGGTAGAAGTTGACAGGCCTGATAATAGTATGTGGCTACAAAATTTAACGATGATTTTAACTGATGGTAATGTACATGTTCCCAAGGTTCCTGTCGTTGTAGTTAAGCTCTTGAGAATATTGTTTAAAATATCTAAATTATAATTACAGTTAATAGAAACAAATGTGGAATAAAACAACGTCGAATTACTATCACAGGATTTATACCATATTAGATATTATTTATCAGAGAATCTGCTGCCAGTAATTTTATTTCTTTTCTTTTCAGGGAAACATATTTTTTTCGTAATGGGTATTTTATAAGCATAATACTAATAAATAATGACCAGTGTCCTTAACTTCAAGTTTGTGATTTAGTTTTTTAAATATTATTACACAGTTACACTGGATTTGTAAATGAGATTTAACTTTTATTTATTATTTTATAATATATCATATCTTTTTAGTAACTTTAACAAAGGTAAAATGAATACATTTTTAAATGTTAGGCAAGAAAAAAGGTCGTAGAGTAGCCCCAATTTCAAAATGTGTAGGTTTGTTAGGTTTTGTACATAAAAAAACATAAAAACAACAGGCTAGATTTTTTAATACGTTTAGTTAACGTTTCATTTATATAAAGAGGAATCTATTTTAGAATAAATTATAAAGCACACAGGGACTGTTCTGGATTATTTTAACAGTTATGTGTCTCATTGTTAGAGGCTTACGATTAATCCTGCAATTGGGAAATAAAAAGTAAATATCTTCAGATGTATGTTATGACTTTTAGTTAAAACTATACCACTGGAGACAATGTACAGTTAGAGAACTGTCTGGAAATTCTAATATCCGCATTTTATTTCTCTGGTGCATTGAACGGAATGGATCAATTTGCCAAAAGGGATACTTAAAATTATTACTCGTAGTCCATATTTATATAACATGGCAATTAGATATATAAAGAGGCAATTTTGCTTATTTTCATTTTCATAAATGAACTGCGATCTGCCAGATGTACTAAACAGGTCATTCAGAAACACTCCATGTTTTGCCACTTCTAATATTCGAAGATAAGAACTTTACATCTGATACTTTTAATTCATTTAATTAGCCCTTCAAAATAGGCATTTCAGCAATATTAACATTATATTTCTGCTTTCGTTTTTATTCGTAATTTTTCAGTTATGTCACAAAAATTTCTTGCGTGTAGAAATACAAGAGTTTGCTCATTTCAACTGAAATTTTATTGTTAAAAAGCATTTTTAGTTTATTTCTGTTAAATGATATTTATATGATAAAAATATTTTGATAGTAATATAGGGTGATTATAATTAAAGTCCTACTTTCAAAATGCTGTAAAAAGGGAACCACTGGTCAGAATGACTTTCAATTTGAACTAAATATACTGGAAGAAGGTAGAAACGGTATGGCATAAGAAAGAAAAAGTTCCAAAGTGTATCAATCGATGGCGCTGTAAGCGGTATAACGAAAGTGGATTCGGCTACAAGTGACATTTTTAATCGAAATGCCCTGACTTTGCCATGCGTTTCACAGTTAACAAACAGTACTGTTCAATGTGCATGAGAGTTTTGGTTGTTTGACAGAAAAATGACTTCCAAACCAGGGTACAGTTGTGGTACTGTTAGTGGAAACCCATCCAACAGATGGCAAAATCGTACGACATTGGATGGGAAAAATCGGTTTCTAATTGTTCGTAGGCCAAAAATCGCATAAAAAGTACGTAATAATTCGATTTGTAATTGCGCATGAGAGTCGTTTAAGTCATTCTGAGAAGTGGTTCTTTTTGTACAACATTTTAAAAGTGGGACTTTAATTATAATCATCGTGTACTTTCTGAACACAACGCTAAAACATTTAAAAAACATATAAAAAGTGATAAGAATAAAGTATCTCTTAAGAATATCACTATGCCTAATACTAGTAGAAAAAAATAATTAAGCACAATGTTGTTCTGAAAAAATTATTTTTTCTTTTATTTCTGTAGAGTAATTTCCTAAAGACATTCAAACATGAATCACGTAAAAATTGTCTTTTTCTTCATTACTGAGTACACTGGAGGTTTCTTTTGTGATTTTGGGATATTCTAGATTCATTAAGAAAGTTGTGCTTTAAACATAAACATCATGACTTAATACAAACATTATAGTGTTGAAATATTTTAACTCCATGTAAACTTTGAACATGTGAACAGAATGAAATTTAGATTTAGTTTATTTCTTTTACATTTTCAATACTTGTGACAGATATTAATGTATTTGAAGAAACTACATAAAAAGTAATCTTTAGTATATCTTAGTCTTTGTAATATTTATCTAATAAATTTGTAATATTTATCAATCCTGATTACGTTTTCAGTGTTGAGGGCATATTAAAATAGAAGTTTCAGATGTGTTATTTGCTTGTTTGTCAAATCAAATCATAGACTGAAAATATATGATATTTTAAAAGCATTTTACCTTGTCTTTTTCGCTCGCAAAAAAATATCCCTAAAGAAATGTCGTAGTTGAAGGTTAACTCATAATGGATGTTATTTTTGTAATGTCTAAAAAAGACGAAAATGCATTTTTTAATTTAAAAAAGGATTTTTTGAATAGTTTGAAATATTCTCTAAATTTAAAATATATTTCTTGATTATATGTTTAGAATCTCTACGCTACAAAAATATCTGTCTTAATCTAGGAAAACATAATATAACTACGAAAGTATAAATATCTCTTCTGAGACATCCGAAATACCTCTTGTATTTAGCTTTATAAACCTCAGAAACCAATAAATTTCCAACAATTAAAGAAGCATTTATAAACACATGCTTTATTTTGTTGCTACTGATATTAGAAAACGATTTTGAGTAGTTTTTATAGTGTATAAATCAATTTTCTCAATCCGGAGTAGGTGTTCATGTTTAACAAGCATGTTTTAAGGTAAACATAATAAAGTAACAGCATTAATACTAACAATCATATTATTTTGTTACTCTTACATAAATTTAATTAGGCAGCCAAAAAAATTTACTTAAGAAATGATAACAACGTATAACCCGATATTCCAGTTTGAAAACATCGTTAATACACTTTTTTTTCAGATGCGTTTCCGAAAATCAATGACAGTAAAAGACAATTTGTTTTTAGAAAGGATTCTTTAAATCTGAAAAATATATTTTTGTGAAGTTTCTCATGATAAAGAATGCTTTTCGTAATAATGGGCAACTGGAAAGATATTATTGTTCAGTTTCGTTCGTTATTATATTATATTTTTTTTAGATTAGCAGACAGTTGTCTTTTTACTATTTACATTTCAGAAATTATTCGCGAATAACATATTTCAAATGTTTCTACGTTTCCCTAATTTCTGCTTTATTATGTTTTTACACTATTTTTTTTGTCCATATATCATTTATTCTCACCACTTTAAGTATGCAGAAATTTCTTTAGCTTACGTTATATTGTGTATTTTTGAAATATAAGTTAAGTGTCTGAAAAACATTTACCTTTTTGTTTGTTTATTTGTTTCTCATACACACACATACAAACAAATATTTTGCTGTATATTTGTAATCAATATTATATCTAAAAAGGGCCAATATATAATTTTATTGGACTTCGGTGAAAACACTGACTTATTGCTATTGGATGTTCATCATTAATTTCCTAGAAACAGATGTGATTGCTGCTGATCGCAATGATAAGTTTTCTACTGTTGTTTTATTGGTTTGGTTTTTTATTGATATCAATACTTTTCGGAAAAATTATTCTGTAATATAACTGTTATTGCTTCTTTTTTTAGATATATATATATATATATATATATTCTTCGTTTGTAGAGTTTCAAAGCCCATTAATTGTTTATGTTGTTAGAATTATAAAAATATTACCTTTTTAGTAAATTGATTCTCAGGTTTTAACGAGAAGTAATGATGTTTGAAAGTATTTTTATTTCAAACAGTATGTATCTTTTTACATTATAATTAAGACATAAATAAATAAATCGCGAGGCTTTCTGTGAGTATTGTTTGTTATGCAAACATGCATTAATTATTGTACATACATACATACATATATATATATATATATATATATATATATATATATATATATATATATATATATATGTATGTATATATATATATATAGAGAGAGAGAGAGAGAGAAGCTCAAAAAAGATTAAAAATAAACTAAAATTAAAATAAAAATAAAAATATGTGCTGTTATAGTATATTGTAGATTTATTTCAATCTACAATAAACGGGATGGCTTCAGTTTTGAAGTTAACCAATTAGTTAACTGGTGTTCGAATGTGCATAAGCGCGTTTACATTAATATTATCATTGGTCAGATTTTTCGCTACTATAAACTATGTACGAATAAAAATTTATTTCTTAAAGAACTTTTTAATTTAACCAGTATCTTGTATTATAAAAATAACAGTCCTTTTGAGTTTCATTAATAGATATACTATTTTTACAGACAGTCTTCATTTTTGAATAGTTTCTACGTGATTGACAATTAATGATTTGTACAACTTAAAGCCTTTTGGGGACGGTTTTACAAGGATGTTTACAGTTATGTGGAAATAGGCATGGAATGTACGTGGACAGATTTTGGATCACTGGATTTGGTTACTGCTTATACTTTTTGTGGCTGTGTGGCTCAGGATGGGGTAAGATAATTCTATTATTGGTTCAGTGTATGTTCAACGTACGTTTTGAATTCAGCCGTGCTATTTAT
Organism: Maratus michaelseni; assembly: GCA_963931845.1. Taxonomy (NCBI): domain Eukaryota; kingdom Metazoa; phylum Arthropoda; class Arachnida; order Araneae; family Salticidae; genus Maratus; species Maratus michaelseni. The sequence goes on from OZ007593.1 coordinate 63,923,122, forward strand.
TGTGGCGTTGGGTCCGGTGGGGGAGTGTCCGTGATATGCTTTCAATTGTTTTTATGCATTTGATTTATTCTTCACGATTTTCTGGCCGAAACCCACTGTCACTACTGATTAATAGTTTGTTGTGTTTGTAATTAGTCGGAAACATCGCTGTGATTTTTGACATGCCCACTGCTGATGAGGCCACAGCTTTTTGGTTGTTTTTCTTGGTTTTTTCTTGTTCAGGTTATATCTGTTTAATTTTTTTATGTTTGTTATTTATTCTTAGTTTAATTATGGTGCGAGATTCTGGGTCTCTCGAATACTTTTAATACATAATGTGCTATATATATATATATATATATATATATATATATATATATATATATATATATATATATATATATATAGATAGATAGATAGATAGATAGATAGATAGATATATACAGTGGCGGTCAAATTTTCGGCCAGCATAAAATATTTGGTTAATGTGTGAGCTTACCAATATGTAAAAGAATGTCAATGTAATACTTATACATTTTATTGACACAATAGTTAGGAAAATATTTATGGAATAACAGAAAAAATAAATAAATTGACAAAATTTTTTGCAAAGGAAAACCCATGTTCTCAAAACTTTTCTGGCAATTTTAGCAAGTTTGGGAAAAATGTTGTTATAGTAGTAGATCACAGTGATCAACAACATTTACAATTAGTATTTTATCGTCATACCTTTAGCAATAAGTACAGCGGCGCAACGACGTGGTATCGATTTCATGAACTGTTGAAGATCGTCTAAGGTAATTTTTTTTACACTCTTCTTGAAATTTTTGGTAAAATTTTGCCGAATTGAAATATTGATAATTCCACGCACATTTGTCCAGTTCGTTCCAAAGATTTTCTATCGGATTAGATCGGGTGATTGGGCTGGCCATTACAAAAGCGTAATTTTTTTGTGACAAAGCTACTACTTGACGAGCTTGCATGTATGCTTTGGGTCGTTGTCATGCTGAAACAAATAGTTGAGACCACACCGTTTTCTGCAATAAGGCAGAAATTAATCTTGCAACATATCCTTATACATTGAACTATTAATCTTGCCTCGGATTTCAAGTCTTTTCCTGAAAAGGTGTCAAATTCTCATAGCATTGCGTGTCCTCCAATATGCTTCATTGCAGAAATAACATAACTCGAATAATATCTTTTGTTTGTAGGTCGTCGTACGTAGTGTCTGCCATCACCCAAAAAAAGTTTTAACTTCGATTCATTGGAAAATATTACTTTTTGACTTACAGATTTCGCTATGGTACTCCATTGTGAAATTTGGTAATTTTTGAAATTCAATATTTGAAAAATGGCATAATCATTAGATTTGAAATTTATATCAAGAAAAATACAATTTTTTACCTTTCTAACGAAGTTTGCCTAACAATTTTCTGACAAATACTTTTCCAGCTATTAATTTTTTCAGCAACATCAAATGTTTCATTTTCCGAGATTAATATGTGGCAACGATTATCGAAAATCGCAGTCGTCAGCAACGCATACCTTTTTATTAAAGAGGATATGCTGTATTGGAAACATTAACATCGGTATTTTCATATAATATCGTGTTTAGATCAACATACATTCGTACAACATACAGCGTTACATTCTAAACTACCTTTGACAGTGCTGAAACATCCGCACCTGCAGTGATTAAAAAATTTGTTTAAACAAATACACGTGTACGGAGAATTTCATGGACATGACGCTTATGTATGGTAGTCAATCGTCTATTCCACGTTGCTCTCAAACATTCTTCAAAATACATGAACGCCATTTTGATCATCTTCTCAAGCGAAAATGATGTCATATCTAATATTCTTTAATATTTATATCGATATTTCATTAAAGGTTTTTTTTATAAGCATCGATACACTTTCTTTTTCATTTGTCTCATAAACGAATAATCATAGAAAATGTTTATTTAGTAAAATTTTATGAATTCTAAGAGTGAATTCTTGGATAAATTATGTTATCTTTACAGAGCACTCTGTAAATACAGTTTTTTAATTTACATATATTTTATATTATGTGCATCCGATACATAGATATGCTGATGATTATATACGCGTTTGTTTTTTTCTATTGAATATTGCATTTCATTTGCAGCTCTGTCATGTAAATGAATCAAGATTAGGTAAGAATTAATAAGTGTTTTATTTAAAATACATTTTTCCGTTATAAATAATAAATCTGGTAATCTATACTAATAAAAGAAAGTTTCGCTCTGTGTGTGTCTCTGTTGGCGATGGCTAGGAAAATCTAACCCACCTAGAAGGCTGGAAATTTAGATTTAGTTAGTCCAAACCCTCTCCTGGTGCAACATTGCGTCAGAATTTTAATATTTTAAATTCTTTCTGAAATATTAATTAAAATGCACAAAGAACTCTCATTAAAAATACGCTTTTTTTCATCGGTTGGTTGGTTGTGTAGAATATCTTCTCAGAACACATTAAATAAATCAGAGTAACGATGCATAGATAAGGATTTATAACGAAATAGTGCCAACATCGATTGCGGTTATCTGCATATAGCCAAGCTAATGTAGCGCCATCTACTCACGGCAAATTACCCAAATGCCACCTGTTTAAGACTTTTCCTGGCACGTTTTTCTTCATTATAATTATCTGGGTTTAAGGTTTTTTTAAAACAGGACATTTATTACTATGATAGAGACTATTAATACAGAAAACTTTATTTAGCAGATTATTTGTTATATATTTGTGGGAATGACGAGGGGTAAGGGTCTAATTACATTCAACAATTTTAACATTTGTAGCTTCACCCGTAGCGTGTAAACGTTGTTTTATATACAGAATACCGCTATTTTAAATCTCAGTTTCTCAGTAATATATCTATATATTTAAAACACTAAGCGATTTCTTTCGACAATCCGTGAGAACAAACTACTGCATCAAATTACATCATTATTCTTTTAAATGAAAGATATTTGGACACAGATTTGTAATCGTGCATTCGTTTCTTCGAAAATTTAATTAATTAGCCGTAATTTTCAATTAAACTTTTACTTCTGCTAATGACGTCATAATCGGAAAACGCCCACTGTTGCAAGGCATAGAGTTTACTCTCTGAACTCAGTGGTTGCGAGGATAATAAGAGAAATAATGAATATTAAAAGCTCGCGGCTTTTAGGCCGAATTTTTTAATTTGCAAGTTAAATTTCCCTAAAAATATTTATCCGCGTGTTTTCAAAGCGAATAAAACTTCATATTTATCATGACGTCACGTGAATATTTTCCATTGGGTTTATTTTATCATTATGCATTATAACTTTGTTGATGCTATTTTTTCATTCCAATTAAATGCAAAATATATTTTTATTTGTATGCATCGTGTTTAAGCGTTAAAGTAACGGATATAACGTACGTGTGAAAAGTTTGCGCCGGTGAAAATCACGTTATGCTTACCTCGAAATGCATTTTAACATTGATAAAACTGAAGAGAAAAATGTATTGGTTATGATTGTGTCAACATGACTTAATTTTAATTGATTTTTTCACTCATAATTATAAAGATTAGAATTGGAGCCATCATTGATTTCTTCATCTTGATTGCATACCTTGATTACATGTTACCAATTACTTTTTTTTTTAATGATAGGTTAGAAGATTTCTTTTTTTAATAAACAAAATCACAATAGTAAAGGATTTCAGGAAATTTAAAATGATTAAAAATAGTGTTATGGTAGAAAAAAAATCTTGAAATAATGATTGTATTTTTAGCTAGAATAAAGAATGTAAGACTAATATTTCATAGGAATTATTTTGGTAATTTTATTATAAGTTCATTTAACAGTTCTTTATTAGCGCATATTTCTTTCCCTGTGAATTTCTCTTTCGATGTAAAAAAAAAAAAAACGGTTTTCAACTATTGGACGCCAGACAAAATACAGTGGCAATTTTTAGAAATGTACAACGGTTGTGACAACAAACGGCGCTATCGCTTTAGCTTTTATCGCGGTTACATCACTTCTAAATACTCCAAATTTCTATTTTTTACTACATTTTACAAAATTTTACAATTTCAATTCTTACATCATCAATTAGAACAAAAATTAGATTTCGATTGAAATTTATTTGAAAACTGCCGCTTAATTTAGGATTTTTTAAATAATTTTCAAGCATGAAAAGTTTTACATTTCTATCTTATCAATGACCACCAGTTTGCTTCAGTAATGTAAAATAGCCCGTAGGAAAGTTGCCACAATTGAAAATAGAATTTCCAAACCATCATAAAAAGTGAATAATAATAATAATAATAAAAACAGTAATCAATCATAAGATCAGATTATCCATAATATAGAGCATTTTAGCGCTAAACAAAGATCTGTCAAAAAAAACTATTTTTAGTTTATGAACATAAAATTGATATGTTGAATTAGTTTATGTGTATGTTCCATCAGATATCAGAATATGCTGTATTTTTATATTTATTACATTTGCCAACTGTGTAAGAGGAAAAATATCCTCGACTGTGATGGAAAAGGGATAATCATCCTGATTATGTAAAGGAACCGAAGAAAAAATACAAATAAATTACACTTGAAAACATTAAAAATCTCCCTCATCGGCCGATTGATTTATTACTGTAAAAAAATTCTTCATCTTTACATAAAAACTGATTAGCTTAAAACAATGGATGCGTTTTAGAAGATATGGATTTGAAACGAACAATGATTAGAGAGGACAATTTAAAACTTTTAATTTAAACATTTTAAAACTTTTTTAAGATCAAATTTCAACGGTGCTTTTGGGCAGATGCAAAGCACATGCGCATAGGAGCTCATTCGGTTGCATTATTACAGGGGGGTGGGGAGATGTGTTCTTTATTTACTATGTTCTTTTATTTACTGAATATGATATGACCGTAGGGATATACTATTTGTATATACTTCATAGGTCCATGAATTTTTTTTCTTGCCGTGGGGAGTATGGCGACAATGTCAAACTAATTTGCATTACACAGTTGTTTACGGATTGTTTGTTGGGAGTTTGCATCGGAAATAGTAATGTATTTGACTGGGGAAAAAACTTTAAAAATAAAATATTTGAAAGGCTGTTTCATACGCACCATTTTTTAAATAATAAAGAAGCTTATTTTACTGATATTGTAATAGTATTTTTTCCGTCATATTTTGACGGCTTCCATCTAGTCAGTAATAATGTTCCGAACTTCTCCATTTAGTTCAATTTTTACTAAATTATCGTAAAAATCAGCATTTAAGGTGTATTTCTAAAAAGCAATTACCAGTATTTCCGAATAATAGCCTAAGCCAAATTTCAAATTAAGATCCTAGCTTAACCAAAGGAATCAATCTTTAAAGATTTATAGTGATCCTCCTAATTAGTTATTTGCTGAAGGTCACCTGAACATTCGCCCCCCCCCCTCCGGGGCTCTCCTTCAAAGTTTTCTCTAACTATTCCCCGTTTCCATATCTCAGCTACTATCTTTCGGATTTCAACGCAAGTGATTCCAAACATTATAATTAACTTAATAGTCACCCTTTATAACATGAAACTAAATTTATGAGTAGCTGTTACCACTATTTCTGAATAATAGTTTAAGCCAAATTTCTAATTAAGTTCCTAGCTTAACCAAACGAACGAATTTTTAAAGATGCATAGTGGTTGACCTAATTAGTCATTTGCTGAACGGCACTTGAACATCCCCTCCCCCCCCGACCCCTCCTTCAAGGTTTTTTACCTAACTATGCCCCGTTTCAATATCTCAGCAACTATCTTTCCGATTTGAATGCAAGTGATTCCAACATTATAATTAAGTTAATAGACACGCTTTATAACATTAAACTAAATTGATGAGTAGAGGCTACCACTATTTCCGAATAATAGTTTAAGCCAAATTTGTAATTAAGTTTCTAACTTAACCAAACGAACGAATTTTTAAAGATGCATAGTGGTCCTCCTAATTAGTCATTTACTGAAAGGAACTTGAACATTCTCTCCCCCTCGGACCCTCCTTCAAAGCTTTTTTCTCTAACTATGCCCCGTTTCCGTATCTCCCCAACTATCTTTCCGATTTCAACGCAACTGATTCCAAATAATATAATTAACTTAATAGTTACCTTCTATAACATTAAATTAAATTTATGAGCAGCGGTTACCAATATTTCCGAATAATAGTTTAAGGCAAATTTGTAATTAAGTTTCTAGCTTAAGCAAACGAGAGTATTTTTAAAGATGCATCGTAGTCCTCCTAATTAGTCATTTTCTGAAGGACACTTGAACATCCCGTTCACCCGGCACCTCACTCATGATTATTTTCTCTAACTGTGCCTTATTTCAATAATTGGGCTTATAATGTTCCCATCTTCTCGAAACCAGCTCGATTTTGTTGCACGCCTACTATACAGTACAGTAGGTAACGTTAACCTGTCTCAGAGGTTTTTCCGAAAGAGGTTGCTCCCCTGGCGGTAGAAGGGGGAAATAAAAGATTTTCCGGGGCGTGCGAGCGTGCCCGCTATACGGTGTCGAAGCCATCGGAGACCTTGGCCAGAATTTCGTTTTTTAAAAGATTTGAGTTTATTACACGGGCTCGGGCAACGCCGGGCGGGTCAGCTAGTGATAATAATAATATTAACATAATATAATTTTATATTTTTTTCTCTTTTCTTTTCTGATAAATCTTTCGTAGAGTATTTTAACCAATTTACTCGGTACGCTAAAAGTTTTTGATTTATTTTAAAATTTGATAATAAATAAAACTTTATACTAAATACATACTAATACATAAAAATACATACTAAATCGTGTATGAGTCTGCGGTTTAGACGAAAATGCTTCAGATGATCGAAAGTTTCTTTAAATACATTAAAATTAGTTCAAAGAATAACATATAATGGATTGCTATATACCCCGAATGCTATCGCCCATCTTTAACATTCATTTTATATAAAAGTAGTTCACACGTATAAGGCGAAAGCTTACATTGTAGGTTTTGTTCAAATTAAAGAAACTTATATTCAAGAATTTGGCAATATTCCCCTGGATGAGTTGGATAAGACCAGTGATACAATTAACTATAGATTAGCTTGGCGATAATTGCAAGATTGTTCAGATTCTTCGCGGGTTGTTTCAGTACAAATCGTCTAAACCAATAAAATTTTATTTCTCGTATTTCGCTGCTCTCTCTGTATTAAAACAGCCTAAGTGATGTTACTGTCAGTAAGAAATAGGGGCTCACCTCTTATCTTTTCACATGCCAGGCGGCTATTTTTACGCAAATTATGGTTTAGCATTGTAACAAATTATTATTTGCTCTGATGAAACTGCATAGAATTTATATTTTTAGAAAGATCGTTCAAATCAATTCACGTTTCAGAGATGAGTTGCATCCAAATATGTTTATATTTTCAGAGAACTTCAGTTGAAATTATTTTGACAGCCCAATATCTCATTACATCAAATTAAACAAACACCAGAGATTCATTAATCGCGAGCGATAAAAATATCAAACCATGGAAGTAATCATTCGCAAAGTAAATTCTCCAGCGATGCATTTTACACTGCTATCTGGTGTCAAGTAATAATTCTGACCTGAAAGCCAATCAAAGATTAGCATAATTGCTTTAGGTGAAGTGCTGTACTATTCAACTTCTTCCACGATCTTCTCTCGGCGTAAGTTAAAACCAATCCAGCTCATTTAATAATATTCAATGAATCATTTTTCAAAAGAATCGTCATTTAATTTGGTATTTACGTGTTATACGAACCAGGAAGACAGATCATCGAAAATATTTTTTTCCTTGCCAATCATATTTAGTACTGTCAATGGCCCTGAAAAATTCTGCTGAAAAGGTTTACTCGAGAATTTATAGCAATCGAAAACCCTGTACGTCGGTTTTAGAAAAGCCATTATTAATTTAAAAAACCTTCTGGGATGTGTTTCCGAAAATCAGTTGTAGCTAAAGGAACTTTGTTTTATAAATGCTTCATTAAATTCCGAAAATATATTCGTTTGAGTGGTTTCCAAAGATTTTTTTTTTCGAATCATGGGCAACTGGGAAGTGGTTATTGTTTATTTTCGTTCATTATTATATTATATATTTGCACTTTAAGAAATATTAATCAATTTTTTAATATGTACACGAATAATGATTCGCAGATGAGATATTTCAACTGTTTTTATGTTACAGTAATTTCTGTTTTATTTTGTTCCAACACTAGTTTTCACCAAACATCATTTATTCCCACCACTTTAAGTAAACAGAAATTTCTTATGCTTACGTGACTTTGTGTATTTTTATTGTAGGTTTCTGCTAAATATTTACTTTTTGTTTGTTTCACAAGAGAAACAAATATTTTGATGTACTTTTGAAATAATATGATTTCTAACAATTGTTAATATATATATTTTTTAGTCTTCAAGAAAAAACCTTACTTATTGCTGTTGTAAATTTATCATTAATCATATAGAAATGGATGTGTATTGCTAATCGCCATGATAAATGTCTACCGTTGTTTTTATTGGTTTGTATTTCTATAAATAGCTATAATTTCATTAGAAATTACTCTGAAATATAACTGTTATTTATTCTTTATTCAGATGTATATATGTATATTCTGATTGGATATATTGTTACTGGAATAGCATTCTTTTCTTGTATTCTTATTGTCATATATTTTCTACGTTTATAGAGTTCCAAAGTCCATTTATTGATTATTTTGTTAGTATTATAAAAGTTACCTTTTCAGTAAATTGATTTTCAGATTTTAACTTCAAACGATAATAAATTAAGGTAATTTTAGTTCAAAAATTTACCTGCGTTAACATTTTTTATATATTGAAGTAAAATAACTATTAACAGAAATAATCGCGATATCTTATGAATATGGTTTCTTGGGCAAACATGCAGTAATTATTGTACATACATGTACATATAGTATAAATAAATGTATATATGTCCTAAAACAACGTGCGGTTTTGAATCTAATAATGGTTGCGATGGTTATATGTAAAAAAATGCATCTTTATTTTTTAGACACTGAAAATTTACATTAATTGAAATATCATAAGTATATAAAGTTGAGTGGAAAATTAAAAGGACATTTTTCAAAAAATGTGTACGACACAATATAACAATTTTCTAAATATAAATTATTGCTAAAACAAGCGGCTTAAGAAAATAAAATTGTACGTATACAGACTCAAGTATAAAAAATTGCCTTATCTGAAAACAATGATTGCTTGATATATTTTTATCATTGGGAGTAAATTTCTACGATCAGCGGATAAAGAGATAACCGTCATTACCTCATTTTTACATCACTCGACACGTTGTTATCACGCACAAATATTACTATTTTAATTATACATGGTTTTCTGTGAATACCGCATAAATTCTGCAGAGCAAGATCAATCAGTTGATATGCATAAAAAATGCCTACACAAGCACACCTTTACAAAGCAGCATATAGTTTTCGAGGAAAATTCAAAAGCATAAAAAAAAGGCATGAACTGACAACCGGTGCAACAAATATAAGCTTTATTGGAATCATTAACATCGGGTTTTTTCATATAATATCATGTTTAGATCAACATACATTCGTAAAACATGGAGCGTTATATTCTAAAGTACCTTTGAATGCGCTGAAAGATATTCACGTGCAGTGGTAGAGAAAATTGCAACAAAAATGTATATACGGAATTTCATAGACACTATAATTATGTATCGTATTCAATCTCCTATTTCACGTTGCTCGCAAACTTTCCATGATATGCATGATTGCGTTTTTGATCATCTTCACAAACGAATATCATGTGATATCTTATAATCTTTAATATGTATATCTATATTCCAATATAAGCACCGAAATTCTTTCTTTTATATTTCTCTAAAAAGCGAATTATCATAGTGAATTGTTGTAGGATTCATTATAACAGTGGGTTGTTTCTTTAGTAAATGTTTATGAATTCTAACATTGGATTCTTAAACAAATTATGTGATCTTCACAGAAAACCCTCTAAATATAGTTTTTTTTTTAAATTTTATGTATATTTTATGTTATGTACTTCCAACAGATGGATATACTGATGATTACATACATATTCGTTTACTTTTAGATACTTTTTTTATTTATTTTACTTCTCTGTCATGAAAGATAATCAAGATTAGAAGGAATATTAATCGTTTTATCTAAAGTACATTTTTATGTTAAAAATAATAAATATCTTTATAACATTATTATTAACATATTATAATTAAATTGCAGTTTTTATTTTTATTTTCTGGTCAGAAAAATCCTTCATAGAGTATTTTGACAAATATACAGGGTGGACCAAAATTCCTTACTTGTTTTTAAAATTTAATAATAAAAACAAATTCTAGTAAATCACATACGAGTCTACACTGTTAAAAATTTGCAACAAACTGTCCAGTCATTTGACTGTTTTATAGAAAACGGTTACATAACCGTAATTTACCTCTGTTGGGACCATATTATTGCCCGTTTTATGGTCAGAATAGAGTTAAATTACGGTTTATGCAACCATTTTCTATAAAAACGGCCAAATGGCGGGACAGTATGCTATAAATATTTAACAGTGTACTATTTATACGAAAAGGCTTCACATGATCAAACGTTTTCCTTAAGCAAGTTATACTGTGGCTCAAAATTGTTATTGGACATTTGTGTTTTTGAAATTTTTCTCATAAAAAACATCATCTAAATATTAAAGGATCTACTTAATTTTTTTTTCATATAAACTTTCCTTTCTCTATAATAAAAGCTACATATTGTAATAAAAATAAATTCAAACCCTTTAAAAAATATATTCACCGAGAAAGTGTTAAAAACAATCTTATTTAAGTAATTGGAAACTTGAAAGCTTTACTAATTTTTTTTACAGACGATATTTTTTATAGTTTATTTTTAATATAGATGGAAATATATGTGAGATATTATCGTCTGCACTTTGAAATTACTACTACTTCATGTAAATTTGTTTACATTTCTATATTTGAAGTGAACATGGCCGGACGCTAGAAAGTTACAACAAATTCTATTACTAATTTAATCAAATAACATTTTAAAGATGGAAAGAGCATCCGAACTATCGCAAAACTTGTTAAAGTAAGACATTCAATAAATTTTGCTATTATAAAACGGTAAAACTAAGTGGAACTGTTGGAGAAACATTAAAATCAGGAGCTTCTCCCAAGCTAACTCCCAGGAATCGAAGGTTTATTATACATAAAATCAAGAAAAATCCAAGAATTAATTAAGCGAAACTTACAACAGAATTAGAAAAACAGATTTGCAATAAAAGTAAACCGTGAAACTGTTAGACGAGTTATCAGATCATATGGATACAACAGTAGAGTTGCCAGTAGAAAATTTTCCGTTAATGAAAGAGCAAGAAAGTTACGTCTGAATTATGCAAAATCCATCGTAGACAAAGTTGTATCGTTTTGGAAAAACGTCATATTTGTGGATGAATCAAAATTTAACATATTTGGGTCGGATGAGCGAATAACTGTGTGGAGAAAGCCCAAAGAAAAGCTCAATCTGAAAAATCTGTTGCCAACCGTCAAATATGGTGTTGGAGGCATAATGGTTTGGGGATGTTTTGCTACTTCTAGTATGGGACATTTAGTTTTCATTGAAAATAATATGGAACAATATAAGTATATAAATATCCTGGATGAAAATTTGAAAATATCTGACCAAAAACTTGGGATTCAAAACGAATTAAACGAATTCAAGTTGTATCAAGATAATGATCCCAAACTTATAACCCTAAATATTCGCTTATGGCTGCTGTACAACTTCCCCAAACTTATCAGAACTTCACCATATTTTCCAGACTTAAACCCAATTGAAAATGTGTGGCATGAACTGGAGAAAAAAACAAAACAAATATGATATTTCTTCGAAAGAACAACTTAAAGCAGTATTCACAGAGGAATGGAATAAAATTGAATATTCTTACACAAATAACTATTTCCATCCATGCCAAAACGCATGAAACGTGTAACTACAGCTAAAGGATAATCAACAAAGTATTAAAATGTTTGATTATTTGCATATTTTTGTTTACATTTGTTGAACGTCCAAAGTGCCCAATTACTTATGTGAGATTGCCTTTACCCCTTTCTCGGTAATTTAATTTTTTGAAAAAAAATTAATATATTTTTATAACAATACGTATGTTTTATTTTAGACAAAAGAAAGCTTATATGAATTTTTTTTTTATTATATCCTTTAATATTTAGATGAAGTTATTTATAAGTAAGTTTCAAAAACACAAGTGTCCAAAAACAAATGTGAGCCACTGTAAGTAGTTCAAAAAATTCTGATGTAAGGCGCTATATCCTGAATGCTACAAAAATGGTAGCTTTCCTTTTATATAAGACTCATACACACATATAGGGCGAAATATTGCATATTAGTTTTTGTTCAAACTATAGCAACTTATAATATAGAACTTGGCGATATTCAGCTGGATGAGTTGGATTAGACAAGTGATACAATTAAGGATATATTGCCTTGTCGATAATTGCAAGATTGTCAAAATTCTTGGTGATTTGTTATATTCAAAAATCGTCTGCAGCAATCGAATTTTATTTCTCGTATTTTCCCACTCTATGTGTCCTAAAATACCGTAAGTCATGTGACTGTCATAAACAGATACGGGCTCTTAACTTTTCATTTGCCAAGTGGCAATTTTTATGCAAAAATATTTTTTCTTATGAGACTGCAAAAACAGTTACAGTTTTAGAAAGATCATTCAAAATATTTCACGTTTGTGAGATGGGTTACATAAAAATATGTATAGATTTTCAGATTACCTTCATATGAAATTAGTTTGGCAGCCCAATATCTCATTCCAGCAAACTAAACAAACACAAGAGTTCCATTCATCGTGAAAGATTAAACCATAAAAGTAAACAGTTGCAAAGCAAGTTGTCCAGCGATGAATCTTGCAGTGCTGTCTGGTGTCAAAAAACAATTACCGCATGTAAGCCAATCAAAGATTAGCATAATTGTTTCAGCTAAAGTGGTATGTAATTCAAATTCCTTCAGGAAATTTTCTTGACCTAACTTAAATGTAAACCAATTCAGCTTATGTAATAATATTCAATGAATCAAACTTCAAAGCGAATCGTCAGTTAATTTAATATTTACGTATTATCTGATCCAGGAAGATATATCATGGAAAATAATTTTTATTTGCCACTCATATTTACTACTGTCAATGGCCCTTCAAAATTCAGCTGAAAAAATGTTTACTTGAGAATTTATAGCAACAAAAAACCCGATACTTCGGTTTGAGAAAAAACAATTAACACACACACACACACACACACAAAAAAAAAAAAAAAAAAAAAAAAAAAAAAAACTTTTGGGATGTGTTTCCGAAAATCAGTATTAGCAAAATAAACCTTGTTTTTATAAATGCTTCTTTAACTACCCAATATATATATTGCTTTGTGATTTTTTTAAAGATTCAGAAAGTTTTTCGGAATCATGGGTAATTAGGAAGGGGTTATTGTTTATTTCCTTTCGTTATTATATTATATATCTGTACATTAATAAACATTAGTCACTTTTTAATATATACAGGGGTAATTGTTCGCATATAAGGTATTTCAATTGTTTCTATATTTCACTAATTTCTCTTTTATTTTCTTTCAACACTTCCTTTGATCATACATCTTTTATTTTCACCACTTTAAGTACGTAGAAATCTCTTATGCTTACGTGATTCTGTGTAATTTAAAAATATAAGTTTCGTTTCTTTTAAACATTTACTTTTTGTTTGTTTCAGAGGAAAAATTGTTTCGCATTTTTCGCAAATTTTGTAAATAATATGAATTCTAAAAATAGCAAATATATAATTTCATTAGTCTTCAAGAAAAACCATGACTTATTGTTGTTGGATATTTATCCTTCTAGAAACAAAAGTGCGTACTGCTAAACGCCATGATAAATTTTCTACCGTTGTTTTTATTGGTCTGTATTTTTATTGATATCTATACTTTCCCTAGAAATTATTCTCTAATATAACTGTTATCGCTGCTTTATTCAGATATATATATATATTTGTTACTGGAAAAGCATTATTTTCTTCTGATTTATATATTTTTACTTCGTTTGCAGAGTTCCAAGGCATTACAGTAATTGTTTATTTTGAAAGGATTATAAATATTTCCTTTTTGTAAATTGATTTTCAGATTTTAACAGGAAACAACAATAATTGAAGGTCATTTTATTTCAAAAAATATGCCTGAGTTTACATTTTATATAAATTAAAAGAAACTAAAAAAATATATTTATAATAAGTATCATTTCTTGGGCAAAAATACATTAATTATTTTACATACATACATATCGAATATATATATATATATGCCCTCAAATAACCTGCGGTTTTGCATCTAATAATGGATTAATTTTTATATGTAAAAGTACATCTTTTTTTTTCTTTTTTAGACACTGAATATTTATAATATTCAAAATGTCATGCATGCATAAATATTGGTGGTAAATAACTCGGACTATAGTTGAAGCAGGCGGTATTAAGAAAAACAATTTCGTACTGTGATATGTATACAGCTTCGTGTACAAAATTTTTTTATATATGAAAACAGTACTTCATTGATATACTTTTTATAATTAAAAGTAAGTTTCTGTTATCAGCGGTTAAAGGGTAACTGTCATTTTCTCTCTTTTGAATCAAACGATATATAAATTTTACGTTGACATTAAATATAAATATTACTCTTTTAATTATCCAGGGTATTATATCACAACCTTATAAATTGGACCGTGCAAAAATCCTCTCTCGGTATGCAAGAAAATGACTACAAAACCACACTTTACGACATATCACTTTCAAGAAAAATTCAAAAGATTGAAAAATATATGACGTGACATCCGTTGCAACAAATGTGTGATTTATTGGAATCATTAACAACTATATTTTGTATAATAACATGTTTAGATAAATATACAGCGTGTCCGAGAGAGGTATTTATCGTTCTAAACATTAATAACAAAAATACTAACAGGTGAAATGAAATGCAGTTTTCTGCAAAAGAATGAAGAAATCTTGAGAGTTTTTTCTGGTATCAATTGTCTGTTTCTCGAACGATGGATTGATTGTGGAGGACCCATATCTGTACCATCGCGATCGCCCGACATAACTGCACTGGATTTCTTTTTCTGCGGTTATGTTAAATACAGAGTTTATCAAACACCTGTTTCTGATATATCCGTTTTAAAGGAAAGGATACAATTAGCAATCCTAACTGTTACACCGTAAATGTTAAAAAAATACTTGGAGGGAAATCGAGTACAAGCTCGACTTTCTTCGTGATACTAACGGAGCTCACGTACAGCTACATTGGAAGTACTGCAAAAAAAAAAAAAAAAAAAAAAAAAAAAAAAAGTCTTAGATTTGTTCATTCTTTTGCAGCAAACTACATTTCATTTCACCTGTTAGTATTTTTGTTATTAATGTTTAGAATGATACAGACCTTTATCGGACACGCTGTACATCCGTAAAACATACAGCATTATATTCTAAATTATCTTTGACACTGTCGAAATGTATTCACGCGCAATAATTAAGAAGATTTTTTTAACAAATGCATGTCAATAATCATGGACACCAGAATTATGTATCGTATTCAATATTATATTTCATGTTTCTCTCAAACACTTCATGTCATATGTAATTGCCACTTTGATTGAAAATCGAATATCGTGTGATATCTAATATACATTTTAGATCACAGGCTATCAAAGCCTGCGAGCTAATGTGCCTGCGTGTTCTATATGTACGTATGTAACGTGATAACTCTTGATAAAAATATGCGATTTGCTTCAAATTTTGTACATAGGTTCATTCTGATAAGGCGCTTCCCTGATTAGTTTTGTGGGTTCAGTGGTTAAGTATAAAGGGGTGGAACGTGGAGTTAATGCTTTCTCTGATTTTTATTTTAAATAATTTCAGCATAACTACAACACACTCAACTATCAAATTATTTAATCTCAGTTTAAATTATTGTACTAGAACCTGATCATTTCGTTGCACTGTGTAAAAAAAATATGTATATTAGAAAAAAAATGTAACATTAATTAAAAATATGAAAACGAAGGGCGCCATCTGTGATCAAATGATTACTTATCATATGATTTGTGTGTCTTTTTCATTAGCTTAGCAGATGAAGCGCCGTGTATGTGAAATTTTTGGAAGTAATTTTTCAGTTTCCTTAAACTAAACTATCGATTCTCGATCCCGTGAAGCATTTTTCTTATACGACAGTTAACTTGAATTTTCATAGAATTTTAGAATGCTTCAAGGATGTTTAACCTACACGGTTTTAGAAAGTTATAAACAAGTCGGAAATTTTACGTTAAACGTGACAAATGAGGTGCGTTCGGTTTATAAATAGATGTGTTCACAATGTAAAAAAATAATCCTTATGAATTATATAGGCTGCTATGAGCGAAATGAGCATGCCTTTTTTTCTTATGCCACGTTTACAAATGCGATTTTTTTAATACACCAGACAGCACTGTAAAATTCACCCTGGAGATCTTGCTTTGCGAATGTACCTCAACGGTCTAATAATTTTATGAATTAAAATGAAAGAATCTCCTGTGTTTATTTACTCTAATCGATTGAGATATTTGGCTGTTAACCTAATTTCTACTGAAGTTATCTCAGAATATAACTTACATTTACATTTTTAATTGATTATATTTTTTAATGTAACTCATCTGTGAAGCAAAGTTTTTTTTGAACGATCTTCCAAAAATGTAACTTTTATGCAATTTCATTCAAAAAATAATTTTGAATAAAAATGGCCACCTAACATATGAAAACAGAAGTGTTTGCACGTATTTGTTTTCCTCAGTCACATGACTTGCGCTTTTATTATATAGATTACGTACGATAGGATTTCATAGAATAAAGAAAACTTTTATTAATGTATTTTTAACTTTTGATTCTCCTTTCAAATGGCTCGGCACAATTTTGCAACGATAATATATAATAAATTTAAAACCATTCGGTTGGGTAGTTTTTGTGCTGTTATATAGGACTGACAGACAGACACACGGACAGACGGACGGACCAGACGACAACTATAGGTGATATGCATTTATATAATTACGAACGCAACTAAAAGCACTTGTTAAAGATAAATCTTTTAGTTATTTGTAGGAGAAAAATCGAATATCAGAACAATAAAAGTTGTGTAAAACAAATATTCTAATTCACTAAAATGCATTATATATAAAGGAAATTTACATGGTAAAAAATATTTTTAGTCATTCATTAATTTTATTTAACCCCCACAATCAAACAGAAAGGCACACGCCCACCCACATATGAAGGCGTAGAACTCTAAAATATGAGTGACAAAAATTAGAAAGTATACAAAATTATTTTCATACATTTCCTATTCTTCATACCAAAAGCTTTTTTTCAAATCTATATGTCAGTAAAACATATTTGTATCGTAATCCAATGCTTGAAAAATGGAAGGTATTACTTGTGTTATCTGTAAACATTATTTATAACACTGAAATATAAATCCCTCCTGTCACAAAGACAAAGAATACATTTTTCGAAACGGTCAATTCTGTTTTCCTAAGCAAAGCTCTTTTCGAAAGATTCAACTGTATTTTCCACAAAATTCCCCTATATTCAGAATGGGGATTAGCTGCATTCTTATGTTTAACTACCTATCAGAAAAGATGTAATTTACGCTTTTAAATTAATACATTTCAAAATTAATTAGAAAGTCAATACCAACAGGGCCATGCAGCGTTAATAATTGAAAATTATTATTTTTGTTTTTTTAATTGAAAACGCTAATAGATATTTTCATGTAATGCATTTTTTATAATAGCTTCTAGCAATATTGGAAATGATTTTTATATGTAAAATATCACTAAAGATTTAAAGAAGTTTCGAAATTTAGTAAAATCGAGAATTTCGTATCAAATGCCTAGCAGGAGTAAATAACCGAAAAAATCACGAACGTTTTCGCTACTTACAGCAGCCTTTTTGATTCAGATAATTTCAGTCGCTAAAGCAAGAATTTAAGTCAATTTGTGTTTTATTTATATCATTTTATTTACTTTTTTATTTTAGTTGAAGTGTTAAATCAATTATGGAATATCAGTCCGAAACAAATTCTGAAGTATTTAAATTCACTTAAATGCAAACGGGTTAATCTTTCGTAAGCGGATTGAGCGCAGTATATATATATATATATATATATATATATATATATATATATATATATATATATATATATATATATATATATATATAATTCATTCTTGGACGTAATTTTCAAAAAACATAAGACATCAGTAAATTGAAGCACAGCTTTCAAACATATCGCATTACGAAGAATATTTCTTTTTCTATTCGACAGTGTAAATTGAAAATATGCTATGTTTAGAATTAAAAAAATATATAAATGCGAAATTTACGGATCAGGTGTTGCCAACCTGAATACGACGCCAGTCCCAGTATTCTTCGCGGACATGCTTTTTGCTTTCTAATATAGACTTAACAGACTTAACTTATAATATAGCAGAGCATTATTTTTAAATGAAATCTTTTAAATAAAGATGAATATGAAAAAGAAACTTTTATATTACATTAACCAGCTCTTTTATAAAATTTTTGTTCTTTATATATATGTATACTAGTATATAACCCCTGTCACATATTTCAGATAGTTGATCTGAGCTGCATTTTCATAAGAATTCATACAAACAAACAGCATGAAGATTTGATATTGTTGAAAGGTATGTATTGTAGAAAAGTACATTTTTTAAATGACGAATAATTTCTAAAAGCTATTTTTTTCTCGTGGTACAGGCCTGTAGGGCTTTATTATATTTGTGTATCGTGTGATTGCTGAATCCGCAATTTTATGTACAGAACAGTAATTTCAAAATTAAAAAAATTAAAAATTGAAACTAATGAAAATTTGGTCAAACATCTGAAAAAAATACAATCATTCACAAAGTTATCTCTTCTTGTGAATCGACTACCTTACCAGTGTGCTAGAATACTCACTTGAATACTTAGCTTAAATACTCACATTTTATGCTTATTTCTTGTGGTCAACATAATTGTCAAGTGGTGGGAGTGAACTACATATGAAAAAAAATCACATTTTGAATCACAACTGAAAAAAGCGTCACATTTAAAAAAAATCAAGTAAGTTGATTTAAAATTTCACTCATTTATTGTTTTCTTAAATGAAAAGTAATCTTTGGTTTGAAAGATATATCCTTTTGTGTTGATTGATTGCTGCCACCTGTTATCCATTTCACTACATGCATATCACTAAAGCTGCGCAATCTCCAGGGAACAAATTTTGAATAATGTGCTAACATGCATCCAAATAGTACTGACAACTTAATAACTAGTAATAAGATTAAATAAATCCGGATTGATTTTTCATATTTTCTTCTCCTTTTTAAAATACAGATATAAAAATAATGGATTTTATTTTTCTGAATAGAATTACAATACAAATTACATTAAGTATTTCCTTATGCTGACATATTTCACTTAATACTCTTAAAAATATTTTTATTATGCATGCTAAGAAAGAGAAATTCTAAATAAACAAAAATAAATATTTATGACAGGCTATAGAGAAAGAAAATTTATTTTGTTCTTTTTCAATTTAGTATGATTTTTTCCCCTTAGTTTAAAATACGTCTAAAATACAAGAACTCTTTCATATTTAAGTATATATATACATATTTATCTAATTTAAATAATAAATAAATAATAAATTCAGTCGAATAGAACTTAGGTAAGATTATTTATAAAAACTAGTAGAATATAACCCAAAATAATTGAATTAAAATAAGAATAGTATCTATAACACATAGACAATAACATAATAATATAAACACATATTTTTGTATTTAAAACTCTTTTTTTTTAAATCACTGACCATGTAAATACTTGCCGGGATTTTGCCTAGCTCTACGGGTTGATGCCAGGCAACGGGGCGAGGATTCGGAGAGGCCATTTTTATTCAAAATTATTTTTTCGAATAATATTGCATTAAAAGTTACATTTTTAGAAAGATCGTTCAAAAAATTTGTTTGCTTGAGAGATGAGTTACATTAAAAAATGTATAGATTCTAAGATAACTTTAGTGGAAATTAGGTTGACAGCAGAATATCTCAATCCATTAAAGTAAATAAACAAAGGAGATGTTCATTATGAACAATAGAAATATTAAACTATGGAGGTAACCATTCGCAAAGAAAGTTCTCCATGCTGAATTTTGCATCGTTGCTTGGTGTCGAAAAAAAATTGTTTATGTAAACATGGAATACGTAATATTAATAAAGAAAATACGTGATCATTTCGCTCATAGCGAAAAATATAATTTATTGCACTGAAATAATAAGGATGGCTTATTTTTACATTGTAAAAATAATACGAACGGATTTTATTTGTTACGCTTAACGTACAATTTCCAACTTGTTCTTTATTGATTTTAGTTTTGATCCATCTGATATAAATGTATCAACATTAATGTTGATATTATCTGCTTCTGTTTGAAATAGTTTTTTTTGTGTTTGTGAATTTTTTTTTGTCATGGCCTGTTTATAAACTAAAACCTCGAATGGTTTGTGACAATGTGCGTAATTTAGTTTATGCGAATCCCTGAAGCTATATGTGTTTACATACTTTAACGTTAGTAAGATTATTTAGACATCCCTTTAAGTATTACATTTTAAAATGTTGTAATATACGTTTATATTTTCAATTTATTGCAGAAAACTTATAATTGGGCATATGCTAGTTTCAATATATTGTAAAGACATTTATGAAGTTTTTAATACAAGTACTTACGTTAGTAAATTTTGATGTGAGCACCCTTTGTAGCTCGAAGAATCTCAAGGCGGTATTCTATTTCTCGCTACGTATTGCCCAACACTTGGGCTGTCTATGGAATCATCCCTCCACATGAAAAAAAAAACTTAAGAACATGACTTTTCCATACATTTAAAGAACAAAAACTGTATTACATTTAATGGTTATTTCGTAATTTTTTTCTAATCAGGGAAAGACTTTATGACCACCCTATAGAACAAATTGGAGTGTTTTAACACTGCATCTATGCTTATACAACAAAATGTTAAAAATACTTTACAGGCATAAAGATATATTTTTATAACATTTGTAATTACATGCGAATACTTATAAATCTATTCTGAGGGAAAATCGTGATTGGAAAGCTGAAAAAGTAATTTATGCCTTGAATGTTGAAAGGTTCTCTTATTTCTTTACACCGTGATACAAAATAAGTGTTTGTGTATAATAAAAAAAACGTGGGGAATAACGAAACGTTGTTTTTTTCTGTCACAATGCTCTGAAATTCTTTAATAACACTGAAATAAATCACTAAAATGAGTTTGTGACATAATTTCTAAGCAAAATATTTTCAGAGTAAAAAATAACAGAAAACTTTAAAAATACGTAAAAATAAGAAAAAGTTTAAATACGAGGTTTATAGATTAAATAGGATCAATTTACATGAGTCAGCAGTTATTATTACATTATTATATTTATTATAACAAAAAATTATAGGTAGTTATTATAACAAAACATATTATAAGTCTTACATATGTATCAAGAGTCTACTCAATATGTAGATTACTACTAGGAGATTTTTGCAAACATTTCATTTGTACAGAGTGTCCGAAAAGTCTGGAAACGGTTGAATAACTCGAGAAATATACATCGGATTGGAAAACGGAAAATATAAATTCAATATGTACAATAATACGTTCAAATAGGGAAACTGTGAAATCTTAAATGATAACTTCCTTATTTATTGCAAATTCGGATTCTACGGGAAAAAATAGGCAACTTTTGGATTTAACAATTTCTTCAAAATATCGCATATGGCGTTGTAATACGTGTTCAATACTTGTCAATATTTTAGAAAGATAGCAACTTTGATATCCCTACATAGATTTTTCTGAAATATTGAACACGTATTTTTTCCGTTTTACAATCTGATGTATATTTCTCGAGTTATTCGATCATTTCCAGAATTTTCAATGGAAAAACTTCTCACTGAGTTTTAATCGATTACAGTTCCATCTACGATTTTCCAAAGAAAATGTTAAATACAAAAGTTACGTATTTTTTCCGTAGAATCCAAATATGCAATAAAAAATGTGGTTTATCATTTTGTAATTCAAAGTTGCGCCCCACTTTACCCCCAAGGTGTAGAGTTGGAGTACAACTTTGATATTCCAAAAAAAAAAAAAAAATACATATTTAATGCGTATTTTCCGGTTTTCTATCCTATGTATATTTATCGAGTTATTCGACCGTTACCAGATTTTTCGGAGACTTTTCTAGAGTCATTTCCAGTTCTCGTCAATATTGAATTTGAATGAGAATGTCGAAATATTGGACAGATATAGCCGTTGGCTTCATGTATGACAACGTATTTTTATCAGCGAATTTGGCGATATTGCGCCACTTGTCGCCAAGATTGGCGATAATTGGACGTTAGCGAATATAAATATATCGTGTTAAGCATGGAAGAGTTGAAACGATGGTTACAACAATGGAAGAAAATTTGTCGAAACCATGTTCACTAAAACTCATAAATTAATGTCGTTTATGGAGGAATTCTGCGGTATTGTTGCAAAATGTCAGCTACCCTAAAATTTCAAACTGCTATATATCGGCCATTTTTCAGGACAGAGGCAAAACAAAAAATGCTCTGGAATCCTTTGATTAAGGCCAAACATCTAACGCAAAGTATGTTTCGGATTTTTAATTTTTTTGTACATCTTTTTGAATTTGAAATCTTTAAATGGCTATCACAGCGCCCCCTCAAGGGGCAATGTCCCCCAATTCAACTGGGAGATGCAGTCCACAGTCAAAAACATATACAAAAAATTTGGCTCAATTATAGGCATAACTTTATAAACTTTTCGATGATACAATAGTAAAAATGAAACAAAAATCGTTATTGCGGCGACCCCTTTCGTCGGAATATCCCCAAATTCAAGCAGAACCAGCTGGCCATAGCCGAAAACATGGTAAATTGGAAGCATAACTTCACATACTTTTCGATGGTACAATGAGGACAGACATTTTGTAAAAACTTGTTTTTCGGAATCTCTGACCCCTAAAACGTGTAAATTCGTCGAAAGCCGCTAGTCGATGAAAATTTATATTACAATACTTTCTTTTGTAGGAGAAAGTAATAACTAAAGATATTACGTTTGGATCCTATTTCGAAAATTAAAAAGTCATTTAAATTAAGACTTTCATAAAACTAAACAACAATACATTAATAATACATAATAAAATCAAGTACAACAGGAGTTTCAATCTCTGTACAAGCTTATCATTAGTACAAATATTAATCGAAAACCAAAGCTGTTGGTTACACATGTTCACGTTAAAGATTATGCATTGAATATATTAAATCATCAAGGAGTATTTGTCACAGTAGGAACATATATTCTGGTGGAATTGCACATGCTTTATTTAAGAGAGATTTCTGTTATCTTGTAAACCAATCTTCTTGAAAAATTCAATTGTAAAAAATATTGCAGTTAAATTTAATTATTTGAATATTTGAATATAGATCTGTCGTGTGATCGGTACCTATTGAATGATTAACACGTTTCGATAAAAATATCCAGATTTGTAAGCGAGTTTATACTGTTCTCAGAGATATTTCATGATCGTCCAGTTTCATCAATGTAAACAGTGTCACAATCTTTGCAAAGTACACTGTAAACTAGAACAGTTCTCAACAAGGGGAGAGGATTTTGGCTTCGATTTCCATAACATATTCTTCATAACACTGTAATGTTTAAATGCTGCACCAATATCAATTGACTTAAATAAATTGGACATTTTTTTCTGACATTTTTTTAAAATATGGAATAGACGTTTAACTTGTAGGATAATTGCAGTTTATGAGGAATGACACATATTGCTCTGAAAAAAAAAATTTAGCCATCGTATAGGATAATCATACTATTTCAAATCGGTAAATATTTTTTTTTTTTTTGCTAATTAAACGACTTCGTTGTTGCTACAAAATTATCTTGCTCTTTTAGATAAGGTTTTAAAAAGAGTATAGAGTTTTTAAGAGAGTATTTTCAGAATGAAAATTTAAATATTGTCTAGGTAACGTCGCCTTACAGTATACTAATATTAAAATTTCTTGACCAGTAACGTTTTCTTTTTTTTCATTCTAAATATATAAGAATGGGTGTTTAAAGACACTTTAGATTTCTATTGATTTTTGGGTACTTTTATGTTAGCCGGCGCAAATGATATATATACATATATATACACATACATATATATATATATATATATATGTGTGTGTATATACACACACATACATATATATATATATATACATCTATCTATGTAAATATATATATATATATATATATATATATATATATATATATATATGTATATGTATATGTATATGTATATATACAGGGTGATTTTTTTTAAAGTTGTGAAAGTAAAACCATATAACAAAAGAGCCACTCATCCAAATGACCTGAAATTTTAGTAGTGTGCTCTCAAAGCAATGGAAATTTTTTTGACGTTGTTAAAAAAAACTTAAAATCCCGCTAACAGATGGAGCTGCACATGCAGCAAAGTTGGGAGACGAGCTTTTGCACGGCACACATACAGTGGCGATAAAAGCGTGAAGCACGTACACCTCGTGTTCATTATTCCACGGATATCCTGGCGATGACTGTGCCATTGACGGACCGTGCGTTGTTAGTGAAACTGTATTATCAGAATAATGACAGCGCAGCAACTTCTCTTAGGAGATTTAGGACACTTAAGAACTTAAGAAAGGGTCCAATGACGATAGAATATTCACGGAAGATGGTTTTGAAATTTGAACAGACTGCTTCACTGAGCCTAAAACCCGGTAGAGGAACGAAACCAGTTGATGTTAACCTACAGCGCCATCTGTCGATGCAATTTTAATTTTTTTTAAGTACGCCTAAAAATTTCCCATTGCTTTATGGGCATACTGGTGAAATTTCAGGTCATTTGTACCAATGGTTCTTTTGTTATAGGGTTTTACTTTCACAACTTTAAAAAAAATCACTCTGTATATATATATATATATATATATGCGTGTGTGTGTGTGTGTATATATAATAGATGCATTAGACAGGATGGTTCTAAAATATGTGTCAAAAATGTAAAAGTAGGTAAAGGGGACCTAAATAAGCATATTTCGTAAAGGATTGTAAGTGCGGTAATGCAGCATGCATCGTATGCTCAAGCAGCATGCATCGTTTAACCAATGTGGAGCTTGCCAACATGCATTTCATGTATGGGGCTGCACAAGAAAACGGATTAGCTGCTCAGAGGATGTACAGATTCCCGGATAGGAATCGTGCGGATCGTCGAACATTCGAGCGTCTTCATCGGGAGTTACGCACAAGTGGATCGTTTTATGCTTCCCTGCGTGGAGCTGGCATTGTAAGATATCGCAGAACTCCTGCAGTGGAAACCAGAATACTAAACACAGTAGAGGATAATCCTTCGACAAGCTCGAGAGCTGGAGGGCATTGGGTGTGAACCATCAAAGTGTTTTGAGGACTTTACATGAAGACGGAATGCATCCGTATCATTTACAGAGAGTGCAAGCAATGATCCCTGACGATTATCTTCCACGTCTCAACTTTGCTCGTTGGTACCTACAACAGACGGCAGCCAATCCAACCTTCCCAGCAGATGTTTTATTTACTGATGATGCTACCTTTACGCGGTCGGGTATTTTTAACATCCATAATTCTCACCTGTGGGCTCATGGCAACCCACATGGCAAAATAACACACGCGTACCAAGAAAGGTTTCCATTAATTTTTGGGCAGGCATTGTACACAATAACTTAATAGGACCGTACATTCTACCTAGTCGTTTAATTAGCCATAGATGCAACATCTTTCTACAGGAGGTTTTATCTGAACTTCTGGTAGATGATCCTCCAGCTGTTCGCAGACGAATGTGGTTCCAGCACGATGGAACCCAAGCTCACTTCAGGCGAAACGCAGGAATCACCTTAACGGCTAGCATTGGATAGGATGGAGCGGTCCAGTTCCCTGGCCACCACGTTCTTCTGATTTAACCTGCTTGGATTTTTTCTTTTGGGGTCATATTAAAAGCCTGGTGTACGAGAGTCCCGTCACATCTGAAGAAGATCTTGTTGCCCGCTTGTCTGTTGCTGCTTTACATGTGTTCGACATGCCTGACGTCTTTTCTAATGTACGCCGATCTATTCGCCGTCGCTGTGAATCTTGTATCGCTGTTGGTGGCCGCTCTTTCGAGCACCTCTTGTAAACTGTTAATAAATTTTTGTTTTTTTTTTTGTCTTTACTTGTATTTTCAGTTTCCTTTGATTCATACTGCTTTACAAGCTAGTGCTTTAATATTTCATTACCGCACACACACTCCTATCCGAAATATGCTTATTTAGGTCCCCTCTACCTACCTTTACATTTTTGACATATATTTTAGGACCATTCTGTATACTGATATTATATTGGTATTATATATGCTATTGTATATATCACTGGCGCCCAGCTAGCATAAAAGTACCAATTTTTTATTATGATGACGAGCTTGCATAAACGTTGAAATTCCTACTGTAATTGATTTTAAATGTTTTTTTACTTTTAAGATACTATGAAAATTTAGAAACTTATATTAAAATAAAAGAATTATTTTTATATAAAAAAAATAAAAAAGTACATCAATAATAGTTTTAACTACTGTTAAGCTTATAATATTTTTGATAAATATTTGAAACATACATCACGTACATGAAACAAAATTATATGAACAAAAAAACTTAGCTTTTAACATTTTGCCAAGGGCAGCAGTCAAAGAAATTGTGAAATTAGAATTGTCCCAAAAATAGTTCATTTTCTTCAAAGTAATTTTCAAAAGACGTTCGAATCGATATAGTTTTAAAAATTTAACTTTTACTTTGTTATTGCAACCTCTAGAGATTTTTTTACGCTTTCTCAAAATATCTAGATTGTTTAGAAAATGTACCTTTTAGCTTAAGTACTTTTTTTTCTAAGTACATATGGAACGACTGTAATGAGTAATAATATTAAAACAAGTGGGTAAGTGTGATCGAAGACGCACAAAGGGTTTCGTTTAATATTCCTTTCAAAACACTTTATCCATTCTTTAAAAAAACCGCTATCATATTTGGTCATAATAATATCTGTCATGTGGACAAAATGCGATATTAAAAAAAATCAATTTAAAATTAAACATGTTGTACACCTTTAAAATCTTAAAATATACGAATATTTCCATAATCGTGTTTTTATCATTATTCAAAACGTTCCTTAAACTCATATATTTACTACTCTCTATTACTCATATTGATACTCGCTTTGTATTATTCTCAAACATTTGAAAAATCCGTTAAACTTCCAATAGGACGTCAGATAAAATTTCTTTTAATTCTGTAATGACGTGATATTAATCTGCTTTCTGTACATATACACATACTCATACTCCTTGTATTATTGAGAAATGTTAGAACTGTTTGAAGATTTCCGTTTATTACCAATATGACGTCATATTAACGTTTTTTTTTTTCAATTGGTGAAACTTTTTATTTCATTTTTATTTTTCACGTGGAAATCTATCAATAGAAAATTAACTATTGTAGAAAGAATTTTATTGTGGATTTTTAATTGTTCGCAACTGCTATAACAAAAAATGTTGAAATTTAATAGGAAAAAACTGTTGGAATTTTGGTTTTTTTCTCTCTATATTAAACAAATACGACTTTTTCGAATTTTAATATTTTGAGCTTCATATTAGGTATTTAGTTATAAGTACACAAATTTTCATGCCTGTAAGTTATACAGTTTCTGAGAACGATTCTTTGACGGACAGACAACGGAGCGGGAGTAACAAGGTTTTGTGAGATGAAAGAAAACTCTAAAAAACCATGTTTTATTCCGAGAATTTACATTTTTACCATTGATATATATAAGTTTACATTTGAAATAAATGTAATCAGATTAATGGGATATACATACAAGGAACAGTAAAAAACTTCACGGAATTTTATTGTAACTCTTTAATACCACAATATAATTAATTTAAATGTTTACACACAAAGTCCTTTCTTCGAACAAAGA
Source organism: Maratus michaelseni (assembly GCA_963931845.1). NCBI lineage: Eukaryota > Metazoa > Arthropoda > Arachnida > Araneae > Salticidae > Maratus > Maratus michaelseni. The sequence goes on from OZ007593.1 coordinate 63,951,390, forward strand.
AATCACGTCATGTCAAATTCACAACAAATAGATGCTGATTGCTTTTTCGACAACGAAGGTATGGTGCGCCATGAATTTGTACCAGCTGGACAAACTGTTAACAGCTCTTTGTACTTGAAAATTGTGAAAAGACTAAGAGAAGAAATCTGAAGGAAACGTTCCACCAAATGACAAGGAGGATGGTCACTGCATCAAGGCAATGCTCCCACCCACATATCGAGTACAGACATGGTATCTGCTATGTTTTTATAGGTATAATTTCAGTCATTATAGATTTTTCTTTATTCTTTCATAAATATCTAGATTTGATAAAATTATAATTTTGAGTAACACAATTATTTTCAATAGCGTGTAAATGAAATATCTGTAAAATACAATTAAATAAAAATATTTTTTGTGTAATGTTAAACAGCGAAAGTTTGTTAAAGTATTCTAGAATCGTTGGAAAGTGTTTCATAATTTATGCTTCATGAAGAAATTTCCATTCTTGTTTTTATGTAGTTGGCACTTGAGAAATCACAAGTAATTTCATAAGATGCTCATAATTCATAAATTATTTATTAGATTCTAATTACAGTATATTTTTTCTATTTTACTCTGTCCTTTGTTTTTTAAGTGATGGTATATTTGGTTGAAATTCCTGTATGCAATAACATAAAAACATGCTACAATTTCTTTTTTTTAAATGAACTTTTATATCTGAATTAACATAAATGCTTTTTCACACAAATGAATGAATACAAATGTTGAACAACAGAATCCATATAGCCATGTGAGACTATATGTCAGTGACATATCATTTTGAGCATTTTACTTTTGCAGAGCTATTACAAATATTATTTTTATATTCAGTTTCTTCGAGCTCTCATTTTTTGCAACTAAGGCAGCCCTGAAATTTCAAAAGAATTCGTCAAAGATTTCCCTAGATGTTCTACAAAATGTGTAAAATCGAAAGTGACCTTTGGCCGCATGCTGTACATAGGACTGCGTGCCCAAATGGTTTTTAAGAACGTATTCTAACATGCATCGTACTTTAAATTTTCAATATTTTCTTGTATTTTTATGACTTAGTATATTGCAATTAGGGATAATGATTAATAATGAATGTCACTGTCTAATATTTTTTTTTGTATAATAATTATACAAATTCACACAACATAGCTAATATTAAAAAAATAATATTCATTTTAACCACATAGATAATTCACATATATAGATATACTCTATTAATAATTTTGTGCTGAAACTTATTAAGATTAAAAGACATTATTTTAAAAAAATAGTTTAAAAGAAATTGCAATATTCACGTATGACTTTCGTTTCTTTTAATGTTTAGTGATGTGCAAATTTAAAGTTATTTTTTAGTGTTCATCAACTTATAGTAGATTCTTTATTATAGTAACATATAGATTCTGCTTAATATGAAATAATATTGCATCAGGGGAAATATACTTATGAAAACATATAAATAGACATACAATTTACACTCAGTGTATATTAAAGAGAAAAAGAAATTGTCTATCTCTTTCTCCTTCTCTTTATCTCTTGCCAAAAGAATCCTTTGAACACAGATTTAAATAATCTATTTTAAATAAATTTATATGAATTAAAAATTAAATTAATATTTATATAACTTTTCATTCAAAAAAACACTTTCCTTACACGCTTTATTCATCAGCTTAAGATTTTTTTGTTTCAATTTTCGTTGTTATTATTATGATTATTGATATCTAAAGATTTAGTTGAAGATATGAATGAAGTTCTGTTAAACTGTTTGGTTGAATTTGTAATTGAGCTATCCACGTTAAACATGATGTGAAGCTATATGAGATATATTTAATTTTCTCGTGAGCAGATTAATATGTCTATTATTTCTAATTAATATGATAATGATTTCTATACTTTTGAGCACCAAAGCTCCTAAGATTTTTTTTCGAAAGTTTTAGTTTGAAAGTATAAATGATAACGATTTTTTTTTTTGAGAAAACAAATTTTTTTGCAGATTTCATTATTAAATAAATCAATTTAAAGCCTTGTTTGTTTGTTTCATTGACCACCATTAACAAAACTCAAAGCTCTCCACTTAGAAAAAAATATTACAAATTATTTTTTTGTCCTGGGTTTCCTGATAATCAGATTAATATATTTTTTTTATTATGTACTTATTGTATTTACTTTGCCAATTATAATAATGATTACCTTTTGAAAATACATTGTCGTTATTTCCCCAAAAAACATTAAATTATCTGAATACATCAGGTGCTACATATATCCTTCTAATAATACAATTATTAATTATTCAATAATAAAAAATTCTTTCTTAATAGATAAAAACTACATTTTTCAGACGAAGTATCAATAACGTTGCATTAAACGTATTTTGGTTAATTCTTATTCATAAAATAAATACTGATAAAATCAAAATGTTTAAATGGAATGGAATGTTTTTCCGAAAGTATCAAAATTATACTTCTAAAATATATGCGTAATATATATTAATACACACACACACACACACACACACACATCTCTCTCTCTCTCTCTCTCTCTCTCTCTCTCTCTCTCTCTCTCTCTCTCTATATATATATATATATATATATATATATATATATATATATATATATATATATATATATATATGTATATATATATATATATATATATATTTGAGTCTCGAGAATAATGATTTTAATTTTGTTAAGTTAAAAGCAATATTTTTACTTTTTTTTTTAATGAATGAAAACAAAAAATATGAAAAGTCATTCAGAAATGCTCCACAGAATGAATAAATAAAATCGATTTTGATTTAATCCATAATCCTTTATTTACTGATAATCATTATAACATAGTGTAACATATCCCTTGTTGTCATAAAACTAAAAATTCTACCTAATGGATACATAAAACATTTCATTGTTTGTACATAAATGTTACTATCAAAAACTTTTATAATTCAGTAAGATTTTTTTTAAAATTTGATATCCATTACAAAATTTATCTTTGACGATTATTGCAAAACCAAAATAAAATTCAAAATATTGTTTTTTATCTAAACAACAATTAATAACATGATTTTGTCTTTATAATATATGCATAAAAACTAGTTTTAATATAAATAAAAATTATTAAATTTTCAGAGCTATTTTGAAGGCAATACATTAATAACAGAACATTTTCTTTTCTAGACTCATTTTACGATTTTAAATGCCTTCGTTACACATAAAAGTATTTTATGGCGCTTTAAAATTCCGTGCTAACTAAACTTTTAAATCTGCAAAGTATTCGTAAACTTTAAATGTGCTAATGGATTTTGCAGCAGGATGCAAAATTTTCGCTATCAAATTAGATAAAATATTTTATGCAGCCCTTTCTTAGAAAGGTTACTTTTTAGTACAACTTTATAATTAATAAAACATATAAAATGCAATAAAATATTTTAATAAAATATTTACTGTGCATAAATAACTGTGATTTTAAAATAATGCAAATCTTGTCAAATTTATTATTTTACAAATATATTTATTCATTACTTTTATATATAGCCATTATTTAAAAAAACAATCTTTCCTTTTAAAGAAATTTATATTATTTTAAATCTGTATTGTTTTAACATTATTTTTTGTAAAGAATTAAAAAAATATTCAGCTTTTCAGAATGGAGAATAAGTTACACGACTAAAGTTAAAAGTAATTTAGTGACGTTCTCCACGTGCCAGTACCTTTTCACGACAAAATATCAATGTTTGATGCTAAAGAAGATTAGTGTCTACACTGTAAAAAAAAAAAAACTGCAGTAAAATTACGGGCTGAGACCGGCAACAGAGATTCCAGTCATACCCCGTAAAAAAAAAACAATCCATGCCCATCATTTTGTGCAGCCCGTAATTTTACGGGGCAAAGAAATACAGCATTATAATGCACAGGATATAATGCACTTTAAAACACAATAACACTTTACTTACACTTTACTTACTTTAACACAATAACACTTAGCACGTAGCACGTTAGATAATCATCACAGAATTGCTTTTTTGGCCGGTTAAAATTTTCGAAACACGAGTAAAATGAAGGGTTACACCCTAGCGGAGGACAATGTATGGGGTCGTACCGTATTTTTGCTAACATATGTGCTAGAACTGTAAGAATATGTGGATTGCTCTTAATTTTCTAAGTATCTAAGGGATAAGGCCGCTTATTTAGTGGATCAGACCGTTTTTCATCAAATAAGGCTGCTGCCCGTGAAAATTGAAGGGCAAACGCTCATAAATTTACAGTTTTTTTCTGAGAGTGTATCGTCTAGTAATAGTATAAAATTAATATGCATCACATTTATAAAATCGAAGTTTAATAAGAGAGAAAATAGAATATATTACACAGATACGTCGGTGTTATATACTAAGACCAAGTGGGTAAGTTTGATCGAAGATCGCACAAAGGGTGTCGTTTATATTCCTTTCAAATCACTTTATCCTTTCTTTAATAAATCCAAATATATTTCATTTTCCAAAAAAAGTCATGTTTTTATAAAGTAATGTTTTTTATAATTCTCTATACTCTGTCTATTATACTCTGTCATAATAATATCTGTCATGTGGACTAAATGCGACATTAAAAAAATCAATTTCAAAATTAAACATGACATTCAGAATATTAAAATATGCCCATATTTCCATAATCGGGTTTTTATCAGGATTCAATACGTTCCTCAAACTCATATGACGTTATAATCATTTGCTGACGTCATATCTACTTGTTTTCTCTATTACTCATATTGATACTCTCTTTGTAGTATTCTCAAACATTTAAAAAAGTCCATCGAATTTCCATCATGACGTCAGATTTATTTTCTTTTTAATTCTCTAATGACATCATATTAACTTGCTTTCTCTACTTATACATAAGCGTACTCCTTGTATTATTGAGAAATATTTGAAAATTTTCGTTTCATTACCAATATGACGTCATATTAATCTTTTTTTTTTTTTCAATTGAAGAAACTTTTTATTTCATTTTCATTTTCACGCGGAAATCTTTCGCTAGAAAATTAATTATTGTAGAATTTTTTTTTTATTGTGGATTTTTAGTTGTTTCCCACTGCTATAACGGAAAATGTTTAAGTTTAACAGGAAATGGCTGTTAGATTTTTAATTTTTTATCTCTATATATTAAAATGATACGATTTTTTCAAAATTCTATTAATATAAGCTTCATAGTAGATATTCAGCTATAAGTACACAAAATTTCAAGTCTGTAAGTTATATAGTTTCTGAGATCCGGCTCTGTGACGGACAGACAACGTAGAGGGAAGAATAGGAACGAAATCCTAAAAATGAAACTGAGCCGAATAAATGCGAACTTCAACATTAAACATTGGTTTAACAAGGGGAGAGGCGAAATGTAATTCGAATGTTAATCCCGTAATTTTTTTTTTTTTTTCCAACTGGTTTTACACTGAGTGATGCAATTAGTGTTGAACCCGTGTTTTTAAAGTTTATTAAAAAATTATATATTTATCCATATGTAAATAGTACATACGTATGACGTCTTTAATCATCTGTGTATTTAGTTAAAATTTGGCTTAACCTCCTACAGTTACAGTATTCTGCTGTCAATTGTTTTTGGAGTCATTTGACTTTAGACGCGTTAGCTTACTATATAAGATCTAAAGTAATTCTTTGTTTGTCTATGGCGTAATTAGTCAGTGTAAAATTCTTGAAGTTGTATGTCATTTACTTACCTTTCACTTTTGTATAGTGATATCTTTCTCGGTCGGACGCCAACGTATCAAGGCGAAGAACTAATTATCTGTTAAATACAATTCAGTCAATCATACTATTTTACAATAAAGGGTAAATACGGTAAATGAAGGAAATAAACACAGGTGAAAACTAGAAATAATCGTTAAGCATTGCAAGTATATCTAAGTTACATTTCTTCTTATTAAAAATTGTATAGAAACACTATTTCAAAATGTAAGTGTGTGACAGTAAATAAATTCTATTATTATTTCATCTTTTTGATAACTTTATTTTAGTTCAGACTATGTTGATATTTATGGGAAAATTAAGCACATGTAAACATCAAGTAGGGGGAACTGGGGCACATTGATGCATGGGGCATCTTGATACACCCGCACCTTGATACACCTACTGCTCACAAGGTCATTACAGGAAGTTTCCCAACAGCTCCAAAATATGTCGCTAGTGTACACAACTACCTACAGAACGTCTTGGCGTGATTCGGTAGTTTGATGAAATGAGACGGGTGATTTAGTGTTTTTGTAGGTAAAAAGTAAATTTGGGTTGTACAATTGCAGTGTTATTATACAGATGTTCCAGTATTTTCAACAGGAAAGAATACCCTCCCTGGTAAGTAAATGTACTCTTTATCAGTTCCTCATCCTTTTTTGTTAGGTAAATTATGAAGTTTTGGATTTGAGATTCATATTATTCAAAATGGCTACTTGGGGCACATTGATACAGCCTATGTTGGGGCACATTGATGCGTATCAATGTGCCCCATGATAGCTGCTAACAACCTATATTCATTTTAGTTCATTTTTTCATTATCTTTTATTTTTTTTTCTCGTATTACTCCTTAATCCAATCATTTCCGACCAACAATTTCTAATATTAGTTTTTATTGAAGTTAAAAAGCTCCATTATTCTATACTAGAAAATTTAATAGCACTTTTGCAAACAGTGATTTTTAATTTTTCTTATTCCATGGTTACCACTATGATTAGCTCTTACAAAAAAAAAAGACCGAGAGAGCTAAAATCAACGAGGATTGCGTATCTAAAGCTATGAAAGCTGCTTTAGAGGGAAATTTGTCAATCCGGAAAGCTGCACTCATGTTCAACACCAAACCCGCTACTCTGCAGCATCGTCTGGAGAAAATGAAAGCAAGAAATGGTGAAGAATGAGTCAGGGGTCACGTTCTAAGTATTCCTCTCAACAAGCACTTACTACCAAACAAGAAAAACAATTAAATGAATACCTTGTTAAATACAATGAGTTGCATCACGGTCTAACGCTGAAGCAGAAAAGGCCCTTGGCATATGAATTTGCTAAAAAACTACGCTGCAAGTATCCTGAAAGTTGGAATGGTAATGAAATGGCAGGGGATGTCTGCATATTTGTTCTTAATAGTTCTGAGGCACGTCAAACAACATACAAATTCGTCAATAGAAAACCTATTGTTGCTATGAACCTACTGAAACCTACTGTTGCTGAATATACTGTTGCTGTGTGATAATCACGAGTCACACGTTTCTATTGATGCCATTGACAACTGTCGTGCAAATGGAATAATTTGTCATTCCCCCTCACACACCTTTCATAAACTGCAACCATTGGACGTAGCAGTGATTGGTCCCTTTAAAGCAAAGCTGAAAATTTCTTTCAACGATTGGCACCTGAATAATCCGGGGAAACACCTATCAATTTATGACATTCCAAAGTTGGCTAAACTTGCAAACTTAGAATCATTCACTCCTGAAAATATTGTTTCTGGATTTGAGAGGACAGGCATAGTGCCCTTCAACAGATTGGTATTTCCTGACTCTGATTTTTCTCCCAGCACAGTTTTCACACCTTATTCTCACTCTGATACAGTTGTTGTCACACCCCCTCAAACAGACTCAGCAACTCCTTCAACTGTCTCTCAGTCACAAGATAGCAATGTTCCACAAAGTGCTGATGCTACCCAGACTCCATGGCCAACTACTTATTCAAACAAATCTGTAACTCCTGAAGACGCACGACTTTACCCAACAGCTATTGGTAGTAGAACTAACAAAAGAAAAAGACGGCAGCCTGGTAAATCTCGAATTTAAATTGATTCTCCAGAGAAAAAAAAAGCTTTTCGACATGAGAAAAGTTCAAGAAGAGAAACAACCTACAGCACAGTAAAAGAATAGAGACAAAGAACTGAAAAACGCAAAAATGCTGCTGGGGATAGAAGACACCAAACATTTGAAGCGACAGACGGAGAAAAAGAAGGTGGAAGAATTATATTTATCAGATAAATCTGAAACATGCTTTTGACAGTGGTGTGACTCTACATTAGATGATTTGAATCTAAGTGACCTGCTAGGTGAAGAAGCAGATACTTTGGAAGATGATACAATGTAAGATGCAGATACTTCAGACCAAAATATTGTTGAATATGACATTGTTATAGTGCGGTTTGCAAAAAAGAGATCGGTTATTAACTTTGTAGGCCAAGTTAAACGAAAAACTGATGCTGGTGACCATGTTGTCGGGTTTATGAACAGAAAACCTGGTAACTTTTTTCATTTTTTCTGTGAAAGAAGATAATTCTGGGGTTGAAGTGCCAGATATAACAAAGTTGCCCCAATCAACAACCAGACAAGGAACAGCAAGAACATCAGTTCGTTATACATTTAATTTTGACCGCTTTAACATTCCTTACAAATAAATTGTGGGTTATCTGAATTTCTTTCAATAAATATAAAATGGTTTGCTAACTTATTTTCTATGGAAAATATGCAGTAGCTGTTATTTTTTCACCAATTTTCCCAAACGTATCAAAGTGCTCCATGAGTGTATCAATCTACCCCGGGGATGGGGCACATTGATACAAATGACTTTTTTTAGTTTTTTTAAATTACACACAGAAATACTATATAAAACAACGATTGTGCCTGTTAATAACACACTACACTAGTTTTGCTGACATCATATGGAAAAATAACTTGATTTTTTTGTTTTTTGGGCACCAAAAAACCGCATCAATGTGCCCCAGTTCCCCCTACATGTGAACAACGTGCATTTCATCTAATTAATTTCATATTAAAATCTTTCAAAAAAATATCAGTAGCTTTCAGGAATTAAATCCTCTGTTTGTCAAACTTATAAAGCAATAAGCCATTTTTATTTGCAATTTTAGAAATTTTTTTGCATTAGAAGATAAGCTGTAGCTAAAACTTGCTATGTTATTGAAATAAAAACAAGCTCATTGTTTTTCTTAAAGGTCAATATTGAAAAGTATGGAGGTATTAATAAAATAAGATTTTGATAATTTTTGTCAGCATTTTTAAGTTAATGATATTTTATATTAGTAAGTTAAGCTGAAATGGAGGGATGGCGCACTTGTGAACAAAGCATTTTTACAAGACGCGAACTGTTGACAAATATTCTAACTGTAGCAGAAACATTTGGTTTAAAAACCATTATGCTTTTTAGGAGACGGAAAAAGTTGGAAAATAATACGCTCAACTACGCAATCACTTCAATTGCATCACATAATACATTCTATAATAAGTACACAGCTAGGCAATAGCTGAGCAATGAACGAGAAATCCTACTGCGGAAATCTGAAACAGCTATTTTTAACGCAGTACGAACTCAATTCAAAATACAAAACAAATGGCTTGTACGTATGCGAATGTCTCATGTTACAGTACTAATCGTCACGGAAAATGATAATCTGCTGGAAATGAATACAAAAAATGATTCTTGAAATGACACAAATTTCATTGAGAAAACCCGAAAATAAAATTTGGACAAACTTTCCAATTTAATAAAAGCAATATTACAAAACCTACTTTCTGAAAGCATACTCCTTTGAAAGTTTGGTCCTTGCAAATCCAGCAGGGTGGATGACTTTAATTTAATTTGTCAAAATATGTTTTATGTCAAAATAAGATCTATTTTTATAAAATATGTTCTCATATTCTTTTCTCTAAATGTATTTAAATATAATTTTTTGAATACATTTTATTAATTTTATTACATATTTAAACGTGCATAAATGGGGCGGGGAGATAGTGGGACATGCTTCGTATTTCATATTGTAGAAGGATTAATTTATAAAATCCATAGCTTTTTTCTTGAAAAACAATTACTTTAAAAGGTTTTCTATTAACAGATAAAATATAATAATCATAGCTTAATTAGTGAAAGAAACACATTAATTAAACATAAATGTTTCCTATATAGGCGAATTTACGAGTTATTTCCTCATTTTTATTGAATGAGGATTTAAATTAACCTTTTGAAATTAACCGTCCTTAATCATATCTTCATCGTATTCTTAATTAATCATTCTTAACGTGTTTTATATTTTCTGTTTTTTTTCACTTAAGCATTTATATCTGTATTTTAATATTAAAATTTCTTTTATCTAATTTTCTAAAATTTATTAAATGAAAATTGATAGCGGTTATTACTATCTAGCCATGCTTTTAATAAAAGTTGGTTTGATTAAATGGTATTAATTTTAACAGATATAAATTATAAAGCACATTAATTTTTTTTGTATACACAATGCATCATTAAACATAAATTTTAGATTAAGGTTTAAACATAATTACTTTGGTGTGTTCCCCAATCTGACATGAGTCGTTAATCTCCATACCATTTTGAACTGCATTTAGGTATATTGTAAATTAAGTATTTTTCATTAAACACAAAACGAAGACTTTGAAAGGATAGCATTGAGTAAACGCTTCGTAATCATGTGTAATATTGTTAAAAACAAAGTTAATATATTATTAAAATATGTAATTATTATACATAAAAATAAATCCTCACAGTTATTCTTAGGAATGTTTTGAATCTTAGTTTGCAAAAAGCTAATAGAAAAAATGTGTCCAATATATATTCTTGTGTAATGTTGGTACTTCTATTAATTGACAAAATCCTGAAAATTTAACTGGTTTATTTTATGAGAGAGGCCCTTTGTTCCGATTTCCTTTAGCGTCCAGTATCGAGTATGTATCATATTGTTATTTTGGAAACGGGTCATTGGTTATTCATGCTTTGTTGACATGGTCCTTGAACATGTTCACAGCCACCTCATTAGTGGAAATAAATTATAAATATTTAATTATTATCTAAAATGATTATAAATCTTTGAAATTACTCATAAATAAAGTAATTAATTATAAGTCCACAAACGGCAAATAAGTGTAAATATAAGTATGAGTAATTTTTGTTGGATTAAAATTAAATGACATTGAAAAGCAATTTAAGAATGTAAAAAAAATATTTTCACATGTTCCTACTTTCTCCCCTATATGTCATTTAATAAATCCTATTTAACAAACGTATATGACATTTAAAATATCTATAACCAAGTTATAGTCATATATGACGTATATGACATTTTATAACCACTATGACCTAATTATAGTCACGTTGTTCATTCTATTATATCATATCTTACGTAATTAATTCAATGATATTCATGAATGTTAAGGATTCGAGGTTGCCATGGTGATTACGTCCTATTTAAGATGGAGTCATCTTATTTCCGTATTACTGATTTTAAAAGTCGAATTTGCATACTAAAATTGTTTAGTTATAGCAATTGTATAATCAACGGACCATTTTTTGGATAGATGTTTCCGGAGAAATAGATACTAAATGAAAAGAAAAGTCTAAATATAGATATCAATTTCTGAAATTTTCAAAGCTAGGCTTCAGTTTCTCATTTAAATTTTCAGTAAATGCCAACAAAAGATAATATGTTGCCAACTTAAAGTATATATATTTTATTACGAAACTAATCATATCATAATAACAGACGACATAATTCATTTCACTGAAATAATAACAGTACGATCATTTGTCACTTTTGACGTGCGATTTCCAACTTGTTAAAAAATTGTAATAAAAGTTAAATATACGTCAAGTCTAAACGTAAAATAAACTATAGTCCTAGTTTGACATCCTTAGTAACACATCTAAATATTGAACGTAACTTAAATGAGTGTTAAACTAAATTAAAGATGTCTTCTAAATTACTATTTAGAAACGTTATTTCCTAAGATTTATTCATAATAAACACGCATTTTAATATGTTTGAACTTTCACAATGTTCGCTAATGATGACTGTAATTTATTATACATAATGAGTTTTCTTAAAGAGCTTAAACTTACAACTCATAATTATTGAAAATGCAGGAATACAATTTAAGTATTGGAACTAAAAATATTCATGATTAGTCATTTTACTTTATACATAATTATAGAGCAATTTGTTATAATGGTATATGTAATATTTAGAATAATATTGCAGTACAGCAATACAATTTTCTTGTTATCTGAAAATTCATCTTGAACTTGAACATTCAGTTTCAAGTATGAAATAAAAAAAATAAAAGTAAACGATCTAAACAATACGTTTAATTTTGCTACAACTGCATAAAGCAACATTTAACAATATCAATAATAAAGATGTAATACTAAGTACAAAGTGGCAGCATTACTTATTTTAACAAAAAAATATGTATTGTCGTTACAAAATATATCACATAAAATAGTGGCGCAAAAAATATGTATTATCCATTAAAATGACCGTTTTCTTTGAAATTAAGTATCTAGACGGATTACAAATTAGTTTAGGACACTTCTTTTATTTTAACATATAGTTTTTTATTATTACAAACATTTGAATACATAATTGGTATCTTAGGTACAAATAAATTGTTTATTAAATTTCGTAAGCAATCTAAAAATACACAATATTAATAAAAAATATATCAGAGTTTTCATTAAAAAAGTATTTATAGATATGTTCTGTGCTTCAGGCAATATATTTTGTAACCCAAGTACCCCGGGTTGGAACCCCTTGTTTTTTTAAGTTGCATTTTTCTATGTGTTTTAACAATGCGAATATTTATATAATTGACATATTACGTTTATGTTATGTAGTGACGACGTAGTACGTTATCATATATGACTCACTTTGTACAATGCAACTGTTTTAACAAAAAATAAAAAAATTCCCTTCCAGATGGCATTAATTTTGCTATTCATTTCTTTTATTCCTTTTAGAGATTCTCAACAAACAGTTCAGACACATTTAATAGATGTAGAACCATAGAAATCTAACATTTTGTTTATAAGGATTAAATTTGAAAGAAATATAAATGCGGTATATATTTTACGGCATGATTTATAAATAAATAAAAAATATATGGTTTTCAATTTTTTAAAAAGATTTTGACTTAAAATATATGAACTTTATGATATTATACATTCCGTAATAATTTCAAAGTTTAAATGAAAAAAACTTAATCCAAAGTTAATTTAGACTATTTAGGGAGATAAATCAAATCCACAAATTCGCAGAATACATTTCTTTCTTTTCTAGGCTGAAAGCAATTTGCTGTGATTAATTATCGATTATACAGAGTGAAAGTTTCAAGATCTTATATGGATTTTCATAGCCAGCTGCGTCCCGCAAAATCCCATTTGTTATTCTGTTGAAGAATTCCAAAATTAAAGAAAAATGGCATTGAATACTTTTATGTTACATGTCTATCTTCGATATTTATGAAAATGCTTGAATAGAAATGGTGACTAGTAAATAATCTGATATATTTGCTTAATGACATTTTACATTTCATTCGTTTAAAAGTGGGGACATACTGGGGGGGAGGGGACTAAAATTATTTCAGTTACAAATCTTTTAAGACGAAGTATCCTTCAATATTTTTCCAAATGTAATTTGTATACATAAATGCATTATGTCAATTTTGTATTCTTATATCAATAGATCATTTATATCAAACTCCTAATGGGTCAGGTACCCTTTGAACTCACAAAATACATGAAAAACGGACCTCTTTAAGAATTACAGTTACTCCTTATCTAATTGACTTTGAATTGCAAATACTTAAAAAAGTATCAATAAAGATATACACTCATATAAAGCTTTTTAATTTATTTTAAAATATAATACATATTTCACTAATGAATTATTCTTGCATGCATTGCGTGAATGATTTTTCACATTTGAATTGCAAAAACCTGCCGAACCTTCGTTAATGAGTACAAATATAATGTGTTCTCAAAATGACCTACGATAAAAATAAGTAAAATGTATAGATCCTGAAAATTATTATTATTATTGTTATTATTTTGTTCTTGATAAAAATTCGAAATATCGAGTTTTTTTACTGCAAAAATAGACATGAATTCTAAACTTGATGCTTGAGAAACATAATAATAGATCATGTTGTGCATCTGTATTATTAATACATTCAATCACAATTTCTCGAAATCCTAACCAACATTTTTCAGAAATCGTGCGCCAAAAAATTTTCCAAAGCCACGGTTTTGAGAAAATTTCCTTTAAAGACTCAACTACACCCTGATCATTTAAAAAGACCTCAGACTGTGTTAGACATAACTCCTCTTCTGAAGTGAATTTTGGCATGGAGTTTATTTCAAAATGTTCCTAAAAATCATGTTTAATTATAAACTAATTGCAACAGAAATACAATTTTTGACACTGTAAAGGATAACTGACCCTTTAAGAACATTGCCATTTTTAAACCCACAAAATTTTAAATTAAAAAAAAAGATCATTTAAGTAACAACTGATTATCTAACATAGCTTCAGATATCTTTTTTAAAATGTTGATGATTAACGGTACATCGAAATTTCAAATTTATTTCAAAATCGTTGAGAGTAAAATTGTCTGACTCAAATGAAATATGTGCCTAGTAAAGGATGCCTCGGAAAACATTTTCACTCGTTTTGACACAAAGTACATTAGATAACAAAAATACTAAAATAACAGTTACCTCCAACTATTTCAACGTCCAATAGACACAGACAAGTTCAAAATTTCCCACCGGATTCGAAAATACGCCATATTTAATAGTAAATTAAAATTAAAATCGCACACCTTAGTTTGACATCTTATGTAGCTTTCTGGTTTATGATACGTTGGAGTAATAAACGAACAAAAATTCGGTCAACTATTTTAGTGTCCATGCATGTGTAAAATTACGGACTCTTAAAGTTAAATTCAATTATTTTAGTTTCAGAATTAGCTGCATTGCAGATGTTATTTTTTCAGGATATCAAAAACTACTTGGCTGAATGAAAATAAATTATGAATTCGTATATTTGAAGCTTTTGAAAATCGATTTCCTCTAAAATGTCTGTTTGATTCAATAGAGTTTTTTAACTAGAATATTTTTTTTCATAATATATAAATTATAAAACTGGTACAATGTATTAGTTTACATATTAACGTATTTACAAATTATTTAACCTATCTTAAGGTATCTGACTACGTTTAAAAAGTGGTTTTCGACCAAAATTGTCAAAACGATTTTATTACATTTTATTAAAGCCTAACTTTTTCCCTTTCCAAAACTGTATTTATTTTTATTGTACGATACATAGAATCGGAGTTGCAGAGGTTTTTAAACTACTCAACAGCTATCACTCAAACCGGAAGTACTGTTTAAAGGACCGGAAGTACTATTTAAAGGTACTAACTGGGAGGGGGAAAGCAAAAATATGGCCTTCTACAAATAAACAAAGGCTCAGTGCTTGAAAAAAAAGAGTATGGCACATAAAAACAGTGAAGTTTAGATGCATATTATCGTGGAAATTCTTGTAGTAAAACATAAAACTAAACTTCAAATGCATTTTTTGGAATTTGTAATTTTTGGAGAAAGTTCCATACGCAAAACATGATTTCTCAAAAAGTTATTATAATATCACTATAAAATTTAAACTGCATGTTGTTTACACTATTGTGACGGCAATGAACTAAAGATTTAATTTTAGAATAAATATTGTTTGTTTTATGGATGTTTTCGTGGAATGACATCAATGAATTGTATGAAAATCAGCATGTAAAAAGGGGCGATATACTATAAATTTTGAACCACTTAAAATATCTCTTAGATTTTAGTTCATTGCCTTCACCAATGTCATAAGTATGATGTGTAAAAAGAAAATTAAGATACATACAGTAGAATTTTCTGTAGAGTGTTTTGCGTATTGGGCCAAATTTCACTAAATTTTACCACAAAATCCCCTATTTACCAAATTTTCATCAATGAATGAAACATTTTTTGATTTTTTTCACAGTTTCTAGTCATATTCTTAATAAAAATATGATCAAACAATAATGAAATAGCTTTTTTGGAAAAAATTGCTCCGTACGTAGTCAGGCACCTTAAGACGAAAACTATTACGTTTTAGATAAATTTAAAAATAGGCATATGCTAAGTATGTAGTTTTAATTTTTGCCTTTAAAACATTAAAAGTCTGATTTATTATTTAAAAAAAACAAACACTGATTTTTATCAAATTTATTCCATTTTACTTATGGAATTAATTTCCTTAAATATATTGCAAGAAAATTCCTTTTACAATGTCATTTAAGTTTCAAATAAAATGATAAAATTGGAAATAGCCCATTATTGTCATAAGTATTTAAACACAACTATGAAGCTAATTTCCATTTCACATAAAAGGGATTTTCAGAGAAAGTTCCAAATAGCCTTACTTACCCCGTCTAAGGGATTATCCTTTTCGAAATATTTTCCTTCTTTGTGACAATGGGGATTTACTCTTCTGTGTTATAAATAATGTTTACAGACAACATAAGCAATGCCTTCAATTTTTTATGCATCGGATGATAAAAATATTTTACTATGACTTAGATTCTTAAATGTACTTATTCCTGTTGATGAAAATTGTTATATATTGGAAACAGATTCGTTTTGTCATCACACACAATTTGGAAAATGTTTGTTAAAATGAGTGTATGTATGTGTGTACCGTTTTTACTGTTTAAACTAAATTAATATATACTCTAAGCAGAATTAGTGATATTGCTTAACAAGTAGATTTTCTCCGTTTAAATTGTATCAAACTGCATTTAAGTTTGTATTTTACTGTGACTTTTACCGTATATATTTGAAAATTCATTTTTTCTACATGTATTTTTATATGCATGCCCATAATATCCATTTACATTAATAAGTTTGTTTAGTATGTTCTTTTTAGAATCTTTTAGAAATATTGGGGAATCGTTTTGTTTTACATTTTTTCATCACACAAAATTTAAAAAATGTTTGTTAAAATGAGTGTACGTGTGTGTGTACCTTTTTACTGTTTATCCTAAGTTAATCTATACTCTAAATAGAGTTAGTGATATTGCTTAACAAGTAAATTTTCTCCAGTTAAATTGTATCAAACTGCATTTGAGTTTTAATTTTACTGTGACTTTTAACGTATATATTCGAAAATTCATTTTTTTTCTACAGGTATTTTTTATATGCATGCTCATAACATCAATTTAAATTAATAAGTTTGTTTAGAATATTCTTTTTGGAATATTTTAGAAATATTCTAGTAAAAGAAAGGTGGACATAAATAGACGAGATTGTTGAAGATATCTTCATCCTAGGTCAATCAAATAAGCTACAACATTCTGAATTGTAGAACAGTTTAAGGAAACATTTCATCAATTGTTGATTAAGTATGGTCTCACTTGAATAACAATCTCACTGAATACATCTTGTCTGCTACGTATAATAAAATGCTTTAAAATAAATTATTTTTCTGCAATCAAATTAATGCACAATAATTTATATCTTGTGTTCTATTTGCCGGATAATTTTAATTTTTACAAACTTGTAATGTGGAAACCAAAAGGTTTCGAAAGGTGTTAATTTTAAAATCTTAGCTTAACTAGAACTGTTTATTTGATTTCTCAAAAAATCTCTCAGTACCCTCTTTCTTTGTGGTTTCATTTTCAGCCACCTGTCTCGCATTCAAATAAAATGAATTACTTTTATTATGTGCAAGTTAAAATAGCTTGAAAAATATTTAAAAAAAAATCATTACCTTCAAAATTAACGGCCGGATTTCTAAGTTAGTTAAATATTTGGAATTCTAAACAAAATCAATATTTAAGAAACAAAATATATAGCTCGATATAAAAAAAATATTTCTTTTATCGCAGACACATGTCGCTGCTCATATTTTTATCAAACACTAGCAAGCTACGCCCGCTACGCTGGTCAATTTCTCTTAACGAACCTTTAATCAAACAGAATACTGACATTTCATAATTCACTTTTATATTTTAACAGAATAATAAGTCTACTGTAATTTGTGAATCGTGCTATAGCCAATATACACGTCAGGACACGTCGCCCTTATCATTATCTTTTTACGCGCGAAGGTTTCGCCATGGTACTCCATTGTAAAATTTGGTAATTTTTGAAATTCAATATTTGAAAAATGGCATAATCATTAGATTTGAAAATGTCTAACAATTTTCTGACAAATACTTTTTGAGCTATTATTTTTTTCAGTAACTTCAAATGTTTCATTATCCGATATTAATCTGTGGCAAAAATTAGCCAAAACCCCAGACGTCAGCAACGCATAGCTTCATATTAAAGAGGATGTTGGAGCAGGGATTGTCACCATCAATTTTGAAATCGGTTCTGTAGTTCCAGAGATTCCATAGAAATTGTAATTTAGAATGTTTTTAGAACGCTTTTCGCTCATTTCACCCTTTTAAATTCGATTTTTTTAAAATTATTCTTATAGAGCATTTACATCTTATAAGTAACTACCATGCCAAATTGCATGTTTCTAACACCTTCAGTATAAAAAAATCATTTTTTAGAACGTTTTTTGTTCATGCACTCTCCTGGGGGGGGTAGTGGTACCGGTATGAAATATAGCCTATGTTAGAACAGAGACTGTTACCATCAATTTGCCACCATTACTTTTGAAAATGGTTCTGTAGTTCCAGAGATTCCATAGAAATTGTAATTTAGAATGTTTTCAGAACGCGTTTCGCTCATCTCACCCTTTTAAATTTCGATTTTTTAGAATTTTTTCGTATAGAGCATTTACATCTTTTAAGTAACTACCATGCCAAATTTCATGTTTCTAACATCCTCAATATAAAAAAAAACGAAGTTTTAGAACGTTTTTCGCTCCTGCATCCCGCCCCTTGGAGTAGTGGCACCAACATAAAATTTCGCCTATGTTGGAGCAGGGACTGTCACCATCAATTTGCCACTGTCAATTTTGAAAACGGTTCTGGAGTTCCTGAGATTCCTTAGAAATTTTAATTTAGAATGTTTTTGGAACGCTTTCCGCTCATCTCACACCTTTTAAATATCGAATTTTATTAGAATTTGTTCTTAGAGAGCATTTACATCTTATAAGTAACTTCCATTCCAAATTCCATGTTTGTAGCTCCTTCAGTATAAAAAAATTCGAAATTTTAGAACGTTTTTCGCTTCCGCTCCCCCCTGGGGTTAGTGGCACAGACATAAAATATGGCCTATGTTGGAGCAGGGATTGTCTCCATCAATTTGCCACCATCACTTTTAAAATCGCTTCAGTAGTTCCAGAGATTACCCCCTACAAACAAACAAACAAACACTCTTTACTACTTTATAATATTAGTATAGATATGTGTTCTTTGTAACTTAAAATCGCTCGAAAAATTACAAAATTCTAATTGATATTTCTGAAAGTTGTGGATGGATTTTATTTTGAAATTTGATATTTTGAAATTGCGTTTTCAGTTTATCCACGTGTACCGATTTTAAAGTCTGTAGACCCATTATAGCGAAGTTTTAAGGAAAAGGGGAATTCTTTTCCATTCTCTAGTCGCGACATTGTTCCGGCAACACTGCGCTTCCGTTGAATATTTCTCGCCTTGCTTCGAGGTCTCATTGTAGTCAGAGACAGATTTTTGCGCCATTAAAAAAAAAAATATATATATATTTGGAATTTTATGGCAAGGCAGCCATGTTTTTCTTATAATTAATACGTTGTGTAATTATAAAAAATATTCCAATTCTGAGCCTCAGGTGCATCAGGCTAGGTCTTGGACTACCTAAATCTTAATTTTCAGAATTCTAAGCAAGCTAGATTTTCCTAGCCATTGCCAACAGACACACAATCAAACGATCCTCTTTTATTCATATTGATGTATAAACAATTGAAAATATAACTTTTGTAGAAGTAAAATTGATGTAGGGTAAACTTTTCAACACATTAATACCTTCACTTATGATTATAGCCTTTAAAAATTCGCAATTGAAATTATTGAAAATAAATAAATACAATGCATCATATTTAAATAAAAGGATTACATGTAATAATAAAATTAAAAAACTCACATTCTAGGAAAATATATTTACAAAATAAAAAACAATAGCATTTATAAAACATAATATTTTCTCAGGAACGTATTGATACAAATAAAAAGCAGTAATATTGAAAAGGACTGCAGAAAATGTATCATGACAATTAGCAATACTCACATCTGCTTCCAGATGATTAATGAAATATAGCCAATAACATAAGACACAGTTTTCTAGAAGACTGATAAAAATTATATTAGATGGAACTAATTATTTGGAAACTATATTAATTAGAAAATTTAAAAAAACACAATATATCGTACTTGAAATAAACAAAATGTAATATTTTTGGAAGAAATCCAGTTTATATTTCAAATTAAACTTGTATTTGAGAAATGCCAAAATAACAGAAGTATCAGTATTTTATTCGTTCAAGAAGTTCATTTTACAAACAAAATTCACCAGGTACTTTAACTTTTGTTTTCAAATTTATTTAGAATTATTAGGTTACCTTTCTTTTCAATTTCATTTAAGCTAGGATGTAAACTACAATGCACATTGACGCATGTATAAACAATTAAAATTAATTGTAAACGTCTATATATTTAAATAAAATATTCACCTTATGTAATAAATAAATTAATTTTCAATCTTATATATATTAAATGACGTATTCGCCCGTTGTAATAAATAAATTAAGTTCCAAACTTCTGTATATTAAAATAAAATAATCGCCTTATGCAATTATATTGACATTTGACACACGTACGCTCAGGACGGCATTTCCAATTTGTAATGCGATTGCAGCCTTGCCAACATATGTGAGAGAGAGATGCCGAGCTGAGTATCGTCCTCGTAGCTCAGTGGTAGAGCATTGGAGTGTTATATCAAAGGTCCGGGCTCGATTCCCGGCTTGGACATTTTTCACTCTGTCGTTATTACGCTTAGATAAAAAAGTTAAAATCCACTTGTTCATTATTCAATAATTTCAGGCAAATTAAAGGAAAAATAAATTAAAATTACTTATATGTGTGTCGTATGCAGGTTTTTAGGTGACTTTATGTGCCGTCTCAAGTTTGTCATCGGATTCGTGAGATCATGGTGACATTTCCATCTTGTGCTGCAATTGCAGCCTTACCGATAGACGTGACTGAGAAATGGAAAGCTAAGTATCGTTTTCGTTGCTCAATGGTTGAGCATTGGAGCATTATTCCAAGATTCCGGGTTCGATTCCCGGGTTGGACATTTTTCACTATGTCATTATTACGCTTAGGTAGCAATTTTAAAAATCACATGTTTATTATTAGAAGTCTCCTATTAAATAAGGTGAAGAAATATACATATATTTTAAATTTTTAGTATCAACCCTAATACGAGAATAGAAAATCATGCTCAGATGAGTAACGATCCTGCAGCGTACTGTTAAACTCACAGGTTTCTGTGAAGATTAAATCCCAAAGTGTTTCAGTCACCTAAAATATCGAATAAGGTAAATATTTTTTCATTATCTTACACCCAGAAAAAAGTTTTGTTTAATCAACAAAAATTTGGTTAACCCAACAAAACTTTTTGTTTAAATATAGGTCAATGGAAATTTTGTTTTTTTTGTAATTCCCAAAAAAATTTTTGCATCGTCAGCAAAAAATGTTTTGTTAATTCAAGTAAAATGGTTAAATTTTACTTGAATTTTGCTAAAACAACCAAAATGTACTCAACAAAACATGTTTTGTATTTTTAATCAATTCCTTTTTCTGGGTGTATTTCATGAAAAGCTGGAGAAATTCTGTAAATTTCAGGATTAATTTGACTATGTTTTTATGTATTTTCCTATAAATGATACTGATATTCAGGATGCTTTAAGATTTCCAGAAGTCCTAAAGCGTTTTTCAGTGGGTGATTCTTAGCATAAAATATTTCACTGTTGCTATGCAAATATAGAATATAATTTGTATCACCAATGGACATATTCATTCAATTATAAGAATTGAGAATTTCTTGAACTCTTTTGAATTTTAACCAACAATCCAGCAGGAAATAAATATTTTAGTATTATGACCAAGGAATATTTATATATATTTATAAAATAGGAATTATTTTCCAAGCGTCAATAGTGTATATAAAAACACATAAAGAAGAAAACATTTAATAATATATCCTTATTTAAAATATGTTTCTTAATATAAATTTACGATCTTATCTCTGTTTTCATGGTTGTTGTTAAAGCAAAATGTATAAAGTACTTTGTAAAATATCTTTAAGATGTATTAAAATATATTTGTTAAATTTACAATAAAAATTCCGTTTTTATTTCTATCAAGCTTGCATTTGATGGAAAATGGACCCAGAAAAAATTTGTTAGTTTGGTAATCACAATGTTTTACAATAAGACTTACAGAAACATTTATTTTCCTTCTGAAATGTCTTCAGTGAACATAGCTCTCCTAAGGAAAGGTGTCATATAGCGTCTATAAAATATATAGTACAAGACAAAATATGTCTATAAAATATATTTGTATTATTTTCTTTCTTTAGAAAAAAATATGTAATAAAAAACTAATATAATCGTTTTTATATACTGCAATATAAAATGAAAGGTTACCAAAATATCCATTAATGTACTGTGCATTATAATTTGTTTTGCTACAACTTTTAGCATTTAAAAGAAATATATTACAACAAGGAGTTATAATTTGTTATAATTATATTTACAATACCTTCATTCTAAAACAAATCGTCTAAAAAAGAAAAAAAAAGTACAGACTGCAAGTTGCTGTAACACCACTGTGATTGAAAGATATTTTCCAGTTATTTGAAGAAATTTCAATATTTAGACTGTAGAATTTTAGGAGATGCATTTTGAGGGAAAAAGAAAAATTGTCACATGTCGAAAATACTTTTCTAATATGAAAATATAAGCTTACGCACAACTGGCGGAATTTCCCTTTGATTTGATAAAAATGCAGCTTAGATTACAAGATTTGAAGTAATTTTTGGATTAGATTGGTTAATTTCACGGTACTTACGTATTATCCGTGCCAGTTTTAAGCTAAGTTTGCCAGGCATGGAGCCAATATTACTAATTATAGTAACCCTTATATTTATTTTTCTTGCTACATGGTACATGCCTGGGAATAATCTACTTTTTTTTTAGTAGGGGTCATTTCTATGCGTAGTAAGTTTAACAAAATTAAATTTCTAGAATATGCTATACTTTTTACCATTTCTTATATTATTTATTATTCTTTCTTATTTACTATGTTATTTACCATTTATTAATTTTAGTAAAATAATGTTATTTACTATTTTTAACGATGTTATAAATTTAGTAAACATATATTACATTTTATTTATTTTATGTTAATTACCATTTTTAACAATGTTATTTAATAAATTACTGTGTTTGAAAACATGATTGGCAAGGATAAACAAGTTTGGTACTCTGCAACCATTTTTGGCGATCAATCTCCTGCCACGGATAATACGTAAGTACCAATTTTACTTATATTTGGGCGGAAATCGGCAATTCAAATTCTTGAGTTAAAGAAATAAAAATAATACAAGGAAAAATAAACTTCAATTCACGAATTCTTTCAATTCACGAGAGATTTTTACCGAAATTTTCAAACAGTTTAGTTAAATATACAGAATTTTTTATATAAAAATAGTATTCTATTTTTCTGAAAATGCTTCCTTTTAGAAAGATATTTTTCTATGACAAGCACCATGTCCTACATTAAACAAGAAAATATTTGGAATGTACTTTTAATTAAAACACTATTGTATGTAGATAAACATATCCCCATGTATGTTAAAACATTTAAAATAGATAAATAAATTCAAATTTTAAACTATGTTTCACTCTTATTAAAAATAATAAGAATAAATTGATATTACAATGGTAGACACATATGTGTAAAACGAGGTTATTCTAAAAGTCACACATATACTTAGAAAATACTTAGAAATACTTAGAAAAAATAATTTATACACTATTATTTTTTTCTTGTTAATGTTGCCATAAAACGCTACACTCCTCACAAAACATGGAACAGAGTCGGCTATATTAAGTGAAATATATTCATAACTCACATTCTTCCCCCCCCCAAAAAAAAAAATATAAAATAATAATAAATAAATAAACACAAATTATATAACAGTTATTTACCACTTATTTATTTATACGCAATATGAATTAAAAAAATATTAATATTAAATTTGTTCATTACTTTTTTTTTCATTATTTAAATAAGACTAAATTACCAATTTTTTTCAAAAAGTTTGGTAATTTCAAATAGTATTCATTACGATAAGCGTGCTACTCACATCTTTATAGTTGGTTTGAAAAGCAGATACAAACGAACTTAATATTTCAATAATTTTTTATTACACTATTTCGGAATAAATTTAAAATTGTTTAGCTTGTATTGAAATACATGTATTTCTCGTGCTATTTTTTAAATCTATATAATAAAACCGTATGTCATGTGACTGTCCTCAACAGTTCCGGGATGCCGCTTCACTTTTTCATATGCCAGGCAGCCATTTTTATTCAAAATTATTTTTTCTAATAAAACTGCATAAAAGTTACATTTTTAGAAAGATCGTTCAAAATAAATTAATATTTGAGAGATGACTTACGTTCAATTATGTATACATTCTGCAATAACTTCAGTTTCAATTAGGTTCGCTGTTCAAATTCTCTATCCATGAAAGTAAACAACAACAACAAAAAAAAAGATTCATTCGTTGTGAACGTTTAAAATATTAAACCATGAATTTTTGTACCGCTGCCTGGTGTAAAAAAAAATAATCAGCACCAGTGAGACAGTCAAAGTTTACCATAATTCTGTTCCATACAACTCAACTTCCTTCGGATCTTTTCTTGATGTAAGTTGAACTCCGTGGTTGAACTCATGTAATAATATTTAATGGATCAAATTTCGAAACAAATTGTCAGCTTTTATTTTTCGTGTGTATTAATTAGAAACGATATTTTAATTTTGAAATCAAATGTTTTGATTTATGATAATATTTCTTATTTATCTATTTTCTATTTTAAAGAAAAATGTGAACGTCATGTATTTTAAATTGGAACAGCTGTCACGGACGCACCAGGATTGGCGGAATTTTTGTTTTGCGCCATTTTGGCGAGAAAATCCCATTTTCAGGTACCTATTAGAGATTACTAAAACAGCATATACTTTTATTTTATTATGAAATAGTTTATTTTATATTAAAAACACACACACAATGATTAATTTATTATAAAGTGGGTTAAGCGGTTTTTGTCAAGAAAGATGAAATACATAACAACAAAAAATATGCGAAATGCTACCACGATCGCAAAAGTTCTTGATTTGTCTATTAAATTTTTCCGGTTTGGCGAAGGATTAAGGGAAAAAAAATTATGAATAAAAATAATTTGTTACAATGCTTAACATACATTTAAGGGCGACCAAACTGGTCGCCAGTGGCGGCTAGTAGTACAATATCGTTATATAAACTTCTTTTTACCATGTACACTTTTAATTAATTTTACCAATCAATACAATGTACGTTGCTTATTACAATGCGTATTCTTTACAAAGTACAATAAAAATGCTAAAACCATGAAAATAAAGTTTAGAAAATCTTAGAAATATGATTATTTATTAATACAAATTACTTTAGAGTTCATTAAGTGTTTTTAAAATAAATAAAAATAAAAATAATCACTGTGTTTCACTAAACAACCAAGCGTGTGTATTTTTTAATTACTAAATCTAAATAAATTCTCAAATGTCTCTAAAAATTAATTTGAAGTCATTTTGTAAAAACCTTTCATTACAAAAATATTATTACAAAAGAAAAATAAGAAACATCTACATTTTATTCTTCCACCATGCTCCCAATTTACCATTTAGCAAAAGTTACTGCAATATTAAAATAATTTAAAAAATCGAAATTCACAAAATATTATTACAAAAGAAAAAATAAGAAACATCTACATTTTATTCTTCCACCATGCTTATAATTTACCATTTAGCAAAAGTTACTGCAATACTAAAATAATTTAAAAAATCGAAAATCACAAAGTTAAATTCTATCACTTCAACTGAGTGTAGAATTAATTTGAAGAATAAATGAAATCACTCAAGTCCGCAATAATGAAGAAAATGATAATTGTTAAATACTCGATCCATGTTAGAATATCTTTGCCAAATTAATGTGAAGCAATAAAAGGGAAGTACAGACTTGGATTTTCTAACAGGTTCGGGCAAGTTGATGATATGAATAGCTGTTTAAGGGCTGCCACTGGCGAGTATTTTTATATTATACTTGCGCCATTATTTAAAAAAAAAATACATTTTGTGGTACATTTCTCTTGTACATACGTGTTTTCTAAGTCTATGTAAAATATTTCTGTTTTAAAAGAGTTGTGCGAGATAGAATTAAAAAATAGACGCCAGTGCAACTCTGCTTTTGGCTCCTAGGGTCAGTGTTGTTTTTACTCGTTGTTCCTTCTAGCGTTGTTTTAGGAACATGTAGCCATGGATATAATAATAGAAGGGTCTATATTCATGAGAAATAAATAGCATTTTTTTTAGAGATCAACTCAAAATTATTGCTTTGATTACAAACTTACTACAGACGGTAACAAGCTATATTTTTAAATATTGAAAAGTAAAACTTTAAAACCTGTTGGTTTCGATATTAATAAAATTAAAAACATTACACGTGAACTATTTACCGCCGAATGTTAGATTTGGTAAAAAAAATATAGTATTATAAATTATTACAGTTTTTAAAACATAATATTAGTTAGACATACATCTCGAATATCATAACATGATAAATTAAAACTTAAAACAAAAATGAAATCGTCTCTATATGATTATAGTAACGTGTTTTGCTAAGTATCCCTTTTGATTCTGTTCATTCCGACACTTTATTAGAAATGTTGTATAATTTAAAACAACGAACTCTCCAAAGAGCTTCATGAAGCTACCTTGTTATTAAACTTCTGTAATAATAAGAAATGAAGATTGTGTGTATGTGTTTTGTGTATTGTTTTTTGGTGATTTTTAAAGCGATTTTTCTTGTTCCTTGGCGATTTTTTGACTTTTGCAAAAAGAATTCGGTTTCAAACTTTTATTCCACTATAGTAAAATTTGTTTTCTGACAATTTTAGCGTTTTTTTGCGTTCTGATTTCTGATAGAAAAGGAATTTGTTTTCAAACTTTTATTCTTACATATTAAGTTTTATCTTCTACGTCTTTTGAATTTTTAGCAACTTTTAATGCTATTTTTAGCGTAATTTTACGTAACTCAGCGATTTTATGAATTTCTAAGGAATTCTGCCTCAAACATCTAGTAAATTACAGGAAATGTTGTATTTTTATTTTTTAGCTATTCTAATCCGATTATTAATGCGATTTTCATTGCGATTTTTCGCATTTTCTGTGAATTTTTCATTTTTAGCGAATTTTAATTTAATTTTTAGCCTTTCTCCGCGATTTGCTGCAATTTTTTGGCATTCAGAAAAAATTAGGTTTACATTTTTTTGCGTACTATAGCAAATTTTTTCAAATGCGATTTTTGCTGTTTTTGCGATTTTCAATGCGATTTTCAATGCGATTTTCAATATGATTTGCACCATATGTTTGCGATTTATGACATTCGTAAAAGGATTTCGGTTTCCAAAGTATTTCCTAATACAGTTCATTTTGTCATTCGCGTGTTTTTTTCGACTTTGGCGCCGAAATGTTGACATTCGTGAACTAATTTTGGTTACAATATTTTATCCCACTGCCGTAAGTTTTGCGATTTTTGAATTTTTCGTGAATTTTATGCGATTTGTTTTCAGGGGGGGGGGGGGTATTTGTATTTTGAGAAGATTTATCTACATTAATAGAATGGATTCTGTTTTAATGTTTTAGTAAATTATGTCGATTTTTCAATAAAGTTTATTCGAAATTTGTACAGAAAATTTTTAATATTTCGCGAATTTTTTATGCAATTGTTAGAGTTTTTTCGCGTTGCTCAAAGATTTTTCGTTTTTCGTTTAAGAAATCCTGTTTCAATCTTTTAACGCAATATAGTAATTTTTGTTCTCTTTTCAGCAAAGTTTATTGATAATTCTTGTAGTTATTTCTTATTGTAGTTTTGAGTTATTTTTTTTGCGTTTTGTGCTAATTTAAAGTGTGACCGGGCAACGACGGGCGGATCAGCTAGTGAGCAGTCCTCAGAAATGCAAGCAGCAAAAGTTTCAACTCTTATTTTCCGACACTAAGGATAAAAGTTGATCCAATAGGGATCAAATACTCACAAACCACTTTTGGTGCAGCTCGCACCTAGCATTGACACCCTGGTGCATTTTGTAGCCCTATACATAAAAGTCAGATAACCGATACAATTTCTCGGTTAAAATAATATTTTATATATTTTTTATGCTTTTAATTTTTTATTATTGGATTTTTAACTGTTAATGTTACGCCAAAAGCGAGTTAAATAGCCAAATAGGGTGCTACGAATCCAAATTCCACTCACCCACAACAGACGATTACGACATTTGTCCAGGGTTGCCGAAAAAATATCTACGGTGAAAAAATAAAGCCAATTTTGCGCCGTCAAAAATGCAATTATAATGTTGTATTTTTTCAAAAACAAATTCGTAGGTTCTTGAAGGAATTTATATATTTTTTTCAATATTTTATACTTATTATTGGCTAGTTTGTATTTTTAACTGTTTTTTTTTTTTTAAATAAAACTTCTATGTTAATAGTCCGATAAGTCGACACTAAAATTGCATTGTCAGAAAGTTATGCTGCTCTAAAATAAAAAAAAAAAAATCATTTTAACAGACAAATTTTTATCGATTCTCAAACTTCGTAATATAGGACTTTAAAATGCACCATGTGCCAATACTAGATGCGAATTGCATGAAAATTGGTTCCCTTGTCAGATACAATATTTTTTAATGAAATAAGATAGTAGTCATTTTGCTCTCTATTTCTATTTGGTACTGAAAATGATGCCGTACCGTCACTATTTTTTTTATGTTAAATGAAACGTTGCTAGCGAGTAATTTAAACAAATTTGAAATTAACCTGTCTTGACGTTTTCAGTTAAAAATTTGTATATTTAGGAATATAAGATGGAATTTAAAAAATTATGCTTAAAACATAATTTTTCGCTTTGAATTTGAAACAGTGTTAAATTCCTTTTTCTACATTTCTACAAAAGAGAAAGTTTGGCATAAAATCCCAGCACCCAAACAACTAAACATTCATAGAAAATACTGAAAATATGTAATGTATTATTTTAATATCTAAATTCGTGTTTAGTTTCAAATCGATTAATTTTTAAATATTTTAGATACGAATGCATATAAAGTAAAATTGAAAGCAGGTTCATGAAAGGGGATTGATGAATACGTATAGAAACTGCTCAATTTAAAATTAATTTCGAAAATGTTTCTAAATGTTTGGTATTTGTAATGACTCTTTAATAATACAATTTTAATTTCAAATTAGTAAATTTCTATAATCCATTAATAACACATTTTGAATTGTGTTTCTTAGAGTTTAACTAGATTTTAAGTCTCCTATTAAAATGTTTTAGTTCGAAATTTGAAGTTTATGAAACTAATTTGTTATGTGTGTTCATAAAAGTAAAATTATTCATTTAGAGTGACGGAAATTGTTAAATTTAAAAGCTTATTACTTTTTTATGTTATTTTCTTTACAAAATAGGTACTAGAAAAAACACGAGCTTGGCGTTGAATGTTTCTTTTTTACATTTTCTCAGAAATTCTAAATTTAAAAATAAAATTTTAAAAGTCACATTTTCAGCGCTTTCATTTCACATAGGGAAAAGCTTTGTGAAATAACAGTGTCTGTCTGTTAAATATTTTCTTTCTGAGATTTGTCGTTCTAATAAAAAGGGTTTTCTTACGTATATATTTTTACTTTTATATATATAAAATGCAATATTTCTTAGGCACTTGGAGTTCAGAAAAAATTACATATAAATTGATTTCTGCTTTTTCTATTGGCCAAATAATAGAAGATGGAAATGTATTTCCGAACGTAATCAATAGAAGAAAAAAAAGAGATAATCGATATATTTTTTATCTACAAATATTGCTTATTTCGTACTTTATATCAGACAATTTCTTTCGTGTATTCTGGGATAAATATGTTTCAGGTTTTATTAATTTTGCTGAAAAAAGGGCTAAGTTATTTTTAAAATAATCTTCCTTTTTTATATAAATCTTTTAAAATTACGCTAAACGGATGCAAAATATAATTACAAATTATTGTTAACACTGTGAAACATATTAATTATTAATACAAAAGTATTAAAACAATGCTTAACTTTAAGTGTTTTTAAGTTTTTTCTTTGAATATACTTGTTTGCGTTTGTAAAGTCAATACGTTCAATGTATATCAACTACCATACTAATTTCTTCAAGTAGAGGAAGGATATTAATTGAGTGTTTGTTGAATTTGTGTATCGCGATAAATACTGGCAGTATATTGGATGATATTATTATAGTTCAGATATAATATTGGTAAAATATTCGGGTGTTGACATTTTACGAATATTACGTCAAAATTTCATTGCAATTATTTCTGTTATATTGAACATAGTTCGTCATTTTTTTCGTATATAATATAAAGAGTTTGGCTAAGGGCAATGAACTCAAATATCAGCAAGAGGCCTTCAAACTCCACAAATGTGAAAACAAAAATTTTGAAAATTATGTTTTTACTAAAAGCAAGGTTAATGGAAAATTATGTTTTTACTAAAAGCAAGGTAATGGAAAGCTCAGAAAAAAAAAATGTGTAAAGTTTATAAAATAATTAATTAAATAATCATTCTCAGCGGTGCATAAGGAATTCCTTTGAGATATATGTTGTATATAATACCCTAAATTTAGTTTAGTACACAAATATAAACAAGTACGATGGACCTAATATTGCGAGAAGAAAAAAACATTGAAGTAATATATTTATGTACATATGTTACTTAATCCACAAAGGAAAATTATGATTTTTTTTGTTAATTGGAAAACGTTAATAAATGATGATTATGTTTCGCATTTGTCAATTTAGTTTTTTGTTATTTTCAAAAGTTTCAAAAACTGTTCATGAACCATTATTTCATATTTTTTTAAATAAATGTTTTTAGTTATTTGCCATTTTGCTATTTTTACATATATAATTAAACATTTGTTACATTCTTTCGGTACTTTTCCGTCAGACCCACCTCACTTCAAATGTAAATGTTTGCTCTAAATCTTACAAAGACGCCATTCTCAAATAATATATTTTAAGAAATGTACGCTGACGCTAAATTACTTGGAAGACAGAAATGATAATCTTAGCGATGTGCGTATAATTCAAGGAAAATTGTAGATATTTTATTGAATATTAAGCAAAAATAAAAGTCACTAACAATAAATACAAATATATCATTACACAAATAGGATATATTTGTTGATTTAGTAATACTGAAAAAGTCATAACAGTATTTTTTTTCGTTCCAGTGGTGTGTCATAAATTCAATTAAGCTTCAAAATTAATAAAACTGATTTTAAGATTAATTGACATAATTTTCACAAACCTCGATGGATGTACACTAGAAATATATCTATTGTTCAACAGTTTTAAAAGAAATGTGATGCGGAAAGCTGTAAAACCAGTCTCGGTGTGTATATAGTATTTCCTTGTTATTTGGCTACAGCGCCAATTTAGGACTACCAAATCAGGAATACATTATTTTATCATCTACTTTTAAGAAAAAATTCCACAATATTAATTTCACCCCATCTGCAAAGGGGGGACAACTTAACATTTGCAATTGACCAACTGTGTAGGGTATATTAAAATGTTTTCAAAAAATCATCTCGAAAATGAAAAAAAAAATTGAATGAAGGATTAATTTATAAGTAGCAATTTAAAATCGGATTACTACACTTGTTGACAAGAACTATACATTTTACCACATTTAGCGATTTGGCGCAAAGCTATGTTTAGTGTTCGCCTAAAACAGAAAGTACCCTATTTTTTAGTCAAGAGTATGGAACTCATACGTTATGTAAATTTTAATGTTAGCGTGCACCACTATCTGACTTTAACGCTTGAATTAAGACATATAATGTCACGTACTTTCAATTGCATTGGGAGAAATAGCTCACTATATGAATGAACCTATCAAATAGTTTTCATCACATAAATGCATGCAGTCAGACATTGTTTGCATAACCAGAATATCGCCGTGGATCATCCATGTTGTTTGAATGTGTAAGAAACTGTATTTCTTGTTGTTTTTCAAAATTTTAATACTTTTTGTAATACGTGAAAGAATTTTCATTAAATTAATTGTAATCCAGATGATGTGTGAATATGACAGTGGTGACAGTCGCAGGTGTGAGCCAGAAGAGTACGATGGGGATAAGAGTGATACAGATTTTCCAAATGTATGTGAGAATAAACTAGAATTTTTCATTTCTATTGATTAAAAAAATGAACAATTTTCTCCTAGCCAAAAACACAATGATACAAATTTCTAAATTCACTAGTGTATATAATATTTTAATATTATTTAAAATTCACCCATTGGTTATAAAAATGATTATTAAATATATTGTTGATTGTTTTCATAATTTTGTTAAAATATTTGATTTTTTTTTTTTTTTATATTTTGTAATTTCATTTTTTTATCTTGTGCTTGATTACAAAGGAATAGAAAACTGCGTATACCCAGAGCATTCTATTAAAAACAGAAATACAAGTTTATATTATATCCGATATATGTATTTGTATAAAATAAATTTCATATCAACATATAAAGTGATTTTTTTAGATTAAATCATTGATTAACGTCAAGAAAACCACACAATAATTTATCTAAGAATATCGATATTTATGCTTATGTCGTATAAAAAGTATGACTCGACCATAAATATTATATAAACACATACTTATTTGATATTTTGTAGCTTAAAGCTGTTAAATCTGTTTGAAACCATTAAAGTATTTTCCTTTCAGTTGCTTTCTAGCTGTTTCATAAATCGTTTAACGAAACGACTGCAACATATGTTGAACAAGGAAGGCTATTTTCTGGTTTTCTAACTGAAAAATAAGTTCTCAATCAAATATAAATCGGATGCTCTGATAAATATAAAAATACATTTTGTCCTGAACATCAGAAATAAAATAAAATAATTTTCATTGAATAAACGGATAAAATATTATTAAAATATTTTTACATATTTGTAATTAATGCAAAACTTTAGAAAATTGTAATCACATGTAGTTGCATAGTTGCATCAGATCTTATATAAAACAAGAGGCAAACACTCCTAACTTGTTTACGCAAATTTAATAACCACATAATGCAATACAGACAGAAATAAGTATCAGTTTTTAAATTAATTAGACATTTATAATGATATTAAAAAGTGAAATTTGTTACAATTATATAGATAAATCTAAAATCAATAATTACGTAGAAACATAAATTGTTCAATCAGATTAATAAAATTCATATATATATTTCAAAATATCAATATTTTAAAAGTATCTTCTATTAAATATGTCATTGAAATATCTATCAATAGGTGTATATATAAATTTGAACTTGAACTTTGAAGGGATGATGCTTTGAGACCTATAGCTACCAGGCTGTTTGTCTCGATTGATCCATATACATTTTTTTTATTCACAGAAACACATACATAACTTCAACAATTACATAAATCTTGACGAGAAAACACAAGGAAATTTACAACAAAAAGAGTTACATCCGGGAGCTCCACAAAGTGCGTGCAAAGGAGCTGGCGGGAGTCGAAAACGGGAGTGAAACGGGAGTGAAGCGATTAGCGGAATGGTGCCTGAACCACTCGGCCACGGAGGCCCCGTATATATAAATATTTGTATAATATAAGTAATAGTGCGTATATAAGTATGTGGGTAATAGTACGTATTATTTTATGAGGCAGAATTACTCATGTACGATTTCATATTTATTTTTTACCGCCCCACCAGTGGCTGAGAGGTTCTGCTCTCAAAGCTGGTAAACGGGAGGTGCGGCGTTCAAACCCCTGTCGCGCTCGTCGACCTAACCGTTCGAAGTTTTCCGTGGTTTTCTTCAAACCTTGCCGTAAATACGGGTTAGGATCCCCTAGAAAGACCCCCCACGGAGAGCACTCCCCCCCTAGGGCCTATATACCTCGTGTAGATAATCGGCCGTCATAAATCAGCCAACCAACCAATCGTTTTTTAACACTTTCCAGCATGGTTGAAAAATGTATATGAATTCGGTTTGTCTGTCTGGCAGCCGTTTGTCTACCGTCTCTTTGTCCGTTCAATAATTCGTGTAAATATTTTCGAATTATCATGCAATCGATGTATGTTATATCGAAGTTTATTATGGCATGTTCGGTATTGGAAATGAAATGTGTAGCACTTATAGTTTTTTCACTCGAAAGAATTCCGTTACATTACGGTCTATGGGGGAAAATCATTAGCGGTTTATTTTAATGATATTGCACTACTGATATATATCATTAACGTGGATTACAAGAGCCTTGCTATAGAATATTTTATGTATAGTTCATTTACAAGTATTCGGTGCTGTCTGTTAATAATAATTCCTGGAGGCGTGTTTACAGTTGCTGAACGTGTGTTTGAATTTAACTCATTTTTAATCTATTACTTGGTGTACATAAATTATATAAATCATATACAGGGCAGCACAAATTTTTCGAGTATATTTACGTTCAGAAGAGGACAATTTAATTTCAGAAGGGGATTTTAAACTGTGCTAGGCGTTAAATAATTGAACTAAAATTTATCATTTTATGCAGTAAATATCTATAGATCATATACAGGAATGCACAAAAAAAAATCAAATATTTTTTTCGAATATTGTTGGTAATTCTGGAAATTATGTTTTTAATATATTATGTGTTTTCCAAATTGTTTACTTGGATATCATCGTTCACCTTATTAAACGATAAAGATTTGCATAATTATATTGAAAGTGTTGAATTTGTTACATAATCTATGCTTGACGCATTATGTTTCTTTCTTGTTAATGTTGTTATCAATATTAGGCAAAATCTAATAATTTTAATCTTACTTCTAAATGAATTTGGTAATGAAAAATTTTAGTTGTTTGAAAATGTCTTTTACAAGTACTAAGTATACAAAGTATATTACACAAATATTATTTTATATTTCTAGAAATTATTGCACGTTATAAGGAATGTTAGATTTTGAAGAGTGTAAATATTGTTTGTTTAATGAATGGGAAACTGATGATAAGTCGGAAAACAGATTTTTTTTAAACTTGACTTGCACATATATAATAATATGAATGATTTAGAAAGTTTTGTTTTAATTACAGTTATTATGTTAAAACATATTTTTTTGTAAATCAGTAAATCAGATGGATGTGATAAACATTAATAGAAATAGGAATGTATGAAGATTATAATTATTATACAAGGAAGACATATAGTTTAATATATATAGAAATAAAATAATTAAAACATTTTATTTCTTAAAACCTTTCATTTTTACCTATTATCCTTTAGTTTTACATTAACTCACTTAATTCATTTATCATTATTTTATTTGCTGTTTACATTAATTATATTAATATATTTTTTCATTAATTTTCTACTTTTTAAATCGATTCATTTAAACTACTTATAATTTATTCTGCACTTTTTACATTAATATATGTTGCTTTAAAAACTTAGAAAAATGTCACTTGTAAAAAAACAAAATCATTTACATTAAACAAATTTTTTTTGTTACATCTCTAAAATTGCAATTAAAGTTAAATAAAAAGTTATATCCCTCTGAGGTATATTTATATTTATTTTCAATTAGTTTAATAAATATGTGTTTTTAGAATGTTCCTCAACAAACTAACTTTTTTATGCTTGTGTTTTCAGAACATATTTAACATCGTTGTAAACTGCGGAAGAAAATGTAATTGCTTTTGAAATATTTAATTACTTTTTCTTTTAATATGGTAAAACTCTGTTGTTCATTTTAACCGTATATTTTCAATTACATTAAAAAGTGCTACACATTCCTAAACTATGTTACTAGCAATTTTACCGGTTTGTTTTTTAAAATTGTAATTCGTACATTTCTTTCGTAACATATATACTTTTACAGATATATGTTTTTATATGGTTATGAAATATCATGTATGTTTGACGTTCTATTTAAATTTAAAGGAATACATAAAGCAGTTCGACTAATTTCTGATGGAATTTACTACGACAATAACGGTACTTGGTACTTTAAAGAATAAGCAAATTAGTTTCATTTTTGTTCTTGCAAATTATGTAAAAGCTATTTTCATAATAAACATATTTTAAAAATGTAAGTTGTGTTTTATGCTTTCTGACGCTAATAAATCTTACACACGATCATGCGTGTGTATTAAAACTGTTGAATAGTTATTTTGTTTTCATTATATTAATCTGTTTACATATCTAATTTCGTAACATGTGTACAGTAGTTCTGGAGATAATCGATCAAATCTGAAAATTTTCTTAATTTTAAACTTGAGTGTATACGAAACGCGATTTTAACTCTGGTCATTGCATCTGCTTTTCCATACGCCCTTCTGCCCGTTTCTCAATATTCTATTTTTCGTGAATGTGGAATTTCTAATTATGTCAAGCATCTTGGTAAATATTTAATTAAGTATTCGTCTACGTGTGACGATATGTTTTTTTAAATTCCGTTATGTTCTTTTAAAATCCTGTGCGTTGATTCTTTACAAAGTGTTTCAGGCGGGAAATTATGCGTTTGATGTTTACGTGTCATTTACTGTCTCACACAAAAATGATGTATTTTATCGTACTTATAAAACACATGAGTACAGCATTTTACTTATATAATAAGTGTATACGAAGTAAATTGATTAGGGTATCGTTTATGTTAGTTAAAATGCATTTTAATTCCGTAATGCTAGCTCATAAGTATGACATATTATAAGTGTATAACGTAGTTTTCATGCTAATAATTTTAAGTGCACTTTTCTTTTACAGCGATATGCAAAAGTATATAAACGATTATTATTTTGAATATATAATAAATATAATTATACTAACTCGCATATAAACCATATAAATATATTTTATGAAAAAAAATAGGCAATACAAACATGTAAGAAACAATGTAAAACATTCATTATTATTATTATTAAATAATGAATACATATTCACTGGATATGCAACAGGAGCAAAATGACACAAACGAGACGCAATTTTTTTTTTATAAATTATAAAATATTACATATGAAAATTTCTTCTTTTGTGTTTAGTAATTTCAATGCAGTGTTGTGACATACAGTTTAAAATAACGTGAAAATATCCAGTTGATAAAGCACTCCATGCTTTACAAATGGCATGTTGCACCTCGCTGTATATTACTGCTTCAAACTTTATTATACGATACCGAATATATGGTGTTATAAAAATTATTAGTATGATTGTTATAAAAATTATTTTGTATTTTACTTTTCAGAACTGCCAAGCCAGAGTATGGCAGAATTTCTGTTCGAAAATCGAAATACGAAATCCATGTAAAGCATTTTCATTTAAAAATAATAATAATATCTATGGTCTTCGAAATCAGGACATACCTAACCCATGTTTCCACATTTGTGGATTTTGGTGTTCCGAACTTCTAAATAGTAATTTTCTATGTATTGAATAAAACACATTTATTGATTACACAAAGTAAAATGTTGAAGTTTTGGGTCCGACTTTGAAATGCCTAAAGAAAAATTTGTTAAATTGGCAAGAATTGTCCTCATAGACCATGCAAATTAATTATATAAAGTGCAAGTTTAATAAATGCTTCTTATATTCGTACTAAAACAATTATCTTTAAACATTGAAATTATTTATGTAAAGTGTATAAAACATTTATTTTTTTTAATGGGACAATAATTTCGAACAAATAATTTATTCAAATTTTTAAATCATTTCAATTAGGAATAAGCAGTTCTTAGTAATTATAATGTATTCGAACAAATCTAAAATAAAATTAATTTTAATATTAATGTAATTAATAATTATCCAATATATTTAGGTAATAAATATTATTTAATGTTTAATTCTAATTTTAGGCTATGAAATAAATTGTGCTTTCATATTAACTTAGTCAGTTTCAACAAATATTATTTGTTGTAAACCATTTCGTAACTGAATAAGTACTCTTTCAAAGCATTAAATCGAGACTAATATAAATGACAAGAGTAAATTTATAAGTAGAAATACAATTTCAATTTCTCCCTAATTTGTAAATTAGTTAATCAAGTATCACTAAAATTTATTCATTCATATTATTGGTTTTAAGGAAGAGTGCTATTGATTGAAAACGAAATTATCAAAACTTTGAAATTCCCATAAAATTGAGTCTAATGTTATATTTAGTACATAATTAATTATGTCAGTTCAAATGGCGTTATGTGTCACTTTAATGTTTAAAACAGAAATTTCTTAAATTTCATGTAAAATTTATTTATTTTTATGAAAACGCGTAATATACCCATACTTTGTAAAAACATCATCTGGAATTTCTTTCTTGCATTGAATTAAGCATAATAAATCATAAAAGATCATGCATAATAAATCATAAAAATATAGTACAATCCTTGTTTAGTTCGTGACACACAAAGTGCCTTAAAAAGAACTTTCAATATCGACGCTATTTAATTGGAATGTATGATAACTGAAATAAGAATTCAAACATCAAACTTAATGGAAACACGTACAGATATACAAATTATACATTTACAATTGAATCAAAAGTATACATGAAACGTAGTTTAATGTTTATTTTTTATTTTGTTTTGTGTGTAAAACTACATGAAATATGTTTCATTTTTTAGTTTGTATTGTTTGGCAAACTACATCAACTATCGTTTCATGTTTATCGTTTAATTTTTGTTTTCTTTAAGCATCTCACAAAAACCACTTAACTTATAATATTTTTCAATAAATATATGATTTCAATAAATATATGATCTCGAAATTTCTAAAAACTGCATAAAGCAGGTGTATATAAATCATATAAAACAGTAACACTAAACTGTAAACTTTTCTAATAGAAAATAGAAGCATAATTAAAATATTGTAAATTTTGAACAGCAATTTTAAATATGCCCAGTTGATCATTTATCCACTTTCTCGTCAGTGGCTTTTAAAACTGTTTAAACCCACTCAAATTTCAAAGGTAAATTTCCCAGCTGAATTAAAAATCTTGCTATATTTACGTTCAAGTTCAGCAACATTAAAATAAACTTCATGGAATTACAAAAATAATATAAATAATAGCTTCAAAACTTTTTATGCTATGAAAATTCTAACTTTCATATTTATTTTTGGCTATATTATTTTATAATAAACGCTCTACAAACTTCAATTGATTTATTTCTCGTATATTTTGCCGTTTTCGAGGCATAAATCCTAACTTGGCATTTGCCAATAGATGGCGCTGCACATTGTCTCATATCACTACGCGTGGCTATTTTACTAAACCTAGACACCACGTGCATGATTAGCTGTCACCATTTGTAGTTAATTGGGGTGGACATGGGATTAGTGGAGTACCAGTATACATATTTATTTAACAGGGTGTATCTGAAGTTTTCAAAACTTTACGGAGTGATAGAACGCAGCTACACGAGCAAATTTCGTCAGAGAATGTATGGTCAGAACGCAAGCGGTGAGAAGTTAAAAGGTAGTTTTCTGCTGTCACGGTTAAAGAATTAACACAAGAATGAGATTGTGTACTGACGAGTCATACAAATATAATTAATGTACATGCTCAAAGAAATTGTTTAAAATATCTTCCGCCAGCTGTAATGCACGCTTCACATTCGCGGGATAGGGGCAGACGCACATTTGTGAAGACACCAGGCATTTCCCGAATATCCCCGGCAACAACGACAATCCTGGCGACTAGAACCATATCAGTTTCTATGGGGCTCTCGTAGATTTGGCTTTCCATATGGAACCACAGGAAAAAGTCCAAACACGAGAGATCAGGTGATCTTGGTGTCCAAGTTATGGGAACACATCGACCAATCCATCGTCCTGGGAATTTTGCAATTAAAGTGTTCCGTACATCCAAGTCAAAGAGTGCAGGCGCACCATGTTGTTGAAACCACATCCTCGACCTTATGTTGGTTGGAATAGGACTCAGACGCTCCGGCAACATTCCGTACATTCCCGGCAACATGTCATATCATTTACAACGCGTGCCCATACATTCTATGACGAAATATGCCCGTATAGCTGCGTTCTATCACCCCGTAAAGTTTTGATCAGATACATTTCCAGATACACCCTGTATAATTATTGCATGTATCTATGTTTATGCCTTGAATAAAATTTTGCTTAAGGTTAACTTAATCAATTGTAACATGTATTAGTCTTTGCTATTCATTTCATAACTGAGTAACTAATCTTCAAACAGCAATAAAGTGAGCCAAATGCAAATGACAATATAAATCCTATAAAATAAATCCAACTTAGTTTTCTCCTGACTTGTAAGTTGGTAATTAAAGTATCATTAAAACACAAATATTCACATGATTGATTTTGTATAAATTGTTATAATAACTGAAAATCAAATTATTAGAACTTTTGTCATTGTTTGTAAACTGAGTCTAATACATTTAGTTGAAAAATAATTTGATTAGCATTTCAATTTTAATTTTAAAACTGGAATCATTTAAATCTTAATATGAAAATTTCTTTATTATAAGGAGTAATGAATAAGATGCACATAATTATAAATAAAAAATTTTGGTTATTAGTACG
The DNA here is from genome assembly GCA_963931845.1 of Maratus michaelseni. NCBI lineage: Eukaryota > Metazoa > Arthropoda > Arachnida > Araneae > Salticidae > Maratus > Maratus michaelseni. Next base: position 63,992,153 of record OZ007593.1, read on the forward strand.
TTTTAATTGGTGTTTGTAAATACTGAAAATGATTACTTGGCGGCCGCCAGGGCTGTTTTGTGAACATTAGACACATTTGCAAACTTTCATCAGTAAAAATTATTAGTAAAGTTCACCTTATTTAATTGCCGGTAAATGAGGCTAAAATTGCTATTATTGTTTACTGGTTTGGAGTTTGCACATGCTACGCGTGTTCAGATTACTTGCATTTGTGACTTATGTTCACTTAGTGACTTATAAAGAGAGATGTAAAGAAATTATGAACTTCACAATGACCACTGCACTGAGCAAATAAAACATTTTAATATTTCTCCAGCTTTTACGCATTACATTTCAATTAACAGTATAAATATAAAGTTTGTAACATACAAGTAATACATATATAGATATGTATATACAAATATATATATATATATATATATATATATATATATATAGAGAGAGAGAGAGAGAGATAGGTGATGCGTAAAAAGTTAATTTACTGAATTAATTGAACAACTAGTTTTCAAAATAACAAAAGCAAGAACTTTAATACCATTCTAGGAAATCAATTCTACAACGCTTCGTTGGTTATTTCTTCAAAATATCTTACACTTCTCACATAAAACATACAATATTCTTATTGTTACATAGTCCAATTAGGACTAGCAGTTCCCTAATTGACTCTTCCATATTTCAACGCTACTTCGATGATATAAATTATAAGACTGGCTCTTTGCCAAATCTCACGATCCAAAACATTTATACCTCGTGCCTTTGAATCATGGATGATAGTAATAGTACTAAAGCGTCCGTTAATTTGACGATAATGGACGTCATAAAGCAATTGAAGTATTAAAACATAAATCCTACAAATCGGTCAACCTGACGTGGTGGCGTCTCGACATCAGCATCTTGATTTGTTATGTTTTTTTTCATGCCTAACAGTTATTTTTTTTAGATTTTTATTTCTTTCTGGATATTGCTCTCTGTCTTTAAAAACTACATACCCATTGCTTCTAGAATGAAAAGAATTTGAATAAGTATATCGTCCGCTATAAGCTCCTTTAAATTGATGATTAGAATCATTCTTAAGTGATGGTTGTGAATATTTTTGTTCATTATCACTAGCTTTGCATGATCGTTGGCCACCATAATTAAAATTATTTTGACCATGACAGTAGCCTCTATTCATGTATCTAGGGGAAAATTTTGGATTATACCTTGCTTTTAAGGGGTCAGGTAACCTTTAAAATGTCAGAATTTCGAAAAAAAATATTAGCTTATAATTAACTTTGATTCTTTAGGAACAATTTAAAATAAACCTCGTGCAAAAATTCCCTTTAGAAGTGGAGTTATGTCTAAAACAGTTTGAGCTTTTTTTATATGATCAAGGGAGAGTTTGATCTTTGAAGTCAATTTTCTCAAAACGACGATTTTGGTCATTGCGCGCACGATTTAAGAAAAATGGTTGGATAGAATTTAATAAAATTTTGACTGAATGTCTTAACCAGACAGATGCACAAAATGACCTACTATTATGTTTCTCAAGTAACAAGTTTAGAATTTATGACTACTTTTGTAGTTAAAAAAACTCGATATTTCGAATTTCTCTAAAAACATTTTTTTTCTCAAGATCTACACATTTTATTTTTTTCATCGTAGGTCATTTTGAGAACACATTATATATGTACTAGCGGCCCTCCCTCGCTTTGCTTCGGGTTAACCTTGAAAACCTTCATCTCTTTGTGTTTTCTGTAGACCTTTTTAATGTGTACAATAATTAGTACATTATTTTGATAAATCTTGTAGGGTTCAGCCTGCGTTTGCAATGTATAAGCGGAAAAAATGAAATTATTTACGACATCACATTAAAAACCTCAAAAATAACAGTATTTCTCCACTATTTAATGGATGTTATTATACATATAAACCTTCCTCTTGAATAACTCTATCTATTAAAAAAACCGCATCAAAATCCGTTGCGTAGTTTTAAAGACTTAAGCGTACATAGGGATATAGGGACAGAAAAAGCGACTTAAACCTAAAAAATAACAGTATTTCTCCACTATTTAATGGATGTTATTATACATATAAACCTTCCTCTTGAATCACTCTATCTATTAAAAAAACCGCATCAAAATCCGTTGCGTAGTTTTAAAGATTTAAGCGTACATAGGGATATAGGGACAGAAAAAGCGACTTTGTTTTATACTATGTTAAGATTCATTAAAAAAAAAAAAATTGGCTGGTTTTAGCAATTCAAATGTGAAAAATCATGCGCGCAGTACATGCAAGAATAATTCTTTCGTAACAAAATTATTATATTTTAAAATAACTTTAAAAGTTTATATGAGTGTATACATTTTTGGAGAATTTTAATTTATAAAATAAACCTTTATTAATAAGCATTTTAAATTTTATAATTCAAAGTCAAATAGTTACGAAGTTATGGTAATTCTTATAGAGGTCCCTTTTCCGTGTATTTTGTGAGTTCAAAGGTTACCTGACCCCTTAAATTAGGTGAAGTATTTTCTGTTATGTCTTGAGGTTTCAAAGAATCTTTAGTCTCCACGTTTTCAGGGATCCCACATTCATTTTGGTAAGACTTCTCGGAACTCTGTTTCCCATACCTATATTTATTGTAATTTCCATGGTTAAATGACTGTTCAAAATATCACTGGCCATATCTATTATTGCTTCTGTTATCAAATGGTCTATTAAAATTTCTGTTCTTTCCCTTATGATCAAAATTCCTATTGCGATCTTTGACATAGTCTTTTCTACCATGTGCAGGGCTACTACTTTCATAATTTTCTTCTGGAGATGGATAGTCAACATTCCATTCATCGGATAATCCTGTAGCTTTTGCCTTATTCGGCTTATATGGTTTTATTAATTTTCTTATTTTTTCTCTGTTTGCTAAATTTGTAATATGCATCAAATTCACCCCGTCATTTACGCAGTCGATTTTTACCATATCTTCCCAACCTCGATTATGGTTGTTTATATTTGCGTCCTCAATTTTTGTCGATACTTCGTTAATTTTAATGTATCCTACTCGTACTGTGTTGCTGCTTATTATTCTAACACCATCTTCCGTTACTTTTAACGTCATGCCTTCTACTGCTTTTCTACCTATTATTAAATCACAGCCCGTCTCTTGTACCATGTAAAAATTTATCTTGGTTTTCTGTATCGTCCACGTAGACTTTATGCCAGAAAAAACCTGTTGGCTTAATTTCTTTTCCACCTATGCCTGATATAGATATATTGTCACTGATTAGTTTTGGCGCGTTTATTGCAGTATGATATCTTGAATTGGCGATTGAAATATCACTTCCTGTATCGATACGTTTGTTTTTATACCGCGAATATCTCAGATTCTTCCTTTTTTACCATTTAACATGCCCATATTAACTATTTTTCTTTGCATGTTTTGGGTCTCATCTTGGTATTTTGTTTCTCGCCAATTTTGATTACGTTGCTTGTAAAAATTTGAATATTATTGTTCTGTATTATTCGCCATGGCACATTTTGCACTCACGTGATCAGGGTTGACACACGTAAAACAGATTATATGCGATTCTTTGCTTCCGTGATCCACATTGTGCCTATTATCAACTTGGCGTCTTTTTGAATTGGCGTAGTCAGCCACTCTTGATCTCCTGTCATCAAAATCTCCGCTTGTATCCTTAACTGATTGTTTATTGTAAACCCTTTGTGCTGTTTCGTAATTATCTAATTTTTTAACTAAGTCATCAATTTTCTTTATTACTAATAATTCCTCTATTAAATGTGTCTTTGTTTCCGTAGGTAAATTATTCCTGATTTGATTAACTACAATTAGTTCCGCTAAATTTTCAAAGTTATTTACTTGAAGACCTTCAATCCATTCTTGAAAATACACCTTTATATCATAAGCAAAATCGCGCCAATTAGCCGTTGGCTCCTTTTTAGATGAGAAAAAAATCAGCCTAAGCTCTTCTGGTGATAGTTTGTAGCGTTTTAGTAGAATATTTTTTATATAATCATAATCGTGAATTTCAGTATCGTTTTCCCTCGTAATTATATTGATCACATCTAACGGCATTAGATTAATTAAATAATTTACCCTTTTTTTTATCAATGCCCATTTGCGCCATTTGCCTTTCGTACATAGCTAAATATAAGCTAATATCATTTGAACTTTCATATTTAGTTAATAATCTAAGCAATTCAAATTGCTTACCTGGATTTGTCCTTGGGTTTTCCTCAATGTGTTCTCTTGAATTTTCTTGTGTCTGCATTTTTTTTTATTTCAAAATCTCTTTCGCTTTCGCGGTCTTTTTGCTCCAATTCTACTTTACATTTTCTCTCTTCCATTTCCATTTTCAATTTATTTTCTTCAATCTCTGCTTGTAAGTGTAATTTCTTCTCTTCCAGTTCTGCTTGTAACTTTTTTTCTTTCTCTTCTGCTTGTAATTTTTCCTTTTTTTCTTCTCTTTCTTCTTCTGTTTTCTCTTTTCTAGCTGCTATCACTACTTCCAATCGATCTCTTATAAATTGTTCTTCGTAATTCTCCCAACTTTTGATCAGCTTTATTAGGACGGGTATTGTTGGTTTTTCTGGTGCTTCAATTCCACATTCTTCGCAGAGGTTATTAGATCAATTCTCTTAGCTTTATTTAGAGTCCCCATGTTTATCTTTCAAAATTTGTACTTGAAGTAATACGATTACGGTTTCACCTTGTGACATTGTAACACAAATTTTGATACTGGCGTTATATTTTTAACTATCCCCCAAAAATGTAGATATGTGATGCCTAAAAAGTTAATTTACTGAATTAATTGAACAACTAGACTTCATAAAACAAAAGCTAGAACTTTAATACCATTCTAGGAAATCAATTCCACAACGCTTCGTTGGTTATTTCTTCAAAATATCTTACACTTGTCCCATAAAACATACAATATTCTTATTGTTACATAGTCCAATTAAATCTAGCAGTTCCCTAATTGACTCTTCCATATTTCAACGCTTCTTCGATGATAAAAATTATAAGACTGGCTCTTTGCCAAATCTCACGATCCAAAATATTTATACCTCGTGCCTTTGAATCATGGATGATAGTAATAGTACTAAAGCGTCAGTTAATATGACGATCATGGACGTCACAAAGCGATTGAAGTATTAAAACTGAAATACTACATATATATATATATATATATATATGTCACGATTTAACTTGTATCACCATAATTTTTGTAGGATCATTATCCAGGCAAGGGCTTCGTCCGAGGAATTTGCAGACGGGCGCCGAGAATTCCCTTCATAGTGTACGTACAGAATGCAAATAAGAAGCAGTTCGTTCCATTTCACTTTTTATTCGAAGTAAAAGAAAATGGCCATGCTTTACTCATTTCGATGCTAAATCCATACATGATGATTTTAATACCGTGAAGAAACTTGGTGACTTAATTTAATAATTAAGAAAACATTTTTGTTCTTAAAGCAGTTGTTTTTTCCATCTATCGGCAGCCAAGGAGATTGTTCCATGATCGTGAAGTACGCGCCGGGGTTACATGTACAACCGGATCCAGGAGCAATCTGACTCTCACGCGGGAAACTCTCTGTATATCTATTATTGAACGCCCCAGAATACATTTTCATTAAGCAGTCTTTCGACCAATCAGCGCTATAGGACTAATTTGTTCGGCGCTCTGATTTCGAAGCTATATGACCATAATCTGAAAAAAAAACGCGGGAATACAATACTTCTAGAACATTCCCGCAAAATCTAATTCCTTCGAATAAATAAGAAGAGAAGAAAGAAAAAAATACGTCGGTTTTATCGAGCATGGGCAAGATGCCAAGATATTTTACATTGAGACTGAAGTAGCTTTCATAATTTTGAGAAAGAATATTGTTTTATCAGAAAACATAGGGAAATAAAAATAAGAAAGGAAAAAGATATAAGTTGTTATTTCAAGAGAGTTAAAATATTTTTAGCTGGGAGATTGGTGTTTTTTGAAAGAATTAAATGCTAGGATCCATTTATTTAATGAAACAAAAGTGCGTAATTTTAATAGAACAGCGCGATCAGAGCCATTTTTTAAGAGAATGAATTTAGAATAAAGTATTTTAGCGCGGTGGAATTTGACAATCGAAATACTGGAACGAGAAAATAATTTAGAATAATCGGATTTACACAGAATTACAGTTTTGATGAGGGCAACGGCGAAATTTTTTTAATTTGTTTCATATCCCCCCCACCCAAAAAAAAAAAAACCAAGCTTATCTGAAAAGCAGTTCCCTAACAGCAGTTCAGATAAGTGACAAAAAATTGAGAATTTTCCTAAATTATAAAAAATTCTAAAATTAAAAAAAAATTAAATCACCAAGAATCACGAACAAAGTAGTTGCCTTAAAATTTTGGAAGAACAGTAATTAGAAATTTTTTTATAGTAATGCATAACCTAAAATACATAAATTTTACAACAACACTTACTTTTTGCAAGTGTAAATAAATGAGAATACATCAATATAAACTAAGAAATAACTAACATAATAAATAATATTAATAACATAATACATAAAGAATTCAATATAATAAATAATAAGCTGGAAATTAATTACATTGAAAAACTGAATAATACTAATACTGTACATAATAATTGAAAAACTGAATTACATTGATACTGAAGAATACTAATACTATACATACTAATTGAAAAACTGAATTCTGAAGCTTCAGTAGTCTTAAACAGTCTCAAACAGTTCTCACTAATTTTCAGTCTTTTTTCGTCTGTATTGTGGATTGGGATTGACCCTATTCTAATCTATGGTGCCACTCTTTTCGTGGTCACACTAGAGATCAGAGCTAGTTTATTCTATGAGTGGAATATTTGCGATAGCTATCTTTTGTCGCAATCAGTAACTTTTTTTGTATTTACCTTATTTATGTTTATATTGCACTTCATGGAATATACACTACTTTAGTATATCACAACCTCAGTACCAAAATTCTAATGTTCTTAAATTCATCATATATTGATAGACCAAAATTCATCAACATGTTTCTAATATATTTTCTTAATAAATAATAACATTAATAAATTTATTCAAATAATAAATAATATCAACAAACTTCAATAACTACTCTAGTAATATATCACAGTAAATATTACATTCTATATAAAATTCTTGGTTGAGGAAAAAAAAAATACATAGCAAAATCTGTTTGTTTCCCTACTTGAAAAGATAAGGAAATAATTTTTTGCTAGCCGAATTGTGCATAAAAAAATTAACAATATGTTATTTTTTCAATACTAAATAATTTAGATGATGAAATATTTAGATAGGATTCACTCAACCAACAATTGTGAACAATAATATTCCTTTCTGATACTCTTCTTTTAACTACTAAAATCTATGACATAATCGGGTATAGCTAATTACCAAAATTTAAGTGTAGAATCAGGTGATTCTTTTTACACTTTTTTAAGTAATAAGCAAAATAATAATAATAATAACAAAAATACTAATAAAAATAATAGTTGTTAGATAGATAGATGACAGAGAATTGGAATATAAAACTATTATATTTACACTATTGCAATCCTTATTTTTCAATTAATTTCTTCAAAACATTTCACTACAATAACACAATATCAACTTTTAAACTAATACAGAATATCAGCATTCAAGAATAATTCAAGACCTTTACTGTATTAAACAAAATAAATATAGCTACTGCGAATACATTAAATAATATAAATACTATTTACTAAAAACTGTAATTATATAGAATATTTAATTTAAATTTAATAGACTCAACAAAAATAAGTACCAAAACTAGTTGATCAGGCTAGAAGACACCTAGTAATGTTGATAAGTTATTGTTTATATTTAAAGATAATTGAATTAAACAAGTAGTATCCCTGTGTCGACCCAAGAATATATACCTGGTAAAAACAATTTATTTTTAATTTTAGAAAGGGTTTTTTTTTCAGTTATTGTAAATAAAAACTTTTGGAAGAAATTAATATATTGTTTTTACTAATGTTTGGTGTTGTGAACCTGTATGGGAAGTTGTTTGTGCTTGTTTTTGTGTATTTTCATGAAATAATTTGAAGTCATCTGGAAAATAATATTGTGTGAATTGTTCCATGTTTCCAAATTAAGACCATTAATTCCCTTCTGACACTAAAACTATCACATGAACAGCAATAATTTAAGGTTAAATCCATTTTCTGATGAACCTAATTAAGCTCAAACTAGAACATACTCAATAAAATATTCCATTTAAAACTAAAAATTAAATTTAAAATGTTATCTTAATATAACACAAAAATGCTTTCCTGAGATGTTAAAATGCTTTTCTATAAATTTATTAAAATAATCACAAAATATACACAAGATATTGAAATAATTGCTTAAGAGCATTTTTAGAACACACAATAATAAATTAATTTACACTAAATAATAATAAACAACATAAGAATTGCTACAATTAAACATCAAATTACATAAAAGATCTAATATTCTTTTATTTAAAATACAAACCATCAATTCTTTCCAAATAGTTGGAAATGACTTCAAAATGACTAACAAATAAAAATAATACTAATAATATTTAACATTAATTCATAATATATTAATCTTTAACTAACAACAGTATAATAAACTTCAATCACATTATATCTTTCAGTTAAAACATAATATTTTATTATTTATTTAAGTTATATAAACAGTCCCTATCAATGAATCAGAAAAAGCTTTGAAATACTTTTTTTTCTTCCAACTGAAAGAGTCAATTTCATTATTACATCATTCTGCAACACTTTGTACGTTATCATGGTTTCGGTAAATTCGCTTTAGAGTGGAAAAAAAATATATCGTCTGTTTAGAACGTAAAATGCAATTAATTTAATATCATCTATTTTCCTATTACTTTTATCAATATGAATATAAGAAGGTACTCTATTTTCTTTACAAAGCCCCGATCTTAGTAACATTTAAATAACAATAGAATTTAAATAATCATTAACAATAAAATAAAAACACATAAAAATATTCAAACAGCATAAAATCCCAAAATAAAAATATCAACCATAAAAACATAACTTACAACTGCCGTGTCTTCTTTTTACTTGGCCGCATGTCCATATCATAGTACATCATCAAATACTTTTCCATTTAATTCACTCGGATGTTTACACAACTTTAAATCTGCGACACAAAAATATTTCGATCTAAATTACCACACCGTCGTGACAGCTGAATTCCATACACCGCACCTTGTCGAACAAAAGCACCTTTATCTGACATATCCGCTAGACTTTAAAAATATCTGGCCATCCTTGTCGACTTTAAAAAGGATAATGTCACGATTTAACTTGTATCACCATAATTTTTGTAGAATCATTATCCAGGCAAGGGCTTCCTTCGAGGAATTTGCAGACGGGCGCCGAGAATACACTTTATAGTGTACGTACAGAATGCAAATAAGAGGCAGTTCGTTCCATTTCACTTTTTATTCGAAGTAAAAGAAAATGGCCATGCTTTATTCATTGCGATGCTAAATCCACACATGATGATTTTAATACAGTGAAGAAACTTGGTGACTTAATTTAATAATTAAGAAGACATTTTTGTTCTTAAAGCAGTTGTTTTTTCCATCTATCGGCAGCCAAGGAGATTGTTCCATGATCGTGAAGTACGCGCCGGGGTTTTACATGTACAACCGGATCCAGGAGCAATCTGACTCTCACGCGGGAAACTCTCCGTATATCTATTATTGAACGCCCCAGAATACATTTTCATTAAACAGTCTTTCGACCAATCAGCGCTATAGGACTAATTTTTTCGGCTCTCTGATTTCGAAGCTATATGACCGTAATCTGAAAAAAAACGCGGGTATACAATACTTCTAGAACATTCCCGCAAAATCTAATTCCTTCAAATAAGTAAGAAGAGAAGAAAGAAAAAAATACGTACGTTTTATCGAGCATGGGCAAGATGCCAAGATATTTTACATTGAGACTGAAGTAGCTTTCATAATTTTGAGAAAGAATATTGTTTTGTCAGAAAACATAGGGAAATAAAAATAAGAAAGGAAAAAGATATAAGTTGTTATTTCAAGAGAGTTAAAATATTTTAGCTGGGAGATTGATGTTTTTTAAGAATTAAATTCTAGGATGCATTTATTTAATGAAACAAAAGTGCGTAATTTTAATAGAACAGCGCGATCAGAGCCATTTTTTTAAGAGAAAGAATTTAGAATAAAGTATTTTAGCGCGGTGGAATTTTGACAATCGAAATACTGGAACGAGAAAATAATTTAGATTAATGGGATTTACACAGAATTATAGTTTTGATGAGGCCAACGGCGATTTTTTTTAATTTGTTTCATATATATATATATATATATATATATATATATATATATATATATATATATACAACAATTTAGAAAGAGTGAGCTGCTTAGATAAAAATTTCGTAAGGAAAAAGTGCATTTTTTACCCTGATTTTTACCTAAAAAGTAAATTTGGGAGCACCTTTGTATTTCTTTGGGTAAGCACGGGCTTCCCGAGACTATTTATTAAACAGGCCCTGCATGAGCAAACAAATTTCTTCGGCAAACATCAGACGAAAATACAAAGCCCAGCATATGGCAACATATATTTAATTTTTAATCCATTTTCAGCAGTGAATTACGCCTGTAAAAAGCAGGATAAAAATTCACTGGTTATTATTCAAGGATTGCAGGCGTAATTCACTGCAGAAAATTAATTAAAAATTAACTGTGTTGCCGTATGCTGGGGCCGAAGAGCGCTATTGTGAGGACCCAGGTACGATTGCCGGCTTGGGACATTTTTCACTCTTTCGGTTTACGCTTGAAAAAAAGCAGGATAAAAATTCACTGGTTATTATTTAAGAATTACAGGCGTAACTTACTGCTGAAAATGAATTAAAAATTAATCCGTGCATTCCTTCTTGAGATTTATTTATAGTGAAAATCATATATGTGTGTGACGTTTTGGAAAGTTTTAAAGTGATCAAAGCAGTGTTCCCCACGTAATTGGCATCCGTAAATGCAGGCGTACATATTTGGAAAACATATTCGTAGACGTCACATGAAAAATAGTGAAATAAGCGGACAGTGATTTCGCTTCAGTTATTGTATTCAATCCAACATCAATATATGATGGAAATGAATCGGGGACAAAAAGAATGATGGGCACCTCTGGTTCAGCAATTCTGGTTTGGTTATTTTTAGTTTCAGTATAAAGTTTAACTAGTCCAGTTTTCAATAGCATAAGAAACTCAAAATATGGAAATGTAAACAATGTATAAATAATCTTTAAGTTAATAGCAAAATAATAAATAATCCATCTCTAACAATCAATAATAATAACAATATTGTAAATAATAAAATGTCCACTAAAATATGGTAAACATTAACAAAATAATATAATAAATTTGACTTACAGAGATGTAGTTTGCGTACATGTTCGGTCATATTCAAACATAATTAGGTAAGTAATCGATGTAATTTCTAGTAACGTCAATGGGGAGAAATTAAGTTTAAGATATTCACTCATATAGAGATGTCGTTCACACAGTAAAACGTAGTAGAAGTAGAATACGCGAAACGGCTCAACATGAAGTGCAGTTAGCAGCAGCAGAATCGTACATAGCAAATATCGGGCTGATGACGCAACAGCTCTGAAAAAACTCGAAAACATTCCATTCGAAAACTTGCCGGTTGTCTCTCTGAAGAGCAATGCGCAAAATTATAAAAATGCGGAGGACGGCTCACACCAAGAGAAAAGTTTTGTTGAATCAACAAAAATTTGGTTGGCCAAACAAAACTTTCCGTTTAAATATGGGTCAATGGAAATTTTGTTTGAATCAACAAGAAAAATAGTGTTGATTTTTTTTTTTGCAGTTCCAACAAAAAATTTGTATCATCAATAAAAAAATGTTTCGTTAATTCAAGTAAAAATGGTTTAATTTTACTTGAATTAACAAAATTCTTTTGTTGAAAGTTTTCTCAAAATAAATATAATTATCTGTTACTTTAAAAGTTCTTTTCAGTTTCGGCAACAAAAACTTTTGTTTAAAGAACAGTTGTTTTCTGTAATTTTAAGAATTATCTTTGTTTTAACAACAAAAGGTTTTTTTTTTTACAGAAACAATTATAATATTTACTTTAAAATTATTTTTTTGCATTAGAACCAATCTAAACTTTATTTTTAATTGATTTTCAGCAGTGAATTACGCCTGTAATCCTTGAAAAATAACAAATAAATTTTTATCCTTCTTTTTTTCAAGTGTAAACCGACAGATTGAACAATGTCCCATGCCGCGACTCGAGCCCGGGTCCTCAGAACAGCGCGCTGAGACTCTACCACGGAGCTACAAGGAATGATATCCAAAAACGAAATTTCACACTCTTATATATGTCGGACCGGCTGCAACCGCAGCACAAGTTGGAAATGTCATCATGAGCACAGGGCCCTCTGAAGACATGAAAGTAGGGGAAGCTCGACGTTACTCTGGGGTCCCCCTCTACCAATTGCTTTGTTATATACTAAATCCATTTTTGGTATGCTGCAACAATTTGAAATTTTACCATAAAAATTTCGTGTTAACAACAATTTAGAAAGAGTGAAATGCTTAGATAAAAATTTCGTAAGGAAAAAGTGCATTTTTTACCCTGATTTTTACCTAAAAAGTAAATTTGGAAGCACCTTTGTATTTCTTTGGGTAAGCACGGGCTTCCCGAGACTATTTAGTAAACAGGCCCTGCATGAGCAAACAAATTTCTGCGGCAAACATCAGACGAAAATACAAAGCCCAGCATATGACAACATATATTTAATTTTTAATCCATTTTCAGCAGTGAATTACGCCTGTAAAAAGCGGGATAAAAATTCACTGGTTATTATTCAAGGATTGCAGGAGTAATTCACTGCAGAAAATTAATTAAAAATTAACTGTGTTGCCGTATGCTGGGGCCGAAGAGCGCTATTGTGAGGACCCAGGTACGATTCCCGGCTCGGGACATTTTTCACTCTTTCGGTTTACGCTTGAAAAAAAGCAGGATAAAAATTCACTGGTTATTATTTAAGAATTACAGGCGTAAATCACTGCTAAAAATGAATTAAAAATTAATCCGTGCATTCCTTCTTGAGATTTATTTATAGAGAAATTCATGAAAAAAGTAGCATAGCAGCGCCACTTGTTGGGCTATTTATACCAAAACGTAATCAGTAAATCTGTGCATTAGTTCTTGAGAAATCGCGAATCTATTGCAGAAATCGCGAAAATTGCAACATAGAAGCGCCAACTGTTGCGCTATTGACGCCGAAAAGAAATAAGCACCAATTTATATCAGGAAGTAACTGAATATAACGTTTTATTAAATTTCGTGCATTAGTTCTTGAAATAGAGTGCCCACAAGACATAGACAGTCACTTTCTAAAAACAGTCAAATTGTGTTCAGGACCTTCTAAAATCCGTCGAAAACCAGAAGTTGAAAAATTTTATGACTCCAATACTTTCTTCTTGTAAAGATAGAAGAAAGTAATAAATGGGATAGGGGGATTTTTAAAACTACCTTGTCGGTGCCAATTAAAAAAGTTTTAATTATCCAAAAATTATGTAAATCCTTTAATTATGTAGCTATATAAGTCAAATAAACCACGTTACGTGAGAGAGTTATGGTTACTACATAAAAATTTAAATTTCGTATAAATTACAAAATTAAATTATAAAATTATGGTAAAATTAAAAAAAAACAGAGTTTGTTAATTCAAGTAAAATTTGTGAAATTTTGTTAAAATTTTGTAAGAGTGTTAACAATATTTTTTTGTCAATTCAACAAAACCAACTTTTTACTTCAACTAAAAATTTTGCTTGAAACAACCAATTGTACTCAACAAAAAATGTTTTGTTGTTTTAATCAATTCCTTTTTCTGGGTGCAGATTGAAGAAATATTCCATTTGAAGCTTTGCCGGTTTTTTATTTTGATTTGTTACATAAACATCATAATACGGCCGGCTGATGAAATACATTCTATTTCATAGAAATTTTTGTCGATAAAACACTGAAAATATTAAATCTGGCAAGCGATGCATTGGTAAATTCCTTTATTTTGCAGTCAAAATCATCAAGGTGGAAGACGAAGTTTATGGATACACTGGAATTTTCCCATCGTTCATTTTAGAGCTCAGATCGAGCTGCGTTACTTTTTAGAAAAAAGCATGAAGATGTTACATATTATTAGAAATACACCAATTTATAGGCAATTCTCCTCCAAGGAACAAATTAGGGTTTTTTGCAAAGAAATGTCGCTTTTAACAGATTAAGGTTTTTAGAATAAGAATTAAAAGAATATGTTGAATAATGGAATTAAAATATAAATTATATTTAAGATATGATTAAAAGACAGAGGGAAAGGTAGATGTTGTAAGAATTTGGAATACACTGCTCAAAACAATTAAAGGATATTTGAAGTTTTATATAAAATAAAGATATAAACGAATTTTTTTTTGCCGAAAATAGAAGAAGAGAATCACAAATGCAAATTTTTCTGGTTTTCAAACTGTGGAGTATGCAAATTTTGAGTTCGACGTCAAAAACGTCGCTTCAGCGGCAGCGAATGAAATTTGACTTTTAACTGGATAAAAGAGAATGAAGACAAGGATGATCGGCATTCAGTGATTGCTTTGTTTCGATGAGTACGATGTCTCAGCGAAGTCATTTGACAGATTCAGAAGCTTGGAGAATTGTTGGTAGGTTAGAAGGGGGCCAAACTCAAGCCGAAGTAGCGCAAGCCATTGGAGTGTCACAAAGTGTCATTTCCAGGATCTGGAACCGTTTTTTGGAGAGTGGATGTGCAGGCCGAAGACCAGGGCAAGGTCGTAGACGGGCAACAACGCCCAATGAAGATCGGTATTTAGCGTTAACAGCTCGGAGACACCGAAACATGAACGCTACTCTTCTCCAACAACACCTTCGCTCTGCTACAGGCACCACGATTTCAACTCAGACTGTCCGAAACCGGCTCCATGCTGTAGGTCTGTATGCTCGCCGACCGATGGTATGTGTTAGATTACCATCAAGGCATCGTCGCGACCGCAGGGAGTGGGCAACCGAGCATGTCAACTGGAGGAGAAATGAATGGAGCAATATTCTGTTTTGTGACGAGTCCCGTTTTTCTGTGCATCCGGATAATAGGCATATTTTCATCTGGAGGGACCGTGGCAGTAGGAATAATCCTGCGTTCGTGCACGAAATTGTCAGATTTGGCGGTGGAGGAGTGTTGGTGTATGGTGGCATCGCCATTGACGGGCGCACTGACCTCTACATCATTCGAGATGGAGCTCTGACTGGTCGCCGATATAGGGATGAGATCCTCAGACCTATTGTAGTCCCTTACGCTGCAGCAATCGGAGATAACTTCATTTTAATGGACGATAACTGCAGGCCACATCGTGCAAACCTGGTGGAGGATTTCCTTTTCGAGGAAGGAATCGTTCGAATGGAATGGCCAGCGTGTTCTCCAGACATGAATTCAATCGAGCACGTTTGGGACGCTCTAGGAAGACGAGTTTCTGGCCGCCAACAACCCCCACAAACTCTCCAAGAACTGGAAAGAGCTCTTCTGGAAGAGTGGGGCAGAATACCCCAACTCGTCATTAATAGCCTCATTGAGTCCATGCCTCAAAGGTGTTCAACGTTGCTGGCCGCCCGTGGAAACCATACCCCCTACTGAAAATGATTTTCTTTGAAGAAAACACCTTTTCTTATTCTTTTTTTCTCATATGCACAAATTGTGTTTTTTTTCCTTTTGTACACAAATGCGCAATAAAATGCATTTTTTTCTGCCAAACCTGTGTAATTTATTCTCATATAACCTACTGTGTCTGTCGACCATGTATCA
Source organism: Maratus michaelseni (assembly GCA_963931845.1). NCBI lineage: Eukaryota > Metazoa > Arthropoda > Arachnida > Araneae > Salticidae > Maratus > Maratus michaelseni. The sequence continues at coordinate 64,008,073 of OZ007593.1, forward strand.
ATCAGCTAAAAAGTTTCCCAGATACAAAATCCACTTAAAACTGCAATATCCTTTAATTGTTTTGAGCAGTGTAAATTAACTAAGGCGAAAGGGCGAATTGTTAAAGTCAATGTTAAATTACGCTCGACCTAAATTATTTTTAATATTTTGCAATCTATTTACAGCTGACATTTAAATGTGTATTTATTTTGTTAATAAATTATAAATCCAAGTCAATTTTCAAACAAAATGTATATTTCTTTTCGCTTCAGATGTTTTTCATGCTGCAGAATCGTTGCTTTACTCAAGGAAGTTGTAACTTTACGAATACCTTAATCTTGAAGTGAGCATTCTAGTGTTTGAAAGGATTTTTCATGTGGTCGCCTTGTTTTGCGATGTCAGTGAATCTGAATCGTATTACCCTTTCCGCTAGATTTCAAAATTCAAGAACAAATTCCTGGAATTGTTTTGTCACTTGTATTTTAACAAACGTATGCAAATGTCTTGGTAATAATAAATAATGAGGATTTTGCAACAGGAATCCGATATGAAGAGAATCTCAAAGAGTTGATAAATCGAAGAAAATTAAATTGCCTTGTGGCAGGTTTCTACACGTGAAGTTATGTTTGAAATTTTCGATATACATTTGAGAACAAATGTACTAGAAATTTGCGGTATTTGGTAAGAATTTTTTTTTTTCTTCAACAAATACACGGATTGAGATTCTCGGATTCTCATTAGAATTAAAATCATCGTAAACTAAATTGTGTCTTTGACATAAAAATTTGTTTTTTGTAGTTAATATAACTAATTCTTGCTATCCAAAAGTTTTCGAATAATGCTTTCTAGTGTGCTTCAATGCGGTTTTATAAATAGTAAAAAAACAAACATATATGATACATAACTTCGACAGTAGGCATTTACTAAATTGGCTTTAAGAATACTTATGTAACATCCTATAGATTTTTTTTTCTTGCTTAAAAAAAGTATGATGAATTAGAATTACATAATGAAATACAAAGGATGCGAATTATCACTTTACTAAACAGCGTACAACCAATAGGGTGAAAAAAATGTCCAAACCGGGGTTCGATTCCGAATCCCTTGATGAATCTACAGCGAATTGGTGAATTTACAGCGTAATGCTGAAAAATTAATTAGTGTAGAATTATATTTTTTTAAAATTTACAGGTTTATAGTTCAATGAACACGTGCCCCGCTTCTGCTGTTTTTTTCCGCTAAGTTTGTTTTTTGTTGTTTGTTTGTTTACAGTACCTGGATTAAATCAGTTAATTCGGAATGTAACGTAACGTACTCCCGTGATTTAACAGAAAACACGCTTTTATCAACCTTTTAAATGTGTAATGTTGAAAAATAATAATAATTCATATTTTGGAATTACCATTTAATAACTGATTTTACATTCTGGTAATAAACTTAATTTTTAACGCAATTTATCTGCTTGTCAGAAAGTAGTTCAATGCATGATAAAAATTTCTAGCTGTAATTTAATCCAAATTTTAATTTATTTTTTTTTAAATTCAAGAAATGTGTTAAATATATTTTACTGATTCATATGTTTAAATTTTTCAATAGGTAGAAATAAAGTTAGTAAGAGTATCAAATTTACATAAAAAATTCCAAACAAAAGAGTATATGTATTTTTTATATTTTCTAAACAAAAAAAAAATGTCATTACAACCAAATATTAATTTTGAATGAGAAAATGATCATCCTTTAAAAACCGAATGAAAAAATAATTCACTTGTATATACTTATTCGTAACATTTAAATATTCAAAAGATGATAATCCTAAAACAACGAATATATATTTTAATTAAAAATTGCTTAAGCAAATTTTAATTTAAATTTGTGTTAAACACACCATTAAAATAATTATTTTATAAATTTAAAAGTTTATAAAATGTTGAAAGATAAAATATTAAATCCTATATATAAAAAAAAATATAGAGAGAGATATATCTCATATATGCGAAACATTTTTAGAAAATAAATTACATTTTTTCCCCTTGTCTCCTAATAATTTTAATTAAAATGAACAGTATGTTTGAAATTGAATAAAAATTCGATTCCATTTACTAATCGTCAAAACATATTTTTGTAAATGATATTTTAATTTTTCTATTTTCAGAATAGTATTAAAGTGTAAATGTGCATAGTTTAATTCTATAAATTTGTTTAAAAGGTAACATTACGATACTATGCGTGAGTATCTTCAAATAAAATTTTTTTAAGCTTACTAAAAATTCTTGTATTTTTTTTAAAACTTTTTTATTGCATAACACTTTACAACACTTTACAACACTTCGTAACACTTTCGTTTCACACAATAAAAAATATATAGTACATTGAAAAAATGAACACTTTTTCAGTGGCTGAAAAAACTTTAATTTTATGAAAAAATATGGTAATATAAAACACTGTTGCAAGAATGATATTTGCGTCTTTTTAAGTAGTTGAATTTTCTTTAAAAATTTCAAATAACTTTATATGAAATAATAATAATATTAAAAAATCCGAATATTTTCAAAGAGCTTTTAAATTCCAGAATGAAAACAAAAGTAAATCTGTTGACAGAAAATGTCTATAATTTTTCCAGAATTTTTATATTAATAGTTTTTAATACCCTATTTTGCGAATAAAAAGAAACTGTCTTTAATTAAATAAAAAAATAATTAAAAAAAGATCAAAAGAACAAAACATTCGTGAAAAGATTGTAACTAGGAAGAAAGAATTTGTTAAATATTTACTTAGGGAATAATTTTTCTCTCTGTAAAAATTAAATAAAAAATCAATAAATTCAATAATATAAAAACACTGGTGTGTAAATTTAATTCCTTTACTGTTACAATTTGAAACAGCTTTTTTTTGTGTTTCCTTAATTAAATATAACTATAATCCATTTTTCTACAATGTGCACTTTACAAAACAGTGTGCGTTCAAATGGATTTCATGTTACATTTGCTTTCTGCGTGTTTGCAAGTATTTTTAACAGATTTAGAATACAAAGCGTACATTCAACAAATAGGAATTGAATTTAGAGTATTTCTTCTAGTGGCAAAAGTTGCGCTTCCTACAAATTTTGGGCAATGGAATTGTCATAGGGGAAAAATGAAAGAGATATTTTATGTGATTATGTAAAAAAATGCTGAAATAAGTATCCAACATATACATTTAGTTTTCACCATTTATAATGTGTGCCTTGCTTTCTATTCTTTTGCTTATTTTATTGCTTAATTAAATCTAAAACATCAAACTTACATCTTATTTTTCTAACTTACATCTAAACTTTCATCTCTCTGATCTCATGTTTTTTTTTTAAATATATTCCAAATATTTTAACTTTTATTGACACGCTAATTTTGGGAGTGGGGGAGGAGGTGGGGGGAGGAGTGCACCCAGAAAAAGGAATTGATAAAAACTACAAAACATGTTTTGTTGAGTACATTTTGGTTTTTTTAGCAAAATTCAAGTAAAATTGAACCATTTTACTTGAATTAACAAATCATTTTTTGCTGACGATACAATTTTTTTTTGTTGTTGATTCAAAGAAAATTTTCATTGACCTATACTTAAACAAAAAGTTTTGTTGGGTAAACCAAATTGTTGTTGATTCAACAAAATTTTTTTCTGGGTGTGAATCAATGGATATCTTTTTTTCAGTTCTAAACACCTTAAACTTTATCATGACCTATTATGTACAACACAATGATATTGATTCATTTACTCGCATCAGTTAACATTAAATTCTTATTCAAATATCACATTAAACATTCTGCTTGTTTTCCATGTCTCGTATAAAAGTTAATTAAAAATTATGAATCATTTTCAAACTCATTGCAATTAACCAACGCAGCTTTATTCTATTTGGAAAATGAACAGTTGATTCGCATATCTGTAATATTTTAAATCCTTTGAAATTATTTTTCCTATTAAGAAAAAAAAAATTAAGAAAATCGTTCTTCTTAAAATTGATAGGCAGATAAAACTCTTCATGCTTTTGTATTTTGTTTTTAAAAATAATTACAAAATAAATTGCAATATTTTGAAAAAAAAAATCTACACACTAATGTGCAAGCAGTACTAGCATTACATTCATAATTTAGAAAAGCTGCATTTATAAAATATGTTTTATATAAATAATGGCATTAACCTTTCAATATATCACATATAAATTAATATCATTATTATTTATAGTTATCTTTATATAGTCCGAAAAATAAAACTGCTGTAAAAGGCATTTACGGTTTTGTTAGTACGATATAAAAATGATCGGATTATAAGTGGAGTGTATATACAGTAACAGAATTCATAATAGACATGGACACAGTAGTCAGTAGTGTGGTACAGTAGGCGGTACAGCGAAGTAGGCTGTACTGTAACGTGCTATATATAAAGATATGTAGAGCTGTCAACAGTCCATGCTTTTTTAAATTATAAAATTTACATGCTAATGTCAAATCTATATTATAAACAAAACACATGTTTGTGAGTAATGTTGTCGTCATATTGATTTTGGCATAAACTGACCAATAAATTTCAACTTTACTCTAATTTTTCATATTCTAAGCCTCGTGTAATTTCAATTTTTACACGGTCAGAATTTGAAAACAATCTTCTGTCAAATGCGGTTTTTTATAAACAATATCTCAATTTACGTATTTTTTGTCTCGTTCAGCCCGAATATTAAAGATTAACCCGTTTGCACATAAGACAATATAAATGTTTCAGCATTTGTTTTCAGCCAATATTGCATTACCGAATTAAATAATCACGAATAAATAAATAAATTAATGTAAATAAAATACAAATTTTATAGACATGTGCTCTCAAACTCTCAAATAATTGGAATGGTTTCTTTAAGTAACGAAGTCATTGTCTATTAACCTCTGGCATACGACTGATACGAAAATATCGTTTTAATAAATTAAAAAATGTTTTTAATGCATAATCCATATTTATCATATACAATTTTTTTAGTGTTGTTAGTGAGTGATCTAAAAATATATATATATTAAAATTTTCAATGAAAAATTATTTCCATCTATAATCTGTACACTGGGTAGTCTGTACTGGGTAGTCTGTACTGGGTGTGGTGTGTGATGCTTGCCTTCAAGTTGGCTAGATTCTTTATCCGCCCGCTGTAAACAACATTCTTCAGGTACCCCCAAAACCAGAAATCACACGTGCTTACGTCGGGGGAACGTGGTGGCCACGTTGTTTGAAAAAGACTGCTTATCATCTCCGAAATTAGCGTTCAGTAGCTGCTCCACAGGAGTAGCAATGTGCGGAGAAGCGACATCTTGCATGAATACTGTGCGATCCCACACTGACGCTTCTGAAATGCCAGAAGGAAATGGTTACTCAAAAGTGCTTTACACCGCTTGTCAGTAATGGTGCAAGTAACGGGAACCGCAGGTGTGATCTCCTCGAAGAAAAACGGACCGACGATAAACGCTGCCGTTATTCCGCACCACACAGTTACTTTTCAGACTGAAGAGGTAACGGCTGTAGCTGGGACGCTTTCTCGGTCACCCATTGCAACTTTGCTTAGTTACAGAACCAGGGGCGCCATTTCACAAATTTCTTGGGGGGGACAAAGTTTTTTTAACGTAGTGGCATAGCCAAGGGTGGAGTTCGGGGGGGGGGGGGGAGTGGGGGCAGGGGTCTACGAGAAACGTTTACTGAATCATATATACAGAGACAGAAATACTTCTAATACGGACTCGCAAGTGACCTCTGAAAAATTCCGTTTTAGACAGGTTTTCGTCTTAGCACGTGGAATTTTAAAATATTATGAAAATTTTCAGTTATAGACGGGTACCTTTTTTTTCAGGTATTCTTTAAGACTGTTAAAACCTCCTTTCTATAAAGCACTTCTGAAGAGCATAGGTGTACTGCAGTAAAACGTGTCTAAGCGAAATCTCTCTATAACAAAATTCTTTCTAAAACGGGCAAAAAAAATAAAGTTTCGACAAAAAAAAAAGCCATACAATTATACTTGCTCAGATTGAGACCTGTCTAAAATAGAGCTTTTTTACAGTCCTTTTTAACTCCTTCTTTGCAGGTTTTACTGCAGGGCGCCATTTCAAGAGTTTCTTGGGAAGAGGGGGGGGGGGCAAAGTTTTTTTTTAGAGACAGGGGTTGAAATATCGTGCAAAAAATAGAAATAGTCCCCCACAATAAAAAATGCAGTGTGAGATTTTGCCTTCTTATCTTAACTTCTTTCACAAATATGTGATTCTTCAGTGAATATATTTTTAATTTGAGTGGTAGCCTGCGAATTTTTCTTCTTTTTTTTACGCCAAAGCGATCCGTTAACCGATCGCGGTAAACATCGCTAATTTTTCGAATTAGAATTAGAAAAAATAGATAATTTAGCAAAATCGCTAATACTTTCAAACGACCGTGGAAAAATATTGCAAATTTCGCCAAATATCACTAAAACAAATTGAGATTTTCGTCAATCGGTCACAGAAAAAAATCGCGAATTTAGTATAACTATTGTGGAAAAATATCGCGAAATTCGTCAAAAGATTGAAAAAAAGTGACGAATTTAGTCAAACAATCGCGCAAAAAAGGGGAATTTCGTCAAAGATCGCGCAAAAAATTATCTACTTTCGTCAGTCGGTTGTGGAAAATGACTTCCGAATTTCAACAAACGATAGAAGAAAAGAGTCGCGAATTGCGTCAAAAGATTGCGATTTCGTCAATCAGTTGTCAAAAAAAAATCGCGAATTTCGACAAATGGTGGCAAAAAATTCGTCAACGATCGGAATTTCGGCAAAAATTGCGCAAAAAATAGCAATTTTTGTTTGTCGGTTGCGGAAAAAGACTCCTGAATTTCAACAAACAATCGTAGAAAAGAATCACGAATTTCGTCAAAAGATGGCAAAAACAAATAGCGAAATTCGTCGATCGGTTAAAAAAAATGTCGCGAATTTAGACAAACGGTCGAAAAAATCAATTCCGTCAATGATTCACAGAAAATAGCAAATTTTGAAAAATTATCACAAAAAAAAGTGAAGTAATCACGAAAAAAAGTTGTGAAATTCAATCGATCACGAGATAATCAACACATGAACACCATCAAGAAGTTACGAAATTTGCAAATGTTGTAATCCATAGGTGTAAGAAAATTTTCATTAATGATTTTCTGTCAGTTAAAATTTTCCTCAATCAGTTTCTGCCTTCCTCTTCATACTATGATCTAAATTCCATACAATTCAGAAATCTGCAAAACCCTTGGTCTCATGTCCCTTGCTCCTGCATTGGGTGCGGCAACACGACCCAATCTGCAGTACTGATCGAGCCGGGTTGACGCGGCTTATTTTCGTTGCGGGTCAGGTTGACTTGGAACATTTAACTACGGTTGGGACATATATGTCCCAGTGGACTATTTTTTATTCTTTTAGTACGACTTTCTGAAATCTGTCATAGACTTATATTACGATATTTTCAAAATTCAATTTTTTGCGGGTCGATAAATCTTTATACGCTTCGGGTTATGCTTTGACTCTTTCGAATCGTGTTCTAGATGAAACGATTATACAAAAGGAGGTTCTGAATAGTTTTCAAATGAAAAAAAAACTATAGTATATTTGATTATTACTGGGTGTATCTATGTGTTATTTTTTGTACATAAGCGGTGAACTTGTAGATTAATTTTCCATAAATGTATTAAAATGTACATTCATTTTCTTTCACTTCGGGTTCAGATGTGAATATTTCGGATTCAGCTTAAAGTCTGTCAAGTTAAAGTCAGGATTCAGGTCGGTTACAACCAAATCTGGACAGGACTCTAGTGTCATGCTGTGGTGATTTGTAAGAGCATACTGTATATATAATATCATTTAATAAAGCAAAGGATTTAATAGCATTATAACGATTGGAGAAAATATGATGTGACACTAATAAAACAAAATTAACAAGTCATGTAATTAGGAAATTGAATACACTTCCCCCATCTCCCCACCCCCGAAAAAAACAAAAAAAAATTCTCCTTAAATTTTTGGCTAAAGAGAGAATTTATCACTAAAATTCTAGCCTTAGGGGTGACGAGTTTTCTTTTAATCATGCTGTACACAGCTCAGAAGCAATTCATAGAGTTTTTGCTCACATATATTTCTAAAACTAGCCAAAATACTCATTAATGATAAATGTCTCACTTATAGAATGTTGCAATAGAAAGGCTTCAGAAAACTTTTCAATGTTTGAGGTGTTTATTAAATGTTTATTACTTTCTTCTATCTTTACAAGAAAAAGGTATTGGATTTATGAAAATTTACCACTTCCGGTTTTCGACGGATTTATAGGTTTTAGAAGATCCTGAACACAATTGGACTATTTTTAGAAAATGTCTGTCTGCGAGTCTATCTGTGTGTCTCAGTGTCTGTATGTGACAAACATTTTGTGGGCGCTGTATCTCAAGAACTAATGCACGGAATTTGATGAAACTTTATATTCAGTTATACATTGACATAAATGGGTGGTGATTAGTTTTTGGTGTAAATTTCCCAACAGATGGCGCTGCTATATGCTACATTTTTCATGATTTTTACTATAGCTATATCTCAAGAACGAATGCACAGAATTTCACCAAACTTCAGATTCGGTTAGACCTTGACAAACATAGACGTTGATTACGATTTGGTATAAATAGCTTAACAGGTGGCGCTGCTATGCTACATTTTGCACGATTTTCACGATAGCTATATCTCTAGAACTAACGCTCATAATTTAATAAAACTTTAGATTCAGTTAGACCTTAATATAAATTGGTGCTGATTTGTTTTTGGTGTATGTGAAACCAGCATGAGATAGAAGAAAGTTTTGGGATTGGCACATCAGACTAGTTTTTTTTTTTTAAATTGTAATCAAATCTGTCAAATCTGACGTTATTTTAGCTTTTGATCATATTTAGAATTTTTTTTTTGGTCTAACCTGTGATAACTGATAAATTTTCTGAAATTTCAAATTCCTTAGGAGGGCGGTTGCCCCCACCCCAGCCCCCTCGAAATGGCGACCCTGTACAGAACCCTGCAAATGAAAGTGGGCGTCGTCAGATCACAGAATGTTGCATGGCCATCCATTGTCCACTTTCATCCGGGCAAGAAATCGTAATGCAAAAAATAGACGTGCTTCCAGGACAGCAGGTAGCAGCTCCTGCACATGAGTTACCTTGTACGGATAACAGTGCAAGATGTTCCGTAGGACATTACGCACCTTGCTGTTCGGTATATCTAGCATTCGGGCAATTCCCCGTGCACTGCTGATTCCAGCATCACTGTTAGTCTCTTCTCGTAATACTGTAGCCCTATCTTCCACTGCCGCAACTGAAACTGGTTTCCTCCCTCTACCCCGTTTAACGTCAAATGAACCGTTCTCTTGGAATTTAGCAACCATTTTTCGCAGACCATTTGTGGTTATTGGACCCTTTTTTATGGATTTTAATGTCCGAAACTTCCTAATAGCTGTAAGAGCACAGTCATCATTCTTATAAAAAAGCTTCAAGAGCAGAGTGCGATCTTTCATAGTCAGAGTCATGATGAAGGATTCAGGCAAAGAGCTGGTGCTCTGCATTTTTGTGGCAGCTATGTCTGCGGTGCGCATGTCACGTATTAGTAATTTGTAAATTTCCAGACAATGTAAACCCTGTCAGCGCCATCTATCGGCACACTTTGGAACTATTTTTTCTTTGTCAAACAAAATTATACTTACTCACGATTGTTCTGCTAAAATATCAAGTCATTCTGACAAGTATTTTTAAAATTATCGATTTTTGAAATCGTAATTTTAATTATAATCACCCTATATGAATCATATAATAGGAAAACCTCTGGTATTAATGATTCGCCAATTAGCATAAATTATAATTGATAGATTATTTTTATACTGACTACTGTAGGATAGTTTGAGGGATAATGGGACAAGCGGGCTATCGAAACAAGCTGAATATAAAGCAGTTAAATGTTCAGTCCTTCGATAGAAAAATAGCAGTTCCAGCAGTACTCAAGCTCTTGTATTGCATATTTTCTTTTTTGTCAGTTTGTTTCAGGGTAAGATGAAAAACATTTCTAAGTCTAACTGCGAGGAATGATTTTATGTTTAATAAATACATGTTTCGATAATGCAATAACTCTGTTCGTAACAATATTACATATAATACTTAATCTTTTATAAATGACATTCGTTGTTTTGTGTTTGGTATAAATAGTTAATTTACAATAAACCTAAATGAAATTAAGATGGTGTGTGTATCAATAGGGCCTATCAGATTGGTGGACTCCCAAAGTGATTAAATATAAGTATTGCATACAAAATTATGGTAATGATACATTATGTGAACAGAAAACTTAATATTCTTTATTATTTTATATTTGGTAAAATTGTTACATTTTAACCAATTTAACGTCTAATAAAAGCAAGACCTAGTAGTAATGAGCTCAATCAATTGTTTTTGCTAAGTTATACAAAATTTGAAAAAATTAATATTTTGTTCATTGCATTTATTAAAATAATGATATAACGCATAAATTCGTCTATTTAGGAAGTATTTCTGTTTAATTAATGTATTTTATTAATCCCATAGCAAGTCAAATTAGATACCGAAGTCAGACGTAATGGAAAATATTTCCATTCCACGAGGGCAATTTATTTCACTAATTAAGGTATAAATAACGCCTGTTATTTATCGATAGATAACTGTTTAACGTTTTTGTCTCTCAAAAAATCTGGAAATATTATAAATTATATTTCCTGTATTAGGAAATATAAAACATGTTCCCTTATCCATCGCGCCACCATAGCTCTTCTCTGAATGTATGGAAGAAAGTACTTTTGTAACCTATATAGTAAGAATATTTTACGTATTTTTTTGTCTAAACTCAATGACTGTTTATTTACACATTTGCGATAATGATCCAATAAAGAAAATAAACGCATTAATAAAGTTTTTATTTTACTTATATCTATTTATTATAAATACATATAGACTGGGGAATACGATCATGTACCATGTTTTCTTACATAAAAAGAGTTTTGAACTAAAATATATATTTAAAAAAATTCCACATATACTAAAGACTTAGTGATGTCTCGTTCATCTATATAATCCATAGAACCTTAATATTACATTTCTTTTTTCTCTAATGAACTATAGTTTTAAAAGAACTATATAATTGATGCTTGAAGTCTACAGATGTTAATAAATAGTGTATTTGATATTTTAATTAATTTTAAATACTTTCACATATTGATTGATTATTTTTAGTCATTACTTGTATTTATATTTTATTTAACTTTAAGTTTACTTTAACATCTAAAAAAGTTTTTTTTTTAATTTCAAAATATGAACATATTTATATAATACTTCATTTATGCTAGGGATTACGGAATTTTCTAACTGAATATATTGCTACATTTGTCCTCCAGTCAGAAGGACGACACATTCGGTTATATAATTAAGTTTTCATGCGGAAATGATATTCATTTTAGCAAATAATAATAAAAAAGAATAAAAAATATTAATTTGCTTTGAAAATTCTTATCCGTAAAATTTAATAAGCTCTTATAAAGCTTCTGAAAAAATACTTTTATTTAGAGGATTATTTGGGAGATGTACCTAATTAAAATGAAAATTAATAATGAAAAAAATAATTATGTATTAATTATTTCATAAAACCTAAAAATAAATTCTTTTTTTTCAGATCATGAACCAAAAAATAAATAAATAAAAAATGTATCTACAAAAATAATTACATTTTTATTGATCGCTTGGTTTAGATAATAAAAAAACAGATTACAGATTTAAAAAAAAAAAAAAATACGTGATAAAGTTTTAAGCTTCGTTATTTAAAAATTTATTTATATTTTATATTAGTATAATTTTAGTTGTAAATAAAGAAAGTCTGAAGTATATCAAGCAATATTTTATTATGAACGATTTCCAAAAAAAAAGCAAAGCATAGGACATTTTTAGTCACCATGTTTTCAAGAAACATTGAAATTATATTACATATTCTTTAAAACAACTATTGCTAACAGGAGAATGTACAAAATTTATTTTAAGTAATAAAGGAGTTTCAATTTTTTTAGAATATGACAAAATTATATTCGGAAATCTAAATACAAATAATTTCTTGAAATGTCAAATACTGAAAATTTTCGAGTAAACATTTTTTAGGTTTGGCGTTATCCAGTTATATTAGAAGTGTCGACTATTTTTAATATGTTCACGTATCATGCAATATATAATCGGCTCTCATTAAAGTTGTAACACTTTTCAGTTGTTGCGTTTTTTAAAATTATTATTATTATTGATTAGCCTTATTACAACTTTTTTTTTCAAAAAAGCTGATAATCTTTATTTTATAGCCAGTAATTTTATAGCACTCAACAATAGACGATAGAATGTACGTAGTAATGACGAAAGAAAGGTGGTCCGTAGAGATGCAAATCACTAAGTGCATCAATTTGAAAAAAAAAAATTAACTAACCTTTTGGGGTCTAAATAGAACAAAAATCTTTTTGAACGCTAATTTAGGACACTTTTCAGAATTTCTGAGAAGGCAGTTTTGTAATACTAAATAAACCACGATACTGGAAAAGGAATAGCATTGACGCTACAGAAAACAGCATAAGTAATTTTCGGGTTTCCTATGTTGAATTTCAGTAATATGCTAGGGTAGATATGATGATGATACCTTGCTTATCGGTAACTGTTTTGTTCTTGAATATTAAAGTTAATTTCTGAACTGCTTAATATGGCCTCGTTTTTACTTAGTGTCCAAAGGAGCCACAAGTTATTAATTTAAACATAAGGTGATTATCGTTTGAAATGTGCAGTATTAAAAAGTCAGCTTGATTGGGAATTAGACAGACACAAGATATTTTACATTATGTTTAAATAGATAGACATCTACAAAAGCAGAAAAACGAAATACGAATTATGAGACAATCTCTAGTGTGATTGTCGAATTAATAGAAGTAAATCTCGTCCTTATATAGTTACCCATGGTTTTAACAAATAAGTCTGGAAAACGTGAGAAGACAAATTCTTTTCAATTTCAAGATAAATGGTATCTGTTAAAATATATGTTCAGCACTTCTTCTGTGGATTATCTCTCATTACAAAATACGAACCATAAATAAATTCCGACACCAAAACTCACTTCTGCAATTCAGTACAGAAACTCTTACTCAAACTACTGCACGTAGTTTCCAGAAATTATAAATCGGATCTAATTGATGGTTACACTCTAGTTTAATAATATACTTTGCTAGTTACTTACCCATCATACGTAGTATAGGGTAAGTTTTGTAATTGTTTTGAAAATCGAAAATATTTTTGACGGATTTACACGTTTCAGACACTGGAGATTCCGAAAAACATATTTTTAGAATAAAAAAAAATGCCGTCCTTCTGTGTGTCTGTATGTCTGTGTGTCTGTAATCTCCCGCAAAAATTGAAATAGAGACTTGAAATTTGGTATATACATAGTATGTAATAATGGGAAGAAGCTTATTGATTTTCACAAACCTCGATTATCCGGAACTATTTTTTTCGGACTCTTGAAATATTCGTTCTGATAAAAGGTATATAAAAAATTTCGAAATTGTTTATTTTAAGGAGTGAATATAAAGGACAATAAAAAACATAAATTTTGCAAAAAGCATGAAGTCAATCGGATTATTAGTTGCCGAGATATTTGTAATCCTATTTTCCCACACTCTTCTATTTTTCATGTCTCTGTATTTCAACCAAATTTCAATTCAAAGATACATTTTAAATGGAAATGGGACGCTTAATCAGATGCAATAAACCGCTAGTTAATAGTATTACTGTTTTTGAGTTATCAGGATGTTTCTTATAAGCAATTCAGTAATCGAGCCTTTAAAGTTTATGACGTCATCAAGCCACGATTTATTTGAATTGCAATGCATTTTATAAATAATTTACACATTTTTTATTTTAATATTTTATATTATGCATATCCTTGAAAGGTAAGTATTACGGTGGCCCCCAACGACTAGTTTAGATATAGTTCTGATATTTATAAGGTGATTTATGTGTAAACCTCCACTTAAAATACGATTATCATATAATATATAGGTATGAGTTTATTAATAATGTTTCAATTCAAACATTGTAAGTTATGCAAAGAGATGTTGATTTTTTCTTGAAAAATCAGGATTGAATTATAGAACTTTGAAAAGTAAACGTGATCTACAAAACAACTTCTATTAATGTATTTTATCACACAGTTTTTGTTTTATTTTTTTATTATTACAAACAAATGAATAGATATTTTTAATACTAACTATTTCATTGCTGTTTACTAACTATTTTATTGATTTTCTTTATTATAACTATTTTATTTTCCGATGACCGGAATCCCAATAGTGCTTGGCAATAGAAGATTTAGGAAATTCTTGATTAGTTACATAATGAAAATGTTCTTTTAAGCGGATTTCGAGATTTCTTTTTGTTTGACCAATATAAGATAAATCACAATAATTAGAAGGAACATTGTTCCTTGTTCAAATGTTCCTTGTATTGGCTATACATGTAATGGATAAACTTATAATTTTTGTATTAATTAATGTTAATCTGTTTTTTATATACATTTAAATTTTATTTACTTATTTATTTCTTAATTTTCATCTGTTCCCATACGTTAATGTATTTGTGTGTTTTCATTTTATTATAATTTTTTTTTTTTTATTTAATATTATTTTCATAAATTTATTGATTTATTTATATTATTTCTTTTATTTATTTATTTTATTTATTTATTTTATTTATTTATTTTATTTAGTTAGTTTATTTATTTATTTTATTTATTTATTTTATTTATTCATTTTATTTATGTATTTTTTTTTTTTCTTCCTTACTCCCCAAACACTCTCCTGCGCTCAACTTCAAAAGTGAACTATCAAAGATTTCAGTGGTACAACCATAGATCTGCTACAAAGTAAGTTTGAAGATGAGTTAGGATTTGTGGAACAAAATGGCAACTCCATAATCGAGATCTGAAGCATAGTTGAAACTGTGGAGTTTCAACGATTGATGCTTAATTTGTTTATGGATTACAGTGTTCAATAAAGAGTTCACTTTCATATTTAACGTTGTCTGAAAGTGAATCATTCTAACCTAATTTTTATAACCAATTCCTTTGTATGAAAATTATTGCTTTAGCTATCTCAGGCCCGAGCAATTCCAATGGATAAAAAATTCGAGCTGTATCGGATAGAACTGTTCATTCTTTGAACATAATTGGTTCCTTAACTGATTATTTAAATGAAAAATAATTCTCGAATTGGATTCCATCACAATCCTAGTGTTTTATTGTTCTATTCTTCACCACGATTACTGTTTGAGTAGTTATTTTTACTAGTTACGATTACTTGTTACTAGTTTAAATGTTTAAGGTGGTTTGCACACCATCTGCGCAATATCATACCGCCTCGTGCGAGTAATTCGATTAAATCTGCTTGCAGTTGTTGAGCTTCTGTTAAATTATTCGCTCCTATCAGTACGTCGTCAACATACAAGTTTTAAGCTTTAAGCTAGTGGAAAATTTCGCAAGTTCATTAAGTGCACGCGTAGCAAGATATGGGATAGTTGACATCCTGTAGGTAACCGTCTTTAATTTAGATATTTTGACAGGTTCATCTTCACCACATTTCCACACTATGCGTAGTAAATATCTCTGATTATCCTCAATTACAATCTGGTAATACATCTTTATGATGTCGGCTGGGAAAGAGACTCTCATTGTTCGAAATTTACAAATGATATGAGAGCTCATCGTGAACTACTCCCCCGTTTTATTAAACATCTTTAAAGGAACAAAACCAGTAGTAGCTGCACTAGTGTAGAAAATAACCCTTAATTTAGTACTGGATTTGTCAGGCATGTATAGTGTGTGGCAGATAATATGAAGAAATTGGGTTAGTTTCCAAAGAGATTTATTCTGAGTGTTTCAAATTACTGCATGCCTTAATGAAATCTGTATATAAGATTGTTATGGCTGGATTGTGCGTACATCGCTTAAATTTTTTTCTTTTAATTGCATTTTCCCTTGATCCCCCTAAACGTGCACATCCATCGGATTTAATTGGCATTTCTACAACATATCTGCAGTTTTCTTTTCTAGTATGAGTAGGCAATAAATGTAACTGACAATATTGCTCTTCCTTTAATTTATATGTTTTGTTCCATGAACTGCTTCAATTTTACAAAATATTTCTTCATAATATTGGATCATTTATCCACAGATTGAAGAAGCCCGCAATAATAAGTAAAATTATTGTCTTGCGGCATAGAACTAAAACTACTGGCAACGCAGCCAAAATTTGTTTCTTGAAAAAAAAACAGATTTTGTGTATTATTTAATTTGTTCACAATAATTTAAAAAAATACTTCGTTGTATAATAAAACTGTATCGCAGCTGGTTAATCAAATTGTGGATTTGCTATCTGAAATATCTGTATTTGCGTAATGGAATTGATGTTTTTTTAGGTAATTTGAAGAACAACAAAAAATTGTAATATGGGACTAACTCTGAAACCAAAGCATATATTTTCTATGCCTTCAAGTGCAATGTATCTATACGTTGCTTCGTTATAAGGTTATTTTGAGATCCTGAATCTAGCGATGACCTAAGAAGAATGGATTTTATTCCAGCAATATATTATCGCGATTGAAAGCAGAAACAAATGCCGCATTTATGTTTTTTTTTTTTTTTTTTTTTTTTTTCATTTTAACAAAGTAAAAACTATTTTTTGCGGTATAACTAAAGAATTGCGTACACTTCATAAAACTGGACATTAAACGATTGTATGATACGTAAGTAGAGCCAACGCCTTAGAATTGAATGGGCGTCTCGAATCCCTATTAAAACTGCAAAACATGAAAAAAAAGTTAAAAAACGCATAAAAAATGCAATAAAAAAATCTAAAAGAAAAAATCTAATTAAAAAATCGGATAATAAATAATCCGCCCTTCCATTTTGAAATCGTGATTTTTTATCAGTAAACATTTTTCAACTTTCTACAAGCTAAAAAGAGAAAAAAAATGACGATTCTGATCGTAAATGAGGTTGCAATGCCAGCAACCACCGAACCAATCAAGCCTTCTGGTCAAAATTTCTTAGTGTCGCAGGAAAAAATTCGCCCAAAATTCAAAAATCGCTGTACGAATTTTGCACAAACTTTATTGAAAAGAGAAAAATTACTACATTGGGTTAAAAGATTGGAACCGGCTTCCGGTTATTAATGTGGAAAAATCGCAGCAAAATGTGAAAAAACACTAAAAATCGCATAAAAAGTTTTATTTAAAAAAATCTATTAAAAAATTCCAGATTTGGTCTTCAAGGTGTAAAACTACATGCATAGAAGACCTTTTTATCAAATTTTGTAGTTATGAGTACACCGATATCTTCAGAACACAACTAAGAAACACACACACACACACACACACACACACACACACACACACACACACACACACACACACACACACACACACACTTCCTTCTTTATTATAGTTGGAAATAAACAACGGAACGATTGCGTACCTTCTCGTCATAACGATCAAAACTGGAACCATGAAGTTTGTAAAGTTACATAATGAAGTAAAAGCATAGCGTGCCAAAGAAACCGCCAAATCATTTCAACATTTCAACATTTAGGCATATAATTACAGAAAGCATAAACATAAAATCATCTTATATTTTTTTAAAGATTTCAACAAACCTGATTTGATGTACAATATATAAGTTCAACACACTAGGTTATTTTTTACGGTAGATGAATAAAAGGAATATCACAATTAAAATATAATCTAAGTAGGAGTAATTGTAGATATATTACAAAAACGTACGTTACACGCATCTATACCAGACAAAGTTTTTCCTAGTATATTGTAAATATTCCCTCTTTTCAGCCATTGACATTTCCCTATTAGCTGTTTCATGTTACAACGTTTACTCTTTCACTGAGTCTTTTGACGAAGAAAAATCTTTCTATAATTGACTAACTACTATTCTTAAATGTGGTAATTTAATAAACATTTTGTAATGTATGACTTTTATTTTTCCTGTAATAAGCACATTTTGTGCATTAATAAATGTATATAATGTCATTAAAACCAAAGGATCCCATCCGGTCTTCCTACGTTATAGAACATATGAGAAAACGTTATTTTTAATTGAAAATTGTAATAGATTTTTTTCATTTCATTTATTTATAATTTTTTTGTACTGCACACTAACAAATCCAAGAAGCATTTTTATCTAAAAAAATAACAATTAAATATTCAAATAGAGTTTGAAAATTTTATAGAAGCGTTACTTTCGTGTTAGTTACATGCCAGATGATAATATATAAATAAGTTGTTTTGTTACTTACAGAAGATTTTTTAATTCTGTTATTTCAGTGTTGAAGGACATAATTCAAGTACATATCTCTTGAATTAGTGTTTTATTTATATTATTTATTTATTTGCGAAGTACTACTCTCTTTATGGAATATTAGCCGATAAGAAGCGCTGAACTAATCCTATTGTTTCAACACTATTGATACACTTTTAACACTATTGATAATTTTTTAACAATATTCACATTGTTTTAAGTACAAATGGGTTAATTTTTCGTAATAAAGCTGCCCGTTATATAGATAGATTTTCTTTTTTTAAATCACGCTTGAAGATTATTAAACAAATCATAAAATGTCATTAAATAAACATAAATACTGATAAATTCAGATACAGTTTTCATAGAAAGTGCATTTGAATTTCGTTTTTTTTTTCGAAGAAACAAAATTTATTTCTTAGGCAGTTGTCACTGTCAGTATTACAAACAAACATGATTTGCTTTTTAATATAGATAACACATGTCTCACAACAATACATCACATTTATGCTGGTATAGTACAGAAAATTTCTTATTGTATAATATTTAAAATTTGAGGTACAATCCGCATTAGATATTAACTATATAAAAAAAATGTTTATTCAGTTTTATAATTTCTGAAACTACAATTTATAATATACGAATGACAATTTTTGTGGATGCCTAGTTCTTGCTTTTTTATTCAACAAAAAGTTAAAATAAACATGAAAAATATCAAAGTATTACATTGCCGGAAAAAGAAAGTTTCCTTATAGTTCTCCGAATCTGTAAAACATACGAAATACTCAAACCAAGTTACTTTCTAAAGATATGATACTGAATTCTGATCACGCAGCGTGTACCTTAGAGGATTGTAACCATTACTTGATTCGCTTTCAAAGCACGTGTTTACGTTACATTATTCGTTTACAGGGAATATATAAACGAAAAAAATGTCAAACAAATAAAAAGTTTAGTTTGTTCCTTATCTATATTGTTTTTCTGACAAATAATAAATGAGAAAATATTTTATCTTATATGTCTAAACTTATTCAAAATTTAAAAAAATAAAAGTATTCTTATTCTAAAACACAAACGTAATACATATAAATATGTTGTTGTGTAAAAAGTTGTAATATCCAATTATTAAATACATATAATGTTTTCTGAATCTAAGTTTAACTATTTCGTTTGTACCAAAACTGTTCAAAAATTGTGCTGAAAAGCAATACAAGTTTTGAATAACACAAATTTTATGAATTCCACTCAGAAATCAACTTAATTAAAATACTGTATATTTCCGAGTAGATATCAATAGTAAAACAATTTAACAAAATTAAAGGTCTTTCAACAGGATAGCTGAGATATACGATCTTGAAACTACATGGTAACAACTGTTCGCCGTTTCATAATCTAGGATGATATAATATAACTACGAACGAAAATATAACTTAACCTCTTCCGAAATACTAACAATTCCGAAAAAGTTCTATATCTTTAAAAACACCAGAAACGAGATAAATAATAAATGCAACAATACAGTACATTTGGTAACGTACATTGATTTTCCTATTTCTTATTTTATAAAATTTGAGATGCGTTACGCATTATACGTATTAACAATATGCAAAAAAAAAATTGCAATTAAAATTTGTATTGATTTACAGTTTAGTTTTATTTTCACTTTTGCAACAAACAAAATATTTAATATTAGATTCAAAATGCATTATATGTATTTAATATATATATATAATTTAATATCATAACTTTAGACGACAATATATATTGATATAAGTTAGAGATTGAAAGAAGAATTTATAAGAAAAAAAGTTCCTTTTGCTGTTATTCATCTTTGGAAACGTTCCTGGGTAGTTTTTGCACTGTATTAATCCATTTTCTCATCCGGAAATACATAATTTTTAGATTCTACCCATTCTCAAGTAAACATGCTCTAGTTCAACAAGCATGTTTTTGAGACGAACATGATAAATTAACATGATTGACATTAACATTATTTTGATACTCTAGCTTGTATAACGTTATTTGTGTAGATGAAATGTTTAATAGAGATTTGAAAGAATTATGATAAAACTTTATTCGCTGATTAATACGGTCAGAAAATTACTTAAAAACGTTGCAGAAAATCAGGGGGAGCAAAATAATATTTTTTTAAATGATTCTTTAAATCTCGAATAATTGGTTTCTATGGTTTCAAATAATAAGGAACGCTTTTTTGAATTATGGGTAACTCGGAAGAGATTATTGTAAATTTGAGTTCGTAGTTATATTATATTTCCGTAAATTAAGACACATTTGTCTGTGTTTACAGTGACTTTTTTAAAATAGTAAAAAATTAACAAATTATAGATTTTTTAACAGTCATAAAATTTAGAGGAGGATGTTTTTATTCATTCTCCATCCTTTGAAGAATTTAGATTCTGCAAGGTAATTTTTTTTCTGTTAGTATTAATCATTTTCGTTACACCCCAGTAAGTTAGCACTTATATATTATCTTCCGAAACTGCCGTATGATTTTACTCATTATTTTAAATAAAAAAATACGTACATTTCTTATGTAACTAAACAATGTCTTCAAATGTGACTTTGACTGAAAAAAAAATCACAAATAAATCAAATAAGATTATTTGAAAAAAAAAACTTTACATACACTTTACTTACATTTTGCCGATAATGCATTTTCGTGCGAACGCATTTTAATGGCACAGATGACACTTCCAAATCACTAGAGAATCATATTTAACATGAAATTTATTTACAAGAAGTTTACTTTATTTACACGAAATATCTTTCTCTTCGAAATCTGATGTATTTTATCTTATATGTAACAGAAAAATCGATCGCTATATACATAATTTAAAGTAAATGTGTCTTAAAATACAGATAAAATACTTAAATAATACAAATAGAAACAACTAGAGACTTATACAAACCTTTTATTGATCGACATACGTTTCAACGCTCATAACGGCGCCATTTTCAAGATGTACGGGGTGTCCCTAAACTCATGGTACATACGCTAGGGGGTGATAGAACACATCAAGAGGAATAATAGTAAATAGGAAACCAAGGGTCCCAAACGTCTTCCGAAGGAGATAGGAGCCATTAAAGTTTAAGGTCCAAAATTTCAAATAATTATAAGAAACGGAAAAATTGGTCGATTCATTTGCTGTTTTCGCTAAAACTATTCTTTATGTCAGTATTTTCTTAAAAATAAATTTTAAAGAAAAAGTTCAAAAATGCCGATGGAGGGCGCTTTAGTCTTTGGAGTAACGAACAACTATTTTTACCGTTATTTTTTGGATCTGATTAAATGCTTTCAAAAGCTTAGACTTAAACTTAAATTTTGAGCTCAATATCTGAATCGTTGGGAGTGGTTAAGTAGCGCAAACTGAACCACTCCCGAAAATGCCATTTTGGCAAATTGCCATTTTGCCAAATGCCAAATGCCAAATGGCATTTTCGGTCCGTCTTTGGATTCCGTACTTAAAAAATAAAAACTGAACCATTAAAAGATCACTTCTGTGTCTGCCAGAACATTTTTTTTTCGTGAACTATGAGACGTCTTTTTACACACATATTTTCAGATTATTAGTCATTCACAAATATGTTTAGGAAAAATTTAGGGCTAATTAAGTTACTTGAAGGAAAAAAGTTTTCTTTTTGTGAGGTATCGTGTGAAAGATCTCGTAATATAAAAATCAAAAATAAATTTGTTTTAATTTTAGGTATTATATTTTCAGAGATATCATCGAAAATACACTGCAGAAATATGCCCCCCCCCCCTCTAATTCCGATGCTACTGAAACTAAAAATATGAAAAAATGAGGTGTAGTAGGAGTTTATTTAAAACTTCCAGGAAAACTATAGCAATTTCTTTAGGTTATATAGTTTTTGAGAAAAACGCATTCTTCTGTTACACACAACCATTAATTTTCGGGCGTTCAGCGAGAATGTTGACGGGCGTTCGAGGTATCTATCGACGCAGAATCAGGCAAGGATATTTGATAATGATTTTTGAAAAACATTGTCGCTAATTAGTCGAAATATTAATTAAGTTACTTGAAAAAAAAAACTTTATTTTATATATCGTGTAGGGTATCGTTCGGAAGATCTCGTAACATCGAACTCAAAAATACCTTTGTTTTAGGCACTATAATTTAAGAGATATTCTAGAAAATATACTGGAAAAATATGTCCACCCCCTCCTATTTCTGAATCTACTGAAATTAAAATTATGAAAAAATTAAGAGTAGCAGGAGTTTATTAATTAATAAATAGTAATTAATAAATTTATTGTACGGAACCTTTTGTACGCGAGTTATACTCGTACTTGAGACCGATTTATTTTTTTTTTCTCCAGACAGTGAATTCTGAAAGCTATCTTGATCTCTTGATAACGATGTTCATTCCTGATGCCTACCACGATCACTGGATTCGAGACACGTGGATTCAGTAGGATTGAGCTTTTCCGCATTCAACAAGAGACGTCCTGGACTTGCTCAGAAGTCACTATGACAATCGTGTCTACGCAAGTGGCTTCAAGAATTTGGTTATGGGTATTTTTCCGCCTCCCCCCCCCTATAGCACTGACTTAGCACCAAACGTTATCCAAAATTAATTTCCTTTAAAAAGATGTAATCATTCAAAAAAATTAAAAATGCTTTGACTGAAGAAGCATTGATATATCAAACACAGAAAGAAAGGAATTGGTGACTTTCCACATGCACATTGAATGGTCATCTCTTATTGTTCGTAGGAAAAAACATGTATCCTTATAATATGTAGGTATAGTGTATACGAAAGTAGTATCTTAAATTGCATGCTTGGAATTCAAGCACAAAAACGCTTGAAGATGCTGTTGCATTTTAAAGATACAGGTGTTTATGTTTTAAAATTGATCTAATGCTCGCTTATTTTGTTTATTCGGATCAAAGAAATGATATACTAAATGCAAAATACAACAAGTTGGAAATTGTACCTCAATCGTGACAAACGATGTGCGTTCGTACTATAGCTATTTATGTAAATATTCAGATCTTGATCATTTTACTTCTGTGAAGCGAATTTTATCGTCTGCAGATTACTTTCTGTTATAAAATAAGTATCTCGGTAGCTTGACGATTAAACCTCGGAAGCTCCTATAACAAGAAAGCACCGATTTTTTTTAATTCAAATTTCTTAATTAATATTTTTATTAATATCGTCTAAAGTTGCGATTAGATTTTTATAAAATTTGAAATGTTTCACCAACATTCTGCAAAGATAAGATATCTTAAATTTCAAACAATTTGGTTGGATAGTTTTTGCGCCGTTATAAGCCGACAGACGGACGGACGCACCAGACGACGACTATAGGTCCCACGTATTTATATAATTACGAACGCAACTAAAACAGCTATAACAAGTGCGATTAGGTCGATTCCAACAGACCACCTAAATCAGGTTATCGTGAATTTCGAGCAGAGACTTCGTTTCTTTGTCTTTTCAGGTGACCCAACATTTTGATAGTCTATTCATTTAATTTCCTTTATTCTCATGTATAAACCCTGAAATTTTAAAATAAAAACATTTTTCCGTTCAAAAGTTATTGAATGTTTCCCTATTATATACCCTGTGAAGACCCCTGTACTATAAATAGAGGATTACAAAAAGCATGTGTATATCTGCCACAAAATGCACCTTTAAGGTGTATGCTTGCTATAGTTATTGTTTTACAATATTTGGAAATTGTATACGTGACAGATTACCGGTTTGAACAAATATTTTCAACCATTTACCCAAAAATTGCAAATACACTATTCTAACTATTTAAGTTAAAGCAATTTAACTAATTTAAAATTATTATTTTAAGAATATAATGTGAAACATGTTATTCAATATACACGAGTTATCAATTTATAGAATTATATTTAGTAAACAAAAAAGTGCAACGATTTCAAATATGTAATTATGAATTTTTCATGTATTTTAATAAGATTTAGAATGAAACTTCATGCATTTGTATTAAATGATCATCACATTTATTTAACATTAAAAACTGAATCTACAATAATTTCGTATGCGGTAGATTAAAATTTATCCCTATAACTCTTTGTAAAATCACATTTTTAAACGAATTAATTTTATGAATGACACACGCTTTTTTAAAAATATATATGCATTTCAAATAAGATAAATTTATTTCTACCTCTTGAATTATAAAATTCTATAATAGAAAGTAAATAAATATTATGCACACAAAAATAAAAATAATTAACATAATCCTTGACGATTTTCGTTCCATTGGGAAACAAAATACTGTTTAAATAAATATTTTTATAGTTATTCCAATTTAATTTTTTAAATTTTTTATTTTTCGTTTACACTTTCATCTGTAAATTGTTAATTTACTTTTGTGTTCGATGTTGAATTAAAGATTTAATATTAGATTTAAATATATTAAAATTTTTACATAGGAACTGTTTGTGCATATTTAAAATGAAAAATTATGTGATATACAAAATACATTTTCTATTTAATTATTTAATAAAATATTCTAACTTTTTTTACATTTACAGAATATTAGATAGTTTTCAGTTTAATTATGTTCATTTACTTCAATATTATAAAGCGCGCATAATATCAAAATAAAAATATTTAGAAACATTTCATATGGGATGCATAATTAAGATGTTTCATTCCATTTATTCAGATCTGTTAAGCTTAGAATCATCTTTATTTTTAATGATTTTAAAATTGTCAACATTGATTTACATATTAAAATTAATGAAGTAGGTAAACACTATTTTGCGTCGCTTTTAAAATAAAAAAAAACATATATTGCAATATGAATTGCGATATTCCGTAATGAGTACTGTCATTAAAATTTAGGAAATATAAACACATAATTATAACTTGTATATTTTATTTAAAACACGATAATTAAAGACAACATATATTTAAATTTCTAAAACATTAGATAGCGATAATGTAGAATATTTTATTTAATTTCATAATCCCTTTCTATGGGAATTTAGAAGATGTAAAAATTTTACCATTCGATAAAAAGAAAATTGCGCATTTTTATAATAAATATTAATTTTAAAATTTGGATCCTAAAATTTCCCAATGGCAATTTACCTTATCTGCAGGGGTATTAGTGTAGTAATAATTAAGGTAAATATTTTTAAATATATTTCATCCAAATGTGTTTTTTGCAAGATTCTGCTGTTTCATTTTATTTTTGGAAATTTCTAACATCAAATTTAGAGTTATATCAAGTAATTAAATCCTAATTAAAACACAGACAGATATATACATAAAACAGAAAAATCAATATTTTTCAAAAAATACTTCTGGTATATAAACAGTTAATGAAACTATATATTGAATATACTTTAAATTAAAAAAAATTATGACTTTTCTAAACTCACAGTTTTTTATGTTTAATTTTTGCAATGCCTACGTATAAAAAAAGCAATTTATCGTACATTAAACATTTTTGTCAAACAAATTAACATCGTTTGATACAGGAACATGGTCATGTATACAGCGTTCGCAATATTGACCGATCCAAACCCAATAAATTCAGAATGACGAAGGATATCGTCATGAATTTGTCGTCTAGCTATAATAAAAGGGCCATGGATTACAGCGCCGCCTATCTAAAAACTGTGGAGTTTCATTATTATTTGCTTTTTACACAAGAAACGATGACACTTAGAACATGACTAAAAAAATTTCCTGTCTTCTTTCCGTTGGTAAATATCACATCTTCCTTTTGTCCTTTTGTAAAAATATCTTTTTTTTTTTCTCCTATCCTTGAATGCCAGGTAATCTTTTAATTCCATTGCGGAGTTCTTTAGAAAGTGATGGACTTTTTGAGCGATTAGTAATCCTTTCTTTCACCAATTCCGTAGAAAGGTGTTTCAGAAAGCTTCGTGGAATGATCTTTTTCTCCACTTCATTCTGTCAAGAATATGCAATGTAAAATTTATACCAGCTACGTTTATCATTCCAAAAAAGTTCAAAGGCCAATGTTTACTTTTTAGTGAAACTGAGTAAGAGTATGTACCACATAGTACATCGATTGCATCAAACCCGCCTTTAGTTCAATTATAGAAGGTGATGATGTTTGGTTTCTATTTATCTGATAGGGGATATATATCGGCATCATAATGCATGGAAGACAAAACAAGGGCACACTTTCCATTCTTGGTCAAAATGATTTAACTTTGGTAATTACAAAACGAGATGAATTCACCTGTTTAGATATGTTTGGTAAAAATATGTAGGAATTTCTTCTTTAAGTTTTCGCAATGCTCCAATTCCTGTAAGATTAAATATTTGAAATAGTTTGCAAGATAATGAGAAACTCATTAACCAATGGTCCAATTTGATATTTCGCCCAGTTCTAGTCAATGGAGAAATGAAATTTTTTACTACACCATTCGCCGAATTGTACTGCCTGCATTGTTCAATAGGCTGTTGATCTGCATAAATTTCGATGATGTGTACAAAAAAATACTGAAATAACATAAGGCAAACATCTTTATCCCGTATTTAGATGGCTAATTTCTTATATACTGTAACAACTTTCCCGAAACGGTTCCAATTTTTCAGCAGTTGTACAGTGTTCTGAAATTTATTTTTTATTCAGATAATTGTGAACAAATATTCAAATAAATCTCTAATTGGCGCAAGTTAATCTGTTTATTTTCTTTGAACTCTAGAGTTAATATCATCAAATTTTAGATACTTTAGAAAGAAATAGAATGACATAGTAGCTGGAACCATTCGTAAACTGTTATAACATGACCACAAATCTTTAGCATGTAGATGAGTTTCTTTCGACGTTCCTGAATAATATACTGATCAAACATAGCATTAAGCTACATTCGTATTATTTTCGTCTATAGCTCTTTTGAAATTTCCAGTTACTGATGCAGTTTATTAATTAATTAAATTTACTAAAATTACACTCAGAAAAAGAAACTGATTAAAACTACAAAACATATTTTTTGAGTACATTTTGTTGTTTTAGCAAAATTGGAGTAAATTTGAACCATTTTACTTCAATTAACAAAACATTTTTGCTGACGATACAAATTTTTTTTTGGAAATGCAAAAAAAAATTTTTTTGTTGATTCAAACAAATTTTTTATTGACCCATATTTAAACAAAAATTTTGTTTAAATATAGGTCAATGGAAATTTTGTTTGAATCAACAAAAAGAAAATTTTTGTTGAAAACCACTTTTTTTTGCAATTTACAAAAAAAAAAAAAAAAAAAAATTGTATCGTCAGCAAAAATGTTTTGTTAATTGAAGTAAAATGGTTCAATTTTACTCCAATTTTCCTAAAACAACCAAAATGTACTAAAAAAATGTTTTGTAGTTTTAATCAGTTTCTTTTTCTGAGTGTATCCATGATTTCCTCGTAAACAAATTGTCCACAAACAATCTACTGGGCTCTTTAAAATTCAGTACTGATGTTTTAGACTGAGTAGATGGGTAACAATGTATCGGGATAAGGTGCATACACGGTTAGCTAGTGGACACTTTTTACTCTTTGATCGCTCATTCACAATGAAAAATTCCGCGATGCTATCAATTTGTTTGTCGGAAATGTCTGAATCATCTTCTTGCTTATAATATGTTTCAGGTTCACTTTCGGAAAAGTGTTCATTTTTCAATCCTCCGGAATCGTATATTTCACTATCAGTTTCAAATGAATCGAGAAGATCACGCAGCCTCTGATTCTATCGTTCGAAAGGGAACGTTAACTCTACTCGCAATGCGTTATCGAAGTGAAACGCACGGATCATTTAATCCCAATGCGTATTTTTCGCTGCTCCTAAAGAATAAAGAAACAGAATTTCTTTATTATCTTTTTTTAACCTTGCCCTTGAAAGGTACAAGACAGGTCAGTATTGTCCTCAATAAATTTCTCCATTTTTTTCGAAATAAAAATGCGACTAGGGTGAGATCTACACAATCGCGTGTGTTTACGGGATAAAGAAAAATTTAAATACATTCTTGCATATAACCATCGTAATATACATCGCGTTGGTAAAGTTATATCAAATAACAATAACTATTTTTTCATATAAGCTGATTATTAAAGTATGCTCAAATAAAAATTTAATGTTTAAATTAAATTTGATGTAGACTTTTTCCATAGACAACTTAATAATTATTCCGCTGATATATTCTATAATAGGCGTTCCTATTTGACGGAATAAAAGCTTGATTCCATCATTTCATTTATAAATAAACATTTAATTATAGCGTTAAGGCAAAACTAAAAATGTCCTATGAAAATAATGCAAAGAAAATTTCTTGCCGAATATGTCACTTATTTTATTATCGTGTGCATATTGTATAATTTGATATTTTATAGTGTGTATTTTTTTTCCTAAACAAACAACTATTTTCAATAACAGATATTTATGAGTTCGTCGCGACAATCCGTCGCAAATTTAAAAAAAAAAAAAAAAAAGATGTGAAGTGTAACTGACAAGTAGATGCCTGCAGAATTTACAATGCACTTAACAAAATGTATTGCTAGACACCCTAGGAAGTCAGGATCCCGAAAAAAGGACATCACCAGACTCTCGTTACCCTTACAATAATGGGTTTTGTGGTTTTGGTACTGACCAAATTGTAAGTGCTTAATTCAACACGCCACTGAGAGCTCGCCCGAGTCTGAATTAAAATTATGGTCTTGACCTATTAGGGACAAATGTTTCTCGCGCAAGTAAAAAATATATAGTACTAAAATATATAGTACCGACTGAGTGGCATTTCTCTAAAGCTCTTGCGCATAGGAAAACCAAGTAATCACGTGACAGGGTCTCTTGTCCAATAAGGCATTCCCCCCCCCCCCCCAAATTGTAATATATATTTTTTAATTTTCTCTTAATTGTATATGTTTGTTTCTTAATATGTAAATAAATTATAATATATTAATATGTGAATTATTTAAGTATCATTCTGTTAGCCTGTACATGATTTTAATTTCATCTTTAATAATTGTAAATTATTTCGAAAAGTGTTACCAACGTCACTGAAACCTCACAAATTCAAATAGTGACGTGTTCTTTAAAATTAATCGAAATTATTTCCGCGCAGTGCAAAAAAGAACAATTCTGGAGGATAAATAAAAATGAATGTAATTTATTTAAAAATTCTACTTTTTTATATTAATACATTAATAAATTATTATTATTATTTTTTAATTTTGTGTAATTTTACTTCATTTTTTTACAAATGAATTTTAAAAAGTGCGGTTTAACTAATATATATTTTTTGCTCAATTCGTTTGCTCTCAACATGACTGTAAAGGTCATATTAATTCAAATTCAATTTAAGTAGATATATTTTTGAAAATTATCTTTCAAATTCTAGTTAATTTGAAAAGACAAATTGCTTTCCCCTGAGATATAGTTGTAATTATAGATATTTAATATGTTCAATGAAAGGTGGTAATAAATATTTAACCTGAGTTATTTTGTTTTTGTTTGTTTGTTTCCTCCTGACCGTAATAAATACGAGAGTTCTTTTGATATATTTAATCATTTTTCATTTGAATATATGAAACAAATTGGTAAGTATGTTAAACAAAAATAATATATATATATTTTTTCATATTGCACTAAAAAATATATGTACTCAACCTAATGCACATTCCGCCGAAGGGGTATTTAGCATTCACGTCTATTCAGATGGTACGATGATATACCAACACATTAAATCTCAATAACTCGTCATCCTCATTTTTTTTCTATTTTTTTTGCAGATTTTCTACTGGGATTCCGCAGCTAAATTTCACTGTTTCTTTGTTACATACATGAGTAGCGTCATCAGCATTTTTTTTCAAAATTTTCTGAGTATGCGCTTTAAGGAGACCTTCCTTGTTGGACGTGTTTACAAGAATATTATCGTGTGAGATCGTGATTAAAGGGGCATATCTTAAAGGTTGCGATTCTATGTAGTTGCGTTAACGCTTCCAGAAATCTTCGGTGCTTATAAGTTTCAAATATAGTGCAGAACAAATAAATAAATGAGTAAATAAATTGCGCATGAATTATATCTATTATGTAAAGTGTTATTTAAATGAAAAAAATGCGATTTCAATATCTGGTATTGAAGAATCTAATCTACATATTTTCTAGTTATTAATATTTAGGTTTCATTAAAATTTGTAATGTCATCAATAATACACAATTTATTTTTTTTTAATTAAAATTTTAATCTACAAGTTCTGCTAATTAGACAATGATTTGAATATGAAAAACTTAAAAACAGATATATTTGAAAATTTGTTTGTTAAAAAAAAAAATATATATATATATTTAATAATTATGCTGCTATTTTTTAAATAATAATCAGTTTAAATTTTAAAAAATATATATATGCAAATGTACATTGTAAATGTGTAATTTGATTTGGTGATATTTAGGTAAATATAGAAAACAATACATGGCTACTGCAAAGGTATTTCCTACACAAGAAAAAAAAAAAAAAAAAAAAAAAAAAAAAAAGATTTAAAACACCAGTATCATTAATTATCATCAGAAGCTTTTAATGAAAATGCAAGTTCAGCACTTTATATAATAATTGCAAACACAGAAAGCATATTAAATTTAAAAAAAATTTTTAGATTGTCAGTATTAAATGAATTATACATTTGCGTCTAAATATGCTGATTTTACAAAATAAATTACGCTTTGTTTCAGATCACAAAATATGTTATAATATGTTGTTATAGTATTGAAAAATTTAAAAGTAGAATGCAAAATAACTGGATTATAGAAAGAAAATAATTTGAATAATAATAGCACATTTGCTTGAAAATTAACAAAACCAAAAATGATTTTTAATGAACACAAATTAGAATGAAACATTTATTAAAACGCTTCCGAAAATTGTTTCATTAGACTATTTAAAATAATAAAATGCAAAATATTATAGATTCTGCTGTATTCAAATCACAAATTCATTATTATAAGCAGATAACTGATTTCTCAAACTAAGCGGTAAAATGGATTTTTATTCGTTACATACATTATCTTTTCCAGTGTCTCTTATTTGTTAATATAGTCATTTGAATTAATGACACCATGAAATGAAAAATGATGCCGCTGATTATCGAATTGACACTTCTTTATCGTACTCCATGCTTATCAAACTCCGCCTAAAAAAATACAGGGTGTTTCTAAATGAATATCGGGGGGTTTTAACGCTTGGTAGTATTTATTACATGAAACATAAAATTATAATTAATACGTAAAATGAAAGAGCAACGAAAACAGTTTTAACTAGAAGCTTACAAGTGTTCAGTGTGAACACCTTACGTCACACGGCGCACATCAAGTCGATAGCTCAGTTCTTCCCAAACGTTAGTGTTTGTGGGGTAATTGTTGCAACAACTGCCTAAATCCTGTTTCTTAGGTAGGGTAGGTCAGCTGGTAGTGGAGGCACATACACTCGATCCTTTATGAACCCCAACAGGTAGATCATGACGTCAGATCAGATAAGCGTAGAGTGACGTTTGGAAAGAACTGAGCTATCGACTTGATGTGTGCCGTGTGACAAAAAATGTTCACATTGAACGCTTCTAAGCGTATAGGTAAAACTGTTTGAGTTGCTCTTTCATTTTATGTATTAAGTATAATTTTAAGTTTTATATAATAGATACTACAAAATGTTAAAACACCGATATTCATTTAGAAACACACTGTTTATTGAGATAAAAATTTTATTTAATAAATAACATCAAGTAGATTTCAAATGACTACCACATAGAATCAAGCCACATTTGATCAAATAAATTTTTATTTGAAAGTATGTTGATTTATTTTTGTTAAAAGAAGCGAGAGGTTGGCAAGTATGCATGTTTGCATTGCGTGGTAAGCGTTGTTTTGCTGTTCAAATGCGATATCACCGTGACTATACAGAGTGACCCGAAAGATCATGTTCAGACTTTAAGAGGTGATAGAGTACACTGCAATGACCTTTTTCTGTAAACGAAACCAGAGTCACGTTACAGTAATTCACTCATAATTCCTGGGTGATTAACTCATTGCGGAACCCAATTTTTGTTCATAACTTTAATTCTATAAGAATATCGTAACGATATTTTCAGACTTACATTGTTTTCTATAAAATGTGATGACTACGCGAGAAATAATAAAAATACCCTCTATCCGTGTCCAAACAGCACTGATCTGGACACTTTGCAAATTGAAATGTATCTCACAGTACATGTGGTGTCACTGATCGAATTACAGTGAGCATACCACGGTATTTACACATTTCTGAAAATGTTATTTTCTGTTAATTGTGTGTAAGTATTAACAAAGTTCGATGGATTATTGTTATCATTTCAAAGTTATTAACAAAATTTCATGTTCGGCTTGGAGTTAGATATATCGCATTACTGATTTAATAAGTGGAGTGGTATCCTAGTTTTCTATACAAAAAAATGTTGATTGCAAGGTACTTCTTCGCTTCAAAGAGTTTGTATATGACTTTACGGGTCCGCCTGTATAGCTTTGTAGGATTAGCCGGAATCTGAACGTATAAATATTCAATACAGTATAGTTAAATAGGTACCTAATATGATATTCAACTGCAACTTACAGTTGTGAAAGCGGACGTATTACAAAATGAAATTTTTTAAATATTGCATAATACTTTTTTAGAAACAGGTATACGTCACAATTTTTAATGTTTTATGCTAACTAATCAAAATCAAATAGCAGAATAGAGTGATTAACAAGGTTACATGTATGAATATAGACTCTTGAAAAAGTGAAATTTATCACCGGCACCTTGATTGCGATGTGACAGATATTCAACAACACGTGATGGCTTTATCATTTAACTGTATACATTTAAAAAAAATAGTGTCGTATTTTGCAAAATAAAAAAAAAATCTATTTACATCTATTTAATTCTAGAATATTCATTTAAAATTATTTAAGCGTTCTGTTGCAAAATCCCTTTCATTAAAACATGCATAATTAATTAAAAACAAAACAAATAGTATGCAACTTTTTTTATTTATTACGGATAACATTACACTGACAGCACTCTTTTGACCCAAAATAAATTTTACTGTACAATACCTCTCACACGAATAACTATACGTAATTAAATTTTGTTCTTCAAGTCAATAAGTTAATATATTTAATCATATATCATTTGGATATTTCATTATTAAAAATTTTATGGTAGAAAAGGAAAATATGTAATAAATAAACTAAGTATTCAGAGTACAGTGTCAAGCAAACAGAAACAGGCAAATGCGTGTTTTCAATTTTCTTCTTTCTCTTTGAACAGCTATATACAAACGCTTGATGATTATTGATCTAATCTTTCTGAGACAATTCAATTGCAAGAAATTATCATAGTATTTTTAGCTTTTAAATAATCTTTTCATATTAAACAATATTTTATTTAGTACTTATATAAAACCAATTAGTATTATTTCTGCAAAATATGCAATAAAAACAGCTATTCAATCTTTAGAATAGTTGCGTATGACAGTATTGGGAATAATCTTTTACTCTTGAAGATTTTCCTTTTCAATACAGGTACCGTGAATATGTAATTGAATTTATTTGCGTGAGGCAACAAACTTACATATTATGAATTTTTCACATTCAGTATCCCCTTAATCGTACATCTTAGGGTAGCAAAAATCATTTGATAACTAAAAGACGTATTCAGAGAATACTGTCAAGCAAAAAGAAACAACTAGAAATGCATTCAGTTATTCTCTTTATCCTATATCATTGATGACGATTATTGATAAAATCTTTCTCAAACAATATTTTTGTTATATTACAATATTATACAAAGTTATGATTTCAGAAATCCTTTAAATGCAAAGAATTCTTTATTAAGAGTTTAGTTTAAACTTTATACGTGTTTAAAAAATTAAAAAATATTAATATGTAACTTTTATAGTATTTACGGATGACACAATAGCGAGTATTCCTGCCATTCAAAATATATTTTCCTTTTCAATGCCACTCAAATGCATTTTGGAAAACCTTTTACTGTAAATAATACTTTATTTAGTGTTTAATTTATACATTCTGTGTGTTTATAAAATGCAAAAAAGCTTTAATATATAACTTTTATATTATTTATGGATGACAGAATACTGAATAACCCTTCCATTCAAAATATAGTTTCCTTTTCAATGCCATGAATAATTATCTCTATTTCAATTTGATTGCATGAGTCAATGATTTGATACATTCATTTACTCATAACATTCGATATCCCTTTAATGAATTCTCTTTCAGTAGAAAATAAAACTAAAATATGATACACAAACGATATATTGAGAGTGTCACGCAGATAGAAACGACGAGAAATGTGCATTCAATTCGTTTCTTTATCTTTCATCAGTGGCAAAGAGCCTCTTGAAGATTATTCATGCACTCTTTCAGAGAAACTATTTGAGTTTATTGCAAGATGTTGTCGACTTAATTTTCGGTCTTAATACTTTTATGGTGAAAATATTCATTTTTAGTAAATAATATCTTATTTAATGCTGATGCAGAGCCAGTGTATTCATTCAAAATACTGGTTTTTCTACAAATAATGCAGTTAACAATCATGCATTCATACCGAAAGATAAATTTCTAACAAACTATAATAAGAAATATAACGTGCATATAGTTGTTTTACTGAATTTCCGTTCATAAATACGATCGAAATAAATACTTCAAAGTGTTTGTAAATGATTCGATATACATTAATCGTTTATTAAATAATGTAATACAAGAAAAACGTATATTTTTAAAGTGGAACAGTACGGATATTAAACGTTCAACTTGTGTATGTGCTATAAAGGTATTCTACGGACATTTCTTCTTGAATTCGAAAGTCTAGTTTTTTAATTAAATATTTGCGCGCACATGAGCAAAGCTCTATCCAGTTAAATCATATGTCTCATAGGATCGTAAAAGTAGTGATCGCGCTCGATATAATATCTAATAATAACCCTTTTTACATTAACTATTTTAATGCAATTAAGATACGTGGTTGTTTATTAGCTACAATGTTATGTAGGTTTTTGTTCAGATAGATGACTATATACAGTGTATTCTTGGTTTCAGTTTTAGCAATGCATAGCTATAAGTTTTCACTTTGGTAAGAATATACAAGCTTTATACTTTGCCATAAAAAATATTTTTTACTTTTAGTGAGTCAACATTTTGAAATAATATTATGAATTCAGAAGTATTTACTTTCCTCAAACAAGGTGTCGCATGCATGAGAAACTAAACAACACAAT
The DNA here is from genome assembly GCA_963931845.1 of Maratus michaelseni. NCBI lineage: Eukaryota > Metazoa > Arthropoda > Arachnida > Araneae > Salticidae > Maratus > Maratus michaelseni. Next base: position 64,043,786 of record OZ007593.1, read on the forward strand.
ATAAATTAATTAAAGTGCTGATAATTTTTTCGAAATAAATTTTAGATCGTGATAATTAATGAAAGCATAATATAAAATTTCATTTAGTCACTAAATATGTTTGGAGCTGTTTTGCAGTCATTTTGAAATGAATCTTCTGTTCTCAAGTAACTTCGATTTCCGCAGTGATATTTTGAAATTGAAGGATGTATTTTGCTTTTCTTTTAAGGAAGAAGAATGCGTATCTTTATTGCTTAATTATCAGCTTGTTTTCATTGGCATGATATATTTTGCTGGGACGTTGAGTTAAATTTCGAAAGTTTAATATTTATATTAAGTTAATTCTCAAAAATTAGTTTTTTTAATTCAAAATAATGGTTTTTTATTTGCTAAATGATTATCTTAATATTTATTTAAAGTTTGCAACATGTGCACACAAGAAGAGTTTGTAAGAAATAAGCCAGATAACTTTTTTTTAACTGTACAAGATATTTCTCACTCAAATTGTTTATTTCATGTACTACGTTTGATGTTTAATATTTTTACTTGAAATTCTGGCATGTTATATTATTTAGAAGAAAATACACAAAGAGTATACGTATATTTTTTATACAAATACATCTACAAAATATAATTCGAAAATTTATTTATCTAATATATAATTCCATTTCATATATTGTTAATTATAGTCATATTTTTTATTGTTTCCTTAAGTGTGGTTGCAAAAGTAATATTGTATAAAACGAAATTCAGTTTTTTTTATGAAATATTCTGTTCTTCACACCAACTTGTTTTTCATAATACATCGAAAATCTGCGCCAGAAATTAAAAGAAATAAAACAAGCTAGAATTTCAGGGATTTTTCTACAGCTTTGAAGAATTTTTTATTTTTTATTAGATACAAACAAATAGATGTGTCTGACATAGAAATGAAAGAAAATGTTATTGCAGAAAAATTTGTTCGAGTTATATAACTTATTTTTTATAAGTATATTTACAAGAGATTTTATAAAGAACTCCTTAATTTTATAAATCATTAATGCATTGCATTATACACTGCTCAAAACAATTAAAGGATATTTGAAGTTTTATATAAAATAAAGATATAAACGAAATTTTTTTTTGCCGAAAATAGAAGAAGAGAATCACAAATGCAAATTTTTCTGGTTTTCAAACTGTGGAGTATGCAAATTTTGAGTTCGACGTCAAAAACGTCGCTTCAGCGGCAGCGAATGAAATTTGACTTTCAACTGGATAAAAGAGAATGAAGACAAGGATGATCGGCATTCAGTGATTGCTTTGTTTCGATGAGTACGATGTCTCAGCGAAGTCATTTGACAGATTCAGAAGCTTGGAGAATTGTTGATAGGTTAGAAGGGGGCCAAACTCAAGCCGAAGTAGCGCAAGCCATTGGAGTGTCACAAAGTGTCATTTCCAGGATCTGGAACCGTTTTTTGGAGAGTGGATGTGCAGGCCGAAGACCAGGGCAAGGTCGTAGACGGGCAACAACGCCCAATGAAGATCGGTATTTAGCGTTAACAGCTCGGAGACACCGAAACATGAACGCTACTCTTCTCCAACAACACCTTCGCTCGGCTACAGGCACCACGATTTCAACTCAGACTATCCGAAACCGGCTCCATGCTGTAGGTCTGTATGCTCGCCGACCGATGGTATGTGTTAGATTAACATCAAGGCATCGTCGCGACCGCAGGGAGTGGGCATCCGAGCATGTCAACTGGAGGAGAAATGAATGGAGCAATATTCTGTTTTCTGAGGAGTCCCGTTTTTCTGTGCATCCGGATAATAGGCGTATTTTCATCTGGAGGGACCGTGGCAGTAGGAATAATCCTGCGTTCGTGCACGAAAGTGACAGATTTGGCGGTGGAGGAGTGTTGGTGTATGGTGGCATCTCCATTGACGGGCGCACTGACCTCTACATCAATCGAGATGGAGCTCTGACTGGTCGCCGATATAGGGATGAGATCCTCAGACCTATTGTAGTCCCTTACGCTGCAGCAATCGGAGATAACTTCATTTTAATGGACGATAACTGCAGGCCACATCGTGCAAACCTGGTGGAGGATTTCCTTTTCGAGGAAGGAATCGTTCGAATGGAATGGCCATTAAGTTCTCCAGACATGAATCCAATCGAGCACGTTTGGGACGCTCTAGGAAGACGAGTTTCTGGCCGCCAACAACCCCCACAAACTCTCCAAGAACTGGAAAGAGCTCTTCTGGAAGAGTGGGGCAGAATACCCTCAACTCGTCATTAATAGCCTCATTGAGTCCATGCCTCAAAGGTGTTCAACGTTGCTGTCCGCCAGTGGAAACCATATCCCCTACTGAAAATGATTTTCTTTGAAGAAAACACCTTTTCTTATTCTTTTCTTCTCATATGCACAAATTGTGTTTTTTTCCTTTTGAACACAAATGCGTAATAAAATGCATTTTTTCTGCCAAACATGTGTAATTTATTCTCATATAACCTACTATGTCTGTCGACCATGTATCAATCAGCTAAAAAGTTTCCCAGATACAAAATCCACCTAAAACTGCAATATCCTTTAATTGTTTTGAGCAGTGTATATAAAGATGAAAAATAAAAAATTGTTTTTCCTGCAGCACATAAATATACTTTAAAAAATGCATGAAATGAAAGAAAATTTTATCGCAGAAAATTGTATTCGAGTTACATAACTTATTTCTACAAATATTGTTTTTGTTATTTAACTCTTTTTTACAAGAGGTTTTATAAAGAACTCTTTAATTTTATAAATCATTACATTAAATATAAATATGAAAATTAAACATATTTTCATGCAGGTCATAAATATATATAATACTTTAAAAAATATTTCAAATATGTATCAGTATATGAAGCTGCAGAAACATAAAAAATTCTAGTTCAAAATCTATTTTATTTTTATTTTACAAAAGCGGGAAATAGGCAAGTAAGTGTTGTTTTGCGATTCAAACGCGATATCATCGTGACAACACAGGGTGACCAGAACGTTCATGTGTAAAATTTAACAGGTGGTAGACAGCACTCCATAGAATAATTGTGTACAGAGAACCAGTGTTGCAATTCACATATTCAGACATAAATATTGGGCATTTCACTCCATGTGAAATCCAAGTTTTGTTCATGACTGTAATAACAATAAAGATATTGTAACGAGTTTTCAGAACTCTTGTATTAATTTCTATAAAATGTGCTGGCCGCTCTAGAATGACTAAAAATATCCTCGATTCTTTCCAAACAACACTGATCTAGGCATTTTGTAAATTAGAATGTTTCTAACAGAATATCTGGTCTCACTGACTGTATTACCATGAGCTTCCCATGATATTTTTACATGTCTCAAAACTTATTTTCCTGTCAGCAGACTTATATCCTCTTGAGACTTCGCGTCCATTCTATTGTACAATTTTATTTTTATATAAAATACTTATTTTCAGTTCGAACTTGTAAATACTTGCTGTCCATTATACTAGATAGTCTAGTGCTGCTATCTGTGCACCGAAATAATAAAAAAAGTGCAGTTAAATATGTATTTTAATCATTTGAAAGTACAGAAAACAAGAAAAAGACTGTTGAAGGTAAGCAGAAAGTTTTGACTCTAATTTTATACATATTTTAAAAGTATTTTGATATTAATGCTACACATATCTAATTTTATATGCTGTATTAATGAAATGACATCGCAGTTTAAGTAATTTAATGTATATTTTAGAGAATAAACCAATATATATATATATATATAATAATGCCCATTTTATTGGACGTTGGGTCTTCATCAGTTGTTTTTATTCATATTAGACTCTTGTTGTATACGGAAGAAACGCATTAGTTTTTACTTAAAAATCAAGACAGTATTGAAATAAATAACAGAGACAGAAATAGATAATATATTTTCTTAAATAAATAAATAAACAAATATTTAGTGACCGATTTTTTTTGCAGCGTTTGGTAAATGCAGATACTTAGAATTAAGTTTTATTATGTGTTAGTCTTATTCATTGTAACTATTTTTGGTTTTATTTCTCTGTTACTATGCTATTCATAATTGAATTAATAAATTTAATCCTATTTAAATAACAACAAAATTTTAAAGACAATATATTTAAAAATAACAGTATAAGATTATAAATAAGCTCATTTTGATTTCTTTTACATTTTTTCTTGGCATTTACTTGCCAATTGTGGTAGCTGTGCCATTAATTATCACTATTCTAGCAAACAAATGACTGGTGTTGAGAAGAGTTAAAAAACAAAATAAATTATTATTATTATTATTATTATTATTATTATTATTTTGAAAATTAGTACACTGATCAACACATTTCGTATTTAAAGTACACTTTTTCTATTTAATGATGCAAAAATTGAATTTATGCGATATTTAGGAGTGACGTATAAACGATAAAAACACACTTCTGATGATAGAAAAGTTTGTAAAAATAAGAGCTTGATGCTGTTTTTTGAGTGTTTTGTTTAAAAATCTGTTTTTTTAAGCCTATGTAGCGATCTTACCTATGTGCACAACCTTATTTTATATTATAATACTTATAATCTTACTTGATAAGTATTATAATATAAAATAAGGTTGTGCATATAAAATGCAACTTGTATTCATATATTCGTTTAACTATAATTAATAATTGACTTGCAGAAACACATTTATAAACTACTGAATCTCAGGTTCATGTCTTTATTTTTTTTTTACGGGTGATGAACTTTTTAAAACTCTTCTTATTATTATTTGGTGTCTAATTAAATTTTGTATCATTATTTTATGTAGAATTCAATTTTGTGTCTTTATCTTTTCTCAAATATTAAGAATTTTACATTTGGATACATCTAATTCAATAGCAAGTTTTTTACAGGACTAAAACACAATGTCCATTCTATTGGACACGCTAAAAACAAAGTATTTACATTTTTTTTAATAAAAAAAAATGTATTCCTTTCTAGATTCAAAAGAAACATAAACCTCAAAATTTGTAAAATTTAATAAAAAAATATGAGTGGGTCTCAAGAGGTAATTCATTTCTATAAAATGTGCCGACTGGTCTAGAAATACTACAAATATCCTCGATTCTATCCAAATAACACTGATCTAGACATTTTGTAAATTATAATGTTTCTAAAAGTATATATGGTGTCACTGACTGCAATACCATGAGCGTCCCATGATATTTTTACATGTCTCAAAACTTTTTTTTCTGTCAGCAGACTTGTATTCATTTCTATAAAATGTGCTGACTGCTCTAGAATTATTAAAAATATCCTCGCTTCTTTCCAAACAACACTTATCTAGACATTTTGTAAATTGGAATGTTTCTAACAGTATATAGGGTGTGACTGACCGTATTACCATAAGTTCACATGATATTTTTACATGTCTCAGTTTTTTTTTTCAATTAAATATGAGTAAGCTCAACCAATTTCAATAAATTATCGCCAACATTTTAAAGTTATTAATGCAATTTCATGTTCGACTTGCAGTTATATACAGGGTGTTTCAGTTAAACATTTCAGAACTTCTAAGAGGAGTAGGGTACATCCTGACGAACAAAAATCATATACCAATGGGCAGTCAGAAATGCTTTCCTGACGCGGTAGATGGCGTTGTGAGAAAGTTCCGAGCTTTCGTGCAGGGAATCTTCATTTCGCACAAGAACGCCAAGTTAGTAGAATGGATGATTACACGAACGCAGAATTAGCCGATATGCATTTGGTGTACGGGGCTGCAAATTGTAGTGGGCACGCCGTACAGCGTTTGTACGCGGAACGATATCCGACGAGGCGTATTCCCAGTCATAATTTATTTGCAAGACTGCACCAGAGGTTAGCTGAGACAGGTTCATTTGAAAGAGCTTACAGGGTCAGGGTAAGAACAGCACGGACTCCAGCCATCGAACAGAATGTGCTGCAGCAAGTACAGAGGAATCCAAGAATGAGCACACGAAGTCTATCAAACGTAGTCTGGATTTCCCCTTGCAGAGTCTGGATGATTTTCCGAGAACAAGACATGCATCCGTTTCACGTGCATCGTGTCCAGGCACAGCAACCGGAGGATTGTGCACCTCTTATTGCTTTCGCACAGTGGTACCTTGGAAAATGTGCTACAAATCCCGCTTTTCCTGCTGACATGTTGTTTTCCGATGAGGCATCCTTCACAAGGGAAGGAATTTTCAACTCGCATAACGACCATATCTGGGCGGTCGAGAACCCGCATGCAATACCACGTCGTGCAGCACAGATTCGATTTTCGGCCAATGTATTGTCCGGTATTATGGGAGATCACCTCATCGGACCTTACCTGTTACCGTGTCGTCTAACCGGAGATAACTACTTGCTCTTTCTGCAGCAAGTATTGCCACAACTTTTGAGAGATGAAAAGATTTCTGCATTGACGCAACAGACAGTGTGGTTCCAACACGATGGAGCCCCTGTCCATTATAGCGGAGCTGTTCGTAACTACCTGGATGTCATATTTGGTCAACAGTGGATCGGACGTGGTGGTCCCGTGCATTGGCCTGCTCGGTCACCCGACCTATCATGTCTTGATTTTTATTTCTGGGGTCATATGAAATCGCTATTTTATGACAACCCTGTTGACAATGCTGAGGAGCTGGTTGCAAGAATCGCAGTAGCTGCCGGAGAATTTCGAAATTCACCTGGAGTATTCGAGAATGTTCGGATGTACATGCGTCGGAGATGTGAGGCGTGCATTGTAGCCCGTGGAAGCAACTTCGAACACTTACTTCAATCCATGTACCTTTTGCTTCTTTTCATGTATTATTATAACGATTTCTCACTTACGGTCTCTTTTCTTTATGGTGCTTCTGTGTACAACACCGCTTCAGGAAAGCATTTCCGACCCCACATTGCTATATGATTTCGAGTTGTCAGGATGTACCCTACCCCTCTTAGAAGTTCTGAAACGTTTAACTGAAACGCCCTGTATAACATCACTTACTGGATAATTGGATTGGATCCTGGATTTCTATGCAAAAAATGTTGCTCCAGTCGACTAAATCACTTTATAAAGTTTGTACATTACTTTTCGGATCAGCCTGTATATATTTGCTAAGATAAATATGAATCTGAGCATGCAAGAATTCAATACAGTATAGGAAACGCGTTAGCGAACATAATATGCAACTGCAAATTCGCATGTAAAACAGGACGCATTACGTAATGAATTTTTTCAGATGTTGCATAGCACTTTTTTCGACCTATGTATATATCTGAATTTTTAATGTTTTATGCCAACTAATAAGAGACAAATAGCACTATCGCGTCATCTAGTCATTTTACACAGTTACAATGCTTCTCTGAATGACTATCGAGCTAAAAAAAAAGAAAGCATGCAGCATTGCTTCATTACTTTATAACAATATTTGCGAATCTTGAAAAAGTCACCTTTATCGATGATACATTGATACGGATTTGGGTGATATTCAAGAGACTCATTCTGCACAATTAAAAAAATGTACTTACTTCAATTTAATGCTTGAATATTCATTTAAATTATTTAAAAGTTCTGTTGCAATATTTATTCTTAATGAAAATATCCAAATTCGTTTTAAAAAGAACAAATAATATGCAACTTTTTCTATTTAATACAAATGACATTAAAGTGACAGCCCTCTTTTGACACAAAGTAGATTTTACTTTTCAATACTGATCACGGGAATAAGAATCTGTAATTGATTTTTGTTCCGCGAGTCAACCAGTTGATATATTTAATAATTTGTCATTTGAATATTTCATTAATCAAACTTTTTAGAATAGAAAAGAAAAATCTGAGATAAGTAAACTACGTATTCAGAGTATAGTGTGACGTAGGCAGAAACAGCGAAAAGTGTGTTATTTTCTTTATCGTCGATCAGCGATATACAATCGCTTAAAAATTATTGATGTACACTTTCTGAGACAATTCAGTGAGAACAAGATATCACATTATTTTTACCTCCTAAAAATCGTTTAATAATAAGCAATATTTTATTTGGACCTCAAATGAAATTAATAAGAGTGTATTTCTACTAAATATTCATCAAAAACAACTATACAACATTTATACACTCATGTCCAAAATTAAGGTCATAAACATAAAATCTGTAAAAACTGATGGACTATTCACTGTGTTGCCACGAAATGTGGCACAGATGTATATTACAATGAGAGAAATAATATAGCAACATAACAATATGGAAAGGATTTTAATTATGAATTAAGATACAGGGTATAATAATAAGTGTTAAATCATGAATCAGAGATAAATCATTTATCTCGGGAAAAGTATGTCTAATATGGAGTGTGACCACTGTGCACTGCTATACAAGCCTCACAACGAGCTCTCATACTGTTTATGAGGGTGTCAATAAATGTTTAGGGCAACAAAGACCATTCTTCCAAAAGCGCGGCTTTTAACTCATGGCGGATCATGGCACGGGGGTTACGCTGTGCAATGGCTCTTCCTAGACAATCCCAATGTCACCAGGAAGGCCGATCAAAACCGCCACAGAGTAACGACACCTGCACAGAATAGCTACTTGGCATTAAGCGCACGGCGACATAGACAGGCAACGACTCCTCGCTAGCTCGTGACGTTGGTGCTGCGTCTAGAATAAGAATTTCCAGGCAAACAGTGTATAGACGTCTAGCAGAGAGGGCCCTTTACGCCCTGCGTCCAGTCGTCTGTGACCATTTCATTGCATCGAACAGCAGAGCCCGGTTGTTGTGGAGCCGAATACATCAATCTTGGACACAACACGAATAGGGACGTGTTCTTTTCAGTGATGAGTCGCGATTCCCCACGCAAAGTGATTTTCGTCGAATCTTCACCTGGAGAGAACGTGGAGTTCGCTATCACCCCTCCTACGTAAAAGGAATCGACAGATTTGGCGGCTAAGTGATCCTTGTCTGGGACGGCTTAAAGTTGGGCAGCCGTACCCTACTGCACGTCTTCGATGCGAGTAATGTCAACGCACATCGCTATAGGGATGATGTTCTTGAAGCCTATGTGAGGTTATTCTTGGTTGCTGTTGGCCCAGACTTCATATTTTTGGACGATAATGCGATGCCACACAGAGCTCACATTGTTGATGATTTTCTTGAAGAAGGACATTCGCCGTATCAATTGGCCATCGATGTTTCTGGACCTCAATGCTATTGAACATGTTTGGGATGGTCTAGGAAGAGTCATTGCACAGCGTAACGCAACTCCTAGGACCCGCCAGGAGTTAAAAGCCGCACTTTTGGAAGAATCGCTTTGTTGCCACAAACAATTATTGATACCATCATAAACAGTATGAGAGCACGTTGTGATGCTTGTATACCAGTGCACGGTGGTCATACACTCCCTATTAGACAGACTTTTCCCGAGATAAATTGTATCTCTGATTCATGATTTAACACTTTTTGATATGCCCTGTATCTTAATTCACGATTAAAATCTTTTCCATATTGTTATGTTGCTATATTTTTTCGCCCATTGTAATATACCTCTGTGCCAAATTTCGTGGCAACACAGTGAATAGTTCATCAGTTTTCACAGATTTTATGTTAATGATCTTAATTTTGGACATGAGTGTATTAATTACGGTTGACTGTACAGAGATAGTATATCTTTTTACTCATGAAGATTATCTTTTTCAATAACAGCCCTGTGAATATGCAGTCGATTTCATTTGTATGAGTCAATAAACTTACTTACTTATTCATTTTTCACATTCAATATCCCAATAATCGAATATATTATGGTAGTAAATAATTTGACAAAAGAAACGTGTATTCAGAGAATACTGTCAAGCAGACAGAAACAAACTAGAGGTGAATTCAGTTCTTTCCTTTATCCTCAATCAGTGGTGAAGAATATTCATAAAATATTTCAGAAACATTATTTTAGTCATTTTACAAGATTATACAAACATATTTTTAAGATTTCAGAAATCCTCTTAATGCAAATATAATTATTTATTTAGTGTTTTGTTTAAACTTTATGTGTGTTAATAAAATTAATAACTATTAAAACGTTTATACTATTTACGGATGACAGAATATTGAATACTCTTTCCATTCAAAAATATATTTTCCTTTCGAATGCTACTCGAATGCATTTCGGAAATCCTTTTACAGCAAAGAATTCTTTATTTAGTGTTTAATTTATAATTTATGTGTCTTTATAAAATAAAAATAAAAAAGTTTTAATATATAACTTTTATATTATTTATAGATGACAGAATAGTGAACTAACGAGTCGATACATTCATTTACTCATCACATTCTATAACCCTCTAATGTAACCTCTTAGAGCAGAAAATAAAACTAAAATGTGATAAACAAACGACATGTTGAATGTGCACTGTCACGCAGATAGACGCGACGAGAAATGTGCATTCAATTCCTTTCTTTATCTTCATCAGTGACAAAGAGCCTCTTGAAGATTATTGATGCACTCTTTCAGAGAAACTATGTAATTGTAGTGCAAGATGTTAACGAATTAATTTTCGGTCTTATTCCTTTTATGGTAAAGATATTTGTTTTCAGTAAATAATCACTTATTTAATGCTGATGTGTATTCGATGTCGATAGTGTATTCATGAATGCTTTTCGAAAAGATAAATTTGTAACAAACTAGAATAGAGAATATATCGTACAGTGAGTTGTTTTAGGGAATTCCAATACTTAAACATTATAGAAATACACACGCAAAAATTATTTTAAAAAATTAACTGTATATTAAACGTTTATAAATATAATGTAATACATGAAAATGTCATCGTTAAAAGTAAAAAAAAATACAGATAACAATTGTTTAATTAGTCTATGTGTTATAATTTTTTTCTAGAGACGCTTTTCTTTGAATTTGAACGGCTAGCTTTCACATATAACTCTCAGCGCGTGCATTAGCAAAATTAAATCCTCTTAAACACTCCTAGTCTAATATGATCACAAATGTTGCGATCCCGCTCGGTCAAATTTGAATTTTTGGGAAAGCATTCTATTGCACTTATAATACGTTATAGTTTATTTGCAATATATTGTGTAGTTTTTGCTAAAATAGGTGACTTTAAAGAGTATATCCTTGGTTTCTAATATCCTAATGACTAATATCCTTGGTAATCTTATATTCCAAACAATGATTCCAATTTGAGAAGAACTTACCAGTTTTACACTATAGAATAAATAGTTATTATTATTATTATTATTATTATTATTATTATTATTATTATTTATGGAGTGTAGACACTTTTAAAAGGTATTGTGATTATGGATTTTATGATCTTAATTAATTGTGTTCTCAAAAGAGAAATTTTGAAACTTGAAAGTTGTACTTTGCGTATGAATAAAGGAAAAAACAAAGTGTGATTTTCGTGCTTAAAGAACTGCTTCTTTTCATTGACACAGTATATTTTACTCCAACGCTGAGAAATGTAATGCTTCTATTGAATTAATTATCGAAAATTTGTTCTTGAGTTTAAAATATTGTTTTGTTGTTTGTTAAATATTACTCTGCATACTTATTTGAAGTCTTCAACACGCGTAAAGAAGACGAGTTTCTCACAAACGAACCAAGCAACTTTCTTATAATTCTACAAATGTTTTCTCAATCAACTTTTTAATGTCAGATACTGCAGTTTATGTTTAATAATTTTACTTCATATTCTGTCATATTATATTAAAGAAAAACACGCATGGTATACGATTTGTTTAATACAAATACAGCTACAAAATATAAATCAAATATTTATTTATAAAATATATAAATCCATTCCATATATTATTAATTAAATTCATATTGTTTTTATTTTTATGATTTTCCAACATAGTTTAAGAGTGTTTATGAATTCGGTTTGTCTGTCTGTCGTCTTTTCGTCCTCTAACTAGCGTAAATATACTCGTATTGCCATGCAATTAATATATGATAATGATGTTTACTATGGTGCCTATGTGCACAACCTTATTTTATATTATAATACTTATAATCTTACTTGATAAGTATTATAATATAAAATAAGGTTGTGCATATAAAATGCAACTTGTATTCATATATTCGTTTAACTATAATTAATAATTGACTTGCAGAAACACATTTATAAACTACTGAATCTCAGGTTCATGTCTTTATTTTTTTTTTACGGGTGATGAACTTTTTAAAACTCTTCTTATTATTATTTGGTGTCTAATTAAATTTTGTATCATTATTTTATGTAGAATTCAATTTTGTGTCTTTATCTTTTCTCAAATATTAAGAATTTTACATTTGGATACATCTAATTCAATAGCAAGTTTTTTACAGGACTAAAACACAATGTCCATTCTATTGGACACGCTAAAAACAAAGTATTTACATTTTTTTTAATAAAAAAAAATGTATTCCTTTCTAGATTCAAAAGAAACATAAACCTCAAAATTTGTAAAATTTAATAAAAAAATATGAGTGGGTCTCAAGAGGTAATTCATTTCTATAAAATGTGCCGACTGGTCTAGAAATACTACAAATATCCTCGATTCTATCCAAATAACACTGATCTAGACATTTTGTAAATTATAATGTTTCTAAAAGTATATATGGTGTCACTGACTGCAATACCATGAGCGTCCCATGATATTTTTACATGTCTCAAAACTTTTTTTTCTGTCAGCAGACTTGTATTCATTTCTATAAAATGTGCTGACTGCTCTAGAATTATTAAAAATATCCTCGCTTCTTTCCAAACAACACTTATCTAGACATTTTGTAAATTGGAATGTTTCTAACAGTATATAGGGTGTGACTGACCGTATTACCATAAGTTCACATGATATTTTTACATGTCTCAGTTTTTTTTTTCAATTAAATATGAGTAAGCTCAACCAATTTCAATAAATTATCGCCAACATTTTAAAGTTATTAATGCAATTTCATGTTCGACTTGCAGTTATATACAGGGTGTTTCAGTTAAACATTTCAGAACTTCTAAGAGGAGTAGGGTACATCCTGACGAACAAAAATCATATACCAATGGGCAGTCAGAAATGCTTTCCTGACGCGGTAGATGGCGTTGTGAGAAAGTTCCGAGCTTTCGTGCAGGGAATCTTCATTTCGCACAAGAACGCCAAGTTAGTAGAATGGATGATTACACGAACGCAGAATTAGCCGATATGCATTTGGTGTACGGGGCTGCAAATTGTAGTGGGCACGCCGTACAGCGTTTGTACGCGGAACGATATCCGACGAGGCGTATTCCCAGTCATAATTTATTTGCAAGACTGCACCAGAGGTTAGCTGAGACAGGTTCATTTGAAAGAGCTTACAGGGTCAGGGTAAGAACAGCACGGACTCCAGCCATCGAACAGAATGTGCTGCAGCAAGTACAGAGGAATCCAAGAATGAGCACACGAAGTCTATCAAACGTAGTCTGGATTTCCCCTTGCAGAGTCTGGATGATTTTCCGAGAACAAGACATGCATCCGTTTCACGTGCATCGTGTCCAGGCACAGCAACCGGAGGATTGTGCACCTCTTATTGCTTTCGCACAGTGGTACCTTGGAAAATGTGCTACAAATCCCGCTTTTCCTGCTGACATGTTGTTTTCCGATGAGGCATCCTTCACAAGGGAAGGAATTTTCAACTCGCATAACGACCATATCTGGGCGGTCGAGAACCCGCATGCAATACCACGTCGTGCAGCACAGATTCGATTTTCGGCCAATGTATTGTCCGGTATTATGGGAGATCACCTCATCGGACCTTACCTGTTACCGTGTCGTCTAACCGGAGATAACTACTTGCTCTTTCTGCAGCAAGTATTGCCACAACTTTTGAGAGATGAAAAGATTTCTGCATTGACGCAACAGACAGTGTGGTTCCAACACGATGGAGCCCCTGTCCATTATAGCGGAGCTGTTCGTAACTACCTGGATGTCATATTTGGTCAACAGTGGATCGGACGTGGTGGTCCCGTGCATTGGCCTGCTCGGTCACCCGACCTATCATGTCTTGATTTTTATTTCTGGGGTCATATGAAATCGCTATTTTATGACAACCCTGTTGACAATGCTGAGGAGCTGGTTGCAAGAATCGCAGTAGCTGCCGGAGAATTTCGAAATTCACCTGGAGTATTCGAGAATGTTCGGATGTACATGCGTCGGAGATGTGAGGCGTGCATTGTAGCCCGTGGAAGCAACTTCGAACACTTACTTCAATCCATGTACCTTTTGCTTCTTTTCATGTATTATTATAACGATTTCTCACTTACGGTCTCTTTTCTTTATGGTGCTTCTGTGTACAACACCGCTTCAGGAAAGCATTTCCGACCCCACATTGCTATATGATTTCGAGTTGTCAGGATGTACCCTACCCCTCTTAGAAGTTCTGAAACGTTTAACTGAAACGCCCTGTATAACATCACTTACTGGATAATTGGATTGGATCCTGGATTTCTATGCAAAAAATGTTGCTCCAGTCGACTAAATCACTTTATAAAGTTTGTACATTACTTTTCGGATCAGCCTGTATATATTTGCTAAGATAAATATGAATCTGAGCATGCAAGAATTCAATACAGTATAGGAAACGCGTTAGCGAACATAATATGCAACTGCAAATTCGCATGTAAAACAGGACGCATTACGTAATGAATTTTTTCAGATGTTGCATAGCACTTTTTTCGACCTATGTATATATCTGAATTTTTAATGTTTTATGCCAACTAATAAGAGACAAATAGCACTATCGCGTCATCTAGTCATTTTACACAGTTACAATGCTTCTCTGAATGACTATCGAGCTAAAAAAAAAGAAAGCATGCAGCATTGCTTCATTACTTTATAACAATATTTGCGAATCTTGAAAAAGTCACCTTTATCGATGATACATTGATACGGATTTGGGTGATATTCAAGAGACTCATTCTGCACAATTAAAAAAATGTACTTACTTCAATTTAATGCTTGAATATTCATTTAAATTATTTAAAAGTTCTGTTGCAATATTTATTCTTAATGAAAATATCCAAATTCGTTTTAAAAAGAACAAATAATATGCAACTTTTTCTATTTAATACAAATGACATTAAAGTGACAGCCCTCTTTTGACACAAAGTAGATTTTACTTTTCAATACTGATCACGGGAATAAGAATCTGTAATTGATTTTTGTTCCGCGAGTCAACCAGTTGATATATTTAATAATTTGTCATTTGAATATTTCATTAATCAAACTTTTTAGAATAGAAAAGAAAAATCTGAGATAAGTAAACTACGTATTCAGAGTATAGTGTGACGTAGGCAGAAACAGCGAAAAGTGTGTTATTTTCTTTATCGTCGATCAGCGATATACAATCGCTTAAAAATTATTGATGTACACTTTCTGAGACAATTCAGTGAGAACAAGATATCACATTATTTTTACCTCCTAAAAATCGTTTAATAATAAGCAATATTTTATTTGGACCTCAAATGAAATTAATAAGAGTGTATTTCTACTAAATATTCATCAAAAACAACTATACAACATTTATACACTCATGTCCAAAATTAAGGTCATAAACATAAAATCTGTAAAAACTGATGGACTATTCACTGTGTTGCCACGAAATGTGGCACAGATGTATATTACAATGAGAGAAATAATATAGCAACATAACAATATGGAAAGGATTTTAATTATGAATTAAGATACAGGGTATAATAATAAGTGTTAAATCATGAATCAGAGATAAATCATTTATCTCGGGAAAAGTATGTCTAATATGGAGTGTGACCACTGTGCACTGCTATACAAGCCTCACAACGAGCTCTCATACTGTTTATGAGGGTGTCAATAAATGTTTAGGGCAACAAAGACCATTCTTCCAAAAGCGCGGCTTTTAACTCATGGCGGATCATGGCACGGGGGTTACGCTGTGCAATGGCTCTTCCTAGACAATCCCAATGTCACCAGGAAGGCCGATCAAAACCGCCACAGAGTAACGACACCTGCACAGAATAGCTACTTGGCATTAAGCGCACGGCGACATAGACAGGCAACGACTCCTCGCTAGCTCGTGACGTTGCTGCTGCGTCTAGAATAAGAATTTCCAGGCAAACAGTGTATAGACGTCTAGCAGAGAGGGCCCTTTACGCCCTGCGTCCAGTCGTCTGTGACCATTTCATTGCATCGAACAGCAGAGCCCGGTTGTTGTGGAGCCGAATACATCAATCTTGGACACAACACGAATAGGGACGTGTTCTTTTCAGTGATGAGTCGCGATTCCCCACGCAAAGTGATTTTCGTCGAATCTTCACCTGGAGAGAACGTGGAGTTCGCTATCACCCCTCCTACGTAAAAGGAATCGACAGATTTGGCGGCTAAGTGATCCTTGTCTGGGACGGCTTAAAGTTGGGCAGCCGTACCCTACTGCACGTCTTCGATGCGAGTAATGTCAACGCACATCGCTATAGGGATGATGTTCTTGAAGCCTATGTGAGGTTATTCTTGGTTGCTGTTGGCCCAGACTTCATATTTTTGGACGATAATGCGATGCCACACAGAGCTCACATTGTTGATGATTTTCTTGAAGAAGGACATTCGCCGTATCAATTGGCCATCGATGTTTCTGGACCTCAATGCTATTGAACATGTTTGGGATGGTCTAGGAAGAGTCATTGCACAGCGTAACGCAACTCCTAGGACCCGCCAGGAGTTAAAAGCCGCACTTTTGGAAGAATCGCTTTGTTGCCACAAACAATTATTGATACCATCATAAACAGTATGAGAGCACGTTGTGATGCTTGTATACCAGTGCACGGTGGTCATACACTCCCTATTAGACAGACTTTTCCCGAGATAAATTGTATCTCTGATTCATGATTTAACACTTTTTGATATGCCCTGTATCTTAATTCACGATTAAAATCTTTTCCATATTGTTATGTTGCTATATTTTTTCGCCCATTGTAATATACCTCTGTGCCAAATTTCGTGGCAACACAGTGAATAGTTCATCAGTTTTCACAGATTTTATGTTAATGATCTTAATTTTGGACATGAGTGTATTAATTACGGTTGACTGTACAGAGATAGTATATCTTTTTACTCATGAAGATTATCTTTTTCAATAACAGCCCTGTGAATATGCAGTCGATTTCATTTGTATGAGTCAATAAACTTACTTACTTATTCATTTTTCACATTCAATATCCCAATAATCGAATATATTATGGTAGTAAATAATTTGACAAAAGAAACGTGTATTCAGAGAATACTGTCAAGCAGACAGAAACAAACTAGAGGTGAATTCAGTTCTTTCCTTTATCCTCAATCAGTGGTGAAGAATATTCATAAAATATTTCAGAAACATTATTTTAGTCATTTTACAAGATTATACAAACATATTTTTAAGATTTCAGAAATCCTCTTAATGCAAATATAATTATTTATTTAGTGTTTTGTTTAAACTTTATGTGTGTTAATAAAATTAATAACTATTAAAACGTTTATACTATTTACGGATGACAGAATATTGAATACTCTTTCCATTCAAAAATATATTTTCCTTTCGAATGCTACTCGAATGCATTTCGGAAATCCTTTTACAGCAAAGAATTCTTTATTTAGTGTTTAATTTATAATTTATGTGTCTTTATAAAATAAAAATAAAAAATTTTAATATATAACTTTTATATTATTTATAGATGACAGAATAGTGAACTAACGAGTTGATACATTCATTTACTCATCACATTCTATAACCCTCTAATGTAACCTCTTAGAGCAGAAAATAAAACTAAAATGTGATAAACAAACGACATGTTGAATGTGCACTGTCACGCAGATAGACGCGACGAGAAATGTGCATTCAATTCCTTTCTTTATCTTCATCAGTGACAAAGAGCCTCTTGAAGATTATTGATGCACTCTTTCAGAGAAACTATGTAATTGTAGTGCAAGATGTTAACGAATTAATTTTCGGTCTTATTCCTTTTATGGTAAAGATATTTGTTTTCAGTAAATAATCACTTATTTAATGCTGATGTGTATTCGATGTCGATAGTGTATTCATGAATGCTTTTCGAAAAGATAAATTTGTAACAAACTAGAATAGAGAATATATCGTACAGTGAGTTGTTTTAGGGAATTCCAATACTTAAACATTATAGAAATACACACGCAAAAATTATTTTAAAAAATTAACTGTATATTAAACGTTTATAAATATAATGTAATACATGAAAATGTCATCGTTAAAAGTAAAAAAAAATACAGATAACAATTGTTTAATTAGTCTATGTGTTATAATTTTTTTCTAGAGACGCTTTTCTTTGAATTTGAACGGCTAGCTTTCACATATAACTCTCAGCGCGTGCATTAGCAAAATTAAATCCTCTTAAACACTCCTAGTCTAATATGATCACAAATGTTGCGATCCCGCTCGGTCAAATTTGAATTTTTGGGAAAGCATTCTATTGCACTTATAATACGTTATAGTTTATTTGCAATATATTGTGTAGTTTTTGCTAAAATAGGTGACTTTAAAGAGTATATCCTTGGTTTCTAATATCCTAATGACTAATATCCTTGGTAATCTTATATTCCAAACAATGATTCCAATTTGAGAAGAACTTACCAGTTTTACACTATAGAATAAATAGTTATTATTATTATTATTATTATTATTATTATTATTATTATTATTTATGGAGTGTAGACACTTTTAAAAGGTATTGTGATTATGGATTTTATGATCTTAATTAATTGTGTTCTCAAAAGAGAAATTTTGAAACTTGAAAGTTGTACTTTGCGTATGAATAAAGGAAAAAACAAAGTGTGATTTTCGTGCTTAAAGAACTGCTTCTTTTCATTGACACAGTATATTTTACTCCAACGCTGAGAAATGTAATGCTTCTATTGAATTAATTATCGAAAATTTGTTCTTGAGTTTAAAATATTGTTTTGTTGTTTGTTAAATATTACTCTGCATACTTATTTGAAGTCTTCAACACGCGTAAAGAAGACGAGTTTCTCACAAACGAACCAAGCAACTTTCTTATAATTCTACAAATGTTTTCTCAATCAACTTTTTAATGTCAGATACTGCAGTTTATGTTTAATAATTTTACTTCATATTCTGTCATATTATATTAAAGAAAAACACGCATGGTATACGATTTGTTTAATACAAATACAGCTACAAAATATAAATCAAATATTTATTTATAAAATATATAAATCCATTCCATATATTATTAATTAAATTCATATTGTTTTTATTTTTATGATTTTCCAACATAGTTTAAGAGTGTTTATGAATTCGGTTTGTCTGTCTGTCGTCTTTTCGTCCTCTAACTAGCGTAAATATACTCGTATTGCCATGCAATTAATATATGATAATGATGTTTACTATGGTGACTATGTGCACAACCTTATTTTATATTATAATACTTATAATCTTACTTGATAAGTATTATAATATAAAATAAGGTTGTGCATATAAAATGCAACTTGTATTCATATATTCGTTTAACTATAATTAATAATTGACTTGCAGAAACACATTTATAAACTACTGAATCTCAGGTTCATGTCTTTATTTTTTTTTTACGGGTGATGAACTTTTTAAAACTCTTCTTATTATTATTTGGTGTCTAATTAAATTTTGTATCATTATTTTATGTAGAATTCAATTTTGTGTCTTTATCTTTTCTCAAATATTAAGAATTTTACATTTGGATACATCTAATTCAATAGCAAGTTTTTTACAGGACTAAAACACAATGTCCATTCTATTGGACACGCTAAAAACAAAGTATTTACATTTTTTTTAATAAAAAAAAATGTATTCCTTTCTAGATTCAAAAGAAACATAAACCTCAAAATTTGTAAAATTTAATAAAAAAATATGAGTGGGTCTCAAGAGGTAATTCATTTCTATAAAATGTGCCGACTGGTCTAGAAATACTACAAATATCCTCGATTCTATCCAAATAACACTGATCTAGACATTTTGTAAATTATAATGTTTCTAAAAGTATATATGGTGTCACTGACTGCAATACCATGAGCGTCCCATGATATTTTTACATGTCTCAAAACTTTTTTTTCTGTCAGCAGACTTGTATTCATTTCTATAAAATGTGCTGACTGCTCTAGAATTATTAAAAATATCCTCGCTTCTTTCCAAACAACACTTATCTAGACATTTTGTAAATTGGAATGTTTCTAACAGTATATAGGGTGTGACTGACCGTATTACCATAAGTTCACATGATATTTTTACATGTCTCAGTTTTTTTTTTCAATTAAATATGAGTAAGCTCAACCAATTTCAATAAATTATCGCCAACATTTTAAAGTTATTAATGCAATTTCATGTTCGACTTGCAGTTATATACAGGGTGTTTCAGTTAAACATTTCAGAACTTCTAAGAGGAGTAGGGTACATCCTGACGAACAAAAATCATATACCAATGGGCAGTCAGAAATGCTTTCCTGACGCGGTAGATGGCGTTGTGAGAAAGTTCCGAGCTTTCGTGCAGGGAATCTTCATTTCGCACAAGAACGCCAAGTTAGTAGAATGGATGATTACACGAACGCAGAATTAGCCGATATGCATTTGGTGTACGGGGCTGCAAATTGTAGTGGGCACGCCGTACAGCGTTTGTACGCGGAACGATATCCGACGAGGCGTATTCCCAGTCATAATTTATTTGCAAGACTGCACCAGAGGTTAGCTGAGACAGGTTCATTTGAAAGAGCTTACAGGGTCAGGGTAAG
Source organism: Maratus michaelseni (assembly GCA_963931845.1). Classification (NCBI taxonomy): domain Eukaryota; kingdom Metazoa; phylum Arthropoda; class Arachnida; order Araneae; family Salticidae; genus Maratus; species Maratus michaelseni. The sequence goes on from OZ007593.1 coordinate 64,064,520, forward strand.
AACAGCACGGACTCCAGCCATCGAACAGAATGTGCTGCAGCAAGTACAGAGGAATCCAAGAATGAGCACACGAAGTCTATCAAACGTAGTCTGGATTTCCCCTTGCAGAGTCTGGATGATTTTCCGAGAACAAGACATGCATCCGTTTCACGTGCATCGTGTCCAGGCACAGCAACCGGAGGATTGTGCACCTCTTATTGCTTTCGCACAGTGGTACCTTGGAAAATGTGCTACAAATCCCGCTTTTCCTGCTGACATGTTGTTTTCCGATGAGGCATCCTTCACAAGGGAAGGAATTTTCAACTCGCATAACGACCATATCTGGGCGGTCGAGAACCCGCATGCAATACCACGTCGTGCAGCACAGATTCGATTTTCGGCCAATGTATTGTCCGGTATTATGGGAGATCACCTCATCGGACCTTACCTGTTACCGTGTCGTCTAACCGGAGATAACTACTTGCTCTTTCTGCAGCAAGTATTGCCACAACTTTTGAGACATGAAAAGATTTCTGCATTTTCGCAACAGACAGTGTGGTTCCAACACGATGGAGCCCCTGTCCATTATAGCGGAGCTGTTCGTAACTACCTGGATGTCATATTTGGTCAACAGTGGATCGGACGTGGTGGTCCCGTGCATTGGCCTGCTCGGTCACCCGACCTATCATGTCTTGATTTTTATTTCTGGGGTCATATGAAATCGCTATTTTATGACAACCCTGTTGACAATGCTGAGGAGCTGGTTGCAAGAATCGCAGTAGCTGCCGGAGAATTTCGAAATTCACCTGGAGTATTCGAGAATGTTCGGATGTACATGCGTCGGAGATGTGAGGCGTGCATTGTAGCCCGTGGAAGCAACTTCGAACACTTACTTCAATCCATGTACCTTTTGCTTCTTTTCATGTATTATTATAACGATTTCTCACTTACGGTCTCTTTTCTTTATGGTGCTTCTGTGTACAACACCGCTTCAGGAAAGCATTTCCGACCCCACATTGCTATATGATTTCGAGTTGTCAGGATGTACCCTACCCCTCTTAGAAGTTCTGAAACGTTTAACTGAAACGCCCTGTATAACATCACTTACTGGATAATTGGATTGGATCCTGGATTTCTATGCAAAAAATGTTGCTCCAGTCGACTAAATCACTTTATAAAGTTTGTACATTACTTTTCGGATCAGCCTGTATATATTTGCTAAGATAAATATGAATCTGAGCATGCAAGAATTCAATACAGTATAGGAAACGCGTTAGCGAACATAATATGCAACTGCAAATTCGCATGTAAAACAGGACGCATTACGTAATGAATTTTTTCAGATGTTGCATAGCACTTTTTTCGACCTATGTATATATCTGAATTTTTAATGTTTTATGCCAACTAATAAGAGACAAATAGCACTATCGCGTCATCTAGTCATTTTACACAGTTACAATGCTTCTCTGAATGACTATCGAGCTAAAAAAAAAGAAAGCATGCAGCATTGCTTCATTACTTTATAACAATATTTGCGAATCTTGAAAAAGTCACCTTTATCGATGATACATTGATACGGATTTGGGTGATATTCAAGAGACTCATTCTGCACAATTAAAAAAATGTACTTACTTCAATTTAATGCTTGAATATTCATTTAAATTATTTAAAAGTTCTGTTGCAATATTTATTCTTAATGAAAATATCCAAATTCGTTTTAAAAAGAACAAATAATATGCAACTTTTTCTATTTAATACAAATGACATTAAAGTGACAGCCCTCTTTTGACACAAAGTAGATTTTACTTTTCAATACTGATCACGGGAATAAGAATCTGTAATTGATTTTTGTTCCGCGAGTCAACCAGTTGATATATTTAATAATTTGTCATTTGAATATTTCATTAATCAAACTTTTTAGAATAGAAAAGAAAAATCTGAGATAAGTAAACTACGTATTCAGAGTATAGTGTGACGTAGGCAGAAACAGCGAAAAGTGTGTTATTTTCTTTATCGTCGATCAGCGATATACAATCGCTTAAAAATTATTGATGTACACTTTCTGAGACAATTCAGTGAGAACAAGATATCACATTATTTTTACCTCCTAAAAATCGTTTAATAATAAGCAATATTTTATTTGGACCTCAAATGAAATTAATAAGAGTGTATTTCTACTAAATATTCATCAAAAACAACTATACAACATTTATACACTCATGTCCAAAATTAAGGTCATAAACATAAAATCTGTAAAAACTGATGGACTATTCACTGTGTTGCCACGAAATGTGGCACAGATGTATATTACAATGAGAGAAATAATATAGCAACATAACAATATGGAAAGGATTTTAATTATGAATTAAGATACAGGGTATAATAATAAGTGTTAAATCATGAATCAGAGATAAATCATTTATCTCGGGAAAAGTATGTCTAATATGGAGTGTGACCACTGTGCACTGCTATACAAGCCTCACAACGAGCTCTCATACTGTTTATGAGGGTGTCAATAAATGTTTAGGGCAACAAAGACCATTCTTCCAAAAGCGCGGCTTTTAACTCATGGCGGATCATGGCACGGGGGTTACGCTGTGCAATGGCTCTTCCTAGACAATCCCAATGTCACCAGGAAGGCCGATCAAAACCGCCACAGAGTAACGACACCTGCACAGAATAGCTACTTGGCATTAAGCGCACGGCGACATAGACAGGCAACGACTCCTCGCTAGCTCGTGACGTTGCTGCTGCGTCTAGAATAAGAATTTCCAGGCAAACAGTGTATAGACGTCTAGCAGAGAGGGCCCTTTACGCCCTGCGTCCAGTCGTCTGTGACCATTTCATTGCATCGAACAGCAGAGCCCGGTTGTTGTGGAGCCGAATACATCAATCTTGGACACAACACGAATAGGGACGTGTTCTTTTCAGTGATGAGTCGCGATTCCCCACGCAAAGTGATTTTCGTCGAATCTTCACCTGGAGAGAACGTGGAGTTCGCTATCACCCCTCCTACGTAAAAGGAATCGACAGATTTGGCGGCTAAGTGATCCTTGTCTGGGACGGCTTAAAGTTGGGCAGCCGTACCCTACTGCACGTCTTCGATGCGAGTAATGTCAACGCACATCGCTATAGGGATGATGTTCTTGAAGCCTATGTGAGGTTATTCTTGGTTGCTGTTGGCCCAGACTTCATATTTTTGGACGATAATGCGATGCCACACAGAGCTCACATTGTTGATGATTTTCTTGAAGAAGGACATTCGCCGTATCAATTGGCCATCGATGTTTCTGGACCTCAATGCTATTGAACATGTTTGGGATGGTCTAGGAAGAGTCATTGCACAGCGTAACGCAACTCCTAGGACCCGCCAGGAGTTAAAAGCCGCACTTTTGGAAGAATCGCTTTGTTGCCACAAACAATTATTGATACCATCATAAACAGTATGAGAGCACGTTGTGATGCTTGTATACCAGTGCACGGTGGTCATACACTCCCTATTAGACAGACTTTTCCCGAGATAAATTGTATCTCTGATTCATGATTTAACACTTTTTGATATGCCCTGTATCTTAATTCACGATTAAAATCTTTTCCATATTGTTATGTTGCTATATTTTTTCGCCCATTGTAATATACCTCTGTGCCAAATTTCGTGGCAACACAGTGAATAGTTCATCAGTTTTCACAGATTTTATGTTAATGATCTTAATTTTGGACATGAGTGTATTAATTACGGTTGACTGTACAGAGATAGTATATCTTTTTACTCATGAAGATTATCTTTTTCAATAACAGCCCTGTGAATATGCAGTCGATTTCATTTGTATGAGTCAATAAACTTACTTACTTATTCATTTTTCACATTCAATATCCCAATAATCGAATATATTATGGTAGTAAATAATTTGACAAAAGAAACGTGTATTCAGAGAATACTGTCAAGCAGACAGAAACAAACTAGAGGTGAATTCAGTTCTTTCCTTTATCCTCAATCAGTGGTGAAGAATATTCATAAAATATTTCAGAAACATTATTTTAGTCATTTTACAAGATTATACAAACATATTTTTAAGATTTCAGAAATCCTCTTAATGCAAATATAATTATTTATTTAGTGTTTTGTTTAAACTTTATGTGTGTTAATAAAATTAATAACTATTAAAACGTTTATACTATTTACGGATGACAGAATATTGAATACTCTTTCCATTCAAAAATATATTTTCCTTTCGAATGCTACTCGAATGCATTTCGGAAATCCTTTTACAGCAAAGAATTCTTTATTTAGTGTTTAATTTATAATTTATGTGTCTTTATAAAATAAAAATAAAAAATTTTAATATATAACTTTTATATTATTTATAGATGACAGAATAGTGAACTAACGAGTTGATACATTCATTTACTCATCACATTCTATAACCCTCTAATGTAACCTCTTAGAGCAGAAAATAAAACTAAAATGTGATAAACAAACGACATGTTGAATGTGCACTGTCACGCAGATAGACGCGACGAGAAATGTGCATTCAATTCCTTTCTTTATCTTCATCAGTGACAAAGAGCCTCTTGAAGATTATTGATGCACTCTTTCAGAGAAACTATGTAATTGTAGTGCAAGATGTTAACGAATTAATTTTCGGTCTTATTCCTTTTATGGTAAAGATATTTGTTTTCAGTAAATAATCACTTATTTAATGCTGATGTGTATTCGATGTCGATAGTGTATTCATGAATGCTTTTCGAAAAGATAAATTTGTAACAAACTAGAATAGAGAATATATCGTACAGTGAGTTGTTTTAGGGAATTCCAATACTTAAACATTATAGAAATACACACGCAAAAATTATTTTAAAAAATTAACTGTATATTAAACGTTTATAAATATAATGTAATACATGAAAATGTCATCGTTAAAAGTAAAAAAAAATACAGATAACAATTGTTTAATTAGTCTATGTGTTATAATTTTTTTCTAGAGACGCTTTTCTTTGAATTTGAACGGCTAGCTTTCACATATAACTCTCAGCGCGTGCATTAGCAAAATTAAATCCTCTTAAACACTCCTAGTCTAATATGATCACAAATGTTGCGATCCCGCTCGGTCAAATTTGAATTTTTGGGAAAGCATTCTATTGCACTTATAATACGTTATAGTTTATTTGCAATATATTGTGTAGTTTTTGCTAAAATAGGTGACTTTAAAGAGTATATCCTTGGTTTCTAATATCCTAATGACTAATATCCTTGGTAATCTTATATTCCAAACAATGATTCCAATTTGAGAAGAACTTACCAGTTTTACACTATAGAATAAATAGTTATTATTATTATTATTATTATTATTATTATTATTATTATTATTTATGGAGTGTAGACACTTTTAAAAGGTATTGTGATTATGGATTTTATGATCTTAATTAATTGTGTTCTCAAAAGAGAAATTTTGAAACTTGAAAGTTGTACTTTGCGTATGAATAAAGGAAAAAACAAAGTGTGATTTTCGTGCTTAAAGAACTGCTTCTTTTCATTGACACAGTATATTTTACTCCAACGCTGAGAAATGTAATGCTTCTATTGAATTAATTATCGAAAATTTGTTCTTGAGTTTAAAATATTGTTTTGTTGTTTGTTAAATATTACTCTGCATACTTATTTGAAGTCTTCAACACGCGTAAAGAAGACGAGTTTCTCACAAACGAACCAAGCAACTTTCTTATAATTCTACAAATGTTTTCTCAATCAACTTTTTAATGTCAGATACTGCAGTTTATGTTTAATAATTTTACTTCATATTCTGTCATATTATATTAAAGAAAAACACGCATGGTATACGATTTGTTTAATACAAATACAGCTACAAAATATAAATCAAATATTTATTTATAAAATATATAAATCCATTCCATATATTATTAATTAAATTCATATTGTTTTTATTTTTATGATTTTCCAACATAGTTTAAGAGTGTTTATGAATTCGGTTTGTCTGTCTGTCGTCTTTTCGTCCTCTAACTAGCGTAAATATACTCGTATTGCCATGCAATTAATATATGATAATGATGTTTACTATGGCTTGTTTGGTATTGAAAATGCAGTGCGTAGCATTCATAGTTCATTTGCAAGGACAGTAAAAAGAATCCTTTACATTACGGTTTATGGGTAAAAATCGTTTATGATGTATTTTCATGCTGTTAGACTTTCGCAAACATATTGAAAGTGATATATATTGCTAAGGTATATTGCAAGATGCTTAATATTGAATAAGGTGTATATAGCATTTATCGTTCATTTACAGGCGCACACAAAATTTGTGTTACAGTACTGTCTATCAATAATATTTGCTGGAAGTTCGTTTTCAGCTTTGGCACACGTTTTTAAATATTTTTTTTTTTACATATTACTGGGTTTAAAATACTATATATATATATATATATATATATATATATATATATATATATATAGCATACAAATTATAAAGATCATATACAGGGCTGCTCAAATGATCTCCATTACATTTCCGTTTGTTGCCGGAATTTACTATAGGGGAATTTTCAACTGCGTGTTGCTTTTCCTAACTGTATTGTAGAATACTATGTAAGTATATATAGAAATCTACAGATCCTATACAGAACTGCACAAAAGAATTCAGATGGTTTTACGTCAATTGGCTGTATTTTCTGACAGATGGCTTCAAATATGCCATGCATTTTCAAATTGTTTACTTAGACATAATTAACCTGATTAAATTGAGATTTTTTTTTGTTATTATTATTCTTAATGCGTTGGAAAGGGTTTAATAATAAATTCTTGGCACATGATTTTTCGTTCTTGCTTTTCCTTAAATGTGGCTGCAAAAGTAATTTTGTATAAATAGAAATTCAGCATTTTATGAAACATTCTGTTTTTCAGATTCAATTGTCTTTCATAATACATCGAAAATATGCCCAGCGCCATAAATTAACTGAATGAAAAAAAGATGAATTTTAAGGAAATTTTGTTCAACTTTAAAAAATATATTTATTTTCATTAGATACACACACATAGATTTTCCTGATACATAAATGAAGAGAAAATTGTTTTAGAGAAAATTGTGTTCGAGTTGTATTTGCCCTTCTTATTTTATGGTCTTCTTTCATTTTAGGTGCGTTCGTATTTATAAATATGTAGCACCTATAGTCGTCGTCTTGTCCGTCCATCTGCCCGATGGTCCGCATATAACAGCGGAAAGACTTCCCAACAGAATAGTTTACAATTTAATATCTATTATCGTTTCAGAATTTTGTCGAGTCATATCAAATTTTATGAAAATCGAATCAAAATTTAAAAATATATTAATAAAAGTTTTCTTCATTTTATTATATACTATCGTATGGAATCTATGGAATAAAAGTGCAAGTAATGTGACTGAGGAAAACAAATACGGGCTATTCACATGTTTTTCATAAGCCAAGCGGCCATTTTTATTCAAAATTATTTTTCGAGTAAAATTGCATAAAAGTTACATTTTTAGAAAATCGTTTAAAAAAAATTTTTCTTGAGAGATGAGTAATATTGAAAAATGTATAGATTCTGAGATAACTTCAGTGAAAATAAGGTAAACAGCCAAATACCTGATTCCATTAAAGTAAATAAACAAAAGATTAATTCATCGTGAGTCATAGAAATATTAAACCATGTAGGTAATTATTAAAAAAGCAAGATCACCATTGTCAATTTTACAGCGCTGTCTGGTGTCGAAATAAATCGCATGTGTAAACATGGCTAACGTAATAAAAAAAAGTTTTCTTTATTTCGCTCATAGCAGACGACATAATTTAGTTCACTGAAATAATAACGATGATTTTTTTTTTGTTTGCTTTATTTTTAGAACGAACAGAACGCACATTATTTGTCACGTTTAACGTACAATTTCCAACTTGTTACAAACAATTTTACAAAGAACTCCTTAATTTTATAAATCATTAATGCATTACATAAAATATAAAGATTAAAAATAAAATATGTGTTTCATGCAGCTCATAAATATAGACAATACTTTTTTATCACTATACGCAGTTGCACGACAACCAATTTTTATTGTTCAAACCCCAGTATTTTTGATTCAAAAAATTCACATTGTCTAATATCAAAATTTTAGAAGTTAAATAAAGCAAAACTGCTTGGAAGAATAAGTGGTAAAAAATAACAATAATTGGAAACAGCACATTTGGAGAACAAAAATTGGTTCTCGCAAAAATTGTGCATTCGTCCTGTAAGGGGACAACTAATTATTGTTGTACTTTAAATTCTTGACCTAAAACTTCGAGAACAAAATTATTAAAATTTAAAAACGAATATGATAGGAAAAATGTTATTTATTAAATAGACACTTGTGGATACATCAGCTAATTTATGTGTTTTGGTCCAAAAAATGCTTAACAGAGATAAAATGATAAAATTCAAATATTATTTGTTTCTTTTTACTATTTAAAAAATGTTCAAAAGTTCGAGTCCTGAAAGATAATGATGAGACACATACTTCAAAAACAGATTTAATTATAAATTTTTGAAGTGATTGAATTCATATGTATAAAAGCTGGTCTGTACAAGTGGGCTAAATATGTTCAAATCTCTACAAAAAAAAAAAAAAAAAAAAAGATTAGTTGAAGGTTTAAGTTTGTCAAACCATAAGAATGAACGATATTCTATATTATTTATTAAATACGAATCAATTTATTGAAAAATATTTCTCTGAAGCCATTTTTCCTTAAATTTGCCTTTATGAACTGAATTTCCAAAATGTATTCACGGAATTTTAAAATTTACTTTTATAAGATGCAATTTGCTAAAAACGTAATATCTCTAATTTGTAAATATGAATCATCTTTAAACATTGATATGATGTAGATCAAAATAAATTATTTGTTTAAAGCAATTAATGTCAAATATTAAAATCCCTATGAAAAGCTTAAGCATTGCAATTTGAAGTATTTCACCCCGTATCATTTCATTACTTTTTCATAAAAGAACTCGGAAATCACAGTTTATAACGGTTTCATCACTTCATTTTAGTTAAAAATATTAGCCTTAGTAGTTATAAAAATGCAAGTAAAACTAATGTGAATTAAATAAAAGATCTCATTAAGAATAATTGCATTTTATTCACTTATTTAATGTTTTCCATATATGTTTTAACTCCACACACATTAAAACTTCTAACTAAAAATAATCGTTTTGGAACTCTGTATCAAATATTTATCAAAATTCATAATCTTTAAACACTGTAAATATAAACGTAAAAGATAATTTGATGTCCCAATTTACGTTAAACTGCACCATTATATTAAAGTACAACTTTTAAAAATATTTAAATACTTGTCATGATTTCACGAAAGGCTTAAAAAAATCAAAGTTCAGAACTTTCACTACTTGTTAAAATGCTTTGTATTTTGTCTTTCTGGTAGTAAACGCAATAACGTTACAAATGTGCACAAAATGATATCGTATAGACGATTATCATTAAACAATAAGTATGTTTAATTTTTTTTCACTAAATTTAAGCACAATTTATCTCAAGGCATACTAAGAGTTTAAGTGCCTTCGTGAATATATTTACATTTGATTATATGATAGTTGTGTTCAGGGTAATGAGACAGGAACATTTTTACTTTTTAATTTCAGCTAATGAGATACATGTATTAGTTCTCCTTCATATATTTTTAAGTGGTTCATTTTAGCAATTATTGTATAATGGTGTTATACGTATTATTATATTAATGCAGTTAGAAATTTTAGTGATATAAAGAAAAATCCTGATTTTAAAAATTACAAAAAAAAAAGAAAAAAAAAAGAAAAAAAAAGAATTATTAGAATTTTCTTTAAAAAATGACTCTTTATATACGCTATAGATTAACAGTTTTCTGAGTAATTTTACTAAAGAATAATTTAGTTTTTTTCTTTAAAAATAGGGAACAATTGAAATCCTCGTTAAAAAACTATTTAATATTTAATTAAAATAATAACATTAGAAAACATGGGAAAGTTTTGTAGGCATAATAATGTGTAACTATTTAAACATTGTAATTTTCAAAAATATTTTTTTTTTCAATATAGAGTATAACCTGTAATGTTAATTTAAAAAAACACGCTCTACCATTTTACAATATATCTTTTGTACTCACATTATATTAAGCAATTTCAATATAATAAGATGGAAGATTTCGATATATGTAACTATCGAAATCTACCTAATTTTTAAAATGAGTTACAAATGTTTTTTCCTTCAAGTTTTTTGTATGTTTAGTTTTTTTTTTATTAGAAAAAGTCCTAACTATTAAAGAGAATGTAAATACAACATTTTAGAAATGAATGGAACAATATACAAATTATTGTAGGAAAAAGTTATTGTTATTATTTTTTTTTTCGTGAACGTATCTTAAATCTTAACAGAGATTTCTATCAAATTTTAAGCTACATTTCTTAGTTTAGTGAAAAAAAATCTATAAAAAACAAATAATAATGGTCTGTAAATATAATGTAAAATTATTCGCTCATGTATCTCTGAAAGGGTAATGGAATTACTGTCCCAGGTCGAAATTCATTCTAGTACCAGCAACAAAAAATAGTCTATTTATTGCTTTGTATGCTAGATTTTCATGCTATTATATGAGTTATAATGCTAGCCAGCATCAAGTGGGTATACACACCATTACTTGCTGGTAATTCTGATAGAACCAGCAAATGTTACGGTAGTTTATTCTATTTTATTCCTAGGAAACAAAACCAGCATGAATTTTGACTTGGGATAATTTTGTTTCTGCTTCAGAAAATCAGTTCAAGAAAATTACTGAAGATGGGTTAAGTATAATAATAGAAATTTTTAGGAAAATTCTTGTGTATACAAGCATATACATATCAGCATATTGTATATAATGCTGAATGTATTACTAGAATACGGCCATAAAAAATCAACATAAAGTCTCATTATTTAAATTTTATTTAATTAGAAGCATTGATGATAGTATATCCTTATATAGTAAATGACATGAAATAAATGTTTGAAATCAACATAAGATAATCATATAACTTATTAATTTCATTCAGCTAAATAGCGTTACTAATTCTGATTTAATGAAAAGAACTAAAATTAGAGAAAACTAGTGAAACTACAATTTTTGTTTTACTTTTCATACATGAATATGTTACAGTGAAAAGACGAAATCAATCAAAACCTCAATTAACTAAGGAAAAAAACGTTCTACCTGAGAGCTCCAGTTAAAATACGTTTTAACTGATTCATTCCCGTTAGAACGCGTTACAACTTAGAGCGCTAGGAAAACCCCGTTATATTCGGGTTTTGACTGGTGTGTTAAATAATGTTATTCGTATCTATAACAAATTATTCATATAAATCAGTTAAAACGCATTGTAATTTAGAGCGCTAGTACTACTAGTAAATATATATGTTACAGTGACATTCTGAAATCAGTCAAAACCCGAATTATCGAGGGAGAACGCATTCTAACTGAGAGCTCCAGTTAAAACGCCTTTTAAATGACATATTCCAGTTAGAACACGTTCTAACTTAGAGCTCTAGGTAAAATCCGTTTTGCCTGTTAATTAGGGTTTTGACTGATTTCGGGTTTTCACTGTAATATATATAAAATGATACACCCAGTTATATATTAAAAATGTAGAAAACAATATATCGATAAATTGTTTTTCATTATTCGTAGATCATCTGTACAATTTTATTAACCTTTACAATTGTTTTCTTATCAGTAAATTTCGTACATTTTGCATACCGGATGCAGCAGAAGATTCCCCATAAAAAGCTGTAAATCAATTACAAAAATATATAGTATGCATGTGCATTCGAAATTGAAATGTTTAAACATGTAATCAAAGCCGTACTTTTTTTGTTTCGTTTGTTTTGCAATTGAACATAGTATTTATTTTAAACAAAGCGTATAAAATAAGTGTTTTAAATACGCCTGAAGTGTTTATTTTAAGTAAAGAAAATTTTAAATATGAAACGTTATGAAATATAACTTAACCAGAGGGCCCGGCCCGTGCGAAGATTTCGCACTGAAATCTAATATTTTTTAGGTACTTCTCTATTAACCCGCTTTTTATAACAAAAAACTACCGACAAACTGTAAGATTAAACGCCAAAAATGCAGTCCCATTTACTTGATGTCAGAATCATTATGCGTGTTTGTTACGTCATCTAGTGGTATTACATTCGACATTTGCGTGTATTTTTCATTATGTTTTACTGATTTAGTAGTTATTTTATTAATTAAAATAACAATTGTGTCCTTAAATTCTTATATTTTATTTATTTTTTGATACTGATTAAACGACTGATTATGTTTCAGGGCTATTTTTAATAAAATATTAAACGCTTGATGGTGAAATTAATACCAATTGTCCATAAAAATCCGCGGATGTCAAAACTGGTAATAGAATTTTGAAATTGGAATTAGTTTTCGAGATATTAATTTTTTTCTAATTTTAATGACATTTCTGTAATGATGGCAACTAATTACTTAGTTTTTTTGTAACAAAAAAGGGAAAAAAATCAAAAAGGATCCCTATAGGGATTATTGATTTCTTTTTATTAGTCATTTTCAAATTGAAATTGAATTTATCTTTTATTTCAATTGATAATGAAAACAAGATTGTGATTAAATTATGTTTTTCCGGAAAATTTGAAAAAAAAAATCACATTTCTATCGTCAGGATTCAATCGTCTGTCAGCATTTAATTTAATTTATAAACTGAAAATATTTTGAATAAATTCGTCCAAATGACGTCATTTATGTAAATACGTCATTTATGTTTATACAATTTGTTTAATATAAAGAAGCCATTTATCTATTTTTATGTACAAAAAGAGGTAAATTGAAAGACAATTATAAATAAATTGTATATATACATATAAATACATGTATAAACAAGCATAAAATTTCGGTGCTTTTCCAGTATATGGGGCCTTGACGAAACAGAGAAAATAGCCTTGGCGGAAAAGGAAATTTGGCAACATACTTTCTGCCAACCTATTCACTTTGTCATTTCGTATACAGAAGCATTTTTCAATATTTATACAATTTGTTTAGCGTAAAATGTCATTTATCCTATTTTATATATAATCAGAAGTAATTTGTATAGAAAAAACAATAATAATATACGTATAATTAAAATACGCATATAAACAAAAACAATCGTCGAATTTGTTTCCATGGCTGTTTATGTCATTTGGCACGAAATCTCACTTTCTGATGCCCGAATTGCGCCAAGCTTTTTAAAAAAGCGTCAAGACCCCTATAATAGAAAAGAACCAACAGTTCATTGGGTTTGCTTTCATAACTTTTGGCAACAAATGTATGTATATTAACGAATCTATCCCTTTTTGAAACTCGAATTACGACAAACCTAAAAGCAAAGGATCCTATACTGGTTAAGTACCCGATTTTCTTATGGACAATATTCAAGTGACATAACATGGTGTAAAATTATCGCGGATAGCAAATTTGTTTAAATATCTCATCAATTGATGCCGAATGAATGCAGGCATGCATGCACAAAATATTTAATTAATTTTGTATGATAAATAATTATTAGAAATTTCGTATATACATATTAATTAAAATAAATAATTTACATATTTAAAATAACATGAAAATATGCATGATGGTGCACTAAAACAGAGAGAAAATTAAAATCTGTTACTGAAAATGTCTATAACATAGTACTTTTCAATACCGTGGTTCTTAATGTTATTCACAAGCAGATGGAATTTTTCTCATCCGTAAACGCAAAGGAAGAATAGAATACAGACCGTTGTTATAAAAGTCCGAAAGGTAGCCACAATTTAAACCTAACCATTTTATACAAGCTGGTTTTCAAGGTGTGTAATTGGAGCGTAGCTCGCAGGGGGTAGGCCCCCTAGTATATATATATATATATATATATATATATATATATATATATATATATGACCTATGTCATACGATAACGCCCGTAATTATGAATCGATTTTGATGAAACTAATTGTGTGTATTAAGGTCACTAATGTCTCGACCGAGTTCGTTGGCCAGCTTGGTCCGCCATCTTGTTTCAAGATGGAGGCCATTTAAAGATGTAAAATAACATAAAATCTAAAATAAATATAAAAAAAAATTAAAAATTCAAATTTACGTGTTAGGCTTTGATACAAGGATTCCAGAGCTTTTTTTGGTTTACCTCTATCTTAAAAAATGGCTGAGATAGAGCAGTTTGAAATTCTAGGGTGGCTGACATTTTGAAACAAAACAGCACATTAACGCGATTACTCGCAAATTATTTTCTTTCATTGTTGTAATAATTTTCCCAATCATACGCATAAAACTATATATTCATATCCGTTAACGCCAAAATTGGCGACATTGGCGACAAAATTGGCAAAATTGGGCGACATTTGGCGAAATATCGCCAAATTTGGCGATCAAAATAAGTCTTCATAAATGAAGCCAATTTGGCTATTGCTCAATAATTTGGCGAATTTCTTATTCAAATTCAGTATTAACGAATCTTTTGTAAACATTTTTTTTGCATTTTAGCTTGCTGTTTTCGTGTAACATTAGCTAAAATTTTAAAACGAAGATATAGGAAAGCTACCTTTTCCTCCCGGTACAGGCCGGAAGGACATTTTTGTTATGAAAAGTGGTCGACGGGATAATAGAGAAGTATAATTTTTTATCAATATGTAATATTTATTAGATGCAGGTTTAAACTTCTAAAGAAAAAGCAAGGATAAAAATATCTGCAAACAACATTTAGTTGTTAGTCCATCCGTATCATCTAATCATCATCATCAGCCGTATCATCAAGTTCGTAACATCTAATTTATTCCATCAAAGTTAGACTAAAAACTGATCCAAGATTGCTAAAGGCACGCGCGAGAAAAAAAAAATTAACAATCGTATTTTGACTGCATTAGAGGATGACGTCATCCGCTTCGGGAAAACCATGAGACTTAGAAATATCAATCTAAACATTTCAATTTCAATTTCGCTTTTTAATCATAAACATAAAATAAACCCGTGCAGTGTTTTTTATAATAATTGCTGAGAATCATATAATGCGGTATTTTATTTTTTTGGCAACAATAATTTCAGGAAAACCTTTCATTTCTTTCATGAAAACAATGCCGATTTAATTTTTTAATTTTAGCAACTTTTAATCAAAAACATATTTTAACGAATTGTTAAGTGGGCTATGTCAGAAGCCTGTTCTAAAACCTTTCATATGGTATCTCATTCGTTGTTCTGCGTTTCATATTTTCTGAGTAAAAGGGATGTTGACAGGAGAAATAATATATAAGGATGGAGAAAATTGGAAATAAATATTAACTTTATCTTATTTTGAGTAATAAAGAAACAAAAATGTAGATTTAATAGGATTTTTAAATTAATGTGATATAAAGTATTCGAACATATTTGTATTCCAAATTATGTTACTGAGAATATATATTTGCGTAAAAAGTTAATATTAATCTAACGTAAGATTTTTGCTTAGCCTTTTATTGCTCCCTTACTTTAGAATACAAATTTATAAAAATAGAAAAATTTGATTTTTTGTAAACTGTCGTAAATTTAAAACGTATTAAGAATGCTTACGGTTTATTAAAGTTCTTTTTTTTAATTACGCTTCTTCTAATTAAAAATTACAGCTAAAAATTCAGATGACGTGTTATCTGTATTAAAAAATAATTATTAATGGTGAACAAAAAACAGATTTTGCCTTCCTATCCGCATCTAAGTTCGAGAACGAGATATTAAGGAGGCGTGACATTCATCAATTAATAACTTTACATACACAGTACATATAGAAGTGTGAAAATTTGATAAGTTGTCAAGAAAGAGGAAGAATATGTATATATTAAATTTTATATTAATCAAATAATTATGTATTGGTGTTTTATGTATTACTTTTACTCCCATAGCACCGCAATGTATCAAGGAATATATATTTTTTATCAATGCCATAGTGTCTCAATATACTTCAGAAAACATAATACTTAAGGTCAATTTTACGACCTACATTTACTGCCAGGATAAAAGGTCTGAGAACGGGAGATACAGTCCGAAACAATGATAAAATATGGAGGGCCTAATCGCCATCCAGCAGTAAAAGATCGTGTGGCCGTACCCGACCTTCGGTAAACATTCCTGCGGTTTTGGAATGAAATTAACATATATAACATACAGTCGAACTCGCTTATAGCGAGCGCAAAAGGACCGTGATATTTGCTCCATTTATAACCATGTGCTCGTAAAAAACGGGTTCGTAAAAAAAAAAAAAAAAAAAAAAAGCATGCATACTTATTTTATTATATATACTGTATTTATTTTTTTATTTCTGTACAATAT
This sequence comes from Maratus michaelseni, assembly GCA_963931845.1. NCBI lineage: Eukaryota > Metazoa > Arthropoda > Arachnida > Araneae > Salticidae > Maratus > Maratus michaelseni. Next base: position 64,080,900 of record OZ007593.1, read on the forward strand.
AAAAGAAGTTGGTTAATTTGCTTTGAACTGTTTTATTCTCTCTTTCTTGAGTTATAGTTCTTCGGAGAAGACTCGGGGCCTGAAAAAATCATCATTTGCGCACTTACCTTCGAAAAAGTTTGAAGTTTTTCTGCGCACTCAAAGCCGTTGAGTATGTTGCGGGCTGTTCAGCTTGAAATTCTTCACATTCGTCGTTATCATCGTCACTTTCATCATGTTTTTCATCTTCTTTAGCTTGAATTTCAGCTAGAATGTCCTCGGGAGTAGGTATCTCGGAAGTGATAACATTGGCGTCAACAGATACAAATTTGTCAAATTCTTCTCTACTCATTTCCAAATTTTTCAAGTTATCTACTTCTTCTTCCTCAGAGATTTGCCCCTCTTGAGAAATGTCCAATCCAGCCTTAGGATGCCATTGATAATGCATGCTGATGCAATTGCATCAGCGGGGACGCATGGGAAAACGTTAACGTTTTCCCATGTACCGCTCATTTAACGTTATCGCTTCCAGTATGTTTACATTAGAATTTGAGGTTGTTCCTATTTTTTCTCTTCTATCGAGAAACATCAAAATCAAGTGCTTACGAAAATTTGATTTAAAACTTCTAATGACTCCTTGGTATATAGGTTGGATAACACTTGTAGAATTCGGTGGTAAAAATTCAATCCTCATGTTTGTAAGTCCAGTGAATTCGGGATGCGCGGAACAATTATCAGTTAAAAGGAGACTTTTATGCTTTTCTTTCTTTAGTTGGCTCTCCCATTTTGAAATGAATTTTGTGAAAATGTCCACAGTCATCCAGGCATTCCTGCTCTGGTCATAAACAGCAGGAAGCTTTTTTTTAAATGCTTAAAACACCTAGGGTTTTTGGACTTGCCAATAACCAACAGTTTCTTCTTGTCAGTGCCTTCTTGTGAGTGTTTTAAAATGTTTGAAATAAGTCGGGTGTGTGTTGATATTTTTTCTCCCATGTAAAACTAAAATTAATTAATTAAATTTAGCTAATGAATTAATATTTGAATAAAAAACTGTATTAACATCAAGTGTCATCCACTACAAGTTTAAAAAAATGTATTTAAACTTGAGTGGATGAATAAAAAGTATTCTATTAACGATTGAAAATTTGAACAAGATATATAAATATATATAGGGAAAGTGTGACATAATAGTAGGAATTGAAAAAAGTATTATTTTCAGTTACGTATTAATTAAAACAATTAATTGCAAATAAAGTACTGGGATTTTTAAAACTTCATTATCATTATAAAGAATTTATGAATACTTGACTAGATTTACAGTTACATAAAAGCAAAAGTTCTCTGGTGCAATGCATTCTGCTTATGTGTTTAGGGAAGGAAGGCAATTCATGAAATCATTTAGTATATCATTTGCAAAATTTTAAGGAAATTAATTTCAAATGTATCAGCTAGAAACTATTAGAGGAAATTACTTTCACGAGGGAAATATGCATTGTTATCTTAGTTTGATCTGACATTTTCCTGCGTAAATATAATTATCATTCTCCTTTCCACTACCTCATTTCCTGTGTTTTCATGCGAACATTTCAATGGATTCAATAGCCTCTATATATTCATGTAAAAAAAGAACCCTTTTTTCAGTTGAAATGCTTGGTACAAAATAAATATTCATTTTATCTATATTAGAAAAATTATTTATGGGAATACAAAGAGTATATTATTTTGAAAAAAATATATTTTTTTCACTGTTTACATTCCTTTGATGTACTTTAGTTACGATAAGTGAATATCACGCGACGGAAATTGAATTGATCATTCCAAGAACCACATAACTTGTCAGAAATTAAAAAAAAAATGCATTATTGACAAGTAAACAAATTTTTAGGGGTTTTTTTGAGGGGGGGGGTTGATTACAGAGTTTGGACTTCAAAGTTTGTAAATATTGAATGGGTTTTATAATTTATGCATAATAAAAAGAAGAATAACAGAAACACTGTTCCTGACTTATGTTGTTTTAGCAAGAAACAAGTTAGGTGGTATTTAATTTGAGCCAAACAGTCATAATAAACATATTTTTAATAAAAACTAATGTCGATACGGGAACAGATTTATGTTTTTATATGATATTGTAATGTAATATGATATCCTAATATAATATTTTATTGCATGCAAAAACCACTTAAGTTGCTGACTTTATGTCGTTTAAGTATTGGACAAAAATTAGAAGTTAATGTTTAAAGAGGATGGAATACACTGACTTATCTGGTCAATACCTAGATCATGACTCTACCTTTAAGGAAGTTTTTGCAACAAAAAAAGTATATTTGTAAAAAACTTGACTCGTGTAGTTTTTGGAATGACCGATTCAATTATATTAAAATAATAAGATTTTTCCTATGTTATATCTGTTATAATAAAATATATGGACTCATTACGTTCAAATATTAAAGTATATAACACGAATTAATACATTTGAAATAAACTAAACCTTTAGTCAATGACGGTTTAATAATTTAACTAGGATGCATAATCTAATATCTAAGAAATTTGATTTATGAATACCTGCAGAACAATAAAGAAAGAGTGCACAAAAAAAATTACAAATCATTATAATGTTATAGGAATACTCCGTTATGTGACCAACACATCATTCCTCGTTCCACCACTGATTTTGTATTTGCATCAAAAAGTGTGATGCTTTTATGATACCTTTGTAGTTATCCGTCACATTATGAAGTCATTACTAAAATCTTTAATCATTATCTGACGGAAAAGGCGCGTAAACTTAAAATATCAGTTTTGTGAAACGTTGCAAACAAAGTTTAATTCTAAATGCAGTAAGTGAAACTAAATTGAAAAATAATATATAACATGATTCATAATAGTATTCTTAATTCTTCGAAGCTGATGGTTGTTCATTTCCAAGGTATTGATTCCAATATCGGAAACAATCGAAAGATCTATAATAGAATTCTGACATGATTTATATGATTAAGATCAGGGCATGAAATTTCAGTTGAAAAGGTACTAGCCAGACTAAAATTTTTGCTCGCACCACACCTGCCCAGAAAATGAACTGTTTATGACAAACTGAATTGAAATTGACCATTGTTAGAAGGAGCTGTCTGTTAAATCCAGAATATTTTACATTCATAAAAAATATGAAAAAAAAATTTAAATGCTAAAAATTTGGGAGAAAGTGAATAATTTTTACCGTGTTTCAAGCAGCTGAGCTTAGGTGGCGAAACCTTATTCACTTCGCGCAGGAATGAAAAGCGATAAGATTTGGCATCGAAAAGCGAAAAAAGTAGCCTTGGCGCTTGCGCAGTGCGAAAGCGGGGGAACGAATGCAGACAGGGGAAGTTCGTTCCCCTGTGTGTGGAAAGAAATGGAAGTCGGTGACGACGCATTTTTTCTTCTTTTGGAAGATAAATGCCGTCGCTTGATTTTAAAACACTTCCGCATGTCGCTAGGTTGGGTCGCGATATTCTGAGCGTATACAGTTTCATTTGAAGCACAAGATTAAAAAAAAGACGAAACTTACTCGCCAACCTTAAATATATGCTTGCCAATGGCGAGCTGGCGAGTGGAAATTTCGTGCCCTGATTTAGATCTTTAAAAACGGCTATTCCGTTGAAAATTTAAATTAAATTATTCTTAAATATTCTTAATCAAAATCTTATTAGAAAAAGTATATTGCTGAAAATATTAAAAAAAAGAATAAAAAAAAATCACGGTTGTAGCTGCTGAATATTTCTAAAACATAAGAATTTTTTTTTTAATTAAACTGTTTTGTTAAATAATTTGCGAATGTTTTACTAGCAGTGCACCAGTACGAATTTGATATAATGGGTTTTATATGTAATTAATATTTGCATTCTCAATAACAGAAAACGCCCTGAACATGTTTCTTAGACAAATGCGTGATTTCTATTAGTTAAAAGGGTTATTTCTAGTTTTCCAATTCAAGTTAGATATTTTAAGCAAGAAAACAAATATCTAGAAGCTTTTGCAATTGAAATGTCTTATTTAAAATTCGTTTATGAATGTCATTTTAATTTTGAGCTTTTTCAAAATATAGCATGATTTATGAGGCGTGATAAAGAAATGCTGATTACTTGTATGGATAGCAATTATTTCTACTGATGTTCTTATAATATTTTTAACTAATAATAACTATAAATAAATATTAATATCAAAATTTTACAACTAATCGTCCACAGTTTTAAAACATTACTTGGGTTTAATTAAATGATAAAAATCATAGTCTTGTTCAGTGGAAAAATATGATACATATATTGTTTTAAAACCATGATTGATTAGCTTTTCATAAGCTGAAGAATTAGAATATGCTGGAAGTGTTTATTAAATTACACATGATGCTCCATTTCATACAGTTCAAATCTATCACAGGGTATTTTTAAAACTAAATTTAAGAACGAATTATAAGCACATAACTGCAAATAACGTATCAGAGATGCAGAATCAGGTAGAAATCTCTGACACGCGAATATTAAGAAATACCCACCACACTTCAAAGAAAGCATTGTGAAATTCTATAATATGTGGGAAGATCATGTTGAAGGTTGAAAAAATCAATTTTTCCAAAAAGTTAGAATGTATACATTGAAATGTTACAATTCTACTACGAAAAGAATTTTACAAAAATTCCAATTCGAACAGAAGTTATCACTAAAAATGTCACTAAAAACATATGCTATTATGCTATAAAGCTAACTTTGAAGCCCTTTTTCTGAAAATTGTGTTTGTTGGCATTGCGTTCAATCTCATTTAAAAACTAATTAACATACAGCCTTTAAATTTTGTGTAGAATTAACTTTCATGTATAGTTTTATGCTGAACTTAAATTTAACGTGATTTTTGTCATATATAATTTTATATTGAAAAATTATATCTAAACGTTCTGGTAAATTTAATGAATATCATTATAAAAGACATTAATTATGCTAATAAATTTTTATTTACTTTTAAATTTAGGTTCAGTATAAAATAAATTAATATAAGTGAAAATAAATGAAATATTAAATTTGCATCTGAGGTAGAAATTTTTAAATATTGCGTGCAAAATTCATATTTTATTATTTTTGTTTTAAAAAAGCCATTTTGTCGTTATCATTTAATTAATTAATATTGCTAAATATATATAATTTGAATGTATTTTTTTTTAAATACAAGAATATGTGAAATTATGGAAAATAATATTGTATTTCATTCATTGGTTTTAAAACTACAGAGTTGTAGTACTTGTTTAATTATTGTCATATTTAGACTGCTTAACGTGATCACCCGCATTAACCTTATGCATATTTAGTACAAGTTTTCTCATAATTATAATACAAATTTATTTTTCACCTTACATTTTATTTGTTCCGATTAATGCTGAATATTTCGAATTTTCTTCGAGTAAAAGACTACAATTTTTAATTAAAATCCTTAAAATTTTATTATTTACAGTTTAATGATATTTGTCATTGAATTCCCTAGGATATAAATGGTTAATTTTATATTCTTATAAATATAAATTTATCTGTTTTAGTTTACTTATATAACATGCACTAAAAATTTCAATTCCCCAATTTAAAAAAAAAATCTCAAAATAAATAAACCTTTATGGCTTAATTTCCGAGAATATGATTGCTATTATACGCTCTAAATAGAGACTATCCTTTTTAAACAAAACATCAAAATGTTTTCTAAAGTTTGTTTTTCTTTATGTGCGACCTGTTTAAGCCTGGAAAAATATATATGATGCTATAAACGACGTTTTATGAGATACATTTTCATTTAAACAGCAGCAAAGTGTGGTTTTATGAGAAGAATAAATAAAATCTGGAAGTACAGAGTAGTTATTTGAAATTTGTCATAAACCACAAAGATTAATAAAATAACTAAATACTTTTGTGGAAACCTTAGATAATGTAAATAAAGTAAAATGTAAAGAAGCACATTTATATTTAAATTTTAAATTTTAAAATGAAAGGAAATTATTATTAACTTTTATAAGTAAACAAGAAAAATACTGTAACAAATCTTAATATTTTACGAAATGAAAAAAAAAACATCCTTTTAGCTATATTTATGTTTTTATATGTATGAATAATTGTATGAGATTATTTCCGCTGCATTGGACCTTGGAATTTATCTGTTTAATGCAGATATTATTTATAGACAGGTTCCATTTACACTGGTTTCACTATATTTATTTTAAAAAAATAGTAAATCTATGAGTTGCAAAATAACCGTGCCCGGATTTCGAACCTTATGAGGGATCTTATTAAGGACCACTTAGCTGAAGCTACCAATTCTCTGCCAACTGAGGTATCCCGGACGAATTTGGAGGACTTAATTCACCCCGATAACCTTACTTATTATAGTATCTGGTCTGATATCTAAATCAGCTCAACAATATAAATCACAGGTAATACAACTCCAGTAAACGTTGGATATGTAATTACACTAGATTACTTTTAGTACAGTTATTCTAATTTATACAGAAATCATATGAGTAATACTTTACAAATAATATGATTTATTTATCAATTAGAATGTTAGAGCATTAAAATTAATCTAGTGAAATCAATTGATATAATTTTATGTGGTTCTTTAAAATAAAAATTTACCTCCACAAAAAGCACATTTAATTATCATTTATAAGTGTTAAACGAATTTGTGACATTTTATTTTACGTGATGATAAAAATTATAATCATTAAACAAACGTGACAAAGGACTTTTCTTAATTTAGTTTTTTTTCCCTTGTGAATAAACAAGAAAAAAAAGCCTTCTTTTTAAATTGTTTTTATAAATGTAATCCAAAATTGATTTATGTTCGAAAGAAATAAACGTTTAAAGAAGAATGAAAATGCAATTACTGAAAAAAATTTGATATGTCAAATTCGGAAAACAATAAATGTGGTACTTTTACTCATACATTGAAAGGTTATAACATATCTTATTTCTCGTAGAGCTATCTTTATATTTCTGAATAATCGTAATATATACCTTTCGTCACGTCGGACCGCTGAACGATTTGCGTTTAATGCAGTACTTATTTGTAGATATGTCTTCAGGTTTCATTGTATTTACTTAATAAAATTAAATAAACAACTTGGTAATTTTTTTAAATAGTTTTTTCATATTTTATATAATAAAAAATTAAATTCCAAGACAAGCAATTTTATTTATCATTTATAAATGTTAAACAAATTTTTGTGATGTTAAAATTTCTATTTATTAAAAAAAAATTTACAAAAAAACTGTTTCTTAATTTAGTAATACTATTTTTTTCAGTGACTAAACAAAAAAAAAAATAAAGACTTCTTTTAAAATTCTTTTGAAAAAGTTATCCAAAATTAATTTCCTTTAAAAAGATGTAATCGTTCAAAAAAATAAAAAATGCATTGACTGAAGAAGAATTGACATATCAAACACAGAAAAAAAGGAATTGGTAACTTTCCACATACACATTAAAGGGTCATCTCTTATTGTTCGTAGAGAAAAACCTGTATCCTTATAATATGTAGGTATAATGTATAACGCGAGTAGTATCTCAAATTGCATGTTCGGTATTCAAGCACAAAAACGCTTGGAGACGCTTTTGCATTTTAAGGATACAGGTGTTTACGTTTTAATATTGATCTAATGATCGTTTAATTTGTTTATTCGGATCAAAGAAATGCTATTGTGAATGTAAATTACAACAAGTTGGAAGTTGTACGTCAAACGTGACAAGCGATGTGCGTTCGTACTATAGATAGTTATATAAATATTCAGGTCTTGATGATTTTAAATTCTATGAAATGAATTATATCGTCTGTATATATAATTAATTCTTCAATAAAATAAGTATTTCTGTCGCTTGACGAGTAAACCTCGGAAGCTCCTATAACAAGAAAGCACCGATTGATTTTAAAATAATTTCTTAATAAATATTTTTATTAATATCGTCTAAAGTTTTGATTCGAATTTCATAAAATTTCAAATTGTCTCAACAAAATTCTGCAAAGATAATACAGAGTGTCTCAGCACGAGAACACGCGCACACCATTAGCGCAGGTAGCGGTGTGGAGGGGTGTGCGAGGTAACACTACCAACACGCTAGAAAACCACACGAGACACTTCAGTGCTAAGGAGAACGAAGTGAAATGAAGTTTTGCATCATGGTGCTATGTGCAGATAAACGCGCGTTTATTATTGAACATTAATTCCGAACGTCTTCGTACAAAGCAGTCAAAGAACGATATGAAAACAAGTTTCCAGACTCGGTGGTGCCGAATAAAATCATAATTAAGCGAATCGTGGACCATTTTCAAACAGAATGGACTGTGGAACTGAAAATAAAGAACCGTCTGTCGTTTGTCCTAACTGACCACAAAATGAAGGAAATTGAGACAAAAATTCGAGAAACCGGCCACGTCAGTAAGAAAATTAGCAGATGAACGTTTCGTTTGGTTTTAGCCGCTAGTGCGTATACAGCCAAAGACAATCTGTCATTTCTCCAAGTATTGTTTTGGGATCGGCTAATTACAAAAGGAATATGGCCGCAACGCAGTCCAGACCTGTCACCGCCCAATTTCTTCTTGTGGGGCTATTTGAAAAATCACGTGTTCCCTGAACCGGTAGCCTCGATTACAGAACTGAAAACTCGCATTACGGAAGAGATAAACGCTATCACACTAAACTCATTACAGAATGTGTCTCAAAATCTCCTCAAGCGGGCCCAGATATGTAAAGATGAAGACGGCGGCCACTTTCAACACCTTTTGTAGTCGTTTAAGCACTTCTGTAAAATAAAAATTATTGTTTGTACATTGTTCTTTTTCAGGGGTTGCAAAATAAATGAGACACTCTTAAATAAGACACTCTTAAATAAGACACTCTTAATCTTAAATTTCAAACCATTTGGTTGGGTAGTTTTTGCGCGGTTATATGAGGACAGACGAACGGACAGACATATAGACGGACAGACAGGCGGACCAGACTATACTATATATGTACTATACATATATCTTTTATAACTTAAGATATACGTTACATGTTCTACTCTATTTATAATGTAAAAATTTGCAATATACTAATTATGAAGCCGTTATTTTTTTACAATTAAAATCCTATAAATTTCACATTAATAAACTAAAAGAAAAACAAATCACAGTAAATTAATCTGTGAATTTGAAAAAAAATCCAATTGCAGTAAAAATCCATTTTTTTTTTCAAATCATATTATTTTTGTTGAAAATTGTAAATAATAAATCACGCATAAACATTTTCCTGTAAATTTGTAGCAAAAGAAATTGATACATTTATCTTCAGAATAATATGTTGTATTTTTTCGGGTTTAAATTACAGTGTATACTGGTATATGAGTACTCTAATAAAGTTGAAATTATTTTACCATTCATTTATTCGTGCAAAAGTCATTAGTTTGAACAAAATATTATTCTAAGTAGTTTGTAAACTGATAATTAATTACATGATAATTCATTTTATATAAAACACATTTTGGCCTCTTCATCTTCTAACTCACACAGATACAATTGTAATTTTCTCGGGTTTAAATTGCAGACTATACTGATATATAAATTATTTAAATACAAAGCTCAGATTTTTCTCGCCAAGACTTTACTCATTCATAAAATCATTGATTTGACCAATCAATTCTAATTTGTTTGTAAGATAAAATGCATGGTAAAATATTGCATGAAAATTGATTTGACGCTCCACCTTCAAATTCAAACCGATTGTGTTGCATTTTTTCGATTTTAAATTGCAGTGTATGATGATATATGAGTGCTCGAATAAAGCTGATTTTTTTTTATTCGTTTGAACTAGAAATTATAAATATTTTGTAAGCTGATGACATGATGAATAAGTTTAGATGAAAACGTTTTTAGCTCTTCATCTTCTAACTCACGTGGCTTCTGTTGTATTTTTCTGTTATTTAAATTACAGTGTAAACAGATATAAATACATAAAAAAGCAGAGATTTTATCATTATTCCTTTACTCGTGTAAAAATGATTCATTTGATTAAAAAAAAATAATTATTTTTTAAGCTAATACTATGTAAAATAATTTTAGATAAAAACCTGTTTCTGACTTTTCACATTCTAACTCACACGGGTTCTTTTTCCTTCTCGTTTAAACTACAGGGTAGAGAGATATATACTCACTTTAACAAAGTTGACATTTTTTTACTATCCTTACTCTTGCAAAAATGATCCATTTGAGTTAAAAATTAGAATTAATTTGTATGATGATAGACATGATAAACACTTTTATAAAACACTTTTTCAGCTTCGCCTTCAATTTACACAGATTATGTCGCTTTATATCAGGTTTAAATTACTGATACATAATTACGTTTCTAAATATAAAGCTTAGATCATTTTCACCATATCTTTACTCGTACAAAAGTGATTCATTTGAACTAAAAGTTATAATTGATAAGTCAATGACATGATAAATATTTTTTTATAAATATTTGTCTGACACTTTACCGTCAAACTCACCACACATATTCTGTTGTAATGTTTTCGGGTATAAATTACAAAGTAGACTGATGTACAATTACTCTAAAAAAGCTTCGATTTTTTCCCCCATTTCTTTACTGGTGCAAAAATTATTCATTTAAAATTAGAATTAAAATGTTTTATAAGCTGACGGCACGATAAATAATTTTATACCAAAAATAATAGTTTGACACTTCAGCTTCAAACGCATACATATAATCTGTTGCATTTCATTGTTAAAATTACAGTGTAGGCTGATTTATAAGAGCTCTGATAAAGGTTCAATTGTTTTTCACCATTCCTTTACTCGTGGAAAAATGATTCGTTTAAGCTAAAATTGTAATTAGCTTGTAATATGATGATTCGATAAATAAATATTTGACGCTTCAGCTTCAAACTTACTGCGAAAACTGGGGACTGTTTTGTATTCTGTCAAGAGTTCGGAGAGGTTCTGCAGCCGGTTGATTCACTGTCACTTCTTGTCACACTCTCCCACATGTCACTTCTTGTTCCAAAAACTATTATTTCCTATGTTCCTGTTAATTACATATATTTTTTATTAAAAGTGAACATAATCTTACAAATTTAAATGCAAAATTGTCTTTGACTGGAAACAAAACATTTAAATAGTTATAATAATCATAAGGTTAATTTTCATTCATGGTTTATGCATATTTTTGCCGCTGTTTGTTCAGAATATCGAAAAGTAATCGATGTATATGTTCATGTATGTTCATTTGTATCTGTTAGTCTTTTTTATTTGGAAAAATTAATTAATTAAAATATAGTGATTTCGATGAAGCGCCCGGAAATTCCATACTCTAAATTTAAATGTTTATGTCTTTATTCATAGAAATCTATTTCTGTGAACATTTGCATTTTAATGACGCTTGAAATATAAATTTACGAGTTCAGAGAAATTTGAATTGAATTTCCTCTAACAAGATTAATTTCATCACTTCTATCCGCTTCGCTTTATTGCCTCTTAATGAGCAATTATTTGGAGGATTAATGATAAGCAGGGGAATAAATTATATCTATGAACAGAAATGATATAAATATGGATACTAAATTCATTTCAAATTATTAAATTGAATACAATTTAATTAATTAAATATATTTAAAACATTTTTTATATTATTTACATGAAATCTAAAATAAAAAGACTTTTTTAGTTCATATTATACATTGACAATTTGGTTATTTTTTATTATGCAGAATATTTATCACTTTGTTTCAAAATTACAGATTTAATTTTACGCATTATATTTTGTTAATATGTTAGAATAATGTCAAGTGTTACAATTTAAGTATTGGTTCTCAAAGAAGTATATTTAAATATAATATATACATGTATGTATATACACTCATATATATACACATACGTATACATACATATATATATGCAGTTACATGCATGAATATATATATATATATATTTATGTATGTACATATATCGCTGGCGCCCGGCTAACCGAAAAGTACCCAAAAAATAAAAGGAAAATAGCAAAATTATTATTTTTTAAGTTAAAAAAATATCCTATTTCTATGGTAGATTAAATAAGATCTAATGAAGGGGAATGTTGATAAATGTTTTCTCAAAGCTATATTTATTGTATAATTTTACATTTTCTTAAACTTCAGGCTATCATTTTTATGTTAACGCCTTTTGATTAAAATATGATTTTCCTAATATCTTTATAATTAAAAATAATTTTATTTAATTCAAATTATTTTTAAAAAAATCTCTAATACATTATTACTATAGGATTTTGAAAACTAGTGTGAATGTCGAAATTTTTAAGAAGATGCAGGTTTATAGTGTTGAAAAGAAAAAAAAAATACATTTAAGTCATTGAGAAATATTATAAATTTAGAGAATAACATAAATGGAAATAGTAAAGTTAAACACTATTTTTATTATTATTCTGAAAAGTTGTGGCTATTAAAAAAAATTTAAAATCTTTTAAAATTATTTTTTGCCGAAACATTGGTAAAATGATCCATCTTTACGTATTTTCTGACACTTAGAATATCTTTCATTTTTTTTAAATTGACAATAGCATACTGAAATAAATTTTATTTTAAACTTTGTTTATGCTGCAAAAATTAAATAAGCTAAATGTAATAAAAAAAAATATGTAGGATTTCAACGTTAATATTTCAATTGCTTTATGACGTCATGATCGTCATATTAAGTGACGCTTTAGTACTATTACTATTATCCTTGTTTCAAATACACGAGCTATAAATATTTTGGAACACGAGATCATCACTTTTAATATCTTCAAAATTGGAAAAGAGTCAGTTATATAATTTTTATCATCGAAGAAACGTCGAAGTGTGGAAGAGTCAATTATAGCACTGCTAGGCCTAATTGAACTATGTAACAATAAGAATATTATATGTTTTATATGAGAAGTGTAAGAAATTTTTAAGAAATAACCAACGAAGCGTTGCGGAATTGATCTCCTAGAGTGGTATTAAAGTTCTTTTTTTTTTAAGTCTAATTGTTCAATTAATTAAGTAAATTAACTTTTTACGCATCAACTTTTTACATTTTTGGGGGCTCGGATGCCGGAATAATTAAAAATAAAACGCCAGTATCAAAAGTTTTGTTACGATTTCGCAAGGTGAAACCGTAATCGCATTACTTCAAGTACAAATTTTGAAAGATAAACATGGGAACTCTAAATAAAGCTAAGAGAATTGATCTAATAAACCTCTGCGAAGAATGCGGAATTGAAGCACCAGAAAAACCGACAATACCCGTCCTAATAAAGCTGATCAAGATTTGGGAGAGTTACGAAGAAGAATTTATAAGAGATCGATTGGAAGTAGTGATATCAGCTAGAAAAGAGAAAACAGAAGAAGAAAGGAAAGAGAAGAAATTACAAGCAGAACTGGAAGAGAAGAAATTACATGCAGAGTTTGAACAAAATAGATTAAAATTGAAAATGAAAATGGAAATGAACGAGAGAAAATGGAAAGTAGAATTGGAGCAAAAAGACCACGAAAACGAAAGAGTTTTTGAAATTAAGAAAATGAAGATACAAGAAAATGCAAGGGAACACATTGAGGAAAACCCAAGGACAAATCCAGGTAAGCAATTTGAATTGCTTAGATTATTAACTAAATATGAAAGTTCAAATTATATTAGCTTATATTTAGCTATGTACGAACGGCAAATGGCGCAAATGGGCATTGATAAAAAAGAATGGGTAAATTATTTAATTAATATAATGCCGTTAGATGTGATAAATATAATTTCGAGGGAAAACGAACCTGAAATTCACGATTATGATTACATAAAAAATATTCTACTAAAACGCTACAAACTATCACCAGAAGAGTTTAGGCTAAAATTTTTCTCATCTAAAAAGGAGCCAACGGCTAATTGGCGCGATTTCGCTTATGAGATAAAGGTGTATTTTCAACAATGGATTGAAGGTCTTCAAGTAAATAACTTTGAAAATTTAGCGGAATTAATTGTTGTTAATCAAATCAGGCATAATTTACCTGCGGAAACGAAAACACATTTTGCAGAGGAATTACTAATAATAAAGAAAATTGATGACTTAGTTAATAAATTGGATATTTACGAAACGGCACGAAGGGTTTGCAATAAACAAACAGGAATACAAGCGGACATTTTGAGGATAGAGTGACTGATTACGCCAATTTGAAAAGACGCCAAGTTGATAATAGACACAATCTGAATTTATGCTTAATTGTTTGTGATATGTAAATAGTTATTTACTGTACTAGTCATGTTATTGCGCATGTTTTGAATTTTGAAGTTGTTGTGAAGCATGTTGGTGAATACTTTTAAAGTTTATACTTTGTTTTGAATGTTTCTGTCTCTGTCTTACTTCCCTACGGAGTCGACCGTGCTATGCCGTCTCTCTGCTGTTGGGATTTTCAGAGGGAAACCATCGGAGGACATGTCCAGGGGCAATGTTGTGTTTCTGCTCTGTGTTTGTTTTTGTCTAACATATTCCCTTTCAGGTAATCCATTACAGGAAGGAACTGTGACTGCCACTTTACGTTTGCACGTCTCTCGAGTTCTGGTGGAGCAAGTGCGTGTTCGGAAAACCTGACTTATGGCCGAAGACCTGGCTTCCCTTTGGGGTCTCCCAATAGCCCCGAAGCTGTTGGGGGCCGGGTCGTCCCCAAGTGTAACGTGGTGGCCTTTCAAGAGGATGTGAGCCATCGCAAAACGCAGTGGCCTCGGTCGTTCTTCTCTTGGATTCGGTCGGTATGGATGGCAGGTCACGGCACTCCCATGGCCGTAGATCACACAGGAACTCCCCTGGTCGTGCTCGTTAAAGGAACGGCGGGTGACGGGCACACTGAGACGCCTGGTTGCGCAGCTCAGTTTTGTATCATTTTATATTTTATACAATTATGCACTTCTGCAAATTTAGTATCTCGTAAATCCATTGGCCCATTGAATAATTTAAAATACTATTTCTAAAATCATATGCCTAATCATCTGATTAAAAAAAAATCTATATTCATGTTTATGAAAATTAAAAATTTGAATGATTTATGATATTGTAGATTTCATTTATAACTTACATTTGATGTTTAAGCGGTATTATATTTTATAACTCTTCATAATTCTAGTTTGAACAAAGAATTTCAACGAAAGAATGCTGCGCATAAAAGAAATGTAAGTACCCTAAGCAATACAACTATCATTTTGTGTCTTTAATTATCTTATTTTGTTTTATTTCCTTGAAATGCATTTATTCTCTTTTAGAACTCAATTTCTTTAATATAGTTATTACAATTCGAAATGTGAACTTCATCACTCTGAGCAGCGACATGCAAATTATTAATAATGAGACATAAAATTGCTGAATGATTCTTGAAGTTAAGTTCCAGTATAGTATCATAGCTTCTTTCATTAAACAGAAATTGTGCTAATAATTTTTTTCGCAAAACTACAAGTGACAGTGTTTTGAAAAAATTATTACTTTAAAAATATTCCTAATAACTAAATCATCATAGTTCATGACAGTGAAAAAAACAAAATTAATACATCACGCTTAAAATTGTTTTTACACAAAACCTTTCGAAGCAATTTCTACCTCTAGTGTCTCGGTTATAAATTGAGATTTTTTAATACACTGTTAAAATATTTCAACTGTGTTTAACCGACTTTTGATGCTGTTGTAGCTGCAAGGATTAGATAGTGATATCTTGTTCTAATATTTGGATATATGACTCGACCAGAGATCCAAATATTTGAAAAAAAAAATCCCAATTTTACGGGTTTTTCTATTGCAGTATCAAAAGTTGGTTCAACCCAGCACAAACTTTTTAACAGGGTACGATTTCATAAACGTAATAAGATGTGTCATAATACTTTGCATACTCTTTTGTAAGTTCCGAGATATGTTATTTGAAAGACTTTGGTAGTTGGAAAAAAAAGAACACAAAGCCATTCATTAGAGCTTTAATTTGTAGAAAAACATTTCAGACATAAATATGCATTCTTTCAATACATAAAATAACGAGCAGCATTCTTAATAATCGTGCATCATTCTTAATTACACATATTTATCAAGCATGCATTCGAATATATACAGGGTGCCCCAAATTTATCTTTACAACTTTGATCCTCCATAGAACTTAAACGAAATTAGATTAAAAAAAATATCTGTTTATTGTATAATGAAGAGCAAGTTCCAAAGTTTTATGTGATGCTAGAATATCTTCACATGATTACCTATGGTTACACGAACAACTTCGAAATGGTATTCAACCTCCTGCCATATACTTTGGAGCATATCCACAGGAATTGTAGCGATGTCCGAAGTAATCCTAGACATCCATATTTTGTTCGGAAATGCCTTTGGACTTGTATATCTGACTTCGTCTCTATGAACCATGCCACACCCTGGAACTTTTCCTGTGGTGTAGCCTTCACCAGTTATGGATCTAATTGGGTGGTACCTGAAAACAAAAACATTCTTTTTAGCACAAATAAAACTTTATGAGTTGCTGTAATACGCAGCCCACAGCCTAGTAATAAACTAATTTGGCACATTTCGGAACTTTTGCATAGAGATTTTCAGGTAACTGTAGGGGAACATCTAAATCGGTAAAGTTATTATAAGGTTACTTTTGACATTCGGAAATTCTTTTTTTTTTGTTAGCAACGTTTCATCTTATCATATCCAAATATTATTGAAGTTGACTTGTAACATATCAAACAATAAAGTAATGAAAAATATTGAAGTCAATTTGCATATATTGTTTTTTTAATTTGAAATTCTGCATATCCTGCAGAAAATAATCTATTTTGTTTCACATTAACAAGAATATAATTGTCTAGAATCACATGCATTTAATTTATTTATTTATTAATTTGGATATTTTTGAAAAAAATAATCACGATATTAGGAATATTATACATTTTTGATAAATAAAATATTAAAACATAATTATCTTTAATTATACTCATGTACTGTTAATAAAACTGCGAGTTCAGCTTTTTATCTAATGATGAATGTAAAACGAAGAATCACAGTAGATTTTAATTATGAAATTTACTTATTCAGCATTAATGAATTATTAATTTATTTATAAATATGTCGATTCTGCAGAATAAATTATGCTTTGTTTCTGATCACAAAATACCTCTTATTTTGGTTAATAAGTTGCTAGAATGACGCAAAAATGTAAATTTCCATTAGAACAAATTCGAAAACAGAAACACAGTTACGCGAGCAAAGTCCTATTTAATTGCAAATTAACAGGATTAAAGTAAATTTCGTATAAAGTGGACTTAAAAAAAAGAAAAATACTAAGTTTTTTTATAAAACTATTTCAATGAAACTGTTTTTTTTAATAATATTTAACGTTAAATTTTATTGTGTCTTGTGTATGTAAATTATCAATTGTTTTAGTTCCAAAGATAATTAAATATAGTACCAAAGTAAGATGTATAGCACCTTTTCAAATACTATCTACTTTATCTGATAAAATATTGTTATAATAGCATAATAAAATAAATTGATTTCATTCTGAATTATTAAGTGATTATTCCCGATAAAAACAAAGCCATATTTTGCTTTATGTGAAATGAGATCACATCAGGTAAAGAAGTGAGGTGTAACTGTTTTTGTTTACCACCGAATCTACTGTTAATAACATTTTGGAAGTAAGTTAATTTAGCACTGTTTGTTCTTAGAAAACAACTACTCTCATAAAATCTTTCGTATTGCTATATTCCATACAAACGGACGTTTTTATGTGTTTTTAGTGGTCTCCAGGAAATCATTTAAGGCAAGTCTTACAATGTGCTGAAAACCGCGGATATTTTATGATTGAAGAGAAACCCTTCAGTATTTCATTAACCGTACACACTGGGAATTTGCATGAACAAAAATAACGAAGACTGCAGGAAACTTGTTGTCCAAACTATTAATATTTAATATTGTTGATTGTGAGGGCAATTTCCCGAAAATTGATCTCGCAATTTATTGGTACAAAGTGTTTAACAAAAAATCGACAGCTACTATACTCTAACTAGAAATAAAATGGATTAACCCTCCTGTATTTTTCTCAGTCACCAGGTGTGAATCACGGAGCTATCAATGATGGAAATATCAGGGCATTGTGCAGCGCTCCCAAAGGCAAATACTGATTTCCGATAACCGCCGATACTTGCAGGAGTGTTTTATAATACCGGCACACTGCTTTCAGTCACTACCCCCCGATTCCCTTTTGAATAACAGATCAGTGATTCACGCCTCAATACTACTTTCTCTGAAGAAAGCAATGTTGTTTTTTTACTAACTTATGAGTGCAGTTACTATAACTCCCAAATTTATTTCAAACAAAGACTATTTTATATTGCAATTTTTTTCCAGAAAAAAAATATTCAAAGTGAAATTTTGGATGCCGTTAAGAAATATATTAAGTTGTTATTGTTAAATATTTTGACTAAATATTAGGTTATGTAACAGTTTAAACACCAGAACAACAGTATTTCTTGTATACCAAGAACTACCGGGGTGTGTCATAGCTGATCAATGGATTTTAGTTATATTGTTCTGGTTTTTATCGAAGATACAGACATGAAATAATGTTTGATGTTTAATAAAATGGTTTTTAAATAATAATTATTAAAATTTAGCTTCTAAAATATTATATGATATGAAATATAATAATGAGATACCATCAAAGAAAATTAAAACTTCTAATTTCAGGATAGATACTTTGAGATTTTGACAGCACGTTTGAAATGTAAAATAAGAAAATCTTTCAAATAATATACATTTAATTATAAATTTGAATTTCATAAAAAAATTATTACAGATTAAAAAGAGATCACAATTGAATAAAAAATTAAAAATCAGCTCAATGATTTTTTACTTATATTTTACGCTCGGTACTTCTAGGTATACAGACCTGTAGATTAAAAAGTACTCGTTGGAATTCAACTAAGTTCATGTTTGTTCAAAGGGACGATTAAGGCATTATATTTTATATTTAGGAAAAGTCAAGCAATTTCAAATTTTTGTTCTTAAAAACAACAGTGATATGAGCAAAAAATCAAAACGTGGTTCATACATGACCCGCCTCATTAATTCTAGTGTTAATGTAATATGCGATTTAAGGTACGCCGTTAATTTACATTTTATGCAGGGAGTACTGGTTAAATCTAGTTCTATACCACGTCTAAAATGACGATGAATGAAATATTTAGTTAGAGTATTTTCGTGATTTAAAAACTTGCTTTTGAAGAACCTTTTGAGTATTTATACAATATATTTGCGTGCAAAAGAAAAGAAAATTAAAAGATCATACACTTTTGATAGCAAAGTAATGTATTTAACATATTTAAAACTGAAAATTAGATCATATTTTCGTTTGATTCATTTACGTATTTATATGTTACAGAAATAAAATACTAAATTTTCAATAGCTAATTATACATGATATATATATATATATATATATATATATATATATATATATATATATATATATATATATATATTGCTTCTAGAAAAAATAATTTATTTTTAAGAAGTATTCTTTTTTATGTTTTTAGTTTTACTATGTTCTCGTTAATTATCTTGAACATTTCTTCAACTTAAAGAATCTCTCAACATTTTCATGTATCGATATTTTATAATTAATGTAATATATTAAGTTTTTATGCTGACGGATTCAATGAAGAATATTTCCCTTTTCTGATACAGCACTTTTTTATCATAAACAAATGCATTTATATTGAAAATAATATTAATAATAATTTATATCTATTTTATTATTTACAGAAAACAGTACACTGAATACCCTTTACAATTAAACTTGATTTTCCTTTGTATCTCCACTCGATACAATAATATCGATAACTAATTTAATTCTATGAATAAATAATCTAATATATGCATTTATTTATCGCATTCAATATTCCATACGTCAAAGTACTTGTGGTAAAAATAAATAAACAGTGATAAGAAAAAGACATATTCATAGAGACAGAAACAACTAGAAGTATGCTTTCAATTCATTTCTTTATCTCCGATGAGTAATAAAGTGACTCTTGAAGATTAATGATGCACTCTTTTGGAGACAAAATGTATTTGAATCACAAGAATGTACCGAAATATTTTCAGTTCTTAGGGAATTCTTTTAAAGTAAATAATACTTTATTCAATTATTACATTAAGCCAATATAGTGTAATCATGTGAAATACCTGTTTTCATGCTACTAATATACTTGTAATTTAATCTATAATATACTAGTTGAACCGTTAGGTTTGCGCAGGTTCGTCAGAAAATCATACGAAACGCGAACTCTGAAATTTACAAGTAAAAATTGCGAGAAATTAAAAAAACAGCTGCACGAATACCGAATATTTTTTTTTTAAAGTAACACATTTTAATATATTCGATTAGAAGATGCAATATAAACTGGAATCCTTTTAATTTTTTGAAATTTTTTGGGGAATATACGCAGGGTACGGATAAAGAATTGCTAAAATCTCAAACATTGAACAGGACAAAATTTACTATAATTTACGAATGTCAAAATTAACAGTTTTGAACATACACGCACACACATATTTATACACTTTATTTTTCAGAACAGAAAATATTTTATTTCAATTAGTAATTTAATATAGCAGATTGATTTATATTACAATGGTATAAAAATCCAAGTGTTTGAAGAATATTTATAGTTAAACCACGATAACTTATAGAATGGCTTTGATTAAAAACACGATACTATGCTGAGAGAATTCTGTAGCACGTACAAACGATGCAGGACATTGCATTTTGTTTATAGTGCAAAATGATAAACACTTGGGATCTTCAATCAACATAATATGATGCGATAAACTATTTTCAAGATAATGGGATTCTACAATCAAACAAAGTTTGTATTAATGGACATGGTATGAGACATTATCTGAAAAGGTATAAAAATGTGGTGATGTATTAAAAACTGTGATAACCGAATATATGTTAAAAAAGAAACGTGGTTCCACGATTTCGAAATTATTTGTAGCTGCTTTGAACCTGGTGAGATGAATTTACATAAAAAAATGGGTAATGGGATATTTCAATCACAAACATGATCTCTTTCAAGGGCCTTAACAGCTTAAGCTTAAATTTTTAAAAATATTCACTTTAACAGCTTAAGGTATCCCCATTGAAAATGATTCACTTTCATTAAGATTGTGTATAACATCTTTTGCACATACGTTTTTAATAAATTTTACGCACCATTTTAGTAATTTTAATAAGTATTTTATCGATATCAATTGCGAGGTGACTGTGACATTCCACTTTAAACTCCTTTTTCTATTAAATATCTATTCATAAATTACGAAAGTTTAAAACTAAACTAAAATTAAACTAAATTTTCCTTCTCATGGCTTTTTTAAAGAAAAATACTTAGGTTTATCTTTATTTCGTTCAGAATTATTTATATACTCCTCACTTAACTTATTTAATGATCTTTAACCTTAAATTGCTTGTGTAAAACCAAAATGAGTTAAATGACTTGAAGGTCATTAAATCTTTCATACAAATAACAGCTATAAAACATTTAAAGACTGTTGCAGTAATCATTTGTTGCTGTAGAAGAGTCAGTAACTTTCATTGCTCATACTTCTAATTAAATTATTATATTTACAATTTTAGTTTCTGATATCTTAATATTCTAATGGGGGGGGGGATTTTAATATATAGGAAGTAAAACCTTTAAATATTTTTGTTTTCCTTTAAATGTTTTTTTTTTTTTTTTTTTTTTTTTTTTTTTTTTTTTTTTTTTTTTTTAAGTCACAAATATTTAAGTTAACTCTTAAAGTAAATATTTTATTAAAATGTATAGATTGATCTTAAATAATAAAAAAACTAGATAAATTTCATGTAAATAATTTTTAAAACACCTGGTTTGATATTACCCTCTTTACACTACACTAATGCGATCTTAACTCCGTTACCAATTCAATTTTTATTGAAATCGGGATTTGATATTGTTAGAACATACTATGCATTACAATTCTATGCATTGAAATGGCAGTTGGAGCACAAGCGATAAGGAGATAAATGTTAGAAGTTACATAAATAGAAAATGCATTTTGACAGTTATCCTTCCAGCTTAAAGAATAATTCAGTACTGTCATTCACAGCTAGAAAATATACACAACGTCAGCATGAAAAAGAAAGAAGGAGAAAAAATGTTATTTTAATGAAGTTATTGATCTTAATGATAAATATATAAATATTAGTAACTATAAATTTATATTTAGAAACAAAAAGAAGATAATTTATTTTTTTCACACATTTGTGCGCAGTTTATAATTATTTTTTTCTATTGGCACAATACTCAGGGCATTTGAAAAATGTGTACATTTTACTATTTAGTTTTTATTTAACCATCTGTTGTTCTCACTTAGTTATTATTAGTTGCTTAATGAGTCAAATTACGTATATCAGCAATCTAATAAAAATTAAAGCAAAAAAAAAAAAAACATTAATCATTAATTAAACAGCTTCCCTCATTCTGAATTTAAACTTCGCTGAATTTTGAAAAAAAATCCCTATAAAATGTTATCATATTCTTAAATGAAAAGATGACATAAAATACTTTAAATATTCAGTTTTATGTCAATTTTACTTAGCAAAAGTAAATATACAGCAGCATGTGACAGTAAATATGTGTTTTCGACCCACACACACTTACATGAATACTGCTTTAAAGAGAATAATATTTACCACTTGAAAAATTAAATTAAACGCAAGACACACACGGATAATTTAAATTTGAAGCTAAAAAGTGGGAATACTAATTATTTGTTATGTGTCATTTACTATGTGTTACTAATTATTTACTATGTATTATTATAGATGTTTAAAAGGTTCTTGTATTCTGGGACTCAGACAGCACTCATTGATCTGAAGACATGAAAAACTTCCTTGTAGTAAGACCAGTAGATGAAATAAAGGTTAAATGACTCTTTATATACCGACTTTTGACATTCCAGTAAACGTTGCTTTCAAAGAACGTTTGAGTATGGAAGTCAATGACTACAGTAAAATGCTGACGAAGAGAAATTACCCTAAAATCGTAGTGAAGGTTTGTCTGCCTGGAAGTGGTAGTAGCCTAGGTTCAGAAATTATAGAATAAAACCACCCGATAGCTGTGTTGTTAACCCATTTTAGGCCAAGCATAGAAATTTTATAAAATGTGGTATTATTTGCATTGAAATTTGCTTAAATTATATTCATTAAGATACCAAAAAAGTTTCGTGCAGGAAAAATAATATTTTATTTAATTTGACGTTACCATTATTAATTTACCATTAATAATTTACCATTAAATTTAAATAAAAAAATTAAAATTTTCTTATAGCATTTGATTTATTTTTATTTTATTTACAGAACTTGCAACTTTACTCCATTATAAAAACATCATAAAAATGAACACAGTACATTACAATAAGCCACTTATTAATAATCTCGAGTTTGAACGCCTTTGCTACATTAGTTTTTACAAGGTTATCCAAAAGATATTTGTTCTTTTTTCAATTTGTTGACAGTTCCCTATGGGGTTTCGTGAAAAAATCTTCGCAGAAATATATAACCTATACTATACTGTTTACACACCTGCAGTTTCAAGTTAATTCCTCGTGTATTTTTCTAGATAGTTAACAAAACGTCTAAAATCGCAAGTGACGGGTCACCTTTGGCAATATAGTGTATATATATATATATATATATATATATATATATCGTATCACAAATAAACCGTTTCATGACACTAAGAAAGTTTTTTTTTCATTCCTACAGTATAAAAACAGACAAATATTTCTTAATCTGGTAAACTGTTATATAAACACGATCGGAAATACACAATAACCTCTTCCGAGTTACCAAAGATTCTTAAAAGCATTATTTACTTTTAAAATGTTCAGAAACTAATATATTTTCCATATTTAAAGAAGCATTTATAACAACAAAATTTCACTTGCTGACACTTATTTTCGGAAACGTTTTCGAGTTTTTATAGTCTATAAATAATTTTTTTTTCCAACCCGGAATATAGTTTTTTTGGATGCTATCAATTCTCTAGTAAACATTTTCAAGTTCAGCAAACATGTTTTATAGACAAACATAATAAATTAGCAGCATTAACATTAACATTAACATTAATAATATTTTTATACTCATGAATATATAAAAATTCTAAACACCGAACGTCCGGTTTGGGTGCACTGATTATAAAAGCTATTCGTAAATATTTTCCAAATCCCGTGTTAGCAAAATAAACTATTTTTTTATAAATAATTCATTAAATCTCGAAAGTATATTATGTGCTGAGGTTTCTAAAGATACAGAACACTTTTTGGAATAATGGGTAACTCGAAGAGAGTTTAATTATTTTAGTTCTAGATTGTATTGTGTTTTCCTAGAATAAGAAACATTTGTCATTTTTTTACAGTGGATCCATGCTTTTCAGATCAAATACATCTCAGTCATTGTCAAAGTATACCTCTATGTGGCATTCATTGCGTGTATTGAATCCAAAGCATTTTTGTATGAGCATGCTGTTGATTTGAAATGTATAAAAATTTACATCATAAACAAATAATTTTGATATTAAAAATGCTCTTGCTTACAAAAGTTTCGAAAACTTTTTTTCTTTTTTTTTTACAATTCAATTTTTTTTTTTATCAGTTACAAATTAGAAAGCTTCATTCTATTTTATTTAAATACAGTGCGCAATCTTAAAACTAAATAAAAAAATGCAATAATATACGTGCAATATTTCCTTTTGTTTCATTATGCAAAGAATATTTAAAATTTATCAGAAAATATATTTTTTTTGCGACTCATATTTCTTTTACTTCTTCAAGTTTACTATTTTTTTTTTAAATTGTCTTTAAAGTTAAAGTATTTTATTACTTTATCGTGCCCGATAAAGGTCTTTTTCATTATAAACATTAATAACAAAAATACTAACAGGTGAATTGAAATGCAGTTTGCTGAAAAAGAAAGATGCAATATAAGAGTTTTTTTTTACAGTACCTTCAATGTAGATGTAAGTGAGCTCTGTTAGTAGCACGAAGAATGTCCAGCCTGTACTCGATTTCAATCGAAGTATTTTTTTTTTTAATTTGTGGTGTAACAGTGAGGATTGATGAGTGATGATTTCATGATTTGTCATTTCATATCTCAGGCAAATGAAAAAACTTTCAGAAAAAAATCTTGGATTTCTTCATTTTTTTGGTGACAACTGCGTTGCATTTCACCTGTTTGTATTTTTGTTAATATTTAGAATGATAAAGGTCACGCTGTATTTTAGCTAATATTCATTATGTAAACAATAATTTAATTACTTTTAACAATGTTTTTTTTTATCTCGTTCAAAGGTTAAGATATTAAAATTAAGTATTGACAAAATGTAAAGAATAATGCTTTATTGATTTTACGTGTCTTACAAATCCATGGAAAATGGAGTCCTTGTACTTAAAAGAATTTTTCTTTTCGACATTATTCGCGTAAATTATTTTCTATAATAAGATTTAATACTTTATGTCAACACAAGATGAATTATTTACTTGTGTATAAAACTCAATATTCTATTAATGAAATGTGTTCTGTTATAAAAGAAAAATATATTCAGAATATACTGTCATGCAGAACGTATTACGTATTAGTTATGAATAAAAGTAACAAAATAATAATATATAACAAAATATAACAAAATAACTAATCCGTAAATGACTTTATTCAATACTTTATACTACCTTTCGTCAGCAATAAAGTTATTCTTGTTAATTATTGAACAATTTCTGGTGTAGCATCAAAGTTAATAATATGATTTTATCGATTACTTCTTAGCCTTCGGAAAACGTATTATAAGAAACAAAACATTATATTAATGTGTCACATATAAGCGGTTTGATTGAATGAATTAAAAGTGAACAATTTATAATATTAACAAATATATATAATTAATTTACAATGGAATTAATACAACAGAAATTATCATACTAATGTGGATTGCGATCTTTAATTAAATCATATCAAAGTTACTTTATTTTATGAATTTTGTTACTTTTATTCATAACTACATAATTCATAAAATAAAGTAATTATTTGATAAACATAATGAGAAATATTCGTTCAAAAATGTAGTAAAAATATAAAATATATATTACATAATTACTATTGAAGTATTCAGTTTTAAAAATCGTTTAATGTCATTATTACGAAAATTAAAAAACATTTTCCTTTTTTATAATTTTGTCTAAGAAAATCAAACTTTGAATTTAAATTTAGAAACTGTCTTACATTACATGATGGATTTAAATATATTATACACATTGAGTGAAAACGTAATTGTGTCGAAGACATATTGCTTTTCTTTACAGCGTAAATGTCTTGGATGAAACTTTTTTTACTTACTGGCATCCGAACATAATATAAATTTATTATTAAATTAGCTGAAAAGTGAAATTTAATTTAATTACTTCTCTTTAAACTAAGACACCAATAAAGATGTCGATGTTTACAATTTTAAACGAAAAATGAAAAAAAATAATAAATTGCGTGATTTTTTTTTTTAATTTGAAAGCGTAAAATTGTCATTAGCTTAAACAAAAAATTACTAATGGATTAATTCTAGGGCTCATGATACCATACCCTTTTGTTCAGAATCGTTTGAGTAAATAACTGTGAAAGTATCTTTGAAACTGGTTTAGTAGAAGATAAAAGCATACGTTTAAATGACCATTTACTCAATTTTTTTAACATTACTTTTATTGGTTCGTTTATTTTTCATATAACATTTCAAATACGAAATTTTTTTTATTACCATCATGATGTCTATTAGCTGCGTTGATAAAGCTTAATTTAATTTATCAGAAATGGGCTTGAAAGATATTATTTGAAAGATAAAATGGAAGATAAAAGCTAAAATTTCCATTTTTAGTTTCATAATGTTTATGTATGCCGAAATATAAAAAAAAATTACAATTTAACAATGTTTCCTTCTAAAGAATTCGAATTATTGAAGGAACTTGTTATGTTTTCATAAGAGAAAACTTTAAATGTGAGGTTTTTTTTTTTTTTTTTAACTTGCACTCTAGAAAGTTTGGATCTTTAACTCAAAATGTATTAGATATAGATAGTTTCACAAATTAATCTACACTTATTTTCGTTTTTAGTGAAAAAGGAAATTTAGCTAATTTATCAAAATGGTTTATTTTATAGACATAGAAAATAGTGTACTGTGGCCATCACAAAAGTGTGTTTTAAACCATTATAATATGTTAATTTATAATAGCATCAATGATTCTGAATATAAAACGCAGCGCATTTGTTCGAATGTAACATTTAGTTACAGTGATAAGAGAAATAAAAGAAGAAGAAAACAACAACGCTCTTACTTGTTATTAAAATCCAAAATTAGAACAACATAGACATTTCTAATCATGAAATTTAGAAATAAATTTTAGTTGAATTGTACACAATAGAAATTAACATACAGCTATAATGTTTAGCGTAAACAGCAATTAACCAATATTCCGTGAATAGGACCAAACAAACATTGGCGTAAAAAATGAGCGATTCTAGCAACAATGTGGTTAAAAGTGTATTAAAGTTCCAAAACTGGAGTTAATAATATTGCAAATCAAGCTCGAAAAATAGCATCAACTGCACTGTTAAAAATCTGCAGCTAACTGTCGAGTCATTTGACCGTAAAACGGTGACATAACCGTAATTTAACTATATTCTAATGATAAAATGAGCAATAATACAGTCAGCATATCGTTAAATTACAGTTATGTAACCGGTTTCTACAAAAACGATCAAATGAGTGGACAGTTTGCTGCAAATGTTTAACAGTGTCATTCTAGCAACAATGTGGTTAAAAGTGCATTAAAGTTTCAAAAATGGAGTTAATGATATTGCAAATCAAGCTCGCAAAATTGCATAAACTGTTAGACCATGAAATAAATATATGCTGTCTCATGTTTTACTTTGAGCTCTCATCAGTGGATTCTGCTATCCACTGTTTGGTAAATATTCTTTATGGGGTACACTCCAAGCAGAGGATACTAGCGTCCCCTGATGAGAGCTCAAAGTCAAAAATCAATAAGCGTCTATTTCTGGAATGATCTAACAGAAAGAGTAAATTGACGAAAGTTCGTTCATTAGTTCTTGAGGTAAAACTATGAATGAAATTGTGAAAAACAAAACATAAAAGAGCCACGTTTTGATCAGTGTACATCGAAAACCAAGAAGCATCGATTTATGTCAAATTATTTACATTCCGTGGTAATTTGCAGTAATCGGGAAAAACGCAACTTAGCAGCGTGAAGCGTTTTGCTTTATACATCCAAACCCAGCTGACATCTAGAATTTATATCAAATTCTATGAAGTTTGATGAAATTCAATTCTAGATCTTTGCAATAAAAAATATCGCAATAATCGTGAAAAACAGAAGCATAAGAGCGCTGCCTAGAATTTATAGAAATAGATTTCTAGAATTTATATCAAATTCTATGAAGTTTGATGAAATTCAATTCTAGATCTTTGCAATAAAAAATATCGCAATAATCGTGAAAAACAGAAGCATAAGAGCGCTGCCTAGAATTTATAGAAATAGATTTCTAGAATTTATATCAAATTCTATGAAGTTTGATGAAATTCAATTCTAGATCTTTGCAATAAAAAATATCGCAATAATCGTGAAAAACAGAAGCATGAGAGCGCTGCCTGCTGCGCTATATACATACATCCTAGCCAAATCAATACCTACTTATGTCAATGACTAGCAGGATATGAAGTATGATGAAATTCCATTCATTTGTTCGTGATATAATGATATCACGAAAATCATGATAAGCTTAGATTAGCAGCGACACCTGATTGGCGGTATAAACCCGAGCTTTGCCAACATCTGTGTATGTCAAGCTATATTATATTATGACTTTTGATGAAAATCCGTATATCCATTCTTGAGATACACCTATCACGTAAATCGTGAAAAATAAAGCATAGAAGCGTCACCTGTTATGCGATATACACTCAAAGGTACTCAGCAACAATTTAGCTCAATGTCTAAGTGGACTTAAATTTTTAGGAAATTCCGTGCTTTTTGTTTTGAGAGAGAGCAGACACATTACCTGTGTCACACACAAACTAAGAGACAGACTGACAGACATTTTCCAAAAATTAGTAAAATCGTGTTCAGGACATCTCAAAACACGCAAATAAACCTGAAAACGGAAGTCAAATTTTTCGCGCTCCCAATACTTTCATATTATGTAAATACAAGAAAGTAAAATTTTAAACATATAAATAATTGTAGCGCCAGTAATTCATGTGAAAGACTGTGTATAGGAGGTCAAATTGGTTCAGAAACGTGAAATATTAAAATAAATAAAACTAATTAATGCCGACACGAATATACGGGACGTCAAACAAAAGTTGTTGTCACAAATAAGCTTTTCTTCCAACAGTGTAGTTAAAAGTGTATCAGAGTTTCAAGAATCAACATAACAATACTCCAAAACTCGCTCGCTGAATTACATTAATTAAATATGTACCAGAATAAGGATTTTCCCAAAAGAATAAAATACAAGGATCACCTTTTGAGTGTTCAAAGTAAAAATGAATCAGCATCTATTTATGTCAAGGTCTAACATAAACTGCAAATTGATGAAATTCAGCTAATTAGTTCTTGAGAATACCTATCACGGAAATTGTGAAAAACACAACATAGAAGAGCCAAGCGTTGATCGGTATACGTCGAAATATAAGAAGCATCGTTTCATGTCAAGGTCTGACACAATGTCAATTTTAATGAAATTATGTGCATTAGTATTTAAAATATAGCTATTAAATAAATCTCAACCAATTCAACACAGAAGTGAAAACTGATGGGAGACATATACCTAAACTTAATCCTAACAGATCCTATTTATTACAATATCTCACCGAATTGGAAGTTTCATCAAAAGTTCTTCAGATACAGCGGCCACAAAATTTGTGCCCCGCACAGGCTATAAGACAGACGTACAATTTCCAAAATTTCTCAAATTATGTACAGGACATCCCAAAACATGTAATTCTATCAAAAAAGTAAGTCGAAAATTTTAGCGATTCCCATATTTGTTTTTTTTTTATGCATTTAGAAGGAAATAAGAAGGTTTTTTAAATGACTTTTTGGACAAAATTCAATTTTGTAAATATTTCAAAACGTATAGTTCGATGTATAGAAAAATATCTTGCTATCAGTTTGTTAAACGAAAATTAAATATATATTCAGTATAATTGAATGCGTATTTTCTGACGTGAACGAAAAAATCACAACGTCTTTTATAAATTTAACTATTATATATTTTTTAATATAAATGTAACTCAAATAATTTTTGTAATATACAGGATACTTAAATATATATATATATATACTAGCAAGCTACGCCCGCTGCGCTGGTCGGTTTCTACAAATGTACCTTGAATCAAACGAAATATATCGTTTAATTTGACCTTGTATTTGAAAGCAATCTGTATACTTACCTGGAATATCCTGCCACATTACTCAAAATGACATGATTGCGCTATTATATTTTCTAATGTGCAGTCAAAATTTTAGCTGTTAAAGACCAATTCTTTTATTTGGTCATTTACAGTTAAGGTTTGCTAAAGAATGATAAAACTATATGCAATATACTAAACCCATCACTAAAAATTGTCGAACTAACAATGCAAACAAATTAACTTACAAAATCCATTCAGTAGAAGTTTTTTTTTATAAAGGCTAATCTTTGATAATCGGGTTCATCTGATTATAGAACTTTTCCACATAATTCTAAAACTAACAGAACGCTATAAAATATACTAAAACCATCCTTATAAATTATCTACTTAACAATGCAAGTCGCAAAAAATACGCCCAGTAATAACTTTCAAAAAGGCTAATCTTTCGGAATCGGGTTCACCTGACTATATAACCTTCACGCATAACTGTTTGACTAAGCAACGTAAAACAATATGTATTACATTAAAACCATTCCGTAAATAGCATCTCAATAACAATACAATTCTCATCAAAATCCATCCAGTAGAACTTTTTCAGAAGGCTAATCTTTCATAATCGGAATCAAATATTGAAAAGGCTAATACTTGATAAAAAAAATGGTCACCTGATTTTTGAATTTCCCCCTATAATTCTAGAACTAAGCAACGTAGAATGATATGTGGTGTAATAAAACTTTCCCTAGAAAATTATCTAACAGTGTAAATTCCATCGAAATCCATTCGGCAAAATCTTTTAAAAAGGCTAATATTCCATAATCGGATTGATCTGATTATAGAACTTTCCAGAATAATTCTATAAGTAAGCTACGTAGAACTATATGTTATACAATAAAACCTTCCGTGAAAAATTATCTTACAGTTTAAGTTCAACGAAAATCCATTCAGCAGATCTCGAGTTATAAGCAGCCGGAACGAAATTTCATACATGTAGAAGTAAATAGAAGTATACT
Source organism: Maratus michaelseni (assembly GCA_963931845.1). Classification (NCBI taxonomy): domain Eukaryota; kingdom Metazoa; phylum Arthropoda; class Arachnida; order Araneae; family Salticidae; genus Maratus; species Maratus michaelseni. Next base: position 64,112,454 of record OZ007593.1, read on the forward strand.
GACATTAATATAGTTTGAATTTGAATAAAAAAAAGATACCTTTCGGTTAGCCGGGCACCAGTGATATATATATATATATATATATATATATATATATACGTATGTATATACATGAATTTGTGTAGATATATGTGTATATATAAACATATATATATATATATAAACATGAATATATATATATATATATATATATCACTGGCGCCCGACTAACCGAAAAGTACCAAAAAAATAAACTTCAAAAATGCAGTCGTACACTTAAAAAAAAAAAGCACCTTGTGGCTTAAAATCTCTCATCAAAACTGTTTTTCTTTTTTGTCTTTCTTTTTTTTAAATAAAATTAGTAACAGTTTTTTCTTTTATTTTTCCAGATGCATAGTCATTTCAATTCTTTCTGCAACAGCAAAAGATACCTTCTGGCTTAAAATGAAATTGTTTGGGGTCAAAAGTAAAATCAAAATCGCCAAAAACAAAAGATACATCGCCAAATATTGCTTCAATATATAAATCTTGTCCCTTGAATAATTTTTTAAGTATTTCGAACATTCCCATTCATGTTTAAATTAAATATTTTCGTTTTATAATATTCTCTCCTTAAAACTCTTTTTTTTTTCTTTTTCTTTTTTCTTTCTTTCTTTTTTTTTTATAAAATTAGTAACAGTTTTTCTTTTATTTTTTGACATGTATAGCGTTTTCATTTCTTTCTGCAACAGTAATGATCACCAAAAAAATAGCAATGGTAACCTTTTCGACCAAAATAACAGAACTTTCTATCATAAATCTGTAACTAATATACATAGAACGTTGTGTTATATACTAAAACCTTCCCTGAAAAATTATCTCTCGAACAGTGCAAGTTCCATAAAATTCCGGAAGAACTCGAGTTATAAAGGAACGGAACGAAATTTCCGTTTGTGTTTTATATATATAGTAGATATATATATGCGATTTATTCGCTAATGTTTGCATATTTATTCTCACGATCTTCTGTTCCTTACTCATTTAACTAACTTGAAAATAATGGATGAAACCAAACTAAGCTTTAAGAGAACTCAGTAACTCCCATTTTGACAAAAACTGACATAAATGTCTAATTTCAGATTTATATCCTAAAATGAAACTTATCATATCTAGAATATTAAACCAAATTCCTCGAAGATCTGTAAATATTAAAAAATAAATAGATAATTTTTCGTTAATCCCATTAATGTCTATTTTTTTCTAAATGAAATGTTTAAACTCATTTTTCTCAGGTCGTATTTTTTAATATTCTCTATTAAAAAATGCTAAAGCTTCCACAATAATTAAGCAAATTTTCTTGAAAGTTTTTATGTGTCTTTAGATTCTATATGATAGATAACTAAGTATCGATATTTTATATATATATCTTTGAAATTTTTTGTTTTAAAAACAATCAGAACATAAATATATGTGATTTTCATATGTTAATTTCATATAAATCAAATTATTATTTTTTTTCTGATCAAATCTATGTATAAAAAATTCGATTGTTATGTTTGTATAACAACGCACTCAGAAAAATAAATCAAGTTTAAAAAAAATCAGTTCAATTGAAAAAGCAGGAAAATGTTTTTAAAGAAAAAAAAACAGTTTTTATAAAAAAGCATTATTAATTTATAAAAATATAAAGCATGTATTCTGTCTGTATTAATTTTTCTTTATTGAGACATGATAAAAAAAACTAGATATATAAGTGTTATTTACAGAATAAAAAAATTGTTTTAGGTACCGTGTCCCATTAATCAAAGAAAACTTATCCGAAAATGTTACTGGAAATTCGAAAACGTAGTTCAGGGTTATTTTAGGGGAGAGTTTGAAAATAGTATTGAAAACATGCGTTTAAGGATGTTGGAAAGTTTAAAATATTCACAAACAACGTTCGAAAAGACCTCGATTATCAATATTTCCCGCAAAATAAGAGAGGCTGGTAGAGAAGTTATGTTTACAGATTTACTATAAAAATTAATAGTTTTTAAGCAACTAATTGATCTATATTTCTATAGTTTCGCTGTTTGAAAAGTGGCTGGCGAAATAGTACTTTAAAAATCAAATATCCGTCACATTGGAAAAGTTGCATTCCAAAAATAATTAACCCTGTCAATGAAGATTATCAGGACAATTATAATCTGTAACGCTATAATCATTTTTATAGTGTATACATTTTTATTAACGTCTCTAATTATAGTTTCCAAATAAAAATGCACCAAACGTTGGCAGCATACTTAATTTATAAAATATCATATTTTCCATGACCAAGGTCCAATGCATACAATGAATAAGATACACGTTTTTTTTTTTTTTAAATCGAAACTAATATTCACGAATGCATAAGCTTTCACAATCCTTATTCACATCTCATTAAAGTGGTAGTTCCATAATTAAACTCCATTTGTTTAAAATTGCAAGACATTTTGAGTGCAATGAAAAGAAATTACCTGTTACGGCGCTTAATATTTCTGAATCTAAATAATCCTAAAAAAGTCTGTATGTTCTTTAACCAATTGTTAATATTTCCAGATATCCAAAATACCATTCTTATGTGGAATTTAGTGAAAACAACCTCAATTTTCTCTGAATTAAATCTCTATTTTATCTATAAACAGAATTCAAAGAATTCATTTACTCAATAATTATACTATTCATTTAACGTCGAAATCTAATTACATTACAAATATCATTTTATACAATTATTCACTTAAACGTTGCGTAGTATCAGATAATTAAACCATAAATAACAGTGTCAAACATTGTGTTTTAGAAATTAGACAGCATACTTTTAATTCTACCTGGTCTATTTTCATCATATAGAATAAAATAACAATGTGAAATAAAACATGTAATTGATCTAAAAATAATAAAAATATTTTGAACTTAATTTAAATGTTTCCTATGCGCAATTTTAAATAAAAAAGTAAGTTTTAGAAAATGATTATGGATTATATACATGTATTAAAATGTATTAAAAACGATTACTCCCACAATAACACAATTTCATTTAAGAAAATTACTTATTTAAACTATTTTGTATGAGTTCGATTTTGTTGAAAATTCACAGAAAAAACGAGTCATTTGGGCACTCATTAAGGTGTACTAAATAAAATATCAGATGCGCTTGTTCACAGCGAAACTTTAAAATCGTACAATAATTATAGGATATTTTTCGATTTCGTTTCTTATTGATTTGAAGAGGGATGGATTGGAAGTTATCGGGACTACTTTTCCTAATTTTTATAATTCACGTTTTATTTTAAAGATACACCATTTATATATAAATATGACGAAACTAAAATTAAAGAGAAGGATTTCAATGGACGAAAGGATTTTAATGGAATAGTTTTTAAAATTACTTTGCAAATTAAGGGTTAAGGATAAACGACTTTTATTTATTTATTTTTTTTTTTTTTTACTTTTTTTTTTTTTTTTTTTTTTTTTTTTGAGGGAAGGTCAAAATTAAAATTAGTTGCTGATACAGGCATATCAGTGGTTAAAGGTCTGTTATACTTATCCGCACGATTTGAATATGATGCTTACAATTGCCATATTTTACAGATTACAACTAACTCAATATTCTTATTTTGACGCTTCCAAAAATGTCGATCATAAAATATTAAAAGTGCCTGTGTAAGTACATGGGCAATGAAACAGACGGACATGTCTTAAAGGGTTAAGATAAAAGTGACCTTTTTTCTATGTTTACTTAATTTTTTAAACATCTAAAATTGGTTTAGAAAACGTTTTTAAAAACATTGAACATTACGCCCAGCAAAGATTTTGTAAAGCAGAAAGGACACATAGCTCTCTTTTGCGCCACATATTGTGATGACACAATGTGACAATTAATGTCCTTCCACGAATACATCATTACATCAACTGTAGTAAGCAATTTCCATGATTGCAAAGTCTTCCACTTTTCTCTGGGAAGTCTTATGCAAGCCCTTATAGGTAATCCTTAAACGTACGGAAGCAATCCTTTAATTTAAAAAAAAAAGACCGAATAAAGTCAGTCCATCTATAATATCCATGTAAAATATTATTTTTAATTCTATTCAATAGTTGGAATATCATAGTTGAGATTTTTTTCAGCAGAGTGAAAATATGCCTGGACCAGGACTCGAACCTTACTTTGGTTAGCCGTAACAACGCTCTCCCTACTGAGCTATCCCGACGATATCCTGGACTGGCATATTTCACTCTTATTTGTTGGAGAAGGCTGCGAACTGCAGCGCTAATTTCATTCATCCGAGCTATAACTATAGCATTTTTACACGATGAATGTGATACAACACAGAAACTCCTGTATACCATGTAATTAGGTCATAATGAATAGATATATTTTTAATGAGAGATATATTTTTAATTTCATTTGCACAATGATTTAACATTACTTGTTTAAGTAGTTTTTGTACAATATACCAACTTAACATAATATAAAAATGAAATTTTATAAATATTTAAGTCTTTGAATCTTATAATTATATCACTGGTCAATGTGTGTTGAATACAATGTAATAATTAATATTGTTGATAGTGTTATTAAATCAGGCTGGAAACGTAATCGTATGAACATAAGAAGATTAGGCGAAGGAACAGTATTGATTCGGATCTGAATAATCTTTGACAGTAATGACGCAATTGCATCGGAATAATGAAGTTGTTCAGCTGAAATATGTTTTTGATTAATGTATGTTATATAGCGGACAATCGTAATCATAAAATGGGGAGTTTGAATATATTTAATGTTGAATTAAAAACAGTGAATTTATATAAATTAAGTTATCGTTAATTATATTATATTAACTCAATTTTGAAACATGAGGTAATGGAATTCCGATATATTTAAATTATTTTGCTTTCTGTAAAAAATATCACTTCATGATGTTTTTTTTCAGTTCAAAATATCTTATAAGAGCTACATTTTGTGAGATTTTAGGAAAGAGCTAGTGGCAAACCTGTAAGCGATTTATTTTAGATAAAGGAAAAATATGTTGATGTCATTCAAGACCTACTCTTCTCATTCTTGGTTTGGGGTTTATCTTTCTTAGTTTTTGAGATAGTAGCGAGCAAGGTAAACCTTTACGGAACCGTCAACTTTCAAAGGTGATTTTTAAAAATATTTCAAAAATTGACTTTTTTAGCGCTTTATATTATAAAATATGCCTAAATGCATTTAATTATACATAAAAAAGATTTTGCCTTTTTATGTTTTATTTCAAATACCTTTTAATGAAATAATGTAAATTAAAATCTATATCAATTTTTTTTTAATCTTTAAATTTTATTTTGATGATTATTTTTTTTTTCATGTACTACTTAGATAATTTGAACACTTCCGTTTACAAATATATAGATGTAAACACCTTTGAAACATCTTAAACATTACAGGCTATTTTTAGCTAACTTTGTACATTTTTCCCATTTTCATTTTTCTGAAATAAAAATGTGCAAATTCTCTTGTTAACGATTGTAATTTAAATTTGTCTTTGAGCTCATTTAAAGGACACTGTATTACAGACTAACTAAATTCAACTGTCTGTATAATAAAGTCGATGTTTTATTTATTAAAATGTTCTTAACCTTTAAATATTTAAAGGTCAAATACAAGGAAAAATATAATAAATCTTTGACTATTAGTGTATTATTATTTTAATATTGTATAAAATACAATGATAATCGATGAAAAAGAAACTTTTGTAATATCCCCATGCTATAAGCTATTATTCGTTTTTCTATGTTGCAATTTGTAAATAAATTTAGTAAAAATTAACAAAGGTATCTAAAAACACTTTCATACACAGACATTTGAATTTGTATTTTTTTAAAGTAAATTTACGCATTGTAAATTATTAATATTGTCACAGAAAAAAAATCCTAAAAATTAAATAATACTAATGCGAAACATTTTTGTCATAAAATGTATTAAAAATGTTTGCATTAACTGCATTACTCTCATCGTTCTTATAACAGATTTACTCGCGATGAGTCTGATACACCCAACTTTATATTTCACTAATTTAAGAATCAATATAAAAAAATGAAAATCAAAAATTCTTTAAAAAAATAAATACAAAGCTTTTCAAAAACTGTTTTCAAGCATTTCAGTATATTTTACTATCTTAACAGTATTTTCGTTGCCCTTCTTTTTACATTGCTTCGGTACAAATTATTACCTAAAAAGGACCATTTTACGTCTTTTATTCTTGGTAGTTTTGTGCGTAAGAATTTGTTTTTGTTCTAAATCAACTGTGCTTTTGCATAGTGTAAATGCCTGTTTTATGTTTTATCTCTTATAGTTTACTTATCTCTTTTAGTTTTCGAGATTGAATCTGTAACTCATATTTATAAAACTAGAAGGCGCTGTAAATATTCTCAACGAAAAGTGCCTGTTAACGTTACTATACATAGATAACACTTTATTACTATAACTGTAGTCGTTCAAATGTTAAGGAAATAATAATTGTAAGATTGCCTTAAACTAGTACATATAATATTTGCATATAATTATATTTTTGAAATAAACAATTCATTTTTTCTCTACATTTTTAGTATTCATTTTTGAAAAGATAATAAGAAAATAATCAAATCAGTGGATCCTAATTTCTGCCCGAACTAAATATCTTATTGCACTCTACTGATTAAAAGCATCTTCATCGTTTTTCCCTATCAAAATTGCATTACTACCACTATGTGTTCCAGTTTAATGAAATAAAATGTATTTCTTATACTCATATAATAAAAAAATTAAGATCCTAAGCGTTTTCATCAAAAAATACACACAAAATGAAAAAAAAAAAAATCACAGAATCAACAGCAAATAATATTTATCAAAAAACTCTCAAATGCAAAAATAAGTTACATATCTTGTCGTTATGGGTCTAGGAATTCCAAATGTCAAACTAATCCGCGAGAAAGTCTCCGCAGAGAAGAGTTTCTATGGGGAATATATTTTCTTTCGTTGTAAATTTTTGACTATGTTTGTCGAATACTTAGCAGAATTAAGATATAGCTTGATGTATTTACATTAAATTGCATGAAATAAAAAAATTAAGGTTTGCTGGAAACATACGAGTGTAAGAATGGCTAAAAATATTTGTTTCCTAGATAAATAAATAAATAAATAAAAACAAGTTGGAATATATTTTATTTATAACATAAGAAATATACAAATTCTGTATTACAGGAAACTATTCATTAGAACAGTATAAAAATATATATATGCCACAGAAAAATTAAAAACAAAAAGTCGTTCCGGCCTGTACAGGGAGGAAAAGGTAGCTTTCCTATATCTCCGTTTTAAAATTTTAGCTAATGTTACACAAAAACAGCAAGTTAAAATGCAAAGGAAACGTTTACAAAAGATTCGTTAATACTGAATTTGAATAAGAAATTCGCCAAGTTATTGAGCTATAGCCAAATTGGCTTCATTTATGAATACTTATTTTGGTCGCCAAATTTGGCGATATTTCGCCAAATGTCGCAAATTTTGGCGAGAATTTGGCGCTAACGGATATGAATATATAGTTTTATGTGTATGATTGGGAAAATGATTACAACAATGAAAATTTTTGTAATGTGCTGTCTTGTTTCAAAATGTCAGCCACCCTAGAATTTCAAACTGCTCTATCTCAGCCATTTTTTAAGATAGAGATAAAACAAAAAATGCTCTGGAATCCTTGCATCAAGGCCTAACACTTAATTAAAAAATTAAATTTGAATTTTTATCTTTTTTTTATATTTATTTTAGTTTTAAATTTTTAAGTGGCCACCATCTTGAAACAGGATGGCGGACCAAGCTGGCCAACGAACTCGGTCGAGACATTGGTGAGCTTAATACACACAATTAGTTTCATCCAAATTTATTTATAAATGCGAGCGTTATCGTTTGACATAGGTCAGATATATATATATATATATATATATATATATATATATATATATATATATATATATATATATATATATATATATATATATATGGATATATATATATATATATATATAAATCAACATTTGAACGGAGGGTGGTTTTGAGGTGGGGGGGGGGGTCATGATTGGTGAAAATATATCGAAATTTTCCGGAACTGCTTTCCTCCGAACGGGTGCAATAGGTAGCTTTATACTTTTTTGTATTGAAAGCTACCTAAAAAGGATTTATCTTCCTTCCAAATCCACATGTATGTTTCAAGCTAAAGATTAGCTTATAATTGAAAAAATTTAAAAACTTTTAAGTATGTGATGTGGTAGTATAATACTACAAATATAACCCTTAAAACAAATAAAGGAATAATTGAACAATGTCATAGCAATTAGGTTATGCTTTGAAAGCAATAAAAACACAATGCACGTTTTAGGGCTCAGAGATTCCGAAAAACATGTTTTTACAAAATGTCTGTCTGTCCGTGTGTCCGTCGGTCTGTCCTCATTGTATTATTGAAAGTGTATGAAGTTATGCAGAGAATTGAACCATTTTTTCTATGTTTCTGGCTATGACCAGCAGGTCCCACTTGAATTTGGTGATATTCTGACAAAAATGGGCGCTGTGATAACGTCTTTTGTTCTATTTTCATTACTGTATCATCGAAAAGTGTATGAAGTTATGTAGAGAATTGAACCAATTTTTTTGTATATGTTTTTGACTATGGTCTGTAGGAATATTCCACCGAAAAGGGCACTATGATAATCATTTAAAGGTTTCAAATCCAAACAGATGTGCAAAAAATTTATAAATCCTAAAAATCTTTTCCGTTTACTGTTAGGCCTTGATCCAGGGAATCCGGAGCAATTTTTCAAAATTCATTCATAAATGGGTTTAATTTATGAGTTTTAATAGGCATGGTTTCGGTGAATTGTCTTTCATTGTTGTAACCATTGTTCCAACTCTTATATGCTTAACACTATATATTTATATTCGCCAACGTCAAATTATCGCCAAGCTTGGCGACACTTGGCGAAATGTCTCCAAATTTGGCGACAAAAATAGGTTGCCATAAATAAAGCCAACTTGGTTGTAGAGAACAAATTTGGCGATATACGCATTCAAATTCAATATTGACGAGAACTGGGAATGAATCTCCTTTAATCGGGTTTCACGCATTTTAGCTTCGTGTTTTTCAGTATTAGTCCACGTGCTAGGAGTGAAAAAACTGCAAATCGTGATACAGTTATACCGTTTGCTCAGTATCTACTCTATATTAATACAAAGCATCTAAGAAGGGGAGGCATCGCGTAAAGTCGAGGGAATTCAAGATGGCGGCTGTTATTCAAAATGGCGTCATTTTCGGGAATTAGTGCAATTTCGTTTCTATTCATCGTATAAAAGCATGTTTAATGGAAATTCCGATGGTTTTAGATAAAAAATATTATTTGTACACTTTACAGCTTGCGTCTGAAAAAAATATATTTTATTGTGTTTTAGAACACTTAGAAGAATGTGGATAATCAATGATTGTAAAATACTTGTTTTTTGAAAAAATAATATGTTGCTTTCTAATGGAATAAAGGAAATGTGTACTGCATTTGTTAAAACATAAATTGAATATTAAAAGCATTAGGTAACAGGTATTCATACATTTGAATTTTACAACGATGGTGGTTACAATGTGGGTTTTAAAAATAAAAAATAAATTGCAGATTAAATTAATTTGTCACCAATTATTAATGTTACTAATTTTTTAATGAATTTTCTTTGTATTGAAAAATTATATTTTCATGCAGTTTATATATATATATATTAATAAAGGGCACAAAATCTTTTTTCAACTTCAAAAATTCATAATTTTTTTATGAGATATGAAGATAAAATTTGTTATATATACGTAGGTTACTATCAAAGCTTTTTTTGGCCTTTGTTTTGTGTATTTTAGATACAATTTTGAATAACCAAGGCCCAAGGTATCAAAATGGCTACACCTCAAGAAAAAGTGAAGAAGGAATGTTTCAGGTTCCAGGTGAAATCAATACATATAATGCGAGTGTTGGGCTCAGAAAATCCATATTTGAGTAGGGAACTCAGACGTGATAGTCCTAAAGTGAACGTTTGGTGTGTCTGGACATGCAGCGGTGTCACTGAACCATTTTTCTTCGCAGAGAATTCAATAACTGCAGGTTTGTTTCTAGACCTTTTAACTGAATTTGTGTCACCACAGTTGGATAATCTTCAACCAGACGGTTTTCCAGCAAGCTGGTGCACCGCCACTTTGTGGCAGAGGATATGGCTGGAAATCGAGTATCGCCTTGATATGCTTCGTGCAACTAATGGTGCGCATATAGAGGTTCATTGATTGCTGTAAAAAATATAATAATAGCATTTTAAAATAAAGTAATTTTCCGTTTTGTCTCTGTTCAGTATTTTATCTAATAAACGCCTGTATTTTGAAATAGACTTTATGGACATTCTGTATATGCATCACATATTTATGCACAGCATGTATTTATAGCCTCTGCAAACATCAGGAAGATGTACGTACAAAAGCATAAATTGTTTTCTATTTTTTTAAAGCAGGAGTTGTATTTGACATTTTATAAAATTTCTAAAATTTCTCCGTTTTAGGAACGAAACATGTACACTTTTATATCACCAATTTTTACACTATAATTTAATAATAATTATGAGACAATCTATTTACTCGAATACATATAATGCTATATGTATTACGTACACTAAAAATAATATGTATTTATAATTATAATTATTGAAAAATTAAATAACGGACTATTTATCTAATGTTAATTAGATAGTTTTCGTTTTTGCTATTTGCTTGAACAATTGTTTTGTTGTTGAAACAATTCGTTCAAAATAATAAAGATAATTTTTTTCTATTTTTTTTCTTTTTTTACATATTTTTAAATTGTGAAAAGTTTAATTTTTTTTTTCAAACATGTTTCAAATTACTATTGAACTTCAGTTTCCCCGTTCATTTTTATAATAATATATTCCTATGACAGAATAAACCGTACATATTTCGAGTAAAGTCCACGAAATAAATTTGGTGAATTGGTTTATTTATGCGCCAGCTACAAATAAAGTTTTAGCCTGCTTTAAAATTTTCATGATTTTCATTGTATAAGATACATCAAATGTGTTATTTCAGGTAATAATTTGAATGTGTTTTGACAAATTTTACAATGTTTCATTCATTGAAAAGAATCAATAACTTTTCAACAATTTTTTATTGAAACGCACTGGTGTAGCTGTTTTTCTTTCGTAAATTAAAATACATACCAACATGTTTCATTTGATTTGAATACCGTTACAATTTAATTTTAGTTTGAAATCTATGTGTTTGGAGCTTGAAGATTATAAATTTTAATTCAGTAAAATTATATATTATATATCATTATTTTAATTTATATAATTTAATTTGAATGATAAAATAAATATGAAAACTTATACTAAACTTATAAGATAAATATGGTTCCTACAATTTAAGATATCTAAATATTTATTTTCTGTACTTAACGCATTGATTTATTATGCAGTTAAACATGCCTTTTACCAAAAAAAAAATAAAGAGATAAAGAAAAAACATTATGGTGAAATTTTGAAGAATATAAATACTACTATACGCTCTAAACAACTATATATGTTTAGCACAAACTCTAAAAAGTGTTTCAAACGTTCCTTTTCTCTATTTAAGTATCTGCTTCTGTCAGTGAAAATAAATATGACGCCATAAACACAGTTTTAGTAGAAACATTTTCATATAAACACGAACAAACTTTATTTTTATGAACGAATAAATGAAATTTCAAAATAGTTATCTCAAGTTTATAATAATATCCAGAGTCTAATAAAATACTATAAATGCTTTTAGTGGGATTACGAGGTTTGCTTTTAGTGATCATGAGGATTTTCATAGCTATGTTTAAGTCAAGAATCTTCATTTGAATATTTTCTTTTTTCTGATCATATAACTTTCCAAGCATACACTAATGTTAAAATTAATAAAGTTTGTTGGAACTTTCGCATTAAAAATTGTATTTTATTACGAATATCATTTACAACGAATTTATTTGATTTTTAAATAAACTGCATGAAGTTTTCATAAATTAACCCATTGTTATTTATTTTATCCATTTAAAACGTGTATATTTCTTAGATATTTAAGCTATAAAGCTGTTAAAAGCAAAAAAGTACATGTTTCCTAGAAGACTGGTGGAAAAACTGTACATACATAAGAAAATTTGTAAACTATATATCTAAAAAACAAAGAAAATCTGCTCAGATGGTTTCGGCTGATCTGAATATGCGCTATAAGGATTTCAGACTGATGTTCTGTCGCTACTGGAGTGTAAAATCCTTACGATCTCAACAAATACCTGCGTAATAAACAATTTAGGGTTTTATTTTGTCGAGATACGAACCTGGGGATTCTTATGATTCCTTTATACTGACGTATTCATGCTGTTTCGATAAATTGCTTTGGAAAGTAAGATTAAGTATATTAGGTTTTTAGGTAGCTTTCATTACATTCTATTGTAGCCGTTCGGAGGAAAGTTATTTCCAAAAAATTTGGTATATTTTCACCGACTATGACCCCCAGACCCCCAAACCACCCTCCGTTCATCAGTCATCTTGTTTCAAAATGGCGGCCAGTTAAATTCTTTAAAATTTTTAAAAATTCAAAAAGATGTACAAAACAAACAAACAAAACCAATTGAAACAATTGTTTCTGTTAAGTGTTAGAACGTGATGCTGGAACATTTTTTGTTTTGGCTATATATTAAAAATGGCAGTTTGAAATTCTAGGGTGGCTGAGATTTTGAAACAATCTGATATTTGTTATGCTGTAAGTCTCGTATTTATGAACCGATAAGAATGTGACTGACCACGTGTAAAGAAAATACAAAGGTCTCAACCGAGCTTGTTGGTCAGTTTCATGTGCCATCTCGTTTCAAAATGGCGGCAAGTTAATTTTTTTTTATAAAAAAATAATTCAAAAAGGTGTATAAAAAATTGTAAATTGAAAAGGTTGTTTCCGTTAAGTGTTAGATAGTGACACAAGGATTCCGGTGCATTTTTTGTTTTGACTTTATCTAAAAAAAATGGCTGAGATATGGCAGTTTGAAATTCTAGGTTGGCTGACATTTTGAATTAATCTGATTTTTGTTATGCTGTAACTCTCATGCTGAAATTCGCATTCAAATTCAGTTTTAACGAAAAGCGGGATTGAATATTCTATAATCGCGTTCCAAGCATTTTAGCTTCGGGTTTTTGAGTAAAATGAGTTTAATTTTTAAAAACATGGATTTTGAAAGCTACCTTTTCCTCCCGGTACAGATCGGAAGGACTTTTTTGTTAATTGCATTATGTTGATAATTCTTTCTTTTTTTTTGCTGTTGCTGTGCCGCTAGATCTAATAGCTTCATTGCGCCTGACATTGCAACACTTTGATAAGTATAGATTTCTCAGTAATTTTTTAACAGTGTGACTTCATTTGGTTACACATTAAGGCAACAATGAGTTAAAGAAAGATAGCATGATAAACTATTAACAGCAAACGAAAGAAAAATTTCGTCAGGTGCAATATATTTTCTAACATGGTCAGGCGCAATGAGTCTGGGAGGTCACTTTAGATTTAATAATTTAGTTTACGGAAACTTTTTACTAAAAACTGTGCTATATACTATATAATTATTTTAAGCTATCTATTTATAAAAAACTCAGAAGTAATAACAAAATAGTTGTATTTAGTCACAATTATAAAATTCGTCAGTTAATTCCGAAATACATTTTGCTGTAAAACTTAAATTTTTAAAATAAAAATCAGAATTAATTAATTATATACCTGCCACAATGTCTAGTGTGTTTCCGATGGAAAATAAATTTACTGAAATTCCAGATTTCTAATAACAGCACAAAGATTGCATAGAGAAATATGAACGTTCAGCTCTCCTGAAATTAGATGAACAAAATGATATTAATAGTCATGAAAATGAACAATGCTTTCTTCTGCATCATACAGCTTAACCCTGCGATACGACTACAAAACTGAGAGTCGTTTTTGACTATTCAACTGAAACTTCCAATGTTACATCTTTGAATTCAATATTGAGTTTAGGTCCTAAACTGAAACGAGACATTTTCGAAATATTGTTTAACTTTCGAATTCCGGAAAAAAATGTTCCCCTGATATTCAGAAATACGCCTGATTTTGGTTTTTAGCGAGAATCCAAATATTCAGATTAACATTTGGAGGTCTAATCCTAATGAACAAATAAAACATTTCGATTTCAAAGTTTTAACTTATGAGTTAGCTCCACATTCTCTTCTTTCCACTACGAGTATAAAAGAAGCTGTTCATGATAATGTAAAAAAATACTATTATTTTATTAGAAGATTTGTATGTGGGTTATTTATTATCAAGTTTAAGTACTCTTATAGAAGCAGTAGAAACATGTTACAAAATCACAAATATATTACACAAGCATGGTTTACACTTAAAAATGTGGAATTCAAAGGAATTTCTTGAATCTCAAGATTATCCTACTACTGAAATAAACTCTGAAATAATTCTTACACAAAATGAAACATTTAAAGTTTTAGACATAAAATTGAAATTTGTTCAGATGCATTTATTTTCGAGATTTCCGTAACTCTTACACCACCTCTTACTAAATGACATATTTTATCTGAATCTGCACGAATTTTCGGCAAATTGGGTCTACTTTCACCATGTTCTGTGATATTAAAAATATTTTATTAGAAGTTTTGTCTTACAAAGACAGACTGAGACTAACCTATTTCGCTTCCTCTGACAGAATATTTGTTCTAATTGGAAAATCCATACAATGCAATTAACCAATTTTTTGTCAAAAGATGTGTCACACATTCATCCGGTAATATGCTTAAAATGCACAGATTCGCTGACGCTTCATCACTGGTTTACACATCCGCAAATTTTTGCCGACAAACTCACAAAGATTTTAAAAAATCTATCTCTCTTAGTTTCTAAAATTATTGTAGCTTCAATCAAGGAAATGACTGATCTTAAATTGAAGCTTTGTGGTGCTCATTTATTTTCTAATTTGTTCCGTTCAGATATGAACACACTAAAAAATTGCAATCCTGTTACTGTTTTTTGGACTAACTCTGGAGTCGACTTCACCTGATTATTTGCGTAGTCACATAAGTGAAAAACATTTGTAGCTATTAGAGCTTCTCTTAAAAAAAATACAAGTAATACTTGTAAAACTCTGTGACTTGTTGGCCACATGTGGATCATTCTAATTGGCCAAAAAACGAATTGAATTCGAAATAATTTGATGACCAAATGGAATCTAGACAACAAAATTATCCATATTTTTTATTTGATCACCGCCCACCAAATGATTTATTTGATAATTTTTTTTTTGAAAAATACTCCTCTCTTTGAAAGATTATTCGTATTTTCAGATATTTCAAAAAATTTCAATAAAAGCTGCATAAAAACTTATAATTCTGTAATGTCTATGGCACCACTTACATTTCAGAAACAAAATCTGCCGTTGTTTCTGTTCAAAACACTTATTTTCATGAAAATTTGGAATGCATTAATGAACGAAAGTCTACCTTATAAAAGCCAATTCCACTCCCTGTATCCATTCATTAACATAAACGGACTCTTACGTGTAGGAGGAAGATTACAAAACTCAGAGTTAGCATTTAATCACAAGAATCCTATAATACATCCCTCATAACGCACGATAAGCGATAAGTGAACTTTTAATCAAACAACAATTTATGACAAATTTACTACTTGCTCTGTTACTATCGCATGTTATGAAGGAATCGTATTGGATTATTCGTGGCAAACACCTTATCATCAAATGTGTCAATAAATGCTTAAAATGTTAGAAATATAAAAGTCCAGTGCAACAGCTCAAGTAATATGAAATTTACCAATACATCGTGTAACCCTAGAGCGCCCTTTTTTTAGCTGTGTAGCTTATGCAGGTCCCATATCGATTAAATCCAGCAAAGGTTCGTGGTGCTAAGACAAATAAAAGCTACATAACCTTGTTTATTGATCTCGCTACCAAGACAACACATTTTGTAATTGTTAGCGATTTAACAGCTAAGGCATGCATAGCGTCCTTCGTTGATTAAGCGACAAGTTGTGAGCTGCGTGCCACATTTACAGTAATAACAAAAATTCTTCATCGGCGCATCGGGAATGTTTAAAAAATACCTAAATTTTGAGCTTATATTACCAAACAATGAAGACATGTCGCATCCTTTAGCACAAGCCCCTAATTTATTTTGTCACTTTATTTCTCCACGCATTATGTAAAAAAATTGGGAAGCTGCAATACGCTCAACTGAATGTCACCTTAAATATTTCATCTAAGAGAATCTCTTAACTTTTGAGTAATCGCCCACATAACTTGCACAAATAGAGTCATTGTTAAATTAGCGTCACATTTTCATACAGAAGTTTTCCTGATCTGGATACCTGATGATACTCTGTTTGCTTCAAGGAGCTTCAAAAGTTTTGAGAGTTGATATAAAGTATGGAAACTGGTTTTAAGGGATATAAGAGGCACTATCTTGCATCTTTATAATAGATAAAGAGGTGGAAAACCTTCGTGCCTGATATCCAAATGAATGTTGCTACTTTTATAAGATAACGAAACGCCTGATACCAGCCATATTGGGTGTACATTAGAAAGACCATCCAGATTAAAACGACCTCGTCGGAGTTGTTACTCTAACAAAAATCTATCTTTAAAAGGCCAGTTAGGAAATTCGCAGTAGCTCCCTCATATCAAAACCAATGTCCTGATATGGTAAAAGAAATGATTCATCCAGATAATATTACAATATTGACTGACGTTATTAGCACCACAACCCACAATTTTTAAAACAATTTTGTGTAGTATCCATTGAAACACATCGAACACACTCGTATCAGTGTTTTAATTACTGTCATTACGTCTTGCAGCAAACAAAACTGCTGAATTCAGTTATATTGCAAAGTTATACTTACTACGCACATTAATATGGTATTTTTTGTAAATAGTGTTCAATATATTTTTTTATTATTCAAAGTATCACTCATAAGACTGCAGAGTATCGAGTATCATATAAGTACAGGAATTAACCTGAGAGGTGGGTGGCTTAATCGTATTTCCATTATTTCTTATGATACATTTTGATTCGGCTCTCGAATAATTATTTGGAACAATCCTGTTCGCGTAGCGAGGTACCCTTGTAAACACAATATTCAATGCATCCCTAAGTTGTAGTGTCAAAATTTACGAAATTTATTACACCTTTATATATATATATATATATATATATATATATATATATATATATATATATATTGAAGTCATTTTTTTTATCTCTCCGATAGTAACTTTTTAATGTAACTATTTGTGTTATGAATTTTTCGTATTTAAAACTAATCTGGAGATTATTCTGTTTTTACAAGTTGAATGCTGTTTTAGAAATAATGTATCTCTCCTCCTGAAAGAGTATGTATTACTTGAAGGAAATTGTTCTCAACCTGTGTGCTATGAAAGCAGATTAGTTGCACATTTATTTGAGAAACCGTCATAGTTTGACGGGTTCTAATTAGTTTATTTATAAAGAATAAAACAAACAATTTCATTAGCTTAGATTAAAATGATATACATGAATGTCATACACTACTTAAACTATTATTTATCGCAATTAAATCCATGTCTTTAATTTCTGTAAACATACGAATTACAATGATGTTTGAAATATAGTTTCATGAAGATTTAAATTATCTTCGTAATTTATATGAGTTTTTCAAAAGGCGTGCTTTTTGGTTTTTCTAAGTCAGAAAAATTCATAACAATTTAGAAATGTTTCTGAGAGAAAATTACAAAATAAAATAAAATAATAAATAAATAAATCAATAAATTAACTTCTAACTGCATAAATGTTTTGTTTTTCTCTTTATTGACATATTTAAAATTTAAAATTTTGTCACTACCTATTAAAGTTGATAATAAGAAAAAAATTATCTTAAGAAAATGACGCAGCTGCTATGTGATTTTGTATAGCCACACGACTGCGTTCTTTCAATATTTAATTAGGATTATTAGAAAGTTTTAGAAAAACAAATTATATTTATATTTTTTACCAAAAAATATTTGTTCAGATACATTTTTTTAGAAATATATTATTTCTATATTATTGTATGATTAAAAACTATAGTTAACATTTCACATCCTTCAATGCCTTTTATCTCTTTCTTCTATATTTTTCTTTCTAGCGAATAGCTGGATACTATAGTCAATGTTAACATTATTGCTAAAATATATAATTTAGTAATATTTAAAAGAAATCTTTAGTTTGTTTCTAGATACAGAGAAGTATTATATACACAAATATCTTTTTCCTATTTTTGAAATCAACTTCTTTGTACAAATATGTTTACTGATACACTTAATGTTTGAGTAAAATATATCTACTCATAACACAGAACGTATATTTTGTTTAACATGAAACTGATATGAAAGTTTAAATGTGTATTTGAATACATATTATGAAAATTTTAACTGCATAATTGAGATTTAAGAAACTCATTTTCTTCAAATATTTAAAACACTTATTAAACAATAAATAAAACATTTAATAAAAAATAAGTTTTTAAACACTTATTAAAACATGAATTTTAAATACAAATGTTCATTGTCATAGATTGGTGATCTTTTTTATTCTCTTTTTGTATGATATTTCTATAAAGACAATATTAGGATAAATTACTACACATATTAAAAGCTAAACAATGAATGATGTACTGGCAATAAGTATCATTGATTTTTTTTAATTTTTTTTAAATTAATTGAAATGTTTTCAATCATAATCAGACAAAAACTTGGAATTTAAAAATCTCTTCATATGCAAATTATCCTTTATATTGAAAAAATAGTTTAAAGAAAAAACATTTTCTTTTATAAAAAGGAAGTAATTTTGTTATGCATTGGAAAATAAATAAAAATATGGAAAAATTCCCTTTAATATATATGTAAAATATTAAATATTAAATTAATTAAATATTAAATATTAAATATTGAATATATATATATATATATATATATATATATATATATATATATATATTTAATGAGTATGCCTTAAAACGTAAAAAGATTTTTTTTCTGAAATTATCTGTAAAATAAAATAATACTTTTTCTTATTTTTTTAAAGTTTTTAAACCGAAATATTGTTTTATTAAAAATATGCTTACAAATCTAATGTAATTTAATTCATTTCGTTCTCTAATTGATACGCCATTACTTTTAATTAATTTTCTTAAACTTTTTGATAATTTCTTAATTGTTTTGCTCTAATATTAAAAAAACATATAAAAATACTATATAACTCTGTAAAGCGATCATAATAGACTGAAGAAGCATTATTTTATTCATAGAAATATGATATTTAATGGTACAGTTAGTACCATTTCCCTGTAAGAAAACAGTAAGACGCATTTATTATTTTCCTTTTAGATTAATGAATGTATCTGTTCGATATTTCTCTTTGATGCTTTACCAATAAAAAACTAAACTTTTCTACGAAGGAATTAATTTTCTATAGCAAATTAACAACTAGTTTTTAGAATTTTTTCTTTATATATGTTTAATAAAAATGTGAGAGGAAACTATCTAGAATTCGTAATTATTTCCATTAAATCTAAAAATAAGAATATTCATCATTTTCCTGTTTTTTAAATAAGACATATAAAAGCTGGAATTATAGCTAATCTATCGAAAATCATAAAATTCGTAAAAATGATTGTGTAAAAAGTGTTAGTAAAGGTAAAGCCATCTTATGTCTAAAATTTTTATAAGAAAATTAAAAATACATAGCAATCACAAATAATTATTTTTCTCTCATAAAACTTTTATAAGAATCATATTATATAATAAATAATTTTCAGACATGCAATTCAGGATTGAAATAATATTCAAGTGCATAATTTATTTTATTACTAAAAGGGCAACGTACATTCATAATGTAATTAATTAATGATAATTTTAAGAAGCAATTTTAGCTCTAAAATATTTAGAAAACAGTGATTACATCACGGGCAAATTTAGCCAACGCCATAAATCACAACGTGTAGATACGCCTTAACTAGCAATGAAACGTCATTAACTCTCTCCTAATAATTCAAATTTCCTTACTATGAACTCACTTTAATATGCAATACGTTTTGACAATTTAAATCATTTTATAAAGGCTCATTAAATATAATTAATGGCAGCAATATTGACGAAGTATCGTAGAATTTTCTCTCACGCATTTTCAGGCAAGCTAATAGTCCATTAATAATATGGAATAGTTTTATCAAAATACGACGTTGTTAATCATATTAGCTTTAATTAAATTAACGATTAAATTCAACAGCATTACGCAACAGGATGAAAATCATTTACAGCTAAAGTTTTGTTTTAGATTCAATGTTATGAGTAAAGTTGTTATAAGCATTTTGTTGCTATTTCTAGAGTACTTGATGTTTTTCTTTGTCGGATAAATGATAAAGCGTAATTTGTAATAATAAGAATAGTTAGTTTAGATATGTTCTAACTCAAATTAGTTATGTGTAACACAGCTAAAATGTTAAATAATTCTATTTTGAAATATTTCTTTTTAATAATAAAAAATGCTTTTCTTATTTTTATGGAAATATTAAATAGATTCTTTATTGTTAATTGACGTTCAATGTAAGAAAATATATTTATAAAATAGAGTGGATTATGTTTAAATCGTGTTATTTTTTAGTGATATTCAATAAAGCTGCTTTGAAAAGGGCAAAGATTTCCAGAGATAATTTTAAACCACCAAACAGTCGAAATTATTTTAATCCGTTTATATTACACTAGTGTAAATGCCCGTCCTAGAACGGTAGGTAGAAATCGTAATTTTCACTTAATATGTGAAATAATTGATACAAATTATCCAGTACTATTCATCGACAATAAGGAAAACTGACTCGAAACAGGAAATGATCTGCAGCTCAGAACCTGATTAATGCAAGAGCCTCTAGGGTTTTAACAACGCATCTGTAAATCAATGTTTTTGCAAAAATGGGGAAATTATTTTACAATAATAATATGCAGTCTACCGATGACACAGATTTTTAGAGATTTGAGCTGATAAATTCTTTGTTTGGTTTATTCGTTCTATTTCCATAATCCAGATAGCTGTCCCTTTTCCATAATAGGGGATCCTGTTCTTTTTCCATAATCGGGGATCCTGTCCCTATTATAAAATAGCATACCCAATGGAACCTTTAAAAATAATAAAATACACCTCCAAATACATTTATTATTTCAAGTTTTTTTTTCCCTAACATCAATTTCAATAATTTTAACATTCCAGATAACGTTACTTTCTGTTCTTTATTAAAAAAAAATAATACTTCTGACATATAATTTATTATTGTAAAGCTATTGGCAACATGTAATCAAGGTATACTATCCAGATGTAGCAATCAATAAAGGCTGTCATTAAAATGCAAAATCTTTATAAGTAAGAAATGAAAAATATGAAAATTACCTCACGTTGACAAAATCATATAATTTTTTCTCTTTAGATTTTGAAATATAAAAATAAATTATAAAAATAAATTTCAAGCTAAGCACGATGTCATTTTCACCGGCATAAAATTCTAAATTGTACTTTATATACCTGTAATTTTATGATTAGCCAACATGTATTCAAATATTTTTCTTTCTATTTAATATTAATGAAAAAACTGGCAACAATATGAATAAATATAATATAAACACAATGGATATTATTCTTGCAACGTCAGAATAAATATGAATTTTTATTTGCTAATAAAAATGAAGTACACGTGCATAAATTTATCTTGTAACTAAAATATGTCCAAAAATCTATGTACCTAAATATGTTCCATTATTTCTCTTTTCTCTGCAACAATGGAAGTTTTTAATTTTATCAATTAACCTCAAAAATGAAAGACTCACTACACAGCTATCTATCCAACAATGTAATAATACATTGGTAACCATTGGTATGAACCATTCCGGGTCTGGCAGGAATGGTTATAAACAATTTCCATTTACATGCGTACACAGCCGTCTAACCACAATGTATTAATATCTTACATTATAACAAATGCACATTCTTGGTTAGATAACAAATGTATTGCTGGTTAGATAACAAATGTATTGTTGGTTAGATGGAATGGTTCTGGCCGGAATGGTTACCAACACTTTCCAACACCTGTATCATACTATAAGTAGATATCCAGTTCAGCTATCTCAAAAAAGGTGTAAAAAAACTATGATTTATTAGAGGTTCGCGATATATAAAAAAATACGCAGAAATAACTTAGTTATAAAAATAACATCATATAAAGTATTTTATTTTGCCGATAGCTCGTTTTTTTTTTAATGTATAAATTTACTATATTATATGTTTTTACTAGTTTTAGAAATGCATGCTTAGTACAAAAGACTTATTAATTTAAGCTTTTTTTTACATTTGATATACGTATTTCACTTTTGAGAGAATTTGACATAGTCGTCCGGAAACAATAAGATTCAACACATATTCCCTTAATGTAGAAAGTTTACATTTGTTCGAAGTACTATCATAAATATTGTTTATTTAGTACTTAATTTGAAATATGTTTATGTTAGAAGAATTATGTAACATTTATTACATGATTATATAATGAATATTTCAAATTCCTTCTTCTTAAACTTCGATTTAATTTATTTAAGAAACATGATATTACAATTGTATTGAATTGGCTATTTAAATAAATATATTTTGTATTATAATCTTAATTTTACACATTAATACTACTGTGAAATACGGAAGGGAATTGTAAATCTTTTGGATATTATATAATATAGAAAATAAAATAGATCATCACATATTTACATATGTGATGATTTTTAATTGAATAAATAAGATTCGATTAAATTAATTTACAACTGTCCAAAAAATACTACAACAGATTATTATAGTTTAAAATGCTGCTTAAAAATTACAGGAATCAAGTGAATTAATTTTTTTTAAGGTCAAGTAAAGTTTACTGTAAAAATAAAATAATAATAATAATAATAATAATAAATAAAATTTGCACTTTAGATTATTTATTATCTATATTAAATTACATAGAAGATAAATATGAATTTAAATTGCAAAAAGAAGCGTAAATTCAATAAAAACATATAATATTTGAGAATGATACTTATTCTCTAGACTGAAATTTTAAAACTATTTTAGATTTTACAAAAGAAGTTGATTGCGTAATTTCATTAAATCTTACAAATAGGGGAGAAAATAAAATTTACAACCTAATCAGGCAAATAAACTTAGTTTTTGATGTTTGACATTTTCATGTAATATAATGTAAATATATTAATACTTGTTTGAATTAAAAAATAAATTAAAAAATAATATTTTTCAATTGATAAAATTGATTAAAAACATTTCTCAAAAAAAAAAAAAAAAAAAAAAAAAAAAAAAACATAGTTTGCTACTGGTAACACGTTCTTGCATTTTTTTATTTTATAATTATTATAATGAAAATATCTTTGGCCCTTTAATTTTGAATTAATATAGTAATTAAAGGGACAATAATGAACAGAAATATTTATATTTAAAACATATTGAAAAAATAATTAAATGTTCAAAATTTCTGTACTACATTATGAAATGCTGAATTTTTCTGTATTTCTAAATTAATTTTATAAATTAATTTATAAAAGTATTAATAATAAAGAAGGGAAAAGTACGAATGTGTGAGAATGTAACGGGTAAGTAGAAACGCGAAAAATGTCACTGAAAAAGAGATGTTGATTAATATTTTTGTGTAAGCTTAAAATGAAACATAAAATATATATATATATGAAAATAAACGAAATATTTTTTTCACTGTAATTGAAATGAGAATTATAAAAAGTTGATAATTTATTTCTATTTGTTATGTTATGTGAATAAATTTTTTTGTGATACGTTTAAAATGGAAAGTAATTAAATACATTTGAATTTTTTGCATTTGTAATGATGATTAATATAATTTTAATTGCGGAATTGACGAAAAGAGAATTAAATTAAATGCATTTAATATCATGATTAGTGAAAATAATTAGAAATGTATTTCGAAAGGATGCAAATTTCAATTCACATTAATTCAAGTTAAATAGATATGTTTAAAAAAGTTTCTATTTAAAATGATTTTCAATTAAAACTTATGACCTTTACTAATTTAATCAGAAGTAAAATAAATGCAAAAACAAATTACATAAATGTGCCTCTAAAAACTAATGAAGTTAATAAAATTTATTAGAAAAACAAGATTTAAACTTTATCTATTAAATGAATGTAATGAAATAAAATTTAAATGACATTTTAGATAAATTACAGATGTTTTCTTTTTTTACTTTCAACTGCAGAAATATTTTTTTCTTTGTGCCGACATTAGTTTGAGCCATGCTTTTGCAACGGTGACGTCCCATGGTGACAGTCCAGTGATTTGGTTACAATTGCCGATTGTTTACAGGGATTTTCAGATTATTAATACGATATATGATATTAATTATAGGTATACAAAAGAAAAGGTTAAATAGTAAATTTTTGGAACATTACAAACGCATTTCGTAAGTATATATATATTTTATATATAGGGTGATTATAAAAGAAATATCCATAACTGTCATACCGTTCACAGAAACTGAGTGAAATTCTGGCCTAAAGTATTTTGAGGTATGCGCTCAAGAATCACATGAAAAACAACACTTAAATTCTAACAGTTACGGTTACAGAGATAAAATTTCGAAAATTTCAAATGGCAACACCTACTTTTTTTTTGGAAATCGCCGGCGCTAGACAGACTAAGAAGAAAAATGAAAACAACCAATAAAGGACAGAGAAGCAACAGAAAGTAAAACATTTTATTGTTCAGTGCTATCCACCATCTGCCGCATGTAAAGTGTCGTCGTGTGTAAAATGGAAAATTTATGAAACACAATAAAATGTTTTGTTTTCTGTTGATTCTCTGTCCTTATTGGTTGTTTTCACTATTCTTCTTAGTCTGTCTAGCGCCGGCGATTTTCGTGCTACAGGTACCGTTCTAACGCTTTTTATGGTTTTTCACTATGAAAATCACATTTCAATAAAAAAAAGTAGGTGTAGCAATTTGAAATTTTCGAAATTTTGTCACTGTAACCGTAACTGTCTTTCATATGATTTATGAGCGCATACCTCAAAATACTTTAAACCAAACTTTCATTTAGTTTCTGTGAACGGTATGATAATTAGGGGCTCATATATCGGGATAGTTTTTTTATAATCACCCTGTATATAAAGTGCAATAAACTTATACATTTCTTCATTTCTGTAATCATTCCATACGTAACAATGGACAATAAAATACCATTATTTCGAACGTTTTTCGGATTTTTGCAGCTGCATTACGTTGTTCAATGTTAAGACGGATAGAGTGTTATGCTAAGTAAAACTCTCATGAACAGTCGACTAGAATTTTCGAATAATAACACGGAATAACAAATTTTAAGGAATTGTCTGTTCCTATATATACATTGGATGTTTCGTATTGATTTCAAGGTGTTGAAAAAGAATATGTTTGTAATGAAGTTCTATCACCCTCCAATTATAAGAAATTTCATTTATACGTTTTGGATTATATAGTCTATCGTATCGCAGTATAATTTGTCTTTTGGCACGAGTATACTGATAATTCTTTGCTGTTTAGGTCTGTTTACATATATTTTGTTTATAATTATTCTTTTTTCCTCTAAAATATGTAAAAAATATCTAGAGGTTCTGTTAATGAACCTGATTTTTTTTTCTATGTGTGCGGGGAGCTTATTTTGAAAAAGAATCAATGCGCTTTTACGCTGCTAATAAAAACTGACTATCACATGTACTTTGGTTGTAAAGTAGGTGAACTAGATAAGAAATGAACACTTCATTCTTGTTGTACACGGTGTGCTAAAAACCTCCGGGCGTGGGTGAAAGGTGCAAAAATTAGTATGTAATATGCTATACCTATGATATGGCGCGAGCCGAAAGATTATACTAATGACTGCTACATTTGTATTAAAAAATTAAAGGATTATCTGCAAAAGGAAACATAAAATTAACTACCCGAACTTACGTTTAGCAAAGCGACCAGCATTTTCATAATGATTAATTACCAATACGGAACCACCTTAAGAATTTTACATATGACGATGCAGCAGTAAAAAGGGAAATTGATGAAGTTGAAACTACCTCTACTTCATCTCATATAAACTATTATCCTGACATAAATGAAGAACCACATCTAATTACTCAAGAAGAATTAAATGATCTTGTGAAAGACTTAAATATATCAAAAATATATCAGAATTACTTGGATCAAGGTTGTAAGTTTGGAATCGGCTCCTAAAGAACACTTAACACATTTATTTATCGAGATCGACATAAGAAATATTCGGATTCTTGATTCGGATTTATGATATTGTATTCACATAAGTGGTTTAATCTCTGTCTTAAATTGTCCCTATAACTCAAAACAATGGTCATTGTTCATTGATGGCTCAAAAACCAGCTTGAAGGTTGTGCTACTCAATAATGGCAATGTCCTGCCGTCTGTTTCAATAGCACATTCTTGCATAATGAAAGAATCATGAAAATATGAAGATACTGCTTCATGCAATTCAATACTCACATCATAATGGAATATATATGCAGATTATAAAGTAATTTAAAGTCATTTGTATGTCACATGTTATTCAAAATACTTCTGTTTCCTATATGAGTGGGACAGCAGAGCAAAACATGATCATTATTTCAAAAAGAAGTGGCCAGAGCGCAAACAATATATTGCAGAGGGAAAAATATCCAAAACATTCCTCTAAAGTTATTCTCGCACCTTTACACATAAAGTTGGGATTCATGAAGAATTTCACTAAAGCAATGAATAAAGAAGGGTGTCGATTTTAATATCTGCAAGAACAATTTCCATAGCTAATCTACGCAAAAATTAAGGAGGGTATTTTCCTTGGCCCACAAATTAGGCACTTTATGAAGGACAAAAATTTCGAAGATACATTAAGTGATTTAGAAAAAGCAGCATGAATTAATTTTTAAAATGTTGTGACACATTTCTCAGGAACTAATCGAAGTTCTAACTACGAAAAATTAATTAAAGGCATGTTAAAAATTTATAAAAATTTAGGATATTTAATGTAACTGAAAATGCACTTTTTGGCGCAACATTTAAATTTTTTCCTTGAATGTATGGGAGCTGTGAAAGACAAGCGTAGAGAGCGCTTTGACCAGGCTATTTCTGCTATAGAAACCCGATATCAGGGTAGGTGGACACCTAATATGCTCGGAGATTACTGTTGGAACCTTATTAGAGAAGTTAGTGTATTGAAAATAGTTCCAGATAATCGAGGTTACTGAAATTCAATAAGCTTCTTCCCATTATGACATATTAAGTACATACCAAATTTCTCAATTTCTTAGGGAGATAGAAAGTTTACAGACACATACACAGACACATACACAGACAAACAAACGGACGGCATTTTTTTTTTCTAAAAATATGTTTTTCGGAATCTCCAGTGTCTGAAACGTGTAAATCCTTCATTTTTGTTTTCGATTTTCAAAACGATTACAAGACTTACCCTATACAACGTATGATGGGTAAGTAATAATAAAGACTCTCAATGTCTTAAATAAGATCATTTAAAATAACATAATAACGTAGTAAATATTGTATAAAAGATATATTTTAGGAAAGTATCCATCTTTTTGAAGTCGAATGATAAGATAGTTTAGGCTTTAATTACATACTAATATGGTATAATTTGTGATACAGATCATATACCACAGTTTTATATGTTTTGGCAAAGGAACAAAAAAAAAAGTATTCTATATTTTGTAAACTTTTCATACTAAATAAACCTTAACCTTCAAATAATGCATATTTATTTTCTTACTTCATCATTTAAAATTTGTGCTTTTCGTTGATTTTATATCACTAAAATACTCAGAAAACTAGATTTAAATATTCAAGAAGAATATCCTGATTTCAATATATAATTTTTTTATCTCAATTGATATACAGTTTAAGATATCTAATTCCTAATCTTTCATAAAAATGATTTCTTATAAAACTTCATTTCAAGTTAAATCAGAGAAATGCGTTTTTATTGTATATCCGTGGAATATCATATCTTCACAATATCTTTATTATGTCCGTAGGCGAAGATTTACTATAAAATATATTCTTATAATACTTTGCAGATAGCAAAGTGATGTTTCTGACAGTTTCGTTTTTAAAAAAGATAGGCTTGGAAATTCAGAAAATTTATAAAAAACGTATTTATTTTAGTTCTTAAAAATCCCCGCTTTCAACGAGATAAATACAGAATAGAATATCTAGTTGCTTCACTAACTGAAATATATTTCGTCATCTATTTTTTTACGAAATTATTATTTAAATGTTTCTTACAGTAATAATAATTTGCAATATCTTTAAAATTTATTTCACTTAAAACAAATCATAACATGCACTGTTCATTGAATTGATTAATTACTATTTAGTATAAATCTATACTAATATTATAAAGGAGTAAAGATTGTTTGTTTGTTTGTTTGTAGGGGGTAATCTTTGGAACAACCGAACCGATTTCAAAAGTGATGGTGGCAAATTGATGGTGACAACCCATGCTCCAACATAGGCTATATTTTATGTCGGTGCCACTAACCCCAGGGGGTGCAGGAGCAAAAAACGTTCTAAAATTGCGATTTTTTAGCTATCAAACTGGCTATCAAGCGATGAGAGCTTGCCACCGGTTCTGTATGTATGTATGTACGTACGTAATGCGATAACTCTTCACAGAAATTTCCAATTTCCTTCAAATTTTGTTTATAGGTTCACTGTGTTAAGGAGCTTCCCTGATTAGTTTTCGGGATTGATTGGTTAAGTATAAAGGGGGGAACAAGGAGCTAATTCCCCCCCTTAATTTATATAAATGGGTTTTTCATGCAGAATTATACCGTTTTCCTTCAAATTTTGTTTATAGGTTCATTGGGTTAAGACGCTTCCCTGATTACTTTTCGGGATTGATTGGTTAAGTATAAAGGGGGGAACGGGGGCTAATCCCTCCTTAATTTATATAAATGGGTTTTTCAAGCAGAATTATTCCGTTTTCCTTCAAATTTTGTTTATAGGTTCACTGTGTTAAGGCGCTTCCCTGATTAGTTTTTCGGGATTGATTGGTTAAGTATAAAGGGGAGAACTGGGGGGGGTAATCCCCCCCCTTAATTTATATAAATGGGTTTTTCATGCAGAATTATATCCCATTTCCTTCAAATTTTGTTCATAGGTTCACTGTGTTAAGGCATTTCCCTGATTAGTTTTCGGGATTGATTGGTTAAGTATAAAGGGGGGAACGGGGGATAATCCCCCCTTAATTTATATAAATGGGTTTTTCATGCAGAATTATCCCATTTCCTTCAAATTTTGTTTATAGCTTCACTGTGTTAAGGCGTTTCCCTGATTAGTTTTCGGGATTGATTGGTTAAGTATAAAGGGGGGAACGGGGGGATAATCTCCCCTTAATTTATAAAAATGGGTTTTTTATGCAGAATTATTCTATTTGCTTCAAAATTTGTTTATAGGTTCATTGGGTTAAGACGCTTCCCTGATTAGTTTTCGGGATTGATTGATTAAGTATAAAGGGGGGAACGGGGGGCTAATACCCCCTTTAATTTATATAAGTGGGTTTTTCATGCAGAATTATCCCATTTCCTTCAAATTTTATTTATAGGTTCACTGTGTTAAGGCGCATCCCTGATTAGTTTTCGGGATTGATTGGTTAAGTATAAAGGGGGGAACGGGGGGCTAATACCTCCTTATTTTATATAAATGGGTTTTTCATGCAGAATTATTCCGTTTTCCTTCAAATTTTGTTTATAGGTTCACTGTGTTAAGGCGCTTCACTGATTAGTTTTTCGGGATTGATTGGTTAAGTATAAAGGGGGGAACGGGGGGATAATCCCCCCTTAATTTATATAAATGGGTTTTTCATGCAGAATTATTCTATTTGCTTCAAAATTTGTTTATAGGTTCATTGGGTTAAGACGCTTCCCTGATTAGTTTTAGGGATTGATTGATTAAGTATAAAGGGGGGAACGGGGGGGCTAATACCCCCCTTAATTTATATAAATGGATTTTTCATGCAGGATTATCCCATTTCCTTCAAATTTTATTTATAGGTTCACTATGTTAAGGCTCATCCCTGATTAGTTTTCGGGATTGATTGGTTAAGTATAAAGGGGGGGACGGAGGGCTAATCCCCTCTTATTTTATATAAATGGGGTTTTCATGCAGAATTATTCCGTTTTCCTTCAAATTTTGTTTATAGGTTCACTGTGTTAAGGCACTTCCTGGATAATAGTTTTCTAGGGAAGTTAATTTTTAGAATTCCAAATATTTTGTAAATAAAAAATTATTTTTGTATGATAATCTTAAATAAATAATAGAAAATATATGTGTATTATTTCAATGACATAACGACAATAACTTTAGGGTATGTAAAAAATCTGTGCTATATAATTATAACAATGTATATTGGAATATTATTTTTTTATTATTATTTAAATGTGGTAAAAGCCTAACTTAAATTATAGAAAATATGTAGTGTTAAATAAAAACATTCTTTCCGGCCTGTACAGGGAGGAAAAGGTAGCTTTCCTTCATCTTTGTTTTAAAATTTCAGCTAATGTTATTCAAAAACTGAACACTAAAATGCAAATAACCCGATTAATAAAGATTCGTCAATACGGAATTTGAATAAGAAATTCTCCAAATTAGTCAGCCAAGTTGGCTTCATTTATGGAGACTTATTTTTGGTCGACAAATTTGGCGATATTTCGCCTTGTGTCACTCAGCTTGGCGAGAATATGACGGTAATGGATATGGATATATAGTTTTCTGAGTATGATTGGGAAAATTATTACAACAATGACATATTAATTTGCGAGAAATCACGTTCACTAAAACTGATAAATTAATCCCTGATTTCCTGTTATCTGCTGTCTTGTTTCAAAATATTATCCACTCTAGAATTAACAAATTGCTATATCTCAGCCATCTTTTAAGATAGAAGCAAAACAAAAATGCTCCAGAATCCTTTTATCTAGTTCTTACACTTAAGCAAAAAACAAATTTGAATTTCGTTTTCTTTTTGTACATACTTTTTAGTTTTATATGTTTAGTGGCCGCCATTTTAAAACAAGATAGCGGACCAAGCTGGCCAACGACCTAATACACACATATAGTTTCATCCAAATCGGTTTATAAATACGAGTGCTATCGCATGATATGGTGTACGATAATTATTCATTCCTGTATGTTTCTGGTTGAAATTTTAATTACTTTAATTCTTTTTAATTACTATGGTTGATAAATAAGTGCAAACTACATCATTTTCTTGATATTTGTAACGTCAGTGGTAGACGTTTATTTACGCAGCTATAAAGATTATCACTTATAGAAAAAACACGTGGCATGAAACATTTCTATGTGGAGAGATCTTGTAACATTTTGTCAGTACGTGTAATTTATAGTCTTCGATTACATCATGAAAAAATTAATTTACAAGATAACGTGAAAAATTGCGTCCAACTAGAAAATATGGCAAAAAACAGTTGAACAGTATTGAAACACATTGATACGTAGAGAGATAAGCCATTCACAACTGCAATGCAACTTCTTAATGAGCAATCCGATTTTCTCGTCAAACACTACATAAAATCGCTTTCGACTTTTCAGATGTAACTCGATCTGCGATGTTACTATTTCGAATGAAGATAAGCAAGTAACTCAGTATTTAACAACATTGTTGATACCGACATTCAACAGAAATGCCAATGGATGTTTTCCTGACGCTGCAGTATAGTAATAGCATAATATGTAGGTAACAGTGCATTCATTTAAAGTATGGTTATTGCGATATTGACGTTGTTCAAACCTAATTATTTAATACACTATTAGATAGACCATTTAATATATGATTAAAACCTCAATTGCAATGCAAAATTATGTTAATTATTTAAAATTTTATATTTTAACATATCTTACCAGTTCATTCTACATAATTTCTAGATTACTAAATATTCGAAATAGAAATTTTGCGAATTCCAATTTGAAAATGTTTTCTTTAGCATAGACACCTATTGAATTTTTACTTTGCATGCGTTTTTACAAACATTCAACGGACATCACAATGGATGTTTTCCGAGGCTGCAGTATAGCAATATCATTATCAGTGCGTTTTTAATGATTGATATCAAAGCTTCAATTTAACATATTACGCACTTGTTGAAATATATATGAACTTAAAATATATCATATATTAACAGTGCTTTCAATATGTCTGTGCCGGTCGTAAAAAATCGTTTGATGATAGATAATTTTTTTGTACAAAGTAAGATATGTATAAATCTACAATTTTGTCAATTAAACAACGCAGATTTTATTGGAGGCTAGTTTAAAGAATTTTTTTAACGTGGTGCAATATATATATATGTACAATACATGCAGAGGTTAAATACAGCAAGTTAAATACACTTTTTCAACAACGGTGTTTTTATCTGAATTCCAATTAATAAGTAGAATGTATTTGCAGCATAATCTATAAGGGAGAGGTGGGCACGTTCGAACAATTTTTTTATCAGAAAATCAGCATATTTCTTACTTTAATTATATTTATTGCATTTTAAATATTACACGAGTAAAACAATGCTTTTCTTCATCTTATGAGCTAGAAATTTAAAGTTTTCCAAATAAATGAAATATGTTGTGGGGCTTTAAAATGCAGAGAGATTTCTGTTTAAACCTGCCCCATGTAGGCGTACCTTTGAATAATCTAGGGGCACCTT
The DNA here is from genome assembly GCA_963931845.1 of Maratus michaelseni. Lineage (NCBI taxonomy): Eukaryota > Metazoa > Arthropoda > Arachnida > Araneae > Salticidae > Maratus > Maratus michaelseni. The sequence goes on from OZ007593.1 coordinate 64,145,377, forward strand.
TGAACAAATAAACAAAATATGAAAATATTAAGAATTTGTATGAAAAACTGAAGCAGTAAAGACTCCACACATTGTTATTAACGTCCCACGTTCAGCAGAAACAGCTTGGCCAACCCCTTTTAGTACCGACTTTAGCTACAACATTTCGAGCTTGGAGGACAGTTGTCACCTCAGTTTCATCAAGATTGATGATTCTGTCTGCAAAAAAATGGATGTAGCTTCAATGCTGCAGCTAAGTTTTTTTTTTTATTTTTTTTAAATAAGGCACATTATGCTTTTTAAAGCCTGTAGCTCGATACAAGCTTTTATTCTCAGGCTTTCATAAGGATAGTCCAATATACCTTTCATAAATCTTTCCATCCAATCGACGCCAGCTTTGCTGTTTTCATTTCAACTTGAGGGGAAAGAGCAACCAATTTTTTCCGCATATTCAAATTCCAGTTTTCTAATCCAAATATATGACAAGACAAAAATCTGTCATGTTAAAAAACAACTTGACTAAAGAAAAGTGTTGTTTCTACAACTAATGTGAAGTACATCTATTTGGCAGCCCTGTATCAGTACAAATGTCATATTAAGTATAATAACTCTTAATTAATTTCTTATTTTTCACATTTTCTAAAAATATCTAAAAATAATAATATTTAAATACATCATAACTCTTTACTTCATAGTTTTTATTGTACAATGGTGCCCCAACTTTTTTTGTTCAATGGTGCCCCATCACATGGTGTTTAGCATTACAAGTATTTACTCAATTAGGCTTACGAATTTGAATAAAACAAAGCTTATAAGCTAATGCTAACATCTTAATTTAAATATTGAACAATCAATTAAAATTTTAGTGATACAAGATTTTCAATAGAAAGCTTACAACGGTATTTTATTAAGTTTATATTGAAGGAAGAGAAAAATACATATCTTGCACAGACAGTAGTGTGCCTGCAAAATGGTAAAGCTTTTTATCCTTGTTGCATTGAAGAAGTAGTAATGAGCTGCCATCTATATTTAAAAATATAATTTATTTCAAGGAAAATATGTACAGTGTTCAAAGGTGTCCCCCTCCCCCCTATGGAAGGTTTTTATGATTGAAAATTTATAAATAAAGTGCTATTATGTCTAAACAGTTTTCTTTATCTTATATATATATATATATATATAATTAAAATTGGAATAGCATAAAAAAGGTACTACTTGTTTTACTGTGAGTTTCTGTATGTTAAAAATAAAAGTAATCTAGATATTAAAACTAAAAGAAAAGGAAAAAATAATAATTAAAATTGTTTATTTCTGACGTCCTCTAATAGATTATTTGCTACTCACTCTATAGAAACATGTAGTCTAGTAAAGTCTCCAACACATAAAATTACCAGTGCATTTTTAATTATTCATTTGAAAGCTTCAATTTTACATAATACACACTTTTTGAAGAAATATGTTTTTTATCTTGTTGATATAAAAAATTGAACCGGCTTTATCGGATAATGGCATGACTTTGGCAAAAAATGAGAATTAATAAAGTGTGTAATAAAAGTTTAAAGTCTTTATCAACATTTCTTTTGAAGCAAAAGTTTAAGCTGGAGAAATATATTATATACCTAATTTCAGTGTTTAAAAATTTGAAAAGTTATGTAGGTCTTTTCTCTGGTTTGTCAAAAAACTTAAGATTTAGTAATTGAAACTTTTACTTTTAAGAATTGGAATGCTTTAGAACAAAGACAACGATTATGGGGGTTATTTCATTTTAAATGTATTTCACAATTTTCACAAAATCAAAAACATTTATATTTATTACCTTTATTTAAACTTATATTTAGAGTTAAATATCATTAACATGGTACACAAAAAAATTTCTTTTAGCTCTCTACTAGACATCTTTTAAAAATGACAACGTTCATAGATTGTACAGTGCCGAATGTTCTTACGAGCAGTAATATCTGTCAGTTTTATTGAACTATGTTAGTACTACTATATTTTGTTCCTTGTGTACCAAAATTACAAGTAGCGTATTTATTATGTTACATTGCCATTTTTTTATATCTGAAATACATATTTAATTACTTAAATTTTGTGAATGAATTATAAAAATGGTATGGGAATGATTTCAGAATAACGATCCCATAATATTTCAGATTTATAGTTTAGTACTATCAATTTAAAAAAATTACCGTATTATTAAAATTTTAGGATTTATGACTTCAGGGACATAGTAATGAAAATTGAAATCATTTTTAAAGATTGATTGCTATTCCTTAGAAAAGTTTGGAATCTTTTATTAAAAACTAAAATTTACCACTATCTCAGAAGAACCATTAATTGAAGATTTCTTCAAAAACAGATGGAAATTTTGAAAAATAAAAATGATCTAAAATGAGGAATTAGTCATTTTAAAGTCTAAAGAATTTGAAATGTGGTAGATTTCATTAATTTCCATTTAATTGCAGTTTTATTTCCAGTCACTGAAGATTCAGGTTTTAGTGATGGGATCCATAGAATTTTCATATTGATGGTGTTTCAAGATTTCATCGAAATTTTTATACTGAAATGAGGAAGTGTGAGTATTCAAATCAGACGTGGTGACTTATCTAAAGATAGGGTATTTGGAAAAATAATATAGCGATATGAAATGAACGTGTAAAAAAATGAACGTGTAATACCTAATTAAATGTTTAATATTAAATATAATAAATATTGAAATATGATAGATAGCATTATACTTCAATGCTATTTAAGCATAAATAATTGCACGGGCTATAAATACTAAACACTTCAACGTGATACATTCTGAAATATATTTTAGTTATTGCTGTTGTGTATCTTATAAAAATGTAAAAAAAAAAAAAAAAAAAAAAAAAAAAAACATGCCTTTCACAATTTGTTTTTTTTTATAATTTTCATTAAAATAAAGAAATATATATAATTATATTTTATCTGAAGTATATCATTTATTGCATTTTATGTCATAATATTGAGTAAATTAATATGCTTAGCTCGAAGATGTCAAAGACAGAGAGATATTTTAGAGCTTTTCAGTGAACAAAATTAATTAATGTGTATTTTGTCAAATAATTATGCAAAATTCGATTACTAACATTCTGTTTATTATCTCTCAATGCGTTAAAAAAATATAAATTATTTAGAAAAACATAAAACTATTATAAAATAAATAAAAAAAATTTCTCATTTTTTATAACACAGCAAAGTATATCAAGGAAAATTAAAATATATGATAAATATATTAAAGTATATAAGGTAATAAATAGAAAATTCCTTTGATAAATAAGCTAACTTTTTATTTTTTTAAATGGTTGCTTGGATAATTTAAAACATATATATATATATATATATATATATATATATATATTAGAAAAATTTAACTTAAAACACATTAATTATACATACATTTCTTTTACTCAAGCACAGTGTGTAAAAACTATAATCCTAATATAATAAGTGCATCTGTACATTTTATTAGAAAACTGTAAACCAGTTTTACGCTTTTTCTATCTTGGAGAATACCTACAGATAGTTTCAAACTCTAATGTTATTAAAATACAGTGGTGTGCAAATTTTAAGCAACAAACACAAAATGATAATTTCTGAACACGTGAGGGCTCAAAAGAAAATTCTATATAGAACAAGTGTAGAAAAGAGGTACTACCCTTACAGCACGGCCAGTCGATGTGAAGTCCCCTTGACGTCACACATGGTTAGAAGTGTCCCAATCGCTACGGTGAATCAATATATGGGATATTTGACTGTCACATTATTACTCTCAAATGATTGTTAACACTGAAAAATCACTGTGACTATCGTTTTGTGATGGGTCACCAGGTAACATTACAATGAAGTCACCTTGTGATTCTCAAGTCACTGTCAGTTGAAAGGTGAACTTTGAAGTCATTGTGAGCATTGCATTGTGATGAGTCGCCAAATAATGTCACAATGAAGTCTCATGGTGACTTTCCGGTGATCGACACTCTATTGTGAAGTCATCATTGTACTCCTTTGTGAAAAGTCACCAGATGATTTCATTTTCTGTCACTTGGAAACTCGTCACAGAAAAGCTATCATGATGACTTTACAATGGAGTGTCAAAATAAACAGTCACATGAGAGTCACAAGATGACTTCATTCTAAAGTCACCTGGTGACTCGTTAAAAAGCAGCAGTAAAGTTCATGCAGGTGACTGTTCAGTGGAGTGACCAAATGAGAGTAAAAATGAGACGAATGAAATATATCACATTTCTGTTCATTGTAGTGACTGTGACAATTGTGACCATTTGTGATGTCAAGAAGACTTCACGTCGACTGTCTGCGCTGTTAGGGTAGTATATAGGCATCTTTTCTACACTGGCTGTTTATAGAATTTCCTTTTGAGTACTCACGTGTTCAGAAATTAGCATTATGTGTATGATGCTTAAGTTTTGCACACTAGTGTATGTGTGATTATACAACTAAGTATATATAATATATTTACTCTTTATATTCTCAACATGTTGTAGAATATTTGAAAATATCTGAAAATTTTTGACTGCATTTTTATATAGATTTGAGACTTTCTAAAATATACCATCCTATTAATTAACCTTTTATTCTAGCTGACGTCTTTTCTCATAAATATTAACTATTAAAATTCCATTTAAAGATTTTAGACTTTGATAGTTGTTCAATGTTCTGTCAGAAGATAGGCGTTAAATTATTTTATTAATTAATTTTATGCACATTATTGAAAATTTGGTTTAGAAATTTCAAATCCCGTGTTCTAATTTTGGTGAAGAACGTTTTCATTCTAGGCATGATTTCTGCATAATGTTATTTTATCATTAATAGAAATTTTGTAGTGTCATTATGGTAATCTGGCATTGAAAAGCACTTATAAATGAGCTCAAATGAGTGTAAAATATTCCTCATACACAAATCTTACTTTACTCTAATCGATATCCTCACAACTTATATAACTTTATGAGGAAATCTGTGTAAAACGTTTGTTAATAGGAGGCTAATCGTGCAATCATGGAAATAAAAGTATAGCCCTCTACTAAATCTGATGCAAATCATCGAATGAAATGTGACAGGTAACAATCCTTTTTAAGGAACATCTACTAAATTATAATAAACTAAATTTATGATTCGACTGTCATCTACATTTTGAAATTGTAACAAACATCAAAATTTTCAACACTAATATCTAATTTTGATATCATAATAGAATTCAATGGTACATTTTTCATTCGGATACCAAATAGACATCATTCGGTCAGTTTAGGGATTATATAGTTTTGAAGTTTGGAACTCATAGTGATATATAAATTTTTTAATCGTCACAAAACATATAACAATGCAGATATTTTCTTAAGCATAACTCAAATATTACTTGACGGAATGAGCTGCAATTTAGAAATCACATATTTCCAGTTTTTAGAAATTGATTTCTGTTAAAAAATTCTTAGGTTTTAATTCATACATTAATCCCACTAACTATTTAAAGATGCTTTTATTTGAAATTAATATTCTTAAAAATAAGACTTGTAAACTAAATTTTTAACAGAAATTTATTTCTAGAATTTTTAAATATGCGAATCTGAAATTTAAGCATATCGCTTAAAAAACTATCAGCGTTTCAATGTGTTTTGAAACGATTAAAAATAAAATAAACATTAAGACTCACGTAGTCTGTAAATTAATTCACCAAATGGCTTCCCCGCTTTGTATCTGAAGGCCCATTTTAGAGACGATTTCAAATATGGTGTAGAAATTAGGCGTTAGTATGGAAAATTTTATATTTTGTTAAATTTTCTATAGGAAGACGAGCTTTGAGGCATAATTTAGGTATATCATTAATTAATAGATATTATTACTAATCGGTTGATGGCGATTATTGCTTATACGTTGAAATTAGGCAGCGTTAAGAGATAACGATTAATTCCTCGACTGTACATATATAAAAAAATAATCATTTAATTACCGTAATCAACCTCTAAAAGCTCAATCCGAACCATAGAAACTGATTGTGATATAAAAATCAATGTGCAGTAATTTATGAACTAATCGAATAATTTCAACCAAAAATTCACCAACGGATTCCTAAATTTTACAAATACAGGGTGGTCATAATTAGAGTGTTGGTGTATCGAGCTCAATTATATAAAGAATGTACAGGGGAAACAAATCTCAACTAAAAGTTATGTCATTCGAACCGTTTATTATATAAATTGGTAACCAATTTATAAATAACAAAAAATCACATTTTCGGCACATTTTCAAAAGTAATGCTGCATTTTGATTTGTGGATAAAAAATAGGCATAAAATCTAAAAAAGGACACGAATGACTTACATTTATTGAAAATTTTAAAAGAATAAATGTTTTTTAGCAGTTATGTATATATATTTTTTAATTTAACAATTTCTCTTTTTAAAAAAGTTTGTGATAAAGTGGTTTATTTATTAAAATGGGATGATTGAACGGACAAAGTGAAAATAGCACACATGTAAATATGTGTATTCAACAGGCCAGACAGCTGTGTCTGATTTTCTAACGCTCTATCATCTGTACAAAGGTTAAAATCGCAAGAGCTATTTGAAATATTGATTTATGCAAGCGATGCAACTCGTAGCTCGCGGTCAAGGGCGAGAATGGCGGTAAGTGTAGAAAACAGATTTTTTCTAAAACTTTTATTAAAACAAATGAAACTTTAGAAAAATAAATGTTTTAAACGTTTATTACATTTGGTAATCTTAAGCTTTGCACTAATGATGGAGCTTTACAATGTCTGAAACATCTATAAAAGGTCTGAAAAGGACTGTCTGCTTTTTTCTACATACAAATTTACATCTGTGCTATTCTGATTTTGTCCATTTTTTTCTTAAAATTATTTACATTTTACTGTCCATAATCAGCCTGTAGCCACATTTTAACCCATGGTTTCTAAACTTTAATCTATCTTATTTAAATCGTTTCTTCAAGATATAAATATTATTTACAGGGTGCAATATGTTATGTATCGCCGACCTTTAAGTTCTCAACCGTTGATCGTAGACATATTTTTCCAGTTACAAAAACGTTTCAAATGAGGTAAATATTCATGTTGTGGCATTGTTTAATCTAAAAAATTATTTATATAAAAAATATGTAATCTAACATTTTATACGGTCCCTTAATCATTATAGGTATATTTAGTAAAATATTACACATATAACATTTGGGCGTCGGACCACATTCGAAAGTCAAAGTAGGTAGAATCGAATAAAACATACTCAATAAGATATAGATAAATAGCACGGAAATGCAGACGACCAGCCGAGTTATAACGAGTAGGAAAATCTGGATTATGTAAATTTCAATAGCACCGCAGCGCCACACGTTCGGATAAAACATGAGCCATATAGCAGTGGACATGCTAGTCAGCGCCGAGATCGTGATGACAGGCTACACATATACGGAGTAGGCCGAAATTATACTTATTTATGGTGGATGTCAAAGGAATGCCAGAACGGCTGCGAGGGTATATTCACAACGTTTCCTTAGGGATCAACATCCAACGCATGAAACTGTAACTAATGCATTGCACCGTCTTAGAAAAACCGGCTCTGTTGCACCATGACCCCGAACAAGTGTAGACGAGCAAGGTGTAATGTTCGAGTGACACCGAATGAGGTGCTTGCATTCGTCATTTTAAATCCACAACTGAGCACGGCGAAAATAAGCGAGAAATGTAGATTCATGCATCTGCATGTCTGGAATTTGTTACATTCACATGGTGCGCATCCATACCATCCAATACTGGTACAAACATTGATGCTGGGTGACCACGGACGACGATTTTGTTATTTTAATTTCAAGCTCAAGCTAGAGGTAAATCCGTCGATCCTTTGTGACATTCTGCGGAAAAATGAGTCAACGTTCCCACGGGGTGGCATTGCAAACGTGCAGAATGTGCATTATTGGTCTCTAGAAAACCTCCACATCGCCCGGACAGTAGGACACCAGGTACGCTTGTCAACGAACGTATAGTGCGGTATATGGGAAACCCAGATTGTTGGCGACATCTTCTACGATGGGACCTTAACGTGCGATAGTTACCTGCAACTGATACAAAACACGGTACGTTATTGGTATGAAGAGCTGCATCTCCAACATACATGTCGGGTGTGGTTTCAACATGGTGGGGCCTTTCTGCATAAAGTTCGTGCGTATATGGCTACCGAATTCGGTCAACAGATCATTGAATATGGCCAGATCATTGGATATTCACCAAACTTGACTCTCACGAACCTCTACTTTTGGGTTTACATCAAAACATATGTCTATTTGACTGATCCTACTTCTCTGGTTGATCTGAAGCAGCGCTTCATCCTTGCTTATCGCACATTTACACCTGCTATGCTCCAACGTCTCCAGGACTCAGTACTGTCACACATTCAATTGTGCATTGCTACCAATGCAGAACACTTTGAGCAGTATCTCTTGTAGATTCCGGCGTTTTATTTATTAGACCATCTTCTGATATGATAATAAATTGATATTTATGTTTCTGTTTAATTTCAATATTCCATTCTTCGCTTTGTATACGACCTCTAAATGTCAGCTAAAAAGTTTAGATGAAATAACCCTCTTTGGTGATGCAACAATTTGGCTATACCAGTTAAAGGTGTTTTCACCGTAAAAAGGACAGTGCACCCTGGTTTCGATCTCGAATTACTTTAACTCATTGTTTTGTCAATTTTTGTAGTACAGAAGTCAAACGTTTTGTGTTATATATTTTATGATATGTGTAAACTTTTACTAAATATAACTGTACGGATTAAGGGACCTATAAAAATTTTGTTTTCGCAATATTTATAAAATTGATTTTTTTTTATTTTAAACAATGTCACAGCATTAATATTTACCTTATTTGAAACGTTTTTGTATTTGGAACTATATGTTGAGAAATTAAAGGTCGGCGATAGATAAAATATTGTCCTCTGTATACAATGTGGTGTTGCGTTTTTCTCAGTATATTTTTATAATTGCGATCTAGACGCTTCTTCTTTATTTGTATACCCACTAAAGTTAAAACTAATCGGATACTTATTGTAAAAGTTTTATAATTGCAAGAAGACAGTAAGGAATATCCGATTCACATTAAGCCAAAATTCATGTTTTAAGCGTTATTAGATTAACCGATTTGGAAATTTAAAAAATCAAAAATTTGTATTTTACAACTGAACAACTGTGAGAAAATGCATATTTTGAATTCGTACTGAAATGTTACGGTTGTTTTAGATTTTTTATGGAAATAAATATTTCATTAATAATCAAAATATTCTTTTGGAACTTAATTGACAATACCGATACAATGTTTTTGTTTATTCTAAATTATATTTTACATTTTATGTGTAAATATGAAATATTAATCAATGATAAATAATTCCATGTGAAGTAGGCATTTTTGTGTCAAATAGTGAAACAGATGGTTTAGAATAAAGAAAATGATATATGTCTATATTAGAAATTGAAAATGATGTTATATTTTCTCAGAGACACGACGATGTAAAATCCTCTTTATATATTAAAACATTATAAATGCGCATCTTTGATATTACGTTGTTCAGTAGTGCATAAATGTACTTCGTGACATAAGCATTAAGTATCATCTCTTTCATATAATGAATGTCAAATCTATACCGACAAAAATCTTTTAACATTAACCACAAAATCGGTATAATATGTGCTTTGCTGTATTCGTTATTTTAAGGAAAAATTTCTGAATGTATAAATATTCCTGCAAGGGATTTTTTCAAAAAAAGACATCGTTGCTGGGAAGAGTGAATCTAAAATGATTTATAATTTTTTTTTATTCTACATTTAATCCTGTCAATGTTTACATTTTCCAAAGATTAAAAAAGAAAAAAAAAGAAAAAAAAAACTAGAAGAGTAATGTTCAGATGTATACATCGACAATGTATATTTATTTAAAGATTATTTTTCACAAATATTTACTGTTTTTGCATAAACACCTATCGTTAACACTGAAAGTATACAGTGTTACACATAGTTATATTTAACTGATTTTTTTTCTTAAAGCTTAATTAATATAAAAAATCTAATTTGAATGCATAATATTGCTGTAATAATTTTATTTTTAATGAAATATGATACATTTAACAGTTTAAACTTAATAGTTAAGGATTTTTATTTGATAAACTAATAAAATAATATTCAATCAGTGAGCTAATTATATCAGCGAGCTAATTTAGGAATTTGATGTATTTTTATATTAAATACACAAAATATAATAATAGCTTAACTATCATAATTAACATAAATATAACATTAAATAATGATTTTGTTACTTCTTAAACTGTAAGAATTGAATAAACTAAATCTGACCAATTATTCAGGATGTATTTAAAACGTTGTGAGTTATACATAATTTAGCATTTTAGCAACGGCAAATATTTTATATATTATTTATTACATTATAATAATTTGTTAGAAATACATAAATTTTTATACAAATTATTATATGATAATAATTTGTATTTAAATATCTTTAAATTATTTCAGGTTAAAAAGCAATAAAAATAAAGTACAGAAATTATTTATTTTTCTTTCGTATGCTGTCAAACTTGTATATAGTTCAAAAATTAAACATTAGACTTTAATTTAATCTGATATTAAACATCTATATATCAATTGAAATGAAACACATTATATTTTTATTTCAACTTCATGCACTTAAAAAATATTTATATATTTTAAAAGCTAAGAAGTGGTATGATAACGTTCTCATAACATTTAAATTTAAATCAAATTTTCACAACATGTGATTTTTCCAAAATTACTAAGTAATTTTTATTTAATTTAAGCTTAAATGATGAACTAAAATGTATTTTCATAAAACTAATCAATCTAATTCATTGCCTACTACTTTTACTGACAATGTTTAAGAGCAGAGTATGCTAAATTTCCTCAATATGCTGTGATTATTAATTATATATAATGAGCTTCAATAAAATGATTTAAGTTGTCAAAACACACTGAAAATTAATGTGAGCATACACTAATAAAATCAAAATTATTAGGAGAAAGTGTACGACATTCATTGTTAAATTATGTGTATACACATTTTGTGATTTATAGTGTTGTCTAAGATTTGTCGTTATATAATCACTACTCTCATAATATTTTAGAGTTACAATGTATGTCTAAAGTTAGGATTAATTAAGTACACAGAGGAGACACTTCATGTTTTCAACAATGTTTTATTTTTACATTTTTAGAGTCTTGATAAAATATATATATATATATATATATATATTCTTTTGTTCTTTTACACTGTAAATGTCCATGATAATTTTTGAAAAAGAAACTTTGTAATATGGATTAAGAGTAATCTTATAAACTTTTTATACAAGGCAAAATCAAGAATCCGAAACTAAACCGCAGCATGTTTTCTTGTGTCTTTCAAATTATTGCATTTGAGAACGTATCATACTACAGTTTAGAACTAAAGTGAATTACGAATTCAACAGAAAGTAAATGATAAAATTCAAATGTGGAAAAAGAAATAATTTAGCTGACCCAAAGGTGGCTATAGCTAAGCTTTGACGACTCTTTATTATTTTCTGGTTGGGTGTGTGTGTGGATGAATTTTTGTTTCTACAATTTCGCACTTATGTGTAACACATATCAAGTATACTTTTCCTTGTAAAATACAATTTAATTACTTTTTTAATATAATTTTAAAATTGTAGCATGTTAATACTTTTGCATTCATTTTTAATATTAAAAGGACATTTTTGCTATCTTTGTTAATATTAAATATAGCAATGACAGATTGGTTGAGCTGTAATAATTCATTGAAATATATAATATCCTCTGACATTATTAACTCCTTAATCATCGCACCCGCTAAGCGTAGACGACTTTTTATTTTAAATTCAGATTGCTTCATTGCCACCGATTGCTTTAAGTAGAAAATATTCAGATTACTTAATGACAGATAAAATAATGCAAACATAAAGCCAATTATAGTATTAAAAAAAAACTGATGGGAATCAAACAATCTGAATTTTAAAAAAGTAACCTACACTGCCCGTGAATGTATCGGGGGAATGTTAAGGGGTTAAGCATACAATTCTAGATTTTTTTGTAATATAAAACTCATTAACATTGGTTGCTATATTTTTAAAAAAGCGTCTTTTCAGTTCATAAATTTTCTTTTCTACATTTCCCAAATGACTAAAATAATTAAATGAAAAATTGAAATCCAGTATTAAAATTATTACTATTTACATTAGAAAACGTTTATAACTATAATAAACCGTTGTAATACTAGTTGTTTACGAAATGCTATATAATTACTATTAGATGTAATAAGATGATGTTTTTGGAGAGGTATATTTTCACCAATGTTTAAATAAAATATAAAGATGTCATATTATCCATAAAGAATGAAGCTGTGGAATTATATTTAAATTTAAACTAAAGAATATTTCACAGTTTTCATATGTTTATGTAAGTAATTTGCTTGACGTTTCGTAGTGATTAATTATAAAGATACGAATTAGAACAACAACATAAAGGAAATTCTACTCGGATAGAAAATATATGTATTTTGAGGAAATGGAACAATGAGAGATGATGAAGAAATAAAATTGAGATTCTGACAGTGTAGATACTTTTGTTTTATTTATGAAACTTTGTTTTGTTGCAAGTTTCATTGTGAAAACTACAAAGCTACATCACTAGAAAATATTATATTTCTTCAACATGGAATATAAGCTTAGATTTTTTTCTTATATTATAAATCGTTCTAAGAGCAGATTTTATTAAAGATTATCTAAGATTTTATCTAAGACCAGTTTAGTGAATGTACAAAATATTTTGCAGGAATTTTATTATTTTTATAATGGCATAGCGATCTTTGAAATAAACAAACGTACACATAAACAAAAATACAATATTTTTTTTTAATTTTTAAATTCATTGTAATTTTTTATTAAATAATATTATTGTATTGTTATATATATTGGAGAATGCGTAAGGTAAAGTTAGGAGAGTCTGCGCACAATTCAAAAGAATAACAATAAAAAATCTAAATATTGATTTTTTGCTAATCTATCCATTAATAATTTTTACTTCATTTGTTTTTTATGCATTTCCATTGCTATTTTGTTGTTATGTTGTAATTTAATAGAACAGTTGTAATAAAACCAAGAAAGTTATTTTGCGCAATCTGTCCTTACAGGGTTGGTGTGATTGCGCACATGGGTAGGAGAGATTGTTACTAATAATAACTGCAACTAAATTGTTATAACAATAATAATTCCACTTAAATGACATGGTTGTAAGGTTTTTGTGAACAAATATCATTGTATTAGGAGTGAATATTTCAACCTAATGATTAAAGAATCAGAAAAAAGAAATAATTTTAAAAACGATTAATTTTTTTAATTAAAGGGGACAAATTAAAGAATAAAAAAAAACGAGTCCAGATAAGATTTCAAAATAACATTAAGTTACTTGAAAACATGTTTAACTTAAAATTAGTCAATTTTCAATTATAATTTTTTAAGCAAATTTAACAATAAGCTGCGTAATCTCTCCTAGCATGGAAACTAGTGGGAACAATGCGTCATCTCTCTTTATTAGCAGATGCGCAAACTCTTCATTTTCGGTAGGAGAGATTTCGCGGCTTTTTAGTTAAACATGGCCGCTATTAAAACGAACCGTTGATATTCACATTGTTAGTCTAGATTAGTAGCTTATGAGAAATCGTTAAAGTTTAAAATATTTTGTACTACTGACATTGTACAGAAATTCTGATGAATAGCTATGAAAATTCAAGCACTTACTTTGGGAAAACAAAACAAAATAACAATGCTTTATCTTAGACGCTCAAAACAATCAACGAGCACTTTCAAGTAGGCACTCCACTACTGTTGTTGTACAACTACATGGAGTCGCTCTGCGCTCACTCTACTCCTCCCCCCGAACCCCTATGTGCGCAATCTGTCCGACCGCGTCATGTCCCCTGGCTTTACCTTATAATTAAACAAGTTTAAATTTCATACAGAAAACTGTTATTTTATTCATGATTGATAGTCCACCAACAACTTATTAGGTACATTTAAAACAGAATCAACGTAAGAACTCTGCAAGTAATTTTGATAACAAGCGGGGAAAATCTTACCGCAGAATATAGATTGGAATCCAACGGCTTTTATCGTTGATATTTTTTCAGCCAAGTCTAACTCGTCAAAAAAAAAAAAAAAAAAAAAAAAAAAAACATTTTGTTAAAATTTTTTGAACGCTGTTCCAAGTGTTAACTGTGGACTCTGAGATTAGTCTTAATTAGGCCCAGTTGAGATCGATGTTTGATAAATCGAAGTATCGGCATAACAAAGGGAGAAAATTTGATTTTGAATATCGTTAGTAACAACCATTTGTATAGCTATGTATAAAGGGTGCCTTCCTTTATATATGGAACTGGCAACCTACGCTGGTCAATATCTCTTAACCCTTTCAGGAGTAAAGCGCTTGCATTGCTAAAATATTGAAATGAAAGAATGACACCGGAATTTACGAACCAAATTATTTGGAAATAAATAAAGCAATATTTCACATACATAATAAGTGGAAAATTTTATACTAAAATTCTGGTGCCATTGTAGTATTTGGAAATTAAAATTAAGTGGTTTCATAAACGTACCACCGCCCTTGAAAGGGTTAACGCACATTTAATCAAACGAAATATTTACCTTGAATTTGACCTCGTGTTTTAAAACCATATGGAACTTTACTTGGAATGTCCTTCTGCATTTCTGAAAACGATACGAACGCCATTGCGTTATTACATTTTTGAAGTGTCAGACAAAATTTGGACTGTTAAGGACAAAGTCTTTTAGTTGATTATTAACAGTAGGACTTGGTAAAGAACGATAAAAACATATGCTATATACGATAACCATCCTTGAAAACTCATCTAACTAACAGTGAAGGTTTCATCAAAATCCATTCGGCAGAATATTATTAAAAGGCTAAGCATTGATAACCGGGTTCGTCTGATTATAAAACTTTCCCCCATAATTTTATAACTAAGCAAAGTAGAACAATATGTGATATACTAAAACCATCTCTCATAATTTATATAACTAACAGTGCAAGTCATGCCAAAATTCATTCCGCAAGGTTAATAAACATTTCCTTTTTGAATCAGCGAAAAATATAAGTTATAACTTAATAAAAAGTATTTACGATTCAAAAAATAGTAAAATGAAATGTTTTTCATGCTTAGGATTACATAATAATTTTAAAAAGTGGAGAGATTCGCGTTGAATAAATAGCGAGTCACAGCGCTTGGCACGGTTTGAAATGAAAATTATTTATTTGTATATTCAGGGTTGAAATAAATGGCGCATTAGCATACATTTTGTCACGATGTTGGTATAACGGAAAAGCACCGAAAGATATCCAAAAAACCCCGTTCCTAATTAGATCAATTCTCTGTAGACTCTATTATGGAATAGGTCAGTTTAAAAAAATTAATAATTGTGTTATATTATGGGGTTTATGGGGTTTACATTATGGAGTCTATGGAGAGAAATCATTTCCGTTGGATTTTAATGAAGAAATAATACTTCAAATATAATGAAATTGTTATGCCTCAATGAGGTGGACAAAAGTATGCTATTTCTCGAGAATTAAATAAAAATCCTGCCCTCTAGACATCATAATTCACTTTTATATTTTAACAGAATAATAAGTCTAATATAATTTGCTACTCATGCTATAGCCTGTATACACGATACACGTCTGGACACATTGTCGTTATCATTATCTTTTTCCTATCATTTTCCTTTTTACGCGCTTTATTGTGAAGTTTGTTAATTTTTGAAATTCAAAATTTGAAAAACGGCATAAACATTAGATTTGAAATTTATATCAAGAAAAATACAATTTTTTACCTTTCTAATGCAATTTGTCTAACAATTTTATGACAAATACTTTTCGAGCTATTATTTTTTTCCATAACTTCAAATGTTTCATTTTCCGAGATTAACCTGTGGCAACGATGGATGGCTGTGACTTTTCATAAACATGAATTTAACTGTAGACTGTAAGAATTAGCCGTGTGTGGCTAATAATATTTTTTTTCACTTTAAATCAATTTCAATATTAATTCCGTTTAAAAAAAAATGATGCTAAGTAAACAGTTTAATACATATGCAAAAAAGTTATAATAGTTTCATTTGATATTTTAATAATTTTCCTATGAATGAGAATTTATTTTTCTCCTTAAAATTTATGACTTAAAAATTTCGTTATATATAAATGTTTAAATTTTTCGATATTTCTGAAAATATCGTTTTAAAATAAATGATTATTATGGAAAACATACTTGTCTCATATCAATATATAGCTTTAATTTATTAACTGCTTTAAAACGTTTTTGATAATAATATCAGATGCATATTTAAATTGTTATTCTGATATCATTGAAAAAGTGATGGTTAAAATTATCATTTTTATGAAATTTTATTTTAGAAAATTAGGCTAAATAAAAAATTGCAACATTTAATAGTTTTACATGCGATTTTGTTGAATCATTATAGGGAATTATATAAGTGCAGCCACGTATAGAACAATTTACGGGTTTGGTGTTAAAATATACTTAAAATATTAAATGATATGAGTACATTACAAATTCGCTCAATACGATTATTGTTTAAAATGGTAGTTACTCTTTATTGAGCTGCTGTATACCTATATACGAGGGTAAATATATTATAAATTAATGAAGACGTTAGAATATCATGATTTTGGTTTTTGCACCGCATATGAATTTTCTTGTAATAAGATGTAATTCCATTACAAAAAGTATCTTTTAAAATTAACTAGACTTTTTTTTTTTCAATCTCTAAGTTTTTTAGCGCTGACTTTTAATAATGTTGGGAAAACTTTAAAATCGTAATTTTTAACACAGTTTTTGAAAATTTAAGATACCCTAATGCTCATTGCACATGCACAAGCAAGATATTTTTACTCTTACGGTTAAGGGGACTACTATCAAGGTAACATAGCGTAGGTCATAAGAATGCGCAATTAGTATGTTGAATGTGTACAATGAACGTATTATTTTATTATACGTTATATATAATAAATTACAATAACACGCCAAAAAAATTATTTATATATGCAAGAATACATCAGCATACTCGTCATGTAACATTACCTTGCATTTATTAGCATTTCGCCCCGAGTGTGAAACTGCTAAAATGGTAAATTAATTATTACACAAATCTGAAATGGAATTTTGTTATTTCTAAATATTTTTAATGTAAATAACAGACACATCTCTTTCTGTAGATCAGTTGAAGAATTTTTGCGTGAAATTATATATTGGGTTGTGCGGAAAATCAATTCGTACTGGAAAATTCTGCCCGTTAATTATTAGACATGAGATATTCGGTACGAATTGCTTTTCCCAACTGGCACGAAATTTCTAGACAACCCAATAGTTTACAAGTTCTAATCCCGTCACAGTTACATAAGTACATACATATTATCACATTCTAAGTAAAAGTTTTATTTCTATTATTTCAGACATAATTTTAACATCTGATATCATCATTTACTTCGATTCGCTCATTTAATGTTTTATCATGCAATTTCAATTAAGAGACAAATAGCAAGGATAACTATTTTCAAATCAATTACTTAACTTTTTAACATTTGTTTATCGTTTGTTTTGAGATTACTTATTTTAGAAAATATTTTCATAGCTAAAGAAAATACACGTAATTATATTTTCACTTCAAAGTTATGTTGTCCTTTTCTTAATCAATTTTTTAATGTCAATATGTCGTTGACATAAAACAAAATTAAATAAAAATCATGCACTCTAGACATCATAATTCACTTTTATATTTTAACAGAATAAAAGTCTAATATAATTTGCTACTCATGCTATATCCTGTATACATGATACACGTCTGGACACATTGTCGTTATCATTATCTTTTTACGCGTGAAGGTTTCACTATGGTACTTCATTGTGAAGTTTGGTAATTTTTGAAACTCAAAATTTGAAAAACGGCATAAACATTAGATTTGAAATTTATATCAAGAAAAATACAATTTTTTACAATGTTTAAATTATTATATATCTTCATGAAAGTTATTGTAAACATGTTTCTTAAAAGTTATAGTCAAACTCCTAATGTTTGGTAATAAAGTGATTGGTTAGAATTGGATATGTTTGTATAATCATTCAGGGACTTTTTAATCAATTTTCATAATTTACAAGATACGAATTTTTTGTTCCTTATTTAATACAGTTCCTATTGTTGTACAAAATAATAACTACTATAAAATATAAGTCATCTACTAAATTTTATATATAAAATATCAACGTAAATATTTCGAAATTCCTTAATATGCTATAAATGTAATGGTACTAATAAATACGACAGAAATTTATATCCTTTCAGAATATTACGCATAATAGCCATATGAAAATGCAAGAAATATATCATCGGCTTAGTTTTGAAGATTCTGGAAGTTTTAGAATTGATTATACTTCACTAAACAAACATTATATATTTCTAATATTCTGATAGTCACTCTTTCAATTTATTGAATGTTTATACAGCCATCATCCTGTCATCAGAAACATGAGAGCTTATTTTAAACTCCGGAGGATGTGTTGATATTTTGCAATAGATAAGATATGAGTTATGCTGTAATTTCGAAAATGATATTGATATTAATCATAAGTTTAAATTTGTAATTTGGGGATTATACACTATGCTTTCTGGAATTGTAAAAGTTGAAAGAAGTATTTTAAAACTAATTTAAATTGATTATTTAACGATAAAATGGATGTAATTATTTTGTGTAAATATCTCCGTTTTTTAAATTAACAACTTTACATTTTTCAAAAACAAGGTATATATATATATATATATATATATATATATATATATATATATATATATATTGGGGTCGCATGTAATGTTTAGTACCATATTTTGTTGATACGTTTAGTTTTCACACATAAAATAATACGATATAAAACGATACCGAAAATATATATAAAAGTGAAAGGTTGTATCTGTATAAATTAAAAATTCAAGAGAACTGGCAGCTTGTTAAATATGGTGGTAAATTGCAGTCCATAGATCTATAATCATGACGAGAAGTAGTAGGCAATGAATGTACCCAATTGATAACTTCTCCATAAAAACTAAGCCAGTTTTACAATTAAAGAGTTTATTCAAGAACAAGAGACATGAAGAAACAATTCCCACTGGACGAATATATTTCTAAAAGCGCTCAGGCTTGGCTCTAAATCATTACATCATTTACTTGATCTTAAATAGCGTGTTTAGAAAATTCCGAATCATCGAACACCAGACTACCGTTTAATCAGTGCTTGAAAACAAAACAAATTATGAGTTCCAAAGTCCTGAAATTGCTTTTTGTTAGATGCACGAATAGCTACGCAATCGACGTAGTACATACACTAACCAATCATTGAGAGGCTAATATTGAGAATTGAGTGGTTAAGCAAATGACGCAAGGTGGGGGGGGGGGGTTTAAGGAGAAATAATACGAGAACTAGTGGCGCAGTGTTTTGAAGTAAAAAAAAATCTAGCGTGCGAAATCAGCTCCGTGGAATAAACATAACAAAATGGCTTTTAAAAACATTCGAGATGAAAAACTACCTCCTCTCAGAATATTATAGATTGAATAGTTGATAAAATTTACGAATTGACTTAAAGTTTTAGATTAAGATCTTGAATAAAATAATTATTAGTATACGCGTTTTGAATTTTAAAAGGAACTTAAATATGAATAAATATTATTAAGAAATGTGGAAATAATGAATGTCGCATAATTTAGAATAACTTAAAGGAATATTGTGAAGTAAAAATTTTTATATAACATATATATATACAGGGTGATTCATAAAAGATGGGCAGAACTTTAAGGGGTTATAGTACACTTAAAGACAAATAATATTAAATAGGAGACTAAGGGTCCCAGACGTATTCCCAAGGAGATAGGGGGCATTAAAGTTTAGGGTCCGAAATTTCAAATGATTATAAAACATGGAAAAATTGGTCGATTCGTTTGCGGTTTTTGCAAAAATTTTTCTTTATGCCAGTATTTTCTTGAAATAAAATTTTAAAGTTCAATTTCAAAAAATGCCGATAGGGGGCGCTTTAGACTTTGGAGTAACAAACAACTATTTTTTAACGTTATTTTTTGTATTTCTTTAAATGATTTCGAAAGCTTAGACTTAAACTTAAATTTTGATCTAAAAATCTGAGTCCTAACGAGTAGTTAAGTAGCGTAAACTGAAATTTGAAATTTGAAACCCTTCTCCCCCTAGAACAAAAATCAGTTATTCCCGATCTTTGTGTCGTAGATTAGGCTCTAACTACTGCCGCGTTTTGCTAAAATTATTCTTTATGTCAGTATTTTCTTGAAAATAAATTTTAAAGAAAATTTTCAAAAAATTCCGATAGAGGGCGCTTTAGACTTTGGAGTAACGAACAACTATTTTATACCGTTATTTTTTGTGTCTCATTAAATGCTTTCGAAAGCTTAGACTTAAACTTAAATTTTCAGCTCAAAATCTGAATCGCTGAGCGTGGTTCAGTAGCGAGGGGAGGGGGTTCAAATTTCAACTTCTGAACATAGTTCAGTTTGCACTACTTAACCATGCCCAACGATTCTGTGCTGTGATACGAGGCAAAAATACAACTTTCGTCAAGGACTGCATAGTCGGAATTCACTCATAAAGGCACTGGCACAGTTGGAAACGTCGCTCATGCAAACGTTAAAGCTCCATTCCTGACGCTAGTCACCGGGTGAAGAAGGAAACAGAAAGTATGCAAATGTCAAATGGGGAAGAAGAAGAACACGTATGCAAAATTTCGACACGATTCAGGCATAAAAACCACTGAACGGTGAGTCAAGTGTAAATCGCTGTAGTAATGAATCGGAAGATGGTGCCCTTCACGAATAAGGAAAAGGCTGAGATGCATTTAATTTACGGAGCGGCAGATGGAAATGGTGCAGAGGCACAACGAATGTACGGAGAGCGATTTCCTAACAGGCGGTTGCCTAACCGCAAAACTTTCGAGCGCTTGCACAGACAGTTGTGTGAGACGGGATCATTTCTCGCTTCCCGGTCGAATGCAGGTCGTGCAAAAAAGGACGAATCAGTAGTTGTTGCAGAAGCCATTCTGGATGTAGTAGCGGCGCAGCCAAGTACAAGTACACGAACAGTGGCTAGCCAGGTGGATACCTCACAGTCCACGACTTGGAGGGTACTGAAGGATGAACATTTGCTCCCGTTTCATGTGCAACGAGTCCAGAAACTGTCTCCAGGGGATTATCCAAATCGTATTGAATTCGCCCGCTAGTTTCTGCAGCAGAACGCGCTAAATCCACATTTTGGACGAACTGTGCTTTTCACCGATGAATGTACCTTCACACGTGAAGGTACATTTAACACACACAATGCACATGTATGGGCGGATGTCAATCGACATGCTACGTATCCACATGCTCATCAGAGACGCTTTTCCATCAATGTTTGGGCAGGAATCCTCGGAGACCACCTAATCGGACCGTACCTTCTTCCTGAACGCCTCAACGGTAAAACATACCTCACATTTCTGCAACATGTGCTGCCAGACCTGTTAAACGTTGTTCCTCCACGCATCCGGCGGGTCATGTGGTTCCAGCACGATGGAGCGCCAGCCCATTACGTACGAGACGTCCGCAACTATCTGGACATCACATTTCCGAACAGATGGATTGGTCGAGGTGGTCCTGTTGCTTGGCCTGCTCGCTCGCCAGATCTTTCACCCCTCGATTTCTTTTTTTGGGGACGATTGAAGGCTCTTATGTATGAGACACCCATTGAATCCCCCGAGGAACTGGTCGCCAGACTTTCCGCCGCTGTAGGGGAAGTGCTCGAAAAGCCTGATGTTTTCGCGAATGTTCGCCGTTCCATTCGTCGCCGTTGTTCTGCGTGCATAAGCCTCTGGTGGTCACAATTTTGAACATTTACTGTGATTACATGTTAATAAATATGCTTTGGTAACATAATCCTAATTTGTGTCTTTTTACCTCGTATCACAGCACACAATGTGTGGACATGGTAAACTGAACTGTGCTCAGGAGTAGAAATTTCAAACCCCTCTCCCCAGAAACTTAACCACGTCTAACGATTCAGATTTTGGGCTGAAAATTTAAGTCTAATCTTTAGAAAGCATTTAATGAGACACAAAAAATAACGGTATAAAATAGTTGTTCGTTACTCCAAAGTCTAAAGCGCCCTCTATCGGAATTTTTTGAAAATTTTCTTTAAAATATATTTTCAAGAAAATACTGACATAAAGAATAATTTTAGCAAAACGCGGCAGTAGTTAGAGCCTAATCTACGACACAAAGATCGGGAATAACTGATTTTTGTTCTGGGGGGAGAAGGGTTTCAAATTTCAAATTTCAGTTTACGCTACTTAACTACTCGTTAGGACTCAGATTTTTAGATCAAAATTTAAGTTTAAGTCTAAGCTTTCGAAATCATTTAAAGAAATACAAAAAATAACGTTAAAAATAGTTGTTTGTTACTCCAAAGTCTAAAGCGCCCCCTATCGGCATTTTTTGAAATTGAACTTTAAAATTTTATTTCAAGAAAATACTGGCATAAAGAAAATTTTTTGCAAAAACCGCAAACGAATCGACCAATTTTTCCATGTTTTATAATCATTTGAAATTTCGGACCCTAAACTTTAATGCCCCCTATCTCCTTGGGAATACGTCTGGGACCCTTAGTCTCCTATTTAATATTATTTGTCTTTAAGTGTACTATAACCCCTTAAAGTTCTGCCCATCTTTTATGAATCACCCTGTATATATATATATATATATATATATATATATATATACATTAGCATGTTAGATAACACATTATAAGGTAAACATACAATTCCAGATTTTAACGTTTTCAAGCTTATATGAGAAGCATTATTATGGTATTATCCAAGAAGATTGAGTTTTTTATTCAAGTTAACAGGACTAATTTTGATTTTATTTTTGAAGATTACCAAAGAGTACATCGCAGCTGATGAATAAATGCATTGTATTTTTTGACAAGCGTCACTCCATATCCAAATAATAGAGCGTAATTGGCGTACTTTAGCTAGTAACTTTGTGCATTTTTTATTTCAACAATATAACCTTTTTCTTTATTTTCCGAACACGTAGTGCATAAAAAGAACTGTTATAATAAATTATATGTACATGTGGTTGTATTAATGAATATGATAACTCCTAAACGATACTTCGCATTGAGTTCCCATTTGCGAATATGTTGTAAACCATTGTCTCAATAACTGTATAAAACTTTCGTATACAATCGGTTGACGAATTAGATGTTTAATTCATAATTAAACAATTATACAAACATTTTGTGACCAATTATGAATGCTAAATTATCAAGGAAATACGACAAAGTATAAGTGATAACTATTGCGACAGTATAATCAAGCATTAATGGTGGAGAGATAACCTCCTCAGTTTGAAAACAGGAGGTCCAGTGTCCGAATCCAGCCGATTTCATGAAAGAAAGATACAAACGATTGGTATATTCCACTCTGTTGAAAGTCAGTTAAAAATGCATTCTCAATTCTGCTGTTGAAACAAATGAAGTTGTACATGCTTACTTTGCCTTTTATGCTCTCACTATGTTGAATTTTTACAAGTATTCAGTTTTTACTATGACACTTAAATTAACATCATATTGTGAAAGGTGAGCACAACGCAAATGGATGAGTTGTAATTTGAAAATTAAAAAAATCTCCTTTTTTTAATGCGACCTTAGCGTTTTAAATTGTCATGGTCTTGTTCAGACTTAAGAAAGTAAGTGTAATTGTCAAAAGATATAAACAGCACTGGAGAAGGAAATTAATGCCCTATTATCGTTGTTTATACGAGATTTTTTTTAATGCTGTTTTCAAAAGGGATTAGATTGAATATTTCTGCTTGAATATGTTGCAGAAAATCCATTATAATAGTATATAATCCTAGATGTTAAATAAATTGTGGAAATAATGAATAAAATTCTCCTGTTTTTGAAAGTGTGGATGTTATACCAGAATGCTCTTTTGTTTATTTTCCTTTGGTTATCCCTTCCCAAGGCCATGCTCTCAATCTCGCCAAGACACCATTGAAAGGATAATACATAAAAATATATCAAAAAACTTTATTTTTCTAAAATATGTTACAATTGTATTTGTTTTAAATCGAAACGTTGCTGTTAGTTTTCAATAAGTGCTG
The DNA here is from genome assembly GCA_963931845.1 of Maratus michaelseni. Taxonomy (NCBI): domain Eukaryota; kingdom Metazoa; phylum Arthropoda; class Arachnida; order Araneae; family Salticidae; genus Maratus; species Maratus michaelseni. The sequence continues at coordinate 64,169,730 of OZ007593.1, forward strand.
TGCCCGTCTATTTTCATTTTTGGAATCACTTCTACAGAAGACGTTCGTGCATTATTTTAGACGAGTTTGTTGTGATGTAAAAAAAAAAAATCATCAGTATAGAGAAATTATTTTTCACAGATAATATGTTTTTAAAATTGTGAATTCTTATCTGGCAAATATTTTTTTTTTGTTTACATGCGAAATGGATTTTTTCAAGAGTCTATGTATGGAAGGCTATAATTCTGTATATTACGAAGAGAATTATTCGTATTCTGTTATTAAAAACACTGTGAAATGCATGAGTTTTCTATATATAATGTCACAGTAATACTGTCAAATAGACGAGGAAAAATGCGATTTTTTTGCTTGAAGTAGAAGAAATGTTCCAAATATGTGCCCATCAACAAATAGGACCTATTCGAACGTTGCAAAGGTGATACGTTTTATGGTAAAATAAAATTCTCAAATCAGAGGACTTTTGATAGATCGCTAAAATTCTCACTCATAAATGCTAAAAAATCCTTAACAGTGATTTAGATTTTAAAAAGGACAAAAAACGCATTACTTTTTTTAAAACGTTTTCTAATTTACACATTTGTAATATTTTGAAAACAATTTAAGGAAAATTCCTATGTTAAAAGATCATTTATTATAAGAAATTAAATATCTGTAATGGAATTATAATTGAGTATAAAAATTAAAAGTGTCACAAAAACGAAAAGCAAAATACTACCGACAAATAACAAAATATTATTATTATGTAAATATATGGTGTAACGTGAAATACTTATCCAAACTAATTTTAATGTATGGTTTCATTAAACATAACAATCCGAATGAAATTTTACCATATTTTTAATAAAAGCTGTAATATAGGAAAAATATGTAATTACGAATCATTAATTGCATTTTTCGATTTTTTACGAATGTAATTAATTTGCTAAACATGCAGATAATGAACACAAATTTGATAATTATAATTAACATAGTTATACTATTTTTATCCTTTCATTTCTAACAAGTAAACAAGTCTTATTTTAATAACGGCAATTCTTATTAAAGAATATTTACAAAAGAATTATTCGCATGGAACGTGGATATTATAATGCTGCACTTAATTAGATAATATAGGTTTAATGAAATTCTTAATAAAAGTGTAATTAACTGAAATAGAATCATGATTCGTACGCAATATCAACCGTTATTTATATAAACGTAAAAAAACAGAATCATTTAAAGAATTAAAATAATGATGATAAAGTGAAATTGATTGATTGAATATAACGTTAGAATAAATTTGAAGAATATTGTCCATCAATTTATTATAGTTGTTAAAATACGCCACACACACGTACGTATATATATATACATCTCTTCAATCGTTTTCAATGAACTGCTGGATGTATGCCTCCTCGAGATTTTTTCATAGTTTCTTCTCTAATACATTGATCATGCAGTTAACTCCGCCAATTTTCTGAATTCATCACACCATCTTACCTGAAGTCATCTTCTGGATCGTTTTACATCTCTGCCATAACACTGTGACGTATTTGTAATTCATTTACTGTGTTGATTGGTTGCAATGTGCAGAGCCTATTTCCATTTTTAGAGTTTAATTCACTCGAGGATGTCAAAAACCCACTCGTGAGGTGTGCCAAGCTTGTGCGTCCTCAGGAGTGAGAATGATATCCTCACGATGTAATATCGTTGGCGCACAATGCCAGTGGTTCTGGTTATAATCCAGACTTGGACACTTTCTAACTCAGTTGGTTTTACACTTGATTTAGTAAAAAACAGCGATTATAATTTCATATATTATTTCTACATCCGTATGCCAATTCTTCAACAATTTATAGGAAAAAGTAGTGCTAAATGGGGGCGCTAACGTATTTTGGTCTACCGAAAACAATATATAACTGAAAAAAATCTGGCAACCTATTTTTCCTTTAGAGTACCTCCTAAATCATCAGAACTCAAGGTTGTTTGTTAGAAAAAATCATTAGGATAGACAGGAAAAATATTTTCATAAAATATGTGTGTAGTCCCCGGTTTTCACAACCGGTTGGGTAAAATGGGGTACCCATGTGAAATAACTTAAAATTGAAACCTAATGCGATATTTCATTAGACAAGTTTATTTTGACAACAAAAAATGAAGTTAGGAATACAGAAAATGAATACAAACCAAACTATCATTGTTAGAAAAAATCAGTCGTTCACAAAAGCCCCACCTGAAATAACCATCCCTTTATTCAGCATTTGAATAAACTTCATGTGCCCACCTGTCAGCTGCTACACTGAATCCAACCTTCTTTGTCCATTGAATTTATAATTAAAGATGTAATCATCATTGTTATAATTTTTTTCCACATTAGATGATATCACTGATCCATCGATTTTCTTTTGTTTAGTTTTTGAGAATCAGGAGTTGTGGGATCAGGATTATTGGGTTCTTTGAATAATGTCCTGTATCCTTATTTTTTTCTTTTTTCTCCTGCTCTATAGTTTCCAGTTTTGTTTTATAAGGATGATCTTAATATAATAGTTTTACATCTCTTCTTGTCATTTGCCCTCTTTTCAGAATTCTATTTTAACTTTTATAATCAGGCATTATGTGTAAATAGAGGTTTATATAACATTAAAGAACTTAATAAAAATAATAATACCTCTAAAGTCTAAAATGTAAATCATATTCTGTGGCGTAAGACCGCTAATGTACACGTTTTAGCAGACAATGACGTATGGTAATTAATCTGGCGTCACCCTGTATAGATGTAAGATAATTTATCAAGCAATATGTCAAAATGTAACTTAAATCTAGAAAAATCCATTGAAATTCTTATCAAATTGGAATGCTCAAAGATGACTTGATCAGTTCGAATACAGTCCACGACGAAAATGGGAAGAAAAATAAACTGCTGAAATTTGAAAACTTTGTGGAAAACAACAGATCAGTGAAAACTGTCAATAGCACATTTCAAAATGGCATATTGGCAACCATGTATGATAGTAACGTGTTGGTTCTTAAGATAACAATATTATCAGCGAGAATACAAACATCCCCATTTGACCAGCCATCCCCGTTTCAGACGACTTTCGACGAATAATTGAACATTGTTACACAACTGAAAATACAAGCATTTTTCAAAAGTTATATTTTACAACTGCCATTGTGCGTCACATTTTTTAATAAATGGATTTAACGATTACGAGGGAACAGACTGCTGTATTAAATGATAAAGGAAAATAATCTCTTTAAAATTTGGTTGAAAAGGTATTTCACAGAACGTTTAAAACAACGTCTAGGATCTAAATTTATTTTCTATCATCTATTAAACTTAAAAATGTTCCTAATTTTACGTGTATAAACATATTATCATATTAAAAAAATAATGGCTTCAAATTCCACTTAAAAATCCGTCTAAGATAAATAATATTAAAGTAACATTATGCAAATAAAAAATATAAATAAATGATCCGATTTTATTTTGTTTTGCTAAATGTCCTGTATCATAAGATGATAATATCATAATGGCAGCTATCAAATCCACAATATACCTCAAGTTAAATGACGCTCAAAATTTAAAGAAAACGTAATATTCTTTAATGATAACCTTCAATTTAATATTTTGATATTCTTCATGTATTTTCATTAAAAAAAAATGTTTAATTACATTTGAGTAAAAAATTCCGCTCTTAATGAAAATAACATCATAAAATGAAGATATAGATGCAATGGTCGGTATAAAATCATTAAAATGTCTGTAGTTAAATTATGTTAAAAAAAATCTAGAGAAACTTATAAAAAATAAGCAATTTTTAATTATGATTTCAAATTAATATTTTTTTCTTCTTGTGTCCCATATTGCATTAAATAATGAAAATGAAAATGTTCCCTCTTACTGTTCTTAAAGGAAATTACAGCATAAGACTAATGTATAAGAATAATGACAGACACACAATTCTTAATATATCCGGCGTTACAATATTCTACAAAATATATGAAAAGATAAAATATAGTTACTTTTAATGATAATCGCTAAAGTATGTTTCCATTGTTCTTTGAATTCAACTTTTACTTTTCCTGATGGCGTCTTTACTTTAATACTCTCCTCGTAACATTAATGCAGATATTAGTGGAAGTCCCAAAATAAGATATTTCGTTGCAAATGAAGAGATTGTGATAACGTTATAAACTTTAATTGTTATAAGAATTTTAAAAAAGGATGATAATGACCTGAAGTTTAATATTTGAAAGTATATTGTAATATTATTGCGAAAGATTTAATATTTCAGTTTAATTCAATTATAAGAAAAAAATGTGTTAACGATTCTATTCACTTCATACATAAGTATATATGGAGCATAAATTAATACATAAATACATATATATATATATATATATATATATATATATATATATATATATATATAGAGAGAGAGAGAGAGAGAGAGAGAGAGAGAGAGAGAAACAAATTACATTATATTCATATCATATCATATTACATTATTTTCATTATTTTGAAGATAGGAAAAGGAGAATCTTCCTTAAATCTGTCGTAAAAAGAGTTTATGAAACAAATATTCTATTCATTGTATTATTTTATGTACTAGTGATTTTCTACTCGTGAATATAATTTAATAAATCGCAACATACACAACACGTAATAAATGCATTGTATTATATAAAATCCTGCAAAATCCAATATATATTTATAGCATTCATGCACTACTCTTTTAGTAAATGGAATTGAAGAATATCAAAACAAAATATAGTACAATTTATTGTTATTACTTAACGGCAGATTTAAGCAAGTTTCTCCTTTCCCTATCTCAGTTTTCTTAAAGACGTACAAAATTAAACTAGCACGTAAGCTGAATCTGATTTGCGTTTAAGCACACATTTTTTATGTAAAGTGAAAAACACAGGGTACAATGAATTTTTCTTTAAAAATCTCACGCTCAAAAAATTCTTAAAATAAAAATTAATAAGACACTTTTTTGTTGCTTGTGCATATAAAAGCATCACGTAAAACTGTATGTGAAAGTATAATGTATTGAAGAAGACTTACTTAATTAAATATAACAGAACCAAAGCTGAGGTGGAAGAAATATCATCACAGAACTACATCTACAGTGGCTAATTGCGGTATATACAGAACTTATAAAACACAGATGTCACTAGCGACTATATTTCCTGTGGTGCTGCCATCTAGTACTTACTTTAAGAAATAAAACACCACATCTCTCCCCCACTTTCAAATTTAAATCGAGTAGGGGCTCTTCGAATTCTTTTAGAACGTTTAGGTACCTGTAGGGAAAAAGAAGAATTATTTATACAGGATATGCAGCATCATCAATATAATTATTTGGAACCATGGGTTTAGGAGCTGGAGGTATAAAATCAGCGTCAACTGGTGCAGGACTTGGAGTATTTGGGGAGGACAAAGTCAGCTGTTTTAGGATTTGGAGTAGATGTTACAACAGAGTCAGCTTGTTTAAGATTTGGAGTAGATGCGAGGACAAAGTCAGCTGGTCGAAGATCTGAGACACTAGGTGACATTAGTTGAGAATCACCTTGATTAACAACTGTATTATCACTTTTGTGTTTCTCTGTATTATTCTCTTCAAAATCTGATTCGTTAGTTTAATGTACCTTCGATATTAGTTATCTGATGAACATGTATTTTTCAAATATTTGAACCAACTTGAATTCTATAATGTAACTTTCCCTCTCTTGCAATAATGCGATCAATTTTCCACTTGGCTTTCAGGAGTATAATTTCTAACAGCCACTTTTTAGTTAATTTGAAAATCTTTTAATTTAATATTGACATTTCTCGCATTTTGGTTATCCTGAACAAAATTTGTAACGTTTGGAAGTATCAAATCTATTTTCGTTCTAATTAGCCGCTTTAGAAATAGAGATTCAGGACATTCCCCCGTTGTAACATGAGGCATCTTTCTATACTGTAAAAGAAAGTTATTTAATTTCAATTTTAAGTACCAGATTCTGAAGATAAGGCTTTTAATCCACGTTTAAGAATTTGCACATATCTCTAAGCCTGACCATTTGTAGCCTGATGGTATGGAGCACTAAACCTATATTTAACCCCATGATTCTTTAAGAATGTCTCAAATTCTTCAGAAGTAAACTCTTTAGCATTATCAGATAGCAGATATATAGGATACCCGTATCTGGCAAAAAGAGAAGAAAGAGAAGTACTTGTATGTTCTGAAGTTGTATTAGAAACTATGGTAAACTTCTGGCCATTTGCAATGAGCATCATCCACAATGAAAAGCATTTTACCCATAACAGGACCAAAATAATCAATATGAATTATTTGCCATGTGGCTGTAGGCCATTCCCAATGATGAGAATCTAACTTTGGTGGTATATGTTTTAAATTGACACAAGCAGTGCAATTCCGTGCAAGATTTTCAATATCTTCATCAATTCCTGGCCACCATAGAAAACTTCGAGCTAAGGACTTCATTTTCACTATACCGAATTGTCCACAGTGCAAATCCTTTAAAATTTGTTTTCTTTGAATTTCAGGGATAATTACTCTACATCCTTTTAAAATGCAACTATGTTGAAGAGTAAATTCTTCTTGCTTGCCTCCAAAAAGTAATTTTTTTGGAATTGGAGAAACCGAAATTAGATGATGAAAAATTTGACGTAATAAAGGATCATATTTTGTGGCTACAGCAATTGATTTGGCATTTAAAGGTAAAGTAGAAATTGATTAATTTGAAAAAATTCAGATTCATCAATTACAATAATTTTAATTATGGAGGTAAATCTTCACTACGTAATGCAAATCGTGAAAGAGCATCAAAATTTCCATGTTCGGATGTATTTTATAACGAATACCATATTATAAATGCTTGTAAATATAATGAATATATTTGTATTCTAGCCGCTGAGAGTACAGGAATAATCTTAGTATTAGAAAAAATAGACACACGTTGTTTACTATACGTAATTAAAGTAAATCTGTTACCATAAAAATACTGAAACAAAATTCTTTACACCAAAGATAATAGTTAGTGCTTCCTTATCCACCTGGCTATACCTTTTTGCATTACTGAGAGTTCTGGACACAAAACTAATTGGTTTTTCCACGTTATTAGGTATCACATGCGAAAGAACTCCAGAGATACCATACGGAGAAGCATCGGTTGCTAACACTAAATGTAATTTAGGGTTGAAATGTGTAAGAACTCTTTCTGAAATAATCTAATTTTTTTATATTTTTAAGTGCTTGTTCACAAAGAGGAGAGCATACAAATTTCACATTCTTTTTGAGCAATCGATTTCAACGATTAGCAATTGTAGATAAATTTGGTACAAATTTAGAATAATATGTAACTAAGCCTAAAATAGTTTTAACATGTGACACATTCATTTGTCTAGAAGCGTTTAGAATAGCATCAATTTTATTTTGTGTTTCATGAATACCTTCCTTATAAATTTTATAATCACAATATGTAATATGATCTGCCATAAAAATTATTTTGTCTTTATTTATCCTAATATTATGTTTAAGTAATCTTTCTAACACTTATTTTAGCCATTTCAACAAAATTTCATTAGTTTCCCCTGCAATACCAATATCATCAATAAAACTGTAACACTATCAATACCACTTAAAATATGCTCAATTCATCTTTGTCATATTGCTGGAAAACTAGTAAGACCTATTGGTAATTTTAAAAATTGAAATAAGCCCTTAGGAGTGTTTTTAGTTAACAACTCTTGTGACTTTTCTTGTACAGGTTATTGAAGATATGAATGATTTAAATCAATCTTTGTAAAATGCAAACCGCCACCTAATGTAGCAAGCATGTCCTCTACCCTAGGAAAGAATATTTTAGAACCTTCAAAAATTCATTTACTGTAACTTTAAAATCACCACATCAACTTACTTTACCATTAGGTTTTACCACTGGAACTATAGGAGTTGCCCATTTACTACTAGTGACGGGTTTAATAATACCCTCATCTTGTAACCTTTGAATTTCATCATTTACTGCACCACGTAGGGTATAAGTTACTGTTCGAGCTTTTCAAAGTATGGGTGAAGAAATTTTTTTCTAGATACAGTTCTGCTTCCAAACCTTTTATTTCCCCAACTTTATCAGTCGCCATTTTATAATGTATTGAAGAAGACTTAATTAATTAAATATAACAGAACCAAAACTGAGTTGGACGAAATGAATTACTTAGTACATTTTGATTAACATCACAGAACATGTACTTACATATAGCGCATCACAGAACTACATCTACAGTGGCTAATCGCCGTATATACCGAACTTATAAAACACAGATGTCACTAGCGACTGGAGAATATATTTCATGTGGTGCTGCCATCTAGTACTTACTCTCAGAAATAAAACACCACTGAAAGAAAATTATTATTAATTTTTTTTTAAATAATCAACAAGTAATCAAATTTCTAACAAGAATATATTAATAGAAAACAGCATCACACGGTGATTTAATTGGTCAAGATATAGCGCATTATTCTTGTAATTGCTTTTATGTTTACAAATGTACACATTTTAATTAAAAAGCACTTTGCTTAGAAATATACTATATCTATTGTTCTTTTATGCACAAAAAACAAAACTGGGCTATCCTATTTTGCTCAAATTATAGAGTATAAAATATTTAATTATAATTTATACCTACCTGGTATACTAGAAAATATAGCCAGGGATAAAACTCCTTTTAAAAATAACTAGAGCACCCAATTCGAGCTTCCCGGGATAGAGAATATAGACGAAAAGCATTTACTTATTTATTTTTTATTGAAAACTCTAATACATTTTTTGCATTTGATATTTTTTTAGATTGCCTCTTAACAACACAAAAGAGCATTTTTATTTATGAAATATCCAATTATATATTCAAATAAAATTCTGAAATTTATTAAAAGCGTTAATTTCGTATTGGCCCAGTGCCAGAAGTTAAAAGCCGAACAAATCGTTAAAATTTTCGTTATTTACAGAAGTTTTTTTTTTTTTTTTTTTTTTTTTATAATTTCAGTGTTTTTGAGTGCTCATTTCGATTACCTGTCTGTTAAATTTGTGTTTTACTTATACTATTTTATTTATTGCTTAATGAAATTTTGATTTCGTTATGAAATATTAGCTTTAAACAAATGTTGACTATTTATATTGTTTAAAGTGCAAACAGATTAATATTTTGCAAGAAATAGAGATACATTTAAAAAAGAATCAAGCTTAAAAATTAATTTAAATGCTATAATAAATGAATCAATTGCGATACAGCTTTTAAACAAATTGCATTTGAAAGTAGATTTTCCCCCTATAAAACGGTGTAAAAATTTAAATTGTGCCATGTTTAGAAAAAAATATGCAGCAGCACAAAAAATTTCATCGTCAAGTGTTGCCATTCGCTAAATGACGCACGGACACGTTTGTCCTTTATAATATAGTTAGATAGTCAGATTGTTTGTTTGTGTTACAAAGTGTCGAAATAAATATCTTCCCATCACAACAATACATTTTGTGTATCTTCAAATTGCAAAACATCGTAGATTTAACAAACAATACTACTACAGACATTTTATATTAAAAATATTTGCATTTTATACACTTTAAAAAATACCAAAGTTTATTTATCTAGAAAATTATAATTTAACCATGAACTAATATATACAAAATCTCATCTGTTATCCACTATTTCGAAAATCATTTTTTAACTTTAGAAACCATAAAAAAATAAATTTCAAGATTTGAAGAAATATTTATAAAATTTAGTTTTATAGTGTATTAATGAATTTTGTTAAACTGAAATGTATGCTTCTAAGATTCTATAAATTATCAAGTACATTTTCAACAAACATTTTTAACAGACAAACATGATAAATGAACAATATTTTCATTAAAATCCATTTTTTTTTAAATGTTTGCATTTATAAATTGAATTAAGCAGCTGCAAATATTTATTTGAAAATTTATAGCATCCTGAAACACCGATATTTCGGTTTGAGAAAACCGTTCAATTATTTATTTCTCCGAATATAACAATTATTTGGAGAACTTTCCGAAAATCGATAGTAACAAAATAAACTTTGTTGTCATAGATGCTTGTTTAAATGTCAAAAGTATTATTGGTTTCTGAGTTTTGTAAAGATACTATAACCTTTTCGCACTCGCCGGTAACTCAGCAGAAGTTATTGTATACTTACATTGTCCTTCGTGGGTAAACTATATTTTCGCAGATTAAGAAGGATTTGTCTTTTTAGATGCGTTCGCGATTCTATAAATACGTGCAACTGTAGTCGTCGTCTGGTCCGCCCGTCTGTCCATCTGTCCGCATATAACAGTGCAAAAACTACCAAACCGAATGATTGGAAGTTTTATATATATAATCGTTTCAGAATTTTCTCCAGTCATTTCAAATTTTATATAAAATGGAATCGAAACTTATAAAGATATTAATAAAAGTTCTATCGAATTCCATCATACTTAGTTAATTTAATGATATCCCATGATAGATAATGATTCTAAGTTGCCACAGTCATTACGTCATATTTAAAATGGGGTCATACTTCGGTATTACTGAATTTAAAAATTGAATTTGTATACTAAAATTGTATAATTATAGCAATCATGTAATCTACCAACAGTTTTTTTGAATAGATGTTTCCGTAGAAATAGATATAGGAAAAAAGAGTCTAAATATGGATTTCCAGTTCTGAAAATTTCGATGCTAGGCTTAAATTTCCCATTGGAATTTTCAGTAAATGTCAAGAAAAGAGAAAATGTTGTCAACTTAAAATTTACTTATTTTATTACGGAAATGAATCATATCATCATAACAGACAATATAATTCTTTTCACTGAACTAATAGTACGAATGCACCTCATTTGTAACGTTTGGCGTGCAATTTCGAACTTGTTTTGCAGTGTTATAAATATTTGTTTTAAAATAATGTTTATAAAAGAACTGGCAAGCTACGATCAATCAAACGAAATATTGACCTTGAATTTGACCATGACTTCGAATGTCCGTCTGCATTTGTGAAAACGATACAAACGCCATTGCGTTATTAAATTTGTAATCTGTCAGACCAAATTTACTCTGTTAAGGACAAACTCTTTTTGTTGATCATTTACAGAAGGATTTGGTAAAGAACGATAAAACGATACGCTATATACTATAACCATCCTTGAAAACTCATCTAACTAACATTGAAGGTTCCGTTAAAATCCATTCGGCAGAATATTTTTAAAAGTATAAGCTTTCCTAATCTGGTTAATCTGATTATAAAACCTCCCCGCATAATTCTACAACCAAGCAAGTAGAACAATATGCGAGTTAATAAAACAATCTCTGATAAATTATATAACTAACAGTGCAAGTCCCGCCAAAATCCATTCCGCAAGGTTAATAAACATTACCTTTTTGAATCAGCGAAAAATGTAAGTTATAACTTTAAAAAAAAGTATTTACGATTCAAAAAATAGTAAATTAAAATGTTTTGCATGCTTACAATTAAATAATAATAGTAATAAAAGAGATTCGCGTTGAATAAATAGCGAGTCACAGTGCTTGGTACGGTTTGAAAAAAAAAATTGCACATTCAGGGTTTAAATAAATAGCGCATTAGTTTAAAAAAATGAATAATTGTGTTACACTATGGTGTCTATGGGTTTTACATTACGGTGACTATGGGAAAAATCATTTCAGTTGGATTTTAATGAAATTACAATGCTTCAAATATAACGAAATTGATATGCCTCTCTGAGGGGACTAAAATATGCTGTTTGTCCAGAATTAAATAAAAATCATGCACTCGTGACATGATAATTCACTTTTATATTTTAACAGAATAATAAGACTACTATAAATCTACTATATTTTGTGATTCGCCAGATACACGTCAGGACACATTGCCGTTATCATTATCTTTTTACGCGTGAAGGTTTCGCTATGGTACTCCATTGTAAAATTTTGTAATTTTTGAAATTAATTATTTAAAAAAAACGGTATAATAATTGAAATTGAAATTTATATTAAGAAAAATACATTTGTTTACTTTTCTAACACAGTTTGTCTAACAATTTTCTGACAGATACTTTTCGAGCTATTAATTTTTTAGTAACTTCAAATGTTTCATTTTCCGTGATTAATCTGTGGTAGCGAAAAATCCAGTCATCAGCAACGCGTAGCCTTTTATTAAAGAGGAATAATTCATTAAAATATTTGATATATATATATATATATATATATATATAATTTTTTTTCTGAATTTAGATATGAATATGAAAAAGATGTGCCCAGCGGAATATAACTTTCAAAGTTTATTTCTTTTACATTTTTTTTTAAATGAATGCGGTGACGGTATGAAAAAGTTATATGTAGTGTAAACTTCAAGTAATAACATAACATTTGGTAATTTATGTGTAGAAAATTATCACAAACAAAGTCCAAAAAGTTACATATTCCTTGCTGAAGAAAACTATTGCGTGTATTGTAAAATTCGAATTATTTGAATAAGGGCTTTTGATTTTTCTGCAGTTAATTTCCTTCAAAGTCAGAAAACGAGAACACGTTTTTAAATATTGATTGGTCAAGTATTTTATTGCTTTTGGAGATTTATCTATTCATTATTTTCTTTTAAGCTCTCAGAGACTAATATGTCTTTAAGATTTCTTTTTTCAGCTATATCGTTGCGAATAAAAATAATGCTTACGCAACGACTTGTTGTTATTAATTATTACTTGTATTATTAAATAATATAATGCTTTTTTGCTGTTTAAATCTAACGCTTTCTTCTGTAAAAAAATATCCATGTATTTGTTTTATGATATAAATAATTCATCATACGCTTTTTATTCTAAGAAAAATTGCTGTGTTCAATTTCAAATAATCAGTATAAATATTTTTCAGTAATCTTTTTTTAATTTCTCATAAGATGTGTCAAAAATCACTTAGCTTCTTAAAAATATAACCACAATTACATATAAAAACATCTCACTTTGTTAAAATCTGAAATGTAATTTAATGAAAATAAAAGTTCATTAAAAATCTACATGGATGATTAGTAAATAAAACCAATTGCTAATACATTTGTTAGTAAAAAACAAGTTTTCTAACAACAACAACAACACACACACACACATATATATATATATATATATATATATATAAACCATAAATGTTTTTTTTTTCAGCTAAACATAAACTTTCAATATCAAATTACTAGACCATAGCCGTCTGGTTTATATTATATCTGGCAGACAACTGCTTAGCTTTCTAAATATTGCCTTTCAAATTGTGGGTATATAATATTCAACGCGTTTTCTTTATGATCTACTGACAGAGATCTTAAATTTATTTGAAACAATTATGTGATTGTATAAGTTGAACGCATTTACATTATTAGACGTGGTTATTTTATGAGATTGGGGAAATTTACTTTAAATATTATTAAACCATTCAAATGAATTAAATTTGTTTATATGAAGACTCTAAATTTTGCGCATTTATTATCTAAATGGTCCATTAATGTAATATAATACAACATATTTAATTTACGGGTAATATAAAAAAATTATTTCAACTGTAAATATTTTTAAAGTAATTTTAATATATGTATTATTGCATTAAAAACTCATCGTATAAAAAAAAAAAAAAAAAAAAATAAGACATTTATTTTTAAAGAATTTAAATTGGAGAGACAAGCCGGAAGTATTTTATTATATAATACTACCAACGTCATTTATTTACCTTTTACTTACCTTAATTTTACTCTTTAGCATAGGTAAAAATTACGATTTATTTCAATTTAAAAAATCATGTTTTCGATAAAGGTAGCAATAGGACTAATTGTGATTTGATATTTTTATTTTGAAATATGGCATTTTTTATACATGAATATCGTACAATATTAATACATAATATCCTTAATTGATATATGTTTTATTTGTTTAGAAATATGTCGCTCTTTTCCAATAAAAAAATATCTTTCTTAAATTAATAGCATTGAGTAAAATATTTTTAGTTAACATTTGAAGCTTATTACTTTTTGTTTTATTTAAAGATTATAATGTTTTCTTAAAATATGTGAAACATTAAAGATCACGGATAAAATGAAAAATATTTTTTTTTAAATCATTCATGGAAGTTAGTTTTTTGTAATTTTAAGCGTATTTGTAAATTACTCATTTGAATTACAAATATATGACTTAAAAATCACATTGTCGAGGCTGTTCACTTTAACATTTGAAATTATTTTCAGATTACTTTTATCATTAATTTTGCATTAACGACAATTTTTAACAAAACAACGCGTTTTAACGAAATGTGCGAGTAAAATGTTAAAAGCATGCTCAAAAACTTTTCAAAGCATACTTCATTTGTCGTTGTTATATCTATAGAAAAAAGGATGGTGACATCAGAAATAATATATATGATTACTGTTGTATATTTGAAATCAAGTAGGAAGCATTTTGCAAAATTAGCATGTTTACGACAAAATTTAAAATTGATTTAAATTATTGAAATTTACAGTTCAATTAATGCTGAATAAGTAAAACTTAAAATTGAAATTAAGCATGTCTTTTTTTATGATTATATAATTAGCTGACTTTGCAGTTTTGCATTAAATTGGAAATTGGAAACAGATTTAACTATTTTTAATAACAGCAAAAATATAATTAAATTTAATTATATTTTAATCTGTAATTAAAAATTTTTACATTTTGTGCAAAATTTGATAATAATTTAAAAATGAATATTTTAAATATATCTAAACAGTGACCAGTGAAGAGAGCGCTCCGAACCGAAATACCGATTGTCACCACTAAATTTTAATAGTATCTGTCGCCTTATTTAAGGACAGAATTTCTGAAATTCAATACGGTGGAGAATACCATTAAAATTTAATAGTAAGAATCGGACATTCGGGACGGAGCGCTCTCATCCCTGAATAACTATACGCATTCAATAAGTTTGCAACACTGACAAGATCTAATGGCGTCAGGTGACGCCATCCGAAAAATCTACAAGAGACCACTCCATTTCTTCTGGTCAAGGGTCCATTCCTCCTCCAGACCCCTATCCCTCATGGCTTTTTTTATACCATCCATCCAGGACTTTCGTGGTCATACTCGTTTCCCCTTTTGGTTTGTTCTATAATTAGATGCGATTTTGGGTGGTCTCTCGTCACTCATTCTTTTAACATGACTATAGCAGAATAATTGCTTCTTTTGAGATCGTCTAATATGGTTCCCTTTATATTCATCATTTGTTTGATACTTTCATTTCGTATTCTTTATATTCTTGATATCCTGTATAGTCTTATTAGTGCATCCATTTCACTGCTGCTAATTATTTCTTTCTTTCTCCATAATTCTCCATCCCTCTGCTCCATATAACAATATGCTCTTTAGAATAGAATTGTATATATTATATTTTATTTTCCTGGAAATGTCCTCACTCCACCAAATAGGATATTAATAAAAAATTACTTTTTATTTATTTATTTAATTATTTATTTATTTTTTACAAAAAATTCTATTTTCAAAATTGGCAGATATATTACATTAAGAAATGTCTGGTTTACATACTCCTCAAATTTTCTAATCACCTACGGTATACCAATTATGTTCAAAAATCAGATTCCGTTATCGCCTGAATATTATAATAGACTATGATTTTGTATAGATAAATACAACAAAAATAAATAAATAAAATTGCAAATACCATAAATATTTCAAAAGATGTGAACTTTTTAAAGTAGAACTGTTATTGGTTGTCTAAGGTGCATTTAAAATTTGTAAATCAACATTATTCAAAATGGAGTTAATATAATTTAGTCATATTTGAATTTTCATACCTAATTTTATACGAAAAACTATCTTATGAGACTTCGTACAATTATTTTAATTTTTATATTAATGAAATTTTCTGGATGACTTTTTGTTTTAAGTGAGAGTTTTACAAATATAATTTTTGTAGTAAAACGTACTCATAAAAAATGTTCATTTTCAAAATATATAAAACTAGCTGAACCCGACAGGCTTTGCCTGTGCCCGTGATAATAACGTTAAACAAAACTCCAGTTTGTGTGATTTTATATCTTCAGAAAAACTTATAAATGAATCTAGTTGGAAGGGAAGGAGGGGGGAGGGGCACTGACTTCGGCATAACATAGGGGCTCCAAAAAACCTGTTTCTGTAGGAACCTCCGGTCAGTGTCCCTACTGTCTACAGCAACGTATACAGGGCGTGCTCCGCACACGGCGAAGATGATGGAAAACCAATTTGAATGTGTCAAACTCTGTTGTAATGTGAGCCCATAGAACCCAAGATAAGAAGGCAACCCTGAAGGCGGAAGGGGGAACTAAAATCTGTAAGAGAATCAAAACTAAGTTGAAAGACCATGGACCAATTCCCGTTGAAATCGGACCCACGTAACCCGAGAGAAGAATGTACCGTTAATGTTCGGAAACGGTGGTAGCTTTATCATTAACGATTTTTTTATTTTACGGCTGAAATTCCCTTCCCCTACATTAGCGCAATCATTTAAAAAATAATTAAAATTTTCTGATATTTAGAACATAAGGAAAAACACTACGCTAAAATACCAGCCAGATGCCTCCCCTTCCGATCCTTTAATTCAATTTTATATGTTAATTATCATCTTAATTTTTGTTCATTAGCAAAAATTGGCAAGTATTGCCTTTCACTTTCGCAAAGTTAATGGAAGGATAGGACGGGAAACAGATCTCTTTATAGTTCAGTTTTTAATGAAAGCAGATCCCTGTTTTTTTTTTTGTCGGACTTTTCCACTGGCGCCGTCACATCTGTATGATTTTTAAGTAACTATTCTTAACGATAGATGGCAGCACTATAAATATAACAGCTATTTAAAAGGACTTTACAAACTGAGATTGTTACATCATAAAATGACTAAAAAACATTCTAAAAACTTTATTAAATTTCCACAACCTTATTATTATTGTGCTTTAAATATTCTGTTATTATTTGTTAGATATGTTATTAATTCTCTTTCATTCTTTTTTTTTATTAGATTTTGTATTTAGTGCGAGCTGCGATTCTGCAGGACAGTCATGTAAACATTCTATTTTTTTCGATGTTGTTGAATTCTGAACGTAAAGGTTCTATTCTGTTTTAGATTCTTAATTCAAAGTGTGTAGTAATTTAATTCAATTCAAAGTCGTATTCTGTGATTAAAAATGTGAAAAAACATCAACTTCTCAAGTATTAATTTATCGTGAAATTATTCTTCAATAATTACGATTTAATTTACAGCATTATTCATAGAAAATTCTACTGGGCGTTTTTTAAGGAAAATCTTCTGGTCTTCAAATCGAGCTTAGAAACTAGAATTTAAGTTTCGATCAATGAAATATAATTTCATATAATTTCATCTAAGTGAATCTTAATAAATTCAACGTGTATTTAGCCTTCAACACCCCCTATGTGTTAATTCATGATTATACTATTCAATGGAGGGAGAAAGAAATTCAGGAATGGAATCTGAGCATGACAAATATTCAGGTACGTAGATATTCTTTATTTATTTATTGATTTAAATCTCAACTGTAATAATTCTGGAATCTAAATATTCTACATATATGTTGTTTGGTCCGTCGTAAGCTCGGAGTTGGCTGGTGATTAATCAATTAAATCTTATTCAAAATTATAATAATGACGAAAACGAAAGCGGAAATCGCTGCGGAATCCAAATTTAATTTTACCGTAAAAGAAATAAAAAGATATAGGGATCAGGTATCAGATGCGATTCAAAAAGATAATTTGCAGTTATTGGAGAAATTGAAATCGGAACTTAATATTTTAGAAAGTGATTTGAAGAAATCTTATTTTGGTATAGCTGAAGAAACAATTGAAACTCTTTACGATTCATTTACTTCTGCTAAAGACTTAGTTGTTGAAGATATAGTGAAAATTGATCAGTTTATTTCAGCTAAAAACGAAAGTAAAAAAACCCGATGTGATGCAGATGAGAATAGTTCTATTAGGGAAAATTCAATAAAATTACCTAAATTCCAATTGCCCATATTTTATGGTGATATGAGTCATTGGATTACATTTAAAGAGACATTTTTGACTTCTATTCATAAAAATGAAGCTCTTTCCGATCAGTTAAAATTTTCGTATTTAATTGCGAGTGTCAAAAATTATCCTGCTAAATTAATTTCAGGATTTTCTATTTCAGGTGAGAATTATAAACAAGCATGGGAAACTCTAGTTAACAGATATGATAACCGTAGAAATTTAGCATATTCGCTATTGTCAAAATTTATTAATGCTAAACCATTAAAATCGCCCACGCAGAAAACAATTCTAGAGTTATTGGATAATTGCAATGAAGTGATTAGAAATTTGAAATCTCTAAAATTTGAATTTAACGAATTTGTTGATTTAATTTTGGTTTATATTGTTCAAACTAAATTCGATGACTCATTAAGAAAACAATGGGAATTATCATTAAATAAGGATATTTTTCCAACATACGATATGTTAGTGACATTTTTAGAAAGACATGCACGCAGTTTGCAAGGTTGTAATGCTGAATTTATTAAGTATGAAACTAAACCTAATTATAAATTTGATTTTAAATCTCAACAAGGTCCAAAGAAATCTCTTTCAAATGCAGTTGTCATGGACAATGGGAACAAATCTTTAAAGCCCTTATGTCCAAAATGCAATGAAGGGCATGCACTTTACAAATGCCCAGAAATTCAAAATTTAACGGTTGATCAACGATGGCAGTTAGTAAAAGCAAAAAAAACTATGTACGAACTGTTTAAGAGCTAATCATTTTGTTGCTAATTGTCTGATTAGCACTACTTGTAAATATTGTAAGGCTAAGCATCATTCAATTCTGCATCACGAACAGTCTAATTCTGCATCACAGAATTCTTTTAGACCGCAAGAGCGGGTTACAAATCAAAATAGCGGAAGTAATTCAAATGCACAAGTGGATGAATCCAATTGTTTAAGCAGTCAAACTTTGACTGAAAATTCCTAAACATTACTGGCTACTGCCATTATACATGTAAAATCCAAAACAGGAAAATTTATTCCTTGTAGGGCTATGATTGACAGCGCTTCTCAAAAGAGTTTGATTTTAAAATCGTGTTGTAGAAAGCTAGGCCTTCCCTTGAGATCTACAATTCATAAAATATCAGGAATAAACAATTTGATCGCAGAGACAGCTCTTCAGGAAGTTTCTTTAACATTTTCTCCGCATTTTAATAACGAAACTTTTCAGTTAGATGCTTTAGTTGTTAATCAGATTACAACAAATTTGCCGAACTTTCTGATTACTAATAAGTATTGGCCTCATATTGAAGGATTAAATCTGGCGGATCCCAATTTCCATGTGTCCGATTCCATTGATGTACTCATAGGTGCAGATTTGTTTGCTAACATAATAATCGGAGAGTCCATTCTAGGTCCTAAGGGAACACCGAGTGCTGTTAATACGAAACTGGGTTGGATATTATCTGGAGTAATTTATTCGAATCATTCTAATCATAATTCTTCTGTTAGTTGTCATGTTACGACGCGAATAAATTCTCAATTACAAAAATTTTGGGAACTCGAATCAATTCCTAGTTATGATCCAGTTTCACTAGTAGAAGATAATTATATAAAAACAGTATCACGCACGGAATCAGGAAGATATATCGTGGCTCTTCCATTTAAATCTAAACCTGTTCTCGGAAATTCTAAATCTCAAGCTTTAAAGCATTTCAATTCCTTAGAAAATAAACTTCAAGGAAATTCCGTACTTAAGGAACAATATTCTTCATTCATGAAAGAGTATATTGATTTGGGACACATGGAACTCGTTCCCGCCGCAGAAATTTCAAATCCAGATCATTTTTATCTCCCCCACCACGGGGTAATAAAAGAGGATAGTTGTACAACTCGACTTCGGGTAGTATTCGATGCATCCGCAATTGGTTCAGAAGGTCGCTCGTTAAATGATTATTTGGAGATAGGGCCGAAATTACAACCGGATATTTTTCAGTTATTATTAAAATTCAGAATGTATCCAATAGGCTTTAGTGCGGACATCGAAAAAATGTTCAGGCAAATTCTTATCAATCCTAAACATGTAGATTATCAACGTATTTTATGGCGATTTGATCCTAAAGAAAACATTCAAACCTATCGGTTGTTAACAGTAACCTATGGCACTGCTTGTGCGCCATTTTTGGCAATTAGAACTTTAAATCAGTTAGCAATAGATAACGAACAAACTTTTGAAAAGGCTTCTAAAATTATTCGCGACAATATCTACGTCGATGATTTGTTGTCGGGTTCAGATTCCAAAGAAAATGCTCAATCGTTAATTACAGAACTCATTAATGTCATGAAAGGCGGAGGTTTTAATTTACGAAAGTGGACTTCAAATGAGCCTGAAGTACTTGCTCATTTACCAGATGAACTTAAAGCTTCTTCACAGATTGTAATCAAAGAAGATGAAGCTGTTAAAATTCTGGGCTTATTCTGGGATTCATCTAATGATACGCTAAAAATAAAATTTAGCGAGTTCAAAGCCGTGCAAAATAAAAGAGATCTTCTCTCCGTAATTTTCACGATACTCGATCCTCTAGGTTTTCTCTCCCCCATAACGATAAGTTTAAAAATAATTCTACAAAACCTCTGGAAGGAAAAAATCTCATGGGATGAGGAAATTCCAAATTCAATTTTAATTAGTTGGAATCAATTTTTGGCAGAAATTAATTATTTAGAAAATATTGAAATTCCCCGCTACACTAATTCATACCGTGACAAGGAGTGTGAAATTCAGTTACATGGGTTTTGTGATGGTTCCGGAAAAGCTTACGCTGCTGTCGCTTACTTACGGGTTATAACTCCTAACGAAATATTTGTAAATTTACTGGCTGCTAAAACAAAATTAAATCCCATAAAGCAACAAACTCTGCCACGCATCGAACTTTGCGCAGCTCTGTTATTAGCAAAACTTTGCTCAACTATCGTCGATACTTCATCCACGAGCATAAATAGTGTATTTTTATGGTCAGATTCGCAAATTGTGCTCTGCTGGCTAAAATCGCCTCCTTTAAAAGGTAATCAGTTCGTACTAAATAGAGTACGTCAAGTGCAAACATTATTACCTTCAGCCGAATGGAACCATGTTCCCGGAACGCTAAATCCTGCAGATGTAGCCTCCAGAGGTATTCGACCGCGAAAACTCCTCAACAATAAGATGTGGTGGCATGGGCCTCCATGGCTGTCATCAAAAGAGCCAATTCCAATCCCCTTATACAGTCCTATCGTTGAATTAGATCAACAAGCTAACTCTGTCAGTAACATAACAAAAATAAATGTCTTACCCGACTTTATTAAAAAAATTCTCAAGCTTTAATAGATTAGTACGCGTAATAGGATGGTGTTTGCGATTTATTCATAATGCAAGACAGAATTCTACAAGAAAGAATGGAAATCTAAGTGCACAAGAAATATCTAGTTCTATCATTTTTATAGTGAGATTAATTCAAAATTATGAATTTCATGCAGAAATTAAATTCTTAAAAGAAAATAAATCCTTGCCAAGCAATAGCAAATTGCTATCATTAAATGTCTTCTTAGATTCAGCTGACATATTAAGAGTGGGTGGTCGTTTATCGCAACATGAAACATTCAATTTTGACAGAAAGTATCCTATTCTTCTTCCTAAAAACAGTCTTATAACTAAATTGTTAATAAAGAATGTCCACGAAAGAAATTTACATGCAGGTACACAGTTAGTGCTTTCTACAATTAGCCAGAACTACTGGTTTGTAGGCACAAGCCTGCCAACAAATGATGGGAAACCTTCCCGTTGAAAGAATAACTCCAATTCGTCCATTCCTCAAGGTGGGCTTAGACTTTGCTGGTCCTTTTTTGACCAAACCAAATATGCCAAGAACCAAAATAAAACTAAAATCTTATATCGCAGTTTTCGTTTGCATGTGCACGAAAGCAGTTCACCTTGAGGTGGTATCCAACTTATCTGTACAAGCCTTGCTAGCAGCATTCAAACGCTTCATTGCACGCAGAGGTTTGCCCTCTGATATATTCTCTGATAATGCAAAAAAATTTATTGGTCTGTCCAATCAATTAAAACAGCTTTTTAAATATTTGAGGGAAAAAGACTTTCAAGAATTTCTCTCCACCCAAAAAATTAATTGGAATTTCATACCTCCATATGCACCACACTTTGGTGGTCTATGGGAAGCAGCTGTGAAACTAACTAAAACTCATCTTGTGAGAGCTTGTAAATGAAGCGTACTCAATTTTGAAGAGCTCACTACTTTACTTTGCCATATAGAAAGCTGCATAAATTCCAGACCGTTAACGCCGATGTCTTCCGATCCTTCTGATCCTCGTGCTTTAACGCCGGGTCATTTTCTAATTGGAGCACCTCTTCTTGACATTCCAGAATCATCGAATAATCCTAATATATCGTTAAATGCTCGCTGGCGTTTAATAGAAAAAGCTAAAAATCAATTTTGGGGCAGGTGGTCCAGCGAATATTTGCAACATCTTCAACAACGTCCAAAATGGACTACTCCACGTGCAAATCTTCGAGAAGGTGATTTGGTAATAGTTCACGAACGTTTACAGCCCATGAAATGGAAATTGGGTCGAATTCTAAAGACTTATCCTGGAACAGATAATCTTGTGCGGGTTGTCCTGATTAAGACAGTTGACGGTGACATCAAGTGTCCTATATCAAAGGTGTCCCCTCTCCTGCCGGGGGCGGAGGATGTATGATTTTTAAGTAACTATTCTTAACGATAGATGGCAGCACTATAAATATAACAGCTATTTAAAAGGACTTTACAAACTGAGATTGTTACATCATAAAATGACTAAAAAACATTCTAAAAACTTTATTAAATTTCCACAACCTTATTATTATTGTGCTTTAAATATTCTGTTATTATTTGTTAGATATGTTATTAATTCTCTTTCATTCTTTTTTTTTATTAGATTTTGTATTTAGTGCGAGCTGCGATTCTGCAGGACAGTCATATAAACATTCTATTTTTTTCGATGTTGTTGAATTCTGAACGTAAAGGTTCTATTCTGTTTTAGATTCTTAATTCAAAGTGTGTAGTAATTTAATTCAATTCAAAGTCGTATTCTGTGATTAAAAATGTGAAAAAACATCAACTTCTCAAGTATTAATTTATCGTGAAATTATTCTTCAATAATTACGATTTAATTTACAGCATTATTCATAGAAAATTCTACTGGGCCTTTTTTAAGGAAAATCTTCTGGTCTTCAAATCGAGCTTAGAAACTAGAATTTAAGTTTCGATCAATGAAATATAATTTCATAGAATTTCATCTAAGTGAATCTTAATAAATTCAACGTGTATTTAGCCTTCAACACCCCCCTATGTGTTAATTCATGATTATACTATTCAATGGAGGGAGAAAGAAATTCAGGAATGGAATCTGAGCATGACAAATATTCAGGTACGTAGATATTCTTTATTTATTTATTGATTTAAATCTCAACTGTAATAATTCTGGAATCTAAATATTCTACAACATCTTTGCAAAAATACTTCTAACGAAATAGTCTTTAGAAGAAAAAAAAACTACCCTTGAAAAATGTTTCAAACAGGTAGCGTCTGTGTAGGACAGTTGTATCAGTTCGTCTTCATAGACATATTTTCTGTGGCGCTACATTAGGCTGTACGCCGGTAAGTACAGAACCATGCTACTCGTTATTAATACTATTTCGTTAAAAGTCCTTATCTTTGCATCGGTACTCTGATTTATTTAATTACTTCTTGGAAGACTATACAACCACCAAACCGAAGACAAAAAGTGTTTTTTATGAAAGTTATTCGTGAATTTTAATTAATATATATGTAAACAATTAAAATATTAAAATTAAAAATCTCTCACCCTCTCCACCAAATCTGTAAAACTCTGACAGAAATGATCTATAAATTCATATATCCATATCTTTAAATATGTTGATTTTTTGTTGCATGAATTTATGTAGATCATTATTTAAAAAAAATAATAAGTATTTATTAAAAGAAATATGTTTAGGTCGATCGCACATATCTCATTGAAAGAATAAAATTCGATGGGTAAGTTTGTTGGATATATATAAATTAAAGTTATCACGTGGCTTGATATTACCATAGTTAAATTTTCATTTCTTTTAATTTCAAAAAAATTTAGGGAAAAATGCATAATAATATTTTTCAGAATACCAAAATACAGAAACTGAAAAATCGTACCAAAGAATAGTTTTATCCTTTAAAAATTTAAAGTTAGCACAATTTCCATTGTGTTGAGGACTGTTAAAACTCACATTCGACGTATAATTTAATATTAGACATTATTACCAGTTCGCAGATTACCTATATATCAGCACATTTAGTAGAGGCGATAACTTTTTTTTTGCCTAGAATATACTAAATCTAACATTTGAATTAAAAAATGAAATTGTAAGACTTATATTTTATTTCCATTCTTAATAATTGTCCTTTTCGATTTTAAAAAGCTATTTTAATAAACAATTTTATTACACATTAATTTTCAAAGATATATTATTTGCCCGCTCCAGCTGTATTTCAAAGTTTAGCAGCCTACTGGCAACTGGCGAATAATTATTTCAGTTTTATAGTTATACTTAGATATATCGCAGCTGTTTTCTGTATGGAAGATATTGAATATTCTAGTTGGATTTAACCAGTATAATGCAAAAATAAATAAATAATAATAATATTTGTCATAATGCAACATTTTTTGGACTTTATGATTTGTTGAAATTAAATACTATTTCAAACTTACTGAGATAGATGTATCACGAATCCACTGTACTTTATATCGAAAGTTATTTGCAACCATAGATATATTTTTCATGATCTAATGTGGAATATATTATCTGTAAAATTACAATTCATATGAAATAATGGCAAAAAATTTTATTGTATCGAAAGGAATTGACAATTTCATGATATTTTTTCATTATGTCCGAAGGGAGGCTTTTCTTTAAGAAAAATGTTAACATATTGTTTTTTAGACAACAAAGTAATGTTAGTGACAGCTCAGATATTTTATGAGGAATGCATTTGAAATGTATTTCAGAAAGCGTTTGTCAAAATAAAAAAAATGTAGCACATAAAATTTAGATTTACATTGTCAGCATTTATTTACCATTGAAATAAAATTGCATGTTTCTAAGAAAAACACTTTTCTTTATTTGATTTTTTTTTTCATTCATATCAAATACTCTTTATAAAAATTGCGTTTGTAATATCTTCAATATTTTCTATAGGAGTGTGTTTGTGTTATTTTCTATTGGTAAACAAAGACAAGTGTTTCTTAATCTAGCTCTTAAATCTGCTCTTAAATATCTGCAAAATATAATATGAACTTTCTGATTTACCCGCTATTTCAAAAACCCTTTTTTAAAGAAATTAGACCTTTTGAAGTGTTTCTCAAACAAATAGATTTTCGAGATTTAAAGAAGCGTTTTTGAAACAAATGTTTCTTTTGATGGAGTAATTTTTGGAAACATTTCCCAGATGATTTTATAATGTGTTAATTTGTTTTTGCCATCCAGCATATCGTTTCTTCCGCTGTTATCAATTCTCAACTAAACATTTTCATCTGTGTAACAGAATTTATACGTGCAAAGTAACATATTAGTATTAATTTTTATGTTAATGTTAATGGTACTAATTTTAATTTTAATGTTAACGGTGTTATGTTATCATGTTTGTTGACCAGGAAAGTGTTTATTTGAGAATTGATCACATACGAAAGAACGACATTACGGTTTAAGAAGTTTGATTAACACACTGTGAAAACTACTCGGAAACGCTTTCAAAAATTACAGGCAAGGAAAAATAACTTGCGTTTCAGACTTGCTACTTTAAATATTAGAAATCTGTAGGTTTCTAGGAACTCTGAAGATAAAGTTATTTTCGATAACTCGAAGAATGTTATATTATATTTTCGTAAAACTTAGGAAGGATAAGAGCTCGGTTAAAATATAGCTGCTTTTGATTAAAGTTTGGAGACTTGTATCACCAGAATATTTCATGAATATTTTTAGAATATTTTAAGCGAATTCTGACGATGTATTGTTCTTACTTCCATTGATTCTGTAACTTTTCGTTTAAAGAACAAAGATTTGAGATATCAAAACAGGGTTTTATCCAGTGATTTACAAAAAAAAAAAAAAAAAAAAAAAATGCCAGGTATAAATTCTAGTAGGCGGTATAAAGTTTAAATCTCCCACCCCCCTGTTATTAATTTTCAAAAAGCGGAAACGTTTTTATGAATTGGGTGAGAAAAAATAATATCAAACATAGATTGGAATTATTAGTTACATAGTTTGAACAGTACATAGTTAAAAAAAATAAAAGTTTTCTAAGGAAACTTATCAAAATTATATATCTCTGATAAAAAAAAGAAATATTGTAAACTCTGACTTAACCAACATGTTCGGAAATGCCGATTGCCGAGTGCTTCAAATATCTGAATAGTTGAGTGCTAATAAATCTGTATCTGATGAGAGGGCATCGATGAAATTTTGAAGCCGGAAAACTATTTTTTGCCTATTTATCCTAACGAATTCAGTCAAATAATCCTGATTTTATTATTTCTAAATTTGCATTTAATGAACTCTCTTAGTTTTGCCAAATAAAAAAAATGAAAAAAAAAAATTTGTTTGTTTTAGTATAATTTTAAGTTTATTTCTTAATATTTTGTAACTTTGCAGATTATTTAATGAGGCATCTTACAATAAATTTAGTTCAACGTTGTGACTTTCGCAAAGTAACTCGACAGTTGCTATGTAATATACAATGCTAAAAAGAAAAAAAAAGAGAAAAATATTTCCCTCACTGGGATTATACAATCGAAACAGCAGTCGACTGAGGTTTATTTTGATCCAATGATCTACGATAAGAATTTAAGAATAAATAATAATAATAATAATAATAAAATACCTTACCCTTCATCAATGATTTTTATTTCCATTTCTGCAGAAACAACCCAGTACCAGACACTTGTCTCCAAGACAGAATGACGCGAGTGTGTAGTGCACACAGGAGCTAGGCGCCAAGCATTTTAAGCGGGGAAGAAATATTTTAAAAAAATACATATTATTTTTAATAAAATGAATTATTATTGAAATTTTAATTAAGTTTTATAGATTTACTTCGAATGCATTACTTATAATCACTTACATGTTATTATAAAATGAATGTGATAGATTAATGAGTTTTAATTCTGACCACAAAAATCTGATTTGAAACTTACAAAAAAGCGTAAGCTATTTTTATCATTGCATCCAATTTTTAGAAACCACCTAGGTTGGATTGACAATATTTCTTATTGTAGCTTCCCATCCCCATAGTCTAATCACGTGACACGCTAACCGACTAGAATGTAAAATAATGGAGTTTTATGTGTATGAAATGGAAAATGCCTTTTAAAGGATTTTCCATTAAAAGTACGAGAAAAGAGGGAGATCACGGATCAAGGATCATGGATCACACAACTCGGGGAGCCAACCAGAAAGGGGCACAAGCAATAACCCCCTGGTTGAAAGTTTCCTACCACTAACCAGCAACCCCACAGCCTCAGGTTTAGTCTAGCAAAACAAGAGACAATTATTTAAAATAAGTAACACAAAAGTAAACACTAGTAAAAATATGTAACACTCATCCACAACATTATAACACCAAGTAGGCTGACACACTTGTCATGCCAATAATAATAATAATAATAATAATAAATAAATAAAAATTAATAAATAAATAAATATTAATTAATTAATTAATTAATTAATTAATTTAAAAAAAGGTAAATAAATAAAAACCGAGAATAAAATAAAGTAAATTAAGTAAACAACTTTTAAAGACATCTACAAAAACATATGTCTGTAAAAAGAAACAAAATAAAGAAAAAGAATGATGACATTGAAACAGCGTTTATAAACTTTTGCAGTTACAAAAGTCTGTATATGATTGCAGTGAGACTTAATAAAAAATCTGTGCTAATTCACTAATTTAAATTTTTGTAAAAAAAATAAAAAAAATAAAATAATAGCAAAAAAATTTAGACTAAAATACTTAGTCTCCGGATAAAAAAGTTGCGCATTTGTCAATCTCTGGTTATATCATAAAAGCTTTAACTATCACAAACTTCAAACATATAATATTGCTTATTTTATTTTCTTTATATTAATATATTATTTATTTACATAAACCTAGGAAATATTCTACGCACATTTTTTTTTTCTAATTAGAAGTATGAATAAAATAGAAATATCGCGTGTTTGTGAAAAATGCTCTTTTACAATAAACAAAATCCAATTACAAGAAAGTCATCAGATATACAGATCTAGTAAATAAAAATTCCTATAATTATTAAGAAAAAAATCAAATCAACAGACAAACTAATGAAGACACTCTGAGATGTGAATTTATTGATCATTCACTGTATCGATAATATCTAAAATTACTCTTGGTATTTAATTGCAGATGAGTATAACAAAACATTTTAAGCACAATCTGTAATTAGCTTGTCATGATAAAAAACAATGGACTTGTCATTTTTATTATTGAATCTAGAAATTTGACCTCCTGAGTATATATTCCTAACAGGAATCTATTAAGAAGGGGTTTCTTTGAAATTCAACTCCTAGGGTTGATACAGATGTATGGAAAGTTTTTCTTTAGTCATTTCGGCATATCTCAGCAGCAGTTGTATGTAGAAGCGTGAAATGCATCATACAAAATCTACTAAAAAATGTTTGATATGTATTTCAACGATTTTAGAAATTGAACCTCCAAGGGTGTGAAAGGGTATACTGAAGATCCAAAAACAAAATAATTTTTCGTAATAGAGTGTATAGGCAACTTGTGCCTTATAACTTGCGTGGTTTACACAAAACTAATTTTATTGCTGTAATTATTGTTATTACATTCAACACATTGTTCCCAGCATCGCTCATATTTGTAACCAACCTTGGTTATGAAAAAAATTATGGAAGATTAGACGAATAAGACAAAAGAGAATATATGTACAAAAGAGAATATATCATAAAGAGTATCAGACAAAAGAGAATATATGATATTTTCCAAAGCAAATGTAGGACTTTCCCGTTAAAATAGCACCATTGTCGCCAAGCGTAATACTCGGATGAAATGAAACAGTTGAAAAAAAATATCATTGTTTGTAAAAGAGGTGTCAATAAAAAATATACAATTCAAAATTACAGACTTCTACGAACTATTTTATTACATCAATACAAATCTATACTTAAAAAGAAGAACAAATTTATATTAATGTTACATAATAATAATAATAATAATAACCCAATTTAAATTGCAGGCATGAGATTGATATATCTCTTAGCATTGCATTAAACATTTCCTTATTTCCTTTTTTGAATAAAGATGTTGCCACATGAACTCTATGACATTGGATTGAAAATAATGACGAAATGTGCCGCGCTGTTTTTTATCACGCCATTTTGAGATGCCATATAATCTCTCCATAGATAGGGACAATATAACATCTAGCGTAAACGTCATTTTTTTTTCTGTGAAATGATTTTAGCCTGGATCTCGCAAAAAATATTCTTTATACATGATTCCATAGCTCTAAAACAATTTTACTGCAGATTTCCCATCATCAGGTAACTACCAAATGGTTAAATACATCAAAATGCAGCGACAAATATAAGTTATAACTTAATAAAACGTATTCCCAATACGAAAACCAACAAATTAAGATGTTTTCCAGGATTAGATTAAATAAAAAGGAATGATCCACATTAAATAAATAGCGAGTCACAATATTTGGCACAGTTTGAAAAACAAAATCCTTTGTAAGACCAATGTTGAAATAAATGGCACGTTAGCATACATTTTGGCATTTTGTTAGTATAACGGAAAATTACAGAAAATTTTGCTCTTTTTTTAATATCATACTTTATAAATTGTTTTTGAACTTTTCGGCTTTTAGAGATTGAATTTCACTCTGTATACAAAATATAGTTCATTTCTTCTTCTTATCAAAATCATTTTGAAAATTGAGATTATACTGATCGCCATATTTTTAAGTACAAGTATGCTCAAGTATTCGTTATATTGATTGCCGTATAGTTAGTTTATAGGAGTGAAATCCACATGGCTTGTTAGAGTTATTGTCGTTTTAATGGTTTATGTAAGCTAAATTCACAGGGTCCCGTTATAGTAATTGTCGGTTTCATGATTTATGAGTCGCGAAACGTACAGGGTCCCGTTAAAATGCACGACGTACTTCAGGAACCATATATGGCTGCAAAGCACATAGACGGCTTTATTTTAATCACCTATTAACAATTTATGAGCACGAAACCCACAAAGCCCAAGTACAATGATCGGCTTATATCTTAGGTTATTCCATTTTTGTTTATTTCATCCGAAAACTATCTGTCCCTCCCCTAGATTAGAATGGAAAGTGCCGAGCGGTCTTTGTTAGGGGGTAATATATATATACATATATCGCGAAATCTGTACATACCTTTTTGATATTTTTATTAGTTATTTTCCTATAATTTAAAATAAAGTATTTTGTTTATTTATTTTCTCTATGCATGTGAAATGAAATTTGTGAGCCATATGCAAAACCCGAGTTATACATTGTAGAATGAATCAGGGGCCTTCAAGCGACCCTCTAGACAGGTGAAGACCGGCTAATTTAAAATAAAATTTTCATTTGTAGCGGGTTTTCTCGTCAGATGTGGTCGCTATCTAGTTAAGCTTGTGTTGTACAAAAAAAAAACCTGTTTCAAGATTAACAAGATAAATTTGGTCAGTCATATTTTCACAATGGCAAATCATTAAAGCAAAAATAATTCACATCATAAGCATTAGCGTTAGTCAGAGGTCAAATATCCATCTTAAATCGTAAGTTGACCTTACATGACTAGCAAAGTCTTTTCGGAACATTGCATAACTCAAGATGAGTAAAAACAAAATTGATAATAGGAATACAATACAAAAAAGGCGCACATTGTTTATGATATAAAAAAAGATTTATATAAAAAAAAATAGTGTTGATACATTCTGGACTACTTTGCCATACTTCTGCAAAATGAACGCCACATAAAAGTAATAAAACATTCGTGAATTTAGCTTGCTAGGAAATACCACGGATACAAACAATGATGAAATTCTCTGTGAGCAGATGATGTAAAGTAATATACAAAACGTGTATCTTCATTGAATGACTTTTAACGCGTAAAGCTATACTCCAAGAATAAAAGAGACAACAAGAAAATGATTTCACAGTATTGTTTATCAAAATTTTCTGGTCCGATTTACGTCATAATGTAGTTCAATTAAATGCCGAAAATAATAGTAACATATGTAAATTTATTTTTTCTATTAATCGTATTTTACCTCTTCACATTTACCTGACCGTTTCAGAAAGGATACTCATGCTGTTTGTTAGTTTTAATGTGCGTTTAGAATACTTTGAAATTGATACATATCGCAGTTCAAATATAGTCATTAACTGCCTTTTTAAATGCATGATTTAGTATATCTTATTCTAAATTCATCAATATGCTAAAATACGTATTTATTTTTTTATAATGAAAAAACTAAACGATTCTTTACACATTTTTAGATTTTCGTTCATATCACGACACCCATTCGTCCCGCTATTGTGTCTATCCATCACAGAGCCGGTTCTCAGAAACTATATAACTTACAGACATGAAGTTTTGTGCATTTATAGCTGAATACCTACTATGAAGCTGAAAATCATAAAATTGTTAAAGAATCGTATTATTTTAATATAGAAATATGAAAAAAACAAAACTCTAACAGCTTTTTCCTATTAAATTTAAACATTTCTCGTTATAGCAGTTGCCAATAGTTAAAAATCAACAATAAAATTATTTCTACAATAATTCATTTTCAAAAGAAAGATTTTCATTTGAAAAATGAAAATGAAATGAAGGTGAAAAAAGTTTCACCAATTAAAAAAAAGATTAATATGACGTTATATTGGCAATAAAACGGAAATTTTCAAACATTCCTCCATAATACTAGGAGTATTAGTATGTGTATGTACAGAAAGCAGGTTAATATGATCGCATTAGAGAATTAAAAAAAAATTAATCGGACGTCATAAATGAATTTTAACGGACTTTTTCAAATGTTTGAGAATAATACAAAGAGAATATCAATATGAGTAATATAGAAAGCATGTAGATATGACGTCATCAAGTGATTATAACGTCATATGAGTTTGAGGAATGTATTGAATCATGATAAAAACCCAATTATCGAAATATAGCATATTTTAACATTTTGAAGGTCTCTATACAACATGTTTAATTTTGAAATTGATTTTTTTAAATATCGCAATTAACTCACATGAAAGATATTATTATGACAGAGTATAATAAATTATTTTGTAAGGAATATTAAACGAAATCTTTGCGCGATCTTCGATTACACTTACCCGCTTGTTTTCATGTACAACCAATTATCGAATCTGTTAAGTAAATATCGTTAATGCATTAAAATTTTGTTGAAATTTGTATTACAATGAGTACTTTTTATCTGAAATAAATAAAGTTTTTAAAATCTAATTCATTAAAATGAATTTCAAGGAATTAGAAATATTGCATTTGAAATCATTATGACTCTTCATTGACATTCAAAGATCGAATATTTCCCCTTTAATGATGCTTGAAATACATATTTGAGAAATTTAGATGGAATTTTCCTAAATAAGATTAATTTTGTCATTCCCATTTGGCTGGATTTATTACCCTTTAACGAGTAATGATTCTCAGAAATTATGATGAAGTTTGAATTGCATTACACGTATGAATCAAAATAAATTAAAGTTGAAAAATAAACTTATTCTATAGGGATGAATAAAAGAAATATTTACTAAAAGTTTCGTATATACACAATTTTGAACCAACCTTAAAAATAATTATACGCTCTAAAAATATCATTTAAAAAGTAAAATTAATGATTTTTGATAGGGAAGTCTCCACTAGCTGATATTCACACTCACACATACACAACAATCACATTTACTTAAAAATAAAATTCAGATCGTTAAGCAACTATAATTACAGTTTTTGAAATCTTAGTACATCCTAAATAAATTCGTACTTATGCATTAAAGTTAAAAATTTAATTTAGTGATATTAATTTCGAATTTTAGATAAAGAAAATCTTTTAAATGTCATTGAATTATGTTTATTCCTTGATATTTAAAAATTATAAAACTGCAATACGATTTGGATTGGATGAGATGTTGCCTTACATGTAAATGTAAATTTATCATGAGAAATAAATATTTTTATACGACGTTTCGGCTAAAATTGCCAATAATCACTTTTATGAGTGTATAATTATGAGATAGGTGTACATTAAATAATTAACGCCATACATGTAAGTAAGGTACAATTTATTTTTCCAAAAAACTCAACTTAAGTGTGCTCAATGTGTCTAAGATTGGCAGCAATACATGTAGGCAGTATACAGTAAACGGTTTTATTAACAAAATTACAGTGTCATTTTGGTTGCAACAAAACAAAATAGCAGTCTATTTTTTTTAATTTTTTTTTTAGTTTATTTGCAGCATCAAGTGCTGGCAACAAAGATGGTAGGAAATTTAACTTTAAATTTTTGAGTTTTTACTTACAGTGTGTATTAAAATATAAGAAACCTAATAATGATTGAAAAATTTTGTACAGCCAAAAAAAAAAAAAAAAAAAAAAAACATAGACATTCTAATTTCCAAAGTGTCAGAAAAAACAGACAGCTAATCGAGTGAAAATGTGACTATTTATGATTACACTAGATTATTGTTTAACACAATTTATCAAATTGGCAAAGACTTGTATTTATGATTACTTTAATAAAAAGTTGAATGAAGGAGTCATCATATTAAAATTGCACCAAATATTTGAATATGAACACTTTTTTTTTTTTTTTTTTTTTTTTTTTTTTTTTTTTTTTTAACTTTCAGGATAGAAAGCGAGAAATCATTCTTTCAGGTACTAGCTTAAATAATATGGTACATAAGAGATAGCAATGAAGGTATTTTTTCAAGCCTAAATCAAAAATTACTTTACCCAATGAGATATAATTCGCCTATTGAAAGCTAATACAATTTGATTAAAAAATACATTTTTTCGATATAAAATTAAAAAAACATATATATATATATATATATATGGGGGGGGATTATGATGAGTAATGAGTACTTTAGCCACAACAAAGATTCTTCAAATATAATATAAACAAAACAGATTTAATAACATAACAACAGATACAGCTCGGATTCACACACAACTATATAAATGGGCTAATATTCCTGAATGATACAAACATTCTTATCTCACTACAAATAATAATTATACCATCTTCGTCCATTATTGCATAAAAATTCCATCAACCAACATATCCGAAATCTATAGAACAACCGCTCGTGCTGGCGTGCTTTTCTTGGTCTTGCGTGAACTCATCGCCTTGAGCTGCTTGTGAAATGTAATAATTCATTGAGTTCGTACTATTGTTGTGTTTACTTCTAATAATTCCCACATATATATGAAACAAATTAAAAAAAATTCGCCGTAGGCCTCATTAAAATTATAATTCTGTGTAAATTCCATTATTCTAAATTATTTTCTCAAAATTTCACCGTGCTAAAGTACTTTATTCTAAATTCATTCTCTTAAAAAATGGCTCATCGCGATGTTCTAATAAAATTACGCACTTTTGTTTCATTAAATAAATGCATCCTAGAATTTAATTCTTTTAAAAAAACACCAATCCCCCAGCTAAAAATATTTTAACTCTCTTGAAATAACAACTTATATCTTTTTATTTTCTTATTTTTTATTTCCCTATGTTTTCTGAAAAACAATATTCTTTCTCAAAAATTATGAAAGCTACTCCAGTCTCAATGTAAAAATTGTATTGGCATCTTGCCCAGGCTCGATAAAACCTACGTACTTTTTTTTCTTTCTTCTCTTCCTATTTATTCGAAGGAATTAGATTTTGCGGGAATGTTCTGGAAATATTGTAATCCCGCGCTTTTTCAGATTACGGTCATTTATCCTCGAATTAGAGCGCTTGAGAATTTATTCCGCTAGCGCTGATTGGTCGAAAGACTTTTTAATGAAAATGTATTCTGGGGCGTTCAGGAATAGATATACGGCGAGTTTCCCGCGAAAAGGTCAGATTGCTGCTTGATCCGGTTGTACATGTAACTCCAGTACATGTACTTCACGATCATGGAACACTCTCCTTGGCTGCCTATAGAAAAAAACTGCCTTTTTAAGAGCAAAAATGTCTTCTTATTATTTAAATTAAGTCACCAAGTTTTCGTCACGGTATTAAATCATCATGAATGGATTTAGCTTCGGAAGGAGTAAAGCATTGCCACTTCCTATTACTTCCGAATAAAAATGAACTGGAACGAAATGTCTCTTATTTGAGTTCTGTAAGCACACTATGAAGTGAATCCGACGCCCGACTGCAAAATTCCTCGGAGGAAGCTCTTGCCTGGATTATGATTCTAAAAAAATTATGGTGTACAAGTGAAATCATGACATATATATATATATATATATATATATATATATATAAATTGCATGCTATGAGTTTTTTAACATAAATTGATTACTAGAAGTTTGAAATATCCGAATCGAAACTTAATATTCTGCCAATTATTCTTTTGAGTTTTCTTATAAAACTAACCGCTTTTCATATTGTTCAGCAATGATTAAAAATGAATTTAAAATTGTTTGGTCTAAATTTTAATCATTCATAATTCCTAAAGTACTTGACAAAATGATTTCCCGTTTAGTATCCTAAGTTAGAAATTATTATGTTCGGTATTAAATGTAAAATTTATCGAAACAGCCAAATCTGATGTCAAAATATGGTGTTCGTATTAGAATTTTCAAACATTTGTAAAATTTAAATTTAAAGATGAACTTCTAAACTTATTTGTTTAACATAAATTAAAAGAAGACATTTCTTTCAAACTCTTCTTTCTGGTGCTTTGGTGGGATAATTGTATGATACAAGGTGGTTTTGGCTGACTTTCTCTCAGGAAAATCTGATATTTTTGTTCTCAAACATAATTACTTTTGTCATTTGATGACACGATCAATAATGTTATTAATTCATTCTCTGCGTATGGTGCTACATTCAACATTTTTAAGGAGTTTATTCTTACAAAACTGAGAGTTTGAGTGAACAAAACATTTCTTAGAAAACTAGATCATTTGTTTTAACTAATTAAAAACTCTTTCGTTAAAAATTGTATTTGTATCATTTAGAGAAATTGCGAAATTACAGTCTTTAATTCTTTGTGAAATGTGGAATATATCTATACATATTAAGTAAATTAATTTTTTACAATTAATAAAATCTGAATTTCCATGAAATTTTATTTTTCCTTAAAATAATTCACTTAAGTTATAAATGTGTATTGCTGTTTCATTAGTGTCTGATGATGTATATTTTTTATAACCCCTGGTGAGGATATGTTGTCGCATTATTTTATTATTATTAAACTAGTAAACCTATTTTGTCCTATACACTTTTTCATTAGTTTGTCAATTGATTTATCATTAAAAATATTAGTATGAGATTCAAATTGTAATAAAAAAAGTTATTGCTTCTGGAAATGAGTTAAGGGGTCGTGTACACTTTAAACTGTGAAAAATTCGATATTTTTTAATTAGCTTATAATTAAATATGATCTTTTAGGAACATTTTAAAATAAACCGCATTCGAAAGCTCCACATTAGAAGAGGAGTTACGTCTAAAACAGTTTGAGCTCCTTTTATATGATCAAAGAGTAGTTTTATTTTTAAAGTCAATTTTCTCAAAACGGCAATTTTGGTCTTTACGCGCACGTTTTCTGAAAAATGGTTGGTTAAAATTTCATTAAAATTTTTATTGAATGTATTACACATACAGATGCACAAAACGATCTATTATTATGTTTCTCAAGTAACAAGTTTAGAATTCATTACTACTTTTGCCCTGAAAAAAACTCGAAATTTCGATTCTCTAATTTTTTTTTCCTCATGATCTACCTATTTTATTTTTTTTTATCATAGGGCATTTTGAAAAAAAACATTATATTTGTATTCATTAAAAAAAATGGCTGTTTTTAGCAATTCAAATGTGAAAAATTGTGCGCGCAATGAATGCAAGAAAAATTCTTTCGTAAAAAGTGTTTTATATTTTAAGATAAATTAAAAAAAAAACTTTATATGAGTGTATACATTCTTTGAGAATTTTAATTGATACAATAAACATTTATTGATATGTGTTTTAAATTATATAATTCATAGTCAGTTACCTACGGTGTTCCTGTAATTCTTATAGAGGTCCTTTTTTCATATACTTTGTGAGTTTAAAGAATACCTAACACCTTAATGTAATTAATAGCATGTGATACTACATATCCAAGATCGTACAGAACACTGACATAAGGATTACTTTCCATCAAGAGATCAAACATTTTTTCATGTTGTTGATTCAGTCACTGGAACACATGACACTTATTCATTCCTAACTCAAACTGTTCTAATCTTTAATAATAATCTTTAATAATATCAATTAATTTCTGTAGAAAGAATGTTAACATGAGCTTCAATGCTTATATTTCAACCACAAAATAGTTCCCATCTCAAGTTAATGTTAAAGATTATTTGTTTTACACTTTCAAAAGAGTTAAAATTTATCAGATGAGGAATTGAATCAGGAAATTTAACATGAAATATTCAGCCAACCCTTCACCAACTGAGCTATCCTAGATGAATATGTGTGACACAACGCGCTATATTTTTGGTGTAATTATATTTTTTTCAACCACAGCAGTATAGATGAAATATCACTGCCACGGAACTCCATCACACATAGGGTTCAATATATATAATTCTTTAGGTATAAATAATCACATATTATTTAGGGAGAGTGGTTACAGGTAAATGCTAATTTTCATAATTAACAGATTGAAAAATGTCCAAGCAAATATTCGAAAACTGGATCTATGTCAGATTTTGTCATACCTCTGGATGATTCTCACCGACACCTTTCTCTTTAGGGCTGAATTAACCATATTGATGAAACTGTTATAATTAATTTCATGACCGATTCCACTGAAGTTACAAAAAAGATGATTACGACTAAATGGACAATGAATTGAATTGATAAGATAAAGGTAGCGCAGTGGATAAATTGTTTGAACATTGAGTGAAGCGTTCCAGGTTCACTTCCTGGCGTGAAACAGTTTTTTGTCTGTTAAATATTAATTCCAACCTTTAAATTTCAACTGTGTTATGGAATATTATTGGATATTATATGAAAATATACATTTAGATTCTGACAAGAATTTGAACTGGATTTGGACCAGGGTATTTATGTAATAGCATGTCAGTGTTTTTTATTAGCACGTCCTACTGGTTTTTCACAAATTAAAAAAAAAGTTTCATTAACCATTAACGATCCAGAAATATTTCAATTTTCTTTCCACTGAGTCAAAAGGCAATTTATTACAAGAAGAAAGATTACTGGATAAATCCTAAATATTCGATATCATAAAAGATGACGCATTTACAATGAAAAGTGCCATGCCATACACATTACGGCAATAATCCGTAAAAGGAAAATAATAATAAAATAAAAATAAAAAAACTTTTACTGATAAAATTTTGCAAAAAAGATAGGCAGGACATTCAACCTAGAACATAAGGCAGTCATCCCGCGTATATTTCGGATTTGGACCATTCAGAGATAAAAATAATAAAATAACTTTACCACAATATACGCAGCATTATCTTAATAAATAAAAGAGCCATGTCGCATATAATGCGACAATAAACCGTTAAATACTATTTCATGTATTTTTTACAATTTTAATTTAGAAAGAGAAAAAATAAACTTCACTTCTAGTGATTTCTGCAGATTTTCAAAATTACTACTATACTAATTTTAAATCATCGTGTGATTATTCATGGAAATCCAGTAATATGAAAATTTGCATTTCAATGACGCTTGAAATGCAAATTTACGTGTTCAGAGCAGTTTGAATTTAGTTTCCTTTAATAAGATTAATTTCGTCATTTCAATCCTCTTCGCTTTATTGCCTCTTAACGAGCAGTTATTTGGAGGATTAATGATGAGCCCGGAAATACATCATATATGCGAATGAAAAGGATGAAAACTTGTATGCTGAATTTAATTGAATTGACATTAGATTAATTTTACAAGCTGCATGGATTGAGTTTCAAAGATTTTTTTTTTAATTATTAGTTATATCACGTTACAGATTGTATATATATTTTTAAACTTTTGTTCTATGTTGATAATTTGTTGATATTATTGTAGAGAATATACAGGGTGTCTATTCTTATAGGTGACCGATAATTTTAGACATATAGTTCCAAATGTATAAAGGTTTGAAATGCTTTGCTTCATCACATGAAAATCAATTTATTGGGAAATAATTATATATATATATATATATATATATATATATATATATATATATAAAATTTTTGAAGGAAAATAAATTCCATATATTTGAATGAAGAACAACCTCTGAAACATTTTTGTAATTGCATGTGTAGTTCTAAGACTAACGATTTAACAATTAACTAGTAATCAACCATAAACATACTCTGTACAAAAATGTTTTACAAACGTACGCCTTAAATTTTAGTATTAAATATACTTTAATGTCAGTACACAGTATATATTTATTGAATAAACAATAATATGTAAATAACTGAATGACATAAAGTTATAAACAATAAACAAAAAGCTTTTAAGCACCTGCAAGTCTCACGTAAGTCATATAAATAAATTAAAAAGATAAAAACGAACATATTGGTATATTTTCTTGAATTGCATTCATTAATTAATGTTGTAATTTTTAATATATAATTTCAGTTACTAACTGTTTTTACGGTTTCTAGATTAGCAAATAGACTTATCTTCAACAGTATGTTATCAAATATAATCAGAGTTTTTGCGATAACGGTCCAACTTTCTTTACAAGCTTTTAAAAACAGTATTTTTTTTCACCGATATGAATATAACTTTGATTGAGTCAATTCAGATGACAATACAAATTGAGATCATCAGATTGGAATTGTCAGTATTACTTTGTACATAGTATCCTTGACACGATAGAGGAAATATCCATGTTGAATATAAAATTCACAAGCAGTTAGTTCGCTATTTGCACAACTTAGAGAGAAGTTTTTCATTTAATATAAACTTAAATATTTAACATAAATCATAAGAGACGGTAGTCTCTTGAGTGACGCAGCGAAAAACCGAAAACCGTAAGCCCAAAACCGAAGATTCCGTCACTCTCATATATACAGCTAGCAGGACATCAAAGGAAAATCGAAACGCCGACATTTAATATCTCAGTAAATATGAGGCATACCGTTTCGATTTTTTCACATTCGTCTTATATCTATGGCCTAACTCTATCCTGAAATTTATAGATTTCTATATGCAGTAGATTTTGAGATCTGGAAACCAATTTTTAAGCGAAAATGGAAAATGTAATGGTGTAATGGGCACAGAGTTATTATCTCGAAAATGGATCGAACGATTTTTTTAAAATTAATATATTATATTAATCAGTTTTAGATGAAGCGTTTAAGATATTGCGCTAACGTAGGAAAACTGTTGTTTTCAATATAATCCACTTTTAAAATCGGACTATTTTCTTATGCTTTTTCTGGTAGACTAACATTACAGATCTTCAGCCTTTTCACTGCTTTTTATTACTGCGCAATAAGGAAGCTCTTGCCTATTACGGTTACAGTTAAACGTTAAAGCAGATCCATATCGCTGAAAAACTATTTAGATTCTTTTTTTTTTTTTTAATACGAAAACAGTTTTTATTGCAATTTTTAATATGTAATATATATGTATTAAATTA
Organism: Maratus michaelseni; assembly: GCA_963931845.1. Taxonomy (NCBI): domain Eukaryota; kingdom Metazoa; phylum Arthropoda; class Arachnida; order Araneae; family Salticidae; genus Maratus; species Maratus michaelseni. Next base: position 64,210,770 of record OZ007593.1, read on the forward strand.
AATTATTGTTTGTATATTTTCTTTTTTGTTATAATAAAGAATTTCTTATTTCAAAATCTTCATTAAGTCGAAAAATATTTAGATTCCTTGATTAATATAATTGATTATATTTAAATATTTTATAATTATATATATACAATTTAATTATTATTTATATATTTAATTTGTCATTTTTAGAGGAAAAAAAATATTCAGATTTTTTTTTTATCAGTTAATTTGAAACAGGCTCTAATCAACGAATCAATCATCTGTTTGTTTTGAGTCGCGAATGTTGTTTAGGAATAACACTCATATGAGGTATTTTACTATTTATTTATTGTTTGTTTACTTATTTTGATTAGATTGTCCTTTTAGAAATTGTCTTTCGATTTAGTGGCGTAAATGGGGAGATAATTGTCAATAGTATTACCTGTTTTATCGTTAAAAATAATATAAGGAAATTGCGTTATGGCCAGTGAATCTTTTAAAGAAGTCTTTTAAAAATCAGATGACGATAGAAGATTGGTTTTTTACTTGTTAGCTATATTTTCCAACTCTCCAAATCAAACTTTCCCATCATTCACCTCACACAAATTTAATAACTAAAACTTTTTATTTCAGTGTGATTGAAATACGTTTAATTGTGATGAAACTTTGGTGCATTATATAGGGAATTTCTATAACGTAAGTTTTCACTTTTATGTATATAAAATTAGATACGATGTTTTCATTATGAAATACAATGTTTCTAATTTATGTTATGGCTTACTTTAAAAAATTTTTTATTGACTAAGCCTATCATTAATATAGGGGAGACCGGTACACAGTGAACCTATGGACACAGTGGACCACCCCCTGATATTTTATTTATTTATTTTTTTTTTAAGCTTCTCTTCTATCCTAATAGACAACAGCACTGCAATGATTATTTATAGCCTTCAGAAAGAATGTTTAGCTCAGATAGAACTATTTTATCCTGCTTTGTTGTTTTGAGCTTCTAAAAGTAAAATTTTTCATCATCATATTTTTATTTTTTTAGTAATTAAAGGTTGTAGATAAATAAAATAAAACAGCTTTTTTGAAAAGCTAAGATACTTGTTTTTATTTTACTTTAAAGTTATTATGTTTAAAAGAAAGCTATAAACAATATTAATATGATTATTTATTGAACTTCAACATGGGGTACAGTGGACCACCCACTCCTGGGGCACAGTGGTCCACAATCCACTCTGCTCCTCTAATGCAGAATGTTCAAAATATGTAATAATTGTTTTCTATAAAGAAATATTGTTTTAAAGTAGAATTAACTGTAAAATAAAGTAAAAAAATAAAAATAATTTTTTTTTTTTTTAACATAGTAAGAAATATTTTGTTTTGTATTTACTGCCTTTGATAAATATAACTGTAGTCTAATTGTTGATGATTCTATTCAAGTAAGATTCATGAGATGCAAATTGAATGGAAATCAGTTTATTTCTCCCAAAACTGTAGATGAATCTGCTGTTGATGTCAATGATTTCATAATGTTGCTCGCAGACCCAAAATTATTTCTTGAAAATTCCAGGCTCAATCTTACTGATAAGTATTTTGGAATTCCATTTGCAAATTTTATTGTGAGCTGATTTTTTTTGTACGTAAGTAATAACTTCAACTAAATTGCAATTGTTCCTGTATTAATCTGTTATTATTTTCAAAATATAATTAATTTTTTGTTTTTGTTTCAAAATTTATATTACTATGTTATTTTGCGAATGAAGAGGCAACAAAAAAGAATTAGATTAATGAAAAATAGATTTATATTATATTTTAGATAATACCTAATAGTGGTCCACTGTACCCTGGTGGGTGGACCAGTGTATATATATATATATATTTATTTAATGTATTGAAAACTATGTTGTGAGAAAATTATGATGGATGTAAGAAGGTTTAAGGAATATTCAAAAATATTTTCATACAGATTGGTCAGTCTGTTAAAGAGAAAAAAAAATTAACTGAAAAAGTGGTCCACTGTGTACCGGTCTCCCCTACCCGATTACATGAGATTTTGTTATTTGTATTGATATGTTTGTGTTTACGTATTTTATCAAGATTATATTTCAGCTATTTTTAAGTAAGTTTTTTAAGATACTATATAGCAATGTTAAAATGTTGGCTATACTTTATTAGCTTATGTTAAAGATTGGTCAGAAAAAAAAGGTTGGCGAGATTAAAAAATTTTGTCGATCAGCTAGTGCTCGACTAACATAACAACAGGGCTGCTGGGATGGAATTTAATTTTTAAAAAGGACACATTTTGAACCGCTTTGTTTACAGTCCCATTTTATTAGTAGAATTTTGTGATAATTTGCCAAATGACTGGCAAATTTTGCATTTTTTGTAAAAAAAAAAAAATATTTAGATGTAATTTTAAACAAAATCTCTTTTCATTTCTTTAATTTGCAAATATTTTAAGTTTTCTTATTTAAAATACTGTGATTAAATGTCCAATGTAAGATTTCCCTTAGTTGAAAATTGTTATGACAGAATTTACACAACTGCAAAAATAATTGATTACTACAACAATGCATTTTCAGGGTTTTTTTCCAATAAAATTAGCTATACAACAGAGGAAAGTTAACTTCATACTATATTTACATTGCAGTAATTTGGAGAGTTGCAAAATATAGCTAACAAGTAAAACACAAATCTTCTTTAGTCTGCGGGTTTTAAAATACTTCCTAAATATTCACTCGACACGATGCAATTTGCTTACCTTGTATCATTTTTATCGATAAAACAGGTAATTGACAATCATCTCACCATTTAAGTAACAATCTAAAGTCAATTTCTAAAAGGACAAGAAAATCAAATCAAAATAAGTAAACAAACAATAAATATATAATAAAATACCTAATATGAGTCTTATTCTTGTAAACAAGAATTTGCATTGCAATCACCGCTCATGAATACATGACACAAGCGATAGGTTAATTTATTGTTAATTGATAGTAGAGGTGCCCAATCTTTTTAGGCGAAGGGCCACTTAAAAAATTGTTAGGTTGTCGAGGACCACCATCAGTAGCACAGAGAGAATTTTGTTTCGAGAGATGTTGGGTAGGGGGGGGGGGGGGGGATAATTAGCATTATCCATACATACAGCACTGTTTGGTTGCAAATTTGGAATAATGCACCCACTAGATGGATTTGTGAATTTTATGCGGCTACTTGACAAAATTGTGATTTTTATGTGTCCGTTCTAAAAAATTCATGATTTTTATGTATGACCACTGGCCAGTACATGGATTTTTTTACTCCTGTTTTTCAGCAATGACCAATAACAAATTTACAAATACTTGATAAAAATTTTAAGAAATTTGTCAAACGATTGTGGAATAAACGGCGAAATTTGTCAAATAGTGTTGGGAAAGAAATCGCGATATTCGTCAAATGGTCTCGGGAAAGAAATCAGGCATTGCAGGAAAAAATTAATTATGTCTAACTGTCGTGAAAAAATTAGAGAAATTCGTCAAATACGTTCGGGGGAAAAAAAATCACAAAATTCATCAAATGATCTCGGGAGAAAAATAGTGAAATTTGTCTAACAATCGCGGAACAGAATTGCAAAATTCGTCGAATAGCAGTGGAAAAAAAGTGCACAATTTGTTCGTTCATGGAAAAAGTCGTGAAATTCATTAATCGATAGTCGATAAATCACGAAATTCATCAATAGATAGCAGAAAAAAATCACAAAATTCATTGATAGTGGAAAAATCACAAAATTCATCAACTGGTTTCAGGGGAAATTTTTTTCGAATATCATCGAATGGCTTCGAGAAGAAAAAAAGTCACAATCCGTCAAATAATTTCGGGGAAAAAATCGTGAAATTCGTCAAATGGTTTCGAAATTTGTCGAGCGACAGCGGGGAAAAAATCTTTTTCCATTCAATCATCGCAATTGGGACTATTAAGTTTGACCAGTGATGGCAGTAAAGTCAGTCGCCAAATTTTCAGTATTACTCGCCGATTGGCGAATGGCAATTTTGTCCTATATTTTTACACGCCTGATCGATGAAATTCAAGATTTTTACGCACCCGATTGATGACTTTCTTGATTTTTATGGATCCGTTTGACGAAATTAATGATTTTTATATGCCCGATAAACAAAATTTATGATTTTTATGCATGCGTTCAACAAAATTTATGATTTTCCTTCTCCCGATCCACAAAATTTATGTTTTTACTGTGCCTGATTGACAAAATTCGTGATTTTCAACTGATATGCTTTCCGTCGGCCATTTAATGAAATTCACAATTTTTCTTCTCTAGACAATGGCAAAATTTTCATTTTTTTTTTTTTTTTTTTACCGTTTGTTGAAATTTACAATTTTTTCACAAACATTCGATGAAATTCTTGATTTTTCCAAGCCCAATATACGAAATTTGCGATTTTCCATGCCTATCGACAAAATTCATAATTTTGCAGAACCGATAGACAAAATTCATAATGTTTTCCCAAAATCTATGGACAATTTGCAAATTTTTTCCGTGACTGTTCGTTGAAATTCGCGATCTTTCCATGCCATTCGATGAAATTCATTGCTCGATCCATGAAATTTGCGATTTTAAGTTCCTTATCGACAAAATTTGCAGGTTTTTTCAACTGATTTACAAAATTCAAGATTTTGAGTGATTGACGAAATTTACAACTCCAGAATTACCGATTTTGACATCTCTGGTTTCTGTTGACCGATTATTGAAATTTGCGTTTCTTTTTCTAGCGACAAAATGGCGAAATTTGTGATTTTTCCATGCCCATTCGACAAAATTTGCATCCAGTCGATGCAATTCATAATTTTATGCACCTGATCGATGAAATTCATATTTTCCTACGATCTATGGACAAAATTTGCGCATTTTTCTCACGAATTATTAAGGAAATTCGAAATTTTTGGATAGCTTGGCATGTATGGTCTCTGCGGGCCAAAAGTTACCCATCACGGGCCACGGTTGTGCATTCCTAATCGTGATGCAGTTTAGCTCATTCGACTCGACCTCAATAGAACTTACTGATTTTAGTTTCACCACCAGGGGTAGTTATGTTCATATAGAACAGAGTGCGCCCCTGGCAGTGGAAGGGGAAATGATTATTTTGCGTCATAGTATCCAAACAAAGGGAAATGTATGCAAGTGGATAATATGACGCAAAATAATCATTTACATAAATTTTACTTATGATTTTGGATAGCGTGGCACAGAAGATAAATCAATTTATTGAAATAAATACATTTCAATACATAATATAGGCTCAGTGAAAATAATATATTTAAAAGTGTATTGAAAAATTAAAAGTATTGTTTGTATGTGTAAATATACTTTAGAAGACAAACCAAAAATAATTTAAATTGAATTTTAAAAGAGTCCTATTAAATTAACGTCAAGGTGTCACTCAAATTTTGATATCATTTCTTTTAAAACCCATATTTTGAATTCATGAGAGATGTGAATGAAAAAGCATCAGCGAATAAATTTTATATATTTTTTCATATTAAGATAATAATTGCACCTGTGAACATAAATAAAACTAAAAAGAAAATTATGATTTAAAAAAAAATTATTAACATAGCGTCACTTAAATTTGATATCATTGCTTTTAAGACCCATATTTAAAATTCATAGAGCCAAAAGAAAGTGCTGCGTCAACACTTTTAACCCGTTAAGGGTTTTTGTACAGATAATATATACATAATATAATAATAATGTAGCAGGAAGTATATAACATATGTCTACACAAATAAACACTATATAATGCACATTTAGAAATGCATACATATATACATTTTCCACCTAATATTACCTAAAATACACTGTATTAGCAGAATTCTCCCACCGTTATTGTTTTTGTTTTACGAACGAGGATTCGTTTTTTTCCACGATTTTACTTGGTCTCCATTTTCCATTGCTTGCAAATTCATTTTCGAGATTGTTTATATTATTTGGCATGCAATTTCACTTTTATATCATCGGCCCTACAATTATGTATGTTTTTCCTTATCGGGTGTGAAATGTTTTTCTTAATTAATGCTATTATTATTATTATTTAATTTTAACTGAACCAAGTCACGGGTGAAAGGTAGAATTTTATATGTAGTTTTGTTGATATATCTGCACATATAATTTTGTAGAATTAGGCAAAAATATATTTACTCACAAGCAATATCATGAAAAGTTAGTTCCTTTTAGTATTTTCATCATAATTGGAACTGTAAATAAACTTGTAAAAAATATAATATTTTTGTAAGTAATTACAAATAAAGTGAATCTTCTGCACTTGCTAATGCCATTTTCTATTTATATGTTATAGAACATAACCATACAAAATAAACAGTATGCTTTAGACAGGAGTTCAACCTCTCCTTTCAGTTTCATGGTGATATTGTGAAAATCCTTTGACTGTGAATGACAAGTCTTAAATACTAAATAATCAAACTGCAATAAAATGAAAATGTTTATGTGAAACCTTATTTTCTATTTACATAACGTTTAAATCATATATCTGTTTAACTTGAATTCTAATATTGAATTTTCAATGCATGATATTTTTTAAAAAATTGTAAAACTATGCAATGACATTTTAAACAAGAATTTCATTATACGACTTTATAATGTTATTTTATTAAAATAATTTTTTTAAAGTATTTAAGAAAATTTTCAGTAAAGTCAAACGTAGGGCACGATTTTAAGCAAAATAGACACATATCAACCATCATAGTTCTTGTAAAGATATTTAATAGAGGTATTTTTAATTCCAAATATAATTTTATTTTTACACATTATTATATGATATATTTTTTTATATTATTAACGGGAATATTTTCTCGTCAGTTATAATAAAGTAATTCAAATCATTGTTATAAACTAAAAATGTATCCATAGTTGTATTGTAGATCAGGATAACGAGATATTCGCAATAAATCGGTATCACTTTCATTGCGCAAAGAAAAATGATTATATCCTTTTTACGCATAGGGAACGGATCATAGATAAGGTATATAACTTTTAATCTGGTTTTATTAAACTAATTACAAGGTACTTTCATTATTAGATAGGTTATTTTGCGTTGAATAGTTTAGTCTGTTGAATCTATTTCTGTGCTATTTGGTTATGTGGAATTGTGGTTATTGTGAGGTAGGTTTTAGAAAATCTTACAGACCACGTATTAGAAAGTGACAATGACGCTGATATTAATGCCTAGCTTCGATCACAAGTCAGAAAATCCTGAAATTTTGGGGATAGGTAGAATATTGTTTTTAGTGTTAGTTTTGTAACCTAAGTAGAGACAAAGGAAGAATTTTATTATTTTTTAAAAGCAATGTTTGTATATTTTAGCACGTCTGGCGCCTAAGTTAATTGTCGTAGAAATGAAATGATTTCTTTTTACATATTAAAATATTGGATCGAGGTGTTGAATGATGTAAAATAAACTAGTAAACTTGTTTAAAGTACAACAACTATTTATTTTCTTTCAACATTATATTTATGTTGAAAAATTCCTAAATGTTTTACCTGAGTGATTTTGATATGTTTTCTAGCCGTTAAAAAACATTGTCACTGGAAAATTAAGTTGTTTGAAGATATAATGAATTAATTAGAACTTTTGAAGCTGACAGTAAAATGGCTTTTAACAGACAAACAGGTGGTTAAAACAACATTTCATAAACGTTTTACAGTCACACGTTTATGTCACGGACATAAATTTTCTCATTAGGGTTTTACGCAAAACGCTTTAATTATAAAAACTCTTAAATTGACCAAAGTGAGAATTGTATAAACATTTCTGTAGAAGAATTTAAGCCTCTGTAATTTACTTTTAAAATAAAATGTACGGTAAATTTCATTTACTTTAGATTTTTTACTATTTTCTCTGTTATGGTAGTTGCATTCTACCTTGAAATATTCTGTTTATTATAGTAACTGTTAACTACGTTTGATTTCAAATTACAAGTATGTAGTTTGTAACCAAACATCGTGTATAAAATAATGTAATCTATACAAAATTAAATTAAGTAATTAAATATTGATAAACTGTCTCAGTTTAATGTATCATAGTGGGAAGTTTATTTAAAATACGCATAATATCACTGATATGATAAATGTTATTTTCATTTATTTTTCAAAAAATATCATTTTTTTAAAATATAATATAATTCAAAAAGATTCTATTTCATATAATTCCATTGTTAGTTGTGCACTAATCTCAGAAGAATATTCTAATCTTTCACTCGCAATTTTTCTTCAGAAATGTAACGGAAATGAATAAAAATTAAACCATTCCAAAATTCAAATTTCATTTTACTATTATATATATATATATATATATATATATATAAGAAAACTTTTGTAAATTATATATATATATATATATATATATATATATATATATATATAAGTTATTGATTTATTTACATGTAATTAATATTTTCAATAATTTTAATCTGTTAAGAAAAATATTTTACCATTATTAAATGATTAGGAATATTCTAGTTTCTGAATTCGATAATATTAAATTCAAAAACGTTAATTAGTTTTATATTATAGTGTCTCGTAAATAGTGTCTACCTCATGGATGATGTATAGACTTACGTTATTATGTTACAGTGTAGCATATCATAAAGTAATGATTGAAACGTATCTGGATGCATGAATATTCCAATATGAGTAATCTACGGAGCATGTAGATCATAATTAAATTTAAGCGTAAAAATTTATAAAACTTCGGAAAATACATTAATGAGTTAATTTAAAAGCACTTCATGTTGAATGTTTCCATCCATAAATAGCATATAAAATATTGATGAATGCATATCTCACTTATTTAATATTAGGGTATGCAATTTAAATCGTAATAGCGTAAACTTTATTTAAAATATATAAAGTGTGCCATGCATTAAATACGATCCACGGCAAATTTGAAAATGTGATAAGATTTCCCGGTATTTATATATAACTTAATTAAAGAGCATTTGATGTTTCATATTTTTATAAATGTATCGTATTGGAAGCATTCATAAAAATATTTCAGTCACATTTGATGTTAAAGTATGGTTAGGAAACATTATTTACACCAGTAGATCTAGTTTATATATTATATATAGACAATAATATGCAAATAACTTTAGCAGAACCGGAATTCCACATCATATTATAACATTAATTAACAAGTGAAACAGCAAAACATAAGATAAATAAAGAAATAAATAAGAAATAAAAATAAATAAACAAATTAAGCCAGAGCAACATAATGAAACTAAAAAGGCTGTGGCCTCATCGGCAGTGGGTATAACATAAAAATAACAGCCCTGATTCGGAACGAAAATTATGCAGGATACAACAGCCAGAGTAAAGCCAGAGTTCTTCCGGAATGAATTTCGTAATTGAAGGGAGACAGATCCTCTTTATCGACACAAGAAGGATAAAACTCTTTAGATAATGACTTTACATTAAGCGACGTAATCTGCACATTGTCTCCAAGGATTGGGCTCGTTTTTAGGTACCTTGTAATTATATAAATACATAGAACCTACAGTCCGTCCGTCTGTCTGTCAGTCTGTCCGTCTGTCTGTTCATCTGTCAACATATAACAGCGCAAAATCGACACAACCAAACAGTTTCAAATTTAATGTATATAATCGTGGAGAACGCTGTTGAGTGTTGTCGGAAAAATTCCTGTTTTTAGTTTATTCTGAATTTTTCCACTCCATTTGGTTATTCTCCACTTGTATAACTCTGTTTATATTTATTTTTACATTTTACAAGCTTAATCTTAATTAATAGTTGTCTTTCTTAACTGCTCATTTTATTTTTTTACATCTCAGTAGCAAATAACCACTTCAACTTTCAGTTTTAATGCATATTTAATCTAGTTTTGGGCGTAGTTTCTAAAATTTTTTTCTATCACGCGAAATTTGCTGACTTTGCATTGCAGAATTACCATAATCTGGCATTTATTTTAAATTTGCTAATGCATCTTACTGCTTTTATATTATCTGGTTTCTCACTTGTCTTGAACTTGTCACGTATTAGATGTAGTATCCTCTTTGCATTAATCAGAGTGTGCAATGATTGATTTAGATTCCAGCCATCACCACTGTTCCCTCTCAGAATCACACATTTGAAAGTTCGAAGATATCTGCTCTCAGAAAACAGCTATCGCCATGATTTCGATGTCTACACTCTCAGGAAAAACTGTAAATTTATGAGTGTTTGCTCTTCAATTTTCACGGGCAACAGCCTTATTTGATGAAAAATAGTCTGATCCACTAAGTAAGCGGACTTATTCCTTAGATACTTAGAAAATTAAGGGCAATCCACATATTCTTACAGTTCTAGCCCATATGTTAGCAAAAATACGGTACGAACCCATACATTGTCCTCCGCTAGGGTGTAACCCTTTATTTTACTCGTGTTTCCAAAAATTTTAACCCGTCAAAACAGCGAATCTGTGATGATTATCTAACGTGCTACGTGCTACGGAACAGTAAGCAAAGTGTTATTGTATTTTAAATTGTATTATATCCTGTGCATTATAATGCTATATTACTTTGCCCCGTTTTTACGGGGTATGACTGAAATCTCTGCTGCCGGCCTCTGCCCGTAATTTTACTGCATTTTTTTTACAGTGCATGTTAAAACATTCCCGATGGTCTAATCTGAATCTGTCTAGCAATGTAAGCAATGTAAAAAGTCACAGCTATTTAGATAAGTATCTTCTTAAATATCTTCTGCACAGAAATATAATAAATTATAACACCTTGTAATAATATAATTATTTTAAATGGTAAAAGGTGTAAACTAAAAACATAATATACAGTAAGATAAATTTCGTTAGATTGTTGACATGTTTCGGCTCATTCCGTGCCATTATCAAAAACAAGTGAGAAATTCTATAATTGCACATTCTTTGAAGTTAGTATGCGAAATGATATCATTTAATTTTTTTGTACTTATTAAAATTACGCACGTTACTTTATTTTCTTTTTTTTTTTTTACTTCTTTATTACTTACTTATTTTTAAACATGGAGTAACTCGAGCCACAATTTCGGTAAGTTAAAAGATGTTCTATCGTTACATATTGTACTTTTGTATGTTACTATTTCTATGTTTTCTCTTATTATGAATGGATAGTATATAGACTGTAGGGAAAAAATATTTTTCTCTCATTGAAATTTATTTGGATGGTTTCTTCTTTATTAAAGAATACCGATCAAAGAATAACTATATTAGCATGACAAGCAGGAAATTTAGTTACATAAAAGGGGCATATAACTGATATTAAATATAATATAAAAAACACACACCTCGCAAGATTATATCAAGAATAAATTTCAATGAAAGTAAAATAATTTTCCCTTCCCGCAGTCTATACTATCTATCCCTAATAATAGAAACTATAGATATAATAACACACAAAAATACAACATGTAACGATGCAGCATCTTTTAACTTATCGAAATTGTGGCTCTAGTTACTCCATAGTTACAAATATGGAAATAAACAACCGAGTAAAAAAAAAAAAAAAAAAAAAAAAAAAAACAATAACGTGCGTAATTTTAAAAAGTATAGGTGCAAGTATCCATTCTTTATATGCATATGTTTTAGACTACATCATATGATGCCTTAATTACAGTAACAGCATGCAATTTACAACATAACGATTAAACTTAAAACATCGAGTCATTTTAAATTTTATGAAAATCGAATCAAAATTTAAAAGATATTAATAAAAATACTTATTAAGTAATTTGAATTTTTTTTAAAAATCGTCACTTCCTTGTATCCGAGGATGAATCGTCAAGCGATCGAGATGTATCGCCAAGTTATCTGACATGTATGAAGTTATAGTCATATATGATGTATATGAAATTTTATAACATCTATGACCAAGTTATAGTCACATTCTTTATTCTAATATATCCTATCATACGTAATTAGTTCAATGATACCCCATGATATGTCATGATTCTAGGTAGCCATGGTGATTACTTTCTATTTAAAATGGAGTCCTATTATTCCCGTATTACCGAATTTAAAAACCGAATTTGTCCACTAAAATTCCTTATTTATAGCAATCATATAATATACCAACAGTTTTTTGGATAGATGTTTTCGGAGAAATAGATATTAAATGGTAAAGAAGTGTAAATATGGATTTAAAACTCTATAATTTTCACTGCTAGGCTTAAATTTCCCATTGGAATTTTCAGTAAATATCAAGAAAAGAGAAAATGTTGTCAACTTAAAATTTACTTATTTTATTACGGAAATGAATCATATCCATAATAACAGACGATATAATTTATTTCACTGAAATAATAATAATACGAACACACCTCATCTGTCACGTTAGACGTACAATATCCAACTTGTTAAAATTAATGCGAATTCTGACACTAGCGATCTTACGGCTCACAACTCGATTCATGGTTTTAATCTTTCAAATCGTTCCTAGATGCCTTGGAAATGGATTCTTTGACGACTTGATCAGCTTGATTAATTTTCAACTCCTTCCTGACACTATCATGAATTTGTCGATACATCTCATACAACGATCCTTTCTTCTCAGTAAACATTTTGAATCTCCGAATAATGTCATATACAGTAGGGTGGGTTGAAAAAACCGAAATTTATATAATCAAAACATAATAGTGCGGGAAAGTTGCCATTTCTAATAACAAATAAATTCGCAAAATATTACACCAAATGATTAATATATTTTACCGCCGCAAAGGAGCCAAAATTTCGAAAAATCGCAAAAAATGTTTTTTTAAATTGAAAAATAAATAAATTATCCAACCATAGCAGTACAATTTCTAATAGAATGCAATAGCTACTTCAAGATGTCAGTAATGTTCCAATAAAATTTCATTATGTTGAGATCATTTCTATAACCTTTGCAGGAGCGGTCAAAATTTTGAAAAAAAAGGCAAAAATTTCAGTTTTCCATTTTTTTTTCAATTTCAGCAATTTTTATTATATGTCTACAATTAAATAAATTTACATTATATCTAGTAATAACTTATAAATGACTAGTAATTTTTATCATGGGCATTCCAACCTAGGGCGAGAGGGCCCCGCCCCCCCAAAAAAATTTAAGAGAAAGGGGCTTTTTGATGGAATTTTGGGGATTTTCCGGGACATTTTGATGCTTTTTTTGTAGGGGGCCCCATGCATAAATTCCCCTTCATTCTACACTTTTGCCCCCCCCCCTCCTACAAAACAAATCCCTAAAAATTCCTGCAAAATCCACAAAATTCCTTCAAAAAGCCATTTTCTCTTAAATTTAGGGGGGGGGCGGGACCCTCTCACCCTTGGTTGGCAATGCCCAAGATAAAAATTACTAGACATTTATACGTTATTACTGGATATAATGTAAATTTATTTACTTGTAGACATATAATAAAAATTGGGAAAATTGGAAAAAAATGGAAAATTAAAATTTTTGCTGTTTTTTTCAAAATTTTGTACGCCCCTGCGGCAGTAATAGAAATGATTTCACCATAATGAAATTTTACTGGAACATTACTAACATATCGATGTAGCTGTTGCATTCTATTAGAATTGCGATTTTTCGAAACTTTGGCCCTTCTGTGGCGGTAAAAGATATAAACCATTTGGTGTAATATTTTGCGAATTTATTCATTATTACCAGTGGCAACTTTCCCGCACTATTATGTTTCGATTATATAAATTTCGGTTTTTTTGACCCACCCTAATATACAGTTGCCTTCTGCTTAGAAGGTGGAAAACTGCACCTGAATCATTTCTTTTGGGCCGACGACTTCTTCCATTTTCCAGTTGATGTCTTTGCATAGATAAGAACTTTCATCATGTCTTTGTTAGAAGTGAACTGAAAATTTATCTTCACTATCTTTGATGGGTTCAATGAAGGTTGATAAGCAGGGTCCACTTGACATGATGTTGATGCAATATCAGATGTTTCGCGGTCTACGCTTCAACATCCGCTATTGCCTAACACGTATTCCTTGAAGTCAATTTCATGTTCTGGCCGTCCTATTTTCAAGACAAGTGTTTCTTCGTAATCCAAACATATTCTTGATTCAAAGGGTTCAATGAGATTATTTGCCGTAATCTTGTCTCTCACGGTAACTGTAACTGTTTCGGAAATAGAAATCAACCGAAGTTCTTTTGTTTGTACATAATGTTAACGTAGGTTTGAAAAGCCAAAATTTTAATTTTTAAATTTAAAGAGTCTGATAACTGTAAAAGAAATTTTGAACAAACTTTTTAAAAAATGGAGAAAATTCAGTTTAAAATTAAATTGTAACAGGGGTTGCTTCAACCAACTTAATCTTGAAAGAAAGATGAGTTAAGCACAGTGAAGAATATTATCAGCTGAACTAAAATCTTCGCAATTTAAAAACAAAAACATACATATTTTCTTCAGAGTCCAAAGTTAAAACGTAGAATTAAAGAACAATAGGAGAAACAACAATCATAATCTAAAATAGTAAAAACAAGTTGCATAAGAAATTTCAGGTTTTTTAAATAAGGCATAGCTAAACCACATTCCACCTTCTATGACATTACATTTCAACACAAGAAATAAAAAGTGCTAAATAATTACGTGAATCCATAAATTAACAAAGTCATTTTTTGTTAAATTTTACTACATAGAATTTAAGAGGAACTGTTATTATATTTATTGTGTACATTGTATTTCTTCTGATGAACCTTATCAGAAATGCAGAAAATATATTTGAATTATTATTTTTATCATTTTCGGACTTTGTTATGTCGTTTCTGTTTTCTCTCGTTTATAATATACACTGAAAAAAAAAACACATTTATCGATGCAGTGCCTAATCAAATATTAAGCTTGTTCTAAAGTTCCATTCAGTTAACGTTAAAAGTCGGTATATTCACAGCTGTATACATGAAATAAGATATCATAAATATAATTTTATAAATTAGATACTTTTATTTTCTTACAAACAGTTGTATTTGTATATACGAAAAGCAACTCAAAAATAAATCAATTATTTTTTATTATAAATTATTTAATAATATGTTAAACAATAATTAATAATATTTAAGGCTGTTTTTTATATTAAATTATCAAATTTTTAATTAATTTATGGCTTTCGAGTATATTCTCTATTTTAATATAATTAACGAAAAATTATATTTATTTAATTATTTATTAAAATGCATACATATAATTTAATTGGTTACTAAAGAAAATTTAAAAAGCATTAACAGATTTTCTGGATAAAAACAGTTAAAAAAATATTTTTTTAGAAAGAAGAAGTAGATAGAATTTTTATATTAAAGAGAATATTTAAATTAGCAATTTAAAATAAATATGTTTTAAGAGAGTTAAATAACTCAAATATACATATGTAATGATCTCCATTATCTAACTTTTAAGAAGCAATCTGCATTTTTTTTTTTTTTTTTTTTTTTTTTTTTTTTGTAATTTTTTTTAATGTTCTTTGAAAAATGACTTAATAAAAATATTGCAATTAATTGAATCTTACATAGGAAAATCAACTCTTAAGTACTATATTTTCATTTGAATATCTTCTAAGAATTATTATTCGGTGTTGATTGATAGGCTATCATTAACTCAGAGGAAGAAGGTTTATTATATTATCTATAATTTATTTCCTAGTATCTATGTACAATCAAAATAAATTATTGATAATTTCTTGCATGTATATAGTGATAGTGTCTATAAAAAATTTACCACATTTTCTTATTCATTTTCATAAATGTTATTTAGAGATATTCTTTTATATAAAACTGAAACTTAAGAAAAACATTAATTTTAGTTAAAAAAAATATTTAGAACGTAAAAATATGGCATTGCAATAAAACACTAAAAATATTTATCTTTTGAAAAATATTAGTTAAAAAATTAGAAGCATATATAATAGTTATCAAAGATTGCATCATTAGTCATTTGGAGAAATACAACTATAATTCATAAATTACACATTTAAACAAAATTACTTTAACCTGCAACTTTAGATTATTTAAAATTTTAATGTTATGTAGCAGCTTTTCTGCAAAAGGTTATAATGCTTTTTTTTTTTTTTTTTTTTTTTTTTTTTTTTTATTAATTCTTAAAATATATTTATTTTCTGTACTTTAACATAATAACAATTTTAATTAGTTTCATTTTGTGAGAAAATTATCTTTTATAAGCACTTTTCTAAAACATAAATTTAATAAATACACATTATATACTTTCCTAGAAACATTCAATCGTTTTCTTCGTTTTTCGATAAAAATTTAATTTTCGTGTTTTCAAGTTTTTAATTTGTCATTAATACCGAGTGCGCTAAAAGGGTTTGGACAACTTTTTTTATTTCCGAAAGGTCAATATATATTTATACAAATTTTACTTCGCGATATTCCTTTAAATTATTCTAAATTCCGACACATTCATTATTTCCCTATTTCTTAATAATATATATTTTTATTTCATTTCCTTTTAAATCCATAACGCGTATGTTAATAAATATCTTATTCAAAATCTTAATCTAAAACTTTAAGTAAATTCATAAAGTTTTATCAACTATCCAATCTATAATATTCTAAGAGAAGCTTTGTTTTTCATTACGAACGTTTTTAAAGGCCATTTTCTTATTTTTATTCCATGAATCTGTTTTCGCGCGCTTAGACTGTTCACTTAAAAAATCCTCCGTTACACTGTCAATAATTCTTTCTCTTTAGATTACTCCCTCTCGCGTTCATTTGCTTATCCGCTCAGACCTCGAGCGATCATTTCACCGATTGGTACGTGTCCGTATTACGTCGAGATATTTCATACTTCGCATATCTAACAAAAAGCGAAAGGAGAAATTCGTAATTTCCTTTCATATCTATACATGAAGAGAACAGGTGACTTTTTTTAGACTTTTTAAGAAGTATCACGTCAAGCTAGAAATTGTCATATAGATTGAAGTTAAAATATTTCAAATTAGAAAGGTGCCCTATTGCACACTAATGTTCTCAGGTATCGATTTCCCCAATGAAAATTTGCATATATACAATGGTTTACAATTACAAATGACGAAGAATTTAACCAATGAATTCTTTGTAAATTTTTCTACCACTGTAAATTTGACTTTCTGTAAAAAGGGCATTTCAGTGACAATAGCACTAATTGAATAAATTCATTGAAAGAGCTTGTTGGCGTCTACATAATTTAAATGTTTTGTATATACGGTACACGTATCATCGGTCACTTATTATCTAATTCTACCTTATTTGCCAATTCTACCTTGACATGTAACACAATATTTTTCCTAATCTTCGTCGCTTAATATGAGAATGTTATTTCAATGATATTTGACACCCTTACAATAATAAATCGCTGTTCATTAGTAAATATCTACTAATAGCATTAATGAATAGCTGTTTTGTAGTTATGCTGTTTTCGTGAATCAAAAACATACTTTATTTCTTAAATTTCTCAAATATATAAGTTCATAAATTCTTACAATGTGTCCTGAAAACGATGTTTTTGTGCAGGAAGTGTCAGCAATTTCGCCTAAAAAATTGTGGATACTTTTATAGGACTAAGTAAAACAAAACTTTAAATAAATATATTTATGTCTATTTCATTCACAATATTTGATACATAAATTTAAATATTGAATTAAACTTTATTTGATTAACGTTTCAGAAAAAAGGATCAGTATTGCTTATCAAATTCTGAGTGAAGTTTGCAGTCTTTTACGTAAACAATAAAAAATATATAAATATTATTAACTTATTTTTATATTTCGATAATTTTAAAATTTTATTTAGAATTAGTTCTGAATCATATAAAAAATACAAAAATAACTTTAACTAAACCACATAATTGTTTTATATATGCATAAGAAATGCATAAGAAAACGATGAAAATGAAAAATGAATTTTATGACATCGGATACATTTGTTAATAGAAAAAATTACAGTACATCAAAGCAATGCCAAGAATATGATTTGAAAAAGAATGTAACTATTAAAGTATTACTTTTATAATAAACATTTATAAGAAATTCATCAGTTATTCCCCCATAACTGCTAAACTAAAATTTATTTGATGTGCTCAATATATATATTAATTTTTGTATACTATTCCATATTAGTTGGAAATATTTTTAAAATGCCGATTTACGTGCACTGAATTAAAATAGATTATTGCAAACATAAACCATTCTAACAAATTAATTTGAGTTTACATGACAAACACAACAGCAAAAGTTGTGCAGTGTAAAAGTAAATATATAAGTGACAAAATTTACAGAGCAATTCTAGAAATAAATAATTGAAAGTAGATTCAGCATACTAATTCGTTCATATACCAAAAATATTTTTTATCCGTGTTAATTATGCACTTTTATAAGCACTATATTTTGTTTAAATTTTAAAACCAAATATTTTAACAAGGATTTTTTACAAAACTAATTAATAAAAATAAAAATTAAATTTATATTTTATTTTGCATGGAGGTCTTTAAATATAAAGTACACTTTCAACATATCCCTTTTCAATTAATGTATTATTCTTTACTTATTTATTGAATGTCAAAATATATTCCATCTTTAATTTTAAATACTAAAATAAATTAAATACATTATAGGTTTTTGAATTCCTAATTTAATGTTAGTAGGTATCAGTGAATGTTACAATTTATATTTAAATGAATACTTGCTAAGTTTAAACTAGTCGCAGAAATTTCTTTTCGTATCTTATTAAATTTTCAGATGTCGAACGTACTTAAAAAAATATAAATTTATATTTAAAGAACACGTATTTCAGCTTTAATTATGTAAATAACTGAATGATAAATAATTGAAACAAATTAGATAAACATTCCATTTTAGCTGTTTCTAAAAATCTTAATATGAATAATGTTAAAAATGTATACATTTTCATTAAAAAAAATAACTAAATTAAATAATAAAGTATCTGCATATTGTGAATTACAAATTTTGAATGTGTATTTAACTAATTAAAAAAAAGTATTCTGCAATTCATAGAAATTTCCCCTTTATAAATATAATTTAAATATATTTTCTATTTCAAAATGCAAATAGTCAGACTTAAAACACAAATCAGACACGCTTTTAGTTAACAATTATGCATCTAATTGGAAATGGAATATTTTATAAAATTTGTTTTCAAAATAGAAAATGTAAATTAAAATAATTATCTTCCACAAATACATTTAATATTATAATTTTTTTTCCAAAAATAAGACAGTCTGAAAGCTTCATTTTATGTACTTTTAATTTTTCTGATGTACTTAGAAATCTTTCAATCCCTTACTTAATAAAATAGAATTCAAATTTAGACTAAAATGTAATTTATATTCTTTAAAATACATTACAGAAATATTAAAATATTGGCCCATTTTTTAAACTGTTATAGCGTTATAAAAAAAATACAAAGGTTCGCAAAATATTTCAATGACTATAAAATAGTTCCGGTTTGATATTTAATGCTAAATAAAATCGCTATCCTAATAAGCTCCATCTATAATAATAAGATAACACTGATAAACAAGAAATTTTTTCTTGGAAAGTTTTAACAGATTTAAGTAACCATACCCTTGGGAATGTAGAAAATATTCGCAAAAAAGTTAAGTTGGTTTCCGTTTCAGAGATATCCATGTTTAAATATATCTCATTATGTTATTTTATTGCCTTTTAAAGTACTTTGTTTCTACAGTCTAAGGACCCTGAAAGTGAACAAATAGCTGCTACATTTGATACATGTTAGCGCCAATAATATGTGTGTCGTCAGACATTGTGGTACCATGAAGATTTTTATTTGTCTTTTGTAAAAAATTGATCATTGGATCTTTTAATTAGCTGACGAACGGGTGCTTTTAAAATCTCTCGTAAGTGTATTAATTCCAGTGATAGTTTTTGCTATATTTTTGGCGAATTTATGAGCACTACTCGCCGAAGAAACATTACTTATTTAATTAAAATTGCCTATAAACTACTGATTGGAATGTGCTGTAAATTTACACACTCTTGTTTCTGACGATTGTTGTTCATTTGATGTAGGAATTAATATATGTCACAAATACTATTTTTAATATGAATTTATTAATAACATTCATAATTGAAAATACGTTTTATATTTCGAAAATCTGCATGGGTTTGTATTGGGTCTCTTTATTGTATATCATTAAAAATACATTCTATGGGATGATTTTATTTTCAAATGTAGACTTTAGAGTTTTACAAGTAGGTATAGCATTAGCATCGTAAAAGATTGAGCTATTTTATCTCTATGAATATTTAATACAAAAATACCTAAATTATACATTTTTTAGGTTTCCTTCTTCCAGGGAACTTAAAAAAACAAAACAAGGGTGTTATGATTTGTAAATTAAAAGTTGGTACGATATTATTATGTAAACGATGTCTGTTTCAAAAGTCGCATTAATATTCAGAAATTAAACACATCTCCCATTCAAACGGTGCTTCTCGGATCCCTTTACAAAAAGTTTGGTAATTAAATAGTATGTGGCGAAGTGTTTTTCTCAGCACACTTGATTTTTTTTAATTTTTGCTATTTTTTCAAATGTTATAATAACAATTGATATTATGTTAGATTTCCAATACAACTAATAAGAAGAAGCAGTTTTATTCTCTAAACATTTCTGGCTTAAAAATAAATACGCAACAAAAAAGAAATTGCTTGTTACCTACATTCATGAATGTAGATACCTACATACATATCCTCAAAGTTTCATATATATATATATTAATTTCTGGACATGGGCATTATTTGGAAGCAGAAAAATTATTTCCACACGACACAATTAATTCTGTGCTAAATATGATAATAACTCGGCCTATTTTGAGTGGTGAAACTGAAATGTCTGGATGACATGTATTTCGAAAGTCAATTTTATGGTTTCTTGGAGAATAAAATTATTCAAAATCTTCTCATAACTACGCATAATCAATGCGCTTCATTGATGGTACAATATTCAGTGGTATTGCAAATGTAAATGTGCCTCGAGACATATGCATTACGTCTTTCAACTGTAGTCTTGTAATATTCTTCTCTGTATATATTAAGTTAATGTGCCTTCAGTATCATCTCATGACCTTTATGAATCTCTAATGTAGATTGGCAGAATATTCTTTGTAGTGACTATAGGACTAGACATAGACAAGTACATACGAAAAGTTTAATCTTCCAATGTTTGAATATTAAATACATACAAGGGACGTTTGACGAAATACAATTATTATAAAATGAATGATTTTAAAAATATATATATTAAAACTAATACTGCACATTAATAAAGTGTTCAAGAATTCAAATTCCAAAATAAAATATTAAATGATAGATTATTGCCAATATATATTTATGTAAATAATGTGAGTTAAAAATTATTTATTGTTTTTGCATTTGCATCTATTTTCTCGTCTTCCATTTGTAATGTATTTTCTGAATCTTTATTTTTTTTAAATCAGAGTGACAGTTTTAAAATTATAACAATAATTTATTCTCATATTCATGAAAATGAGAAATAATTAACATGTAGTGGGAAAAAAGCTTCGAAAGCATAAACTAATTTTTAAATACAACATATTTTTACCAGTAATATAAATTGTAATAAAGTATTAAATAAACTGTATAATGTTAAATTAACTGTATAAACAGTTAAATTCCCATTATTCATCTGATAAAGCAGCATACAAATATAAAAGCGAAAGCATAACTATAGATTTCAAAATATTTATATAAGGAAATTGTAGAGTTTTTATACGAAAAGTATTTAAATATAATTTATTTAGTTTGATTTTCTTAAAAATGAAAGAATATATTTTTTTTTAAATAAAAGGCATAAACAGCTTGACAGTTTACATAAAAGACATCACGAATGTTAATCAAACAATCATAGATCTGACCACAGCAAACGGGATGACACTGATGGCATGTAATCATAAATTACCAAATTTTTAAAAGATTCGTCGAAAGGCAATGTATTCAGTATACATGTGACACATACACATAGATTTGCTAATTTTTAATAATCTTGCTGTAGAAGAAAGTCACGCAGTACTTACAGCAACTTATTTTATGGTTATTATGTTAATGCCCATTTTAAACTTAAAATGCTTGTCTTATACATTTGAATGTACGGTGCATACACATAAGTCATTCGATTACTATTACGAAATTTAGAGATGTTTTAAATTCAAATTTAAATTTACTTCCCAAATTAACATCGGATTTTTTAAATTTGAAGATAATAAGTCTTCATATATTCTGAAATGATGAACCTTCATCATGGTTTCTCGTGTGACATGAATACCAAATTCAAGTTGAATAAAATCCTTTGAACCAAACAAAGAACCAGTTATTTAGATATGCTTTAAAGTACAGGGTGGTCATAAAAAAAACTTTGCCGATATTTCGAACTCTATAGGCCGGTCCGTTAAACCAATTGAGATGAGATTTAAGATATGGTTATTTACAGGTATGAGCTCGGTATTCTGTGAATGGCAACAATTTGGCGCTCACGGTTACGGTTATAGCTATAAAAACTCGAAATTTTCAAATGGCAACGCTCATTTTTTTCATCGCAAAATGCTCAGTGCATGCGAAAACCTTAAAGAGCGCTGGAACAGTACTTGTATCGCAATAAATGGAAGCGTTATGTACGCATAAAAACAGCTCTGCGAACGGCCAAAAAAAAAAAAAACACGATCAGGGCACACGAAGTAAATTTGCATATGACAGAGGCAAAACATCAGTCACGGAACGCCGTTCGCCAGAAAGTCAGCGTATAAAACGGATAAAAAGTGAGATGGGAATATTAATTCTTGAGCTCACACAGAAACTAACGAAAAAGAAAGGCTACCGCGGTGCTTTACGCGTATCTTTTTTTACAGACCGCGGGAGTCACGTGATACTCGAATCCACCAATGCAGGTGTACGAAAAGAGCATCACGTCATACTAGCGGTCTGTAAAAAAAGATAAGTGGGATGCACCGCGGTAGCCTGTCTTTTTCGTTAGCCTCGGCTCACACATGCCGACGAAATGACTCTTCCAGCGAAAGTTCGTTGTGAATTGGTAAAACTGTATTATCAAGATGGGACGAATGCTGCGAAAACCATGCATGTTTACCGTCGAAACCATCGCCAAATACGTGGCGCATGTAGCCCGCAAGCTCTTCGTGATTTAGTAAAAAATTCGAAGAAACTTGCTGCACCTGTGATAGACCGTGATCCGGACGACCAACTGTTCCTGAGGATGCTGTTATGGAAGTGCATCACATAGTGACTACAGGACACATGCAAACTGCAAGAGGTGCATCTCGTGTATTGGATATACCGAAATCAACGGTCTTAAAGCTACTGCGCTCTGTAATCCACATGTTTACTTACCGGTACATGTGCGTCCAGATGATGGAAGTGAAGTACCATCAACAACGTATATACTTTCCTGATGAATTTCTTATCCAATATGATGGAGATAACGACTGGCCTCTTTGGATATTATGGACGGACGAGGCACATTTCACATTAACTGGTAACGTCAACACTAAAAATTGTGTGCACTGGGTAGACATGAATCCGCACGCTGTGGCACCAGTACCTTTATACGACGTCAAAGTTACTGTGTGGTGCGCCATTGCAGGCACAAGTATTCTCGGGCCGTACTTCTTTGAGGAAGCGACACCAACGGGATTTCAAACTTGCTCTGTAACAGGCTGTCGCTATACGGCAATGCTGCAAAATTACGTCATACCAGAATTGCTGCAGAGAAATGCACTGAATATCTTCGTCTGGATGCAAGATGGTGCACCTCCACATATAGCGAAGTCTGTTCGCAGGGTCCTGGAACAGCATTTTGGCGACCGTGTCATATCACGCCATTCTTGATTTTCGTGGCCTCCGCATCCCATGACCTCACTCCTATGGATTTCTGGCTCTGGGGATATCACAAATCTAGAGTGTACATGTGCAATCCTCAAACTTTGCCGGATTTGAAAGAATCTATCAAACGTGAGATTGCAAACATCCCTCATGCGATGTTACGTTCGGCTGTATTGTCCACAGTCGCCATCATGCAAGCTGTAATTGCCTGTGATGACACCCATGTGGAAAATGCGTAAACAAAATAAAAGTTTTCTCTTCTCCAATCTGTGTTGCAATCAATGATTGGTGTACTGACTCTGTGTCATATGCAAATTTCCTCCGTGATCGTGTTTTTATTATTATTATTTTTTTTCATTCGGCCGTTTGCAAAGCTGTTTTTTCGCGTGCATAACGAGTCCGTTTCTTGCGATACACGTACGGTTCCAACGTTTTTAGGGTTTTCGCATGCGCTGAGCTTTTTGCGACGAAAAAAATTGGGCGTTGCCATTGGAAAATTTCGAGTTTCTGTACCTAAAACCGTAACCGTGAGCACCACTTTGTTGCCGTTCACAGAATCCCGAGCTCATACCTCTGAATAACCATATCTGAAATTTCACCTCGATCGGTTGGACAGACCGGCCGCTAGAGCTCCATATATCGGCAAAGTTTTTTTTTTATGACCACCCTGTATTTGAGAACATTCGGCCAATTTACATGTGTAGCTTTAACAGAAATGATGTTGATAAAGAAAAATATATTAGTTCATTTGTAAGAAATAGTACATTTGTTACCATTACAAGAAGAACTGCATTTTTGAATGAATTCCATTACAAACTCGCATATTGCAGATAAGTACTCTAAAGATATACCCCTAAAAATATGTTTATTTTTTCGTTCTGTTCTAAATACCCTGAACAAGAAAATATACTTATGTAAATAAATTTTCTAAATACTAGTTTAAATATTATTTTCAGCTTTACGATCGTACATACAGGTATAGTATGTTCTTAATATTATTTAATCAACTCTATTAAAATTTGTGCGCGTATCTATCTATGTAACTTTAAAAACTCGGAAACCACAGGGCGCAGTACTAAGAAATTTGACACACGGGTTGTTGGTAGGCCCATGAACTATTGGGGCAAAAATTTCGAAAATTTTAAATAGATTTGTTTTATTTTATGTTTTATGACAATTTTTTCCCTTTTTTATGTTTAACCCATAATCTCGCGAGTTCTAACCAGTTCGAAATGTTTACAGCAATGTGAGATACACATATTACGTACGCCACGCTGCAATAATAATAAGCTGTAGCGGGTATTACGATAATTATTTTACCTCGCATGCAAATAATTAGAGATTATTTAATTGCATTTAATTATTACCTTTTTTTAAAAAAATAGGAAAAACATTTTATCACAAACATCAACAAAACTTTTTATTCTATTTCTTCCCTTATTCCAAAGACATCGTTTTTTCGTCTGCTGCCATAGCAACATGATAAATTATATTTCATTAAAAAAAGGGTACAGTAGTACCAAAATACTTCTACATATTACATCTATGCACTTGGTTGTACTGATTTTTATTTTTAATTTTGGATTTATAATGCAATTCATGAACTCCCGTGCGTATAATGGATTAAACAACTAGCATAAAAATAACTAGTGTAAATATTTGATCCAATCTCTTAAATTAGTTTTAAAATAGACTTAATGAATAAAAATAAATCTTCAGCATATTTCAATTCTATATATTTTAAAATAAAAACAAATTCCGACATCGATCAGAGGTTTTATATCATTTTATAAGAATTTAACCAACAATATGAACCCTTCAATGGGCAATGTATCTTATCCCCTACATATTAGTTTTTAGTACATATATCACATGGAGCTTATTTATTTCGTATGTGTTTCTATACCTTTGCAGTATTTTTTTTACAAGTGAAGAGTCACATATTGCATTATAAATATATTGCGATTGATTTTTAGAGACTGTAACTACATTAATGATATTTTGTGCATATTTTACAGAAAAAAATATATGTTGTGCATATTGTACAGAAAAGAAGCCTTTAAAGTGTGCTTTTATTTTGTTTCAATTAAAAAATATTTTTATGAAATAAAAAAGCGTGTAAGAATGATTCTAATAATATATTTTTTAAACAAATTTTCATCAATAATAATTTAAAAAAAAACATGTTTGTTCCTATAATTCATTATTATTTATGTTTCTGCCTTAGTTTTCTAAATATATTTTTTAAGGGTTATATGATATTTCAGAAACTGAAATATCACTATTGTAATTTTAACAAATAAATAAAAAATCGAGCATTTTAATAATGCCCACGTCACTTTATGTGTTGGATATAAACATAAATAAACCCATTTTGAAGAGATGTCACGTAAATAAAATGTCTTAATTGCAATATGAAAATGATTTTATATTTTTTCTTAGAAGAAAATTTTGCAAAATCTTCTACAAATTAAACTTAGGTAATGTCTTTTAATGATATTAAGATATCCAATGGGGTTTTAAATTTGAATGCAATATTGCATCTTAAATATTAGTCTTTGAAATATTTTAACGACAATCGGCGATACAATATTAAAAATAATTATCTGCATTTTCATTTCTCATGCTTCACTGTTAAAAATTTGCAGCAAACTGTCCAGTCATTTGACCGTTTTATAGGAAACGGTTACATAACCGTAATTTGACTGTATTCTGACCATATTATTGCCCATATTATGGTCAGAGTAGTGTTAAATTATGGTTATGTAACAATTTTCTATAAAAACGGTCAAATGACTGGACAGTTTGCTGCAAATTTTTAACAGTGTTTGAAAATTGAGAAAATTAAAAATATTACAGAGTTCTCAAAAGAATTTTGATAGCAATTCTCAAAATCTTTAAATTAAAACCAAATTTCAACTATGCATCATTTCCTCATAAATAGTTAATTCTGTTAAAATATACCTTTAATTTTATTCAGGAGAAAATTACTAACTACAACATATTTTCATAAAACTATTCAATAAAATTAATTGGCTATTAGTTTGACTGAAAATGTGTGAGAGCAAAATCTGCGATATTTCGTGAATATCGCTGTAATTAATTATAAATAATGAACTTCAATAAAGTGATTTAAGTTGTCAAAACATATTCAGAATTAATGTTAGCGCATACTAAGAAAATGAGAATCATTAAGAGAAAGTTAATATCATACATTGCTTAATTATGCGTGTACACATGTCGTGATTTATAGTGTTTGATACTATAAATCAACTAGATACTATAAATCATAGTATGGACATTATAAAATAAACTGTTCCCTATTTTAGAGCTAAAATTGCTATCCAAAGCTGTAATTAATTAAATAAATAGGGGAAACACATTACTGTTATAAAAGATTTCATTATTATTATTATTATTTTTTACAGATGTTAAAAACGTTTTGAATCAATTAAAATTTCAAAATAAATTAAATCGATTTCTTTTTGTAATGATTTTTATGTATGTGCTTGTACTGAGGATAGAATATCAGCTATAAAGTGATTTTAAATAAAAAATGAAAACTATACGAATTTCTTCATTTCCACCAATTCGCATATGTAAAATGCATTTGTTATTTACTTTATCACCACATCCCACCCTCTGAGATTATTTAAACTATAGTCCACACATCTTTAAATGAACATAAAATTAAACATTATTTCTTTATTCATTTAAAAATTATAAAAAGTATATACTTTAGAATTAAATTAAAATAGTAATTATTATTTAAATGTCTCTCTTTCACATGATTACAATATCACGTGGAAAAATAATGCTGATTCAAATATGATTACATGTATGATTCCAATACCATGTGAAAATATAAGAAACATTCAGATTTTATTTATTTAAAAGTACAAAAAATATATATCTTATAATGAAATTGAAATACTAATTAATTTTTAAATGTGTCTCTTCCCCAAGATTTCCATTTTCATACAATCTTATTAAGGAAACAGAGAAACAAGTTCATTAAAAAACTTTTATATTCACAGTAAGTGAAAATATTCTTAAGTTTTGCTCTGTTAAACCTACGTATGTTTTAATAATTTAATTGGCATATTCAATTAAATTTTAACCATGTTATCATATGTAACCATTCACCCGATTAACATAGTGTGGGAACGATCGTTCACACATTTTTAATAATTAAATAAAGAACATGAACTTTGGACTTATTTTTTTATGGTTTAGATGTTATATTATATTTATGTATGTTACATTGTTTTCCTTAATATGTATGTATTATTCTTATGTACAGAATGTGATCATCAACCCAAACGAGTGTTAAAGGTTTTAATTTACGAAGACGCTAGCTAGGGAAACAGGAAGTTCATATCTTATTTCTAGGAGTGCTCGCATGACAGGCGCACCCATTTTCCAAAGAACTGCCCCGCACGGGAAATCGTGCAGCTGCAAAATGAACCCATCCCAAAAAGACATTATTATTGGTTCAAAGAGTTGACCAACGGGAGTTTACTGAACTAAAATTTGCATAAGGTCAAAAAGGGCATCTAATAGAAATACATTTTTTTTATATCAACGCCCAGGACGAGATATAGTCCAAATAATAATAATAAGAAGAAGAGACATTTTTTTGAGGTACTACTTCACTTGAGAAAAATAACTCCATCGGTGCAAGTAGCTTTTCTTTGCTGACTTCTTCCAGCCGTATGCTCTTCGAATTCCGGCCATCTGCACTGAAGGTATGCCTCAAGGAGACTGCTGATAGACCCGCGGAAACGGAACTTGCCTTCGCCGATCCGCTCCAGCGCCGTACGATGATTTCTCCCGAAACCCCCCTTGGAAAGCAGATCTAGCGGTCAAGCTCAGACTCATCACCGGGAAGAATCCCGGCCTTTTCTCCAATCTGGCAGATTGATCCATCTATGAGTGCCCCTGTTTAATTACGTGCAAGGATGAACAAGGTCCTATATCATGACTAGAGATGAACTTCAATAGAAGAACAATTGGTGAGATACCTCCAAAATATTTTCCCTGGCTAGCCGACGTGAATAGATTATTAAAATAAAAATTGGTGAATTAACTTAGATTCACATGTTTATTTATAAATTTAAATACTTGGCATATTTGCCTCTAATTTTACAACGATACAATGCTGTGCTGTAAAATAATGATTTTTTGATAATTAAGTACTTTAAATTAAAAGGAGTTAGTGTTGAAAACTTGATCTTATAAATTGATATTCTTGAGAAATAAATGTGTTGAATATTATTTGTTATGAATTGATAATTTTGGAGAAATCAATGTGTTCCTATCTTTCCTATTATTTTATTTATTATCTCAGTATATAATTGAATAAAATGATTTTTTTAAATAATTTTATCTCTCTATTTTCTTTATCAAAGAGTGTATTATATTCTTTATTTTAGATTTAAAAAAAAAAAGGAAAAGCAAATATTTAATTCAAAGAGTTCAATCAGTAAAACTATCCGAACCCCCTTTACCTTTATTAACAGTGATTTACAACGCCGCTGAAAGGTAAAGATATTCTCGTATCCACTATACATCCCCCCTTCGTAAATGTTGGATCCCCCCCCCCACTTTTCCTTCCAACATTTACTCTTTTTCTGGTGCCTATTTTAATCCAGGAGATTGAACTTTTATCTTTAGTAGTTATCTTTTACTCTCTACAGATCATCTTTTTTCTATGCACAAATTTTATTATCATAGCAGTATATAAAATAATAATAATAATAATAATTACATCAATAAAATTCAGGAATCACAGCACAGCATATTTTCGTATTAATACACAAAGAAATAACAAAGGGCTCATGATAATTACTTGTGAAATGTATATATTTATTTATTTATATCTCAATATAGTGTATTTTTTTTCTCTCTTTTTCATATTATGCTATTAATGATTGTTATATATATGTATCTTGTGCCAATTAACTCAAATAATAATAATAATAATAATAAATAGAAAAATCGGAATAAATGCCACGCAGAGGTCGCGGTCGAAACCACCAGCCAGACCCAATAATTATACAACCTCTGCAACAAGATCCAATTATGGAGGATAATAAAGTAACAATTAGCGTAGACACGCTGCTAGCAAGTGTTCAAAACTTCGAAGGAAAACCGGAACAAGAAATAAATTATTTTATTTCACAGTTCGATGAAATAGCCAACGCAGCTAATATTCCTGAAAACTTAAAATTAATTTTTTTTAAATCGAAATTATCAGGACTTGCAAAAGAGATCTTAATAAACACCCCTGGCCTGCGCGACGAAATAAAATACGATGATTTCAAAAATAAAATCCGCGCATTATTTAAAGCAGAGAAATCATTCACGTTAGCGCAAGATAAATTCATCCAGTCCAAACAAATGCCTAATCAAACGGTGGCAGACTTCACAAAAAAATTCAACCTAGCAGCTCACATATATCTGGCGAGTTCTGGGCATGCATCAAAAGAAGGTGCATTCGAATTCTTAGACACAATTAAATTATCAAAATTTATTGAGGGACTAAGACCTGATATTTCATTTGAGCTTCAAAAATTCCCGCCAGATAATTTTGAAACCGCCGTAACAATGGCTAAAATGATCGAGATTGCGTTAAATAACAAAAAATTCTCCGAATTAAACAATATAGAAACACAAAGTAACTCTACAACTTACGATGCGATAATAGAATTATCAGAACAACATAATAAACAGATTCAAGAGATAAAAGAACAAGTAAACTCTCTTAGATCTAATGATTCTATACAACAAAATCAACAGGAAAACAATAAATCATATTGTTACATATGCGAAAAACCAAACCACAAAACGCAAGATTGTTTCTATAACTCAAAAAACCCAGCAAACAGAACATTCACACCACGTAACACTCGATTTAACAGTCCAAGATTTCAGACAAACTCACACACATACAATCCTAGATTCCAAAACAATACACCACGTCACTTTTATCAGAGACCAAATTATCAACAAAATTTCAGACCCAGGACTTACAATCATAATTATAATTATCCAATTCAAAATTTTGCTCAGCCCTTTTATAATATTCCTCAACAAACACATGTAATGCAAACACAACCCCCAAATCAAGATTACAACTCAATTACACAATTTAACCCTTCAGCGTCAACAGGTAACGCTCACCAGCTCATGATCCCAACACAATTTAACCCTTCAGCGTCAGCAGGTAACGCTCATCAGCTCATGCTACCGAACCAAAATTTTCAACAAACCGATACACAACAACAACAACAAACACCTATAGCTATGCAGACACAACCTACAATTACTTTTCCAAATGAAAGTAACCAAAACAATAATCAAAGACACCATAGGCAGAGGCAGCAAAAAAGACGTTTAAACTACTAAAGGGGCCTACCAACCTAACTTCAAAGTATGCACGTAGGTCCCTCGCAGAAAGAAATGCCCTAAAATATAACATAAAAATAAAAACATCGAACAAGTTGAAAAATTTAATTATATATACCAGAAAAAGTCGCAGGGACAATTTACAGAAGAAAAAGAAAAGAAAAATTGAATACGTATCCAGCTGTAACTCTAATATTAAAGACGAACTTCCCATTTGGACTTTTAATATAAAAAATATTAATATTTCAAATTTGCTGGACACCGGGGCAAGTATTAGTCTCCTATCACCAAGTATATTTAACAAAATTAAAGAAACAAACATCAAAATAAAATATCTTTCGAACAACGTAAAGATAACGACAATCAACAACCGCGAAGTACCGTTCAAACACTGCGTACAATTCAAATTTAAAGTGAATAAATTATTCTTGAACGGAATATTTTATGTTACATCTCATAATTTTAACAGAGATTACGACGCGATTCTAGGTTTTGATTTTTTAAAAAACAACCAAATTATATTTGATTGTAACAACTATACTTTAAAATTAAAGACACTCTCATACACTTAAACAATTCATAAAACACACACGATTCACAAATTAACCACTTACATAATCCTACACTTAACAACACATACAGAATTGACGAAAACAACATACTGGATAATTCACAAAATCAAAACGAAAAGATAACGCATTTAAATGCAAAAATTAAAGAGACAGTACATTTCAAACCACATGAAACTAAACTAATTAAAATTAAATATCCCAAAATTACAGACACAAAAGAAATTTTTTTTGAACCAAACTTCAAAAGACATAGTATTGAAATGTGTAGATCCCTACATAAAACCAATAAGGATAATATTATTCACCTATTAGCTAAAAACTCAACCAATAGAAATATAAACCTCAGAAAAAAAACCCACGTAGGAAAAGTTTACACACAATATGACATACAAGAGCAAAATGAAACAAATAATAACAATGATAAATTATATGAAATAAACAATCTTACATTAAATGAAATTAAAGAAATGCGAATACGAGATCTTTCTAGAAACGACTTTGACGTTAAACATTTAGAACCCGAGGTACAGGAAAAGGTTATAGAAATATTATTGTCTCACGCGACAGCTTTTTGAAAATCTTACAAAACTCTCGGTGAAACATCAGTCATAACTCCACAATTTAACTTACAACATAATTTCCCTATTAAAACCAAACCTTACAAAATCCCTTATAATGTTAAAGAATTCGCTAATAAAGAAATGAAAAACCTTCTAGAAGCAGGAATAATAGAACACACAAATTCAGATTACGCATTTCCTATACTTTAAAAAAAAATCTACATCCAAAACTAATGACCCTAAACACATAAAATATCGCATGGCAATAGATTATAGGCTTCTCAATAACATCTTAGAAAGCGATCCGTACCCTGTCCCAGACATTAAACAAATTCTCACAGATGTTTCAGGAAAAAAAAAATTACACTGTCATGGATTTACATTCGGCTTTTTTCCAAATCAAATTGAGAGAGCAAGATAAGCATAAACTAGCATTTGTGACAGAAGATTCTCAATTTGCCATAAACCACCTCCCTTTTGGAACAAAAATCTCAAGCGGACAATTTGCCAGACAAATTGATAAAGTACTAGGCCCCCTCAAAGAAAAACATAACATTAAATATTTTATTGACGATGTTATAGTTGCGTGCGAAAATATTCAGCAGATGCACGATGCATTACACGACATTCTTACACAACTAGAAAAATTTAATCTCACTATAGAACCCACTAAACTTAAACTATACCAATCAGAAATTGAGTTCCTATGATATAAAATTAATCAAAAAGGATATGCGCCATCAGATAAAAATATCATTAAAATTTCAAAATTTGCAGTACCAAAATCACAAAAAGCAGTTAAAGCATTTATCGGACTCTGCACTTATTTTAAATCCACAATACATAAATTCGCGCATATTATGACTCCTTTAACAAATTTAACAAAAAAACACACAAAATTTGAATGGAATACACAAACACAAAAAGCGTTTGAGACCATACAAGACATAATTTTAAAACAACCAACGATTCACCCACCAGATCACAATAAGGAATTTTACTTAATCACGGATTGTTCAAAGGTCGCGACAAGCGGAATTTTAGCACAGAAACATAACGATCAACTCATCCCCATCGAATTCGCAGGGCGTAAACTGAAAGATACAGAATTACGATACCCAAGCATAAAATTAGAATTACTAGCACTGCACGAATCAGTAATATATTTTAGAAATATCCTTTTGGGAAAAAAATTCCATATCTTGACTGATTCGAAAGCACTTACACAACACGTTAACCTCGATAAACAATCAGACATTGTTGCTAGATGGCTACTAGACTTACAACAATTTGATTTCGACACAACTCATCTACCAGGCATTATCAACCCAGCCGACTATGTTTCGCGCAACATTAACAATCTGAACACAACTCACTCATTAATCACAGATTTATTTCAAGTCGACCAAAATTTAACTGAAAATAACATAAAAATCGAACAGCTAAAAGATACCAAATTAGCTCAAATTATACACGACTTACAACACAATAAACAGAACAAAAAAGTTAAAAAATACGCCCTAAATCAAAACAATGTATTAATTTTAAATAACAATACAACCACAGATAAGGAAGAACTATACATAGCCCCCGACGCGCTCAAAATTCACATCATGAACAGTGCACACTCATCTCACTATGCATTCCAAAAAACTTATGAATTAATCAAAAGAAGATTTTATTGGTATCGTATGTACCAAAATATAAAAAAAATTTGCACGGCATGTATTCAATGTAACACATTCAAACAACACAACACCATTAAATTACCTATTAAAACAATTGAGAAAAACTACATCCCAGGAACTAAGGCTATAATGGACGTGGTCGGCCCCTTGCCTAGGACATTTCGACAAAATAAGTTTATTTTAACGATCATTGACTCATCGTCAAGATTCCTACAAGCTATACCATTAAGAAATATAGAGACTAAAACAATTATAAATGCTCTAAACAAATACTTTAGTACTTTCGGATTGGTAAAAAAAAATCGGAATGGATAACGCAAAATATTTCAGATCAACTGATCTCGGACACTACCTACAAAATTTAAACATAGAACCAGAGTACGGTTCCATTTATTTGCCTGCATCGCAATCACTTCTTGAAAGAACACATCGCGACATGAAAGCTTCTCTAGCTGCTATGTCACAAAATTCTTTCGATTGGGATCTAAGAATTGATTTTTTTGTCTTAGCACACAACACTATGGTTAACAGGGCAACGGGATTCTCACCTTCCTTACTCTTTTTCGCAAGAGAAATTCGCAATCCTTTCACTAACTTTAAAATCCAAAATATAAAAAACCTTAGTGATTTTGTAAAAGACAGGCTTTTTCATATACAAGAAGTGCAGAAAATTTCACAGGAGAATCAGGCAAAAATTAATTTAGAATACAATAAAAATTCTGCGATTAAGCACAAGAATTTTCAAATCGGCACAGAAGTGTACCTTAAACAATTAATCCGCCCTAACGCGTTGGAACCTAAATTCTCGGGCCCCTACACTATAAAAAGAATTTTCAGAAATGACAACTATTTGATATGTAATGAAAACCGCGCAGACCTCAGACCTATTAAAATTCATGTTTCAAAACTATACATACCCAAGGTATACGAGTAACGTAAATAATTTTTAACAACTATAAATAATAGTAATAATAATTACAACAATAATAATAATAACATAAATAATAATCAAATAAATAAATAAATAAAATACACAATAAAATCAACATCCCCCCCCCTTAAAAAAAAAAAAAAAAAAAAAAAAAAAAGGACAGGTAACAAACACTTTATTACATTCTCCCCCCCCCCAATAGGTTAATAAATTAATTAATAATTCAATTTATAAACACTTTCACACTTTTACACAAACATGCAATAATAATAATAACAATAATAGACAAGTAAATAAATAATAAATCAATAAATAAAAATAAAATAAAATAAATAAATAAATTCATGCTTCCCAGCACTAATAATAATAATATTAAGACGATAATTTACGGTACCTAATTACGTAAAATCAACACCCCCCCCCCTTTTTTTTAAAGTAAGTTTAATAAGATTCACATATGACACTGTGCAACACTTAATTTTAACCTTTCATCAAAAACAAAAATAAATAAATGAAATAATATTTTAGTACTCACAATTAATTTATAAGACAAAACAAATTCATATATAACCCCCCCCCCTCTTCTATATTGCACAAATATTAATTAATTAAATTTAAGACCAACTTTGAGACTGAAATTAGATGACTAAAGCACATCGATAATTCCCCCTCTTTTATTTTTTCATTTCAAAATAACAACAATAAAAATAATAATAATAAAAATCTCAATTTTCTTTTCCCTCATATATCTATAACCCCCCGCATCAGCAATTCATGTAATTTTAATTAAAAATAATTTGCATTAACAAGATAAGCAAACTCATAATCCACCTCCTCCCCCTTTCCTCTTTAACACTTTACATTTTAGGATAATAAAATTCAACCCCCACACACGCCTCCCTTACAACATATATTAATATTCTCTTTCATACAACAACCAAACACACACCCCTCATTAACAAACATGCACATTTATAATAAAGGCCACAGGCTCAGGAGAATGGGCGTTACAAGGCACTCCCCTTATTTCATACACCACTCAAAACCACTTTTAAACATCAACAGACACACTACACACAAAATACCTCACGCATACACCCCCTTTCCCCCACCACAGTACCCTCTCGCTGTAGCAACTCCCACTTAAAAGGAAGAAAAAAAATTACGTTAACTTCCTCGAGGAGGCAGCCTTGACCAAGTCACATCTGGGGAAATACACTATCGGATTACTTCAAAACAGATGCTGTTAATAAGATGCTCTCACTAACGAGGGTGCCTTTAAAGTGAAAAATAAATATTAGTATCACAGAAAACAAAGACATTTCGTATACTTAAATACCAATAAAAAAACTTATATATATATCACATTTAATACACACAGACAACGCGCGCTATTATCCCCCATTTTACATAAATCTATAAAATTATTTTAAACTATTCCAAAATATTGCAAAATGGAATCCCATAATCACATGCAAACCGCATTAATTAATACGTAGGCTATGTGTACAGGAATCAATATTGCATAAGATCACAAACAATCCACTTACACACGGACGACAGACTATAAATAAATATAATTACAAGCTAAATATATTAAACACAACCATATCTTTTAGGTAAAGCTCCTCAACGGTTATTGGTACTCTAAATTTAAAACCCGATACCTAACATAATTTCTCCCACTAATCAACGTGCATGTAATGTTTTTAAAGTAAAGTTTTTAAAGTAACTTCTAGTAATATTTTTTTTCCTTCTAAACAAAAGTTAATTTTATATATAAATTATGACACTAATTACCCATAAAACTCTTAATCCATTTATAAAAAGAAATAAAATAAATTTATAACAACAACCATAATTATATTTAAATTAAAACACACATTCAAATATTTTAAACATTTTAAAACTTATTAATTAAGCACCATACCTTTTAATTTTTCCTCCAAAAGTTTTAAGACAGCTCTCCTTTGACTGCAATCTTTTGATTATCTGCGGGCAGAAATCTATACCGGGGCGCCACGGAATGAGAATACAGTCGGCGGAGGGCCACTAAGAAACAAGAATTAAACACCGAACAAAAAAAAAAAAAAAAAAAAAAAAACATTTATTAATTAATACCCACTATCTTACCTTCTTCAGTTCTAAACAAAACAAATTTTTATAATTAGATAAATTAAAATACACATTAAAAATTAAATATTCCTTAATTAAAACAACAACACAAGGTAGAAATAATAATTAATTATTTAATCAATTAAACAAAGAAACATTAACAAAGAACATTTATAATAATAATAATAATAATAATAATAATAATAATAATAATAAATAGAATTAGTAATTCGTAAAGGGCTTTCACCGTACACAGAATGAATTAACAAATAAATATATATATAAAGAATAAATAAATAAATAAGATGTGCAACATGTCACCAAATTCACAGTAGCTACGAATCGGATAAAACTAAAGTTATATATACATTCACTGATAATAATAAAGATAAATTTTCACACAAATTGCAACTACATATGTGTACCAGACACAATCAGTAAAGATTCAACATAGTCACACTAGCGTGCGATATAAATAACACTCACACTCACCATTCTTCAAAATTCCTAAATTATTAAAGATAATAATAAGAAAAATATATTACAAATAAGGTAAACACACAATGGTATCGTAATTCACAACGATTATCATTACAAAGATACTGAGACATCAGTTAGGTTACATTCAAAATACGCGCCATTTTTTTTCCCCTACAAGAAACATAAGTGTTTTACTTACTTTTGAACTATGTATTTATATGCAGATTTACATTGCTTTCTGTATAAAAAAAGAATACAAAATTAAATACAGGTTAATTGACACTAAAATTTAAATACATATAAATAAAATAAAATACCAAAGGATACCGCACAAAACGGACGCGTCAAACAAACGTATCTCTAGGTGACCTAATTCCCTTTGCATCTCACGTAAACAAGTTACGTCAGAATCATGGCGCAACCATTTCACTAGCAGGGTGAAACGCACAATGCGGCTCAACAGTTACGCAACGCATTGGAGGACCCCGCGTCTAGGCTGGTAGCTCAGCGAACCCTGTAAGGGTACTTTTCCGCTGCACACGACAAAAGGAGCTCCCTTTTGTTATGATCGCAATACCTACTTAACCGTGGGTGATTGTCAAATGCTCTCTGTAAATAAAAATCTCTGTAAATGCTCTCTGTCTCATTGTATGTTATATAAATTCATATTCAAGAAAGCATTATGTTAGAACATGTTTATTTTAATCTTTTAAATATGTATTGTACAACAGTAACGAGTATATATTTATACTTCTATTTATTTATAACATAATTTAAAGAGCCCCCTTGATATTTCTTTGTGATTTTTCGGCATGTAAATGTTTCTTTTTGTGTTTTTTTTTTATTTCGCGGAATTCTGGTATTCTTTATAAGACCATACTAGCCACAAAAAAACGTAAAAACTCTGTGCACAGATTTCTGAAGGACAATAATACAGAAACCTGAAGCACCATGAAGGAAAAAGTATCTAAGAGGACTATAGTCACAATTATCTCACCAACCCGTGGGACTCTACTTTTCCCTTTTTTCACGGGTGATAAATGTGGGAACGATCGTTCATACATTTTTAATAAATAAATAAAGAACATGAACTTTGGACTTATTTTTTTATGGTTTAGATGTTATATTATATTTATGTATGTTACATTGTTTTCCTTAATATGTATGTATTATTCTTATGTACAGAATGTGATCATCAACCCAAACGAGTGTTAAAGGTTTTAATTTACGAAGACGCTAGCTAGGGAAACAGGAAGTTCATATCTTGTTTCTAGGAGTGCTCGCATGACAGGCGCACCCATTTTCCAAAGAACTGCCCCGCACGGGAAATCGTGCAGCTGCAAAATGAACCCATTCCAAAAAGACATTATTATTGGTTCAAAGAGTTGACCAACGGGAGTTTACTGAACTAAAATTTGCATAAGGTCAAAAAGGGACTAGATATGAACTTCAATAGAAGAACAATTGGTGAGATACCTCCAAAATATTTTCCCTGGCTAGCCGACGTGAATAGATTATTAAAATAAAAATTGGTGAATTAACTTAGATTCACATGTTTCTTTATAAATTTAAATACTTGGCATATTTGCCTCTAATTTTACAACGATACAATGCTGTGCTGTAAAATAATGATTTTTTGATAATTAAGTACTTTAAATTAAAAGGAGTTAGTGTTGAAAACTTGATCTTATAAATTGATATTCTTGAGAAATAAATGTGTTGAATATTATTTGTTATGAATTGATAATTTTGGAGAAATCAATGTGTTCCTATCTTTCCTATTATTTTATTTATTATCTCAGTATATAATTGAATAAAATGATTTTTTTAAAATAATTTTATCTGTCTATTTTCTTTATCAAAGAGTGTATTATATTCTTTATTTTAGATTTAAAAAAAAAAGTTAAAGCAAATATTTAATTCAAAGAGTTCAATCAGTAAAACTATCCGAACCCCCTTTACCTTTATTAACAGTGATTCACAACGCCGCTGAAAGGTAAAGATATTCTCGTATCCACTATACATCCCCCCTTCGTAAATGTTGGATCCCCCCCCCCCCACTTTTCCTTCCAACACATAGATAATTGTATATTGATTCCCTAATATTTATTAATGGTATATTCCACATGTGTATTCGGTTATAAAAGAAACTTTTAATTTAAATTATTTAAATTTTCTTTATAAACGAATTCTATTATGTTAAATTCTAAGAGGTATTCTCGATAATTGTTATGGTCAAATTTTGTCAAGAATAAAGTTATTTCGAAATGTCAAAACTGTTTCAATATCTGAAATAAAAAGTATTAAATTAAAATTAAACGTGCATGAATTATTTAAATAAATTATTTACTGTTAAAATATATGATTTATAATTTTCTATTTTCGTATACTGCATTGTATTGCAATATATATATATATATATATATATTATTCAAATGCACACAAAAATAAATTTTGTTAAGAAACATATTGAACTATTTCCTTTGTACACAACAGTATTCTTTATATATGTCGTCGTTTAAATAGGCAAAAGAACATGGATCGTTCTTTAATAATATTTCAATGGCATAAAATGACATGAGACACGTAAAAGGAAGACATGAAACACGTATTTTAAGATGTCTTTTAATAAGATCTTTTCTTTTCGTAATATATATTATTCAATTATTTTGTTTTTCAATGAATTGACATTGTATGTAATCAGACAAACAATTTGAACAGTTAATACTTTGTTTTAGTTTTACGTAAATAGTACATTTTAAATAGTAATAAAACGAGCTTAAAAAATATGAATATGTTAATACTAAAAAAATAATAATAACATCGCAATATTATATCGTAATATTATATCGTAATATTAAATCACAATATTGCATCGTACATTACATCGTAATATTACGATGTACAATATATTATTTAGAACGTAATATAAATTATCCGATGATTTTTTCAATGAATTGGCATTGTATGTAATGAGACAAACAGTTTGAACAGTTAATAGAATATCTTTTATTTTTACATAACTAGTACATTTTCATTACTAATAACACGAGCTTAAAAATACATGAATATGTTATTAATAAGAAAATTCAGAACCATGCATATATCAATCTTCAAAGAAATATCTTTTAAATGAAATATATTTCTTTGATAATGCCAGATACTGAATATTAAAAAATATATATATTATTACTAGCTGGGCGGTCCAACGTTGTCTTAGTCTGATATAAAAAACAATAATAAACAATATTAACAGAATAATAAATAGCCGAGGATAAGATGTATTATGTTACAGGGATGCAGAAAAGCTATCTAAAATTAAATAAAATCCCTGACGGCTCGGCCTACAGGCACAGGTAGATTTCGGAGACGCAGGCCGTGGGGCGTCTGTTTGTCGGGAATTGCGGAAGAAATTACCTTTTTGCGATGATGCTGCCGTTGGAACCGCCTACTTCGAAACCAAACTTGTTTGCAAGCGGAGCCAGCAAGGATTTTTTTTTTGCTATAAGAGTTGGTCCTATAAAAAACATGTCAATATAAAAGTTTTAGATAATATTAAGAGGATTTATAATAAATTTAAGCGGATTTGAAATTTTGGGAATTGACGAAGTTATGAATTTTTTTCTTCTAAAACCCCACTTCCCCCCCTTAAGGCAATTTTTAATTATATCAAAAATCTGTCATACATAAATTTTCGGCCCTTCTCCTAGAAGTAATAATAACTTCAAACGGATTCGATAGTATCATAATTAAGAAATTATGTTTTTTTTTCTGTTTTCACAAAAAAAATTCACAAAGTCCCCCCCATTCCCCCCCCCCTGGTTCGATCTTGCCCATTAACGAACTTGACCGAGATTTTATGCCCCTTGATTTTATGTATCAGTTTCGAAAAGATGCGGGAGTTGGAACCGCCTACTTCGAAAAATAACTTGTTTGCAGGCGGAGCCGGCAGGGATTGTTTTTGTTTTTAATTTTTTTTTTTTTTTGCTATAACGGTTGGTCCTATAAAAAACTTGTCAATATAAAAGTTTTAGATAATACTAAGACGATTAATAACAAATTTACGCGGATTTGATATCTTGTGAATTGACGAAGCTATGATTTTTTTTTCTTCTAAAACCCCCCTTTCCCTTGGGGCCATTTTTAATTATATCAAAAATCTGTCATACATAAATTTTCGGCCCTTTTCCTAGAAGTAATAATAACTTTAAACGGATTCGATACGTATAATAATAAAGAAATTATGAGGGTTTTTCTGTTTTCACAAAAAGCCCGCCCATTTCCCCCCCCCTTGGTTCGATTTTGCCCATTAACGAACTTGACCGAGATTTTATGACCCTTGATTTTATGTATCAGTTTGGAAGCGATTTATGCAGAATTTTTCCAGTTATCGTGGTCAGAAAAAAGTGACATAGATAGATAGATAGATAGATAGATAGATATAAAGTTTTGAACTGGGGGTGGTTTTGGGTTCTGGGAGTCATGATCGGCGTAGATCTGCAAAATTTTTTCAAAATTTCCAACTTAGGTGAGAATGTAATAGGTAGTATTTCTTACGAAATCTACCTAAAATGCCACGCCGGTGGCGTTTATTGGTTTTAACCGACTATTTTTGGTCAAAATTGGCCTTTTTTGACCGAAATTGGATTTTATACAGTGAGGCATTTTGATTATGAACTGCACATATTTAAGTGCTTTTAGCTAGCTTTCAGTACAAAAAGCTACCTATTGCAGCCGTTCGGAGGAAAGCAATTCCAAAAAAATTTGGTATGTTTTCACCGATCATGACCCCCAGACCCCCAGACCCCCCAAACTCCCTCCGTTCAAGTGTTGATTTATATATATCCATATATATATATATATATATATATATGACATATGTCATGCTGTAACTCTATAATTTATGAACCGATTTGGATGTAACTGAGAATGTGTATAGAACATATCAAGGTCTCGACCGACTTCGTTGGCCAACTTCATCCGCCATCTTGTTTCAATACGGCGACTAGATAAAAAAATTAAAATTTTTAAAAATTCAAAACCAGATGCACAAAAATTATAAATTGAAAAAAGAATGTTGCTTTTAAGTGTTAGAAAATGATACAAGGATTCTGGAACAGTTTTTGTTTTTGCTATATCTTAAAAAATGGCTGAGATATGGAAGTTTGAATTTCTAGGTTGGTGGACATTTTGAAACAATCTGATTTTTGTTATGCTGTAACTCTCGTATTTCTGGAGGGACCGATATGAATGTCACTGATCATGTGTACAGAACATACCAAGGTCTTTACCGAGTTCAATGTCCAGCTCTAAAAGACTGTCCCCATTAATTTATCATTATTACATTTGAAATCGGTTCTGTAGTTCCAGAGATCCTTCTACAAACAAACAAACAAACAAACGTTACTTGTTTATAATATTAGTATATTTATTAGGTTTTTTTTTCTGAAAATGTCTGTGATTTGGACTTTAAGCACTTTTACAGGTGTTTTAGGCAAACTTTCTCGAAATAACTACTCTAAATATCCCATTTATTTCTTCTTTTTATAATTTCAGATATGAACAATTCAGATAAAGATAGCAAGGAGTAAATGGAATTAAAATTTAAAATATC
Source organism: Maratus michaelseni (assembly GCA_963931845.1). Classification (NCBI taxonomy): domain Eukaryota; kingdom Metazoa; phylum Arthropoda; class Arachnida; order Araneae; family Salticidae; genus Maratus; species Maratus michaelseni. Next base: position 64,254,034 of record OZ007593.1, read on the forward strand.
AATAGAGAAATATCTATATACAGTTTAAATAACAAATGTCTCGATCCCGAAATTTTTATTCCTGTAAATTTTCATCTATTATTTTTAGCATTAATGAATAGTTCTCCAAAATATAACTTAAACAAGAAAACAAGTCAAATGAAAAAGTATATGAAACACATTAGAACAATAAAGAAATTAACAATGTCATACTATTTAAAATACCTAACTAACAAAATTTGGGAAACGGACACTGCTTTTGAAAACTTGTATTTAAAGTTATTTGCGAACATTGTTCATGCACTCGATGTGTTATGTGCAGTTCTGTATAATGTCTGTGTTTCCTATATTTAACATATTATAAACTAAACTGTCATTCATCTTGAAAATTGTGAACAGTACTGAAACACTTTTACAGGACTATCATTCATAGACCAAAAGGTATGTAAAGGAATTTTTACAGCCATGCATAAAAATTTACTTATATTACACCCACCTGACATTCTGTACGAACATTTATTTCAATTAAAAGTGCCTTAAACTTGTTAAAAGTACATTATATTAGTTCCCACCCACTGAAGCTAATAATATTAAAATGTTTGTATGTATCTGTATATGATCTATAAAATATATATATGCTAAATATAATAATAATATTTAGTTACATAATCACATAATAAGATCACTAATTATAATTAAGATATAGATAAAAAGCTTAAGAGATAAAAAGAGAAAGAACTTTCATTCATCTAGAAAATTGTGAACAAGACTGAAACACTTTTACAGCACTATCATTCATAGACCTAAAGGTATGTAAAGGAATTTTTACTGCCATGCCTAATAATTTACTTATATTACACCCACCTGACATTCTGTACGAACATTTATTTTAATTAAAAGTACCTTAAACTTGTTAAAAGCACAATTACATTAGTTCTCATCCAAGGATGCTAATAATTTTAAAATGTTTGTCTGGATCTGTATATATCTATACAATGTATATATGTTAAATATTATAATAATATTTAGTTACATAATCATATAATACGATAATTATTCACTAATTATAATTAAAATATAGATAAACTGCTTAAGTGATACAAAGAGAAACAATAAAGGCTTATAAAAATCTCTTAATGATCGAGATATCTTTCAGCGCTCATACGGCGCCATTTTCGAGATATATAAGATAAATAAAAATATTTTCGCAATTTTTTAAAAATAAACTTGAAAATATAAATCACGAGATCATATATGTAAAAAAGTATTTGCAATGAATCCGCCTCATTTGAATTACCAAAAATTTGTTACGAGGTACTTTTCAGTAAAAAAAAAAAAAAAAAAAAAAAAAAATGATTTTCACGTTTACAGTTGACTATTTCAAGCACCTGCTTTCTTACATATATGATCTCGTAATTTATGTTTTCAAGTTTATTAAAAAAAAAAAAAATGCGAGAGTATTTTTTTTATCGTTATATATCTTAAAAATCACGCCGTATGAGCGCTGAAACATATGTCGATCATTAAAAGGTTTTTATGACCTTTTTTGTTTTTCTTTGTATCACTTAAGGGGCCGCTTCACTGAAACTCCCCGATCGCGAAATCCCATGTTAACCTATGGGAAAACTTCGAAGCACGATAACTCATTATCTAATATAATTATTAAAATACGGTTTTCACCATCAGAAAGTAGACGCCAGATGCCGACGTTGTGCGTTTTTAAAAATTGTCTCTTTAAATTTTAACTATTTAAAAATTCCCTATAAACTTTGAAATTTTCATTTGATGAAATTTTATCATCTTCTTAGAGATACTTAAAATTAACGGAGACAATTTTTAAAAACGCACAACTTTGGCATCTGACGTCTACTTTCTGATGGTGAAAACCGTATTTTAATAATTATATTAGGTAATGAATTATCGCGCTTCGGAGTTTTCCCATAGGTTAACATGGGATTTTGCGATCGGGGAGTTTCAGTGAAGCGGCCCCTTAAGCATTTTATCTATAATTTAACTATTTAGTTATTTAAGCTTAAAGGATATAGCATGGATAAAAACACGCAAACAGACGACTCGAAGATTTAAACGCTTTTCGACTATGTTTGAAAATATTTCAATGAATTTTAACATGTAACAAAATGTAATGCATGCAAATTTTGTGTCACTACGGCAAAAAAATGATTGTATTAAATAATCACGTTTATAATTCATGATAAAGTATATTCATTATTTGGAATGAGATCAAAGCAGAACAAAATAGTATAAATAAAAATATAACTGTCACATTCGAATGATTTGTTGCACGATTTCAACTTAAAAAGTATTTTTGAGGGTTTCCAATAATATTGTGACACTACCATTTTCCCCAAAATAAGCATTGAACTGTGAAATTTTATATGCATTTAATTGAAAGAATTTTCCAGAATAGTTGCGTCCTTTTATATTTTATTTGCATAAGACATTTCAAAATGAAGAATTGCAAAACTTCTACATAGTACCAATTATTCAAGAAAGTGGAACTTCAAAAGATAATATATCTATTTTGAGGAAATAGAACAATAGGAGAATATGAAGAACAAAAATGAGATAAAGCCCAAGTAAGATACTAGGTTTCTTCAGTGCAGCTTTGTTTGTTTGGAAGTTTCATTGTTCAAACTACAAAGATACATGACCAGTAAGTATCATATTTCTTAAACATGTATTAAATTTTTGGAAGAACTTCTTAACTATCATAAATCTTTCTAATTCTAGATTTTCATGAATATGTATTTGTTCTGTTAAAGTTGAATATTATTAAACATAATAAAAGGTTATTTGTACACATATAAGAATATATTTCAAGATTATATTATTTTTAAAGGATTTTTTGAAAATAAATGAAAGGGCATACCACAGTATTAGAGGTACAAAACATTTTTAGTGAGTTTTGTAATCTTAGTGAATATTTTGGGGCTTTTATTTAAATTGTAACTGAAATTAACTTCCATTTGTATGAGGTTTATATAAAAGCATTAAACAAAACAAACTTTTCTGATTGAAATGAATACCTTTAATCTATTAAGTTATGTAATAAATCACAATGCCTAATATTTATCCAATCAAATATTGAATCATCTTTAAAGATTATCTGAGTGGAAGAATATATAAAATATTTAATGGGGTTGGAGTTAAAATATGTTTGAAATATTAACTAAAAAGAATCCAATTAAAATTTTTTTTAAAGCTTACATTTTTATAATATATGCAATAAATTCAGTTACTCCATAATTACTTATAAAAGACAAAATCTATTAATAGTTAATGTAGGTCTTGTGATCTGTGTTTTTCACTGAATTGACATTTTCCAATAATAAATTATGTTGTCATAAATGAAAGTATAGTTCACAAAAAACGACACTAACCTATATATTTTAATCTTTAAGTTATCTCGAATAAACTGTAAAAAGCTATTATATGGGAAATAGTATTTTTTTTTATGTTTGTTAAGAAAATAATATTAGAGAGGTCGTCTTCATATCGAAATTGTAGCAAATTATGACTTTTGTTTTTACAACAACCTAAGTTTGACATCATATTTTGGTGTTTAGATACATTTTGCCTTAGGATACTAAACGAGAAATCATTCGGTCTGACTTTTGTTTTTACTACCACCTAAGTGAGACATCATATTTTGGTGTTTAGATACATTTTACCTTAGGGTACAAAACCAGAAGTCAATCGGTCAATTTGTTTAGAATTATGAAGGTTTGAAATTTGAATCTGATAATGTTAGTTTAATATTTCAAATTTTAATTGCTTAAAAGGCGTATAACCAACATAGTGAAAAAGTACCCAAGCTAGGACTCGAACCCAGTTCATCAGTATAGCGCACTGACTTTCTACCAACTGAACCACTTGGAACGATACCCCGCCTGGCACTTCTCACTATCACATGTTGGCAAGGCTACAATCGCAGCACTAGATGGAATATTTTTCACTACGTTCGCTATACGCAATTTAAGCAATTATAATTTGAAATATTATGAATGCAAGACGTGAGAAATTTTCAATGGAAATTTTTCCAAGTATTAAATAGATTTGTTAGCTTAATTTGTAATCGTTGGAAAACAGATTGCTATGTGTGTAGTTTTTAATCCGTACTTCAAAACCTACAAATTGAGATTCGTATATTTGAAGCTTCAAGAAAAAGATTTCTGTTTAGCAATTATAGGTAACCGTTCGTATTTCTTTTCGAAATTTAATTTCAAAATATATATATTCGAAATAATTATTCAAAAAATTATAAATTATAACCCATGATTTTTTTAATAGAAGTCCATTTCTAAAAGCTTAATATATTTGTATCCAAAATTGCAGATCGATTCGTAATGTATGTCTTGATTTATGCTTAAAAAACTACTTTATTTTGTGACAATTATTTTTGTGACGATTGCAAACCAATTTAGCATTACGAGTTCTAAACTTTAAACCTTCATAATTGCTAAACTTCTTGATCGAATGACTTTCTGTTTGGTATCATATGTCAAAATTATCAAAAAGCCAAATATGATGCCAAAAGTAGGTGTTCGCTTTGCAAAAATCTGAGTGTGATACAATTTCATAATGAAGAACACCCCTTAATCTTATTGTTTGCCATAAGCTAAAGTAAGACTTATATTCCAGTCCAATGGCTGTTTTAGTTTTTTTGGGTGACTAAAATGTATATGTTTTGCACGCTTTATATGACCGTTCTTTTATTAACCCTCTGACAGTCCAGCAAAAGGGATATATTGTAATGTTGTTTTCGCTCTATTTTATTTTAAATGCTAAAAAAAGGCATTTATTCCAAAATTACATAATAATCGTAATTATATATATGAGTGGAAACCTTGAGACTATCAATCATTACTCAGTGCATTAAAACTGCATAATATTTGTGGAATTAGATTAATTTTAAAATTAAACCTGGAGCTTAATGAACATATTAACACAGGTTTTTCAGTGGGAAGCTTTTAACAGAAGATTTTCCTCTGTTTATTGTTTTTATTATTTAGTAGCTGACTTCCTATTATATTAATTTTAATATTGCTTGTATTGCAGTGAAACCTGAAGCTTAGTGATCTATTAACACGGACTTTTCAGTGAGAGGGTTTTAACAGAAGATTTTCCTCTGTTTATTGTTTTTATTGTTTAGTAGCTGACTTCCTATTATATTAACTGTAAAAACTGTATATGAATATTTTTAAAATAATAAGAAGGAGATTAAGAATTAGTATGATTTTATACAGGTCAAATTTTTAACACATTTAAAATTATATTTATGCATTATAAATTTTTTTTAATTAACGTTTTTTAATTATTTTTTATTAATTTTTTAATTATTATTTTAATTATTATTATTTTTATTTCTATTTTTTAAACATGTCTTTAGTATCTCATGTATTTAAAACATAAGTCGGCATTTTCTCATGTTGGTGTTATTTTAAATATTTTAACATCATTAAAATATTTTTAAAAATGTAAAACATTTACAATGTACGTTCTAACTTTGAAAAAGTAACTTTGTAGACATTTTCATTTTGTTTTAAACATTTTGCTTTTTTTTTCTTAAATCGAAATAATCCTTTCACTTTGTTTCATATATTTTCAAAATGTATTCTAAGTATTTTGAGTATTTTTTAAAGAAATACGTCCAATACTAGTATTGTTTCCATGAATGTATTATCCGAAACTATATTAGCATGAAAAAATCACATATCTATGTTGCGATTCCAGCAGACTGGATAACTGAAAATCTGTTTTCAAATCTTATTTGTACTTGCTATTTCGGAAATTAAATGATGTTTTTTTTTTTTTCCAAAAATAAATAATTTTTGTATGTTTTACACACGCCTTTACTTTTAATTTTTCGATTTTATTTTAAACTACACAAAGAAAATTTTTTGGACGAACTCAGATATTATCATACTCTTTTGTTAAAATAAATATGTGTTGTGACTTTTATAATGAATACAATAACAAAATAATAAGTTGTTATAATATATGTTTTGCCTGGCAATTCGAAAAATTAAAATAAATTTTCATACTTACGAAATTACGATTTTTTATTATATAAATTAAGATATTCCAATTTCTAATACATAATATCTAAACTCCGTAATATAGAATATTAATATCTTTATAATATCTTTATAAATTTAATGCATAAAATATTTCTATAAATCTACCTTATTAAACCGCTATGAATGTAAGGGTCGTATTACATGGCGAACAATTTTATGGTTTCACAGTTTATTACGCAAAATACTCTTTAAAATACTCAAGAGTTATATCATCGGCTTAGTTTTGAAGGATCTGGTAGTTTTATAATTGTGTACATTTGACGGCAGAAACATACTTCAAATATTTTAATAGTGGTTCTTTCAATCTATTGAAATTGTTTGCGTTTATCATCTTGAGACTTGAAACATGAGATATACGAAATTGTGTAGTATCTGATAATGTGTCGCACTTAAGCATTAATTTCGAAAATATTATTGACATTAATAATTTGTTCAAAAACGTACTTTTGCAATTCTGAAAAACTAATTCAATAATACATAGAAAAAGTTTTAGTTTTTTCAATTTTTTGAAGGCGCTTCTCACTTGTATGAACCGCTTTATAAATAATTATCAGACAGAAAAAAAGATAATACAACAAAAAATCCCATGAGTAATAATATAAATATTTGAATGGCAGAATAAATTGCATCCATGTACTTATTTGCATATTTTTTTAATACATCTTAGAAAACATATTGCATTGTTTTCCAAATTGAAATATCTAATTTTTAATAGTTTATTACTCTAAAAATAAAATATGTACTTTATAAATATTTTTTAAGGGATTATTTTAAAATTCAAATGACAGTAGAAACATTTTGTGTACGCTGACATACGTCACATTCTATATTATCGCATTATTTAGAACAAAAATTAAACTAATAAATACATAATCTTATAAACATAAACTCTTAAAGATATTTATTCTTTTTTTATACACATTTTATTTTTTTTCTAATGATATAAAACACAGTGATATAAAACCGAGACAACAAAGTACAATTACTTAAAAAAAAGATTACATAGTTAATTGAAGTCCACATGTCAAAAACTGAAATATAATTTACTTTAATGTTGAAACGAATAATATAAATCGTAGTTTCTTAGTATTTTATCCTTCATTTTCAAATATAATCATAGGCGATACTTTTAAACTTATTGGGTTGTCCGAAAAGTCCGTGCCGGTTGTAAAAATTAATTCGTTCCGGAAAATTCTATCATTTAATTATAGTATGTAATTATTTACGGGCAGAATTTTCCGCTACGAATTGATTTTCCCAACCGGCACAAACGTTCCGGTCAACCCAATCTTTTGAACTCATTTATATGTTTCGAAATATACACTGTTAAAAAAAAATGTAGTAAAATTACGGGCAGAGGCCAGTCATACCCCGTAAAAAAAAAAAAAAAAAAAAAAAAAAAAAAACATCGTTTTGTGCAGCCCGTAATTTTACGGGAAAAGTAATACAACATTATAATGCACAGGATATAATGCACTTTAAAACACAATAACACTTTACTTACTGTTCCGTAGCACGTAGCACGTTAGATAATCATCACAGAATCGCTGTTTTGGCGGGTTAAAATTTTCGAAACACGAGTAAAATGAAGGGTTACACCCTAGCGGAGGGCAATGTATGGGGTCGTACCGTATTTTTGCTAACATATGGGCTAGAACTGTAAGAATATGTGGATTGCTATTAATTTTCTAAGTATTGTATTTCTACAGAAATAATTCATTCAGTTTTTAATTCATTCAGGAGTGTGTCATTTATTATTCATTTTAAGAAAAATGAATAATAAAGAAAAAGCGTGAGTCTTCCGGCCTACAAAAGGAATCAAGCTGCTATGTTTAATCAAGCAATACTTATTGGGATCGAAAGTGAGCTTTTTCAGTTCGTCGGTAGCTTCTTAAACATTCTAACAAACAAATAATAATACTTTTTCCAAATTCATAATGTTTTTTGCGACAATTAATCATATGTCGGGACCGAAACGTTTGCTTTAAAATCACACTGAGTAATAGAAAAAAATGCAACGAAGATAATATCAAATATCAAAACTAAAATAACAGCACAAACACTGGCGCATATATTTCTCTCACATATATTTATTCATTTTTAAGATTGTGTGGGAAATATTTAGTTTAAATCTAACCGAGACATAAATTTATCCGAAATATCACAATTTTCCGTTATTGGTTTTCAAATTATTCTAGAGTTTTTACATAACAATTCCACAGACCACGAGTAGATAATATAAACCGATAAATAATATATTTTTATGTTGAATTATCTGTATTTGTGTAAAGAAAAATACCAAGCTTAAATAAAAGAAAATAATTCTAAGTGTACTCAGGTACATGGCAAGAAGCATTATTTTGTTAAAATCACTCCTCTAAAAAATAAATAGGTATATGAGATGATCATGGACAATAGCTTGATTGGTCGTTCATACGTCACGACATTCACAATAAATCGCAAAATTTATCATGAGCAAAAGCTTCCAAAACCCTTATGGAGCCTCCGCACATTTATCGACTTAAAAATTCTTTTAGTTCTTTACTTAAATCATGCCAAGATTATGTGTAGCCATGTGAATCATCGAGTTTAATTTCATTTTTATCAGAAAATATAGTTTAATAACAGACGATGACATGACTTTTCTGACCCATTTAAATTTTTACTATCGATAATGTTTCAATATTTTTCATGTTATCTATATTTTCCAAAATTTGGTATTAGCATTAGATTTAGGACTCTAACAAACAGTGACGTGATTTTTTTTTCCTTAAACATTTTGAAATTTCAAGAGTTGAAAGATCTTTTTTGCTAGATAGCGGAAACACATGTCGATTGCCACATGCTGTTAACTTCTTCCTTCTAGATTAGACCATTTTTCCTATATAAAGGAAACGAGGAAACACATGTCGATTGTCACATGCTGTTAACTTCTTCCTTCCAGATTATTTTATTTTATTTTATTTTATTTTATTTTATTTTATTGGCTTGAGAATTTTTTTAAATTATGTCATTAGACCATTTTTCCTACATAAAGAAAACGAGGCAACACATGTCTATTGCCACATGCTGTTAACTTCTTCCTTCCAGATATTTTTAATTAATTATTTATTTATTTATATTTGAATAGAGAATCTTTTTAATTTATATCATTGTGAATGACAGTTATCTCTCTTTTAGGTTTAGTAGTACTTTTAAAAGTAAAAATGTTCTCTAATTATACTTAGATAATTATTTCCCCTTTCTCATCGTTAAGTAAATCATTAATATAAAAATAAAAGCATACAACTTTATTTCTACGTTAACAACTTTAGAAAACACTAACGCATGCGCTTTATGATGTTTATGAATTAATATGTAATATGCAAATTTTCTCACGGAGTCGTTTCATTTATTAACAGATGCATTAATTAATTAAAAACTTAATAAATTTTAATAAAAGTTAAGATTATTTTGAAATTTATTATTAGTACATAAAGTGTTTTGTTATCGATTTTAGATATACGAATAAAAAATTGCATAATAAATCTTTTTCTTCAACTTTTAATTAAATATTGAGTAGTCTTATAATTTATTAACGCACTGTAGAAACATCAATAAAGTCTGTGGAAAAAAAACTGTTTAACTTATGATACTTACAAAGAAAATTAATCAAATCTTTTATTTAAAAAATACATGCATAATTTTACAGAAGAACACTTGATACAAAAGCATGGAGCTATCTGAATACAAACTTTAAAAAATATTGTTTTATTTATTTTTTTCAAATAGTTCAATAATGTTTTAAGGAAGTCCTTTAGAATATAAATCACTATACAAAATTAAATAAATAAGTATTTCTGTATTTGTTCAATATCTCAATATGTATCACGCTATGTTCCCATTATTTGCGAACACGCAAAATGAAAATTATGAAACCCTCTAGAATGGATTTTAAATGACACGTTTTACTTTTATTAGCCTCAATAACACTTTCATTTCTATGTAGCGCACCCAGAAAAAGGAATTGATTAAAACTACAAAACATGTTTTGTTGAGTACATTTTGGTTGTTTTAGCAAAATTCAAATAAAATTGAAGCATTTTAGTTGAATTAACAAAACATTTTTTACTGACGATAAAAATTTTTTTTCTGGAATTGCAAAAAAAAAAAAAAAAAAAAAAAAAAAAATGTTGATTGAAACAAAATTTCCATTGACGTATATTTAAACAAAATTTTTGCTTAAATATAGGTCAATGGGAATTTAATTTGAATCAACATTTTTTTTTTTTTTTTTTTTTTTTTTTTTTTTGCAATTCCAAAAAAAAAAAAAAAATGTATCGTCAGCAAAAAATGTTTTGTTAATTCAAGTAAAATGGTTCCATTTTACTTGAATTTTGCTAAAACAACCAAAATGTACTCAACAAAACATGTTTTGTAGTTTTAATCAATTCCTTTTTCTGGGTGCGTAAATCACATAAATTCGAAAATTGAATGATAATAAACTATCATTTACACAAAAAATATTTACATGCCAATTAATGAAAAATAGTACTTTAGAAATACTTAAAGCATTCTAGTATTATGCCGATTCTATAAGCTAAATTCAGCACAGATGTAACATACGCACCGCATTGGTGCGATTGCAACAAAATGGCAATTTTATGCCTCACATGGTAACCCGGTTATTTTGTTTATATTGCTGTTGATTTACTTTTATTTTTAATTTAATTCTGTAAATTGTTTTTATGTATATCAATATTTATTTATATCAAACTATCATTTATTTATTTTTATTTCCTTTTTTAAAATAATAGAAGCTATTTCATTTATTACGTTATTTTATTTTTATGTTGAAATAAAAATATTTTGCTATTATTGCATGCTATTTGTAACTAATATTCAAAAGCAAAGTTTTCGCCAAATTGGCGGGGGAAAAAATCGCTCCAATGTGGTGCGTATATAACATCTGTGCCCTAAATTCTTATAACACACCTAGTAATGAATTTGTGCAAACATTTCAGATATTACAATACCAGACATTACAATATTGTAAAATTAATATTAAATTACACAAACAGTTTTGAGCAAAAAAGTTAAATGCTGGGTTATTTACGATTTACACCAATTAAAGTAAAAGAATGGACATGTAATTGTTGCTTGTGAAAAGTTAGTATTACAAGTTAAACTATAGCCGGGCTGCACACATCTAGACGATTGTTTTGAAAGCCTTCAGAAAAAATATAAACTATTTTATTTTATTTCGTTTCAGTTACCCTCTAAAGGCCGGTCCCAATACAAATTCGTTAAAAGGAATTTCATGAAATACGTTAAGCGAAAACACAGTATTTTTTTTTTTTGTTTTACATACAGAACTGTCACGCACTAAAAATTATTTACTAAAGAAAATCTATTCAATAATCTGATAATCATGTACCAAATAAAATTATATTTTAACATTGAATGCATTATTTACAAAGCATTTTATTTTCATTAAAAACACGTGTCTTATCAAATGCACTACGTTAAATAGCAAGAGAATCTTTCAATCAAAAACAAAGAGCAGAGTCATTTTTACCCCTGCGATATTTTCCGGCAAGCCAGTAACAGTCATTTCGCGTACTATGTATCATTCGTATTGGCTTTCTGAACGACAAAAATCACAACGAATTCAAATCTTTATCAATCGGCTTGTTTACGTTAGGAATGATATTTCATTGGTAAAAACTCCAAACATAAAAGATAGATTATGTCCCCAAAATTCTTTTTTTAATAAATTCTATACAGTTTTATTAAAAAAATAATTTTGAGCAGAAATGGCCGATTTGCATGTGAAACGCGAAGCGGTCAGCTGCGTATCTGATTAAGGCAGTCACGTGAATTGTGCTTATATATATATATATATATATATATATATATATATATATATATATATATATATATGATTTGATGAATTATATTTTAAATATAGATTTGTGCAATATGTTAGTAACAAACCATCATTGTTAAGTTTTTTTTGCAGTGACCACTATAAGGCATTTTCTGCGAACATTCTCTGCGAATATGTTGAACAACTGAAAAATGATCAGGACTGTTAAAGTTGCAAATTCTACAAATTATGTCAGTGTGCGAAAGAAAGTTTTTGGACGACATACACTATCTTTTTCAATATATTTAGAAACACCCTAATTTCACGAGTTTCATAATATTTATTTAAAGTTACTGTGAAATACTCCAACCTCCAACAGACAATCCCTCATGAACCCCTTGATATATTTTGGCACAAAAATTGGTATTACAATGGAATAGACAAACGTAACAGTATCAGTGTATTGTTAAATATAATAACAATTTTGACAACTGAGTAAATTTCAAGCTACTAGTTTAAAATCACAGTGGAAAATAAAATCAAGAATAAAATTACGAATACATGCATTTTACACAACTATTCAAATTTTGAAAATATGTGTTATGTGATAGGATTATATCCCGCTGTATTTTATGATATAAAGACTATTGATGTGACATAAAGACTATTGATGAAATATTGAACTATTTTAAAACATACTAACGAAATTTATATGATACATACTCATATAGCATGTTTTATGATGGAATCATTGGTAGGACATGCGGTTTATTGTTCCGAATAGGGTCAAATAAGTTACAACGATCCAGTATCTGAACATAAAATCTGCAAAGATATTACAGTACACTACTACAAACTAAACATTATGGAAATAATATTAAAAAAAAACGAACAGACGTTTTTAAGCAAATGTATATTTGTAAATTGTGTAAAATGTTTCAATATATATACATTTCAATATATATATATATATATATATTGAAATTTAAGTATCTTTATTGGAATTCTGCTTCAATGAAGAAGTTACAAGTATCACAAACATCAACGTAATAATATTGAAAATTATAATCAAGTATGTTACAACAACATGCATGTTAAACAACTCTTCAAGTTTCAAAAATGTGTGATGCATGACGTGATTGCATTCTGCGTATTTTGTGAAATAAACAGTGAAAATTATTACAAAAATAGTGATATATATACATCTTATTACTTTTATATAAATATCAAATGTAACATGAAAAAACTTAAATATTTTGAAATACCGCTATATAAAACATTTCTCATGATAGTTTGAGAAGACTGCTGCATATTGCAAATTTAATAAAATTTGAAAAACAAGTAAATATAGTAATTAAGTGGACAGTAATTGCTTATTAAAATTTTTATGTATTTCCTAATTATTTTTCTAAACATGCAGATAATGAACACAATTTCGGTAATTATATTTAACATAGTAGTATTATTTCTTTATTTCTAAACAGTAAACAAGTGTTATTTTAATAATATAATACGTTTTCTAATAGTGTATTTAGAAAAGAGTTACTTCTACGACACACAAAGGATCTATTACGGCAGTTAATTAGAGGAACTATGGTTAATGAAATTTTTCATAAGAAATTAATTAATTAGGACATAATTATCATCTGTACTATGTAATTAGCAAAAGTTATTTTTATAAACGTAAATAATTCGTTTTCATATAATAAGAAAAGCAATACAGAAGTAATACAATTTTCAGATAATATAATATTTATATATTTTTAAAAAACTTGATAATTTTAGTAAATTTGAATATTATTTGGCACATTTTTTTCTTTTTTTTTAAAGTTTTGTCGCCAGAACTTTGACATTTCATAAAATTAAAAATAACATAAAACAGTAAGTGTTTATTGTTAATAAATGCGTTTTGGTTAATGGCTTCTGAGATATAACATTTGTCTAAATGTAAGTTATAGAAGTATGTGATCGTATAAAAAATTATTTTTTTTAATATGTATAATATCTTGTGATACAAATTCCATATCTGAAATATATAATCCATTTTAATACATTTTGCCACTGCATTCGCTTACTTTTGTAATTCATTTGAATACACATTGCCACTGGTAGTAATTATTTATCTCTAGTTTAAGCTATAACAATAATTACCTATATTTTGAATCAACTGATACATATGCATATGCATAACATATGTGGGTATATATATATATAATTATAATATCTATGAATTTTAAAAAAACATATCAAGTTCTATTATCATTCTACTTAAATCTCCAAACAGAGAATTAATGATATTGTGTATACAGAATACCACATAGCTAATAAGTAACATGTGCAAGCATAATATTACCATAGCTTGTGCTTCAATGGTAATTGGCCAAATTTTACTCATACCTAATGAATATTGAAAAAAAGAAAAAAGAAATAGAGAGAAAGGGAAAAAAAATTATAAATTGGAGTTGCAATTAAGTAAATACAAATGGATTAATAAATTAAATATGAACCATATACAATGGAAAATTGGATCACATGAGAATTAAATATGAATTGGATATGAAAAAACACATGCACATGTACTCATCAGCCTGGATGCACCCACATGTGTTTTAAATAATAATTCAGTGTTTCATAATTCTACTGGCATAATGCTAAGATCAGTAGAATCATCCAGGTACACTGATTTATTACCAGACAACAATTGGAAATATTAAAATTTGGAAATATTTAAATAGGAAATAAAATACCATTAAGAATATACAATATTTCACTCACATCAATTATCCCAAAAACTGTATTTAACACCTCACGAAATTACCACGAGATAACAGTTTTGAAATAATAAAATTGGAAATATGAACGCGTAAAGTGTAGATAAAATATTTTACTCACAATAATTATACAGAATCCTTAAAATGTCACAACTTCTGCATAATATTCACTTCCACATGGCAATGCATCATACATGTTGACTAAGTCGAGTTGAGAGAAATGATTTGAAAGACAAGTTGAGAGCACACTTTTTTTAAAACACATCCCCATCGATGACACCCAAACACAAAATGATTCAAAAACACACAAAATAATTCTGGTTTTAATACACTTATAACAAAATTATATCCATGAATATATATTACTCCATCCAATTTTAATTCCTGAAAGTAAAATTAATATACAATCAATAGCTCCCTGTATAGTTAAATTAAATATAATATTAACAATATTATCAACAACTACCTGAAAGGTAAAGTGTCGCCATCTATTGGTATTATAATAATTCATAATTAATATTTAGTTAGATATCCACTTTATTAGTTACATACTCACTTCATTAGATTTAATTATATAAATAAACTTTAAAAAAACAATACTAACTTGTAGTTTTACTTTAAATTCAAATAAAATATAATACTACTATATGAATAAATCTACACAGAATTAATTCAACTTGCACAGCATTTCAGATATTCTTAACAAGAATATATTATGTAAAAGAGATATTATTTTAATTCAAATTGTTTTTGCTGCCAGCTGTGTTAATCCACTGATATTATAGACATATTATTAAATAATTAATGTTTTATTTTTACTACTACTTAAATATATATTAGACTTGTTATTAAATAATTAATGTTTAATTTATACTACATTGTAAATATATTTTATATTTCATAGATTAATTTAAATATCTAATTAAATAATTCATAAACAATTCAAAATATCTCAAAATTTATAAAATTGATAATTAATAGTATTACTACTGTTTTTCAATCAAATTAATGCAATGCAGTAATTAAAATACTTGTTAAATTTAATTATTCATAGACAAAAATAAAAACTATATATATTTATATTTATATATATTGCAAATAGATATGTTTATGAGTTATAATCTCCAATGTTATCCATGTATAATTTAATTTGTTATTGTATAAGTTAATTTATAAATGTATGAAAACTGCACATCAATAACACCTTAAACAGAGGTGATCGGCAACGCACAATCACAACTATACAAAGTGTATATAATGTTCAATCAAATATTAAATTTCCTAATATGTTATAATTGTAATTATGTATGTTATAATTGTAATTTTCTATATAAAGTGTATATAATGTTCAAACAAATATTAAATAATTAATTTCCTAATATGTTATAATTGTAATAATGTGTGTTATAATTATTATTTTCTATATCTTTTGTTATATGTTATCGCACACTAAAACAATAATTTATTACATACCATGTTTATATTTAAATTATATAATAAATGTTATTTAAAAGAGTTGATGATTGAATTTATCATAAAAATTGGATATCCATATATTTTTGCTTGATCTCGAATATATCTAATATTTTTTTTTTATTTATATCTGAGCATAAGTATTTTATACGATGTAGATAATTGATAATTATACTTTTATAAACAGATTTATGTAAACATGAAGCAAAATTGGTAAAAAATATTTACTTTAAATGGGAAATCAAATCTCTTATCATAAATATCAAAAATTAATTTATAATTATTAGTAATATTAATTTTTAAGTCAAGAAAGTTTATATTATTATTAATTAAATCATTTTCGCTTAATTTAAGCTGAGTAGGATAAAAATTGAGTGGTGATGTGCAATTTTTTTCATTGAAATAAAATATGATAATGTCATCAATATAGCGATAAAATACATAATCATTGTTCGGACTTATATTTCTTTCATAATAATATAAGTAAAGATCAGAGAGAATACTAGATGCGGTTCCGCCCTGAGGAATTCCCTGGCATTGTTTATAGATAATATTGTCATATATAATGTAATTATTATGCAATGTAAAATCTAGTAAAGTTTTAAAAAAATTTACTGAAATATGTTCTTTTAATTTTAATTGAGATTTAGATTCTTTAAATAATATACACATTGTTTTATGTAAGTCTTTTATATCAATGTTATTAAATAAATCATTAAAATCCAATGTTTTTATGAATTTTACCGGATTGATATTATGTATTTTATTAATGAGTTGAAAACTATTTTTTAGGCAATGTTGGTTATTATGTTTTAACGTTATATCATATATCTGCTTTAAAATATTAAGTAGTAAATTGCTTGCATTTTTATTATATGTGTTACAACCGATGGTAACAGTGCGAAATTTAATAGGATTTTTATGAAATTTTGGAATTATAACAAGATAAGGATAATTAAAATTATTATATTTGATTTTTAGTAATTTGTGATAATTTAATAATTTTCTGTTATTTATTTCAATATTTAATTTAGTTTTATTAAAAATATTACTTGTGTTGATTGCATTGTGAATTAACACTTTATAGTATTCTTTACAAATGATAGCATAATTATTTGGAGATTTATCTACATAAGTAATTATAAATTTATTTTGTAATTCTGATATATGTTTATTTATGTTTTTAAAAGCTGCATGTGTAATATGATGATAATTTTTTATAATTTCATTTTTTAATTTATCAATTACAGAAAATCTCCATTCACTGAAATATTCGATTGGTTTATTGTAATCAACTGCAATTTTATATATAAACAAATCAATATCTTGGATAAACTGCAATATTATGGATTTGATATTACACTTATATGGAAGACGAAATTTTGTGCCATTATGCATTAAGTTTTGTAAAATAGGTTGTTCTACAATATTAAGATCACCAGTAATGATATGACCATGTGTTGTATTTATATACTTTTGATTGTTTGGGTCATTACAATAACATGGGTAATTCTTTGAAGGACCAAATTTTTTGCAAAAGAATTGTAATTAAAAATTTTACGTCCAAGTGTGCGATTATATTTATATGTCTTGTGAATGGTAAAATTTTTTATTGGAAAATTATTATTAATGTTGTTTATTATATTGTGTAAATTTATATTATTAAATACATGATTGGAAAAATTTATAATTAATTGTGTATTATTAGTTTTATATTTAGGTTTATTAGAAAGACTTGTATTTAATAGGTTTGCTCTATAATGTAGAATATCATAAAAGATATCACAAAAATGTGGAGAATATTGATTCTTTTTAAATACCTTGAAATATTGGTTTATATATTTCTTTTTTATACTAAAAACATGTTTTCTTATAGCAAGCCAACAATAATCATTACAAAATTGTGCCTCAAGATTATCAAGCTCCTGTTGAATCACAATATCATCAGTGTATTTTTTGTTATTATGTTTACCTCTACCAGATCTTGAAGTTTTTTTTAAGTTTGAAAAATTTAATCCGGAATAAAGATTTTTATAATTTTCATATTTAGTTAAATCTGAAAATACAGGATGTGATTTTTTGTATACTAATTGATTTAATCCATAAGGATATGTAGTATTAAAATGTCCTATATATTTAGATTCTAGAAAAAGTCGTTCAGTAAAATTTTTTTGTATTTTAAGTATTTTAATAGTAATATTTTTAAAATCATGATTTTTGAAATGAGTATATTCAATATTATGAGTTGTTTGAAATTTAGAAGAATTATATTTATCAATATGAGAACGATGTAAATTAACCCGCTTATGTAATTTTTGACAAGACTGTCCTATATATTCCATGTTACACGAATTGCATTTCAATGAATAGATTACATTGTATGCTTTGCAAAATTTTACCAAATTAAGATTGTTATTATTTGAAATCTGTGATTTATCAGCTAATGGACATGTAAGACAACGCTTAGATTCACACTCTCGAAAACATAGTACAGGCTTGGGACAATAGAATAGGTTATCTGATAACGATCCAGGAATATCCCTAATAATCTTCCTGTACCGAGCATTAGTCCTGGATCCACCAAGGCCTAAATTGCCAGTATCTAACATTTTACTAAAAACTGCCATATTTGTTTGATAGCAATAAAAATTGCAAGAAATACATATTAAATATATCTATAACATATTTAAAAAAATTGTTATGAATCACTCTTATTATTACTTGAATAACCATAAAAAAAAATATATATATATATATATATATTAAGATTCACTGTTTAATACTTGATTAAATATAATAAAGCTATATAATAAAACGATTTACATATATACATAAAGTCCCATTAAGCAAATTAACATCAAAAGACAACAATATAAAAACCCCTAGCAGTCATAAGTCAGTACAAAATTAATGTTGGTAAAAAAAAAAAAAAATCAATAGAACCTGAATAAGATTTTATAAAGATGCCTTTGAAAATTCAATAGATAAACAAATGATACCAAGAAATCATAGTAATACTAAAATATTATTATTATTAAATTATTATTATTATATATATATATATATATATATATATATATACATGTATATAATTTCTTGAAAAGAGTCATAAAAGTAAATTTTATAATATAGTATTTTATAATTTTATAAGTCCGTGTTCTATATGCAAAATATTCTATAAAATTTCAAGTGATGTACCAGTGTTATAAATTTATTTTGAAAATTAATGCCAACTAGGGAATCCAACCCGTGCTTTCCGGGTTACAGAATATAGTTGAAAACCTTTTACTACTAATATTTTTAGTAGTAGTAGTAGTAGAAACTCTTATAGACTTTTTACATTTAAAATATGTTTTTATATTGTCCGCTAACAACACCAAAAATCTTTTTTTACATGAAAAATAGCCATTATGCATTTAAATAAAGTTTTGAAATTTATTAAAATCCATACTTTCGTGGTATTTATACCAGAAACAAATGCTGAACATTAAATAATTTATATTATTACAAACAAATTTATATTTCGTAATTGATAGTTTTAAAAAAGTCATGTTTGAAAATTATTTAAAAAAACTAAATAAATAAATAAATACATAAATAAATAAGTAAATTGCGATACAGCTTTCAAACAAATTGCGTTGGAAGGTACATTTTTCCCCCTATTTGACGGTGTTTAATGTTTAGAAGTTTAAATAATTGCATTAAAGGCGAAATTTAATCGTCTGGTGTTGTCAACATCAAATTTACGTCAGCGTTACGCACAGAAACATTTGTTGTTTATAATATAGATTGATAGATAACTCTCTATGCAGTACAGAATCACAAATTACAGTTAATCATCCAGCACATTTTTATTTGGTTTTAATTTAAAATATTGCGTTTCGCGTGATATTTTGTAAATATGCCATCTAAACTACAAATTAGATAAACCAGTGTGTCTGATGTTTATCTTTACACCCAGCAAAATGAATTGATTAAAATTACAGAACATGTTTTGTTGATTACATTTTGGTTGTTTTAGCGAAATTCAAGTAAAATTGAACCATTTTACTTGAATTAACAAAAAAATTTTTGCTGTCGGTACCATTTTTTTTTTCTTGGAATTGCAAAAAAAAAAAAAAAAAAATGTTGATTCAAACAAAATTTTCATTGACCTATATTTAAACAAAAAATTTTGTTGGGTCAACCAAATTTTTGTTGATTCAACAAAACTTTTTTCTGGGTGTAGACACGCAGTCTTGTCAAAATATTACACAGAGAAAAAATACTTCTTTTGAGATTAGATGATTTTAGAAACGAGAATATTGTGGGGAAGCACATGTAAGAACTGCAGAAAATTGACCTAAGCTAGTTCATTTGTAAACATTCACTTGTGGTCGTTCTACATACATAAATAATTTCTAACATTTAAATGCGCATTAACATATTGAGAGTAACAAAATATCTCTAATAATTCCGCTAAAGATTTTTATGTCAAAAATTACTAACAATGGTAGGCAAACGGGAACCTTTCATTGTTATTTAAACTGGTATTGTTTGTTTTTATTTATTATTCTAATACCTTTTATAATTCCTTTGTCAAGGTACCGACTTTCAAAATCAATGAAATATTATTTGTAACTTGTGTCATGTGACAAAAATTCAATAACATTACGTCATGCAATAATCAGTGAGGAGTTATTGACTTCTAAGGTAAAGTCTAAGACACTTATGATCTATAATTATTCCTTACAGACACGATATATGTCAGATTTTGGTTTGTACGCGAATCATTATTGGCATAGCAGTTATAAACATGTTGAGATTTTAACATTTGACATTTATTAACATACATCTGACCTGTGTGCTTGGCGTCCAGCGCCCGCTTATAAGTCATTGTCAATATATACAGGGACGAGATAGCACACACAAGGAAATTTACAACACACAGAAATACAGCCGCAAGCCCCACAAAGAGTGTGCAACGGAGCCAGCGGGATTCGAACCCTCTCCCACCTACACTCGCAAGCAATTAGCGGTGTGATGTCTTGATCACTCAGCCACGGTGAGCCCAACATGTTAAAATCTGGTTGCATTTTTTTAGATCAGAACAGTAGATTCTTCTCTCTGTGGTTTTAGTATTTGTAGTGAATAATTGTATGCGATTTTTAGCGTTATTTCGCTTTTCGTGGTTATTTTTTGAAATTCTTAAAATGATCAGATTTCAATCTTTTGGCTCAATGTAGTAACTCTTTTTTCTCTGTGTGTACTCAGCAATTTCTGAAATTTTAGCGAATTTTTTATGCGCTTATTACCAATTTTTCTTGCACCGCGGTGATTTCCTGATAATTTGTTTCTGAATCTGGTTGAGGAAGTAAATGTACTATCGTAATTAAATTCACGTTAAAGACAGGACAAATCTGTTCCGATAGCAACGTGAATGACGATTCGTAAAATTTGAGTTTAATTTGGGCCGAAATAAAAATTCACAAATATTTACGTTTCGTTTGATCCGAAATTGAAATAAGCTACGGCGCATGGTAATACGCTGTCGAAGGCAGTCGGCTCCAAAATATATCACCTGTGTTCAGCGATTGTAAACGAATTTCAACCTTTATAGCAAGAAATCGAAACCGGGGGAAACCCTTGCGAATCGGTCATCGTAGAACTGCCTAAGAAATTACAAATAAACTGATTGAAATATTTTATTAGTCTCAGCTGACAGGAAATCTCAGTCTCCATATAAAAAAAAGACTGGTAAATTCTTCTTCTATATATCTATCCTCACGGAATTCATTTATTGGATTCAGATTTTTTACTGGCTACTGAATGTCAGAGCATCCATTTTTAATAATTTTATTATGATTGGCTAATGGAATTCTGGGGAATAAAGATAGTGTAAACTTCTTAGTAACTTTATTCTGGTTTATAGAATTACCCATTGTCTTACCATCATTCAGTCTTAGTGAAGAAGCAAGTATATTACAATTACCGTGGCGCCTCTATCTTAGAGCAGAGAGTTAAGAACCCTTTCACCAAGTAGAAAATCATAGTAGCATCTATTGTTATCAATTAAATATCAAATTGCTTCCCTAACACGATTAGATCGAACTTTAAAGTGCGAAATTCCTTTTAGTATTTCTTTTCAGATAACATTGATTTCCTGACAAGCATATCTAAGGCAGAAGCTTGCGTGTATCTGGGATAATTTCTTAATGAAAATTAATCAAACAATCACATTAAAATGATAAGAAAATTATTACTTGTGAATTTTGTATAGCCAACAATTTTTATATCATGGCCTTATAACTGGGTACACACAAGCAAACAACAAAGTTTCCATTTCTGCAACAAACTGTTAGTCTACTGTTTAAAGTTCGTAATTCAATACTAATTGACTTATGATATTGACATCAGAAACTTGCTCGTTGTTCAGCTGCTGAATAACTCTCATGCACAAAAATGTAACATTATGCAAATGAGATGTTTATTGCCATATCTGTTAATTCTGTAATAGTTACATTTATGGAAGATTGTGGACGTGTTCATTTTCTATATTTAAAGCAATAACATGCTCCATATCAAATATCTACAAAACTACTGGACATATTTTAATGAAATTTGGTGTGAACATAGATTGATATAATGCAAAAACAATAACCATTCAACAGTTATAATAAACACGCATGATTGTGCGTAACACTCATCGGAAACAGAAGGTGTGAAACAGTGGTTTAAATAATCGAACAAAAAAATTGTTAATATGGGTTATGGTCTCCTCTTACAGATATACAGGCCTCAAACCGCAACTTTATACTAGGAATAAGGCAGGTAATGAGTTCCTGTAGCAATTGTTGCCACTCCTTCACCAACGCTGTTTTAAGGCCTGGGTGGTTCTCGAGTCGCAATTTTCCTTCCCAGAGCGTATCAAACATGATCTATAGGGTTTAGGTCAGATTAGATATTTTATATTATCAAACATAATTTTCTGGAAAACAAAGGAAAACTGTGCCTTCCGGTAACTCTTATTTAAAAATTAAACAAAACTGCTATTGCATATATGTATGTTCTTCTCCACTTTACATTGGTATATTTTTCGTTATATAGTATGGTAAGAATATAAGTTATTCATGCATTTCATTTGTTTATAGATATAGATATGCTCATAAAATTGGTATATTTGCATATATAAATGATCCTGGTGCTAAAATTGCCTAGAAGATAGGCTGGTTTTTAGCAATGTAGACTGGAATTTATCTATCTTCAAAAACTATTGTAGGTATGAGAATGAAATTCAGTTGGAATTTTCTGTCTAGTGTCGTTGTTTTACAAGAAATGTGCTTCATGTGTGTAAAAAGTCTCAAGAGAAAGCAAAACGCTACTTAGAAAATGTGAGATTCCCTTTGAACCTACAGTGTTGATTTCGTTGTAGATAAATATATTTGTTTTTAAGTTGTCTTGAAATTTAAATAAAAAAAACATGATTAAAACTGACAAAATAAAAGTGTATTGTCCATTATCTAATTATTGAACTGCGGCTGCAATTTGGGACACAAATCAGAACGCAAACCAGTTTGCAAATCGGACGCAATTCGTACTCTTTATTTTTCGTTTCAACACTTCATGCTCATGCAGTTTAATTTCCTATTAAATCGACTACGCCATACGACTTTCCAGTAGCTTGGGTGGAGTGATCTATAGTTTAGTATTTTGCTGCGAAGTAATATCATTGTTTAACGTATTACTTATCTATTTATTATTAAACACGACTTTTGTAACTGTATATGCATGCTTTCCACAAATTAAATGAATATCTAATTGGTACGACTTCCACTCAGTAACACTAATTTCTTTTTGATACATTGTTTAAACAAACTATCAAATTAAGAAATTTTACAGAAAAATTAGCAATAATACTCGCCAGATTAAAAATATGCACTTTGAAATTTAAGAGAATATTTCACTCTTTTAAATTTTATGCGATGTATGAATCATTTTCGAATTTATAAATCTTATTCTACTACAATGTTTACAAAATCCTCTCAGAAAAACAAATAAAACCATAAAATAGATAGTACAAATAATGAAATACCGGCTGATTTAACAATTATATATAATTAACGAGTGTAATATTTTAATTTTTAGATATATATTTTAACTATTTAGGCCTCAATTTATAGATCAAACAATTGCTGCACTTCAGTAATTATCTTCCTTAATGTCTGAAGATATATTAGACAATTTATACATTAATAGTAATAATAATATGAAATTTAGTTTATTTAATTAAAACTGATTTAATTAATTGGTAGTTATTAAAGAAAAGCTAGATAATAACATTTTTAATAAAAATAGCTACAACTGCTTCACTGCTTTTTCTAAAGGTGCTAGAGAAATGAATTTTGTATTAATAGGCGGATTTAATAAATTTTGATTAGATTTTTTTAATGGTACTTAAAGTACTGCCGTATCATAAAAGGTAAATAAAATGTTAGATCTATATCATTGAGGCTGTTTAACCCATTGCGAAATGTCATAAAAATATTATGATTATTATTTTGTAGTTTTTAAAATATAAATGATACAGTTTTAAACTTTAATTATTTTGTATTTGTTAAATTGTAATGCACTGAAAGCGGAAGATTCTAAAAAAAACATAACAATTTCCTAAATTTAACAGTTACAAATGCGACTAAATATAAAGTGATTTTTTATAAATGGATTTAACATTTATTTTTCATTTCAGTTCATAGTTAAAGCAAAGAACCAAAATAATCCCTTATGCATTTTTTTGTGAAAACATATATTATAAAATTTCTAAAAAAACCATTTCAGATATTCTAAGAGTCTTTATTTTATTTCAATTTAAAAATAAGTTGTTTCGACTTTCTCTGTGAAAATAAAAAATCATCATAAAACATTATCGCTTGAATTACCAGTTGAAAATCTGTCAATGATACTTTCAGAGTCATTAGCTATTTTTGAAAAAAGTATACACAAATGATTCCATCTGATTGCCTTTAATAAAACTGCCGTATCATAGCATGAAAATATGAGCATAATGTCTTAATATGTCTTCAGTTAAATGATGCTAAGAAATTTAGAGAAACGTATTAAACATAACTGTTGTTTAATGATAATATCCAATTTAATATTATTATGTTCTTATTTTCACGTATTTTTTTAACAGAAATGAGAAATGAGTTTCGCTATTAGTGTTCTTAATAAAAGTGACATCATAATGTGAAAATCCTGTCATAATCGCAGTAATAAAATACACAAGACATTTGGAGTTAACTTATTCTACAAATATATGTAAAATGATAAAATATAATTATTTTTAAAGACAATTTCCAAATTCAAACACTGTTTGACATCTTACAATCAATATTTTTCTTTGATTTATTTGATCTTTGCTTTAATGCGCTCTTGTATTTTCGGAACTTTAATGCAGTTATTTCCAAAAGGACAAAAATTAAAAAGATGTGATTGCAAACGAAGTAATGATAGGAAAGTCATACACTATAATTTTCACTAAATTTAAATAAAATAAATAATATCATAAACGTTCTAACTTGGAAATTTTATCCTTTATTCTAAACGTATAGTCATTAACGTCCGACTTAATTTAGTGTATTTTCTCCAATATTTTATATGATATATAAAACAATAATGTATTTTCTGTTTTATTTTATATTGTTTAAAGATAATTCGATTTGTTAAAATGTAGAAACAAAATATTCATTCCTAACTACAAATGCATTTATAAAATAATAGTGCATCATCTAAAAGAATTTTCTTACTTAGTTTTTTTTCATATAGGAAATTAAAATTGTCTGGTATTTGCAAAATAAACCCATTTCAAACGAAGGAGACATTTCTAGACAAAATCTTTTCTTCTTCATTTCTTTATTTTGTGTCCAGGACACTTTCGGAATTGAACCCGTTTAATTGATTTTAGCGCTTTATTTTTGTGCATGTATGATTATTTTGTTTCTACTGAATATATCAATACTGTCATACTGCATAAAAGGTTATAATGTGAACAAAACCTTAAAAAGTTTGCAAAATTGTGTAAAATGCGTACATGAAATGTACATGATCTATTGTTCCCGCACAATTTGATTCGCATCTTATTTTATTGCATGTTACTCAGTCTTTAACTCTTCGGGACTTGGGTGGGACACATCCAGCAAATTTTGTCAATACTCATAGAAGTTACAGGCTTTTAATTATACTTAATATTCGAGTAATTTTTGTGGCGGCTGGCTTGCAAATCTGAAAATGGGAGCGCCTCATATGAATAATGAAACTTGACTAATTTGGAACTCTACTATTACTCCGAATTCACAAGTAAATAACCTCTTCAGTCCTGAGTATCCAAATTGGAACCTGTATTAATTTTCTCATAAATACTAAACTATATTTATTCATTTTAACTTCACTTTTATATAGCTGAATGTTTTCGCTTTAAAATGAAATCAGTAAATTGCAACGCTGGTGTTTATATCCTCATAAAATAAATATTATTTTAATCTCAGTTTTTCAAAATGCCTTCAAGACGGTGCAACAAAGAAAGTAGGTAATTTTCATAATTATTTAACTTAAACATTTTACAATAAAAAATATTATTTACTTGTTTAAAGACCTTAATTTTTTTATTGTGTGAGTGTAAGTTATTGATAATTAAATTAATATTTTAAGGGTTCTAGTAATTTTACATCAATATAGGTGAACCTAAATTACCAGTCCCCTAAAGTATCAATTTCAGAAAAAGGGCTCTTTCTGTCATCTACGGTGTCATTTTGTTTGTGGAAAAGCAAAGAATGTGTATTTGTAGTATTATTTTAACGTCGGGTTTCAAATAGATAAGAAAACATAATTATTTATTTACAGCTATTACATTTAATGTTTAAATCAAATTTACAGAAAGTTTAATATAATTTTTTCATGAAAGCTTTATTTCTATTCACGTACAAGGATTGCCTTTACTATTTTGCATTTATTTAATTAATGTAATTTTAAAATGGGCTTTTCGTATATTTATGGGTGAGTTATTCTAAAAAGACATCTATAAAGGTGTTAAATAATACGTTTACGGAACGGGTGCCTTTCGGAAAGTGTTTAACGTCCGGATGCTGAGTGTTAAAAGTTATTTTACCGGTCTTTATTTTTTTCCCACGTGTTAAATGAAACTGCCAGTACTACTATACTTCCAGTAATCGTAAAAACACGCTATATTTTCAGTATCGAAACAAGCACCTGCATCTTATTTTCATCAGGTGATATTTTATTCATCTCATTTTTATTTCTCGTTGTCATTTAAATCATCCTATTCACCACTGTATTATTCTTTGTATTATTCAATTTACAAATATTGTTTTCATTATATACATGGTGTCGCGCTTATCCGCGGGCTCAGCTTCAGCTGAATTATGTATTATTTTAATGCCTCAATAAAGAGGACCGAGAGGAGCATCTGTGCTCTACATACTCGGTTTCCATGTCTGAGCAGTCCTTCTCGGACAGTAAAAGCAGTAATAGCATCTGCGGTGTTTAAATAGAATTAAACGCATTCTCATCTCTGATAATCGTTAGGTGTTCATGTCTCTGATGAAAAGTAAATACATCTAGAAAAAAGTTTTGTTGAATAACAAAAATTTGGTTGA
This sequence comes from Maratus michaelseni, assembly GCA_963931845.1. NCBI lineage: Eukaryota > Metazoa > Arthropoda > Arachnida > Araneae > Salticidae > Maratus > Maratus michaelseni. Next base: position 64,281,854 of record OZ007593.1, read on the forward strand.
CCCAACCAAACTTTTTGTTTAAATATGTGAATGGAATTTTTGTTTGAATCAACAAAAAAATTTGTTTTTGTAATTCCAAAAAAAAAAAAAAAAAAAAAAAAAAATTGTATCGTCAGCAAAAAATGTTTTGTTAATTCAAGTAAAATGGTTCAATTTTACTTGAATTTTGCTAAAACAACCAAAACGTACTCAACAAAACATGTTTTGTAGTTTTAATCAATTCCTTTTTCTGGGTGTACACATATAAAGAGATTATGTTCATCAGAAAACACGACTCCTGAGGGACATAGAACTCTTCTTAAAACCTATTGCGTGGTTGTTCAGCAAACATACATTAAAGTACATGACGCGTGGATCAATTTTGTTATTGAACATTTTATACAAAACAACCAGGTGCACCAAAATCTGCAAAAAGTGTTCCGCAAAAAAGGTAGCGAAATAGAACTTTCACTTTTGCTTGGAAGTCTAGAAAAATAGGAACCAGCTATACATTTTGTGTGCCTACAAATTTCACATAATCGTAATTTAAACACCAATATTAATTTATAAGCTATATGTTATACTAGATGCATTTGTATCTTATGTTTGCATGTTTTAAAAAAAATAAACAAGCACCATAAATTATATTTTGCCTAATATTAAAATAATTTGCTGATTTTTCAATATTTTGTTACAATTAAAAAATATTTCATTAGTAATAATTATTAGAGTAGTGAGAAGCTAAATATAATTTTAATTATTATCTGTTAATACTTAGAATGAAGCATTTCAAATAGTATGACAAATACTTATGCAGTGATAGCATTTTACAAAATCAGGTCTTTTACAATTTAAGAATATTATTATTGTTTTTATACATACCCGAAAGCAATGTATTAGTAGCAAAATAAAATAATTATTGGAAATTTTAAACTGCCTTAAAAATATAGATTTTTTTCTTCTTTTTGAGAATTATCTTTGTATAAAAAGTAAATGTTTGTTTTTTCTTAAGGCTAATATGTGAAATAGTCTGCAGAATGGATAACTTATTTACAGAATCCACCTTTTCCACTTTTCATTACCTATGGAGGAAATTTAATTTTGTTTTTTTAGAGTAAAGTTACATTAAATTTGTATCCTTCGGCTGTAAATGCGTGGTGATTATTGTTTCTATTATTATGTACTTTAATGCCTTTTTTGCCACATTAATATTGGTGTAAGTTTTCATTTTGCGAAATAAAATATTTTTAATTCTTCTAATAAATATAATATGTGATTTACTAAAAATTTTAAAGAAGAAATGTTTATTTTGCTGCATTAGAAAAACCGTATATTCTGATTTTTAATGTGTTTCGCAGCCTTTCAGAATTCATTTATCTATGTTTAGATATATTCTTCGTATAATTCATTCGATAAATAGCAAAAAGAAATAAAGATTATTTTTAAGTATAATAACGATTTCTTTTGTCATGTTATAGAGATTTTTTTTGTAATTGAAGAAAATGCTCATTAAAATAAAATCTTATAATCCTAAATTTTCTTAATTTTTAATTTTCTTACTTCATCATATGATGCGCACCTGTAAATTTCGCTACATTTTCTTGTATTAAAAGTGTACGTTATATACTGGAATATTCGGTGTAAAAATAACCATCCATTTTAACACTTATTACAAAATTAAGTAAATGATAAAAAGTATTGAAGAAAAATTAAACTTCGTCTACATGAAATGTACATGAACTAATTAAAAACATTGAATATTTTAAAAAACAAACTAAACGAATAATACATTTTTCAACGGAAAGAGCTGCTAAAGCATCAAATTTCCAATTAATTGTGTATAACCATTCCACATCACATGACCTATCCATATGCATTATGTTCTACTCAGGTATTCTACTATCTAGCTTTCTAGATAATTTCTTTCGAATTATGTATTATGATATCCGGCAGTTTAATTTTTTCTTCTTTTACATCTCTGTCTATTAATATAAATTTGAATTTGATCTTAAACTTTCATAATAATCGCTAGGTTGAAATGATTACATGAAATATTGCTAGTGTTTTAAGATTACAAATAATTGTTTTAATATTTTTTAAACAATTACAAGCAAATAAAATGACTATTATGAAAAAAGTACTATTTCCTGCGAATGTCGTTTATTAATTTAATACAATAGGGTAAAAAAAAATGTGCATTTGAATTTCAATTACCAAAATTGGCGACATTTATGAAATTCATGTAACAAAAATATCGCCTTACATTTATCAATATACATCTGCATATGTAGTGTGAAACGGGCAAATCGTTGATTATTTTATAAGATAAAATAATAGATACAGTATAGAATATTAACAAGGAAGATAAATCGCGCATCACGAATTATGAACCAATTTCAATCACTTCAAAAATACTATAACGAAACTACACTATTTAATAAGGTAATAGTACATATCTAAATCAACCACTTAGAAAACCCATAACACTGCTGAATAGTCAATTTCACAAATTATCGGTAACAATTGTCAAAATAATCGAATTATTTTGAGAAGAACTGTCTACAGTGTCTATAAATATGTATGCACTCAACATAATATACTAAAATTGTATTCAGTTTGTGACACATACGGCAAGGCCGTCACTTTGAAGAGCAGTCATAACTATATTTGTATGTAAAAATCACTTAGTTTAAAACTAATAGTGAAGAGATGCGATGGATATTCTTTCCAATGTTGCCAACGAAATACCTCAATTAACAATAATTTGTCCATTAATAAATATTCAACAATATGAATAAATACAAAATTGCTAATTCAGTGGTGTAGTTTAGTATTTATGAAGTTTTAAAATTTGGAACTCATAATCTTAATTTCCTTATTACTTCTTTCAAAATATATCGCAATGTGGGTATTTTTTAAGCATAAGTCAAAATCTATCCGGCAGAATTAGATGTAATTTGGATTCGCATATTTAAAATATCTAGAAATCATTTTCTGCAAAAAAATCCCTATTTCCTAGTTTTTTAAAATATTATTTCTAAAATACCTATTTTACAAAATAATTTTTGAAAATATATATATATAAATTAGAATTATTAAAGTTTTCAAAAAAGACAATTTGTAAAAGCATTGGATATGTGAATCGGAAAATATAGCTCATTCCGCTACGTTGCTCTTAAGGTATGCTTAAAAGCAACGTGGAATTATACTGATAATACTAACCTCATTGAACTGTTTTTTTGCAAGTAAAAATTAATTTAACATTAGGTGTTTCTAACTTTAAACCTGCATCATTCATAAACTAATCAACCAAATGTATTCATGTTTTAAAGGTTGGATTTCTTTTTTACATTATCTCGTAAAATGCACCAAACACGAAATACATGTCAAACTTTGATATTAGAATTAAACATTTCCAAGTTTGTTACAATTTCGGTATGACAACGACTCCTTAAAATTATTTTTAAATTTAAATTGAAAGAACCTATGAATCGGTAATTTCAAAAACCATATAAGACAAAGAATCAGAACTTTTTAGAAATTAAACAAAAACTGTATTTTTCACAAGTAAACGAATTTTTATGGGTGTTTTGGGCTATAGAGTCAGGACTTCAAAGTTTGTAAAAATCGAAACATTTTGATAATTTATGAATAATAATAAAAAAAAGAATAGCAGAAAAAACGTTCCTTACTTATGTTGTTTTAGAAAGAAGCAAGATTAGGTGGTATTTAATTTGAACAAAACAGTCTTATTAAACATATTTTTAAGCATAATTAATGAAGATAGCACTTATACAGGTACAGTTTTATGTTTTAATATGGCATTGCATGCAAATGGTAATATGGTAATGTAATATGGTTTCCGCATGTAATCTGGTATAGCATCAAATTTAACTTAAGTCGCTGACTTTATGTCGTTTAAGTATTGAACGTATTGTTTGAAGAGGAAGGAATATACTGACTTAAATGGTTATTACTCAGATCATGACTCCACCTTTGCGACCAAAAATGTATATTTCATAAAATCTTGTGTAGTGATAGGACAGAATTTTATAATATTATTTTTCGTAACTTCGATTAGAATAAAAATATTAAAATATAATTCAAGAAGGATCCGTTATAATACGAAAACAGTTTGACGAGAAATATTTCGCTTTATTCAGTTTAAAAATATTGCAAATTCTGTAATTAAACAAGGTGACTGTTTAATTACACTGCCAGTGAATATAAAATAGAAATGTTTTAATGAGAAAAGTAGTGGCAGACCCCTTGAAGATTTTAAGGCGTGTAGGTACCTTGTTCAGGGTCGTGACATAATAATACAATGCTTTATTTCTAAAGCACATCTTTTTTACATGCTCTGAAAACATATAAATGGAAGCAAGTAAGTATTTTATTCATTTGTAAATATTTTGTATACAATTTTTGAAGATATATATTGAATGATTGCATTAAACCAATTTCATAAAAATTAGATTCAACATGTTATGAAAGCAAAATTGAAATGTTTTTTTAAAGATTTATACTTAAAAAATGTTGTTTTTTTAATACAACGTTTCAAAATATTCTCTTACTTATATCTTACACCTTTAAACTGCAACTTTTATCTATTTAGCATAGATAAAGAAATACAATTATTACTTCATTAAAACTGTAAACTTTTGATAAGTTATGTATTTATATTTAACCGTTAGATATGTTTTTTTTATTTATCGGAACACTTTAAAATATATATATACGTTTTCTTAAATTAATTCTAGGCAAATATATGTTTTTTATATGTTTCAAACATATTGCTAATGCTTTCATTAAAAAACATATATATATATATCCTCTGAATATGTCTGAGACATCAAGGAATTCGCTTACAAGTAAAACTAAATAAAAATTTTGAAGTTACTTTTATTGTATTTTTTTTAACATTGTTGTAAATTAATTATTGAGAACAAAAGTAATTCACTCAAAAATAACATTATGTTAAATGAAACATTTAAAGCTTTTCAAAATCACTTCAAGAATTAAATGAAAAATTGTAATAAATAGAATAATGTACTTAAAAACAAAACACTCATGAATATTGTATGACATGCAAAGTTTATTTAAAAAATAGTTTTAGACTTATGTTAAGCATATTTTAATCTCCCAAATGTATTTTAATCTCTCAAACATGGAATGTAAATAAGTCTTTTTTAGAAACCATGAATCTTAATTTATAACAAAGTGAGTTTATTATATATATTACATGAAATAATCACTATACAATACATTACATAACAAGTGAAAGTAGAAATTGATAAGCATTATTGTATAAACAATTGAATGTATGTCGAAGGGTATGGACTTTCGTTTGCAAAACGATCAGATTTTAAAATAAAAATTTATGCACAGCCTACAAGCAGCAAGTCATTTTCAATTTAAATGCATTTCAAACTTATAAAGGTAAATTTTATTCGATCTGTATTCATAAGCATATTTATTATTTATTTTATATATTTTATAACTAACATTACCTTTTATACAGTTACTAACAATCAGTATTAATGTTTTTTGCGAAATAACAATCCTGTTTAGTGTTAATATTCCAGCATGTTACAAAAGTGTATTTTCAACAAACTACAAAAATCACAATAGAATAAAAAATTGTTTTGTTTTTTAAGTAAGCACAGGAATTTTTTATATGATACCATGAACCAGTATATGTTTGCATTTTGTTTATTCTCTTAAAAGGTAGAAACACTGTTAGGTTCTTGTTATGAAATGGCTTGGTATGAATGGTCAATAATCTGCAACAGTATTTTTATCACTCATCAAATATAATGAAAATAATTGAATTGACACGTCTGCTTGTTTTTTTTTTCTGTTTGCCGGGTACTACATTCTGGGTACCCGTATTGATTATCGCTATTTTTGTTTCATATTTTAGATAAATCCAATCATTAATGTGATAAATCAATGAATAGATAATGATAGATAAAACTGATTGTTGTATAATTGTTGCTTTATAAATTTCTAGAGCGATTCCCATCTAAAATGGAAACTAATGCATGCACCGTGAATCAATTTCTTAATTTGTCGTTTTATATATTTACCTTGCGTTGTCATTCAGATTACAAATCTCAGGACCGTTTACAACAGTGTGATTCTATGATGGACCTCTGCTTTGTGATTTAACTATGTTATGATTGTGATTTAGGCAGAGATTCACTAAACTATGACAGAAAAAAAATTATTACTGATAATGAAAAAATAATCATTGAATATATTTTTATGCAATTGTCTTTTGACAAAGATTTAATTAAAATATAAATTGTTTCTATTGTAAAATGAAACATCAATTTTTCCAAAATCAACGTCTATGTCTATTACTGTGGCTGTAAAGTCACATTCCTAATTCTATGAGAATGTGAGGTCAATATGTGAGTAATAACAATTGCGGTTTAGTTTAACAAAACTGTTAATCTACACCTGATGTGTATACCTATAAATCTGTATACATTATATGTTTTTATTTGCTAGTGTTTTAAACTCTAACACTTTCGTTTTTTCTGTCATAGCTTAGCGAATCTCAGCCTATGTGACAACCATGTCACAGTGAGATCACAAAGCAGCGGTCCATCGCAGAGTCACAGTGCAATAAACAGTCCTGAGGTTTGTAATTTGGATGACAACGCATTGTAAATACATTGTGTCCCAAAAGTGACCGATGGATTTTAAAAGTCAATAAAAAAACGGGACAATATAGAAATGTATCATTTGCGGCCTTATGTTTGGGAAAACAGGGAATTTTGTCCCACCAATATAAAAATGTAGTAAACATTTTCGAAAAGTGATGGCGCTGTGTTACAGGCGATGATACTCCAAAACAAGAAATATCTGCTGTACTAACGAATAAACCATTTCAATAATAAATACTCTTTCAAAAGCACTCAGTAACAGATTGCGTTGCAAAATACCGAATGGAGATGTGAAGGATTTAATTTCTCTGCAGCTCTCACATACATGTGCCATCTTTTGGCGAAAATGTTAACTGTAGGTGCAAATTGATGAGGTAAAAACGATACATTTTTTTTCGCGTTCCGTTTGTTTTTTTATTGTCTTTCAAAATACATCAGTCATTTTTGGGACACACTTTATATATAATGACAAAATGACAACTGGGGAATGATTCAGTAAAGACAAAACTTTTATTAACATTTTTATGTGCGTAAAATAAAAATAAGTAATACAGCTTAATTTCGAAAACTACTTGTAATTCAGATATGCAAGTAGTTTTTATATTTAACCTTTCAAGACACGGATGACATACTGAGAACATGACTCGGAGAAAGGACAGTGAATTTCAAAGTAATTACCTGATTAATTCAAATAAAATTATGCTTCTTTATAAACAAAATTCATGTTTGTTACTTTTATACTACTACTGGACAATGCCCTAAACAAAAAAGTTGATATTTACGATTTAAAAACCGATGGTGTCTGTGTGACCAAGTTTGCCACTCGTGTCTTTACGTTAGTATAAATCGCCCGCGTCTTTAAATGTTAACCAGTGGACCCGTGCGAAAATTTCGCACTGCAGTCTAATATTTTTTAACAATATCTAATATATTTTAGCTACAGGTTTAATCAAAAATAAAAGCAAAGAAACTTCTTAAAAGCACCATAACATAAGGAATGCTGTATGCCTTTTGACAGAACTTTGTCTTTCTTCGTCAGGCGAAAAGAAGACGTACTACTACTTTAAAGGCAGAAGTAAGACCTAAAGGAAAAGGGAGGAAAAAGGGACAAATTAAAGAGCAACCAATAGGAAACAATTCAAGGTGCAGTGAAGCAGAAGGCATCAGCCATTCACATAAAAGAATTATCTAGTCAAATGGATAGAGAACTGAAGGAAACATTATGAAGAAAATTGGATAAAAATAAGAGTCAGAAAAGAAAAAAAAAATTACATGAAAATATAAAATATATAATAGACAAACAACAAAAACAACATAAATAAATAAAATAAAATAAAATAAATAAATAAAGTAAATGATTAAAATAATAAAAAATAAAATAGAAAATAAAATAAAATAAAGAATTAAAAACAAATTACATAAAATCATAAAAAAAATGCAAAAAAAATGCAAAATTAATTAAATTAAAATATAGATTAAAAACTGATAAAATTAAATGCAAAAAATTTTAAATATTAACAAATAAAATTGCAAAAACTAGAGGTTGAGCTGAACAAGTTTTTCCAAGCTACAGAGAGAATGGTGGAATCAGATTTTTTCATTAACTAAAACTTCACAATTAAGATAAATAGCTAAATTCTCAAGTCTAATTCTGAAGAGCTATTGGCATTAAATGCATAGCAGGTTTAATCATTTAAAAAAAATTAGGAGTAAAAATATGTGCAAACATCATTAGTCAGCCGGAATATCATCTCATTTATTCCATTAAAGTTGCAGTAAAAATAAGATAGCAAACGCAAAAAATAAAATAAAAAATAAAATAAAAATAGATAAATAAATAAATAAATAAAATATAAATCGTTTTTTAACTTAATTAGAGGTCTTAATCCTCATTTTCGGAAAACAAATATGGGATAAATAATAACAAATTGAGCATTTGAAGTTAAGTCTTGTTTTTTAATCATAAATATAAAATAAACCCGTGCAGCAACTTTGTCCCACTTTATCTTACATTTTTTTGCAATCATTGTTGCGGTATTTTATTTTTGTGGCAACACTAATTTGAGGAAAACATTTCATTTCCTTTATGAAAACAATGCCGATTTAATTATTAATTAATTCCAAATTTTAATCAAAATACATGTTTTAACGAAATGTGGGTGTACTGTGTCAGAAAGTTGCTTCAAAGTCATTTCATATGGTTTCTCATTTATCGCTCTGCTGTTTTTTATTTGCTTTGAAAATGGAATGTTGACAACAGGAAAAATATATAGGATAATTTATGTATCTGGAAAACAGTTTTCATTGAAAAATAATTTATGAATAAAAATTAAGGTTTTGATTTTTTAAAAGAATTATGTTTATTCAGTTTCTTCACTTTGTTTAAGCTTCAACGAATTGAGAACATTTTGATCAATATAATTCTTAAAGATTTTACATTATGAATTTCAAAGGCTTTTTAACCATTCTATCTAAAGGATAATCTGTTATTTATTTCAAATCATGCGGAACATTTTTCGAAAATTCAACAATTTTACACGAAAATGTAAAATTAAATTAATGTAATATAAGTAAAGCATTGATTTAAATGTTATTACGTATTTTTTGACATGCATGATTACATATTTAGCTGAACTTAAATAATCATTTAAAATAAGTGATGATAAATCATGATTCTGCAATTTTTACATAATTATGTTTATTAAAACTTTACTAAGGCAATCTTCTATGTAGTGAGATTTTTTTATTTAGGAAATTATCGTATTATATATTTATGCTGAATTCAAAAATTTTACACAAATCGGATTATATTTTAAAAGAGTCGTAACATTTTATACTGAAATGTAAATTTAGAACCCATTTACTGTTCAATAAATAAAACTCAAATCAAAATTCCATGTCTTGTTTTTTATATAAGTATGATTGTGAAATTAGCTGTATTTGCAAAATTCAACTGAAATATACATTTTAATTCATGGGAATATTTAGTGGCATTTCAAATTGCATTAAAGTTTAAAACAATTTACATATTAAAATAAACTGTGCTTAAAATGTACTAAGCAATTTTGTAAAAGAAACACTATATCGAGTGGTAATAAAACCTTTCTCTTATTACAATAATTTATTTAATATAATTAGGCATATGCTTGTTTTAATATATTGTAAAGACATTTATGAAGTTTTTAATACAAGTACTTACGTCAGTAAATTTCGATGTCAGCACCCTTGGTAGCTCGAAGAATGTCAAGGCTGTATTCCATTTATCACCACAACTTTTGGGCTGTCACACTAGACACAGCATCTGTGTTCCCGGCCTTGAGTGTATCAATATTTTTTACTGGTGTTGGGGATAAACTGTCCTTTATGTACAACCCAAAAGAAAAAAAAGTTATAGAGGAGTAATTTCGAGTGCGCGAGGAGGTCATGGTAATGGTCCATCCCGTCCGATCCATCTTTTTGGAAATTTGTCACGCCAAACAAAACCTTAAGAACATGACCTTTACATAATAAAATTTTATACTATTACATTCACGGTATTTCATAATATATATATATTTTGTAATTGGGGAAAGACTTTATGATCAACCTGTATTTTGTTTTTTACATAATTTAGTAACAACGCACCTGTTTTCAGTAAATAACACCTTTATGGACATGATTGAAAGCAAAACTGCCCAGAGCCTTTCAGTAAGCAGGGGTGCCTCTCAGATATCGGGAAACAATGAAGGGTGCCATTATTCATTCGAATCGAAACATGTAACAATATTATCTCATTGTAGCAGTGGTAGCATAATAAATATTACGTTATTTCTATGCAATAGCCTTTGGAAATATTCTAAAACTAGATTTTTGTTATATAGTAGTAAGCAGGAACTATGAAAACCATAGAAATATACTTAAATATGTTAAGGACACATTTATTATAACATAGCTTACATTATTTTGTTGAAGAAACCCTAATTTAGAAAATACATATTTGTTAATAATATCGTTAACATTTCGGGATAACAAATATTTTTTTTATAATATTATTGTCACACCTACGAATACAAAGGCTCAAGAGGTAGTGAATACATATTATCGCATAAATCTACAGCAACTAATTTCCTAATCATAGGCTGAATAAGTAGTATTTAGAGTGAGTTGTACTCACTGTTAACGCAATAGATATGAATATAATTAAAGTCTTGGAAGTTTAGAGACAAATAAATTGTAGAATTTAATGATTCTCAAGGAATTGTACTGTTTAGTGCATTTAGAAGAACCCACTTAAAGCAACTAGCAATTTTCAAAATTTCAGTAATAGTCCATCGAAAGCGTAAGGAATTAAGTTTGAATTTTCGAATATTGAACTAATTTGCAGACTGTATTATTGTTAAAAACAGCAGCATTAACCAAACGACATCAATGATTAACGTGAATTTTCTTCCGACGTGATTCCTTTAAATATATGCAACATCCTATTAAAAATTTTCACCAAACCATTACATGTTCTAAGGGCCGGCCTCATTACATGACCGGCCTCAAAATCGACAACATAGACATAGACGAACATAGAGCTCGAAGCCGCACGGATCTCTCCATAGCTTCAGAGCCCCTAGCCCAACCCTTCCCGCAATTCGGTGTATTTAATTTAATAAATTTCCCTTTTAAATTTGTCCGGTTACAATTTTCAGATTTTTTTCCTTTCTACATGACTTCCGCAAGTATCTCGGTATAAAAGGGAAGTGGCAAAAGACCATTACGGTATAATACCGCCGCAAGTACCTTTCTACCTGGCATCCGCAAATGTCTTGTTATAAAAGAGACGTAGCAACGGATCATGACACGAAACGCCGCGCTCCGTGAATTCTGTGGCGGTGAAACCCCCATTCTGCTCACATATAGTTCTAATACCCGGTTTACTGAGAAGTAGGTCTATATTTCAAAGACGCCTTTTTGTATCTTTTTGAGAGTATTTATATTTTTATAATTAACGAAAAAGTCGGTAATACGTTTTCATAAATAAGCCTGCAACTGCATAAACTAATAAAAAATCGATTTATAGAACAATTGCTGGTAAACTGAATAGTAATTCAGTCTTTTTTTTTCATATTCGCTATATAATTTATTTTAGTAGGCAGTCAGACATGTAATTTTTAAAAACGAAAACACTAGCGTAATATATTAAAATATAAATGAATGCGTATTTCTGATTATTTATTTAGTAAATATATTATTCACATAAAATGACAAGTAATTATTATGTAATGACTTCTACTTAATGAAGAATATTCTTAAATATACCAAGCATAACTGCTTAAAATAGACTTAAAGTTGTTATTGCATCTTCAAGACATAATTGCTGTCTTTATGATTTATGATGATACATTATGCAGCGAAAAAAAGCCTCGAACATTTGCGTTGTCAGATATAACAAAAAATATGTAATTACCCGAATCAATCAAAATTACTGCAGTCTGTTTGACAGTTCACGTTTCTCACTTACATTTTTAATTTAACAGTTCATTAATAGCAATAATTTAGCACACACACATGTATATATATAGTTAAAATGAAATCACATATGTGAAAAACTAAGAAAGATACAGTATAAAATTCAAGTGAAATGATACTACAAAATTAAATCCAAATAGATGCAAATTGAATATTAAAGACTATGAATAACTTATGGATTCATCAGAGGAGCATGATAAGTACAATTCATAGTAAATATATATATATATATGTGTGTAGATAGATAGATAGCTAGATAAATATCCAATTCATTAAGATATTTATACTCAATAAAAGCAATTAACAGAATCCACAATAAATTAAAATATAAAAAAATCAAAACCATGAATAAATAACAACTTAGAAAACCAAGTATTTGATATAGTTAATATATATGTTTGTGTGTGTGTTTTGAGATATGAGAAATCTTGTCAAAGCTTTTATTTCTGTTAAGACCCGCATAGCATACTGAAGTACTGAAGTACCTTTTAAATTGATCATGTATTTTAAGTAATCGGAGCTAATTCTTGAAAAATTGATTAGAAAATTACATAATCGTGCAGTCGTCAGTAGCAACCCCCCTGACCTTTGATAAAAATCACATTGGAGTTTTTCTATTAAAAATAATAGACGGAGATTTGAAAGAGCAAAAGTTTTATTTATTCTGCATACACTGTTAAAAGTTTGCAGAAAACTGTCAAGTCATTCGAAAGTTTTCATAAAAAATGGTTACATAATCGTAATTTAACTTTACTCTGACCATATTATTGCCTATATTATGGTCAGAATAGTGTTAAAATACTGTTATGTGACCGTTTTCTATAATAACAGTCGAATGACTGGAAAGTTTGCTGCAAACTTTTACGATGAGAGATAATCAAACATTCACCACGACTTTCTCTTATTCTGGAATTCTTTCACCAATAATAACTTTAGCCATCTTGCCATGCTTTAAACATAACAAGTCGATATTAATTTGTAATCACATTTCGAAAAATATTCTATTTTTTTACTCCGATCAACTACATTTTATCTTAGCAGCCGATATCACAAAAAATCTAGCTTCAGAACTCAAGTTTAATGTTTTATATTTCAAGGCGTAAGTTTTTCTACGCCAATTCGGTGGTAGGAATTAACTAATCACAGCGCTTGAAAGTTTCTGAACGCTTTACTTGGTCGCAGAGATGGGTGGCTTCGTTGGTGGATTGGTGGCTTCGTTTCTTGCGAAAAAAAGTGGCGATTTTGAACTTTTGGAATAAAAATAAGAAAAGAAAATGGTATAAAATAAAAATTCTAAACACATTGAATTCGTTTTTTTTTTTAAGAACGGGGAAGTAAATAAAAAAAAATTTCTGAAGAAAAATAATTACGGTGTGTTTTAGGACATTTTGAAAGGTGCTAAATTACGCAATTTAAATAGATAGAGATATAGATAAATAAAATAAACGTGAAATTACTTAAGATGGGAAATAATTTAATAAACTAAGGTTCTAAGATGAATTTAGAAGGAAAACTTTTTATGAAATAAATTTAAAAATGCGTGGAATTATGAATTTTGTAATATATATATATATATTAAGAGAGATAGATATAGAGGTCAAATACATGTTATTGTAAAATGTTCTTCCTATTTAAGATTTTTTACATCACTGCCAAACAAACTATATTTAATGATTTTTTTTTCTTTTTTGCAGAGAGATAATCGTAAATACTGTGGATTTAATTATTTTCTATGAGATAATACTGTGTTAATACAATAATGAATGCACAGATTCTTATATACTTCAGTAGCTATTATGTCGAAAGTCAAGCATAAACAGGATATTTAACCAGTTTCAATTTAAAAAATAAAAATATTACATACTATATAATATAGATACCATTAATACATTTTCAGGACAAAGTCTAATATTTTATTTATGCATTTTTTATTTTATTTACTTAATGTACTTATCATAAATTACTATGCATCATATAAATTTTTCCTGAAAAATTTTTTTAGACACATTTGTATATTAATCAATAACCAATTTCACTAAATTAACAAAATAAAAAAAAAATATTATGAACTTATCAATAATTGTCCTAAAATATTGTTCTGCATTAAACTTCACGCGTTACATTAGATTTTAGTAGTAAATTAAAAATGCAGGATACATACATTTAGTCATTGTTTTATGTTCAGTAACAGCTGCTGTAATATATTTAATAATTTAAGAATATTTCTTCATATCTACTAAAGAGTAATACTTTAATAATATGTGACATTACATGTAATACTGAACTATCATATTTTATGTAACTAAGAAATCAAATATTGTTACATCGAATATAAGTATATTTCAGTTTTGTTCGTGATTCTTTTAACTTTGTATATTTCTTGTAATAATTTCACAGAAAAACTCAAATGCTAAAGAGACAAAAAATAATTATTTAAATTAATTACATAAATTTTTATTTAAGTTCTAAACATAGAGTTAATATAATCAGTAACACTATTTTATATTTGTGTAGTAGAAATTAAACAGCAACAAAAACAAAATACAACATAAAGTAACAATTCCATTATCATAACATAAATACATAAATGTAGTACGCTGTTCATTTAAATTTGATTGGAAATGTTTGCATAGGTTACTTTATTATGTAAATAAGTTTTTTTTCAGAACATGTCTTCGGTTACATACTTTACATCTAGTGACTAACTAATAATTCAGTAAATGAATTAAGTTACATTGTGTTAAAATTAATTTTCGCTCAAATATTCATACAAATTTTTAAAAAATGAATCCCTGTTTGTTAGAAAGTTAAAACAAACAAACAGAATATATAGTATAACTTACAAAAACTGTATTATGCTTCCATGTCTTACAAACTCTTGTTTCCAACTTTGAAACTTCAGAATGAAGAATAACTTATAATACTCTCTGATCAATACAAATGCATTAGATAGAAAATGATTTTACATATGTCTGTAAAGAAATGCAAATAAACATATTTATGGAAGAGTTTGCTAATTGGATCGAAATTCAAAGTATTGTAAAGTCAAAAAAGTTTTCGAAAATATATCGTACGAAATAATCTCAATGTATTTATTTTTTTCTTACGGTAAATCTACAAAAAACACAGAGTTTTGTTAAATTTTTGTAAGATGTTTTGAATTCCCAAAACATTGGTTCGATAATGAGAAATAAACAGTTTGACAGATTTTTTTTAGAGGTTCTGAACATTTTCCAATTCCACAATATTCTTAAATGATAAATATTGAAACTGTAAATTAAACACTTCATGTTTTTATGATACTGACCTTAAATTACTTTACAAATATCGATTTTATTCTTATATTTTTAGGTGCCAATATGTATGACTGATTAATAATATAAAAATTAAAAGTTAATTAAATACAAATAGATACATTTTTTAACTATAAGGAAAATATATCATAATTTTTTACTAGTTAAAATTTATTGAAATGCTTTTAATGCCGACATTTTCGTCCTAATATAGTCTCATTTTATACTATAACACCATTAGTCTTTAATCTGCTAAATGTCATTTTCTATTAGTTAACATTATGATAGCGTAGCATATCTTGCATGAAATTAAATGATGTTTGCGTGATACAGTTTTGGATATGATAGAATAAAATTCCATATTCTATGAGACCGGCTGAATGATTAATGGAATACCAGCAATCAACGGAACGTGTTAAAGTAAATTTAATGTGAATATTGACGTCAGATAGAATTTCCTAAAACAAGTTATCAGTTTTATTAAATCACACTTAACTATAATCCCAGATTTTAAAGAATAGTTTGGTATATTAATTTTTAATCTAAATTATATTATTATTTATCAGAAATGTTTTCACATCCTAGCAGTAAATTTGTAAGAGTATCAGATTATATGAATAATTATTTCTGCGGTATATAGTAAATTAAGTTTAATATTTATAAATATAGCAACAGTATGGATTAAAACAGGAAATAAATCTGTTGAAGTTTTAAACTAAAAATATATTTATTATATTCTGCTCTTTTTATCTTTTAAATATTTATTACAGAAATATATTTTTGGTCATAACTAAATATGTCTGTGAATAAATAATTATACATTAGCATAAATTAAATTATTTTTGTTAATATTTATCATACTTACACCTTTAGGAAACCAAAAAATACATTTAAAGTTTAAAGAAAAAAAACTGAGATTAAAAAAAAGAGAACTGGTAAATATTTTGACAGAGTACATGAAAATTTTTTATTGTATTGTCTTTTAATATTAATTCAGAGGCATTTCCTTTTTATCTAGTGGATAAATTAAATTAAAAATGTTATCATAATATGGGCAATATTATGGTCAGAATAGAGTTAACTTACAGTTATGTAACCGTTTTCTCTAAAAACGGTCAAATGACTGGACAGTTTGTTGCAATTTGTTAACAGTGTATGTAAAATAAAAGGAAGAAAAAATCTAAGTAAGGCTTCCTAAGAAAAAGAAAATTAATATTTCACTTTTTAAATAAAATTTTCTTGAACCACAACACACATTCTTATGCAACAGAAGTGTAAACATATTTATCTAATTCTATATTAGAAAATAGCCATTCGCTCGTATAATTATGAGTTGTATTTTGCAAATTGAACATATAGGGAATATTTGAGAAGTTTAAAGGGATCATTGCCGATGATGCATCACTCAGAAATGGTTTCGCAACAAAGTATGGAATTCTTCGTTTACGACATTAGATATAACAATTCTTCGAATTTCTATAAAATCTAGCAAAAAACTAGATTTTCAGTAACTGATATATGTTGCATTTTATGTCAAAGTTCATTTGTACTCAAATTATCCAACCAATAAATCAATAAAAGAAGAAAACCCAGTTATATCTGAGAAAATCTTAAGTATATTCGAAATTTAAAAGAAATAGAATACGTATTTGAACTTGAAAAAAAAATATGTTGTATACTAGCATGTCTTTTTAAACTCTTAAAATTTCAGAATAAAGTATAACTTCTGAAACTGTCTAATCAATACAATTGCCTAAGATAGAAAATTATTTTACATATGTATGTAAAAAAAGAAAAATAGCCATAGCTGTGGAAATGTCAGATAATTGGGTCGGAATTCTAAACATTGCTATTTACACGTTTTAGAAAATAGATCGGACGAAATAATCTTTTTTTTTTTATTTATTTTTTTACATACGATACATCTCTAAAGACTACACAATTTTGTAATTTCATTTTTAATGTTTTGAATTTTAAGAACATTCTTTTGCTAATGAGAAATAACAATGAGAAAACAGTTTGGCGCACTTATTTTCTTTTGCGAGTTAGTGCAGTGGATCCGATTTTATTTATTTTATCTATAAAATTATCTTTAAGCATTACTTTTACACATTAATTGTTAGACATTTCATAGATATTCTTCAATAAAAAACCAAATGAAAAAAATATTTTTAATAAAGCTTATAACGCATTATTTTATATATAAAATATTGTATCGAATATATTTCATTACATTAAAGCTAAGATATAAGTTTGTCATTATTATTCAAAATTCATTTTTGCTTGTGTACATAAATGGATAATATTTTACGTATAGACATTAAGAGTCATTTTTCTGTCGACATCATTAGGATATTCACACTATAGTTTAAAATTTTTATGGCGAATATTAAGTTCAAAATAACAGCTTAAAATATATTTATTGATTATTGTTGGAGAAATTAATATAAGTGGAGATTTAATGAAGAAATATATTTTCTGCAATCACTTTGCATATCAGACGATACATTTCTTTAATAAAAAACGAAATTTTGTATATAATGAAATAATTAATTAGTGCTTTCGCCATATGACAATATAAATGAAAACTAGTTTTAAAACTTTTGTATAACAATGCGTTTCCGTTTTTCTCTAGAAAAAATCAATTAATTTATTTAAAATAATTCATAAAAAGGAAAAAGCAATTTTCAAAAGCTTCTTACCCTATCGGTATAATTGCATAATATTGAAAATCAAAGAACTCAATGTTCGCTGCAATTTTTTTTCATTATTCAAAATTCAAATGTAGCATCTTTTATAACATTATTTTTCACAATTAATTGAACAAATATCTTAGATTACATCTGCTAGATGTTATATTTTTTCTAGAAAACATTACAATTAAATATTTTGCAGATATTATGTGATGTTAATGAAATATTACAACAGGGATATTTTATTGAGTAATGTTTGAAGTATCACAAAAATGTATGAAAATGACGCATATACTTTTAAACACAGTTAATCTATGAAATCATGAAACTTATGTGTGATTAATATTAGTATAATTAGCATATTTTTATAACCATATTTTGAATATGAAATTGGATATGAAGTTTTATCTCAAAATAATGTATACAAATATATGTTACTACTATCATATAAAACTAACCAATACTGTTCCATAATAGTCCTTGTAAATTCTTTTAACAATGATATATGTCACAGTTTATATATGCAATTTATCAACTGTTTTACAAATAAACTAAACTATTATGTCCAAAGAATTATTTTTTAATCTAAATACAGAAATGGGCTCACTTGAAATTAAAATATGCATCTATTATTTGTATGCCGAAAACATTAATTTGCTATTTATGTTTTTTATATATTAACTGACACTCTGAACATATTAATTACCTGTGGTTAATGCATTGAAAACGTACTGAAAATTGTATTACTGCTAATATTTTATTTTTTATTTTAAAGGCATAAAATGTTTTCTTAAATTTCATTTTATTGAATTACTTGGAATTTCAAATATCCGAAAAAATTAGTTTTAATTCATTATGTCTCATCATTGAAATCCAAAGATCTGATATTTCTGCTTTAATGATGCTTGATACGCAAATTTGAGAAATTTATATTGAATTTAGCTTATTAAGATTAATTTCGGCATTTTGGTTCGTCTCGCTTTATTGCATTTTAAACAGCAGTTATTCGGAGAAAATGTGATAAAACTTTGGATTCATTATACATATAAGCCTAAGTGATCTAAAGTTATAAAATAAATGTATTCTGGAAGAATATACTAAACTTTTCATATATAAGATTGCAGGGAAAACCGTACAATTGTAGATTATCATACATAATGATACAATTATCATAAAAGGTAACTTCAGAATAAGAATAGAATTAAATAACTAAAGAAAGTACTTTTCAAAACATCATTCATCCTGAATCGTAAAGTACAGATGTATTATTTAATTTATTAATAATAGCATCAAAAGTAACAAAAAAAAAATAAAAATGTTATTTTTAAAATTAATTGCTTATTGTTTTCAAATACACTTTTTTTCTAAATGAATGAACGTATTTTCATTTGTCAATAGTGCATAAATTTCTTTTTGCATTCATTTAAAAAATCTGTTTTATTTTATACTCTACAAAATATTTGAGACATCAGTTCTGCTCTCGCTTTTTTTCCCTGGGGGGTGGGGGGGTCGATAAGATACTCTTTTAAAGTATTAAGTATTGCATTGAACTTTAAAATTTAGCATAACAGGAAGCCGTGTTTATAATTAGTACAATCTAATTTCCTGAATTTTATTTTACGTTTCATTACCCTCAGATCGAATGTCTAAAATCATTAACGAAAACAACATAAATAGTACCTTTCAAAGAATTTTTAATCTAGAGAAAGAAATAATTTCACATAATTTTTCATTATTGTGGTAAATATTGGGTATAATCACTGTCAATATATTTTGTAGCTCTTAAGATATATGTTAGCAGTTGTAGTTCTATTTCGGTCATTCTATATTCCACGCTGATCTCTGTGAATGTGACTATTTTAACTTTTAGAATTCTTTTAGAAGCTACAATAATACCGAAACTAATATACAAGGACAATCAGTCAAGCGCAGTTGTATAAAAAAATGTCCTAGTATTCATAAAGTTCTTATAAATATAAACCTTAAAATTTGGAATAATACATTATAAGAAAAACAAATCTATCGATTTGAACAAATAGCCATTTGCAGTAAAAATCAATTTCTGTTCGGAATGGTGCAAATAAAACTAAAATAGAAACATTTTCTGTCAATTTTTAGACAATAAATGACTTGACATTTAAATCTTCCGCATATATATATATATATATATATATATATATGTATGTATGTATATATATATATATATATATTGTAATTTGTGCGGGTTTAAATTACAGTGTACATTATACATATACAATGTATATATAATGCTATAGATACTATATATGTACTATACATATATATTTTATAACTTAAGATATACGTTACATGTCCTACTTCTATTTACAATGTAAAAATTTGCAGTGTAAACATTATGAAGCCGTTATTCTTTTACAATTAAAATCCTATAAATTTTACATTAATAAACTAAAAGGAAAGCAAATCACAGTAAATTAATCTGTCAATTTGAATAAAATTCCAATTGCAATAAAAATCTTTTTTTTTTTTTCAAATCATATTATTTTTGTCGAAAACTGTAAATAATAAATCACGCCGAAACATTTTCCTGTTAATTTGCAGCAAAAGAAATTGATTACGATTTTTTCGATTTTAAATTGCTGTGTATAATGATATATGAGTACTCGAATAAAGCTGATTTTTTATTATTCGGTTGAACAAAAACTTATAAATAGTTTGTAAGCTGATGACATGATAAATAAGTTTAGATGAAAAACGTTTTTGGCTCTTCACCTTCTAACTCACACGGGTTCCGTTGTATTTTTTTCTTATTTAAATTACAGTGTTAACTGATATAAGTACATAAAAAAGCACAGATTTTATCACTATTCCTTTACTTGTGTAAAAATGATTAATTTGATTTAAAATAATAAGTATTTCGTAAGCTGATGATATGTAAAATAATTTTAGATAAAATTGTTTCTGACATTTCGCATTCTAACTCACACGGGTTCTTTTTTCTCTCTTTTAAATTACAGGGTAGAGAGATATAAATTACTTTAATAAAGCTGATATTTTTTTTACTACACTGTAAAAAAAATCCATCAAATTTACGGCAAAAACTGCTGGCAGCAGTGTTGCCAGCAGTTTTTACGTAAAACTCACAGTAAAAATCGATGTAAATTTTGTCGCATATATTCCGTCATTTGAACGTTTATAATTGTAGTAAATTTCACAGACATTTTTCCGTACAAATTACCACAAAAAGTTCTGTAATTTTAACAGCCATATTTCCGTACAAATTATCACAATAACTGCTGTAATTTTAAGAGCCATATTTTTTTTAATGATTGAATTTAATCAGCTTTCCTTTTTAGATGATTATTAGAATAATCATAAAGTTCGTCGTTTGTTTGACATTAGAACTCAGTATTTTATGTATAGAATTTCAATCCAACATTAAAACATTTCTTTATTGCTTTGTATATTATATATATAAGAATTTAGAATTTATTAATAGACATTTTTTTAATGTGGCAAAACTGAGACTTCAAATATTCATTATAATGCTATGTGTAAATACGTATATAGAAAGAAAATATATTTGTAGTACTAAAAATAGAAAAACTTCAATTCTTAAGGGCGAGAAGAATTTAGATAATATATATATATATATATATATATATATATATATATATATATATATATATATATATATATATATATATTAGATAATTGGACTAGAAATACAAACTTACTATAGAATTACGTTTATCTAATACAAATATAAAAAAACTATTTGTAATTATACGCTGATATATAAACAATGCAGGCTCGTAAGCGTAAGAACACACTATTTGTTTGCTTTCGCTGTCGCGCTGGAAAAAGCTCGTACACAGAAGTAGAACTTATCTTTGCGCAGATCATGCTAGTAAAATGTCTTTGCTTGTGCAGACGCCGGCTACGATGTGATCTGATTGGTTGTTCGCATGAAAGAATGTTGAAATCGGAAACACTGGTTAAATCTACTGTTATATTTGCGGTATTTTTACCTATGGAAATATTCCGTTGCGATCTACTGCAATAAATGCAGTGAATTTGACAATAATTTTTTACAGTGTATCTTTTACTCTTGCAAAAATGATCCAACTGAGTTAAAAATTACAATTAATTTCTATGATGATGGACATGATAAACATTTTTATATAACACTTTTTCATGCTTCGCCTTCAATTTACGCAGTTATATTGGTTTGTACCGGGTTTAAATTACTGATACATAACACACGTTTCTAAATATAAAGTTTAGATCATTTTCACCATATCCTTACTCGTGCAAAAGTGATTCATTTGAACTGAATATTATATGGGATAAGTAATTGACATGATAAATATTTTTTATAAACATTTTTCTGACACTTCATCGTCAAATTCAGACAGATTCTGTTGTAATTTTTCGGGTTTAAATTACAATGTAGACTGATGTACAATTACTCTAAATAAAGCTTTGATTTTTGTATCCATTCCTTTACTGGTGGAAAAATGATTCATTTAAAATTAAAATTAATTTTTTTTTTATAAACTGACGGCACGATAAATTAGTATATACCAAAAATAATATTTTGACGCTTCAGCTTCAAACGCATACATGCAATCTGTTGCATTTTTTCAATGTTAAAATTACAGTGTAGGCTGATTTATAAGATCTCTAATAAAGGTTAAATGGTTTTTCACCATTCCTTTACTCGTGCAAAAATGATTCGTTTAAGCTAAAATTATAATTAGCTTGTCACTTCTTGTTCCAAAAACTATTATTTCCTATGCTCGTATGAATTACATTTAATTTTTATTAAAAGTGACATAATCTTACAAATTTTAAATGCAAAATTGTATTTGCTGGAAACAAAACATTTAAATAATTATGATAATCATAAGGTTAATTTTCATTCATAGTTTATGCAGGTTTTTTTCCGCTGATTGATTAGAATATTGAAAAACAATCGATGTATCTATGTTCATGTATATTCATGTGTATTTGTTAGTTCTTTTAGGTAGCTTTCAATACCAAAAATTATAAAGCTACCTATTACAGCCGTTTGGAGGAAAACAATTCTGGAAAATTTCGATATATTTTTACCGATCATGACTCCCAGACCCCAAAACAACCCTCCGTTCAAATGTTGATTTATATATATATATATATATATATATATATGATCTATATCATACGATAACGCTCGTATTTATAAATTAATTTGGTTAAAACTAATTGTGTGTATTAAGCTCGCCAATGCCTTGACCGAGTTCGTTGCCCAGCTTGGTCCGCCATCTTGTTTCAAGATGGCGGCCACTGAAAATTTTAAAACTAAAATAAATATACAAAAAAGTTAAAAATTCAAATTTATTTTTCAATTACGTGTTAGGCCTTGATACAAGGATTCCAGAGCATGTTTTGTTTTACCTCTATCTTAAAAAATGGCTGAGATAGAGCAGTTTGAAATTCTAGGGTGGCTGACATTTTGAAACACGACAGCAGTTACAAAAAATCAACGATTAATTTATGAGTTTTAGTGCAAATTATTTTCTCTCATTGTTGTAATCATTTTCCCAATAATACGCTATAAAGCTATATATTCATATCCGTTAGCGCCAAATTCTCGCCAAGCTTGGCACATTTGGCGAAATACCAACAAATTTGGCGACCTAAATAAGTCTTCATAAATGAAGCCAACTTGGCTATAGCTCAATAATTTGGCGAATTTCTTATTTAAATTCAGTATTAACGAATCTTTCGTAAACGTTTTCTTTTCATTTTAGCTTGCTGTTTTCGAGTAACATTAGCTAAAATTTTAAAACGAAGATATAGGAAAGCTACCTTTTCCTCCCAGTACAAGCCGGAAGGACTTTTCTATATCTGGAAAAATTAATTAATTAAAATATAGTGATTTCGATGAAATGCCCAGAAATTCCATACTCTAAATTTAAATGTTTATGTGTTTATTCATAGAAATCTATTTCTATGAACATTTGCATTTTAATGATGCTTGAAATATAAATTTACGAGTTCCGAGAAATTTGAATTGAATTTCCTCTAACAAGATTAATTTCATCACTCCTATCCTCTTCGCTTTATTGCCTCTTAACGAGCAGTTATTTGAAGGATTAATGATAAGCTGGGCAATAAATTATATCTATGAATAGAAATGATATAAATATGGATATTGAATTCATTTAAAATTATTAAATTGAATAAAATTTTAATAATTAAATATGTTTAATAGATTTTTTAATAATATTATTTACATGAAATCTAAAATAAAAAGGCTTTTTTAGTTCATGTTATACATTGACAATTTGGTTATTTTTATTATGCAGAATATTTATCACTTTGTTTCAAATTTACAGCTTTAATTTTACGCATTATACACTCTTAAAAATTAACAGCAAACTGTCCGGTCATTTGACCGTTTTTATAGAAAACGGTTACATAACCGCAATTTAACTCTATTCTGACCTTAATATGGGCAATAATATTGTCAGAATAGAGTTAAATTACGGTTATCTAACTGTTTTTTTTATAAAAACGGTCAAAGGACTGGACAGTTTGCTGCAAATTTTTGACAGTGTATTTTGTTAATATGTTAGAATAATGTCAGGTGTTACAATTTCAGTATTGACTCTCAAAGATGTATATTTAAATATACTAACTGAACAAAAATCAAAGAAAAGAGTAAAACTATTATTTATTAAGTTAAAAAAACTAGTCGTTGGGGGCCACCGTAATACTTACCCGTCATGGATATGCATAATGTAAAATATTAAAATAAAAATGCGTAAACTACTTATAAAATGCATTGCAATTCAAATAAAATCGTGGCTTGATGACGTCACAAACTTTAAAGGCTCGATTACTGAATTGCTTGAAAGAGATTTTTCCTTATAACTCCAAAAATAATAATCCTATTAACTAGCGGTTTATTGCATCTGATTAAGCGTCAAATTTCCAATTAAAATATATCTTTGAAGTGAAATTTGGATGAAATACAGGGTCATGAAAAATCGAAGAGTGTGGAAATAGGATTCCAAATATCTCGGCAACTAATTATCCGATCGACTTCATGCTATATTCAAAATTTATGTTTTTTTATTGTCTTTTATATTCATTTCTTAAAATAAACAATTTCGAAAATTTTTATATACCTTTCATCAGAACGAATATTTCGAGAGTCCGAAAAAAATTGTTCCGGTTAATCGAGGTTATTGAAATAAAATAGGCTTCTTCCCATTATTACATACTAAGTACATACCAAATTGCAAGTCTCTATCTCAATTTTTTTGGGAGATAGAGCGTTTACAGACACACAGACACACACACAGACACACAGACGGACGGCAAATTTTTTTTTCTAAAAATATGTTTTTCGGAATCTCCAGTGTCTGAAACGTGTAAATCCGTCAAAAAAAATTTTTCGATTTTCAAAACGATTACAAGACTTACCCTATACTACGTATGATGGATAAGTAATATCCCATTGCTGTAGTAGATAAAGTAGTTCTAATGAAGGGGAATGTTGATAAATGTTTTTCAAAGCTATATTTATTGTATAATTTTACATTTTCTTAAATTTCAGGCTATCATTTTTATGTTAACGCCTTTTGATTAAAATATGATTTTCCTAATATCGTTATAAAATTAAAAATAATTTTATTTAATTTAAATTATTTTTAAAAAATCTGTAATGCATTATTAGCATAGGATTTCGAAAACTAGTGTGAATGTCGTAATTTCTAAGAAGATGCAGGTTTATAGTGTTGAAAAGAAAAAAAAAAACATTTAAGTCAATGAGAAAAATTAGAAATGTAGATAACAGCATAAATGGAAGTAAGAAAGTTAAAAATCATTTTTATTATTATTCTGAAAAGTTGGGGCTATTAAACGAAATTAATAATCTTTTGAAATTATTTTTAACCGAAACATTGGTAAAATGATCCATCTTTACGCAATATTTTCTGACAGTTACAATATCTTTCAATTTTTTTTTTAATTGACACTAGCATACTGAAATAAATTTAATTTTAAACATTTTTTATGCTGCAAAAATTAAATAAGCTAAATGTAAAAATATAAATATATATATATATATATAGAAACATCTTACCTTTTTTTTAAATTAGGCCGATGTTATAGCTAATATGTTACTGTGTATAATAGGCTGGAATTACTGTTCAAAAGGTTCTAATAATTTGAAGATATATGTGTCTAAGTAATTTCTGTTTCTATAACTTTAATTTTTATTCGAAACGAAACCAGTTTCTTCCATATTGAATCATAGAATATTTTTTAATATATTATTTTATCCTTTTGAAAAATACATTTGTAGCTTTTTTAATGAATAAATAATAATATTTGATAAAAGTGAAAACTAAAATATTGGAATGCTCTTCTTATTCCAATACTTTTAGTTTAAAACCTTTTTATATCTACTGTAAATCTCTTTTTTAAACGTCGTTAATATTTGTACTAGGCGATATAATTTATTACTCTTTTCACTTGAAAAACAATCTTAGCATTACTTTATGATAAAAATAATCTGAATAGTGGAATTTTAGCTATCTCAATAAAATTATTATTAAATTATGTAAGATACATTAAATTATGTAAGTAGACAATTAATCTTTACGCTCCATTAAACTGTAAAGGTAATTATGAAAATGCATTTTTAGTTTGTAAAATTTAAATTTTTGTTAGCTAAACTGCACAGCTGTATTCCACTAATAAATTAAATTCATGGTATTCAAACTATCAAATCATATTTTAGGTATAAAAAGAATGCTTTTAAAACTGGGTTTGGAAGAAGGACATTGTGAGTGTCATTGTTATATTCAATATTTCTGAATAATTAACTTATAAAATGCAGAAATCTAAATAAAAACTTTATTTATTTATTTATTTATTTAATTTGGGGATTTTACAGTGTTGCAGGTACTTTATTTATATAATGCCTATTTCCCTATGATTTAATAGCTATTATTTCCGAAAAGTATTATTATTAAAAGTATATATATATATATATATATATATATATATATATATATATATATATATATATATATATATATAATGTGTGTGTGTTCTTACTGGACACCACATGTTGTAATTTTAACTATGCTTCAAGCTTATTTCACATTTAACCAAAAATATATTTAAAAGAGAACTGTTCATTATTTTGCGTTCAATTAAAAAATTATTATTAAAATGTACAAAGTTTTTACTTGCAAGTCATATTCGGCAAGACAAGATAATTGCAAGACAATAAATAGCACATATATCTTTTCGTTTAAATTTAAGGATGTTCCAGTTTTATGCTGTTGGAGAACATAGTGCATTAATCATAGGTTTTGAGGATAGCAATTCATGGCTTTTGATAAGACAATGTATGATTAAATCTACATTCCGTAAATGTTTTCCAGCCGCAAGTTTTATGCAAGATTTAATGTTTTTGAATTTTTTTGTCTCCTTATAATGTCTTAAAGACTTTAAATACCGAATTTTAAGTTTGAAAAATCCTCAAATAATTTAAGTGAGGACAAAACATAAAAATTTCCGTGGGATACAAATGTTACTGTCTTGTATTTTAATAAAATTAGAGGGAAATTTTCATTTGTGTTTTAATTATGTCTTGTTGTCATTAAGTATCGATTTCATGTGACCATTTTATTGTAGTAAATTTACTGTAAGTGTTAATATTTAAAAGTAATAATAATACCTTAGTATTTAAATATTTTTAGTTAGAAAATATAGAATATCTGGCATTTTTATTTATCACGGATTAAAGTTTTAATAAAATACACATTTTATACTTGATACAAAATTTTTTTTATTTATTTAATTCTCAGCCAATGCATTTGTTTGCATTAATTAAAGAGAAAAAGAATCTATTATTGCATGTACAAATTTGAAAACAACAAAGAAAAATATATTTTGTTTTTGAGAGAAAAATTATGTATAGTATTATGTACGCGTTTCTTAAATTTGTAATTATGAACTTAATTTTTTATAGTTTAATTGACAATATGTGCAATTTAAGTATATTCATATTAAAAATATTCCGTTTTCTTACTTAAAAAGATTAACATTATTTAGGTATTAGCAACGAATTTTATAAGAAATTAACTAAATTTTATTAAGTTACGATAAATATATTTTAATATATTTAAAAATATTTGTATCGGATTTTTTTTATTGAATAACTAGCTAACCTGCCCGGCGTTGCCCGAGCCCTTGAAATAAACTTAAATCTCTTAAAAAACGGAACTCTGGCCACGGTCTGCGATGGTTTCGGAACCGTATAACCGGCATGCTCGTACGCTCTAGAAAATCTTTTATTTCCCCCTACCACCGTCAGGGGAGCATTCTGTTCTAAACAAACCTCTTTCCGAACGAACTTCTGAGACAGGTCCCCGATGCCTACGTTACTGTATAGTAGGCGCACTACAAAATTGAGCTGGTTTCGAGAAGATTGGAACATTTTTAGCCCAGTTATTGCAATAAGGCACAGTTAGAGAAAATAACCTTGAGTGAGGTGACGAAGGGAGGGGATGTTCGAGTGTCCTTCAAAAAATGACTAATTAGGAGGCCCACTATGCATGCATAAAAAATCGTTCGTTTTGTTAAGCTAGGAACTTAATTACAAAGTTTGCTTAAACTCTTATTTGTAAATAGTGGTAACCGCTACTCATTAATTTATTTTAATGTTATAAAGGGTGACTATTTAGTTAAATATAATGTTTGGAATCACTTGCGTTGAAATCGGAAAGATAGTTGCTGATATATAGAAACGGGACATAGTTAGAGAAAAATCTTGAAGGAGGGGCCGGGAGGGGAATGTTCAAGTACCCTTCAGCAAATGACTAATTAAGAGGAGCACTATGCATCTTTCCAAATTCGTTCGTTTTCTTAATCTAGGAACTTAATTACAAATTTGGTTTACCCAATTATTCGGAAATACTGGTAACCGTTACTCATAAATTTAGTTTAATGTTATAAAGAGTGACTATTAAGTTAAATATAATGTTTGGAATTACTTGCGTTGAAATCGGAAAGATAGTTGCTGAGATATGGAAATGGAGCATAGTTACGGAAAAATCCTTGTTCCGTAAGGAGGGGCCGAGGGGGGGTGTTCAAGTGCCCTTCAGCAAATGACTAATTAGGAGGACCACTATGCATCTTTCAAAATTCGTTCGTTTGCTTAAGCTTTGAACTTAATTACAAATTTGGCTTACACATTTATTCGAAATAGTGATAACCACTACTCATAAATTTAATTTAATGTTATAAAGAGTGACTATTAGGTCAATTATAATGTTTGGAATCACTTGCGTTGAAATCGGAAAAATAGTTGCTGAGATATGGAAACGGAGCATAGTTAAAGAAAAAAGGAAACGGAGCATAGTTAGAGAAAAAACCTTGAAGGAGGTCCCGGGATGGAGGGGATTTTCAAGTGCCCTTCAGCAAATAACTAATTAGGAGGACCACTATGCATCTTTCAAAATTCGTTCGTTTGCTTAAGCTTTGGACTTAATTACAAATTTGGCTTAAACTATTATTCGTAAATAGTGGTAACCGCTACTCATAAATTTAGTTTAATGTTATAAAGAGTCACATTTAAGTTAATTATAATGTTTGGAATCACTTGTGTTGAAATCGGAAATATAGTTGCTGAGATATGAAAACGGAGCATAGTTAGAGAAAAAATCCTTGAAGGACGGGCCGGAGGGGAGAGTGTGTTCAAGTGTCCTTCGGCAAATGACTAATCCAAAGGATCACTATACATCTTTCAAAATTCGTTCGTTTGCTTAAGCTAGGAACGTAATTACAAATTTGGCTTAAACTATTATTCGGAAATAGTGGTAACCACTACTCATATATTTAGTTTAATGTTATAAAGAGTGACTATTAAGTTAATTATAATGTTTGGAACCACTTGCGTTGTAATCGGAAAAATAATTTCTGAGATATGGAAACAGAGCGTAGTTAGAGAAAAAACCTTGAAGGAGGTCCCGGGGGGGGGCGGGAGGAGGGGATGTTCAAGTGCCCTTCAGCAAATGACTAATTAGGAGGACCACTATGCATCTTTCAAAATTCGTTCGTTTCCTTAAGCTTTGAATTTAATTACAAATTTGGCTTAAACTGTTATTCGTAAATAGTGGTAACCGCTACTCATAAATTTAGTTTAATGCTATAAAGGGTGACTATTAAGTTAATTATAATGTTTGAAATCACTTGCGTTGAAATCGGAAAGATAGTTGCTGAGATATGGAAACGGAGCAGAGTTAGAGAAAAAACCTTGAAGGATGGGCCGGGAGTGGGGGGGGGGGGGGGTTGTTCAAGTGGCCCTCAGCAAATAACTAATTAGGAGGATCACAATACATCTTTAATGATTGATTTATTTGGTTAAGCTAGGAACTTAATTTGAAATTTGGCGTACACTATTATTCGGAAATACTGGTAACTGCTTTCTAGAAATACACCTTGAAGCTTAAATGTAATTAGACCCTTGCCCCTCCTCATTCCCGCAAATATAAAAAAGAATATGTTAAATAAAATTTTATGTTTTAACAATCTCCATCATAATAATAAATGTCATGTAAAAAAAAAAAAAAAAAAAAAAAAAAAAAAAAAAAAAAAACCTTAAACCTGACTAATTGTCATGAAGAAAAATGTGCCAGGAAAATATTTCAATCAGTGGGACATATGTGTAATTTGTCATGTACAGGTGGCTCGACAATCGCATGGCTCCTCTACACAAATATTTTCAATCCTTACTGACACTATTTAGTTAGAAATCGTTATTTATGCATCGCTACTCTGGTTTATTTATTTACTTCTGTGAAGAATCGATGCAACCAACCAGTGAACCAACCAACCCAAGAGAATAAAAGCGTTTTTTTAATGAGAGTGCTTTGTGCATTTTAATTAATATTTCAGAAAGTAATTAAAATATTAAAATTCTGACGCTCATGTATACCAGGAGAGAGTTTGGACTACCTAAATCTAAATTCACAGACTTCTAGGTGCGCTAAATTTTTCTAGCCATCGCCAACAGACACACACACACACACACACACACACACACACACACGCACACACACACACACACACACACACACACACACACACACACACACAGACACACAGAGCGAAACATTCTTTTATTAGTATAGATTGAATAGAGTGAAAGAAGCAAAATTTAAAAAAAATGTTTATCTAAATGTTATAATTAGCTAATTAGCTAAGAGTGCAAAAAAAGGATAAAATATTTTAATGTATACTTGCTGTAATATATATATATATATATATATATATATATATATATATATATATATATATAATGAAGTAACATGTTTCAAAATCAAAGTAAAATATATTGTAAAAATTAAATACAATACGATGCAAATACAAATATAAAAACTATATATATCTTATGGATTCGTGAGATGAGCTTCATACGTATAATTCATAGTAAATATATGGTATTTCGTCGAATATTGTCAGCATTATGCCTAAATATGATAGTATTAAGCTTAAAACAAACCCCAAAAAAGTGAGAAAAAGAGAATCACAAATAAATTATGTTAAAGTAACAGGATAATATTAAAATTTTAAAAGGGGGGGGGACAAATTATTAAATGCAACCTTAAAAAAGGAAAATTACATATAATGTTAGAGAGTAAAACACATACGTATTACAAGTGAATATGATAGCAGTAACGATACACATATATATATATATATATACCTACATCTAGAATTATGGTAAATTAATCAATAGACAATGATGATATTTTCGAAATCGCTATACCATCTATTTTGTTTTTGCTTATTTTGAACATTTATAAAATTATTGCCCTGAAAAAAAAAAAAAAAACAGGAAATTATAAGTCTTCAAAAATGCTTTAAACATTCTATTAGCTTCCAAAAACATCTTATTTTTCATCCGCATTGCGGTATTTTAGAAATCATTTCAT
The DNA here is from genome assembly GCA_963931845.1 of Maratus michaelseni. Lineage (NCBI taxonomy): Eukaryota > Metazoa > Arthropoda > Arachnida > Araneae > Salticidae > Maratus > Maratus michaelseni. The sequence goes on from OZ007593.1 coordinate 64,313,974, forward strand.
GGAAACAAATTGTTTCTCTAACATAAAACTAAAGAAAGCACCAATGTGGTAACACACAGACATCACTAAAATTTCATAAACAAAATTTGAGTTAGATTTAGTTCGATTTCTGTGTATCTTTTTATTGATTTACTTCCTTTATATAATTAAATTTCAAATTCCATAAGAAATAAAAATGTGTAGAATATTTTGAAAGTTTCTAACACATGCTTCACACTTAAGATTATTCAACCAGTTTTAATTCAATTAAATGATTTTTAGCTTTTACTTGATAGACAATTATATAGACAATTTCTAATACAATTTCTAATACAATTGTCTATTTACAATATAGAAACAGACAATTTCTAATTATAATTAATTTTATCTTTGTTTTCGCTCTCATTTTTACAGTTTTGACATTATTTATTTATTTTTGTTAAATGCGTAAATATATTAAATTAACCTTTTTTTACATGTATCATTTTTGCTGAAAATCAACATATATCATCGATAGATGTATCATATGTTCCTGAAAGTACTGTCGTTTAGATAATTTCCATTTTACATTATTTAAAAACGCCAACAAATGTGAAATTTCCATTTTTGTGCCTTTCACATGGATGACTACTGTGACAAATGTTCTTCTGTTATATATATATATATATATAACAGAAGAACATTTGTATATATATATATATATATATATATATATATATATATATATATATACAGTAAAACCTCTAAATAACGGACAGCTCGGGAGCGCAGTAATTGTCCGCTATTCGGAGGTGTCCGCTATTGGGAAAACTTCAGAGCTTCACAAAATCGCTGAGAAAAGCTCAACGTTTCATTAATTGGCTTTTATGTCCGAGAACTTCTGTTATATGAATAATCAGAAATTCAAATTACTTTTTTAAACAGTAAAACTGTAATAAAATTGTACATACATTTTTCAACTGTTTATTACGTTCTTACGGACAAAAGTCTGTTACAAAAGTTTTCTTTTGTTTGCGATTACATGTAGTTAGTTTTTCTGTGTGACGTTTTAGTAGATTTAATTCTTCTGAATTATCTTTTTTTGCAAAAAGAAAAAAAAAATGTCTAACAGCTTACTGTATTTTGCCGCTTCTTGGAAATTCTCGATATTGCAGGAAACATCCCCTGGTTTCAGTATGTGATTCATATCACTATTACAGTCAGCTTTTGTCGAAGACTCTGAAGGAATATAATCGCCTACGTCAACTGGTTCTTCTTCAGCAGGTCATCATCAATCGTTGATGGACATTTCGGCATTTATTCACTCCTGATACATTTTATTAATTCACTTATTGAGACTTCATTTCTATCGGAAATAAGTGTTTCATTTTCTTTTAATATAAAGCCTGCTTTTCTGAAAAATTTTCGTACGCTTTCTTTTTTTATGTTTTTTACAGCTGAAAAAATCCGAATTCGAGAGCATCGGGAACATTAACTAATTTTATGCTATTCTCAACTGTATTCAGAGAATCTAAATTCAAAAGATTCTGGCTTCATAAAGCTTTCTCTACCAATATAAACTCCACGTTTTTTTTTTAAAATATTACTTTATTTCAAATTTACAAATGGAAATGGACGAAGACTATAATATTTTTGATTCTCGGTATGGTGATTACAACGGATACTAGATATCTCCTAGACAGTGAAATGAAAGTTCCTTTTAACCCATTAGTGCCTGATTTTTTTTCGTTTCAAATTTTCTGTAGCGGTACGAAAATGGTGCGAAATAAAAATGAAAAATAGTAAAAAAAAATTACAAGTAAAAAAAAAAAAAAAAGATTTATATAACAAAATATAAACATCAAAATTTTGGGATGCTAGGCACGAGTGGGTACAGGTTTTTCGAGCATGTCATTTCTTTTCAAGATTGATACAAAATGTGATACTAAATTTTAAAAAATAAAATTTAAAGATTAAATTTGCAATAAATATATAAATAAGAGCACAATGATGTTATATTTAGAAAATAACAATAACAATTTTAGAATTACGTTACGCTTTTACAGCTGAAACACAAAAAATTACGTTTGAGAATTTGATTTTCATTTTTAGCAATAGTAAACGTTAAGAATGAATCGTCTATTGACCATTGAACACTAAATTTCAATTCTGAAAATAACAATTCATTTGCTGTGAAATTCTTGGAAACATTTTTGATGTAATTCAACCATACATTTGCTACATTTTCTTGTGACATTTATTCGACAGTTAGCACATCTTACCTTCGTTTCATTAACAACTATATACTGATAGAAGCCCTCATACCTGATTGTTTCTAATACCCTGCATTTGTTAGGTTTCCCCAAGGGTCTACCGGCTACTACTCATAAGTTCTGAAACAGCTAGGAATTCCTAAAAATAATGTTATGTGTAGATATTTTAATTTCACTGGCGCAGTGAAGTGCATTTTAATTTCAGTGGCACACGGGCGGCAATAAAGAAGTTGAAAACACTTCCGGAGCACTAAAATAGGATAAATACATAAGTGTAAAAAGCAACGTAAAGAAAAGCAAAAACAGTTAACAATGAGGAATCACCTACCCAAATTACCCAATAATAGTCAGAATAAGTTTAGTGCACACGTTTATCTAGACTTCGTAAGGGAAACCCCTTTTTCAATGAAAATATCAATAATAACAGTACTCATGTCATAAACATACAAGTTGTTCTTGAATTTTTCTCTCATTTTTAATCCAGAACATTTGTTTATCATTCAATTACTTTTCATTTTACACTGAAAACCGACTTTTTGTGTTTTGTTTTACATTTTAGGATTTTTGTACTTTTTCTGAGTAAAAATAAAAATGAAAACTCCTTCCTCACATAGACTCTAGCTGCACCATTTTTCATTATAAGGAAAAAATACAAAATCGAATTCACAAAATTAGGCGTATATAAATCTTACACATGTTTTTAAAAGGTTTTATAGCTAAATAAATGATTCGTATTAAAAAAAAATAAAATGACTTAAAATTGTAAATATTTAAGATCGCGCTAGAATTGAAAAAAAAAAAAAAAAAAAAAAAAAAAAAAAAAAAAAAAAAAACATGGAGAAATTCATGCCTAGCCATCTTTTTTTGTGAGCTATGTAAACCATCATTAGTTCACTCAAAAATTATATTGTAAATTCTAATAAAAAACTAGTAAAGTTAATAGTGCATGTAATGATGGTTTCTCTTAGGACATACCTGAGATATGGTTCAATATTTTGGAAATATTAAGGAGACTAGCACCTGAACGCACGGACTTTTAATAAACGCCTACAGATTAATAGACTAGCCTTTGTTGAAAACCGTTATGTAACATCACTGTAGAAGCGACTATTCTGTTGTCAGTCAACGTTTCCAATTGAAAATGAACAGGTGTGTGTTTGAAAGATTTTAACTACAAGGTGAATATGTCATTCAACATTAAATTCCTTATGAGTTTTCCTATTACAAAAAAATAATAATAATTCAGCCTGTTTAAATATAACTCTACATGCGGAATCCTAAATACATGAGTATAACAATTTCAATGAGTATAACATTTATCTGCGTAGCTCTAAATGCTGAAAGATGGAATTAAAATTTAAAGTTGTGTAATTATTTTTAACTTCATAAGATTTATATTTGTTTAATCGGAAAAGTACAAAAGACGAAACAAAGTTATGCAACAGACATGTAAAGAAATATTCTGAGCGAAAACTATATATGTTTAAAGGGGAATTTATGTACTCTGATATTTAATTAAAAATATTTTAATTTGCGATTATAAATAACGTGAAATGCTGCAGCTGCAATTTGTGTCAAATTAACTAGATTAAAAGCTGTTTGAAATTTTCAAATTTTCCCCAGAAATTTCAATTTAACTTATAAAATTTGACATATATTATTACGCTTTTACAGCTGAAACACAAAAAATTACGTTTGAGGATTTGATTTTCATTTTCAGCAATGTTAGAGGTTCAGAATGACCGTCTACTGATCAAAATTTAAACACTTTGTTTTCAAAAATCCTTATAAAAATTGTATGACGTTCAATTTAAACATGGAAGATAACACTGAAGTGTTATCTCCTGAAGTATTATTTTCTCTTTATAATTTTTATGGTCAATATATAAGGGTCACCCAAATGAAAGTAGCATTGCTGTAATAACTGTGCATGCACCTATAGAGGGCGCAGAGTGCTGGGAATGCATACGATATCGTCATATCCCGCCAGATGCGTTTATGACAGCGTAGTAGCACGTTAAAAAGCATCGTTTTCATCATGGATGCCTCCAAACGGTGTCTGTCAACGCGCAGTCGTGCAATTTTTAACAGCGGAAAGTGTGAGTGCTAGTGAAATCTATCGTCGAATGTAAACTGTGTATGACACAGAGTGTATGTCACGCAAATCGGTATTCCGATGGTATAGGGGTTTTCGACGTTTCAATTCCGCTGGGAGGTTCTCGAACTTCCCCCTTATAGAGCAGACCTGTCGCCGTGACTACAATCTCTACAGTCCACTCAAGAAAGCTCTGAAAGGACGGCGATTTGCCGACGATAATGAGATCCAAACTGCAGTTGAAAATTTGTTCCACAACCAACTCCAGAGATACTTCACCTATTGGTATCCATCGTCTCGTTGACCGCTGGGACATTTGTTTCAATCTACACAAGGTGACTTTGTCTAGCCTTTCTGTTACGTCTGTATCGCTTCTTTCTTTTGTATACTAATTTATTTTAATACAATTAAACCATTTCTCAAACCGACTGTAGTGCCACATCCATTTGGGCGACACATATGTGATTGAATTTGAAAATCTAAAAGTTCATTATGAGAGTATATGGACATAATGTATGCGTATGTACAGGCAGTCTATCTTATCGTTGATAAATTTCTAAATCCAAAATCTTTAATTTTAGAAATATAGAATAATTTTATAAGTGTTTAATGTAATACTCTTCATCATATGAAAATGTCAAAATAGTTACATTTAAAAAAATTGCGAAATTAATTTTTCTATACATCTCTTGGGTCAAGCAATTTAAATTTGATAACTTTCACCGTGCTCTAAGAAGTAAAGCAATAAGAAAACCATTCTTCTTTAATCATTACCGAGTTATGATACTTTAACTTTAAATAATGTTCAACATTTTATGACACTAAAAACTAAAAAAAACATATTTTTGCGTATTTTGGTATATTTGAAAATGTTTAATTACTTTTTACAAAGTTCATTGTTGGACATGTATTTGGACAGTTTTTAAAACACAGAATTACTAAATATATATGGACATTTGATTGACACTTCAATGATTAATATATTTATAATTATTTAGAGATATAAATTATGATATATAACACAGATGTATGTAAGGTATGGTTGGGTATATCTTTATGCTAAACTTGTGTACTCTTTCTTTATTGTATAAAACTGGTTCCTTTCATAATTTATATTTGTAAAATATTGCAATTGTATATTGTATTAATATATAAGTTATTCGATAATTTAAAACCGTCAACAAAGATAATGTTAAAATTATTAAAAGTTTAGAAATAAGCATGTTTTATACTTCAAAAATATTGAATTTCTACTTGTTAAATAATTTTATATTAATGGAAATGGTGTTTGCTTCATGAATGATGTATGAAATTAAATGATGATAACTTGTTACAGTCAAGCATATTATAAAGTAAAGTTTCATATTGAATTTAACTGGTTGAATGATTATTCTGATGTGAGTAATCAACAGAACGTGCTGAAAATGAATAAATTAAATGGGGAAAACTTCGCAAAGTACATTAATGACTTAATTTAAAATCACTTGATGCTGAATGTTTCTATAATTATATGTTATCTAGAATATTAATAAATATTTCTCACATATTTAGTATTAGAGTATGTTTATGAAAATTTATTTACACCGTAGCAGTTTAAAATTTACTTAAATAATATTAAGTATGTCATTAATAACTTAATATTGCAGTAAAATATTTATATTACATGAAAATATACTATTTATTTTATTTTTCTTTAATGGATTCTCTTACATGGAATGAAACCAAATATAAAATAAAGTTTTATGTTCAAAATGTTATATAAAGTGTGTCCAAAAAGTTTATAGACAACCATTTTTTTTGGATTTAAGAGCCAACTGAAAGAGTTAGAAAGACTTAATAATTTTTTCAAATATATAATGTTGAAATAAAAAAAAATATTCAAACGACTTTTAACAATTATAGATTTAATATAAAAAATAAAAACAAAAACATTCTGTCCCAAAAATACATAGACAATCGGAGTTAAAAGCTGATTTAAGTACTTATATCCAGAATTTGCATATTCGGAGGTCATTTACTTGTGACGCGATTGTTTCCTGAGATAAAAGCGAATCTATATTTCCGTTTCCGACTGATTTCAAAGATGCCTCGCAATGTGAAGTTTTCCAAAAGGAATATTTTGCAAATCTATCATTTAAAATCTCGTGGGTGAAAAGTTCTGGACAATGCAATTAAAAGTGGACGCAGCACGGTCGGTATTTACCGAGTTCTGTGAAAAGGTGTCACTTTTGGAACAAAATCCCGTTCTGGGCGACCAAAGAAAACAACTAAATGACAAGACAGAGAGATTTTGAGATTCCTTCAAACTAGAACCTGTCTATTCGGTTTCTAGAGAATTAAGCGTTCCAGTAACAGAATACACAGTCCATCGACGGCTTCAGGCAAGTACATTTCTTGATTCTCGCAAAATACGTTGTTTGCCATAGTTTACAAAACGGCATAAATACGCTCCTGTTCAGTGGGCTTAAAATCACGTAAATTGGACAGATGAATGGTTGAGTGTTCTTTTCAGTGATGAAAATAAATTTAATTTGGATGGCGATGATGGTTGGACATACTACTTACACGATATTCGCAAGGAGCGACGGAGTTTTTTCAGAATAGAACAAGGAGGGGGATCACTCATTTTATGGGGAGCATTCTCTTGTAATTGGAACAACCGATATTACTTTTTTGAAGTGTATTAAGTGTTTCGAAGATTACCAGAAAAAGCTTGCAGTACAGTTACTTTCATTTGGAAAGTTCCTAGGCGGGGACAAATGAATACATCAGCAAGACAATTGTTCCATTCACGTGCCCAACTCTACAACGCAGTGCTTTAGACAAAAACAAGTAACTGTTGTGGACTGCACAGTCATAAATTCCTGACTTGAACCTGATAAAGAACATCTGGGGAGTATTAGCTAGAGACGTATATGCTCACGGGCGTCAATTTGCAAAATCTAAAGCTGCAAATTGAACGAAGTTTTCTCTAAAGCCAGAATTCCTTCAAACTCTTGTTTTGAGTATGTCTGATCGCGGTTTTGAAGTGCTTAGATGAAAAACGGCTTAAAATTTTTAATGCTAAAGGGAAAAAAATGAGTTGTCTATAAACTTTTGGGACAGCAAAATATAAGTTTTAATTTTTCTCACAAAGTCTGTGATTATGTAAGAATTTTTTGTATAGTATTATTATTGTAGTGATATTATTTATAATGATAAACAGTTTTGAAATTGTTAATCCTCTTTTTCTATTGCAAAATGAGAAAACATCTTTTTGTATAAAATTTTGGGACGCACTGTATATATTACAACACTGTAAAAAAGATATATGTTTCTGGGTCTATCATAACATAACGGCAATATAATCTAACCACTTCGGAATCACCAACTATTCTAAAAAGCACACTTTTATCTTTAGTAATTTGAGAAACGGAGATAACTTTGAGATTTAAAGAAACAATTAAGACAATATGATTCTTTTATTGCCTGTTTTTTTTTTTGAAGAAAAGGAAAAGAAGCATTTCCGAGCAGTTTTTACAGAGTGATTATTTAGTTTTGTCTACATGAAACACAGGTTTATCATTTGCTTACCAAGTAAACTTTTTGAGATTCAACAAAAATATTGAACCGACATCTGTACTAATATACCATTCCCAATATTAATAGAATTAACATTATTTTGATGAAAATGTTTACTTAAGAATTGATAGCATCCGTGAAATAGATAGTTAATGTTGAAAAAACTGATTCATACACTTTAAAAATTAGTCAGAATCGTTCGTTTTCTTTTTTTCTTTATTTTTTAAAAAAAAAACAGGCAGTAAAAGAAGTTTTTGTGTCAGAGATGATTCTTTAAATCTCAAAACATTCTCGTGAGTCTCTAAGATTTTGAAAATAATGGTACGCTATTGGGAATCGTAAATAATCGTAAATAATCGTAAATCACATTACATATGCATAAAGTGCTGCTTGATGCAGGAACATTTATCTCTTTTCACAGTTAACATGTATTAGTTTACACCAATTCAACTATTATAACATATTATAGTAAAAATATAAATTCTCTTATTTAGAAAAGAAAAATAAATAAATAATGGCAAAGTAACATTTTATGTACTTTATAGATTTCCATTTCATATGTTCATTCAGTATTATATCGAATATAACAAAAAATTAATACGAAGTGTATAACAAATTCACATGGAAAATTAATTATTATATATTATTATATATTATCAATAATTTTCAAATATTAAAGGACATTTTTGATATGTTGGACGTACGAGCATTATATGGTGCCGAAGCCATATGAGACCATTTCCAGAGTCTCGCTTTTTAAGAGATTTAAGTTTATTACATGGGCTCGTGTAACGCCTGTCTGGTTAGCTACTACGTGATATATAAATGAAAGTGTGCTTCTAAGATTCAGTTTTTATGATTATATATAACTATATTATAAAATATTTTTACCATTAAAATAAAATTTCATGAAATCATGAAAAATATAAAGTAAAATTTGTCTATTTAAATTTATATTCTTATAAGAAAATAATGTTATATACTAATATAAATATAATATAAATATAATATAAATATAATACATACATGGTCTTTTTACTATTATATTCTTAAAAGAAAATAATAGTAGCAACGTAATAATACAGAGTGGCCAAGATAAAAGGGGCCCGGTGTACAGAAGTACAAATACTAAATAATTTTTATTTAAAAGTAGTAAATACAGAATATTATGAATAACAACACCTACTGTGAACTATTGAATGCTCAGTATGATGTTATTCACAATATTCTGTATTTACTACTTTAAATACAAAATTAGTAAGTATTTGTGCTTCTGTATACCAGGCCTCTTTTATCTTGGCCACTCTGTATAACATCCACTTCAACATGCATTAACAACGTTAATTGCTGTAAGATTTTACATATTCAAAATGTAAGGCAAAATTATATGTTTAGTGTACTACGTGCTTGTGCTGCAATCTATTAATAATTACGTATGCAGAAAGTAGTTCTGTATTTTTTTTACTTAACACTTCATAGTTTCTTAAGCTACTTCTCTCAGTTCCAGCTTTTTATATATAATTCGAATAAAGAAACTCGAAATGGTATTCGAATTTTTTTAACAGCGGTTCAAAAGTTATTTATTCATTTCACCGTGTTTTTTTCATTTAGCATTATTCACAGTGGTATATATGAAAAATATTAATAGAACAAAACTATCACTTTATGAGTTTCATATTTTTTTTTAGAAAGAAATATTAACATTTTAATACTCGAAGTTTTTACAATAATAATAATAATTAAAAAAATCCTCAAACTATTACTAAGCAATGTATTTCCTGGGAAATATTTAAAGTTTTTATAATTTTTTAATTAATCTGTGAAACAATAATGATTAAAACCTAAGAATATCTTATCTCCTTAACATATCAAGGTTTTTTATTTTTATTATTCTTTCATATAATTTTTTTCTCAGTTTAAAAATAATTAACACGTAATTAGTTTGTTTTACTTAATTAGTCATAAAAAACGCATAAACTTTAATTGGGTATCTAAGTAAATTAAAAGGAGCTTAATGGATTTTCTGGATTAAAATAATTCAGAGTAAACGAATGTTTTAGTAGTGCATAATTCATTTAGTGCATAATGTTTTTATAACAAAAGGACACATAAAAAATATATATACATATATTAAAAGTAGTTTATTTCTATCATACAATAGTTCAAATAAATATTAAATACTTTACATCTAAATTTCTATATCTTACAAGATATATTTTTCGGCATTCTTTTATACGCTATCAATCATTGAAAGGATGGTGATTTATTATATTTTCCGTTTATCATTTATGTTTCAGTAACAGATGAGACTACTTTTAGTATCGATAATAAATTGACAATCTTTCCTCATCCCTTCTAATAAACATATTTTACTCAGTTAATATATTAGATATAAATATAAAACTTATTGGATTTTATGTAAATATCAAATGAAGCAGCTTATTCTTAATTTTGAATGACGTATGAAATGAAATTGTGACACAGTGAAACATATTATAAAGTAAAATTTCACATCGAATATTCTTGGTTGAATGATTATCTAATATGAGTAATCAACGAAAGGTGCTGAACATGAATAAGTTGAATGGGAAAAACTTTGTGAAATACATTAATGACTTAATTTAAAAGTTCTTGATGTTGAATATTTCTATATTTGTATGCTAACTATAATATTAATAAACATTTCTCACATATTCACAATTAGCGTTTGCGTAGGAAATCTTTTTATCCCGTAGCAGCTTAAATTTTATTTAAGCAATATAAAGTGTGTCCTTTATATTTTAATCTTGTATTTAAATATTTATGCTCTGTGAAAATATACTGATTATATTTTTCTTAATAAGGATATATATAATATATATATATAAGTAATCAAGTACAAAATGGTTCAACTAAATATTAGGTACTTTATAACTAAATTTCTATATCTTACAAGAAATATTTCTCGGCAGTCATTTATACCCTATCAATCATTGAAAGGAAGGTGATTTATTATATTATCCGTTTATCATGTATGTTTCAGTAACAGATGCGTCTACTTCGTCTATCGATAACGAATTTTCCATCTTTCCTCATTCGTTCTAATAAACATATTTTATCCAGAAATTATATTAGATATAAATATAAATCTTATTGGATTTTGTTTGACTGTCAAATAAACCCGCTATCGGAATGATATATTTTTAATTCTTTTTTATATATTTTTAATTCTTCATGACGGTGCCAAGTTCTTAGTTAATGGTACAAAGGGATTTGCATAATGTCTTTTTTAAAGGAAAGTAATTTTAGTTTTAATGATGTGAGTAAGAAACAAAATTTCATTTCAATAAACTGCGTAAAATTTTTGATACTGTGGAAAATTAAATATGTAGGACCTTGGGGAATGTAGAGAAAGTACTATAGATTATACCATTAAAACTCTTAAAAAAGAAACAATTATAATGCATAAATTACTATAAATTAATATTAAATAACAATACATTATATATAATTTCACCGGAAATTAATTATGATATTACGTTTTTCTCGTATGTGTTAACATTCACTAGAACGTTAGGGTGATTCAAAAGTAGAAGAACAATTTTCTAGGACCGTAACCAGGTAAAAGAGTTGTTAGGCGCTGAATCATCGTGATCAAAAATTTACATTTAAAGGCGATAAGCTTAAAATAAGTCATGACATTCCTGATACTGAACTTCCCGAAGTTTTCGTCCTACGTGCCTGGTTGTCACCATCAACGGTTTTGCACGTTTCAAGGCGCTGGTTATCTGCATGAGGGTGCTTTTAGTCAGAACTGTTGTTGGACCCCACACACTTGCAATACTGTAGATGGTAAGAAACAGGCACGCAGGCAAAAAAAAAATCGGAAACTTTATTATAGTAAGCGTTGTCCTCTTTTAAATAAAAATTATTCCAAATTTGAATTCAAATAGCGATTTTTGACTTTTCCCCGAATTGTTCTATGCGAATTTTAGGGATTTTTCATGTACATGACGTCATTTATGTATTCGATTTTTGAAATTGGCAACGGCAAGTTACTGTATTTAAATGTGAAGCAAAGAAAAAGCGCCATTTTGTTTCTGTTTCAAAAGTTAACGAAAATTTTTAATGTTAAAATTTCTTGGTTTAATTTTGAGGATGGAAGAGGCATGCGCTGTCGTAATTTAAATATCGTGTTAATGCTCTGATCGAAACACCTTCCTTACCCCTGCCTCCCGAAAATCAGAACTTTTTTAATATTTTGATCCGATTCAAACGAACCCTTTACCAACCTTCTTTCCAGATCTCACAGGTAATGAATATACTTGGGTATATTTTTTGAACCGTTGGTTACCACTAATTGTGATTATTGATCTCTATGGTTGGGGGGGGGGGTATTTTCGATTCTTTTATGGGCACGATTTCAAGGAGAATAGGTTCATTCAACTTAGCATGAACTAATTAAGATATAGATAACTAATTAATATGTAAAATTGGAGCTTTCTGGTGGTGGAAAGTATAACTAAAACATTTTCAGTGCGTTTGCAGCTTCCCGCCATTAGGTGTCGTAGGCAGCGGAGACACGTGCCGGAGTTTCGTTCTAAAAGAGGTTCGTTAGAACAGCGTGTGCCCCTTGTCGAATGAAAGTTGAACTAAAATGTTTTGCTTTTAATATTAGACCGATTCAAACGAAATATTTTCTAACATTCATTTCGGGTATCGCAAGTACGATAAATACTTCGGTATCATTTTTTCATTTCTTGGTTACCACCATTTATGAATATTAATCTCCACGGGGGTTTATTTTGTCGGGTTTTGTTGGCCCTATTTCAACGGGAATTGGTTCATTGAGCTGAACGTGGACTACTTATGATGTAGATATTTAATTAAAATATAGATTTGGTGACAACAAGTTGTCGAAATTGGAACTAAAATATATTGTAATGCGTGCTCAGCACGACTGCTAAACGTTGTCGTAGACAGTAGGAACATGTGCGGGAGTTTCGTTTGGAAAGAAGTTTGATTAGGACAGAATGTGCCCCTGGCGGTGGAAATTGGAACTAAAACATTTTGAATCGCGTGCCCAAAATGCTTTCTATTCTGTGTCGTCGGCAGCAAGGACACGTGTCTGAGATTCGTTTAGAACAGAATTCGCCATCTGGCGGTGGAACTAAAAGATTTTCCTGCGTGTGCGCCAAAAATTGTTATTTTTATCGAAGCTGCAAAAGAAAATTACCGATTTGATTTTCACAGACAATGAAATAGTCTCATTTTATTCATCCTGGAATATTAAGAAAACTGTTAGAGTTTTGATTCCACATCACAAACTCACAGTATATACGTATTTTAATTTTCTGATTCCGAAAATGCAAATTTAGTGAAAATCGGGAGTCAACTTTTTTTAATTTTGGCCAAAACTGATCCGCTTTATATAAAATGACAGAGACAGTTGAGGAGGTCGTATTCAATTTATTTCCGCTTCGGAGTCCGCTCTCTATTTATTTTCTCACAGACGAAAGGGTTATTAGTGGTACGTTTTTGTGCATCGAATTTTAGAATGATTTCCCGTTTCATACTATTTTTTATGTGACCCGGCAACGTCGGGTGGATCAACTAGTATATATTTATATATAGCGTAAGTATAAATGCTATATATCTAACGAAAATTTTCATATTTGCATAAAATAACATGTACACTTGTAATGAATAATGACAACTCTGTACTGTTTTCTGTAACACAGGTTTTTTTTTTCATTAAAATCTTTGAATAAAGTACGTATCAATATACGTACATGCTGGCGCACACAGAAGCAAACACACAAACACAAACACAATAACGCCACAAAGTATAAAGACTTAAAAACAGATCTTCAGTTTTTTTAATAAAAGTGTTAGCTCCAAAACTAAAAGTTCTAATTAAATGATAATATTACTTTGACGCAATTTCACAATCTATACTGTTTACGAAATCTAAATTATACGAATGCAACTTTTAGCTGCAATAAATATTTCGAATTACAAACTACTATATAAATTTAATAACATAAACACCATCAATTTTGTCATTGATGCCTAGATTCCCAGCATATTTCCATGATAATTATGAGATTGTGCCGAATGATTTAATCACTTTACTAAACTCTTTATGTGTAATTAATGACAAAAGGTAATTTGAAAAATATCTAAAATCTTCCCACATGAAGCAATGGTACATTAATCTTACTTAACACAATTTAGAATAGAAACAAATATAAACGTTTTGTATTTTGTGAAACATCAGCAGTGTTATTTAATTAAGTTATTAAATATTTCAAATTGAAACTAATCGTAATTACACATTTGTTTACGTTTTACGTTGTATGATTAATAATACCATTTATTTATTTTTATTAATCTGGAAAAAAACTAGCAACTATCAGAAAATTTTTGAAAATATTTTTGTTCTGTAATGTAAAATACACTAACTAACTGCGAAATGTGTTTTTAAACTGTGAGATTTCATACAAAATTTTAGTAAATGTCAGGTTGTTAATTAGTTGTATGCGAATATTTTATTTTTATACTTAGGATGTATAAAAGGGTAGGACAGTATGATTTTAATCACCTGTATAATATTTATTATACGTTTAGATTTGATTTTATAGACCGGGAGGCGGTAGCACAAACAACCACCTCATCGAGTTCACGGCTGATATTCCAGAATTAGTTAAAACTCGATTCGCATATTAAAACGCAATCGGTCTGCCAAGTCATATCTTGGTGGAAACCACGTTAAAACCCGATTTTAGAAATTGACTCATAGATTTACCACTGTGTTTTCCTGCACCCAAAAGTATGAAAACATGGAGAACTAGGTGCAGGAAAACACAATGGTAAACCTATGAGTCAATCTCTAAAATCGTGTTTTAACGTGTTTTCCACCAAGATATGACTTGGCAGACCGATTGCGTTTTAATATGCGAATCGAGTTTTAACTAATTCTAAAATTTCAGCCGTGAACTCGATGAGGTGATTGTCTGTGCTGCCGCCTCCCGGTCTATTATGTTTTTAGCAAAATTTAATTTCATAACAGAGATAAGTCTGCTATCTTTAATGTGATTCCTTTTAATAAAATCTTTATTTGATGTATATATTTATATATTTATTTAAATGTTTCTAGATATCACAAAGATTTAGGAAAATATAGAGTTTCATAAAAGAGAGATAAATGCTATAATGGAACTTAATAAATATTTCCCAACAACGAAAACTTTTAATGTTGTAGAAATAGCTTTGATTTCTAACGGCAAAGAGCTGCATAATTTTTTATAAATGTTAGTGAAAACAATTGCGAGTTGAAAAATTACGATTTATTTTAGATTATAAAAGAATTTCAGATCAATTAACTTATTCGGAATACAAATTATACATGTGTTATTTATAAATATACTTTACTCATTTTTATCATTCAGTGTGCGTCTGTATATTGATGTAATGTTGCATGTAAAATAATTAAGAATTTTTTTTTTTTTAAATAATGAAAAAAATATATTTATAATACTAGAACGTCCACTGGTGTCATTTTGACATCAAACCGAATTTAACTATATCTCGCTTAGAGTATCTCGCTATCACATTTTTTCACCTATATTCTTCAAATATAGTGACTTTTAATCATTTTACATAAAAAACAAATTGTCGATTTTTTTAATGCGTTTAAATTTGTTTAGAAATTATAGGTAAATTTATCTACAACGTCCGTTGGTGTTATTTCGATACCAAAGTAGAATATTAAAAAAAATTAGTTTACTTGTTTCTTTCTTTCCAGTTCATGTGACCTTGATTTCAATCTCTTTTAGTTATGGGAGGTCTATTATATACCTCCCACCCCTCATAAAGGGGGATCGGAATCGTTTAGTCCTAGTCAGGCGACCAAAGGTCTTCAGTCCCTTTCTTTGTGTTTTTTATCATATTTGAAAGCATTTGAAAACGTTTTATTCCTGAGAGATTTTTTATACTTCTGTAGTTTAATTTTTTTCGGAATTATGTTTCTCAAAAAAGGTGTCAGTCCCGAAGAAATTGCTAATCTTTTGAGAGTATTATCCGAAAATGAATCGGATGGTGCTGATCTTTCTGAATTAGATTTAGATAATGAAATTCTATTATAGAAAAATGAATCAGAAGAATCTGATGGAAGCGATATTGATTATAACTATACCCAGATGGATTTAGACGCTTATGTAGATCGAGATGGAACAGAATGGAAATCTTTCAAAGCAACTTCTCTTTCGGGTCGAATGTCCGAAAGAAATATATTACGTGAAAGTAGCGGCCCTACTAATTTTGTAAAACGAAATATTGATGTAGCTGTACTAAGCTCCTGGTTTCTTTTTGTGGATAAATCATATAATAAAGTGTACAGAAATTGAAGCTTGGTTAGCTCTGAAAGTTGAGATCTGGACTTTGTCCTTCGATGAAATATGTGCTTATATCTTAATATTATACGCTAGTGGAGTAAGCGGTGCTAAAAATATTGAATTACAATCCCTATGGTCTCACTCTTGGAGCTAAGATTTTGTAAGGAAACAATGACTAGAAATAGATTTCGAGAAATATTACAATTTTTGAGATTTGACATAAAATGAACTCGCTCTAAGTGACTTGAAGTAAATAAATTCGCTATGATATCTCAAATATCAAAATTGTATTCGTAGCTACAAACCTGGGGAAAACATAACAATTGACGAACAATTATTTCCCAGTAAAACGAGATGTCCATTTACCCAACTTATGATATCTAAACCAGATAAATATGGCCAGAAATATTTTATTGCTGTTGATTTAGGAACAAAATACGTTTTGGATGCATTTTCTGATTTGGAGAAAAGTGAATCTTGACCTGATGGTAAACGATCAGTGGATTTCGTATTTTTAAAACTAATGGAACCATATAAATATAAATGTAATAATATGACAGTTGATAACTTTTTTACTTCGCTGGAACTTGCAAAATAACTGATAAAATGTAAAACAATTCTAGTAGGAACTGTGAATAGAGCTCGAAGAGAAATTCCAGATTCCCTGAAAAATAAAAAAGACAGTCTTTATTCTACGAATATTTATAAACATGAAGATACCGGTAGCAAAAAGCGGAAGAATGTCATTGTACTGAGCACGCCTCATTCAAATGTTACAATTGCAAATAACGAAAAGAAAACACCAGAAACTGTAGAAATCTACAATGTAACCAAATGTGGTGCTGACATTTTAGATTAGATGGCTAGAAAATATTCTGTAAAATCCGGATCAAGATTATGCCCTGTGCAGATATTTAAAAAAATTTTAGACATTGCAGTTATAAATGGATGGATTATTTACAAATCTGTGTCAGGCAAGTACATTTCAAAGAAATGTTATATTCAACAGTTAGCAAGTGAATGGCATTCAAAGTATGTAAAGGATAAAACATGTACCTCTAATCAAAATTATATACGGAAATTAATCCAAAATATTTCTACTAAACGCAGAAAATGTGAAATTAAGATGTGTAAGGGCAATGCCACTAACAGAAAATGTTCTTCGTGCATGAAGATGGTATGTGGATAATGTACTGAAAAAATCACATATTACTACAAAAATTATAAATAAGGAATGTATATATATAAAATATGTTACATAATATTAGCATATCCTTAAATATTATAATGTGCTGAAAATTAGCAAATTTCTTTCTCTTAAAAAATAAAATCTTATTTTCCTTTTCTTTAAGTGTGAAATTTAGCTCATTTAATGTATTTTCTATAAAATACAACATCGTTCTTTTGTGAAAATATAACAATATGCGCTTAATTAAAGTACAATGATCCAATACAGTATTAAATTAGAATTTGTAGAATCCATTTTGCATAAATTAATTAGTGTTGTTGAAATGACACAGGCCGCTGTTTTAGGATGTTGAAATTCTCCGACGTTCTAGTGTTAAAAATAATAAGTCATAATCACATTTATCAGTTGATCTAAGTTCGCAAAAATGCAACTCTTTTTAAAAACTTCTTTTCATTTTTGAGTACAGAAAAAATATTATTTCGTCTTTAACATAAAACATGTATTTAGAAAATAATTTGAAAAGAGAAAAAGGGATTTTTCTAAACAGTATAATTTACAACATAAATTATAAATTACACTTTATTTTGTCTCTTTAAAAAATATGCCGAACATAATTCAAAGAATACATTACTGAAAATCTCTTTCATAGTTTTATCTTTTACAGATATGAAAATTTATAAAATTAAATATCTACTCTGGTCAAACGCATTCTAAGATGAATGGACATAAATCCTGGGAAAGTGCCCTGCTGCCATAGACATGCAACGTAAATTGTATTATTTAAAATAATTCTAGAATTTACAGCGGGTATCTCTTATTTTATGCGAAAATATCCAGATTGTTTTTTAATCCGAAAAAGCAAAATTATGAATTTTTCGTAATTTCAATCTTCCAGACAACTTTAATATGAAAACAAAATAAATCTGTATCGTGAGTACACAAATATGAGTCTGTTTGTGTAGCTGAGCAGGTTTTACACAAATATCACAAATTTGTGATTTATCAGGCTTGATGCAATTTTGGTGCCATTCCTTCTATCTACCATAATTTGTAATTGTTTGAGGATTTCTATACTGTTTTATGATCCGCATGGGCTCTTATAACAGCACCTTTCGTTTGGCAGATTATGCCAAACTCACCCTGTATATATAATATATTAGTGATGCTGTTATTTTCGTATTTATGAACAGATTTCGATGTGACATAGAGTGAGCACAGTATATATCAAGTATACTTGTATCAACCGAGTTCATTGGGCAGCTTCATCCGCCAACTTCTTTCAAAAAAACGGTCCCTTATTTTCATTTTTTTTTTAATTTTTAAAAAATTAAAAGAGACTATAAAAAAGAAATTGAAAATTTGTCTTTATTTACGTGTTTGACAGTGGTATAAAAACTCCGGAGCATGTTTGGTTTTGCCTTTATCTTAAAAATTGGCTGAGATATAGCAATATGAAATTCTAGGATTGCTGACTTTATGAAACAATCTGATACTTGGTGTGCCATAGCACTCGTAATTATAAGCGGATTTCGAGGTGATTGAGCATGTGTACATCGCATACCAAGATCTCGATCCGAGTTCGTTGGCCAGCTTTAACCCCTATATTGTTACAAATTGGTGGCCATTTGATTAACAAAATTTCAAAATTTCAAATGATATGCACAAATATAGAAAATAAAAAAGATTTTTTCTCTAAATGTTCGATTGCAGAACAGATATTGTGGAATACTTTTGGTTTTGATTTTATCTTAAAAATTTGTCTGAAATAGTACAGTTTACAATTCTACGATAGCTGTTTTCCGAACAACCTGTATTTTGTCATGCTATAGCCCTCATATTTATCAACCGATTTGGATTTCACTGATCGCGTCTACAACAGGACATACCCAGGTGTCCACCGAGTTCTATGGCCAGCTTCTTTTCCATCTCTTTGTAAAATTACGGTCACATATATTTTTTTATCTTTAAAATCAATAAGATGCAAATAATTAGAAATTCAAATTTTCACTACTTAAAGTATTTGACCTTGACAGAAGGATTCCGGAATATTTTGGTCAAGACTCTATCCTAAAAAATTACTGTAATATAGCAGCTTGAAATTGTAGGGCTGCTGAATTTTTCAAAAATCAGATTTTTGTTATGTAACGCGCTGTCAAATTCAAAACTCTCACTTTTGAATATTCAGCATTTCTTGAGCTATATTTCATCATTTTTGACAGTCATTTCGTCTCAAAATTACGTGATTTTTAATGAAATGGAAACACTAAAATATTTGATGAAACTGTTTCCTTATTCATAGCCAGACTCAATGCATATTAAGAAAAGGCATTTTAAGTTCAATACATTTTAAGCTTTTTACCGAAGGACTCGCTGTACCTCCTCAAATCGATTTTAGTAAGCAGATATACGTTTATGTTATTCCTGTCACAATTTATTTTCAGAAAAGTGCTTTTTAGTGCTTTCAGTTAATACTGAATGTAAGTAGTTATTGTTTCTGCTTTAGTTATTTTTTTAGCTGTTAAAGTTTTCAGGAATATTTTGTTGTTGTTGTTGTTGTTGTTTTTGTTCGTTATGGTTTAATTCGAAAATAATAAATGTCCTGTGTTTTACAAAATCGTTAAAAACAATCAAAATTTTAGAAGCTTTTTTCCATCTAAGAAATATATTTATATATCAATCAAATTTAAAATATGAATAACTGATCCCTTTCCCCTCTCTAAACAGTAAGGTGTTAAAATCTTTACCCATCATCTAAAATTGATAAACTCTCTTCCAATATGCACTTCAAAATTTATTATTTTTGGCCAATAAATTAACTAGACCATATTATAATAATTCATTGAACAAAGGAAATTTCTCTGATAAATTATATTAATCAAGTCATATTTTAATATTTATTAGCAATAGACAAACCATAATAATAATCTAGCCTTATTAATTAAAACCTGCAGAATTTATAACAACACCGATAAAAACACAATTTAATTTTTAAAAATATAAACACACAGCAAAATCCAGTAGATACATTTAAAATCACTTTTACGCAAGGTAACGGTGCGAAGATAGGCAACATATTCGCCTTTCACACCCAAGGCCGCGTGTTCGAATCATCTTGAAGACTTAAGATAAGCGATGTAATTTGTTCACTGTCGATTAATACAGATGCTTCCAAAACTGTCAATGGATGGCACCACAGGACTTTTTTGACACTTTCGAACAAGCAATTTCCCGAAATTTCTATCCTGAAGCAATTGAAGAAATTAATTTAGTCCATTTGACGAAATATTCGCTCGTAGCATATCCGCGAAACGGTTTCGTCAAAAGAGAAGAAAATTTCGTGAAATTTGAGTATTCATTTCTGACAGTGTAATTCTTTGTGACTTGTAATTCCCTGATTTGTATGTAAATGATCATGTGTACATGGCATACAAAGGTGTCGGCCGAGTTCGTTGACCAGTTTCAACTGCTACCTTGTTTCACAATGGCAGCCAGTTATTATTATATTTTTTAAATTGAAAATTGTGTATAAAGAAAATAGAAATTGATTTTTTTCCCTTTACGTATCTGTACTTGATAGAAGAATTCCGGATAATTTTGTTTCTGTTCTATCGTAAAAAAATTGCAGAGATAAATCAGTGTAAATTCTTGTTTACTGACATTTTTAAAAGATTGTGATTCCATGCAACGACACTGCTATTTTTTAACAGATTTCTATGCGACTTAGCATGTGTAGAAGACTTAATATGGTCTCGACCGAGTTCGTGTCGACAAGAGTCACCCGATATCTTGTTTCAAATTGTAGGCCACTTCATTATTTAAAATTCAGAAAGATGTACAAAAAAAATTAGCAAACTAAAATATTTTTCCACATAAATGTTTGTCCGTGATACAAGAATTCGGGAACATATTTTATTTTGCATCTTTCTTAAGAAAAACGCTGAGATATAGCAGTTTGAAACTCCACGGTAGAGATTATTTCTTAATTAGGTTATATTTATTATCTTTGTACTATTGTTTTTTGCAAATTTAACTGTTGTAACCATTGCTGTTCCGCTTATACATTTTAAATTACGTAGTCATATCCGACAGCGGCAAATTCTCGCCAAGTTTTACGATACTTGGCAAAATACCATTACATTTATCGACAAAAATAAATCGCCATAAATAAAACTAACGAACTTAGATATAGCTGACTTTTTGGCGAAATTCTCATTCAAATTCAGTATTAACAAAAACTACTACTGTATCTTCTATAATCGGGTTTCAACCATTTTATCTTCATTTGTTTGATTAAAATTTGCTGATTTTTTAAAAACAAGAAATGTGGAAGCTTTTTAATCGTTAAAGCAGGAAGAACTTTTTCAAAATCTGTTTTTCTGTGTTAAAATATCAGCCACCCTAGAATTTCAAACTGCTGTATTTCAGCCCTATTTAAGGTAAATTTAAGGTAACAATAAATGCTCAGGAATCCTTGTAACGAGACCGAACAGTTACGGAAAAAAGACTTTTGTTCTTTTAATTTTATTTTACAACTTTTATAGTTTGAAATCTTTAAGTAACCGCCATTTTGAAACAAGATGGCCGATGAAACTGGCCAACGAACTCGGTCGACAACTGGGTAATTCCTGTACACCTTCTTGGTCACATTCAAATTGGTTCATAAATATCAGTTCTACAGCATGACAAAATATATCAGACGTATATCTACATACGAGTATATATGCATTTATCAACATATTTGGTTTTGTTTTCTGGGGCTAATGATCGGTGAAAATATCCAGAAATTATCCGAAATGTCTTGCCTCCGGACATCTGCAATAGGTAGATGCTTACTTTTTGTAACGGACGTTACCTAATGCATTGCAAGTAGATAAATATATAAATATTAGTAACAGGAAAATAATGCGAACTATATTTCCAAAAACATGCACAAAAATTAGACTATGGATATATTTTACATAAAAATAAAACTGTTCGGCAAATTAGTCAAAAGGGTAAATTCTACTGATTATCCTCCAGAAAAATATGCTTCTCCCCTTCTTTTAGCTATACATTATATAAAAGAAATTGAAGCGTTTTTAGCATTTGAACTTTACTTCAGGGTGATAACTTTTTTCAAAAACAATAACTACTAAATATTTACTTTTTAAAGTCAAACTTCTGAATAACTTTAATTTCTAAACATTAAATAAATTTAAATCTGGTATTTCTACTGGAATTTCAAAATGAGTTTACTCCAATTTCGAATCTGTATGTAAATTTTTCCAGAAAACCAGTTAAGTGAAAATTTGCATTATAATGATGATTAAAATACACATTTACACGTTCAGAGAAATTTTAATTGAATTTGTTTTAATAGGATTAATTTCGTCATTTCCATTCGAGTCGCTATATTGCTTTTTAACGACCAGTTACTTAGAAAATTAATGATAAACCTGGTATTGCACCATATATAAGGTTAATAATGACTTCAACATGGACAGTTAAATCTTTCATTAATATAATATACTAATAAATTAAATAAAATTTAAGTGCTGCGTCAAATTAGTTTTATAGATTAGTTTTGCATTAAGTACTACAAGTTTCTTAAAAAAACCATTGAAACTTGTGAAAATTATCACATAATTAAACATTTAAATTCATATTCTACATTAGTGCGAATATAGTAATGGTTATTATTCAGAATACATTATTTTGTATCAATCATACATCCTAAATATTATGCGGTATGTTCCGTTGGTATACAGAGTTGTATTGTTAAATAAAAAGAAAACTGCCCAGTTAAACTGATGGCATTGAGCTCACAGGCTATTCACACTAATTGTATATTATACTCTTATTTCAAAGAATTTGAAATAAGCCCTCGAAAAAAAATCGACAATATATTAAAGGGGATTATCCCCTCCTCCCCCCACCCTTATAGTTAACATAATTAACCAATGAACCTCAAAAACTAATCAGGGAAGCGCCTTATTACAATGAACATATATACAAAATTTGAAGCAAATCGGA
Source organism: Maratus michaelseni (assembly GCA_963931845.1). Taxonomy (NCBI): domain Eukaryota; kingdom Metazoa; phylum Arthropoda; class Arachnida; order Araneae; family Salticidae; genus Maratus; species Maratus michaelseni. Next base: position 64,337,437 of record OZ007593.1, read on the forward strand.
TAATTCTGCATGAAAAACCAATCTATCTAAATTAAGGGGGGATTAGCCCCCTCAGTTCCCCCTTTTATACTTAATCAATGAACCACCAACATTAATGAGGAAAGTGCTTTACAACAATAAACCTATATACAAAATTCGAAGAAAATCGGATAATTCTGCATGAAAAACCAATATATCTAAATTAAGGGGGGATTACCCCCCCCCAAGTTTCCCCTTTTATACTTAACCAATGAAACCCCAACACTAATCAGGGAAGCGCCTTATCACAATGAGCTTATATACAAAATTTGAAGAAAATCGAATAATTCTGAATGAAAAACTCATTTATCTAAATTAAATGGGAGTCAGCCCCCCGTTTCCCCGCTTTATGTAACCAATGGACCCACAAAACTTAGGGAAGTATCTTATATAAATGAGCCGATATACAAAATTTTAAAAAATAGGATAATTCTGCATTAAAAACCCATTTATCTAAATTAAGGGGGGGTAGCCCCCCATTTCGGCCCTTTATACTTAACCAATGAATCCCCAAAACTAACCAGGGAAGCGCCTTATCACAATGAACCTATAAACAAAATATGAAGTAAAACGGTTATTTCTATCAAGAGTTATCGCGTTACGTACATACATACGTACATACGCACATACATGCATACAGAACGGGCGGGCACATTAGCTCTGAGACTTTGATAGCCTGTGAGCTAAAAATTACCAAAAATGTCATTTATTAGGTAATATAAAAAAATTTAATCGAAACAAAATTTTATATACAGGGTGAACTTTTATAAAATGACAGTGTTTGGAGCGCCCTGTAGCGCGATCTAATAGCCGATATGGCACCAAACTTGGCATTTAGACTAATCAAGACATGAGAAAAAGAATTCCGTGAAAAAAATTAGTTTCAAAAATCGCCGCTAGGGCATTTTGTGGAGCTGCTGTAGCTTACAACGAGAATTAGCATAAAACACGGGTATCAAAGAAAAATGCAAATGTTGTGCGATGACAGCGCCAGTAATAGGGGCTATAAAAGCAAGTAGTAGACAGCTCCGACAAATAATCTCAGCTGAAGTGAACGAGCTCCAGTGGACATGCTTCTCACGTTACCGGAACGTGTGTTACTGGTGAAGCTGTATTATATGAATCAATGTAATGCATCCGCAGCTCTTCGGGAATTTCGAACCAGAAAAAAATTACGAAAGGGGCCTTTATCGCTGAATGGTCTTAAGAAAATGATTAAGAAGTTCGAGGAAACGGGATCACTGACCATTCGCGCTGGGAGAGGACGGAAACAAGTATCAGAAGAAGTAATAACTGATGTGGCAACTGCAATTGTCCAAGGATCGAAGGGAACCATTGCTGGTACTAGCAGCGCCCAGGGTGTTGCTGGACAATTGGACATGAATTATTCCACAATATGGAGGGTTTTGCTGCGCGTTATTGGATTTTACCCGTACAAAATCAGCTTCGAAATCATCGAGATAAGCCTCGAATCAGCCACGAACTGAAACCAAGTGATTATGATAAGCAAGTGACATTCGCTCTATCGTTTCTTGCCAGGGTAGAAATTGATGATGCTTTCCCATGGCACATTCTGTGGGGAGGTGAGTGCCATTTTTAGCTCAATGAGTCCGTAAACACACAAAATAGCCGAATTTGGGCTTCTGAGCATTCCCACACCGTGCATGAAATCCCATTAAATTCCCCAAAAGTCACTGGTGTGGTTTCACAGCCGAATTCGTAATTGGGCCATTCTTTTTTGAGACCATCACTCCGACAGGACCCGAAACGTGCACCATAAATGCAGAAAGGTACCACGAAATGCTGCAAACGTTTGTTATTCCACAACTTCAGCAAAGAAACCGTCTCCAACAGACAATTTTTATACAGGATGGTGCTCCGCCATACATTGGTAATAAGGTAAAGCAGCTGTTGAGCCAAAACTTCACTGATAATAGAGTCATAAGCATAGAGTTTTCCAGTTGCATGGCCGCCTCGTTCCCCTGACCTCACGCTATGCGATTTTTGGCTCTGGGGTTATTTGAAATCTCAAGTTTATGTTGGTGGAGTATCAAATTTGTCTATTCTAAAGGACAACATAACAAAGACAGTGCGAAATATTCCTCGTGATATGTTACGTACGGCTGTGGAGAACGTTGTGCACAGAATGCACGGTGTTATTTCTGAGAACGGTGCTCACATTGAGGTGGTCTACTTCCTTACCGGGGAAGTTAATGTAGTAAATACACATTAAAATTTTAACCGTACGATTGTATGTGTTAGTATTTTTCTTTTCTCACATTTTATACATTGCAAAGCGCCCCAAAATGCCCTAGCGGTGATTTTTGGAACAATTTTTTTTTCACGGAATCCTTTTTTCCATGTCTTGATTAGTCTAAATACCTAGTTTGGTGCCATTTCGGCTATTAGATCACGCTACAGGGTGCTCCAAACACTGTCACTTTAAAAAAGATCACCCTGTATATTATAGCCTGTAAACTATTTTAAATGTATCTTATGAAAATATAATAAATATGATATTACAATTTGATGGCATTTATAAAAACTCATGAAAATCTGTAATGATAGTATTTTAAAAGTGTTTATATAAATTGGAAAAAAAATATATATATATCATTGAAACATTTGCATGAACTGGTATTTATTAAATTTATATTGATGGTTTCGAAGAATATTAAATAAGTCTTTTTCCACTGAATTGATAATTTTTTTGCCATGTTATCTGTGACAGAGGCTGCTATATTTTTGCAATGGTCACTTGGAGATCCATAGCAGAGTCATATTGCTTTTTATTCTTGTAAATTTCGAAATCTTAGATACGCAATTTTTTTAACTGTCTTTTAGTCAATGATAAAAACTTGCAAATCTGAAACATTAGCATTTTGCAAAAATAGCAAAGTTTTTTTTCGTATGGGATTTCATTATTGAGATACTGTCATGCTGATATCCCCATTCTGGACCACCTAAAATTTCATTAAGCTGACGTAGATAAGATAGAATGTAGTGCATAGTCGCAACAGAAGTTCAGTAGACGATAAAAATGTATTTCTTTATACTTTTTAAGAATTTTTTACCATTTAGTAATTCCAGATAGTTTATTACTTTTAAACCAATTGACCCCAATTAAATCAGAGATTTTCCAGCTTGTTACACTGATTACATTGATATTTCCTCAGATCACTTTCAGCTTTCAAGACCATCCGGCGTTCTTTATTCAATGGCTGAGTGATACAGTGAGGTATGTGTCTCAGTACAACGTGTAATTTCGAATCTAGTACATTCTGTCAGATTTTATTGTGATATTAGGGACGACATACAAAATATTGTTTTTAAAATGCTATTTCATTCTCGGACGCATTTATGTATTATCATCTTTGGAAAATCTACATCGATATTATTCGAAATATGCCTGATGGGTATAATCTGCTTTAGAAGAGAAATAATATCTATCCATCAGTCTCAAACTTTAATACACATGGCTATCTGCATATATTGATGTTTGGGTGAACAAACGGTCGATGTTTCTACAGTAAATAATAATTCAGTTCAAATTATTATTTCTAGTTTGTATTTGTCATATGCCGGAATTTGATCGGTATAAAATAAAATTAAAAAAAAAATTATAACGACCTTAAATATTTGGAAAAAAAAAAAAAAAAAAAAAAAAAAAAAAAAAACATTATTTTTTTGTCTTTTTCCTGGACTTTGTCATTTTATAATTATATATATTTTATAATTTAATATCTACTTTTATTCTACTCGGAAAAAGGCATTTCAAACGATCAAACCTCTATCTTTTATATTTGAATACCCTGCATGAAATTTGTGGACAATGCTTATTAAACGCTGATAGGAAAAAGCCTAAAATTTAAATAAAAATTGTTAGTGGATCAAACGAAATATCTTTATTATATTTCATTACAAATAAATTTAAAGCATTTCTTATGAAATTGTTTTGCATATGACCCTTTGAATTTTGCTATGATATTCTAGTGTGTTCTGAAACTTTTGATACCGACTGTATAAACAAATATCAATTTATATAATCTAACAACTACATATAAATAGTTTGTAAAAATTTTATTTTTCCCTTACAACGAACAGTTATTAAAGTTAATATGGTCTGAATAACTTTTTCGTTTACAAATATAGTTTATTTTTTCATTGTTTCTCAATCAAGTATTACTGTAAAACTTTTTACTGTTTTTAGATTTTATAATATGTTGATTTATTAATATACTATTTAATATTTTTAGCTTTATTAATATAATATATAGATTAATATTTATAGATTTTAATCTCTATGTCTTTAACATTTGTGTAGAGTGGCTTTGACAGAGTATTTAATATATCAGTATGGGTAAGATAATTTTTGAAAAGGTGAAATTTTCTATTTTGGAAAATATTTATTTTAAGCAGATGGGGGCATGATAACTTTACTACCAGTATTTTTATATACTATATTTGGCCTTATTTAATTCATACCGTTCAAAGATTAAATAAGGCCAAATGTAGTATATAATTACACTGGTAGTAAAATGATCGTGCCCCCCCCCCCCCCTGACGCTACGCCACTGATTTTAAGCCTGAGAGAGAGGATGTAAATGTAGGAAATGACTTAAATTAAAGCCGAGAATTTGCATGTTACTTTTGAGATTTTCTGAAAAATTGCTACAATTAACAGAATATATATTTAATTAGTACATATTTTGTACATTTGTATATTGAATATATATTTGACGGCAGCACTCAATTATAGTTTGTATTATGTGAAAATATGAAAATAGATAATGTAAACATTCTCCATTTTTTACTTTAATTATGCTGTGAAAAGTAAATAAACATGTGATAGTACATAGTGTTTTCTTAATAAAATGGGACAATTTAAATATTGCTATTAAACTTAATAATACCAATTTCTCTTTATAAGTCACCTACATATTTTAGATATTATAAAATATTTATTTAGGACAGATTTTCGTCTTCTTTCAATTGCATGCTGCTTTTGTATGTAGTTATTCACTGTGAATGGCAGAACTGAATTATTCTTCTGTCAGGCTTCAATACGATGAAAAGACAATTGTCAAAATGCATTTTCTCTTTATATAACTTCTTACATAAATAAACTTATCACTTGACTTATTCTGATTCAAATTTCAGTTTATTCTTAAATATATCAGAAAACTGTCAAATAACATTTTTAATACGGAGGAATTAATGTTTCAGGAAAATATATTCCAACAGAATAAATTCGATTTTCTTATCAAAATATGTCTTATAACGAGAATTAATCTCTGGTTTTAAAAGCAAAGACGGAACATATTGATATCGTTTGTTTGGACTTTTCAATAATTTGAACTGAAAAATCGCTTTCACAAATTATAATGGAAAACATAATACAGGTTCTTTAATGATTTTAATCGCCTAAAAATCTTTATATGATTTAAGGAATGACCAAAAGTGTAAAAATGACATATTTAAAAATATTTTGCTGAACTTGATTGATTGCCCTAAACTACTGTTATTTATTTAATTCTGTCAGAAATATTTTAGCTTGTCAAACTCTTTATATAGCTTTTTGCTCTAGACTCATGACGATATTTTATAGTTAAATTCCAGATGGTGTTATAGCTGACATATGAGGAGCAGACAATGACGATTGTATTAGAACATATGAATGCTTAGGTCTCAAACACCTGTCCTAAATTCATTAAATTACTTAAGTATCGATAACACAGATACAACTAATGGAACAATATTGATTATATATTATTAAAAATAATAATAATAATAATAACACAATGTATATTAATCCATTTGCTACCTAATATACAGCATTATCAGGAAATTATCTTAATATTTTCCATTATTAAAAAGAATTATAATTAATATATCATTGTAAAGGAATAATGTTCAATTTTTAGTTTGTAACATTGTATCTTCAAAGGTATACGGATCGTACTTTTTTGCCGAAAAATCAGTGAGTGGTATTACCTATCTAGTTTTGTTGGAAATGTATGATTTTCCCTGAGTTGAAAGAATATATGCAAAACTTAATTTTTCAACAAGATGGTGCACCGCAGCCCATGATTGGTTCCTACACAGCTACCCTCCTAGGTCACCTGACTTAACCCCTAGCGACTTCTGCATTTGAGGATATATCAATGATCTTGTTTTCAGTGTGTACAGATAGTTATATCAATGAGGAGCTTGACAGAATTAAAATTATAGCAAATGAGAATGGTTTTTCAGAGAAGTTAGTTAATAAGTTAATTTGTCAATATCAATATCAGGATAAAAAACAAAAAGAATTAACAGGAAAACCAACTAAATTTTACAAATTTCAATTCATTCCGAAGCTTTTTGAAAAATTAAAATATAATTTAAAGAAATATGAAATAAATTTGGTAGCATCCCCTCCAGTTAAATTGAATGCGTTACTACATAAGAAGATTGATCCCATACAGATTGAAGATTTAGCAGGAATTTATAGAATCCCAGTTACTATGGAAATAGTTGAAAATAGGATGAAATCTTATAAAGTTAAAGACTACATTGGTATGACTTTAAGGAAATTTAAAATTCGGTTAAAATAACATATTGGAGATATCAAGTACAATAGAAGTAAAACGGCACTTTCCAGATTAAAACAAGAGCTGTCGATTAAAATAGATTTTGATAAAGCTAGAATTATTAAACCCACATCTTCTTTTTATCAAGCAATAATAAGTGAATCCATAGAAATTTTAACCAGGAATGATAAAACATGCAATGATTCAGTTTCTTACAACATCCCTAAATTATGGTATGAACTTTTACAGATAGTTCAAGATTAAATAAGATTGGCACATCCCTCCCTATGATTCCCACCCCTGTGACTTGTTCATAATGGTTTGACCTTGTCTTCAGCAGACATTGATGTTTTTACGGTGTTACAGACTTTTGTGTTTTTTGTGTGTATCTGTGTGTTAATATTTTTAACCCTGATGATTAGCCAGGACGGCTCGAAAGCGCTAGGTTTATAATGTGAAATACAGTTTTGTATATTTTAAAACACCTAAAGTAAAAGTTTTTATTAAACGATGCATGCATGTTTTTTGTGACATTTTGTGTTGTTTTTAAACAATTATTATAGTACAGAGGTGAATTTGATTCAACTGAGTGTTCTGTTTTTCATGACTCAAGTTTATTTTGATCTTGTGTCCATTCCATCTTTGCCTACAAGTTGGACATAACTCATTTGTGATGCTTTACAAACAGTTAACAGTGAAAATTTACAATGTGTTTGGGAAGAATTGGCATATCGATATTATACTGGTGATTAAATGAATTCATGACGAACACTTGTAAAAAAATAAATAACTTTTTCTTTACAATGACATATTAATTATAATTTCATGTTTGTAATTATAGAAAATATCAAATTTTTTAATCGGATGATTCTTTCCTGATAACCCTGTATTTCTTCCAATAAATATAAATATTATTTTGCGATTCTAAATATACTGCATATTTTTAAAAGAATACATGTTCAGAATGTTAATACATCCCAGACAACACAAACACATCCTAAAAACATCCAAAAGATGTCATATTTAGGACAAGCTGATATCCTGTGGACCGATGAAATGGTCCTCTCGACAGTTACAGGACATCCCCTAAGTTTCGAAATGTCACACCTTTCAACGTCCTATGGATGTCATCTCATGACACATTTTGGACGGTTATAGGACACTTGCATTACATCCTCTGAATGGTCCTATTGATATCCTAAAAGCATCCACATAATGTCATATTTAGGATAAGCTGATATCCTGTGGATGGATGAAATCATCCTGTAGACAGTTATAGGATATCCCCTGGGTGTCGAAATGTCACACCTGTCAATATCCTATGGATGTCATTACACAACACCTTATGGATGGTTATAGGGCATCCTCTGGGTGTCAAAATGTCACACCTGTCAGCATCCTGTGGATGGTTTTTATGATATTACTGCCTTCAATTTGCATTTTTGAAATTCATATGTACATAAACATATGACAATGCATAGATCTATTGTTACTGAAAACATTTATTTTATAAATTTAATAGTTTAAAAATATCTTCATTTATTAGATTTATTAGAGAGAATAAAAGTTTTTATTTTTTAAGAAAGGGTTTTGAATAATCTTTCTTTTAAAAAAATATCCAATCTAACAAAGATCTCGATCTCATACACTATATATTTTATTTAGTAAAAAATGTTTTCAGTAACAATATATTGAGGTATATATGAATTTTAAAAATGCAAATTGAAGGCAGAAGATATCTTATATTATCGATAAAATTTAAGAAATTTTGTAAAATTCCTTACTTATATATATTGATATATATCATATATAATTATATAGCCCTTTCATCTTATATTCTCGATAAAATTCAAGAAAATTTAAGATATTTTGTAAAATTCCTTACTTGTATAATTATTTTTTACATATTTTATTCTTAATTTGAGCAAATATTATATAAAATGATGCAATTTAAAAATTTTTCATGACCTTTTTTTAAGTGCTATGTCTGAAGTGGAACTTATCATTCTTGTCGTAAGAAGTCATATAAAAACTTAAGGCAGTATTCAAAAAAAATATTTTTCCATGCTCAACAACTCAAAATTTTATGACACATTTTCAAACTCATTTTTAAAAGTAAACACATGAAACTTGGCGGCGTGATTTATGAAGAGATTTATAAGGGACCTACGTTTTTATTTTTCGTTCAATTAATTAGAAATTGATTTACAAACAAATATTTTGAAAGTACTTTTTTTTTGTTTGTTTCCAGCGCTATTGCTTCGGGAAATTCGGTTCAAAATGTCCACTTTGACAGCATTTTAAAAAATATATTCTGCCTTTATCAAAAAATTGAGACAACACGGACATTATAAAGTTTCTGAATAAGAGAACCTGCCAATTGGATGCATTTTCGAGCAAAAATGAATTTAAAAATGTGTTTCAAAATAAGCAGTTTGGATTTGAATACACCCTTAAGTTTTTTTTTAAATAACAATTTTTTTTTTACTTTGCAATTATTTGTTTTACTTACTACAAAAAGCATGTAAATACCTGATCCACTTTAGGAACACCCGGTATATGCAACAAATGTTATGCATTTGATCGTCCTCTGATAAGGTGCCACATGAAATTTAAAAGTATCGTTTTGTCCCTCTGATGATGGTTTTACATTGTTTTTCTAGAATAAAGCTACTGCATAAGTCATCTGTTAATACTTTTGCATTCAAAACAAATAAAGGACAGAAAAGCATGCCCTTTCATATTTAGTGACCGAAGCACACATTTACTGCTGTGATAATTTGGCTATACAGCTTCAGATTCAATTTGTTTTACTTACCTTTGTACTTAAATACATTACCTTACTTTAACAAAATGAGACAGTACCATGATTATGTAAATGCTAATGGCCCAGAAAGTGCATTTGATATATGTCACAAAGTATTAACACACATTTGAGCAATATTAAGATATTGTTTGCTTTCATTGTTCTAACTTTAATGAATAAACAACTTCTGTATTTTAAATAATTGCACATATTACACTAAGTGCTCAATATAAAATAATAAACTTAAATTATATGACATACAAAAATTAAATCTTTATGCAAAAGTCATCAGAAGTGAATACCTGAAAATTTTAAAATTTTACTCCCAATCTAATTGGAAATCAGTAAAGGAATAAAAATTAAAAAATATATTTCACAATGTCATGAAAGATAGTATGGGGAAAATGATACCCGCTGTTGAATAATCTTACTATTTTTTTAAAATTCTATAATGTTACAAATTGCACAATAAAAAAATTCACATTAAAAACAAAACAAATATTTATTTACAACTTTCACGATAAAATACAAAACAAATATTTATTTATAACTTTCCACAATAAAATACAAAACAAATATTTATTTACAACTTTCCACATCACAAAACATAATTTTTTTTTTTCTTTGCAACAATCTGGTTTCTTCCACCTTGCTGTTGTCACAGAAATTTCTGCTCGGCACACATCTGTAAAGAAGAAAAGAAAAAATATACATTTCTACCTAACTTTATAAGTGCATCACATTCATTCAAAATGAATAAATCAGCATATATACACAAGATATACAATAATTTCTTAGCGTTTGTTTCTTCAAAAGATCTTACAGTAAAATTTATTAAGTTATTTTTAGGAACTTTACTATTTAAGCCTTATGGGATATTTGAACAACTATGAAAAAGTAAAAGCACATCTTATTTTATGTCGAAAAACGTCATACAGAATGAAAGCACCTGCCTTGTTTTGTGTCGAATAAAAAAAAAAAAAATCTTAATATTTATAACTGATGGTAATGTCATATTTTTAATAATTAAAAATGATGGTAATTACAAGCAAAATGTACTACAGTAGACTCCCCAAATCCACATGAGTCCATCATAACACTAAAATTGTGCAAATTTTTGAATTATTTGCAGATTTCTGGTTTATTTACATTTTTTAAGCAGTAATACGAATGTAACAATGCATTTGAAATTACAATGAATATGTCTATAATAAAGTAAATTATTAAGTAAAACAATAAAGTACTAAATATTAAGAAAATGTAAAACTTGATTACTAAATACATACTTGATCTTTACTTTTTATATTTTAATGTGTAAGGTGTAAGTATGCTAAATAAAGATTAGATATCATCATCATCAACTGTTTTCAATCCATTGCTGGATTCTCACCCAGATTTTTCCATTGTTTCCTGTCTAGTGTTTTAGTCATCCAATTAACACTGACAACTTATCTGATTTTTTCACTCCATCTTACTTGAGGTCATCTTCTTGGTCGTTTTACATCACTGGGATACTACTGTAGGGTGTTTGTGCTCCCTCTACTGTCTTATCTTTTTGCAATGTGCCCCGCCCATTTTCCATTTTAGACGTTTAATTCTTTCAATGATGTCAAAAACTTTCGTCTAACTTCTCATCCAGGTTATTCTCTTTCTATCGCTTCTAGTTATGCCTATTGTACATCTTTCTATACTTCGCTGTGTTCGGGTCTGGATACCGAGTTGCGTTAGTGAAGGAAACACTTGATGGAGAAGTTTCTGTAGAAGCACAATTTTAGTCATCAATATTGGTTTGACACTAAACGGTATTTGCCGTTCCGCTGCACCAGATTTAGTACAGCAATCCTATACTTTACAGATTAACAAACTACAACTTGTGTGTTCAGGGGTCGATGCAGGTTTTTTTCTTCTTGGGGCCCATTTTGTGAAAAGTAAAGGTTATTTTTGTGAAATTTATTATATTTGGTGAAAAATAACATTTTGTGGCGAAAGTTGATATCCAGTTAATCAAATTCAGACCAAGCATTTAAAAACAAAAACCGTTTAAAATCATTTTGCTGAAGTTTTCCTCTCTGGTGAACTTGCTTGTTTACAAATTACATATTTTAAAAATCACAAAATAATAAATAGTAAGTTTTTATGGAATAGCATTTTGTGAAGGAGCCCATTTTATCAAATTGATTTTTGTGAAGGGGCCCATTTTATCAAATTGATTTTTGTGAAGGGTCCGATTTCATTAAATAGATTTTTGTGAAGGGGCCCTAAATAGGCCCCAAATTTTTCCTGGATCGACCCCTGATGTTTCATTTTAAAATGCTTGTTGCACTTATGCTGAATTGGTGTTTGTTATGAGAACATAAGATTTATTTTTATAAAAGCTATGATTTATCAAACTTATAAGTTATAATGCTCTAAAATAAGGCTTATTTTTGTATGGAGTAAAAAATTTAAAAAGAAAATAACAATGTGTGCTGTATTTGAACACACGGCAAATGTAATATGGTGAGAAAATGCTTTTTTAACCATTAAAATGATGTCAGGGCTTAATATACTTACATATCTACCGTATTATTGGGAATATCAGCCGTACCAATGAAAATCTGTTTTAAAAAAAGTATATCCACGTAAGCGGCGCACCTGTAAAAATCTCTTTTTTAAAAATGTATAGTGCCGCACCCAAGGAACTCAAATTTACGTATAAATATTTTCACTTAAATGCCACAAAAAAAAAAATTAAACTAGTAATTAAATATAAAGAACTATTGTAATATTAGTTAGTAATATATAAATAATTTAACTTAAGTGCTGAAAATATATATATATATATATATATATATATATATATATATAAGGATATCATATAGAGACTTTGTGCCGAAACTACTGTAGCATAACTAGAGCAGTGTTCCTGTAATTTTTTTTTTTTTTTAAGGGAGGGAGATTCCTTTTGACAAAAGACATGTTAGATTTAAGGTATGCAAATGACAAAAAAATTTAAACAAGCAAAATATTACTGAAAAATGTTATGTAATAAACCATTATGAAAACATTTTTAAAATATGTAGTTTTATGTTAACTCCCCTGACTACTGCTAAAAGCACCTTTTCGTCACCGAAGCAATAATCAAACAGAGAAAAATACAGTATTTAATCTATACCATCAGAAGCTGATGATCTTATTCTGATAACGTTCGGCGACTTCCGACTGCAAATAGTTTAATAAACAAAACAAAAACCACAGATAGTTCTCTCCTTTTTCTTTGCAGTTGCTTTTTTGTGGGGATGCTCTCATTTTCTAATAATTGATTATTTTTTAATAAAAGTTTGTTACACAGCCTAATTTACTATTATTGAACTTGCTGAAAACTTGAACAAATTTTGTCAATTGACGATGGAGATATCAATTATTTTTTTTAATAGTAAGGTAAAAACAGGTTTTGCCTTTCATTCTTTTTCTTTTAATTATTTTTTCCGTTTGCTTGAAGCTCAATTTTTTTCCCATTTGGCACTAACTATTACGCGTGACGACAATAGTGTTGATATAACACAGTTTAGAGATACCTAGAATTTAAATATTCTGGGCCGAAATTAGCTTTTTTTTCACAGCGGCAAACAGGGATTTTGGCACCCCCACTAACCCTACCTTTCTCGCAAAGTAAATTTACAAAGATACTTTTACTAAGTTTTTAATAGCTAACTTATTTTAAACTGAAAAATATGTAATCATAAAATACGTAATAGTGAACTCTGTGCTTTGTCAAATACTTATTCAATAAAACCTGTGAGTACAGAATCAAAAGGAACAAGACAAAATTCAGTTTTATACAAGTTTTCGTCTTAGCAAATAGAATTGATGCTATTGTTACTGTTGGATCCGTGTATTTTTTTCATTTAAGACAGGATTCTATTACAGAAAGATTTTACTGTAGTTATAATATTACATTACAATTGAACAGATGTTTAAAGTCCTAGTGTTATAAGTCATAATGTCGTAAGAACTGAAAAACCAGAATTTTCTGTAGGAATATAACAATGAATTCTAATACTGTAAAACATCTTTGTATGTTATCTACATACAGTTTCATGGAGCTGTCATTTATACTGCACTTCCTATTTATAGACTAATATGTTTAGATACTTTCCTGAACCTAAATTCCAAATTATAATAGTGACTCGGAACAAAAAAAAAAAGTTTTTAATAAGTATTTTATTATGTGAATTTTCTACCTTTTACTTTTTAGTGTCCCATGAATTCTCAGTTTTTCTTTTGAATTTTCCAACTTACAAAACATTTTTGCCCAAATTTCATATACTTTTTTTTGTATCAAGCAACAAACCAAATGTTCATTTGTCGTCCCCCATGCCTTCCATTCTGGCGCCCGGGGCACATGCCCCCTCTTTGCTGCCTTTAGTTTCAGCCCTGAATATTAATAATCAAAAAGTGCTGCAGAATGTTTACATTTAAAATAAATGTCAATATACTTAAAATCTTGGTACTTTTCGGTTAGCCAGGCACCACTAATTAGAGATCTGCACAGGCCGGGCTCGGGCCTATTTTCCTTCACTGCACTCGGGCTAGGCCTGGTCTCCACTCGTTTTGGGCTGAGCTCGGGCCTAGTGATTACTCTTTATGGCCCGGGTTCGGGCCTTTCTTTTTTCCTGAAGGATCAGGCCGTGTCTTAAATTATTTTTTCCGTACAGAGCCGGAACTGGTTTCATCCTTCCTAGTCTTCACACCCCAAAATTTTCAGTCCTGGTTTTGACCCTATAAAAATCATTGTCTCGGCTTGGCCTGGTCCGTTCGAAGGTCAGTAAAATAAGACCTGGCACAAAAATCTTTGAAAAAAATGCATATATTTTTAAATTGCCATTATTCTACAATTAAACATTAAAATATATTATTTTTAAAGAAAAGTAGATTTGTACAATATGGCTAAATTAAAATATAGTGAAACGTGTGAAAAAGAACCTGCTTATGACGGAATCCTGTCTTAAACTGAAAAATGTGTTGATCCATGCAAAATGAATATACTAATACGTAAGAAAATAATATATAATATATTTACACCTGCTAAGAAGGCAAATTGTCTATAACTCATTTTTTTTTCCCCTATGCAATTCCGTCTTAGAAGATTTTAATGTATAGCGTTTTTCTGATTTTTAACACTTCAATACATGGAATATGGATTAACAGTATTAATGATAACTTAAACACATACATACAACAAATAGAGATTTATTAAAAAAATAAATATCGCAGACTGCGGCACTTCTATAAAAATGAAGATTGTAAACATGAAAAAAAAAAAAAAAAAAAAGAGCTTAGATAGGAATTTTTGGTTAGATCTACTCCTACAAGGCAAATTTTTAACCAAATCATCGTAAAAATCAATGTTTTGTGGAAATTAACTCAGGCCGGCCTTTTAGCTTTTATACCAGGACGAACTTACTTTTAAATCGGGCCGGGTCAGGCCAATATTTTTTTGCTCGGGCCGAACTTTAGATTTTTGTATCAGGCCGGGCCTGGAAATTTCGGCCCGTGCAGACCTCTACCACTGATATATGTACATGTATATATATACCATATATCTGCAAATACATATTATATACATACATATTATATATATGTACATATGTCACTGGCACCCGGCTAACCGAAAAGTACCAAAAACTTTAACATAAAATTATGGTTTATTTCTTCTGAAAAAAAATAGTTTGAATTAAATGTACTTTAAGATAAAATGAAGATTTTCTATACTTATATGACTGCTAAAAAGATATTTATTGCCTTTTGACAGGTATGCTAGTAGAACTTTTAATTTTTGTATCGGGCCGGGCTGAATTTTGTTTTGTATGGGTACCAATACAAAAATTAATTTGGGAGATCTATCAATGTTAACTGAATATTTTAGAAATTACCGAAAAAAAAAATCAGTTTTCAAAAACAAGCCATGGAATATAAACATTTCAATAAATAAATAAGTAAAAATGTTCTAAAGCACAACAATTCATAAATATGCTTAAATGCAAAAATATGACAATTCAATAAAAGCTATAAAACTACATGCTCACATATTCTTTTATTTTTAAGAAAAGGAAATAATAATAATAAATCAATTAAACATACCACTGCTTAGAGTCCATTGCAGACTTCTTTTCCTGCATTTAGCTCAATTTACAGCTGGATTTTTCAAAAATTACTTGCATAGTCTCTAAAATAAAGAAATAACTTTGAAATGAAGCATGTGTAAATAAATGTGTCAAATTAACATTTTAACCCGTCAGCATACACACTGGGATAAAATCTACTCCAGCTCAGAACTATTACTTAAAAATGTGCGTAAATCGTTCGAGATCATTCTGAGCTTTACAGTACCTTTCAAGCTGAAAGAGATAAAGATGTGGCCAAAAAGAATTTACCTCCGGTTGTGAGATTTTCCATTCTTTTGTTATAAAAATATCACGTGGGAGGAAATTTACCCCACGCGTGTTATAACGTAACCCATAATGATAGGAAAATGTTAATGCAAATGTTTATGTAACAATATAGTGTGCAAATAATAATATAATTTTTCTTTTAAACATTAACAACTCTTGCACATACAGTTTCTATATATCAGTTTTATATTTTTTTGTATTTTTATGGCTAAATTTGGATTGAAAAAACTTTGTATGTAATGATATGCAGAAAAAAATCTTAATGCTAGATTTTATGTTTTTTTTCTTTAAATATGAAAAAACCTCTTATTTTAAGTTAAATTATTTTCTTTATTGATTTACAGTTTATTTCAAAATATAAATTTTTGCTTATAATCAAACCGGGGGGAAATTGACACAAGAAAACCCATTGGGGTAAAATTTATCCTGCGCGTGTAGTAACGTAATGGAAAGGGGCGCGTGTGCTGACGGGTTAAGAACCAAGTTTTCAATAGAAATGTTTCCAATTTTTATTTAATTATTAATTAGCACTAGGATTTAATTATGATTTGAAATTGAAATATCTGAAATTAAGGAAAGTAACAGAGTTCTCTTTATGAAAGTAATCTCAAATAGATTGAGTTTTATAGAACAGAATTTAGAAAAAAAAAAGGATAAATTAATACATAATCTTTTTTTAATAAAAAGCTACGTGTTGCTGATGACTGGTTTTTTAGCTTATCGTTGCCAGAGATTAATTTCAGAAAATGAGAGATTTGAAGTTACTGAAAAAATTAATAGCTCGTAAAGTATTTGTCAGAAAATTGTTAATTCTCGACAAATACTAGATGCGCCATTTCTTTTTAGTATATATATATATATTAAATATAAAAAATCTGTTAGAATTTTAAATTTAAAAAAAACAGTTTTCAGCGATGTTCTGTAACCTGGGAAGCCCGAGTTCGATTCCCTAGTATTATTTAATAATAATGTACCATTGTACGAATTCAAAAACCAGCTCAGGCTAAAAGTATCAATTTCAAATTAGTTGTGTATTATATAAAGCAGGATTACAAAAAAGTCAGCTTGAAATGTTTAAAAAGTGGCTTTTACTAATTTTAGTTTTAACTGCCATTAGCTTTTACATTTTAAAGCATTTTACTTATAAGCTATAATTCTTTAGATAAAATTTTTTATAGCTTAACTTGGGGGTCGATACAGGGAAAATTTGGGTTATTTAGGGCCCCTTCACAAAAATCTATTTAATAAAATGGGCCTCTTCACAAAAATCAATTTGATAAAACATACACTTCACAAAATTCTATTCCATAAAAACTTACTTTTTATTATTTATTTTTTATTTTGTGTTGTTTTAAAATGTCTAATTTGAACAAAGAAGTTCACCAGAGAGGAAAAATTCAGCAAAAGGATTTAAAAAAAGTTTTTGTTTACTAAATGCTTGGTTCAAATTTGACCAACTGGATTTCAACTTTCGTTACAAAATGTTATTTTTCACAAAAATATAATAAATTACACAAAAATAACCTTTACTTTTCACAAAATGGGCCCCAAGAAAAAAAACCTGCATCGACCCCTGTAACTAATATATATATTAGGCATTTTATTGCACTAGAATTTAATAGCATTATTTATCAATATTGAAAACATCAGTATTAAAGTCACACATGCATAAGAGAAACTCATAGTGAATGTAGGAAAAAAAATTAGTAAATTTTAATATCAATTTCTTTATTTAGCTTTAAGAGGCTACTTCACTTAGGCCAAAACACCCACTCACTAATGTTAATTCTATGGGAGAAATAATTTATGATATCTCGTTCGCATTTCAATATTTATAAGTGATTTTTTTCGCATTGGATAGCTGAGGTCAATCTCTATGCACACTCCTTTATACTTTTTCGATTTTGATTACAAGTTTTTTTTATTAAGATACTTTCACTTTCAGAAATTGTTTTGAAAGCGAAAGAAAGAAGGGGGGGGGGTGATCTTCTAACTGTTTTTCAAGTGTTTGAAGTTTTAAAAAAAAGAGAGAAGTGGGATATATAATATATCTGCGAGTCACTTTTTGACTCACTGTTGTAAAATCTGAGTGATGGTTCAAAAATTTTCTGCGATTTCTGTGTAAAATACAAGTAAACTTTAACCCTGAAAATTATGAAAATAAAAAACAGTTAAAGGATAATAATGTTTTTAGTGTGATCATCAGAGCATCTTCTGTTTTAGCACTATCTCAAAGTAAAAATTGCTTATTTAAAAATATGTTTGTTCATTTTTCACAAAAGTTGCATTCCAAAATTATAACCCCATAAACAAGAACATTTCTGACATACAATGGTTATATAGTGCTTTGTTAAACTCTAAAACTGGTATTTGTTTACAGATATATGGCAGTTCCCACTGCCAATTTGTTACCAATTTCCTAAATAATAGTACCATGGGTGACCACACAATTGTTAAAGAAGACTTTCATTTGTTTCTGGAAATTGTGTTCAAAGAAATGTTGATGCTTGCTACAAACAAACAACTAAATTTTGTATTGTGCTATTCGCTATTATTCGCCCCATTCACTTTTATTCAAAAAGTAACGTGTTACACAAAACTAAGAAAATAATTAGCAGCTACAGTAATTTCACTACTTTTGATCACAAGCTATTTTATATTCAAATTGCAGAGTTTCCTGTAGGCAGTTTCAGGAAGGTGCTGCACCCTGGCTGCCCTTTGGTTTAAAAAACATCCCCCTTCTTGCCCCTCATCAAAAAATTAGTGCTCTTCTTGCCCTTCAACCAAGAAAATTAAGCCTTTACAGTTTTGTAAACAAAAATTACTTGCATAGTAAAAATTGACACATTGTTGCAATTCGATAGGAGTGTTGTAACATTTAAATATCAAAAGTGCATTTAAAATTGAAAGAATGAATTTAAAAAATATAAAAAGTGCTCATATGGATCTAAAAAATGCCCTTCAGAGTCAAAAATGTGCCCTTTTCCAACTACCAGCACTCTACGCTTTTCTAAAACTGTGAGAAAATCTGACATTGTCATCTAAATTAAAACATTAACTGTTACGTTTAGAAGTATGTTTTTCTTTTTAAGTGACAATAATTTTAAAGTGGTTAAAAATGTATTAATTTGTTAAGATTTAATAAATATTATTAAAATGTTTAGCAAATACATACATATATATTATATATATATTTGAATATATACATTTGCTTTAATTAATATATATCAATATGCATTAAAATCTATGTAAAGAAATAAGTATTTCTAAAGTAATGGGAATTAATTGTAAAAGAAAAAAGAGGGGGGGGGGCATTTTTTAATTGCTTTTAAAGTGTTTTAAGTTAAAAAGAATGAGGGAAAAACATATTTTTGGTTTTTTAAGTGTTTGAAGTTAAAAAAAAAAAAAAAAAAAAGTTCAAACTGGAGCTGTAAGTAAATCTTCATTTTCACACAGAAAATGTAATCTAAACTTGAAAATTCTCAGAAAATACTCAAAGTGGTTGTATTTTCTTTAATAATTTATCAAACTGTTAAAATACAACCCACTACTGTTGCGTTTACACTACCATCTCTATTAACATTTACCATTAAGCCTACATGAATAATTAGGTCTGATATACACTTCGCTTTTACACAAGAAAATATAAGTATATAAACGGAAGTTATAAAGAATAGAATTACAAATGAAAAAGATAATTCTTACCTTTATTGACATCAGATTACTATTTATTAATCAGATTCCGAAAAGCCGATCACGTTTCTTCATTCACCAACAAGGAAAATAAACTTGTCTGGTAGGTAGGTTGGTTGATTCCTTAGCGTAGCGTGCAGAGGAAGGAAGCCAAGGAAGAAAGTCAATTTGCGGATGTGCGTTCTATGACATTCGCCGGCTGTTTTGTGGACAATGTATTCAGACGGTCCGTTGTCAACTATCTTCCGGATATTCACTGGATAGTTTTATAGGATATGACAACTAAAGGATTTTCAGGATCATTATAGATCGTCCGAAGGACGATTGTGGTTGTCTGGGATGTTATGAAAATTATTTTAAAAGAGGAATAACTTATACCCTTTAAAAAATAGTTTATATTATTAAGACTTAATTAATTTACTTGCAATATATACACAATTTTCTCTCTTCGATAATAGTTAAGCATATCGAAAAATTATGTTTCTTAAAATTATTGTAGAATTCTTAAAATATTGAAGCTGACAGTTAATGTCATTCCAACAGAAAATATATCGATTGCAGCAGCATTTCTTATTCCTTAAATGATTTTCCGCCACTGGTTTTTACAAAATGAAACTGTTACAGAGGAGTTGCTCTGATAAGGTTTGTCAGAACGCACTTTAAAAGATCATTTAATGACATAAGTATTTTTTTTGTAATCATTACTAGTCATTAGAATTTAAAAACCTTATTTTAGATTTTCAAAATATTTGATGGATAATTTTAATTTCAGTATTTTTTTTTATGGTTTTCAGTAATGTTAAGCATATGCCATCTGTAAAGTGAAGTAAAGAACTGTAAAATTAATTACTTAAAATATATACAGCTTATTTTATCTATGTTTAATGATTTGACAAATTATAGTAATTAAGAGATTTATTCTTTATTCTGCATCATTATATTTAAACCTTTTTTTTAGCTCTTTCTTTTTTTTCTATTGTTTAAAAATAATTAACACATAATTACTTTTATTTTTCTATTTATTGAACAACATCTTTAATTAAATTATTTATCAAAGTAATTTTTTAACGGAGTGGGTGGATGGATAGGATTTAATGGCGAAAGTTCTCATTTTTAACGGGTTTAATAGCTTCTGCGGATAAAAGCATTTCAAAGAAAATTATTTTTAGCTTGAGTTTTTATTAGTTGAATTCATTAAATGAATATTAATTATTGAAATTGAATATCGAAATAAATAAATTAAAATAGAAGCATTCAAAAAAATGAAATAAAGCAAAATACTGATACATAAGAAATTTCTTTATAACTTGCTTAATATATTGCAATACATAATTTTACAATTTTATTTTATTAGAATTAAACGTTTACCATATAGAAGATTAAGATATTATTAATGGTCGACATTGAGTCTGATAAAAACAAAATGGAGCATTTACGAACTTACATTTATTTTTCCTTACGTATTCATCTTAATATTTATTACAGATAGTGCATTCTGCCTAAACTAAAAATAAAAGGAGAAAAAAACATTCAATGTGTTTCTTTGGACTTGTGTTTCTTGTGTTTCTTTTACTTATACTCCGAATGAATAGCCTATTATCTATAAAATTTTTATTAGTGTCTATCAATTGAAAGACAATCATAATATGGTGGATTTTACTATCACAAATAAATGCGAATCTGCGGAAATTGGTAGAAATGCTTACTAATCTGTACAAGATTGCTCGAGAAGACATACACTCTATCATTAGGCCGTATATACTAGGTTGGTGTAAAATAAATCGAAATATCTATTTCCGATTCAATATAGTGTGAAAAAGTTGATTATGGCATTGGTAAAAAAAAAAAAAAAAAAAAAAAAAAAAAGATTTTTTTTATTGGATAATATTGTCCGTTAGCTCATACCACCATGAATAAAAAAATTGACGTATTTCAAGATTATTTCGTATAAAAATAAAAATAATATCTGTAATATATCCAAACGTTATAGCGTGGAAAAGTTGCCGACGAAATTGATATAAAAGATTTTTTAAAGTTTTTGGAAATAAAAACAAAAGTCTTCCGATCTTGCATAAACCTTAAAATTTATAAAGAAAATTACTTTTATACTGTTTTTAAAATGTTACTTTTTTGTATCCCTATAGTTTGGTTTATTTATTGGTGAACCTCAACACAACATAGGCAAAGAGTGAATTTATTCGCTTGTCATGAAACATTAACAATGATAGATCAATTTCGGTATTATCTAAACAAACAAAAACTCATCAAGTGGCTGCATTTTGAATTCCATACTTCCCATTCAAAGAGCCATGAACACTTGAACAGTGTGTAATGCAATATATAATATGCAGTATATATATTATTATTCCTCTAAAAAATTTTCAATAATAATACACCTGTCACATTTCAAGACACCAACCAGTGTTGCCATTTTAAACCATCTTTTTAACAGAAACTACTTCATCGTGTTTTTCGTGACAACTGAGGTATGATTGTTCTGCTTTGTTATAATATAACTATTCCTTATTTCTGGTCCACAAACGTTTAATGATGCTCCTTTAAATTAGTTTTACGAATTTTTCCACAAAGGAAGGTACAAATTGTTATACACTATTTTCGTACGTCACCAGATTGTATGAAGGATTTGATATCCTCATTATTCAGGTTTCACCGTAAAGTAAGAAGAAATAATTTGGCTGCATGCCATTCAATGAATTCAATATAATCAAATAACTTGTAGTTGCGTGTTGGAGTAACAAAATTTAGGATAGTTTAAAAATACTTTATCTGTCTTTTAAAACACTTCTCCGACCAAGGTCTCTTATACACATCCTACTGTCAATAATTTGAAAAGTATTTTTCTTAAATAATTTATAATTTGTATTATATTTGAACCATTATTCAATGCATTAATAAAAAAACCCTCAAATCTTTAATAAAAATGTGTGAACATCCTCTGTATATATGTTATATAAAAAATTTATTTCCTTCGCAAATCCTTCACATTTATTTCGCATTAGTCATTTAAATTAATCTAACTTCTGACATAGTCAGCATTTCCTTTATTCTTAATAATATTTATTCTTATTTAATGTCCTTTTAAAAGTATTAACCCGTATATTAATAATTATCTTATTCCAAATCTTAATCTAAAATTTTAAGTTCATTCGTAACTTTTATCAGCTCCAAATCTATAAAATTCCGAGAGACGCTTTCTCATTTCGAATGTTTTTAAAAAGCCATTTTTTATTATTATTATTCCATGCTCGGTTTCGCGCGCTAGGTATTTTTCACTTCGAAATTAATGCGCGGCTACGAGAGGAACTCTTTCGTGTTAGAGATTCTCCCTCGCGCCTCATTCGCTGGGCTGGAGCTAGCCTCTCACTCATTGGTTTGTGCGCACGTGACGTCGTATTTCTGTATCTCTACGCTCAGTGAACAAAACTTGCTTGCATGCTTTGGAGGGCAGATTTTTGACGTGTTTGGAAGTGCAACCAAATGGGTATCTGGTGTTGTAGTCACGTAGAATTTTCATACAGCTCTTTAACATCTATTAAACGATGTAGCGAGCCATCGTGAAGCCTGAAGGCTATAAGTTTATACCTGTGGGAACTGTTACTGCATCGCTCTTATTCATAAGTAAACTATTTGTCTGGAAATTGGCTGGTCTTTACTGACGAAACTCTTCTGGTGTCTCCTCATTGCCTCATCTCTTCGCCATGATTATTGATATCGACTGCAACCTTCTATATCTTTAACAAACTGCCATTTTCTCGTGGAATATTACATCTCGTGGTATCTCATCTTCGTAAAAACCCCACATATACATCTATGAAATAATTTAACGCAATTACAAACTGTAAAAATGACCAATGTTTCTTATTTTATGAAAATATACTATAACCACGAACGAAAATATAATATAATCTTCTGAGTTATCCGAAATTCCAAAAAGCATATTCCACTGTCTTTTGAATCCCCAGAAAGCAATACATTTCCAAAGTTTAAAGAATTAATTATAAAAGCAAATTATTTTTTGCTGCCAATATTTTTCAGAAACGTTTCCAGATAGTTTTTATAGTGTATTAATCAGTTTCCTGAGCCTGGAATGCTTGTTTTTTGAATGTCATCAATTCTCAAGTAAATGTTTTCAGCTGCATAAGTTAATTTATACATGAAAGAGTAGAGAAATAATCTTAATTTTAATGTTAATGTTAATGCTGTTAATTTTGGATGTTTGTCTGTTAAACATATTTGTTGAACATGAAGCTGTTTACTTGAGAATTTATAGCATCGAAAAAAAACTATATTCCGGGCTTAGAAAACCGATTAATACACTTTTAAAGCCACTCGTAAACGTTTCGAAAATTACGGGCAGCAAGATAAATTTAGTTTTTATAAATGATTTTTAAATCTCGAAATGCCATTCATGTCTGAGGTTTCTAAAGATAAAGAAACACTTTTCAGAATCATGGTTATCAAGGATGAGTTTTTATTATACATTTATTCGTGATTATATTATATTTTCGTTGATTAAGAAACATTTGTCATTTTTTACAGTGTATTGCTTTAAAGACAATTTAGAAAGAAAAAAATATTTCATTCAATATAGTGTACTTTTGTACACAAATTTCTAAATAATGTAGTGAATATTTACTTTTGGTTGTTGGCCGTGTTATTTTGCTGAACATTTAGGAAGCAGTTCAAAATAGAAGGAAGCAGTCAAGGAAATTCATCAAAGAAGCAGTTTCAAATCGATGAATTATTTTAAGAGGTATTTAATGTTTAAACATGTCAAAATAGTTCAGTTATGATCAATATCTATTAAGAGCAATTTACTCAGCTTTTGTAGTCTTATACATGACTAAATTGTTGTGTGCAGTGTGTAATCACATTTTTAAATTTGTACAAATTTTTGATTTAAATTTTTTTATTTAATTTTTTTATATGAATAGCAATTTAATTCTTATTTAGAAATAGTTGTTTTTATCTTGTTTTACCAGATTTTAAATGAACAAATAATACTATTTTTCAAACTCTATATTCTGAATTTAAATATATATTTACACGTAAACATTGAAAAATAATTGAAATTTTAAATAATTTAATTATTGCGTGCAAAAAACATTTCACGTGCTTAATATTATGTCACATTTAAAATTTAAATTGATATATTTGAAACGTAGGAGGCAGAGTTCCCAGTGTTTGTAAATAATTACAAAAGTAATATAGATATTTTATCTGAAAATATTGTACTCTATTTAGAAACTGCATCCAGAACTCTATAAATATTAAGAAATGAACGAATTTAACGAAAATACTAACAACGGTTTTCGATTAGAAGAATCTTCCATGTCCCTGCATAATTAAAATACATATTAACAAATATTTAACTCCGTTATAAATTCTGAAGAAGAAAGAGACGTGTTTTGAAATATAATGAATTGCTTGTGAGTCTAGAGGTTAAAAGTTAATTACTTTTCTACACTCAGAATATGATTAAAAAGACATATATTAAATGATTTCAAACGAACAATTTTATGCAAATGCTAATGCATTTGACATAATTTGACTCAGTTAAGTTTTACATGATGGACTTTAAGTTTAAAATACCATCAAATAATATTAGTAATGACTACATAAACATATTTATGAAATATGTCTTACTATTTTATTTAGAAACATGATCTTTTTTTGTTTTACAGTGTAATTTGTGTTTATTTTGTTGCTGTTTTTTTCCTGCACTGAAAGTCGATTGCACTAGCAAATATATAGCTTTTAAATATTGATAATTTTCTTTTCTTTTCTTTTAAATATTTATATTTTTTATGTGTAAGAGAATCTATTTTACTTATAACAACATATTTATATCAGTTTTAACTCTACTAAAATATCAATTTGCAACTAAAGTCGAGGTTTGGTGGCACAACTTTTGGGCAAAAAACAATTGAAGTAAAAATACAAATTATTGGTGACAGTGGTGAAAATACAAATTATTGGTATTTACAAAAAACGCAAAGTATTAAACTTTGAACTGTAGGAATTATTAAATACATTGACACATGCTAAAGATCATCATATGCTGTGTGAAGATGCCTTGATTTGTTGCAATACAGGGTGTTTCACTACCAGACCGACAAAACTTGAGGGGCGATAGTAGACATGAAGACAAACATTATTAAATAGGAAACCATGGGACGAAACGTCTTCTGTAGGAGCAAGGGTCCATTAAAGTTTAAGGTCCAAAATTTCAAACAATGATGAAAAACGGAAAAAAAGATCGATTCGTTTTCGGTTTTCGCTAAAATCATGTATATCACGATTTTATTCAAACAAATTTTTAAAGGCTACGTTCAAAAATTGTCGATAGAGGGTGCTTTAGACTTTAGAGTAACGAATACCTATTTTTTACCGTTATTTTTTGTATGGGGTTAAAATTATTCTAACGTTTAGACTTTAACTTAAATTTTAAGCTCAAAATCGAAAACATTGGGATCGGGTTTCTAGCGAAAATTGAACTGTGAAGAGAGGAGGAGGGATTTTAAATGGTTTGCATGTAGGCCATTCCCGTGGTAATTATTTTATTAAAAATGACGTACAGCTTTGGTGTCCTCATTTTTTGATAGCGGGCGCTTCCGACACATCTCCGACATTTCAATGACATTACTGCTGGGTGTCTTACTACCAGACCAACATATTTAGTGTTAGGAATGCAAAGACGACTCGGAATCACATAAGAATATAATGTTGGAAATGCCTTTTTTACGAGTTATGGTTAAAAGAAGCAGAGAAAAAAGCAACAGAAAGAAGCAGAGAAACAGCTACACGTTAATGTGACAGAAAGCACAGTTTATTTAAAGGTTTTACTACAAAAGGTGTTCGAAATTACGACCAGAAGTAGTCCGACAAGCTTGACAGCGACGGTAGATGACGCTGCGGTTTCCTTGCGGTAGATTGCGTTGAACGGTAAGGCGCGTGAACAGCGATCAAGCTGAAGTGATCATTTGCGAACCGGTTCCAAAGGTAGTATGGACTATTCGAACGATGAACTGTTCGACATGTTGCTCGTATTTGGAGCTGCGGACTGTAACGGACATGCCACTCTGAGGTTGTACAAGGAGTGTTTTCCGCATAGGCGTGCGCCCCATCATACGACATTTTCAAGTGTAAATAGAAGGCTTCGTGAGACTGGGTGTTTAACGAATGTTAAGATGAATCTAGAACGAACTACAAGGGCACACTACAATGAGGAACAAGTGTTAAGCATCAGAGAAGACCATCCAAGCACGAATACTCGCGCGATAAGCCAACAGGTGGGGTTTTCGCACATCACTGTCTGGATGATACTTTCGGAAAACAAACTGATCCCATACCATCTGCAAAGCTTGCAAGAATTAAAACCTGAAGACTATCCACATAGGAAGAAGTTTGCTGAGTGGCATTTGCAACAGATTGCAGCAGACAACACATTTGCGGCGTCTGTAATGTTTATGGATGAAGAAACTTTTACAAGAGAGGGAGCTTTCAATAAACATATTGCCCATATTTGGGTTTTGGCGAACCCCATGGTACGAGACCACGTGCTGCACAAAAACTTTTTTCTATCAATGTTTGAGCCGGCATTCTTGGGCACTAACTTATTGAATGTAAGGACATACTTGATATTCCTACAACAAGTTCTGTTGGAACTTCTGGAAGAAACACATGTTCCTCTTTCGTTGCGCCGCTCTATGTGATTCCAGCACGACGGGGTCCTCAACATTATACCAATGACGTTCGCCGACACCTCAATGTAACATTTGCACAGCGGTGGATGGGTCGTGGTGGCCCGGTTCATTGGCCTGCCAGATCGCCGGACCTAACATGTATGGACTTCTTTTGCTGGGGTCAAATGAAAGGTTGGGTATATGAGACTCGCGTATCTTCAGTTGAAGACCTAGTATTTCTGTAGCTGCCAGAAAGCTGTCAAAGATGCCAGGAATCTTCCAGAGCGTGAGGAATTCCATGCGATGCCACTGTCAAGCTTGTCGGACTATTTCTTATCGTAATTACAAACACCTTTCGTAGTAAAACCTTTAAATAAACTGTTTTCTTTCACATTAACGTTTTGCTGTTTCTCTGCTTCTTTCTGTTGCTTTTTTCTGTGCTTCTTTTAACCATAACTCGCAAAAAAGTCAATTCCAACGTTACATTCCTATGTGATTCCGAATCGTCTTTGCATCCCTAAAACTTCCTGGAAGTATGTTGGTCTGGTAGTAAAACACTCAGGAGTAATGTCCTTGAAATGTCGGAGATGTGTCTGAAGCGCCCTCTATCAAAAAATAAGGACATCAAAGCTGTACATAATTTTGAATAAAATAATTACCAAGGGAATGACCTACACGCAAACCGCAACAAAATCAATTAGTTTGTTCAATGTTTATGAGCATTTAAAATCACCCCCTCTGTTCACAGTTCAATTTTCTCTAGTTACCCGAACCCAATGTTTTCGATATCGTGCTTAAAATTTCAGCTAAAGTCTAAACTTTAGAATAATTTTAACCCCATACAAAAAATAACGGTAAAAAGTAGTTGTTCGTTACTCTAAAGTCTAAAGCGCCCTCTATCGACAATTTTTGAACGTAACCTTTAAAAATTCTTTTGAAGAAAATCGTGATGTACTGAATGATTTTAGCGTAAACCGCAAACGAAATGACCCCTTTTTCCGTTTTTTATCATCGTTTGAAGTTTTGGACCTTAAACTTTAATGGACCCTAGCTCCTACAGAAGATGTTTGCGCCCCATGGTTTCCTATTTAATAATGTTTGTCTTCGTGTCTACTATCACCCCTCAAAGTTTGTCGGTCTGATAGTGAAACACTCTGTATATTTCTATTAATGTATTGCAATATATTCACTTACACACTGCACGAATACCTTCCTCTGTAAAATTGTCGACAATATTTTCGATATTTGTTGAAGTGTCACCGAATATGACGACGAAAGAAGGTTGCCATAAATGTGTTCAAATTGCCCATACCTGGTTAATTTGGCGATATTTTCAATCAAATATTACTTAGACATATGTTTAAAAATACTTTATAATCAGGGTCCATGTGAAATTCACTAAATGTTTTTGCCATATCTTGGCACAACATTAACTGTATTCTGTTTACCAGAAGTGAATTGGTAAATTTTCGTGGAACTATATATATATATATATATAATATATATATATAACATTTATCAGATATGTTCATCTCTGCCTAATGCTGTGAAAGATTAAAACAATCTACTTTACCTGCATATTTCGTTTTATATCTTTACGGGGAAGGGGGAAATTTAAACTATATATATATATATATATATATATATAAATTATTTATTAATCCTAATTATCAATCATGCGCGTTAGTCAAATCAGCCAAAACATCACTTTTCTTATAATTTTTTATAATCATTTGTATTGATCAACTCATCCTATACGTTATAAACATTTAAACTATGTCTCATCTCCAGATTTCATTTTCTGCACGTAGTGTTTGCACAAAATACCCTGTTGAAATAAAAACTAGTCGTTGGGGGACACCGTAATACATACCCATCATGGATATGCATAATGTAAAATATTAAAATAAAAATGTGTAAACTACTTATAAAATGCATTGCAATTCAAATAAAATCGTGGCTTGATGACGTCATAAACTTTAAAGGCTTGATTACTGAATTGCTTGAAAGAAACATCCTTATAACTCCAAAAATAATAATCCTATTAACTAGCGGTTTATTGCATCTGATTAAGCATCAAATTTCCAATTAAAATATATCTTTGAAGTAAAATTTGGATGAAATACAGGGTCATGAAAAATCGAAGAGTGTGGAAATAGGATTCCAAATATCTCGGCAACTCATTATCCGATTGACTTCATGCTTTATGCAAAATTTATGTTTTTTTATTGTCTTTATATTCATTTCTTAAAATAAATAATTTCGAAAATTTTTATATACCTTTTATCAGAACGAATATTTCGAGAGTCCGAAAACAATAGTTCCGGTTAATCGAGCTTATTGAAATTAAATAGGCATCTTCCCATTATTACATACTAAGTACATACCAAATTGCAAGTTTCTATCTCAATTTTTTCGGGAGATAGAGCGCTCACAGACACACAGACGGACGGCAATTTTTTTTTGTAAAAATATGTTTTTCGGAATCTCCAGTGTCTGAAACGTCTAAATCCGTCAAGAAAAATTTCGATTTTCAAAACGATTACAAGACTTACCCTATACTACGTATGATGGGTAAGTAATAAAACGTTCACTATTCTAAGATGTATAAATATAATCTGTCAATAAGATGGTCATTTTATTCTTTTATATTAATGTAGATTATAAATATTTCTACTTAGCCTAAAATTGCATACGCTCTTTCCAAGCAGCTGGCTTTCTGATTTAGCATAAGAAAATCTTATATTTATTCAAGTGTAAATATTATAATATTACCTTTTATAGATTGTAAAATTGAACATGATGTAAAATAGCCACTTGGATGGTGAATTGGAAAAAAAGTGAATTAACACGCTTCATATAATATATAGTTTACACTTCGAAACGATTACGATCACCATAGAAGATTTTCACTTCTGCCGGTTTAAAACACACCGTTTTTTAATAAACACAGAGATGACAAAATGACTGAAGAATGAATATATACACATCTATCGTTCGTAAAAATAAAGAACGTTAATGTTTATTTTGAATTATTTTTTAAAATAAAATTTTTGGTTGTTAAATATTAAATTTAGATTAAAATATTACAGCTCATTAATAACACAATATGATGAATTCAATGTAGTTCATCACACAAGATTATATTTGTAAAAATGTCTTTGAATTTCTATGTGCAAGTATTCGTCATTGGTAAAAAACAGTGAAAAAAAAATTTTCTCTTTAAATTTCTTGTATATTTTGTATTTATATTTATTTTTAACCCCCTATAATGGTCTATGGTATTTCATTTGAATGTAATTTAGAAAAAGTAACTTAAATATATTGGTCTATAAAAGATGTACACTTTATTACATATTCTTCAGATATGATAGTTTGCAACAGTTTTTGCATGTCAAATATGCAATGTGAAAACATAACACCAAATTTATCAATTAACAACACAAAATATAGCTTTGTTCTTTTTCAGATTTATTTTTCAGAGAGCATTTCGTATTTTGTCATTATAAACAATATTCATACAAATCCAATTTTTATACGTTTTCCTCTGCAACGTTTGTATAAATACACATTTCAATTCTAAATTTATTAGAGAAAATGCTTTTGTTTATGATTAACATCATTTAAACCACATTTACGCACTATGCATATAAATTCCATAAATAAATCAAAACTATAAATTCAGTCCATTTTATTAAATTCTAACTTAAATAAAAAATGTAATTACATGCTGTTTAATATCAATGCTGCATAATGTCTAACGAAAAGCAACAAAAAGCAACGAAAATAACTTTCCATTGAATGTTTTATCTCATTTTTCGATTTAAGTCCAAATGGAGAAGATAGCAGATATTATATACCATAGTATTTGTTAAAATACTATCAAAGTATTACAAATTCGCATTATGTAACAAAATTACTATTTAAAATTCAAAATTATTCTGTATTAAAATAAAAGTTATTTAAGCAAGAGGTTGAATAAATCAAAATTTTAATAAGGATGAATTATTTTGACATGCATTAATATTTATGAGATATTGACATTAAAGCTTTCAAGTTTTGATTTTGTTAAAGCAGCAAAGAAGGTGAATAAAGTATAGCTAGTTACAAAAAGCCGTATATTTAAATAAATATTGTATTTATATTGAATAAATTCGCTTTTTGAATACAATGCAGGAATTTATAAAAATAAAATATGAAAGCATCAGTAGGTCACAGATTATTTTAGTTTCTATGTTTGTAGCATTAAAACTTAAAAAGAAAGAAAGAAAGAAAGAAAGAAAGTTTTTTTCATGCTATATTATTCCTCCATATTAAAGAAACGTAATCACGTACATTAAACGTAAAATATAAATGACTAAACTAATACAATTTTTAAAATGAGATACGATTACATGAGATAACTTATATGTGTATTTTACATTTTATTTGGAATATATTTTTGAAATAAAAAATATTCTTTAAATACGCAAATTTTAAAATATATATGAGTGTTTTGATCATGACAAAAGCACAAATTATGCTTACTAGAGTAATTAAAATGAAAAGATACAACCATAATTAATACCATTTCCTCTTAGAACAGTCTAGATTTTATAGTGTTAATTTTATGAGATTTATCATCTGCGCGAGATTGAAATTAGAATTTGTAAAATGTTACATAATATCATAAATAAAATCATTATTTAATTAAACATCATGCAACCGTAATATTATCTATTTAGATATATTAACTAACTTGAAATGTTTGTAATAAAAGAGTTAGACTCGGAAGACGCTTATTTTTTTCTATTATAGGTAACATAAATGGGATGTTTTGTAGAATATTTTAAATAAAGCCTATTTAAACTAGTCGGATGTGCCAATCCCAAAACTTTCTTCTATACCCACACAGGTTCCGCATACACTAAAAATAAATCAGCACCAATTTATATCAAGGTTTAACTGATTCCAAAATTTTATTAAATTTTGCGAATTAGTTCTTGAGATATATACATCGTGAAAATAATATAAAACGTAATATAGCAGCGTCACCTATTGGGATATGTACACTAAAACGTAATCAGCGTCTATTTATGTCAAGGTCTAACTGTATCTGAAGTCTGATGAAAATAAGTGCATTAGTTCTGGAGATAGAGCTATTGTGAAAATCGCGAAAAATGCAGCAAATCAGCGCCACCTGTGTGGCGATTTACACCAAAAACTAATAAGCACCAACTTAAATCAAGGACTAACAGAATATATAGTTTTATCAAATTCCGTGCATTAAGTCTTCGGATAGAGCACCCACAAATCTTTTTCACATACAGGCAGCCAGCCAGACAGACATACAGAGTCACAGACTCACTGACAGACATTTTCTAAAAGCAGTCAAATCGGGTTCAGGACCGTCTAAACGTATAAATCTGTCGCAAACCGGAAATCAAAATTTTCATGAATCCAATACTTTCTCCTTTTAAAGATGGAAGAAGTAAAAAGTAAACGTATTTTCTTATATTAATGACTCCAAAGCATAAGCAAAATCTTACAGTA
Source organism: Maratus michaelseni (assembly GCA_963931845.1). NCBI lineage: Eukaryota > Metazoa > Arthropoda > Arachnida > Araneae > Salticidae > Maratus > Maratus michaelseni. The sequence continues at coordinate 64,370,198 of OZ007593.1, forward strand.
AGGCATTCTTTAATTATTGCTATTAAAATTTCGTTCTTAAGTTACATTACTTTTAAATTAAGATACCTGCGAAGAAATTGTATTTTTAATCCAATCACCTTTATTATTATACGGCTCAATCTCCCTATCCTTCTCCTTAATCCCCTTGTATCTACTTTAGTAATTTCTTCCACGCGAAAAAATATAAGGTTAATGCTGCACACCATGGGCATACTATTAATTTGATTGACGGAAATCCCACAAATCCTTTAATCCGTGTAAAGCTTTCTAGAGAAGCAATTTAATTCGTATGGGTAATTTGAAAAAACGATTAAGTGGAAAAGTATTATAAACTTTGCCTTTATATTTCAGAAAAAAAAACAGTTGTAAGGAAAAAAGCATTTACTGAATCAGAAAAATCTATAAACCTGAAAAAAAATTCAGATGTTTTATAATTAAATTTCATATTATTAAAAAGTAACATAGAATTAAAAACGATGAAATATGATCTTCAATAATATTTTTATAATTATTTTTAAATCTGCGTATTTGCATTCCATTTGTATGCAATAATTTCCTTAAACTCTTGAAACAACCACTAAAAATTAATAAAACATAAAAAGAAAATCATATGGTTTAAGCATACCTTTATTAATTTGCATTGCTGACAACTTTTTAAATTTTTTATCAGCAATATTTGTCAATGGTAATCCTCGCCATCTTTAAATGCATATTTCTGCAATAAAATAAGGCAAACCTGGGAAAAAAACATTTTACATGCATTGATAAATATTTTCTTAGTAAGTTTATTTTGCTGAAATTATTACCATCGGAAAGATTTGTTCTTATATTTGGGTACAAACATTTCACATTCATGTCAGATAGTCTCAGAAGGCAAATATCTATTCTTATAAAATTTGGGAAAAAAACAGAATATTACATGTTTAACAGTTAAGTAAACATAATTTTCAGTTTCTTTAATATAAAAACTTTATACATTTTTATGATTTGTCGTAATATAAATGGTTTATATACTTCTTTATGCGCCATTGGAATTATTCCTTAAAACAATTTGACGAAAATTCTAAAGAAAATTTACAGTCCAATCATTTGGTAGAACATAAAGAAAAGTCTTGGTTTAGTTTCGATATTTGGTTCCTTCATGTTTTTGGGGTCGCTGAACACGAACCCGAGGTTTTCCGACATTTTTTTTTCCGGACAAAATGTTTTTTTACAAAAAAAAAGTAAAAAAACAAACTTTTCTAAGTTTTTTCAAAATAACTCCAGAGCTATACATTTTGAGTGAAAGTCAGCAGTATATAAATCTAACTAATTTAAATTACTATTTTCTACATTTTATGTACTTAATCCCTTAATCGTCGTGCCCGAGACATTCACGGGCAGCGTAGGTTACGCCTGTTTTATTCAAATTGTTTGATTCCCATCAGTTTTTTAAAATAGTTTTATTGGCTTTATTCTTGCATTATCTTATCTGTCTATTAAAAAAGACGAAGATTTCTACTTAAAAAAACTGGTGGTAAACAAGCAATCTGAATTTTTAAAAAGTAGCCTACACTTAAAGTGCGCGACGATTAAGGGGTTAAAGTTTTTTTTTCTCTGCTCAATGGTTCAGCCGTGAGAGGGCCACAAAAATGTGTGTTAAAAACGGAAAACTGTAAAAAAAATAAAATAAAAAAAATAAAAAAAAAGGAATTACGGCACTGTAGTCGATGTAACATGAAACTAACGATTTTACGCAAACGATAAGCATTGATGATACTAACGATTACATGATTCACAATATTTTATGCATTTGAAGTAGAGGAAAAGTGCGGATCCGGCACCAGAGGAAGGTGGGAGCAGTGGAGCAGCTCCACCACCTCTCATGAGTCTAGGGTGCTTCCTCCGGAGAGAGCTCGTATTCTAAGGTAAAATTGGGAGGGGTAAAAGACAAAAACTGTAAAAAAGGGTATTACGGACCTGTACGTCTTTGTAACATAAAAATTTTCTATTTTAAGCAAACGTTGAGTATTAATGATTCTAAATCTATGTGATTAACTTCATTTTACAATGAAGTTGTCTGATAATAAAGACGACGATTCACTATGAATAATTATTTAGTAGGCGACGAGTTGGTCCCTACCAATCCCACAAATTTGTTCCAACAAATTTCGGTTGCAAAGGATTTGGATGAAGACCTTCAGGAGTTTTTGACTTATGATCTAGGCCTATATTCCTTATCCCTAGTCGACAATGGCTTAAGAAGAGGAATCAAATTTACTCTCTACAACGCATTCAAACCTCTAACAAACAAGTGATTCAGTTTCATGATTCAATTCAGCATTGATGGTGGTTTTTTATTGCATAAGGTTGTTCGGCCTAAGAATAAGTCTTTTTTAACAATCTGCGACAAATATGTTGAGTATGTACAGGTACAGTCAAAATACCAACTGCAGGCAGTAGTTGTCTTTGATGGCTAACCTGATGACTTACAAAGCGGGTTAAAAACTGTTAAGGTAATCGTTAAGGTTAATACATAATGTTTTAACTTACAAAAAATCAATACGTACATCTAGACATCTATATAAGTATCTGAAATGCGATAGACACAACAAAGTATTGTTACGAATGAAGATTTGCGTACAATGTTAATTGATTTTATTCAGTTTAATATTGCTATTCACCACAAACACAATAATGATGAGGAAGGTAGTTCATTTCGATGTATAAAGGAGAGTGATATTGGCATACATTACAGCTAATATTTGCGTACTATGCGCAGAAATATAATACACAACAACCTACCGCAGTATTAGTTGAATGTATTATTTATAAGCAATTACTGCAAGATTATGCACAATCCTGTTCAACGAGTAGCGATAGAATTACATGTTCAACAGTAATTAATAAATATCATTTTCAAGTAGGCTACGTAATATTCGTTAATTTATTGTAATAGCATTTAACATATAATAGTCCAGGCATTAGGGGCTAAAAAAGGGCAAATAAAGGAAAGTTTTGGTGTAGTTTTGATATTTGGTTCCTTTGTGTTTTTTGGTCGCTGAACATGAATCCGAGGTTTTCCAACAAAATTTTTTCCGGGAAATACCTTTTTTTACAAAAAAAGTGTAAAAAAACAGACTCTTCTCAGTTTTTCCAAAATAACTCCAAAACTATACATTTTGTGTGAAAGTCAGCAATATATGAAATAAAGAAAATTAATATTCCAACATTTTATGCATTTAAAGTTTTTTTTCTCTGATCAATGGTTTAGCCGTAAGAGGCCCACAAAAATGTCTGTTAAAAACAAAAAACTGTAAAAAAAAAACGGAAATTACGGCACTGTAGTCGATATAACATGAAACTAACCATTTTACGCAAACGATAAGCATTAATGATACTAACAATTAGATGATTCACAATATTTTATGCATTTGAGGTAGAGGAAAAGTGCAGAGCCGGCGCCAGAGTAAGGTGGGAGCAGTGGAGCAGCTCCACTTCCTCTCATGAGTCGAGGGTGCTCTTCCTCCGGACAGATCTCGTACTCTAAGGTAAAATTGGGAGGGGTAAAAGACAAATACTGTGAAAAAGGTAATTACGGCCCTGTATGTCTATGTGACATGAAAACTATCTATTTTAAGCAAACGTTGAGTATTAATGATTCTAAATCTATGTAATTAACTACATTTTACAATGACGTTGTCTGATACTAAAGACGACGACTCATTATGAAGCATTATTTAGTAGATAACAAGTTGGTTCCTATTAATCCCACAACTTTGTTCCAACGAAAATCGGTTGTAAAGCATTCGGATGAAGACCTTCAGAAGTTTTTGACATATGATCTAGGCCTATATTCCTTATCCCTAGTCGACAATGGCTTAAGAAGAGGAATCAAATTTACTCTTTGCAAGGCATTCAAACTCCTAACAAACAAGTGGTTCAGTTTCATGATTCAATTCGGCATTATAGGTGGTTTTTTATTGCATAGGGTTGTTTGGCCTAAGAATCAGTCTTTTTCAACAATCTGCGACAAATATGTTGAGTATGTACGTATACTTAAAATACCAACCGCAGGCAGTAGTTGTCTTTGATGGCTTACCTGATGACTTACAATGATGGTACAAAAATTGCTGAGCGTTAGAGACGAGCAAAACAACATGCTTCAACTGACATATTGTTTAACGGTATATTGAAACTTACCATTTCCAAAGAAAAGTTTCTTTGCAACCCCAAAAACAGTTTTCGGTTAATATCTATAATGATTGACAAGTTATCATCAGCAGATATTACATGCAAGCAATAATAAGAAGACGCAGGCACTTTGATTGTAAACGCTGCTTTGTCCTAAGGTACATCAAATAAGATGGTGATTATAGTTGGGGAGGATGTAGAACTCTTGGTCATTTTGTTATAGGTTTCTGCAGGGTTGAAAATGTTTTCATTTTAAAACCTGGAAAGGATGCTGTTTCTCCAGCGACATTTTCTCCAAATAATGCTGTGAATTCAACGGTTGCGGAAAACATCCTTTTTTCCACATGCTATGAGCGAGTGCGATACAATGTCAGTACCCTTATGCAAGGAAAACTGAAGTTCCTCAAAACTCGTGTGAATAATCCACATGTCGCTGATGTTGTTAAAGTGTTCAAAGATTCGAACGCTAGTCTTGAGATGATTGCAGCTGCTGGGGAACGTTTCCTTGCTCGTTGTACGGCTGTAGTGGGACGAATATGCTTTCACTGAACCACCTAAGGTATATTTTGTACAAGAAGCCAGCGTTTAAAAACAGTTCTAATATTGCTGCTTTATCACCATCTGCAGCTACAGCACGGGAGCAATCTTTAAGAGTATACCACCAGGAGCAGCAATGGCTGGGAGTTGAAAAAATGCTGAAGAGTAGGGACGGAAGAAAACAAATATTGGCCTTCAGCCTGTATTTACTGTGCTACCCCCTGTTTTGTTGAGGCTTGTATCCTATAAGTGCAAAAAGAACTGCCAACAAAATTATGGCTGCAAGAAGGCAGGTCTGTGTTGCTCCAACATGTGAATCAACTGCGAAGGGAATTGCGACAACATCTCAGGGGTAAATCAAGACGAGGAAGACGAGTTTTACCTTGAAACTGAGCTGAAGATGGATGGCCCACCAATTGAACCCGTGAGCCCAATGACAGAACCGTGCCACAAGGTATGAAATATTTACCATTAAGAAAACATTTATTCTATAATATTGGTAGTAAATAAAAAGCCCCACTAATTCCATAAGTCGTAGATGTCACGTTGTAGATGTCAATGAACAGAAGAGGGCCTTTTAATTAAAGAATGCGCAAATAAGATTTTTTTCTTTTTTACTTTATGTTAATATGTTTACTAATGTTTGTTACTAATGTCCATAATTATTTATAATTGAATAATGATTCATAATGAATCGTCGTATTTATTATCAGACAACTTCGTTGTAAAATGTAGTCAATCACAGTTTTTAGTCAACGTTTGCTTAAAATGGTTAGTTTTCACGTTACAAAGACGTACAGGACTGCAATTCCTGTTGTTAAAGTTTTTTTTTCTTTACCCCCTCCCAATTTTACCTTCTCTTACAGTACGATCTGTACGGGGGAAGAACATCCTCGACTCAAGAGAGGCAGTGGATATGCTCCACCACTCCCACCTGCTCCTGGCGCCAGATCAGCACTTTTCCTCTACATCAAATGCATAAACAATAGTCAATCATATAATCGTTAGTATCATTAATGGTTAACATTTGCGAAAAATTGTTAGTTTCATGTTACATTGACGTACAGTGCCGTAATTCCCTTTTTTTTTACAGTTTTTTGTTTTTAACACCCATTTTTGTGACATTCTCACGGCTAAACCATTGATCAGAGAAAAAAAACTTTAAACAAATAAATGTAGGAAATTTTATTTTTTTAAATTCAAACAATTTTGATTTTCAAGCAAAATGCATAATTTTGGAGTTATTTTGAAAAAACAGAGAAAAATCCGTTTTTTACAGGTTTTTTGTAAAAAAAAAAAACGTATTTTCCGAGAAAACTTTTATTGGATAACTCCAGATCCGTGTTCGGCGACCCCAAAAACATAAAGGAACCAAATATCAAAACTTTCCTTTATTTGACCTTTTTATTTAATGCTATTAAAATAAATTAACGAATTTTCAGTAGCCTACTTGAAAAGGATATTTATTAAACACTTTTGAACATGTAATTCTATCGCTACTCATTGAACAAGATTGTGCATAATCTTGCAGTAATTGCTTATAAATAATACATTAAACTAATACTGCGGTAGGTGGTTGTGTATTATATTTCTGTGCATTGTAAGCAAATATTAGCTGTAATGTATGCCAATATCATTCTCCTTTATGAATCGAAATGTACTACCTTCCTCATCATTATTTTGTGTGTGGTGAATAGCAATATTAAACTGAATAAAATCAATTAACATTTTACGCAAATCCTAATTTGTAACACTACTTTGTTGTGTCTATCACATTTCTGATACATATATAGATGTCTAGATGTAAAGTACGTATTGATTTTTTTAAAATTAAAACATTATTATTAACCTTAACGAATGGTATATGTAATGCTATAATATTTTATACTACAGAAAGAAACATTGTCATTTTCATGTGACTTAAATTTAAATAGCATTATATTATACGAATATATATATTTTAAATAACTTATTCATTTTTTTTTTTTTGTACTTTGAGAGTAAAGGAACACGAACTATACTTGAAACAAAATTTAGTGAGACGCCTTTTGTGTTCAATTATCTCGTTTTAATTATTGTTGCAGCTCGCATAGAGGGGCCTAGTAAGGCCTAGTGGTGTACTTAACTTTGAAAATTTAATTTTGCATGGATGATATTTAGATATATTAATCTATATATAAGAATATTGGTATAAGTTAAAGTTCCGCAACATATACCTGGAAATAGCACCCGAAGATACGTAATACCTTATAAGAAATCATTGTAGAACTTCTAGAAAATCCTTATTTAAGAAAATGTGACTTGCATCAATTTGCTTTTAAACGGTTGACATTTTATTTATTTAACTTTATGAATTGTATGTGTAATGCTATAAAATTTTATACTATAGAAAGAAACATTATCATTTCCATGTAACTTAAATTTAAATAACATTTTATTATACGAATATATATTTTTTAAATTTTTGTTTAATTTTTTTTTAATTTTGTATTTTGAGAGTAAATGAAAAAGAACTATACTTGAACTAAAATTTAGTTGTTGTAACTCAACTCGGATAGTTAAAACTATATTGTTGCTATATTTTAGCAAGCATCTGTTTGGCGCAAAATTAAATTTATTGTTGTAACCAGTGATTTACAAATTTGATAAAATCAAGTAACCAACAAAAAAAAGAAATATATATATATATATATTAACCACCAGCTCACACGCCACCATTGATTTACAAAAAGTATAAAATTATTATTATTTTTAATTACTTGAGAAAAAAATAGTAACAAGCAGAACATAGAATTTTTAGTTATAGAGTTTATTATAGTACATAAGTTAGAAATATACATTAAAGTTTTCTAATGAAACTAAACAACATTATATATCTCTGAAAATAAATAAAAAATAATGTAAAGTTTAATTAACTGGCATGTTCCGGAAAATATGTTTACGGAATGCTTGAAATGTTCAGATAGTTGAGTGATACAAAATCTATATATGATGACGGAGTGTGCCATTGATGAAATAGTGAAGTAGGAAAAAATGACCTATTTTCTTGTCGAAGTATTTTTTTTGCATTGTATCCAGTTTTAGATGCTACAAAGGCTAGATTGACACTATGTGTTACTGTTTTAATAAAAGCACTTCCCCTGCACCCAACGTCCCAATCACAAGAATTGCTAGCTGGCTAAAGAGGGAATGAATGGCATTTTCTGTGCATGCAAAGGAAAATGTCTTTTAACCAGTTAGACGCACGAGATAAAAGATCACTGTTTGCCGCGCACCTTTAGGGGGTTGGAGAAAGTAAAAATTTCGTTTGTGCTTAGCATGGTAAGGTAAATTTTTCTATGAAATATAAAAAGTTAGATTAAATAACTTTAAAGTTAAAACTGTTCGGCAAACTTTCCAGTCATTTGACCGTTTTTATAGGAAACAGTTATATAACCGTAATTTAACTCTATTCTGACCATAATATGGGCAATAATATGGTCAAAATAGAGTTAAATTAATGTTATGTGACTGCTTTCTCTAAAAATGGTCAAATGACGGGAAAGTTTGCTACAAATTTTTAACAGTGTTGGTCGTCAGATAAAAACATACTTGGTCACGACCAAAAACATGGTGACCGCATTTGTCAAGCAAAGTTGTAACTATTATTATGATACTATAGTTTTACCTCTTTTGTTGCAAGCACCAATTTCGATTGTATTGTTTCTGAACGATTTTCGCCCTGTGCTTAATAAGTTGTTTTTGGCGCTAGAACTTGCCCGTGATGAGATACTGCCATAAAAATACTTCAATATTTCATTGTCATCGAAAAGGAACTCATATGTAATACTTTAAGAACATCCGTTTGACTCGAAAGATAGATTGCAAGATTTGACACAGACAAGCAGGCAGAGAGAGAAAAAACGAAGGTAAATAAAACCGTTTAAAAATAAAATTATTCATATTTGACTCATATTAAATGGAATGTATTTTTATCTTAAGAGAATATACACTGTAAAAAATGACGAATGTTTCTGAACCTACGAAAATATAATATAATGACGAATAAATTTATAATATAAACTCATCCTTGTTAACCATGATTATGAACAGTTTTTCTTTGTCTTTAGAAACCTCAGACATCAATGTCATTTTGAGATTTAAAGAATCATTTAGAAAAACAAATTTTTTCTAGCTGCCCGTAATTTTTGGAAACGTTTACGAGTAGCTTTTAAAGTGTATTACTCATTTTTCTAAGCCCGAATACAGTTTTTTCCGATGCTATCCATTCTCAAGTTAACATTTTCATGTTCAACAAATATGTTTAACAGATAAACATGCAAAATTAACAGCGTTAACATTAACATTAAAATTAAGATTATTTCTTTACTCTTCCATGTATAAATTAACTTATGCAGCTGAAAGCGTTTACTTGAGAATGGATGACATTCGATAAATAGGTATTCCAGGCTAAAGAAACTGTTTAATACACTATAAAAACTATTCGGAAACATTTCTGAAAAATTCGTGCAGCTAGAAGAATTTTACTTTTATAAAAAATTCTTTAAATTTTGTAAATTTATTGCTTTCTGGGGATTCAAAAGACAAGGAAACACGCTTTTCGGAATTTTGGATAACTCGGAAGATTATATTATATTTTCGTTCGTGGTTACAGTATATTTTCATAAAATAAGAAACATTGATCATTTTTTACAGTGCAGTTTAATGATATTTTTGTGAGAGGTCGATATAACAAACACAGCGTATTAGTATGTTAAATTTTTTTTACGGTTTTGGATAATTATTCTGCGGATTTTTTTAAAGGTACATTATGTATTGCTTAAGTTTATTAATTATGATCTAGTTAAGTTAACTATGATCTTGTTCGAAAAACAGTGGCCATAATATTTATTAATCTTTTAAATTTTTAATTACACAAACAAAAAAAATATATTTTTTCTTATTCGAAGAATTGAATCCAATGGAACTGATTAAACATTTATAATTATTCTTAGTGCTTATTCGTGTTTTCTGGGTAAATGAGATCATTCCTAAGACATTTCCGAAATAACAACTTTTGTTCTGAATTGAGTTCAGATATCTGGAATATTAATTATTCTATATTTTTATCATATACATAAGTGTTAATATTAAAAGTAAGCATACACGATATTTGAAATGGAAATGCATGGCATTGGGAAATGACTTATTTAAAGAAATTATTGTATTAAATTAAGAAATTATTCAACAAAAAATTACTTTTTTAAATCTATGTAAGCTAAAAATGCTTTAGTTAGGTAATTTTAGAATTGACATACTCGAAAATAATGTGAAAATTATTCATGTGATTAATATATGTCTTGTTTATGATATATGAGCGCGATTTCTTGAACTATTGTAATTTCAAGCAATTAAGGGGGTTTAAAAAACAATAACGTTCATGATAAATGCGAATAATTGTACATTTTAATAAGTTACAGTAAAATAACCAAAAACGCATTTTTAAATAATTGAAGAAAATATTTAGAAATATTAAGTGATCTCATTTTAAGAAATTTACTTTTTTTTAATATATATTTTTTAAGTTAAAATAAAAATCTGAGGCTATGATGTCATACACTCACGCACATTTTTTTTTTTTTTTATCGCTTATAAAAAGGAAAAAAGTCGCCAAATTTAGGGGATTTTTTCCTTTAATGGCAACCTAGCCATTGTATTAAGTTATTCGTTTTGCGCGGTCTTCAAAATCGCGCCAACCAAGAACTCGCCAAACTTATGTTTATATGTTTGCGTGAGTGTAAAGCATCTGTTTCAAATCTGATATCACCAAAAATTGTTTGTCAGATTTTTATTATTTGTTTTTGTCTTAGAATAGTACCATATTTGCATTAAAGTTTAATTTAATTATAATTTTAAAACTCTCGTGTTTTTCTCTAAAATGAGAGTTGCTGCCAAAATACACTAAATATACAAACAGGAATTCTTCCCATGGAGATTTACCAGTAATTTCCAAGCTATTTGGTTATCCTTTTTTAACCAACATACACTTATTTAAATACGATTATTTGACCATAAAGAAAGGTAAAAGAAAGCTAGAAATTTTTGAATAATTTAATCGAAGTTAAGTACAATTATAGTCAATTTCTTTTATTGAAACTAACTAATTTTTAAGGAAAAAAAAAGTTTTTGCCCTGAAGATATTTTCAGTAATAATTTTTTTTAAACACTCGAATGTTTTTAAGAGTTAAACATAACGGCATTATGTTTTTTTTTTTTTTTTTTTTTTTTTTTTTTTTTTTTTTTTTTACAAAGATTATAATTTTTCCGTTTTAATATATCTTAAAGAAATTTCAGAATAAAATAAACCTTACTTATGTAAGTAGCTCTTAGAAATTTCTCAAGAATATAGTTTTTTTTCATGTTCAGAAATAATTGATATCTCATTTACTCTTTTTTCTGAAATTAATATTCCATGAAATATAATTATCTGTAAGTACTCCGCTTAGTATTGAAAGATTAAAAAAAATGTATTTTTTATTAAAAGATTATAGTGTGTAGAATTTAATTAAATATATATATATATATATATATGTGCAGTGATGTGATATATCTATAGAATATTTAGTAAATCATGGATAGTTTTTAGCACTCTCCAACAAAGTTAAAAATTATCTTTGTCATCGGTTTGCAGGGCTAGTCTGTTGGTCTGTCTGTCTAGCCGTGTACTAACTAGGTATAACGCGTTTTATTGATAAATGTGATCTTCCCTGAGATATTTCCGAAACAACAACTTTTGATGATTACTTTTTTTGTCAGTATGGTATTTATTAATTGTTTATCTGTCAAAAAGTGAGCAATTAGTATTGTTTTGTATTTATAGTTTTCTCTCAAATTTAATTATCATCTTGTAAAAGCTCTACATCTCCTTATATTTATTTACAATTACAATTGTTCATTCAGTCCATTATTGTATCTAACTTGCATCGTCCTGGATAATTAGATAAATTTATGATTGATATTGTAATCTTTGACAGTTATTTTTTATTAGTGAAGGGTCCCCTTCTCTGGGGGTCCTTCCGGCCATCGCTCCCTGGGCTGAGGCCTTGCCGCGAAATTACCAAACCTGTTGGTCGGCGCTATTTGAGCTTAAGCCAAAAGTTACCCCCCCCCCCACGCCCAGTTTGACATTGACCTTGAGTTCAAATATTTGGTGCATTAATTCATTCATATTTTTAACATATAAATTTGTATATTATTTGCATATATTGATTAATAAGTATACGTAATATTTAAAATGAAAATGCATGGAATTGGGAAATTATTCATTTAAAAATGTATTGCATAATGTACACTATAAATTAAAATAATATTTTACTGCATCATTGTTGATATCTACAATTTTAAATAGTCATTTTCTTTTGAGTGTATACTAAATTTTCACAAATTATGTATCCATTACATGCTAGTTAAAAAAAAAAAAAAAAAAAAAAAAAAAAAAAAAAAAAAAACTTTTTAGAGACAAGTATCTAAGAAAAACAACTTTTTTTCCTCTATGTAAGTTGAAAATGTTTCATTTAGATAATTTGTGAGAAAATTATTGACGTGATTAATAAATTTCTCGTACACAATAGATTAGGAGAATTTTTTGAACTATTGTAATTTATAGAAATTTAGGAAGTTTGAAAAACAATACTTTTCATAAATAAAATCGTACACAAAATACAGATGACAAAAGCGAGATGAATAGGTTACATTAAGATAACCAAAAATACATTTTAAATATTTAAATAAAGTAATCAGAAATATTAGGTTATCATATAATTTAAGGTATTAATCATTTTAAAATATAAACTTTTTACTTTAAATAAAAACCTGATACCACCAAAATCGATAGTCAGCTTTAAAAAAAAATTCTCATAGAATATTATCCCCTTTTTAATTTTTTTTTCTATTAGTTAAAAACTGTTCTTTTTCTCTCAAAAATGAGATTTGCAGACGAAATATATAAAATGAAAAGAAAATTGAACTTTTCTTTCTGAGCAGAAATACCGTTAACTTCGGAAGAGCTTTATTTTCTTAACCACCAGACACTTATTTAAACAAGATTATTTGACCATAAAAAATGGTAAATTAAAAAAAAAAAAAATTTTGAATAATTTAAATAATGTTAAAAACGATTATTGTCAATTTATTGTATTCTAACATTTTTTATAAGAAAAAAAAACTTGTTTCTGCATAGAAGATTTTTATTCAGTAATCGTTTTTTAACTCGAATGTTTTTAAATGTTGAACATAACGTTATATAAATATAAAGAAAATTGATCTTTTTTACACACACAATGTTTACTTAAGACTTATTTAAAATATATATATATATATATATATATATATTTAAACAAAAATTTTATCTTTCCCTATTAAAACATCTCAATGAAATTTCAAAATAAAATAAAACTTTCATAAGTAGCTGTTAGAACATTCTCAGGAATATGTCTTTTTTTGTTAATATCAGGAATAAGCCTTGTTTCCTTCATTCTTTTTTTCTGAAATTAATAAGCCTTGAAGTATAATTCTATGTACACTGTGCTTAATGCAGAATTATAACAAAAATGTGGTTTTTAATAAAAGCTTATTATATTGTAAATATGAAATCCTCGAAAAGATTAAATTGCAGTTACATGTGGCATAATCATTTTACGGTGATTTATAATTGTCTGCAGAATTTTATTATATATATGTTTCTGTAGATGATGTGATATAACTACGTAATACCTAGTAAATCCTGTCCGTTTTATAACACTTTCCAACATATTCGAAAAGTGTGCTTGATTTAGGTTTGCCTAACTGTCCGTCGGTTCGTACTCTAACTAGCCTAAATATACTTGGATTATTATGATTTTGGTACATGCTTTTGAGGTATATCATAGGACATTTCCTGTTGAAAACAGAATATGTAGGATTTACTGTTTGTTTACTGTACACACAAAATAAATTTGTTATAATATGTTTCATAGAGCAAAAATGTTTACAGTGTATTTTATTAAATAATGCTTACACTTAATACACTTAATATACTTAATACACTTAATACACCTAATACACTTAATACTGAAATGCAATACAAGATTCTTTCTGTAGACTATGGAGTGCATGTATGAATTCAAATTTGGATGAATCACTAACGGTCATGCTAAACAATTAAAAAAATCGAAAGTGAATATATCTCCGTACAACACCTTAAAGTGCAAAAAATGCATATTTAGCACTTTACAATACAATTGAAAATTGTTTATGAATTCGGTTCGTCGGTCTGTACTTCGGTATGTCTGTCCATTCTCCAACTCTTGTAAATATACTTCGATTACTATGTTATTTCAGTATGATATTGATATTTACCATGACATGCTCCCTATTTAAAACGAAGTATGTAGTATTTATAGTTTGTTTAGAAAGATACTCAAAATTATTCCGTTCTAACGTGATCAAAGGTGAAAATTCTTATGCAGTTTATTTTAATGATGTTACACTATTTCCAACTTAATAAAATTAGTATGCATTTACCAGTTGCACTAATACATGTTTTCAGTTGAATATGAGTGCAAAAGCTTTATCATGTTTTTACAGGGTCACACAAAAGGACTCAAAAACATAATGATGCACGGAAAAAAATCGCTTACTGTTTATTATAATAATGTTACACTATTCCAATCATAATGAAATGTATACATGTTTTAAAACTAAATTACAAGCTTCTTATTGTAGAATATAAAGTAAGTAGAATTTATCGCTCACGTACAGTGATACACAAAAATGTAGGTTACTGTACTGTCTACGAGCGATAATTTCTAAAAGTTTTTCAATTTTGGTTTAATTATTTTTTGCAGAATAAATGGGTGGTACATATACTATTGATCATTTATAGAGCTACACAAAATCATTCATATGCATTAGTGTCTATTCTCGTAAATTGATTAATAGTATTTTTTGATTGTTTAATTAATTTCCCATTATATTTAGTTATTGAATTATATTTAGTACATTAAAATATATTTGTAGATTAAAATTCAATTCATACACAGTTCTACGCAAAGAATTGTATGGTAGGTTAACAGTCGAATTGTGTTTTAATTGTATTGTGCATATATTTTTCTGAATTAAATTTTAGCTTACTTTGTGGTGCATATAAAAATATGTGGACAATATATAGATTTGTACAAACAAACTCGAATATGCTTTTGTCTATTGGCAGAAATTTCTAAATGTGACTTTACAATAGTGTTTTGCGTTTTCCAACTGTAATTGTATTATGTAGTATATACAAATCTACTGATCTAACACAAGAGTGAACGGAAAAATTTTGCTACCTTTTCAAATAAAAATGGTAATTGCTGAAATTGGATTTTCAAATGTGACAGCGATTCCCAACTGTAATTGTATTATGTAGTATATATACAAATCTTTTGATCTCACACAAGAGTGATTGGAAGAATTTTGGTACCTGTCCGACTATAAATGGTAAATGATGATATTGGGCTTTCAAATGTTTAACGCGTTTTTTAACTATAATTGTGCTATTTAGTATATATACATATTAATTTTTAGAATGATTTGTAAGAATATTTTGCTTTCTTACACTCATTTTTTTTAGAAACTAAATCAGTTAAAACTTGTTCACAAGAAAATGTGCATTCATTTTAAAAGTTCAAAAGGTTTTTAATGGTTTTAATATTTTATTACCAACGCACTGTATGGCAAACCTGGAATGCAACAATGATCCATTTCCTGGAGAAATAGTCCAGTTACCTTACTGTGTTTTAAAATATTTCTTAAATAACGCAGCACAAGATGAAAACATTTTATAATTTTTTTCTACCAGTTAAATTTGCTTTTTCAGCCACTTTTTATTGCAATGAATAATAAATAAATATAATCGTAAGTTTCGTTTTGTTCTTCATAATAAGTTATATGAATATAGTTTGACTTTAAAATGTTTCATAATTTTAAATAGAAGGTAGTTTATGAGGATTTGGTATAGATATTTCTATATGCTTTTAAATGGCAGCTGCAGGTTGTTTAAAAACTGATGATTTAGGGTGTTTAATTCGGATTATGTAGTGTAAATGAATCTGTTTCAATATTTAGTTTTAAATTCATCAATAAACAATAATTGAAATTTTTTAGTAATTAATAGTGTATTTTATGTAAGTATTTTTAAATCGAAATATAATATAATATTTCGATGCAAATTGAATGCAAAAATACATTTTAATAAATAATCTAAATCTTCAGAATTCAAACAAATGTGTTTTAAAATTTTGAAAAACTACATATATGTTAAATATGCAGATTGTGAAATGTACCTATATCATATGCAGCATATTACAAATATATATCACAGTTTTGCTAAATATATTGCGTTTGTTTCTTCCTAACTGTTAAGCTGTCACATCTAATCACTAATAGTGATTTATAAGGAATGTGTATCAATTTGAGATTCATGTTATATGGTTATGTAAAGATTCATTGACTTATGTAATTATGAGTTTGGGATATTAGAATACATTTCATTGAATGAAATGTCCAATTAAAATATATTTATATGAGTTAATGAATCAAACATTTTCTAAAATATTGAGGTTTCACACAGGTTAGAGATTTATCATGTTATTTTATTATTATTATTATTGTTGAGAGTATTTTCACAATTACAAAACAAATAAAAATAGAAATTACGATCATTGTTATAAAAAGTGGATCAAACAACCAAAGTCTCTCCTTTAGTAATAAGTGACAAAATCTAATTTAGTTAAATCGACTAAAAGTGGATTTTGAGAACGTTCAATATGAAATCATGAAATTTCAAAATATCTGGGTGCTTCCGGATTTATAGAAGTTTAATTGCACAATTTGATCATGCTTGAAATATGAGTTTCCGGAATTTAATGACAAAAATTAACTTATAACTTATTCGCAATTAAATTAATCAATTCAATATTACGTCTAGATGGTTTTAGAGTATGCATAACATTTCTAAAATTGGTGTGCAAATAGAATGGGATAAATGTAACAGCACGATTATGGAAACACTGTTATGGAATTATTTAAAAACAGCCAACATTAATTTTTACGGTGGATGAAATCTGAAATCTGAATCTGTGCAGTGAATTTAATGTATCTTTATTCGTTAAAATATTAAGCAAAATTCCAAAACATAATTAATGAAACCACTGGAAAAATTGTTTAGTAACCATTTTAATATTTGAAATTATATGTACAAGTTGTTCTTCTCTTTTCTTAAAAATTAAAGTACGATATTTATTTCATTTAATTTGAAACATCGTAAACAATTTAAATAAAGTGCTTTTAGTTTCAGTGAATTTTCAGAACATTTCGAAAGTTCAAAAAATAAAATATAAATGGTTATATATTTTATTATCAATATATACATACATGGTAGTACTCATACGTGTTTGACAATATAAAAAAGTTTCTTAAATTTCTATTAATTGCCGAAACGTCAATGAAGGCTCACTGTAGAGACGCGAAAAGTTTTTGTTTTCCGTTTGTTTGTCTGTCTGTCTGTTCCGGGATAACTGCCGTAAAAATCGTCCTGTTAAGTTTATTTTTGGTGTGCATATTGGTGAGGTACCCGGTATTAGCTGTACAGTTTTTAGTTACATATGGTTCATTCGTTCAAAAAATATAGAACATTTTTAAGGTCATAATGCTTTCTTATGGGAATGCAGACGATTTTCAAATTTAATTTTTAACTGAAATGAAAATCGCATATTTGAATAATTTATTCGAATGGATTTATTCGTAAAATTACGGATACTAAATTTTCGATATGGAGGTCTTAAATATATATAATGGCTTTGAAAATTTGCCGATACATCTATTAGAAATTAGAAATTAATTGTTTAAATTATTGGAATAGAAAACTTTTTTCAACTGTTCGGGAAATAAAAAAAACATTTTCTTTTCCTATTTCTTACACATTTTAAAATGCATTTCTTTTTCTGTCCTCTTTATTTTATTAGTTGCTTAGCAACCCTATTTCAAATAATATCGAAATAAGAAATGCATTTTTTTATTTAAAAAAATACAAGATTAAGAAGTTTATAAGAATTTTAGAATATCATTGCATAAATCGTGTTTAATTTAACGCTTCTAATTTCTGAAACCTCCAAAGTATTTTCTATACCTATAAATATGTATGTAACATAAAAAAAATTAAATTGCGAATTGTAAGATGCTAAATAATGTGAAAAGTGAGATTAAAAAACAATGAATTTCAGAGCTGACATTGAGTCTCTTGATCTCCAGATTTACTAGTATATTGATATATTTGAACATATCCTTTATTTAATTTTTTATGGGTCATTCCATGGCAATTGCCCAAACTTTGGATAATCTTCTTGGCTCAGTTACCTTCAATTTGTATGTAATAGCTGCAGGTCTTAGATTGACATCTCCGAACTGTCAGAATCAGAAGTAGTATAAGTTGGTCATCATGGGTCCTTCTGTAAATTTTATTATTTCACAGTAGCAGAAAAGCAATCAAACCCTCAAGTTGGTCATCTTATTGCTCATGATACAAGAAACCAGACTCATTAAAAATATGTGGTCTGGTACAACGTTTTGTGCTGAAAACATAAAAAACATAATTGCAGTATTAAAATCAGAAATCAATTCATTTATCATTATTCGGCCTCAAAGTGCGCCATACGACCTGTCGTTAGGAATTTTAACTATTACTGTAGCAACTTGTAACAACTAAACGAATTACTTTAAATATTAGTCGCTTTACGCATTAATTACCTATGAAGATGTTATAAAACTGTTGAAGTTGTTTTTCTTCTGCTTCAATAGACTTTTATTGATTCATCTTTGAAATCCCTTCAAAAAAGTTTGATGCATTTTACCAAATTTTTAGAAGCCAATATCTCAAAAGGGACAATTGTGATTCGATTACTGTTACTGCCACTGAGAAGAACGCACATTAATTCAAAAGAAAACCTTTGTTTCCTTTTGGGCGGTATATGGTAAATAAAACATGTTAAAATGTAGAAAACCAAGATTAAAAATGCACAAATAATAAACAAAAAATCAGGAAACGACTGTTTCGAATTCACAAGCGAGATTCTTCATCAGTGCGACAAAGAGCAAAGCACAGCGTGCTAGAAAAAGCAAGACTGGGCAAAACGACAAAGAGACGGCTGATTTTCTTTTGTTTATTATTTGTACATTTTTAACGTTGATTTTCTGTCTTTTAATATTCTTGCACAAAGGTTTTATTTGATATTTTTAAATAAAGCATGGTTCAATACACCTACTTTGTGTGAGGTTCGCTATCATATATGCCGTATAAATTGATTCTAGAAATGTCTCTGGAAGACTGTAATGGGAAAAGTACAGCATAAAATTAATTGAAATAAGTTGGACATTCCATGTCAACTGGTCTACCGGGTCTTGGCCGTGTGTTCCATGCCCTAATCAAAGTGTTGTTCTAGTATACTTAAATATCTCTTAAACAAATAAAGCTAGAACAGTAGAACAAGTGTCTACTTATAGTTAGCAGATAACGCATTTTGATATGAGACTGAACTCAGCGTCTCCTAGTAACGGAATTTCGAAAATGTCGACCCTACTTAGAAAAATATTAGAAATAGCGAAAAAATGTCAATTACAGAAGTTTAGAGCTTCCTTTATTTAGTATGAAATGACGTCTTACATGTAAGAGTAATTTTATTAAAAGCTCCGAAAATATCGAAATTATTAGTGGCCTATTTAACACTTGAGCGACCGATAATTTTATTCAAGTTTTATAAAAATATTTATCACCAGAATTTTCGTTTAAAACAATTTAACTTATTTGTTTCATATATCCCTTCGTGTTTAATATTTAATTTATTTTATGAATAAATTTCTGATGCGAATAGACATTTAATCATTTGCTCCGAGCCGATACGATACTAACGTTCTAGTGAAAAACGGTACTAGTGCTATGCCTTTATTTGGTAATAGAAAAATTAGCATTTCAAAACTTCTAATACATTTTTTGTATAAGCAAGGCATTTCATACTAAATAAAAGATGATCTTTACTGTTGTAATTGTTATTTCCTTTGTTATAAATAATATTTTTCGAGATATGATTGAGAGTTTCTACATTTACATATAGGGAGCGTTGCAGCCGCTCTCATATGATAGTACAAAGTCATTTTACTATATGTTGTTACTTTATCCATTCAACAGATATTTATGTGTATCGGGACATTGCTTTGCATCCGGCTTAGGACACTTGACTAGGACCCCCTAGACCAATTCACATGGAATGATCCAGATATTATATATACTTTTATGTTATTATTTCCCTTTTTCAGTGGTATCAGTCTTACAGAGACTTACAGAGACATTTTAAAATCAATTTATACGTCGGATATAGTTCGAATCTCACACAAATCTCACAAAATTGCCTTTTTTACCTTGGACCTAAGAGGTTCAAAATGAAACAGACGTTTTCATGTCAATTAAGGTGTGTGCTTTCTACAAACGGTTCTAGTAACGGGGTACTAACGGAAATCAAATCAGACGTGTCTTTTTGAGATATAGGCTTTTGAAAATTGGATTGAATTTATAATTTTTTTAAAGGGTTTCAAAGATGAATAAATTGAAGAGTATTTAAACAGAAGAAAAAGAACTTTAACATCTCAGTGTCATATTTAGAGGTAATTGAAGTAACTAACATTTTAATTAATTTGTTCTGTAGTTGTATGTTGGATGGAAAATGCATCGCAACAGGGCGTATGACCTACCTCGATGCCATCTTACGATCAATGAATATATTTCTGAACCTTAGACAGGTTGACTATGCTGCAGGTTTCACTGCTCTACTAACACATTACGTTTCTTGAACAATGAGGATTATTATATTTTAGAAGAATTGATTCATGCATGCTTTATAAAAATGTACAGGGTAATTCACACGTCTTTGGACAAACATTAAGGGTAAGCCAGGCATACAAAGAATAATTTTTATAAGAGAACAAGTTTCTGTAAATTTAAGAAACGACAGTTAGAGGATACCCTTTACCAAAATATAAAGAAAAGAAAAGAAAACTGAAGAAATGTATCTTACAATAATCAAAATAATTAAAATATTGATTTTGTATTGTTGGCATTAATAAATAATTTGATCGATTAACTATTCTCATAAATATTTTAAAAAAAAGGTTATAAACCTGCTGAAACCCACAGTTGTCTAACCGCTAAATGATCAAGGTTAGATCGAAATCAGCAGTGATTGATGAAGTCCACTGGACTGTCTGTTTCGTTTGTGACGATCATTTCATATTTGTCAGCCATAATACAGTTTTAACAACAAAACATCGTATTGTTTAACAAAAGTAACAACGGAGAAAACATTTGATTAAAATGTTTAACAAAAAATAAATTTAAGAATGGAAAATAATCTTTCCCAAATTGCTGCGCTCAAAGTACGTAAACATTTTTTTGATAATGCACTATTGAGATTTTTTTCCTTGAAATACAAAAATCACTCCACGGTAATTTATATTACAAATGGACTTTCTGAGTGCAAAATAGTCCTTTATTCAAGTAGGTAAATCAATTGCCAAACAACAATGTAACATTCTACGATCTAAACAGAACTCTGCTCCTGCACCTATTGAAAAAACTACTTTGATATCATGGGTTTTTATGCACATTTAACGGCAATTCCTATAACGGCAACTGCTATAACGGCAATTCCTACACCGGGAATTCCTAAAATGGCAGTATGCACTGTAAATCCGAAGGATCTTGATAAAATATTTAGCAAGAAACCAATTTAGAATAAGAATGGCTGGGTCAGTCACCAGACAGGAATAACGATATCTGTTGAATGTTCTGACGATGTACGATGTCTGCTGCATAAATTAAAATAAGCTGAATTTTTAAACGCGGTTATGAGCATTCAATCGTGTACTTGTATTTGTGTCCGATTCAAAGTCATATACAACAGTTGAGAGGTAGACGAAAAAGTCAGGCTGATGCAATACCTCACTCATTTGTCACTCTATGAATCTGTTGAGTCACATGATTCTCTTTTTACGCAACTGCTTTTACCGCTCTTGCGTGACGCACAGTCCATTACATGAAAAAAGAAGAACACATGACGCAAGTGTGGTTGTTTTTTTCCCTCCCTCGAAATAAATATTGGAAATGCTTATTTATTGGATAATGAGGTATCAGCAACCCTTTTAAATAGGGTTGTTGTTACAAATGCTCGGCTACGTGATCACATTCAGTCCAGTTCCAAAAAAATGAAATGCATTTCTACCACTGCTCTATGATTGTAATGTTCCATTCTTAATCCGCAAACTTCTTGCGTATAAATTTCTTATAACGCAACTCTAAACTCGCTTGAAAAGTGCGGTATCTATCGGTCCCTGAAATAGTACCCGAACTTATGTTCAAATCTAAGAGTGACCCGTTTCTCAGGTCTGATTTGAAGTTTGTTTACGGACTTTTGAATCACCTGTGTTATTAGATTTATTTAAATTCTAAAAAAAAAAAACCCTGACAACTCGGCCTACAGGCACAGGTAGATTTCGAAGTCTCAGACCGTGGGGCGCCTGTTTGTTGGGAATTGCGGAATAAATGACCTTTTTGCCAGGATGCGGCAGTTGGAGCCACCCACTTCGAAATCTAACATGTTAGCATGCGGAGTTGTCAGGGATTTTTTTGTTTAAATTTTTTTTTTTTGCTATAAGGGTTGGTCCTATAAAAAACTTGTCAATATAAAAGTTTTAAATAATATTAAGAGAATTTATAATAATTTAAGCGGATTTGATATCGTGTGAATTGACAAAGTTATGAATATTTTTATTCTAAACTCCCTTTCCCCCCTCTTTGGGGCTATTTTTAATGATATCAAAAATCTGTCATACATAAATTTTTAGCCCTTTCCTTAAAAGTAATAATAACTTTAAACGGATCCGATACGTATCATAATTAAGAAATTATGGGGGTTTTCTGTTTTCACAAAAGCCCCCCCATCCCCCCCCCTTGGTTTGATTTTGCCTATTAACGAACTTGACCGAGATCTTATGCCCCTTGATTTTATGTATCAGTTTGGAAGAGATTTGTGCAGAATTATTGAAGTTATCGTGTGCATAAAAAAGTGATATATATCTATATCTATATCTATATATATCTATATATATATATATATTTGCCGAATATTTTCATTTGACGGAAAACATCTGTTTTTACATTGGTAATCTAAAAAGTCGATTTACCCGCCAAATCTCGCCAATATCACCAACATTTAATCAGATATCGCCAAATTTGGCGAAATGTTACCAACTTCGCGACTTTGTTTACTGCCTATGTTACAGCCTTATGTCCCATTCAAATGCACTGACCCAAACATGACCCAGTAATCAAAATTTCTCGAACATGTGACCTAGCCCAATGGTCTTCTCGTGCCCGAAAACTGTAGGATATAAAATCTCGTCAAAATCGTTAGAGCCGTTTTTAAGATAAAATTTGCAGAACCCACACAAACGCAGACACGCGAGTTTTGTTCGCATTATATTATACGATTAAATACGAAATGAGATTATATTTCCTATTAATAAATTCCAAGCTTATATT
The DNA here is from genome assembly GCA_963931845.1 of Maratus michaelseni. NCBI lineage: Eukaryota > Metazoa > Arthropoda > Arachnida > Araneae > Salticidae > Maratus > Maratus michaelseni. Next base: position 64,393,548 of record OZ007593.1, read on the forward strand.
GAAAATCAATTTCAATTAACAAAAACTGGTCTACGAATTATTATTGTTTTCTAAATGAGAAACTTCTGTACGAATTTTATGTTTATGTTTTTTAAATGAAATTATTGAAATTGAAAGGAAAATATCATAATATTAAAAAAAAAAGATGATTTGAAAAAAATGTGTATTTGAAATATTCCCATCATAACTTTTAATATGCTTTAATTTCATGCTTTAAAAATTATTTTACATATATATAATACTTTTTTAAGAAATAACAATGGAAAGTAAAAAGTAGTTTTCTGAATGTTTTGTGATAAAGTTATACAAACTTTCTCTTTTATATTTTATTTTCTAAAACAAAAGCAAAGTGAAACTGCTATTTCAATTTGTTTGTTATGTTTAGATGTATTTGATTTTTTTTTTAAATGACAATGAAAGTACAAATTGTTATTCCAAGTATCTAAGGAGCTTAAGTAAGCTTTCTATTTCAAAATGTTGTGCAATGTCTTTAATGAGCTTATGTAAGCTTTCTCTTTCAAAATGTTATGCACTGTATTTAATGAGCTTATGCAACCTTTCTATATTGAATTTTACTTTGTTAAAAATGGAAAATATAATAAATTATAAATAGTGCATAAGCTTACAAAGTGTGAAAAAGCAATCTGCATGTGTTTTTTTTTCTGCTTTAAAAGGCTTTATGAACTAAATATTATTTATCATTTATAGAAACAAACATAAACTGAAGTAATAAGTTTGAATCATAAACGGGTCAAACGCCTAAATATTTCTATTCTATAAAATATGCATTGAATTTCTTGTGAAGACATATTTTCTAAAAATAAAATACGGTTCTCGGTATCTAGTTACATATATAAAATTTTCTGTATGCTCATAAAATACTGTAGTGCGTTTAAAATTCCATTTTTGAAAGGAAATTGAAATTGAAAGGAAAATATCATAATATTAAAAAAAAAGATGATTTGAAAAAAATGTGTATTTGAAATATTCCTATCATAACGTTTAATATGCTTTAATTTCATGCTTTAAAAATTATTTTACATATATATAATACTTTTTTTAAGAAATAACAATGGAAAGTAAAAAGTAGTTTTCTGAATGTTTGTGATAAAGTTATACAAACTTTCTCTTTTACATTTTATTTTATAAAACAAAAGCAAAGTTAAACTGCTATTTTATTTTGTTTGTTATGTTTAGATGTATTTGATTTTTTATTTTTTTAAATGACAATGAAAGTACAAATTGTTATTACAAGTGTCTAAGGAGCTTAAGTAAGCTTTCTATTTCAAAATGTTGTGCAATGTCTTTAATGAGCTTATGTAAGCTTTCTCTTTCAAAATGTTATGCACTGTATTTAATGAGCTTATGCAACATTTCTATATTGAATTTTACTTTGTTAAAAATGGAAAATATAATAAATTATAAATAGTGCATAAGCTTACAAAGTTTGAAAAAGCAATCTGCATGTGTTTTTTTCTGCTTTAAAAGCCTTTATGAACTAAATATTATTTATCGTTTATAGAAACAAACATAAACTGAAGTAATACGTTTGAAACATAAACGGGTCAAACGCCTAAATATTTCTATTCTATAAAATATGCATTGAATTTCTTGTGAAGGCATATTTTCTAAAAATAAAATACGGTTCTCGGTATCTAGTTACATATATAAAATTATCTGTATGCTCATAAAATACTGTAGTGCGTTTAAAATTCCATTTTTTTTAGTTAATAAATATAAAACCTTGCTAGATATATACATTATCATGTTTTAGTGTCAAAGCCCAGTTCAAACGTCTATACTTTAGCTCTTTTATTGTAATGATGATGTTATAAAAATCATTTGAAAAATATTAATGAACACTGTAATAACAAATATAACAACTGCAAGAATAAAAATCTATTTATCTACAGAAAAAGAGTAGTAGAGAGCATATATATATATATATATATATATATATATATATACAAATCTTTGATTAAAAATATCTTCTATTACATATAGCATTTACTAGTTTGTGATATACCAAGTGATTTCTAAATTCCGGTTTGCCTGAAATAACTGGTGAATTAGCTCAAGTCATTAATGTGGGGTTTAGGTATATTAAAATAGTTATTTTCTGTAGAATGGAATACCTGTCAGCGCTCACTAGTGGTAAACGTTGATGATAGCACTCTTTTCTCAAACTCTATGCGAACTAGATGTAAGCATATCAATTACTAAGTTATAGAATATTTTCTGTTTTGTACATAATGATGTCTTACAACTAAAATTAACTTTATTAAAAATACTGATATGTAGTTATTTAGTATACAATCAATAGCTTACATAGTGACAGCGTTATGTTGATGCACATTACAAAATTTAAGTAACTCATGTACGCATAATTCGGCTTTTTAAGGAAAAAAAAAGTTATGTAAGCTCAATGTGTCTACTATGGAGACATAATCAAAATGCTTGATACGTCGCATTCGATGGTGGACTTACGGAGAACACATTTAACTTAATGTTTTTATTACAACAGATTGTATCCGGCTTGCATATGTTGGTCGTAATTAAAAAATGTTCATCTGTCTTATAAGTCAATAATTTTGCATACAATTAGTGGCGTTTTTATACAGATATTTACCGCAATGCGGCACTGTCGGGTACGACACCGTATTACGCATATCCGTTGTACTACACTTATATATGGCCGTAGCTAATTGGTTCCACCAATTATGTGAGGTAAAATGGAATTATGAAAACACCCTATAATTAAAGAATTGTTACAATGCTTAAATATAGTCAATAGTTTACATTTTTATCTTCATGCATGTCGTTTTATTTAATCAGATACTTTTCAGATATATTTTATCAGATATATATAATCAGATAATTTTCTTATACATTATTACGCATATAAAAACAAATTCTTTGAATAAAAATATAGAATTCTTCTTTTTATAGTCGATGCTATGAATGCGCTGCATTATACTGTCTTAAAATAACTGCATTCGTTAACGTATCTCATTGGGAAAAAAAAAATCGTAATAAATGTTTCTTTTTAGCCATGAAATCACTAAAAAATGGCTGTATGTATATCATGTTAGTGCAGTATGAGAGTCGTGCAATATTAATGTACAATTTATTTGACGACCTGTGGGGTATGTAGTGTTTCTTTATGAATATGAATGTATGTTTGGTCAGTCATTCATTAGAGATCCTATTTTAAATAGTTACTCCTTAAACCACTTATTAACCCACATTTACTCTGTAAACCCTATGTTGACAGGATTTCTTGCCAAGATATATCTTTAGCGTTCATACCACTATTTAAAAAAATACATATGCTTCTTTTATTGCAAATTTTTGTGGTTAAGGAATCAGCAAATTAATGTAACTCAAAGAGAAAAAAAAATACGCATCTTTTATTCTACATCTATGTCAGAAAAATTAATGTTGAAAGTAAGAGCTATTCATTTTGCCCCTTTATGCACTCGTACATTTACAAGGAAAGCTATCGGACCTGTTAAAGACAATCGCCTCAAAACTTTTAGAAGTGATCAAGTATGTGTACAAAACCACAGATAAAATGCGTGTCATTTCGCAATCTTCCGCAACATCTGAAGTAGGGGGTGTAAAATGAACTCCAAAACGCAATATTGCGAATCAGAAATTGTTAAACATAATGTACAAGTAAGTGTGAGTTACGAAGCAATCTCATATCACAACAGGCCACGTATCTCACCATAAATGTGTAAATATCAAGGGGGAGATAGCAGTCCATTAGGTAAAGCAAGTGGGTATAATATTAAAAGGTAATGGGAGTAAGGTAGAAGAAAATTGTGGAGATATTTCCTCATATTATCTCATACCAGCACGAACTTATTAAAACTCTGCGTTGAAATTGTAGGTGTTTAGCTGTGCCTCGTCGATAAATTTATTCTCCGATTCTCTGTATGTATTTGGACTTTGTACCTAGGTGCCTCTCTATGAGAGTGGAAACAGATTAGGAGACAGAGAATAGAATATTTCAATGGTTGAGAAAAGTTTTAACAAAAACGAATGGTTATGTATCTTGATGAGACGTTCTTTATTGTCAAATAAATGTTTGTCAATTTGTGTCACTGGTATAACCAAACTTATCAAGTAGAGTATCGCCAAGTTCATTAATATTGTTTTGCTATTGTTTGGACAAAAGCGTATGAGCATGCGCCGTGTGCGTAAGTTGTATCTCTTTTATAGAGATATCCTAGTTGTACCAGATCAGACATAAATTCTAAGGTTGCAAATATTCTTTAAAGGTGACTACTTTAAGTGGCTTATTCCAGAGGTTGCGAATGATTGCGAAATGCCGCACGTTGCCCTGGTGTTATTAGATGATTGCTTACATTCAAAGAGTTTTGTGATGATTCTCTTCACTAGTTACGATTGACAACCTTGGTAATTTTTGTTTTTTTCATGAAATCTAATTATTGGGTTTAATGTTGTCCGACGAAATTCCATTTCATTTCGCTCTGCTGTTTGCCTGACAGGCTCACTAGTAATCACTAGTAATATCGCTAGTAACGAGGTAAATGACTCAGTAGTTTTGTAAAAATTTTGAGCATCTAACTCAATAGAATATAATGTTTAATCCTTAAATTAATGCTTTCCATAATTACATTTTCCCTAATCCATTCCAAATGAACGTATTCTAGACTGAATTTGGTTATATTTCTCTTGGATAGGCATGTAACCATTAATAAACAAACATACTACTAGGAGAAATACAGTTAAAGTAATTTATTTTAACCCTGACATACATTGTGGTGTAATCTATTCTGTCTTCACTTATCACAGACAAATTTGGTTTCGAATTAATATATAATAAATAAATTATATATGTACGTTACAACAAACATAAGAAACATCTGCATATAAATAGGTAGTTCTTATTTTTGTATATTTGAAAAGGAACTAGTTACTTACTAAGCTTTCCGGTAATATAACTTACCGTTACGGATCACTCACGGTGCGAGTCCTACCCGCATTTATCCGGGATTTTTTATTATTATATTGTAGAAATAATAAATTCTCCTAGCCAATTGTACAAGATTACGCTAAACATACTAAGAAAAAATATGCGACATTTATGCTTTAAAAAATGTATATGTATGCAGTAAATAATAATGTCCTTATGTACACTGGCTCCAAAAGTTAAGGTACAACCAGAATTTTGCCGCTCACTGTTAAAAGAATGAAAATAAAGTAAAAATATATGATGCATATGAATGATCATAAGTAACTTCAATAAAATCTTATGATAAAATTATACCCATCTCAATTATTTTAATGTATTGGATACTTATATGTTTGTCAGTAGGAAATGCAAATATCTCACTTTGGGAATTTGGGTATTTTTTTTTCTTATGGTTGATGATCTTGAATTGTTAGTACTAAAATAGTGTTGTCCATGTTTAGGAGATGTCGTTTAGTAGATTCGTTAAGATAACGGGGGTGCAATCTCATGGGTGGAAATGGGGTTTATCACAAGCTGGTGCTGTTATAACGTTATACTGTGTCACGTAGTGTGGTCCAAAAGGTCTGACGTCAATTGGAATTCAAAAATTCAGTATCAAGAAGATTTGTTCCTGACTGCTCATGTGATACAACCCCTGTACAAGATTACGTTCTAGCTCTTTTGGCCCAAAGGAGGAGCATCACTACTGTGGCTCAGATCATTTTAGATCATCGTAAAGCAACAAGGTTGGTTGGTTGGTTGGTTGATTTATGACGGCCAATTATCTACTCTTGGGATATAGACCCTAGGGTGGAATGCCGCCGTGGGAGTCTTTCTACGGGATCCTAACCCGTATTTACGGCAAGGTTCGAAGAAAACCACGTAAAACTCCGAACGGTTAGGTCGACGAGCGCGACAAGGGTTTGAACCCAGCACCTCCCGTCTACCAGCTTTGAGAGCAGAACCTCTCAGCCACTGGTGGGGCCGTAAAGCAACAGGAATGACAATACCTGCGATTACGATGCATAGACGTTTTCTAAAATAAGGACTCTACACTGTAAAAAATATTTGGAACGTTTAGTATTCTAACAGAATGTTTCTGATACCATCGGATATCTGAGAGCTATTTTCACTTTCTGAAACCATCAGAAACCTTTCCAATTGTTTAGGTTTAGGTGATTGAAACCGACCCTCTTCTATAGCAAACCAGTTTGTGCGCATTCCAAACATTTCTCTTCTCAACTATTTCAAGCAGTTTACCCTGTTAACGGCAAAGTTAAAGCAGCACGTTGTTGGCTGTGGAAAATATTATGTTAGTTATTCGAGCGGTCCAAAAAGAGAATTAAAAAAAAAAAGGTAAGAATTTCTGCTGTTTTAAATACTCTAATAATATTTTTTATAATGATTCTGTTTTATATTCATTATTATCTCATACATGGCGTGATATTTTTCAGTTTATATCAATATTTTTAACAAATGTCTTAACCCTAACATTTAGGACTATTTACATGAGCATTTAGATACTTTGAGTTGGAAGGATAATTATTAAAATATACTCTAAAATATAAAAATACAAATCCTTTTTCTCGCATTTTAAGTTTTTTTAATGTTGCTTCAATAAATATGATTTATAAATACCATTTAGTAGCAATTTTATCTCTTAAAGAATAATATCTGCCGGCGGTACTGTGTGTTTGTTTACATATATTTTTTAACGATGTTTCAGAACTCTAACTTTTACAATACTATATATTTAAAATTGACTTGTCTGACTTTAAAAATATCGTTTTAAAGTAAACAAACTATATTTATTTATTTTATTCTAATTCTGAAAAAAAAATTCCTAGGTGTTTTTATTAATCTCAGGGTTATGTCCAGATTTTTCTCACAGGCTCCTGTTATTGTGAAACTGAAGTATTTTTTAATATTTTTTAAAAATTCCGGTCATAATTTTGTGAATTTGAAATTATCGTTATATCAGGTTCCTTTGTATCTACCCTTTACACATAAAAAAGCTATGCACTTTGATAAGTTCAATTGTTTTGTGATAGGTCAGATTTTATTTTTAAATCATTAAATTTGTGAAAAGTTCAGTTTTTGAGGTGGTAAAGTCTTGTTTTTAAGACAAATAATTTTGTGAAGGATCCTGTTTTGGAACGAAAAATGTTGTGAAGGGCCCAGTTTTAAGATGAGAATTTTTGTGAAATGTCTTGTTTTAATATGAAAAATTACCTTTTAAGGACCGAAAAAATTAACAGATAAACAGATCTCTGAAGCTGCATTGCTTTTTGAAAGCTCATACATAAGTTTTAATCATTTTTTGTTGCTGGGAGTTAGATTATTTGAAATGTATCGAAAATATATTAGTATAGCTTTAGTTTGTCTATTTCATGTTAATAAAAGTTTTGAAAGTTTTCTTTCTAAGTATATATACTACTTTTTTTATTTTTAAAAATAAATACTTGATTTGTGAAGCTGTATGAATCCCATATTTTTTTCATGATATGTTGTTAAAAAACAAGGTAAATATCTTCATTCCCCAATATTCACTGCGTGAATATTCTTAAATATTAGGGTTAAAACATATTTGATAAAATTTTGATACAAACTGAAAAATATCACGCAATATACCGAATAATTTCGCCTAGAAAAAAGAATCATTATAAAAAAAAGTTTGATTAGAATATTTAAAAGAACAGAAATTCTATTCTTTTCAAGTGTTCTTTTAAAGTTCAGATAATATATAATAAAAATAGATAAAAATATATTCAGAAACACTTCAAATATATTCAGAAAGGTTTTAGATACATTCAGAAAAGTTTCCGATATATTTTGAAATATTTCCGATATATTCAGAAACTTTTCCAATATATTTTGAAAGATTTCCTATATATTCAGAAACTTTTTCGATCGGTAATGAAAGATTTCCGATATATTCAGAAAGGTTTCAGATATATTCAGGAAGGTTTCATTACGAGTCGGAAAGGTTCCGTGTTTTAGCCGAAACATTTTTCTGATCGAATCAGAAACCTTTCTGTTAGTATCGTGCAGCACAGGTCTCCGTTACTTTCAGAAACGTTTCTGAAATTTTTTTACAGTGTATGCAAGGCGATCCGTTGTGTGTGGCACCCATAATCGACATCTCAGAAGTGCCGTTTATGTTGGACAAGAGATCACGTTACCTGGAATACACAGCAGTGGGCTTCCGTACTGTTCACAGATGAGTCCCGGTTTGCTTTGAAGAGTATTTCAGTTCGTGTGCTGATCTAGAGAGAACATTGCATCAGATTCTATCTGTGTAATATTGTTGAAAGAGACAGTTATAGAGGAGGTGGAATCATGGTTTTGGCTGGAATCTGTCTTTTGGTTACAATAACTTCCATGTGTGCCATGGAAGAATTCTGACTGCTGTGAAATATCGGGAAGAGGTCCTTGCTCCGTTTGTCGCACCGTATGGTGGTGCTATTGGTGATGAATTAATCTGAATATTTGATAATGCCCGATCGAATTGAACTAGAGTAGTTGATGGATATCTACAGGATAATGTTTTGGAGTGAATGTAATGTCCAACACAATCTTCGGACTTTGATCCTATAGAGCATCTTTTGGACTATCTCAGTAGACAGATGGCTGTCGTAAGGCCTCCTCCAAAGTCGTTAAATGTGCTGTAACAAGCTTTGCTCCATGTATAGCAGTTGTTTCCCTTTCCAGTGTCCGACAACTTAATTGACAGTATGGAAAATCGATGAGACAAATTCATTACAAGTAAGGCCGGACAACATGCCTTATTGCATTTAAATTTTTTTCACAAAATCTGTTATTTATTTTTTTTTATCAAACAGTGGATTTTTACAAAAAATGCAATTTTTTATTTGTAAATCATGCTTGTTGTTAAAATTAAGTAAAATTCAATAAATAACTGTTTAAAGAACAATTCTTTATAATTTTATGTTTTTATCTTCATTTGTTTTCAAATTAGACGTAAAAGACTGGTTGTACTTTATATTTTGGGGCCAGTGTATTTCTTTAGCCTAATCTTCATTCATTTTGTTGGTCTATTTTTAATGTATATATAAAAAAATCAATATGTCTTTTCATTTATTTTTTTTTCTAAACACAATAGCCAAAATCACGTAAAACATAAAAGAATGCATTAAAAAAATACCAAATACCATTTTTACTTTTGAAATGCATACTACAAATAATCGGATTTCTCTTCCTGAAACATCAAGCTTCTTATTCAGTTTTAAAAGTGTAAGAGTATTAAATATACATGTATGGTATTTAATATACATATAAAAACTATGTTATTTTACAAAAATAAGATTAAGTAATCAATAGCAAACCCTTTCAATAAAAAAAAATTAAGATGAGGTTATAATGCGTGAAATAATAAAATTAAAAAGAAATATGTATCTTCAGTCGGCTAAAAAAAACATATGTTTTAATTGCAAAATTATCCTTAAAATAAATAGAAGTTCAACTGTAAATAAAGTATTTTTTAAATTTATTTAGCAAAATGATCTTAGCAGTCTGTCTTCATATTGAAATTGTAACAAAATGTGAAAATTTTAAATACGAAATCCTAATTTTGACATCATACTTAAAATTCGTCTAAAAATTTTACTTTAGAATACCAAACGGAAATTCATTCAATATAGAAACTAGAAAATTTCCTCCTTTACAATTTTGTACACATACTTTTAAATGCATGATTAATATTACTTGCAAAACGAACTGCAGTGCGTGTAGTTTGTTAAGCATAACTCAGAAACTACTTGACGGAATAAAATGATATTTTAGATTCGTATATTTGAAACTAATTAAAACAATTTTTGTTAATTTTTTTACAAATTACTATTTTTTTTCACAAATTAATTTCATAATTTACATATTTTAATTTTTTATTCGATAAAAATATGTATTCCAACGTATATACATTTTAACACAAATGAATATCTAGAACGTTAAATACGCAAGATTAAAATTCCGCAAAACATTTTTGAGGTATGTTTGATAACTTCACTCATTGGAATTTGTTATGCAGAGATTAAACATGAACATAACATTTGGAAGTTGAATGCTAAGTTGTAATACCCTGTACATTATAATTGCCTTAAATTCACCAATAATCTGTTATTTTCAAATCTTAAAATTACTAATTACTACACTTTTTTTAAATTGCTATATTTTTAATTAAAGAAACCCTTTTATAGCTTTCATTTAGAAACAGTGCGATTAACAGCAGTTAATTTTTTTAATAGCTTTATAGAAAGCTATATAAAAAAGGGATATTTTAATTAGTTAAATATTCATTGGCTAATTGATTTCATTATAATTAAGTCAAAAAATACTTCTTTATTTTTAAGAAATGAATATTTTAATCTATCTTATTCTTATATAACATTAATGTTTGCATTTTGAAAATTGTGAATGTTAAATTATTGAAATTATTCTGAGGTTGATTAAATTCAATTTTTCAGTCTTTCTCTATTTGTAGTTTCTTCTTAATAGGAAAATGGTAAGCTTGGTTTTTTTAATTAGCTTTTATTCATGAATAATCAAGTTTTCAGAATTGAACATGTTCTTGAAATATATTTATTTTCTCTCAGTAGTAATTAAAATTTTTATTTGCATGCCAATATAAAACTGTTCTTTGTCAAAAGATCCAATTAATCTTTTCTCCCGTCATTCTGAAATGCACTTCCAATAAAATATTTCTAAAGCAAAACAAATATGATATTTGAATGTCCACATACAAATAGTCATAAATTAAAAAATTCCACAATATTTAAGTAGAGCTTTCTAAAAATTAATTTCAGTAAATTAATTTCCCGCCAGATGTTGAATAGCATGAACTTTTTATAAAGCCTTTATTGTTTAAATTCTAGTGATAATAATTACAATATCAAACGATATAAACATAAAAAAATCTATCTAATTTTTCAAATTTGCTTAGTCTTAACATTATTAACTTTATTAGTACACACTTTAGACCATACAAAACGCTAATTTCATATTTTGTTTTTCGAATTTACATTCTTGATTAATATTGGTTTTGAAATCAAGAAAATTAAGTGTGCGATAAAAATATGGGTAAAACATTATGTAACGTATTTTATTATTTTTTTAATGCGAAGAATGGAGAATTGATTCTGTGTTGTGATGAAAAGTGTGTGTCTGTGTTGCGATCTAAAAATATACCGGTGAGCTTAAATTTAGAGACTTATCATCATAGCGGTGTACAGGTTACTATATAGCATGCAGTAATCCAGTTTATAAAGTTTAGAACATATCCGAAAATTTTGGAATTAATCTTGGTAGATAATTAGCCATTCCCAGTAGCTGTTTAAGTTCCGCTTTATTGGTTGGTGTTTAGAATTTTTGTATGGCTTGTATCCGACTTGTTTTGTCCGGACTCATCTATTACAGGACTGAGGAATTGTGTAGACACCCAACCGTGAAGCATCATTTTGGACTATTTACAGCGATAGCCGCTTCTTCCAGACGTTTCAAGTTTGATTTCAAACGCTCGTCATGTTCGTTTTGCTTGGATCCCCATATCAGGATATCATCCATGTTGCATATTATGCCTGTTAGACCTTCTAAAGCTTGGGATATTCAACTATCTAATTTTAAAAATAGTTTGGATCCTTCAAACAGAGATATATAATATTCTGTAGTTGGTAACGTGTGCCATTCTCTTCGAATACTTATATTAAGTACCGATAAATCTACACAGATTCTTACATTTCTGTCGTTTTTTCGTACCATCAATTTGTGGGTGCTTCTACTGATTTAATTACATTTAAGTCTTGCACTCTATTAATCCCCGCTTTTGTTTTCTGCAACAATGGTATTGGTATTCTATGTGGAGAGGTGAGAGCATAAGGCTTAGCATCACCAATGAGTTCTATATGATAATTTCATTTCATCAATCTGATCCCTTGAAACAAAACAGGAAATTCCCGAATAGGATCAAAGCTGCTAATACTTTGCACACAATATTGTTATATATTAGGACCCAGTCCAAAAACTTTAATGGCTGGTTTTCCCAACAAACAAGTGTGAAGGCCTTTTATGACAAAAAGATTTCTAAACAGTTTTTTTCCCCATTATATTCTATGTGTCGTTTCAAGTGATGTTTATCAACGCATAAAATTTATTTTAATGGAAATATATATGCGCTAATAGATGGATAACTGATAACATAACTCCCTAACTGCAATATAATATATTCCAAGTTTATTATTAAATTATAAATTGAAGTTTTATGTGTTTTTCTGTACAATTACATAATTATATCACATAAAATATTGTACGCAGTAAACGTGTGTGTGTGTGTGTGTTTATCTTTTAAATATTTTTTTCCTACATTTCTAAATCCTCATTGTATTATTTGAATCTTACACAATTTAATACCTCGTTCAATAATATTATTTTTAACGATGTAACACAAAATTTTGAAAAATAATACGGTAAATATTTAATGATTAATTAGTGATGGCTATATTTTGTTAAAATAGATGCGAGCATATAATTAAATATGTTAATAATCTTATCATTCAAGTAGTAAATGAAAACTCAAAGCAGTTGTGACGAGTGCTGTCGTGTAAAGTTCAAATAGGTACTATTTTAATATTATAAGTGTATTATTACATATGTTCAAATCTAGATTACATTACTAAAACGGAATTCATCTTAAAGTAGAAGAAGTTGTATTACACAGAATTTGATAACCCCAGATAATTATAGAATCATCCGAAATCATTCTATCAACACTAACCTGTGTGTAAATTTCCGTGAGAAAAGAAATTATTCAGATTACACCCAAAAAAAGGAATTGATTAAAATTACAAAACACGTTTTGTTGAGTACATTTTGGTTGTTTTAGCAAAATTCAAGTACAATTGAACCATTTTACTTGAATTAACAAAACATTTTTTGCTGAAGATACAATTTTTTTTTGGAATTGCAAAAAAAGAAAAAAAAAAAAAAAAAAAAAAATTGATTCAAACAAAATTTCCATTGAGCCATATTTAAACAAAAATTTTGTTTAAACATAGGTCAATGGGAATTTTGTTTGAATCAACAATTTTTTTTTCTTTTTTTTTTTTTTTTTGCAATACCAAAAACACCGTTTGTATCGTCAGCAAAAAATGTTTTGTTAATTCAAGTAAAATGGTCCAATTTTACTTGAATTTTGCTAAAACAACCAAAATGTACTCAACAAAACATGTTTTGTAGTTTTAATCAATTCCTTTTTCTGAGTGTAGCAACAATAAGTAATTCATTGAGTAACGCAATTTGTTGTCTGCTCGCAAGTATAAAGATAAATCTTTTTTAAATAAGGTAACAAGAAATATTTGCGTAATTAAAAAGTATAATTGCATAATTGTATTATCAAACAGAAAATATTTTCTAATTTAAAAAAAAAAAACTTACTATGATAAGCTGTATATGATATCGTATATCTTTTATCATTATATATCCAACACACTTTATCTATCAATGAAAAAATTAATAGAAGATTTCGAAAAAAAACTAATACGCTGTAAGAGATTTCAAGCTGTTTGATAGCAATCATTTACCAATCATTCAAATAAACAATACTTTAGCACAAAAAAAGATTATGAAATTATTAACATTGCTTTAATTGTATTATTTCAATGTATACATAAAGGGTTTTCAAACATATTTTCATATATATATATTTCAGTCTAAGTTTTTGAAAAATAACGTGCAAAATTAGAATATAAAATATTCCATTTTTCAAATATTCCAAACTACTTGAATGCAGCATCTACTTAAAATATTCAGATCACTGTAAGTTTATAAAATCATTTCGAATTAATGTTTTTCTTTTTAAGGTATGTTCGCATACTTTTAAACACAAATTTCTGTCAATAAAATCTATTTTCAATTTGATTCCCTGACTTTTGAACTTTCTAGATGAGTTTGTATTTTGATTCTCTATTTCTTAAAATTTTATTTACAGATATTAAATATTGGTAATGTTAAAGGTAAAATAAGTTGATGAATTTTCTTTTAAGATATTTCTCATAGTAAGTTTCGTAGCAATATCTTTTAATGCTATATATCATAGCCCAAAATATTATGTATGTAATAATATTAATCATTCTTCAAAATTTCTAAATGGGCTCTTTTGATGAAATTAACTCATCTATCATTATATTTACCTTATTTTTCATTTTCTTATTAATGCAAGTTATGAATTGCCATAAATAACAAAAATCTGATTGTTACAAAGTTAATTTGAATAACTTTTCGAATAGAAGAGTTAAAGTTATAAGGGTAGTTCAACCCACGAAACAGATTTGTTTCTTCACAATAAAATGTACAAAATAAAAATACTTTGATTTAAATTTTAGTTAAATAAAACAAATCGATTAACTATATTAACTTGAAACTATATTAACGTTTAACTGTATAAAATCACATGAATAAATGATTTTATTTTACTAAAAAGTTGCTAAAAGTTATAACTAGGTTCTAAAATTTTAAAACCACGGTAGATACTACTCATACGCTCAGAAAGCGTTTTAACATCGTATCTACGATGGGATTGTGTTTTTAGAACGTATTTGTAACTTTTAGCCCCTTTTAGAAAAATAAAATCATTTATTTTTTTTGGTTTTGTACAGTTTAACGTTAAATTTTAATTCTGATATTTTGCATAACTTCCATATTATTATTACTTTTGCGAATACTTTGTTAAAAAAAAATCGAAAATTATAAAAATATATATAATCTTACTTTATATGTCATTAAATTTCTTTTGCGATAAGCTATAAAAAATACATAATTAGTTAAATTACATTGGTTTGAACCAAAATCCTTAGTGTAAACATACGGGTTTATGTTTATGAATTTCAGCTCACAAATCATAATATGACAAATAAATTACTGCATCACGTATCAATATTCAGGTGGGTTGGCTTGTTTTTAAAATTAAGGTATTTATGCTTTATAAAAACATAATTGGAAATTGTGTAAACAAAAATATGTATATTTAAAAAACCTAAAATTAAATTACCAAAGATACAATAACAAACATACTTAATATATGTTAGTGAACACTGCTGGACACTAAAATAGGAGAGACACCAAAAAGAACAATGCAGAAGAAAAATATCGCCAAAATGTAATTTAATGATATATTTTTTTGATTTGTTATCGAAGAGGGCGAGAATATATTTCCATGTTTTCATTTTTATCTACCATTATAAATTGATATAACAAGCCTGCATTATTTGTTACTAGCTGAACTACCCGGCGTTGTCCGGGATTTTAAGAATATTTGTGTAGGAAACTCAATTTCAAAATTAAACATGTTGTATAGAGAACTTCAAAATGTTAAAACATGTCAATATTTCTATAATCGGGTTTTTATCATGATTTAATACGTTCCTCAAATCAATATGACGCTATATTCACATGCTGACGTCATATCTACTTGTTTTCACTATTACTCATATTGATACTCTCTTTGTATAATTCTCAAACTTTTGAAAAAGTCCGTTAAACTTTCAATATGACGTCATATTATTTTTCTTTTTATTTCGCTAATGAAATTATTATTAACCTTATTTCCGTACGTACCCATACTCATTCGCCTTGCATTAATGAGAAATGTTTGAAAATTCCCATTATATTATTAATATGACGTCATATTAATCTTTATTTTAATTGTTGAGTTTTTTTATTTCATTTTCCTTTTTCACGAGGAAATCTTTCAATACGAAATTTATTATTTTAGAAAGAATGTTAATGTGGATTTTTAATTGCTGGCAACTGCTATAACAAAAAATGTTTAAATTTGATAAGAAAAGGGTGTTAGATTTTTGTTAATTTATTAATTAAAAAATAACTATACACTATTTAGATTTCAGATTACTTATTAATTTAATTTACTTATTAATTATTTATTATTAATACACCTATGTGTAGTATTTCACAATTGTGGCTTCCAAACTGTTGATTTGTATAGCAGACAATCAAATTTTCATTTTTATTTATTAGAATATTAGAAGACCTTTTCTTTGGAAAAATAATACGTGTTGGAAAAATTTGTTTATCATATTTAGATTTAGGAATGGCAGATCTATATAGTTCACGTATTTGTTTCGCAGGGAGGTGCAATTATTATTTTTTTTGCCAATCAGTGATTATCATAAATTGTGATACACAAACACAAACTACACTGTTATGATACATCTAAAATAAAACTCTTATTTCTGCAGTATTTGAAAAATACCTTGAAAAATTTTTGTATTGTTTTCTCATGTTGAAACAGTTATGTGTGTTTACATAATAATAATAATAATAATAATAATAATAATAATAATTCCAAGTGTACAGTATTTCGCTTAAATGAAATATTCTTTGATTTTAATTCTTCTATAGTTATTCATTCATTTTTATATTTAAATGAATTTTATTTTTTTTCCTTCTTTTCCGTTTAAAAACATTTCCATAATGAGTTTTATGCACGATTTTTTTTTCAAAGTATGTTTCAGCTATTGTAATGATATTTAAATAATATTTTATGACAATAATTTATTTTTAAAACAATAAAATATTTTACAATCCGTAGATATACGTATAATTTGTAGTTATACATTATATTAATTATGAAATATATAGTCTGAAACTTAAAAAAATATATAATTATGTTTTTTTTTGTTTTTGTTTTTTCATTTTAATTGTTATTTTTTTTACACCTGTAACATTAAACAGGAAACACGTTTTGAATTTGTTATCTGACTATACGCATAAATTTATATACATACGTGTATGGTAATTTAGAATGTATGTGTTGAATTTGTAGAATTTGGTGAAGATTTAAGAATAGTGAAAAGAGTTTGGTTTAAGCAGTAACCATAATGTTCTGTTGCTGCTAAAATTTATAGACCTCACAATTTTCTAACTTACTCCTGTAGAAGTTATCGTTTGAAAAACGCTATCCAACAAAACGGAATACATTATCCCAACTATAGGAGCTTATTTCGTACTTTCAGGCTATTTAACAAAAAACGTCAATTGAGTTAAACCGATAGTAATTCGATTTTTTCCAGAGTCATATATAATTACTAGTTCATATTATGTGAAATTTTACAATAGTGTCTATTTCAAGTATTAATTTTGTAATAAAGGATTTTCTTCTCGTAATGTAAATGATGAAATTATCCGAAAGAGTGTAAAAGCTGTGGCATTGGTGTCGATTAACAGCTAATAAAGATTTTTTAAATATTCAGACTTATTTACAATTCTAACTTATTTCACAATCATAATTAGCATAGTAAATCTCTAAACCTGTTTGCTGATATATCTATATTAACTGTTTTCATTACATGTATGTGTAGTTACTTAATTAGTTAGATTTTTATGTGGACTAGTAATGCCTAATCTTCATCAATCATCATATTTTCAAAAATAACATAGAAGAAAGACAATAAAAGAATATTTCACTTAAACGAAATAATTTACACTTGGAAATTTTTATTAAAATTCGTGCTGCAACTATTAAAAGTTTAATAATTAAAATAATTAAAATAATAGAATATGACATATTTGTCGTATTTCCAAACGAAATGATGAACCATCATTTGTATCTTATTTTCCAATTTCAAAATATTAAATGTATTTTTATGTTATATATTTTTTTACTTAAAGTTTGCAACCACAGTTTGAATAAAGAAAGATGATTATGAAGTTTTCTATAATTGCACTTAAAATGAGAACAATGAAATTAATTTTCTGCAGAATTCATAGAATATATAATTAAGAACAGAATTGCATTTCACTTTTTTCTACTCATACACGAAATATCCATTCATTTGCAATATTATATTACATTATATATATATATATAATGAAAATTATTTCAGTAGAATAACAATTTTTCAGGAAAATGTTGCGTCTTTTTAACTATACTCAAATGTTTCGAAACATAATAACGTCGTGACGCAGCAATTATAATTTTTGTAATGAAAATAATGAAAATAATAGAAATGTGACAATTTTCCTTTATTTTAACGATTCGTAATTTCTTTTAAGCAGCAGCAGCGCTGTGTTTCAAATTATAAAATTATTCTTGCAATTCACATTTATTTTTTAAAACAACATGAAATTCTGACGGATTAAATAATTATGCATAGATGTAATAAAAAGAAAAATACTGTTTCCTCGAACAAGTTTAACGATTTACTATGCTAAATATAATTGTTAATAATGAAGAGGGGAAAGTTTTGTAAGAGGGAATTATGCCAGACAGGATATCGTGCGGATAGCACCTTAGGAAGAGTACTGGAATGGCAAGTGAAGGTCCCCTTGTTCAAGTCATAGCCCCTATATTTTTGGCTCTGTTGTAATAAATCTCGGCACAGATGTCATATACGCACCACGTTGGCGCGATTATTTCCCTCCGCCAATTTTGCGATTTTTGAATATTAGTTAAAAATATCATGCAATAACAGCACGGGATATTTTATGTCAATATAAAAATAAAATAACGTAATAAATGAAATAGCTTCTATTATTTTAAAAAGGAAATAAAAATTTTAAAAATGATAGTTTGATATAAATAAATATTGATATACATAATAAAAATAATTTATAGAAGTAAAATTGAAAAAAAGAAAATAAACAACAATTATATAAAAAAAGAAACAACAGTTGAAGCAATAAATAAACAGTTATAAATAATAAACATAATAATAAACATAATAATAAGTATAAATATCACAATAAATCATAAATATTAACACTTGTAGCAATATAAGTGAGTTTTAACAAAGTTTTCGTCAAATTGGCGCGGGGGGGGGGTGAATCGCGCCAACGTGGTTCATATATGACATCTGTACCTAAGCCTCAACTATGATACTCCGACCATTGAATATAATTGTTAAATTCGTTAGATCCTATAAAATGTTTTTAAAAGGAATCTCACAAGTCTAAATATGTTAAGCTAATGCATTTTATATTTGAAAGCAAATAATTTGAAACAAAAATTCAATGGTAGTTGTAAAATATTTAGAATTTCCAAGAAATTGTAAAATGAAACATAGGTTTTGATGTTTCCTTTGTGTATGTTTATAGGAGATAAAACTTCTTCATTTCTAGTTTTCTATCTATTTTGTGCAATATGATAATATGGTGATTTCAAAGAAATACTAAGCATTATTGTTTTCCAGTAGGTAGAAGATTGTCGAACTTTTGTTTAGAAATTCACTCATAGAACACTCATTCGAAAGACGTGTTTCAAAATTCAGTAGGGAATTCCTTTATAAAACTTTACATATAATGGGATTTTACGTAGGTATTATTACACATATATATTGCATCATATTTTTCATACTATTATCTTTCAAAAAAATGAAAAAAAATCGTTAAGGTTGGTACTCAATAAAATCCTTTCGTTTTCTAAAATGTTTTTCGAATACATTCCTTGCATTATATTGTGTCACCAATAAAATTTAAAAAAACGTTCATATCAAACCAAGAAATTGATAAATATTTGCTCTCAGATGTATTCAAACACGAATTAAAATTTATTTTAAATGGTTTAAAATTTTCTGTACGATGCTGTTTACTCGTATTAACAAATATCAAAAGTAAAGCAAAATTTATTTTATAACGATGATTATTTTGTTCTCATGTGCAACCTGAATGCATTATATTTAAATTTTATATTATTTTAAACATTAATAAAACCAAAAGATAAGGGGATTTTGCGTAATACTTAAATTGTTTTGTATATTACAGTAAATTATTACAATAAAATCTATTTTAATAAAATTATTTTTATGAAAATTACAAACAATAGATTATATATATATATGCAAAAGAAACTTAAGAACATAATTTATAGATTTGATTCCATGTTATGTATAAAACAAAATTTAAGTTGAGGTTGACAACACATTAAAAAATAATGTTAAAATTTGAACAATTTTTCATGAAATAATTAAAAATATTTGAAAACAAGATTTAATTTGGTCTTTGTTCATTTTGTTTTGTATTTTAAACTTCCCGAACACATAATTTAAAACAAGTATTGTAATCATCAATTGTGTGAGTGAACAGCATAACTTTCAAACCGTACGTCTGATTTCTCACTCTAACTTGGAGAAAAATATATTAACCACTGTCTCAAGAAATAAGATCTTAAGTAACAAAACCACTAGATTTTTTCTATATATAGGCCGATGGATTAGGTATCTATTCCATTTCTAACCGATTTTGTTACTGATTGTATAGTGAGCATCACGAAAGATAAATGACGGATTATACTCATAAGTAATAAATATTTCCGCGATGTAATCAAGCACTAGTAGCGCAGAGGTAACGTATCAGTTTTCAAAATGGTATGTCCAGTGTACGAATACAACCTATTACATTGTGTCAAAATTTTATATTTAACTTATTTTTTACTTGTTAAGACACGCACCAGTGTTTGGAAAGTCGAATACAATTATTCCACATTTTGTGTTAGCTTTAAAATTTAAAATTGTCACTACCTTTAGAAAAATAAATAATTACCTTCCAATGTTGATTCATTATTCACAAAATTTATTAGGAGATTTAAATAATATTAATTTAATTATTATTAATATAAATTATACAATATATTAAGCTAATAGTTATATTAATACACTAGAACATATATTTTACTAATATATTTTATAAATTAAATTATATTTATTTTATTATTTAAACACATCGAGTCATTAACAATTAAAATATTCATTCATGTCTAATTATATTTAGTATAACAAATTTTGAATAGTAAAATATAGTTGTAGTAGTTCTCAAGAATCCACGAAATCATAGTAATTAAATTTTAAATCATTGGGATACTACAAAACCCAATGATGTTTAAATGACATTTCGATGATGTTTAAAGTACTAACTGACAAATTAAATGAAATTTATATTCAATCCCATTAAATATATTAATATATTTTTGCCACTGACTAGGTACCTAGTCATCTGATGTTTCCTAGATTTATGTTATAACAATTCAGTTATTCATCTATCAAACTGAATTAATCTCCAAAACCAAACGTATTTGAAAGTATAAAGTTAGTTCACTTTGAAATTACGTGTAGATAATTTTAGAGTACATATTATATTACTACATTTTAAAAAAAAATCACTTTTCTTGATTAAAAAAGAAAATGAACATACATTAAATTTCCTTTGTATTACTTGTTAAACCTTTTCCTTAACAAGACGAATTAAAAGTTGGATGTTCATAATGTTTAATATTTTGCTATGTAATATTATTGCATTATCAGTTACGTTTCACTGCGTGCGTGAATGCTTTAGCGTATCTGCCTAATCGTATAACCGTAAACTTACACGCTTTACTGCGTATACGTCAGTTCCCATATATTAACAAGTATAGTTTTCCAAAAGTTATAGATTCCAATACGATATACGTATCTGCTAGTGAGTTAATGTACAAAGCATTTACACCTGCATTAGACACTCACTACAAACAAAGTGAAAATATAGTTTGGATAATGATACTAAAAGTTTATGCATTTAATATAAAACAATCCTAATATACTGCCTCAAAAATGTACGATATAAGATAACATTTATTTATCTTAAAATAATATTAACACGAATGTAAGACAAAAAGCTTTTTCTGTAGTACAAATGCCAGCAAATAAAGACGCTCAGAATTATAAACATCAATTTATTTCAATAACCAACAAGGTTTTAAGGTAATCAATCATATTTCAAAAAATAATATTATTCAAATAGAATGTGCTTAATAAACTTCGCAGAATCAAGTATTCGTAACTGAATCGCAGCACAGCTTGTGTGTTTGCAATCCAGATAATTTATCGCGCCACAGCTGAAATGAGCTCTTGATATATGCACTGCAGTATTACCTAGCTTGACTACTGCAGACTTTTAGGATGATAACCTCACTATGGAAGACCACACGCGAAAAATTGTAAAGCTCATTTCCTGCAATTAAGTAAAATACAAGGTGATCATAATTAAAGTTGCATTTTCAAAAGACTGTAACAAAAATAAACACTGGTCAGAATGACCTGGTATGTTATCTGAGTATATATACATGAAGCACTGAGAATTTTTTTTAGAAAGAAAAATCAAAAGTAGACCAATAGATGGCGCTGTACTCATAAGATGCTAATTAAAAGACGTGACAGGTGCACCACACATACACTTGTGATACAAAGACGGGGACTAGCAGATCCTGTTATTCTGTATCTGAGAAGATAGTCATGACTCTATAATTGAAGAATCGGGCTCTGCTATTGAAGCTTTTTTTACAAGAACGGTGACTATGCGGCAATTGCATTAAAGAAATACCGGACGTTAAAGGGCGACTAAAAAGCGGATCTGGCCCGATGACTGATAAATTCGAAGAGACAGAGAGTTCATTCAGAGAGGGAAATGTGGCAGAATGAGGCAAGCAATTGCTTCTTAGTCAGTAGAAGATGTGGCTACAGCATTGCAGGAAGCGTCGAGCAGTGTTTTCGAAACGCGCCGTGCACTGTGAATTTATTGAATTTTAGACATGCCTACCAGCACGTTTCGTAAACTTATATAAACATCCTGCAATGGTATCCACACAAAATTGCGACTGTTCAGGAGTTCCTAACGGCTGATCTGCCAAAATGATAAGCTTTCGTCCTGTAATTTCATGCTTCAATGGAAGTGGACAATGCATGTCCATGGAAAGTTTTGTGGACAGACAAAGCCCATTTCCATTTCCAAGTTTCTGTCAGTACTCATAATTGCAGAATATGGGCAAGTGAGGATCCGTTCCAAATGCAAACATTGTCACCTCATTATGCGGTTGGTGCGGGTTTATGGCATCATTTATTGTAAGCTCTTTCTTTTGCAAGGAGATTGGTTTTTCGATTCTGTCACCTGTACATGAACAGTGAATGGCATAAGTTATGAATCTGTGTTGGGCAACCAGCTCATACCAGCACTGTAACAGCGCGGATATGTGGATATCACACTTTTTATGCATTATCCTGCGCACATTGCAACAACAATGAAGAAGCTGTTAAATCTGCATTTTTGAAATGACATAATTATCAGTCATCATTTCCCAACAGCCTAGTTGCCACGATAAACTGACCTGAACCCTTGCGACATCTGGCTGAGGTGTTACCTAAAACATGTTGTGTAACACATTGTTGGAATCCAATTGCGAACTTAGGAAAATTGAAAACATGCATTACTCAACACATTCACAGTAGCGCCCGTGAAATACTCCCATCTGCTGTGGAACATGCTGTATTGCACTTTCAGCTCGTAGTAGAAAACGGTGAAAAGCGTATTGAACATTTCTTAAGCAAGACGTAGCTGATATCCTTTTCTTGATGGTTTCATGAGTTTTTGCTTTTTCCTACGGTTTCTGGCCTGAAGACAATGAAAAACCGATTTCGTTTTTGCTTTTCTAGGATTTTTGGCCTAGGGACAATTAAAATAGATTTTTCCCTATCGCTGTGGCAACATCTTGTCGTGGAGGATAGGATTTTAACAAAGAGTGCCACAACAGCATGTCACGTCTTTTAACTAGTATCTTATGACGAGTACGGCGCCCTCTATCGGTCAACTTTTGAACATTTTTTTCCTTTTGAAAGTGCAACTTTAATTATAATCACACTGTACATTACAAAATTGCATTGGAAGAACTAGGGTGTTTAATACATCACCGACCTTTTCTGCTTCTAGCTTATTCATTGCTTTCAGAGGTGGTCGGGGTTGAAAGGGACTAAAGACCGACGCCTATTTACACTGTGTTAATTCTTTGTAGACATACGGAATATTGTTGGTGCTACGGGTTGTCATTAGAAATTCCACTTTTAATTCATCAAGCCACATATCGAATTTAAAAAATCGAGCAACGTTATTACCTCTGTCATAATAAAATCTGTGTTTGTGGTAAATTAATAAAATCTGTAAATCCGAGAATTCGTGTTCATTTCATTATCAGTTTAAGGGGGATAAATAGGGCGCTTCTCTCAACTTCTGCTCACTGTGCTTGAATTAAATCTATTTACACCTTTTAAATGTTAGGCATATTGAATCATTTGGCATTTATTAAAAGTAATAAAAGAAAAGCTTCAGTTATTTTTTGTAAAATATTAAGATCTACATGCTTCATACTACATGCTTCTTTCATTTTTTTTAAAGAATATATATACAAAACTATACTTTGTAAAAATTAAATTTTGATGAAATTTTAAAAATAAACTTTCATACCATAAGTTATATATAACAGCAATTATTGCGCAAATAAATTATTCTTTTACGACCTTTTTAACATGCATTTATTTTCTGCTGCAAATCTCACAAATTGTTCTTAAAAAAAAAAAAAAAAAAAAAAAATGAATTGGATTACAAGAGTAAAATGAACGTTATTGGTAAAGAATTAAAATGAGATTAAATAAAATATCTCTATTTAATTGTATTCTGAAAGAGAATAAAGGCGTAGAAGAATTATTATAAAAAATATACAGGCGGCGTCCTAAATTCGTTCAAACTTAAATAATAAAAGAAGTATTGCTCGGAAAAAAAATCGGTTTGCGCGAGTATGATCAGTGGGACATTGGATTTTTTTATATGTATATAAAAAAAATATCCAAAAGCAATCGAGAAAGGGTGCTCATATGTCATACTGAGACGTTTTATACAAATCAGGCTAGGAATAAAACACCTGGTTGGAAAGTGATTCGTCTTTCGATCTCGGCAGCATGCTATCCTTATTAGATCGAGCGTTGGTGGTTCAACATTTCTACAAGAATGGTGAATCCACAACTATTGCATTGCGAATATTTAGCACGGGGGAGGGACTGAAATTGCAAAAAAGCCCTATTCCATTGATATACTTAATTTAGTACGACGTTTTGGGGAAACGGGGAGTCTAAAGGATTGTCCTGATTTGCATAAAACGTCTCAGTATGACATGTGAGCGCCCTCTTTCGGTTACTTTTGAAATATTTGTTTAATATATGGGACAAAATCTTCAATGCTCCTCTGATCATATTCGTGCAAAACGATTTTTTTTTTTCGAAGCATTACTTCTTTTATTATGACTTTTTTTTTTTTTTTTTTTTTTTTTTTTTTTTTTTTTTTTCACGCATTCATGACGGACACTATATTTACATTACATTATTTACATCATACTCCATAAATTTCTGAAATCAGTAAAAACATGTTTCTTAAACTATTTCTTTGAATATTACAAAAATTGCAATGAGTAATTAATACATTCGAATTTAATAAAATATTGCAAAACAGAAGAAATGA
Source organism: Maratus michaelseni (assembly GCA_963931845.1). NCBI lineage: Eukaryota > Metazoa > Arthropoda > Arachnida > Araneae > Salticidae > Maratus > Maratus michaelseni. The sequence continues at coordinate 64,418,866 of OZ007593.1, forward strand.
ATTTCATATCCAATCAATGAATCAATTTTAAATCTTTTAAAGCACAGCATAATTTAGTGTTAGTCAAATATATATTCGAGCCCAAATGGGAATCGCTCCAACTAAAATAATTTTCTCAGTATATTCTCAAGTATACATTGTTTAAATAACAAACTACATTCAGTATTGCTTCTTTGTAGTTTCAAAGTTAAAACCATAAAATCAATGTGAGTATCAGCGAGAAGTGTTCCTCCAATTCTTTTATTGTGTTGTACCAGTAATAAAATTTACTTATCATCTCGGTCAAAAATTTAGATTATTTTTTAAAAAGTACCATTAATTTCTTATAGCCTAAAAGAAACCTGTTAGAAGTAAAAAATCTGAATTCATGTACAGCAACAATTTTACGGAGTGTGCACATCAATAAAAATGGCTAATAAAATATATTTAAATATATAGAGAAATTATTCTAAAATTGGAACAAAAATCACCTTTGTGTATCAATTAAAATATGAAACCATTTAAAATGGATCACAATTTGTGTATTACTAAAATAGGTGTAAAATAAAAAGCTTCTAAAACATTAAAACCATTTTAAGATGTTAAAACAATCGTCGGAGTCGCAAGCGCTTTCGACCAGAACCTAGCAATCATCGCAGGGTGGAAATGAGAAAAAATTCTGTAACATCCGGGATGTAAGCTGTTAAATAGCAAAAGGTGAAACCACATATAGAGAAGGAGGGGAAGGGGGATGGACTAGTCTATTGAGCGTGGTGGGTTATTCCAACCCAAATGTACCATTAACACCAAGTAGATTATACCAGATTTTTGGTACATTGTATGATAACATATCATTACAGATATGTTGTATGTATATGTATTACAGATACAGATATGTATTTTGGTAATGATAACATATCATTACCAAAAATCTGGTATAATCTACTTGGTGCTAATGGTACATTTGGGTTGGAATAACCCACCTCGCTCAATAGACTAGTCCATCCCCCTTCCCCTCCTTCTCTATATGTGGTTTCACCTCTTGCTATTTAACAGCTTACATTCCGGATGTTACAGAATTTTTTCTCATTTCCACCCTTGGATAATGGCCAAGTTCTGGTCGAAAGCTCTCGGGACTCCGCGATTGTTTTAACATCTTAAAATGGTTTTAATGTTTAGAAACTTTTTGTTTTACACCTATTTTCGTAATACACAAATTGTGATTCATTTTAAAGTGTTTCATATTTTAATTAATAAAATAACTTTTACACAATATATTATGTTTTATTTATTTATTTATTGTTCTAAAATTACTATTTAAATTCTTCTTTTATAGCGGCGTAATAATGTCATGAATTTGCCGTTTTATTTATTTTATTTAAACATTTCCTATTCTGTAAATAAAGTCTAAGAAAATATAATATAACCAAATACAAAAATGTACATTAAACTCTGCCGAGTTAACCATGATTCCGGAAAGGGTTCATTATCGTTGGTAATCTCAGAAACCAATATTTTTTCGCGAATAAATAATCATTTGTTAAAACAAGGTTTATTTTGCTGCAACAGATTTTCGGCAGCGTTATCAAATAGTTTTCATAGTGTATTAATTAATTTTCTCAAACTGCAAAATCGATGTTTAGGAAGCTATTAATTCTCAATTAAAAATTTTCAGCTGTGTTATTGAATTTTTACAGGTAAGAATAGCAAAAAAATTTAATTTTAATGGAAAAATACATAAATAGTAAGGCATAAATTAACTTACAACTCTGAAACTGTTTGATCTTAGATTTGTCGATATTCAAAAGCGATATTTTGGGCTTATAAAACTAATTAAAACACTTTAAAAGTTATTAGGAAACGATTTTTTTAAATTACCCGCTGTAAAAGAAACTTTGTTTTTATAACTGCTTCATTAAGTGCCGATATTGTAAGTGATTTTGATGTTTTTAATGATAATGGGAAGCTTTTTGTAATCGTGGGTAACTAGGAAGATGTTACATGTATTGTATTTTCGTTCGCGTTTACATTGTATTTTTGTAGATAAAAATGTCTTTTTTACAGGGTAGTTCTATATTTTTTCATGTCTGTAGCATTTTATTTTTATTGTTTTTGTGCCATCGATGATTGAATATATTTTCGTTTAAACAACTGTGATTAAATATAAATATAACAAATAACAACACCTTTTAATTATATACTTCTTTTTAATTGCTAAAAGGTTTAAAACAAAAATATCATAAATATTAATAGGATTTATTAGACCTTTGACATTTATTTCAGCTCAACCTGAGTCAGTATCAAAACAAACAAAAACAGTGGTTCCTTAAAGTACTGTATTAAATACTATACTTTATTACTCTACTTATTCTATGATTATTCAATATTCCTTGTCGTATGTCACATATTTATAAAATGTCAGTTTGAGTAATTTTTTTTAATGTTAATGAACGTTATAAAGTTAATATTTGATATATTTATGAAACATTCATATGGACATATTTAAACCTTTTAGTAACTACATAATTATAGGCGATAATACTTGAATTCCTTTCAGCCAAATCAAAGTCAATAATACGAGGGCATTTCGAAAAGTAAAGATGCACCGTACGCCGGAGGAAAAGAAAAGTTTTGGCAAACAAGTTGGCAACACAGGTGTTAACCTTGAACCGTTAGCTTTCTCCACGTGGTCGTTCGGCATTTAAACGTTGATTCTGGTTGGAGTAGGTTGTGTTTAAAATGGTTCCGCCGATTCAGAATCCCGCCAAATGCGAAGTGCGCTCCGTCATACGTTTTCTTCATGCAAGAGGTCAGCGACCAGAGGATATTCACAAAGAAATTGTTTCTGTTTATGGGAACATTATGAATCGACAAAATGTAACGAAATGGTGTCGTCATTTCTCTGAAGGTAGGACCGATGTTCATGACGAACAAAGAACAGGTCGGCCATCTGTGATCTCTGATTCCCTTCTTCAGAGAACGGAGGAAGCAATTCGTGCGAATAGACCTCTCAAATTGAAAGAATTGCATCAGATCATACCGGAAGTGATGAGATCAAAGATGAAGTTGAAATGTGGTTCCGACAACAGGCGGAAACCTTCTATGACTGTGGGATACAAAAGCTTGTGCCCCGACTTAACAAATGTTTCGATAACGGGGGTGATTATGTCGAAAAATAATAAATAATCCAGTTAATAAGATGTAACTTACGTTTTCTAAATAAATGTTTTTATAAGGAATGCGAGCCATTGTATCTTTACTTTTCGAAATGCCCTCGTATCATGTGATTTTATACAGAATCTTACATGCAATTTTATATAGAACACCTCAAACTCTGTTGATTATTATTCTTATTGAACAGCCATTAAAATAAATAATTAATATAAATTTGGAAAAAATATATATAACTGAACAATGACAAATTTAATAGGAAAACCAAGATGCAAATTGAAAAAATAAGATAAGCAGATATTTTAAATCTAAAATAAGCTTCTACATAAAGATTAGAAATTTAAGCAATAACTCATCTAGAAGAGTTTTTTATAAATTTTTTCATGCCTTATTATTCGACTTACGTACATGAAGAACATTTTAACGAGATTATTATAAAAAAATAAAGAAGTATTCCAAAAAACTATTAAAAGGCTATGCTTTCAAAATTGAAATAAAATATTGTATGTATTTTCCACATTTTAAAGAAATGAAAATAATGTTTGCTTTTCGCTTTTTCAAAAAATTTTCTTTTGAAAAACTTAACCAAAATCTCCTTAAAAACAAACGAAATTTTAAGAATCTTAAATCAATCCTCTGATTTTGCAATGTTTGCATATTGTAAGTAATCGGATTTATGATCTCGGAACATAAACCAATTTTGTTTAGGTTAAAAGGTTTAAAGGATTTTGAGTATGGCATTTAACTACATAAACAAAAATTAGAAAAATATATTTTGTCGACATAAACTATAATCTTTACATTTTGTTTCGTGTTTTATTTCTATTCGAAATATATTTCGCTTACAAAAAATATCTATGAAATAAAACAATTGAACAAAAATATTGAAAAAACAGAAAAAGTAAAATTTATAACGTCAATAAACGAAATTAAAAAGAAATATATATATTAATTTATACTTTTTTCTACATTTTATTAAGAAGATAATTTCACAGTTTAATAGGATTAAAGAGAATTTTAAGTATTGCGTTTAAAGCACTCACTGAAACATAAGATTTATTGCGTTATCCACAATGTTCTTCCCGTTTGGGAAAGTTGCTTCTTACCGGAAAATTCTACTATTTAATTATTAGACATTGTTATCCATAATGTTCTTCCCGTTTGGGAAAGTTGCTTCTTACCGGAAAATTCTACTATTTAATTATTATACATTGTTTTCCATAATGTTCTTCCCGTTTGGAAAGTTGCTTCTTACCGGAAAATTCTACTATTTAATTATTATACATTGTTATCCATAATGTTCTTCCCGTTTGGGAAAGTTGCTTCTTACCGGAAAATTCTACTATTTAATTATTAGACATAATTTCCGATATCTAATGTCTAATAATCGACGGGAAGAATTTTCCGTTGTGAATTAGTTTTCCCAATCTGCATAAACTTTCCGAACAACCCAATAGTAAAGCTTCAAATGTAACCATCAATTTTTATAGTTATTTACTGAAATTGAAAATAGGGATAGTTTTGCCGTAGTCAAAAATATTCAGATATCTGCAAGGTGACAAGCAATAAACGCCTTAATTTGAAAATTTAATAATTCATTAATAAATATCAAGATGTAATAAGTAATAAAGATATAATGAGTTATATCTGGTAGCTCTTAAATTTTATATGCTTTAATTTTGAAATAAGCTCGAATTTTCGTCAATGGATCATGCTGCACCGTCTTATACATCAAAAATGCTCAAATAAATTTCGAAATTCAAGCTTGTTTCCGGGTTTCAATTGGTAAATATTGTAAGGAATAAAACTTGAGAGAATTTTAATGTCATTTTATATGTTAGTTTAAGCCATCGTTCAATTTGAGACAGTGCAGTGCCATCTATTCAAGAAAATGTGTGCTATTTTTAAAATTACAGCATATGAAATTTAAAAGCAACATATAAATGGCACCCTTTTCCATCTTCATATTTATTATAGTTAATAAATTACTGAATTTTCAAGTTGAGGTGCTTATTACTTCTCAACATGTACATTTATCACAATTGAAATGGATTATTTAAAACCACGTGCGCGCACATGGCAAACACACCATTTTAGGCATCCAACCTCTCTTTAGTATACTTCATTTGACAAGTTGTTTTCTTCTATCAATACAACGACCCAACTGTCTCCGCAAAAGTACAGAAGACGTACTGGTCTGCTGGTAATTCCCTTCGTGCACTAGTATATCATTTAAAAACTGCAAACTTATCATCTACAAGTAGTATTTTAAAACTTAATGATATCAACAATCAACTAATAGAATGCACACATATTTGTATGCATCAAACAGGTTTACTTACAGGCGGGATTTATAATGTATAAGATAAGGCTATAAGTGTTTTTTAAAAATAAAGTGATATATTTTTATAGTTAAAATCGTAATTATAACTAGAATTCGAACATTATTTTACTTACTACCAGCTGACTCACCCGGCGTTAAACGGGCCCGTAAAAAACATAGCATAAAACGCAAAAAAACTGTAAAAATTGCGAAAAAATCAAAAATTACAAAAGATAAACATTATTGAAAATAGGACAAAATTTTTTTATATTAGGTTAAAATTTTGAAACGAAATTCCTTTTACGAATGTTAAAAAAATTGCCACGAAGCACGAAAAAACGCTAAAAATATCATTGAAAATCACATTAAAAATTTTTAAATATTCAAAAATCCAGAAGAACAGGTTCCAACCGGTTCCAAAATTGAAAATGTTCGCTGATAAGTAAACTGTAACCAAAATCAAAGAAGTAAAAACTAACAACGTTACAGATCGACCTCAGCTATGCTATGCAAAAAAAAATCATTTAAAAATATTAAAATGCGAGCGAGAAATCGCGCAAGAACATTCCCATAGACTTAACATTAGCTTCAGCGTTTCTTCCCGTGACTAGCGTAGGCTCTTATCATTAGCTTCAGCGTTTTTCCGCGTAACTAGCGTAGGCTATTAATCTCTTCAAAACACAGCGGACAGTCACACTCCCACACAAACTTTTTTCCAGGATGTCAAAGGGAATTTTCGTTTCAACGCTAATCAGATTCGAAATTCTGTTATACAAATTATGTCTTTTGATCTTAATTCACTTTAGACATAATTTATTTGCAGCGGTAATTTAGTTTATTCAAACTGAAGGAAAATTATGAAATTCATTAACTATATTGAGATAATAAAAAAATAGAATAAATAAAGCATAAATAATTAAAGAAAAAAAAATCTGTCCCACTAGACGCAAAAAAATTAAAAACATTGAAAAAAAAACTAAGCATAGGTAATCTTTATCTTCATGCTACAGATAGTATTACTTGATGATAAATATTCAAAGTATGTCTTTGATTGGATTATGAAAATGATATAAAAAGAGAAAATATTTAGGAAACAAACAACAACAACAAAAATATGTCTCAATCTTCAAATTTCTTTTTTTTTGTGTGAAACAGACAAACTGGAATTATAAATCGAAATTATAATATCCTCCGAAAGATTCCCGAACAATTTACTTTTTATTGGATATATCAGGATTAATTTTGCCTTTGTCCTTTTATTTAAGAACAATTTTAAAAAAATAATGTAAAAAATACGCTAATATTTTCCATGTATGTACAATATATATGCTAAATGCATGGAACCCGGTGTGTTGCATAGTCATTTCACAAGTTCTTTCAATTTTTTGATGGGAAATAAACCCAATATTTTTATACAGTTAAATAAATAAATATATATATATATATGTAACATTAATTTATTAAAGACTAAACATCAAAATAGGAAATCATAATTTCAATGTAGTTTAAATAGAAATGGTGAAAGTTTCATTTTACAGATTATATGACTTTTGATGGAAAATGTTATTTGAAAACATTTTATCAAGATTTGTTTTCTGATTTCGGAGCTGGTGGAATGAAAATGGCGTCAAAGTGGCAAACTTTTAAACTATTTCACCTTTGCTATTAACTTTTAAACTATTTCAGCTTTGTGAATAAAATAAATGCTTTAAAAAGCAGTTTATGTCAATTTTAAACAACTTTACTTTTGACGATGTTGTGAAAGGTTTAGCCGTCATCTTTCAAAAACAATGAATTGAAAAAATGTATTTGATTTTTCTAAATTCAATTTTTGTGAACAGAGATCAATAAATGTCCATCTAAATGTAGGGAGTTGAAATTATCCTACTTTTTTAAATAGTGTATTAAGTTATCCAATCATAAATAATCATGATTTCTGAAATTTTTTTGTAATACTTTTCCAGTAATTGTTTCGGTGCTTAATAACAGAGTCTAATATTCCTTGAAATTACTTTTTAAATATTTGTTAATATCAGACATATACTTTTATTTTACGACAGCATACTCTATGTAACTTTTTACATTTATGATGTTAATTGATGTATGACGTGCCGTTCTTCATGCATATTTGAAATAAAACAAACTATATAACGGTGTAGCTTTCCGGTTCAATATACGCTCTATGTTCAGAAGTATCCAACGTTTAATGCTTCAGATGTTTTATTGGATATCGAGAGATATATTTGACGAATTCTTTTGAAACTGCAGGAATGCTACGAACGTGTTTGACCTAATATTTTTCAGCGAAGATTTAGTCATGATCGCTGATAGCGGATTTAGACTAACTTGACGAAAACAAATAATAATAGCTATAGTAATAAATATCATAATTTAATTATACACAAACATTTTATTCTTGTTTGCAAAACGTTAATTTTCAAGTCTGCTACCACAATTATTCATAAACTACAGGATCGATACATTTCCATCTTTGCAATGTATTTTTTTACATAATAATACATTGCCTGATCAAAGGATTTTTTTCTCGCGTTTCGTATTTTCATCATAAAAAAGAGTGTTCTTTTTAATAAAAAACAAATTTTCTCTTGAAACAGCCTTATTTTGAAGAAAAAGAGTTAGAAATTGTACGACAAACGTGACAAATGAGGTGCGTTCGTAATATACTAGTTTCAGTGAAATGAATATTAGTTTCAGTGAAATGAATACTAGTTTCAGGGAAATAAATACTGGTTTCAGTGAAATGAATACTAGTTCCAGTGAAATGAATGCTAGTTTCAGTGAAATGAATGTCTTATTATCATATTATGTTATGATTATTTTCCGTAATAAAATATGTACATTTTAAGTTGGCAAAATTTTATCTTTTTTTGACAAATTAATGAAAATCCCAATGCAAAACTTAAGCCTAGCTTTGAAAATATCGGAACTATAAATCTATATTTAGACTATTTTTAAATTTAATATTTATTTCTCCGGAAACATCTATCCAAATTATATGATTGCTATAAAAAACAATTTTAGTATACAAATTCGGTTTTTCAATTAATTAATACACAAATAATATGACTCCATCTTAAATATGACGTAATCACCTTGGCAACCTAGAATCATTACCTATCATGGGATATCATTGAATTAATTAACTATAATAGGATTTAGTAGAATGAAGAAAACTTTATTTAATATATTTTTACGTTTTGATTCGATTTTCATAAAATTTGAAGTGACTCGACAAAATTCTGCAACGATTATATACAGGGTGATTATAAAAAACTATCCCGACATTTGGGGCCCTAACTATCATACCATTCACAGAAACTGAATGAAATTTTGGCAAAAGGTATTTTGAGGTATGCGCTCAAGAATGATATGGAAAACCACAGTGTCACTCAAACAGTTACGGTTACAGTGAGAAAATTTCGAAAAAATCAAATGGCAACACCCAGTTTTTTGCATTGGAATGTGATCTCCATTGTGAAAAACCCTAAATAGCGTTGGAACGGCAACTTTAGCATGAAAATCACCAGCGATAGATAGGCTAAAAGTAAGGACAACCAATAAGGACAGAGAAGCAGCATAAAATAAAGCATCATAAATTTTCCACATGACCTCCTTCACACACGATGACACTTTGCATGCGGCGGGTGGTGGATAGCACTACAGCACGTATCATGGCAATAGGAATCTCTTGAATCGCAGTTCTGATGACATCTTTCAAGTCAGATGCAGTTTGAGGACAAAACTGATACACTTTGGATTTCAGATATCCCCAAATTATAGAAATCCATTGGTGTCAGATCAGGAGACATTGGTGGCCACGGAAACGGGAAATGACGGAAGATAACTCTGTCACCAAACTGTTGAGTTAAGACACGTTTGACTGAAGACCCGAAATGTGGAGGAGCGCCATCTTGCATCCACACAACTTCAGATAGAACATTTTGCCGTTACAATGCGGGAATCGCGTAATGAGTTAACATGTCCAGATAGCGAGCACTCGTTACTGTACACATTTGCAGATCACCGGCTGTAACCTCACCAAAAAATTAAGGGCCGAAGATGAACGTACCCGTTATAATAAACCACACAGTCACTTTTTCCTCGTGTAATGGACGTGCATGCACATCATGTGGCTTATTTTCTGCCCAGTGCACATAATTTTTCGAATTCACGTTACCAGTAAACGAGAAATGCGCCTCATCTGTCCACAGAATGCGTAAAGGCCAGCTGATATCTTCATCGTACTGTATAAGGAATTGATTTGCAAAATCCAGCCGTAATTGATAGTCTCCCGCTTCCAACATCTGGACACGCTGGAATCGATACGGAAACATGTTTAGAACAGAGCGCAGAATCTTGCGTACAGTTAAATTCAGCAGATCCAGAACACGTGAAACCGCGTGCAGTTGCGGGACGAACTGTGCTTATCGTCTGATGGACTTCTGCAACAGCTTCCACAGGAACGGAAGGTCGTCCAGACCGAGGTCGATCGCATGTGCAACCAGTTTCTTCAAATTTATTAATCAAGTCCTGTACAGCTTTGACAGTGCATGGGTCTCGCCGTAATCCATGCTTTCTGCGGTAAACACTCAATGCCTCTGCGGAATTTTTTCCATTCAGGTAATAAATATTTACGATTTCCCCGCGTTCTTTCCCTGAAAACAGCATCTTGTTCGGAATGGCAGAAAGGAACATACGCGGCTCGCATTTCGCAGTGCCTTTTCTTTCACCTAGCATGACGATGTCAGTCATGACTGTGCCTTACGTAGAACCCGAAATTTGCGTTTCTTCGTTTCTTCTTCTCGTTTTGTGGAGAACTAATCAGGCTGGGATATCAGCCAAAGTTACGGTGTGACGTGTGACGTAAATGAAACGGCAATTAATGCTCTGCTTCACGTCAAAGTCCTTTTTACTTTTCCCTTGCCTAGTTCCGGTGATTTTCATGCTGCAGTTGCCGTTCTAACGTTATTTTGGATTTTTCACAATGGAGTTCACATTCAGATACAAAAAACTGGGTGTTGCCTTTCTCACTGTAACCGTAACTGTTTGAGAGACACTGTTGTTTTCCATATTATTCTTGAGCGCATACCTCAAAATACCTTTTGCGAAAATTTTATTCAGTTTCTGTGAATGGTATGATAGTTAGGAGCCCAAACGTCGGGATAGTTTTTTTATAATGACCCTGTATATTAAATTTCAAACCATTCGGTTGGGTAGTTTTTACGCTGTTCTATGCCGACATACGGACAAACCAGAAGACGACTGCATGTGCTACATATTTATATAATTACGAACGCACCTAAAAAATCAGTTTTTCATACTGTCAATAAATCGTTGAGCCACTAGAATGAATATTTAATTAAAATCCGCAAATTATTTTAAATTGAGATATGCAAAATTTAAACAAAATTGGTCAAAAAATAACTTTCAATTCATATATATATATATATATATATATATATATATATATATATATATATATTTAAACAAAATATGTCAGATAAAGTTTTTCGTATTGCATTGTAAAATGAGCATAAAGTCAAAGACAATTACTAATTGTTTAAGGGGGAAAAATCAAGAAAACCATCCTTTTATCTACCACAGGACTAAACGTGAACCCTTATATAAATTTAAAACAGTAAAATTAAGTTTGATTTTATTTTAAAGAGTTATTGAATACGACATTGGATTTGTTTTTATTATACAATTTGTATTTTATTATAGCAGAATGTAATGTTTGTCCACTAATGTAAGTCCACTTATTTCTTCCTTGAACAAACGTTTGAGTAAAATTTGGGTAAAATAATGCTATAAAGATAAAAATAATTATCTTTAAGCCCAGAAATAAGTCAATTTAGGCTAATGTAAGCCATTAAGAAACTAAGAATGAAAAATATTACATTCAGACTAAAGATAGTTGTACTTTCTTGTGGTTACAGTATGTAAAAATGTACTTAAAACCGAAACAACATAGAAAAGCTTTTATGTCTTAATCTTGAGACATTTTATAACGTATTAAATTCCTATTTTGTCATGTTTTTTTTTTTATCAAATACTGTAATTCACAGTCATGTATGGAAAATATATTAAAAAAGAATGTAATTGGAATATTTTTGTTTCTATATATACAGGGTGAATCTAAACTCTTGGGCAAAACTTTAAGGGGTGATAGTACACATCAAGACAAATAATATTAAACTGGAATATAAGGGTCCCAAACGTCTTCCGAAGGAGATAGGCGCCATTAAAGTTTAGGGTCCAAAATTTCAAATGATTATAAAAAACGGAAAAAATTGGTCGATTCGTTAGCGGTTTACGCTAAAACTATTTTTTATGTGAGTATTTTCTTAAATATAAAAATTTAAACATAACGTTCAACGAATTCCGATAGAGGGCGCTTTCGACTTTGGAGTAACGAAAAACTATATTTTAACTATATTTTAACTATATTAAAACTATATTTTATTTTTTGTATCTCATTAAATACTTTCAAAAGCTTAGACTAAAACTTAAATTTTCAGCTAAAATTTTGAATCGTTGGGATTGGTTAAGTAAAGGAAACTGAACTGCGTTCAGGAGTTGAAATTTGAAACACCTCCCTCCCCACCCCCAGTCTTGGTGTCGTAGACCAGTCAGAAACAATATGAGTTGTAATTTTCCAACTGGATGAATAATGTCCGGGCCAGGATTTGAACGTGGGATCTTTTGGCTGAAGCTGCCATGCTCTATCAACTGAGCTATCCCGGTTGAATCTGGAGGGCATGATTCCTCCAGTTCATGCCCTCCAGATTCAACCGGGATAGCTCAGTTGATAGAGCAGGGCAGCTTCAGCCAAAAGATCCCACGTTCAAATCCTGGCCCGGACATTATTCGTCCAGTTGGAAAATTACCTCATGATTTCTTTACCAATTTGAATAATTATGTTAAATTAATCCAGGCAGAAACTACTACCCCCTACAAGTAAAATAAACGATAGAGTAATGACAAAATTAAATAGAAAATCTATTCATAACAGACATGAGCAATTTATCTGCGCAAAATAAAAAGAAACAATTTGATGTATGCAAGTAGTGCGCAATATGAATGAAGATGTTCGTGAAGAATCACAAAAACTGCTCCAAAGAGTATCCACCAGCAACGATGCAGGCCTCACACCGACAGCGGAGGGAGTTGCAATTATTAGTGAATAGCCCGGGCATCTCCCGGATATCGCCTGCTACGAAGGCAATCCTCGCAACCAGGTCCTCGTTGGAGTCAACGGTAAAAAATAATTCTTCTTTACTCTGAAGTCTAAAGCGCCCTCTATCGGCATTTTTTAACATTATCTTTAAAATTTATTTTTAAAATAATTTTTTTATTTAATTTTGTCATCCCTCTATCGTTTATGTTACGTGTAGGGGGTAGTAGTTCCTGACTGGTATACGACACAAAGATCGGGAATAACTGAACTGTGTTCAGGTGGGGGAGGTTCAAATTTCAACTTCTGAACACAGTTTAGTTTGCGCTACTTAACTACTCCCAACTATTCAGATTTTGAGCTCAAAATTTAAGTTTAAAACTAAGCTTTTGAAAGCATTTAATCAGATACGTAAAGTAACAGTAGAAAATAGTTGTTCGTTACTCCAAAGTCTAAAACGCCCTCTATCGGAATTTTTTTAACTTTATCTTTAAAATTTATTTTTAAGAAAATACTGATATAAAGAATAGTTTTAGCGAAAATAGCAAACGAATCGACCATTTTTTCTGTTTTTTATAATCATTTCAAATTTTGGACCCTAAACTTTAATGGCGCCTATCTTCTTCGGAAGACGTTTGGGACCCTTAGTTTAAAATTTAATATTGTTTTTCTTGACGTGTACTATCACATCTTAAAGTGTTGCCCAATAGTTTAGATTCACCCTGTATATTATTTAAAAAAGCTTTATTCTTAAAATTTATTTAGAACAGCTTTTGTGTTTCAATATATATGTTTATAAATATATTTGTCTACCGCATCTGTAAGTGTAAATATTTAAATAAACATATAAAAATGAAATTAAGGTTTATTTTATTTTAATGAATTGTTAAATATGTCATTGAATTTGTTTTCAGTTCACAATTATATTTCATTATAGAAGGAAAAAATGTTGTTGTTTCTGTTGCAAAAATTCTTTGTTGTTATTACTATAGTTTATTGGAATATTAATAATATATTGCAGAAAACCTTTAGAAGGTAAAATAATGCTATAAAGAGAAAAAAATAAATATCTTAATGTCCAGAAATAAGTCAATATCGCAAAATGTAAGCCATTCAAAAACTAACAAAGGAAATTATCTTCAGTCTACGGGTAATGGTACTTGCAGATAATCATTCACATGATAAACTTTCATTGGGTTACAGTAATTAAAAAAGTACTAAAGATTTAAACAACATAAAAAATATTTTATATACTAATCTTCAAGCATTTCAGAAAGTATTCAATTCCTAGTCTATACATTAAATTATGTTTATTTTTAACATGTAGTAATTCACAGTCATGTATTCACATCATATTGAAAAAGGGTGTACTTTGAACAACTTTTGCTTCTAAATATATATGAATAAAAGTATGTAAAATGTATAAAACTTATCTACCAAATTACTAAATAAAAAAGTATATTAAAAAGGAATGTACTCAGAACAGCTTGTGTGTCTAAATACATACGTATGTATGTATACATATATTTTTTCACCACATATTTAATTGTAAGCTCTTAAGGAAAATTAAAAAAAATAAAATTAAGGGGTATTTTATTTTAAAGAGTACTTACAAATGCCACTGAATTTGTTTTTGTTATACAATTTACATCTAATTGCAGAAGGAAAGAATGTTTGTTGTTTTCGTTACAATTATTTCTTTCTGTCATTCACATATTTTTTCGGAATAATTATACTATCTTGCGGAAACAATCGAGAAAGTAAAATAATGCTATAAAGGGAAAAAAAATAAATATCTTAAACTCCAGAAATATGTCAATTTTGCCGAATATAAGCCATTAAAAAACTAAGAATGGGAATTATTATCTTCAGGCTATGGATAGTGGTACTTGCAGATAATCATTCACAAGATTAACTTTGATTGGATTACAGTAAACAAAAAATACTGAAGATTTAAGCAACATAAAAAAGCTTTTATGTCTTATTTTTTAGGCATTTTTCATATAACTGGCGCAATTTAACTAAAAGCGAAAGTAATCACACTAATCTCCGGAATGATTTACTGACAATCTTTTTTTTTGAGATTATATATTTGGATATGTTTTTATTTTATTTGACACTTTATTTTCAAAAAATGGCTTTTTAAATCCCGGTACATTCAAATAATAGCTATATTAATAGAAAATATAATGATCAAGAGTGGATCATTATTCATTTACTAGCAGACTACGCCCGATGCGCTGGTCGGTTTCTCCAAAAGAACCTTGAATCAAACGAAATATATCGGTGAATTTAACCTTGTATTTTAAAGTAATCAGTACCTTTACCTGGAATATCGTAAAATAACATAAAAACGGATACTTATTTCACCAAGGTATGCTTTTTTAATACAGTTTATTATTACGTTTACAATTTATTACCTACACTGTAAAAAATGACCAATGTTTCTTATTTTATGAAAATATGCTATAACCACGAACGAAAATATAATATAATCTTCTGAGTTATCCGAAATTTCAAATAGCATGTTCCATTGTCTTTTGAATCCCCAGAAAACGAATACATTTTCAAAATTTAAAGAATAATTTATAAAAACAAATTATTTTTAGCTGCCCGAATATTTCAGAAACGTTTCCGAAGGGTTTTTATAGTGTATTAATTAGTGTCCTCAGGCTGGAATACCTGTTTTTCGAATGCTATCCATTCTGAAGTAAACATTTTCATGCTCAAAACAAATGTTTAACAGACAAACATGCAAAATTAACAGCGTTAACAATAACATTAAAATTAAGATTATTTCTTTACTCTTTCATGTATAAATTAACTTATTCGGCTGAAAACTTGTACTTGAGAATCGATAACATTCGAAAAACATGTATTCCAGCCTAAGGACACAAATTAATACACTATAAAAACCCTTCGGAAACGTTTCTGAAAAATTCGGGCAGCTAAAAATAATTTGTTTTTATAAATTATTCTTTAAATTTTGAAAATGTATTCGTTTCTGGGGATTCAAAAGACAATGTAACATGCTATTTGAAATTTCGGATAACTCAGAAGGTTATATTATATTTTCGTTCGTGGTTATAGCTTATTTTCATAAAATAAGAAACATTGGTCATTTTTTACAGTGATACCGTTTTCCATTGACTTACAAGTTTTATAGCTACATTTTTTCATAACGTGAATTAACCTTTATTATTCACAACTAAAAAGAAATGGCGCATCTAGTATTTGTCGAGAATTAAATAAAAATCATGCCCCCGTGACATCATAATTCACTATTACATTTTAACAGATTAATACGGTTACTATAATTTGTGACTCGTGCTGACACATTGCTGTTATTATTATTTTTTTACGCGTGAAGTTTTCGCTATAGTACTCCATTGTGAAATTCGGTAATTTTTTTAATTCAATATTTGAAAAATGGCATAATCAGTGAATTTGAAATTTATATCAAGAAAAATACAATTTTTTTACCTTTCTAACGCAGTTTGTCTATCAATTTTCTGACAAATACTTTTCGAGCAATTAATTTTTTCAGTAACTTCAAATGTTTAATTTTCCGAGATTAATCTGTGGCAACGATTCGCGAAAATCCCAGTCGTCAGCAACGCATACATTTTTATTAAAGAGGATACCTTAGCATTGTTTGTTTTGCATACACCTACCGAATGTATTTAATTTCTTTTAAGGTGTGTTTATTTTTAAAATGCTGTAATTCACAGCATGTATAAAAAATATATTAAAATAAGTGGGTAAGTGTGATCGAAGATCGCTCAAAGGGTTTCGTTTAATATTCCTTTCAAAACACTTTATCCTTTCTTTAATAAATTCAAACAAATTTCATTTAGCAACAACAATAAAAAAAAAGTCATGTTTTTTAAAAAGTAAAAATTTACCGGTCTATTTTTTTTTTGTTTTTTCGAATATCTAAACCAGCCCGCTATTATATTCTGTCATAATAATTTGTGTCATACGGACTAAATGCAATATGTAAGAAAATAATTTCAAAATTACACAAATTGTATAACTTCAAATTGTTAAAATATGCGAATATTTCCATAATCTGATTTTTATCACGATTCAAAATGTTTCTCAAACTCATATATTTACTATTCTCTATTATTTATATTGATACTCGCTTAGTATTATTCTCAAACATTAGAAAAATTAGTTAAACTTCCCATATGACGTCAGATTTTCTTTTTAATTCTCTAATGACGTGATATAAATCTGCTTTGTGTACTTACACATACTCATACTCCTTGTATTATTGAGAAATCTTGGACATTTTCCGTTTAATTACGACTATGACGTCAATCAATTTTATTTCATATTTATCTTTTTTTTTTCAATTCGTGAAACTTTTTATTTCATTTTCATTTTTCACCTGGAAATCGTCTAATAGAAAATTAATTATTGTAGAAAGAATTTCATTGTGGATTTTAAATCTTTGGCATCTGCTATAACGAAAAATGTTTAAATTTTATAGGAAAAGGCTGTTAGAATTTTGGTTTTTTTTTTATTTCTATTTATTAAAATAATACGAATTTTTCAAATTTTAATATTTTGCGCTCTTTACAGCTGGTATTCATCTATATACACGAAATTTCAACTCTGTAAGTTATATAGTTTTTAAGAATGGCTCTGTAACGGACAGACAACGGAGCGGCATTAATAGGGTTTCGTGAGATGAACGAAACCCTAAAAAATGAATGTACATGCCTAAATATATATTTATTTCGGAAATAAACGTCATTAATAAGTTTAAAATATATTCTTCAGATTCAATTAATTTTGCAGTTATATCTCTTAAATTTGTAATGATCAGGTATTTTAAATTATATAAGGAATTGGCATTAATATCCAAGCATAAATAAGCATACTTTCATTATTATATATAAATATATAAATATATATATATACACAGAAACAGAAAGATAGATATAGATAGATAGATAAATATAGACATATAGATAGATAGGTATATGTTACGGTCAATATCTTTAATCCGATCATTGTTAATAATAACCGGTTATTATTAATAATGACCGCGGTTATTTCTAATAATAGTCTGCCATCATGTCCGGTCGTTATTAATAATAACTGGTTATTATTAATAATGACCGGAATAATCATATTGAACCTTAACATATATATTATTAATACAAACTATGGCAACATTTGTATTAATTAATAAGGTAAAGCCAGGAGAGATGACGCAGTCGGAGAGATTGCGCACATAGTGGTTTGGGGGGAAGGAGTAGAGTGAGCGTGCAGCGACTCCAGGTAGTTGTACAACAACAGTAGTGGAGTGTCTACTTAAAAGTGCACGTTGATTGCTTTGAGCGTTTACGATAAAGTATTGCTATTTTGTTTTGTTTTCCCAAAGTAGGTGCTTGAATTTTCATAGCTCTTCATCAGAATTTCTATACAATGTCAATAGTACAAAATATTTTAAACTTAAACGATTTCTCATAAGCTACTAATCTAGACTAACAATGTGAACATCAACGGTTCGTTTTCGAAGAGGTCATGTTTAAATAAAAGGCAGCGCAATCTCTCCTACAGAAATTGGAGAGTTTGCGCATTTGCTACTTAGGAGAGATGGCGCAGTGTTCCCATTCGTTTACACGGTAGGAGAGATTACGCAGCTTATTGGTAAATTTGCATAAAAAAATGAAAAATGAAAATGGACTAATTTTAAGTTAAACGTGTTATTAAGTAGCATTACTTTATTTTTTAATCTTATCTGGACTTGCTTTTTCTGATTCTTTAATTTTTTTTTCCTTTAATTAAATTTTTTTAATCGTTTTTAAAATTATTTCCTTTTTCTGATTCTTTTATCATTATGTTGAAATATTCACTCCTAATACAATAATATTTGTTTAAAAAACCTTACAGCAATATCATTTAAGTGTAATTATTACTGTCAACAATTTAATTGTAGTTATTATAAGTCACAATCTCTCCTACCCATCTGCGCAATCACACCAACCCTATAAGGAGAGATTGCGCAAAATAACTTTCTTGGTTTTATTACAATTGTTCTATTAAATTGCAACATAACAACAAAATAGCAATGGGAATGCATAAAAAACAAATGAAGTAAAAGTTATTTATGAATAGTTTAGCAAAAAATTAAAATTTAGATTTTTTATTGCTATTCTTTTGAATTGTGCGCAGACTATCCTAGCTTTACCTTATTTTAAAAAAAGATATGAGCTTAAAGATTTCCCTAATACATACCGTTAAATTCATTTTTAATACTTCTTACATTAGTTTTAAATACAGAAACATTTTGTTAAAATAAATTCTTCCCATGGCTTTGTACAAAGAATACAGTTATATATGTCACCATACTGATAAGCATGTTGTTCCTTCTAATTTTTGGGCGATCTCTTTATTGACGACTTCCGCATTATGTGTATGGGACAGAATATTCGTTTTATTGAAAGACAACTGCAAATAGCATTCAAAAGTATTCTTAGCTGGACTAACAAAAACGGTTTCTTAATATCTCATGACAAAACATCTTGTGTGCATTTATGTAGACGTAGGGGTCTGCATCCAGATCCTGAAATTTTTATTGTTTCATCTCAAATTCCTGTTGTGGACAATGTTCGATATCTTGGACTACATTTTGACAAGAAACTTGCATTTTTACCACATATTTTACAATTAAGGACAAAATGTGAAAGATCGCTTAATTTATTGAGGGTACTGTCAAATACTTCTTGGGGAGCAGACCGTACCCCTCTTTTAAAAATTTATCGAGCTGTGGTACAATCTAAAATGGACTATGCCTACCAGTTCTATGATTCAGCACTAAAATCTGTTCTAAAAACACTAGACACTGTGCACCATAGTGCACTCCGTGTGTGCTCTGGTGCATTTCGTACATCCCCGGTTATGAGTTTATACGTTGAGTGTAATGAGCCAGCATTACACCATACTCGTGAAAAACTTTCATTAGAATTGTATTACCGTATCCTTTCTCATCCTGGTCATCCTCTTCTCACCTATCTTTTAAATACTGACAATGATATCCTTTATCAGCATCGACCATCTTACATCCCATCTTTTGGAGTCAGAATG
Source organism: Maratus michaelseni (assembly GCA_963931845.1). Classification (NCBI taxonomy): domain Eukaryota; kingdom Metazoa; phylum Arthropoda; class Arachnida; order Araneae; family Salticidae; genus Maratus; species Maratus michaelseni. The sequence continues at coordinate 64,438,641 of OZ007593.1, forward strand.
AGAAATATTATCAATAATGGCCCGTTTTATAATATCGAGGTGAGTCCATGTCCTTTGCATGTGCTCCCTCATTGGAATCCGCCTAAAATTACCTCTCTCCATCCTTTTAAGGTATCCGACTACGTTTAAAAAGTGGTTTTCGACCAAAATTGTCAAAACGATTTTATTACATTTTATTAAAGCCCAACATTTTACCTTTCCAAAACTGTATTTATTTTTATTGTATGATAAATAGAGCCGGAGTTGCAGTGGTTTTTAAACTACTCAACAGCTATCACTCAAACCGGAAGTACTGTTTAAAGGACCGGAAGTACTATTTAAAGGTACTAACTGGGAGGGGGGAAAGCAAAAAAATGGCCTTCTAGAAATAAATAAAGGCCCAGTACTTGAAAAAAAGAGTATTGCTTGTAAAAAACAGTGAAGATTAGATGCATATTACTGTGTAAATTCTTGTAGTAAAACATAAAACTAAACTTTAAATGCATTTTTGGAATATGTAATTTTTGGAGAAAATTCCATACGCAAAACATGATTTTTCAAAAAGTTATCAGAATATCACTATGAAATTTAAAGTGCATGTTGTTTACACTATTGTGACGGCAATGAACTAAAGATTTAAGTTTAGAATAAATATTTTTTGTTTTATGGATGTTTTCGTGAAATGACATTGATGAATTTTAGGAAATTCAGCATGTAAAAAGGTGCGATATACTATAAATTTTGAAACATTTAAAATATCTCTTAGATTTTAGTTCATTGCCTTGACCAATGTCATAAGTATGACGTGTAAAAAGAAAATTAAGATATATACAGTAGAATTTTCTGTAGAGTGTTTTGCGTATTGGGCCAAATTTCACTACATTTTACGACAAAATCCCCCATTTACGAAAATTTCATCAATGAATGAAATATTTTTTGCTTTTTTTCACAGTTTCTAGTCATATTCCTAATAAAAATATGATAAAAAATAATGAAATAGCTTTTTTAAAAAAAATTGCTCCGTACGTATTCAGGCACCTTAAAGGTTATGACAAAAACAACTTGGCTTCTACTGCTTTACAACAATTATTTGCTGCACATCGTACAAAATATAATAACTATACTGATAATTATACAGATGGTTCCAAGAATGTGAATATTGTTGGTTGTGGTTTTTTTATTGATTACACTAAATTCAGTTATCGGCTTCATCCTTCAATTTCGGTCTTTACGGCAGAGTTGATTGCGATAGAGAGTGCCATGTTGCACATATCTCATCATCATAAAACATCCTTTATCATATATACTGACTCAAATAGTTCTATTGACGCAATCAAATCTTTTTAAAAGCATCCTTATGTCTCAGCCATCCTGGATTTTTATTATAAATTGACTAGACGGGGTTATAATATTATATTTTGCTGGGTACCTGGACACATGGGTATTCCTGGCAATGAAAAAGCAGTTGAGGCGGCAAAACTTGCTCAAAATTCCAGTCTCAGACATTAAACTATTTATAATACACTTTGTTTATAATAAATGGCAAGAAAGTTGGGATTTGGAATACAATAATAAGCTGCACCATATCAAACCCACAATCATGACCTCGCCTCCGATTTATCCAAGAAAAACAGATGTTCTTCTGACTCGTCTGAGAATTGGACATTCAAGGATCACTCATAAACACCTATTACTTCGGGAGAATGCACCCATGTGTCCACATTGTCATTTTGATCACCTGACCATTTATCATGTCATTTATCATGTCATCTGGATGGGTGACCCCATCCAGATGTTTTAATCATTATGCTTTGTATCTCTTTTGTGGACTAGTTTTTTCTTAACTTTTACTTTGGCACAGCTTGTCCCGAATGGGACCTTGTGCCATTAAACCTTATACAACCAACCAACCAACCTTCTAATTTTTGACCAATAAAGAATTAACTTGTCCTAGATGTAAAGTTTTAATAACAAAAATATTTAAAATTTTGTTCTTCATCACATGAAAATGCATCTGCGTCAAAAATATGTGTTTTTAATAACTTATGAAATTAAACATTTATGCGATACCTCAGTACTAAAAGTTATAGATAAGATAAATAACATTTTGAAATTTTAGCTATGCAGTGAATTTCTTGCCCATATTGAAAAGATAATTGAATAAAATTCAAAATATTTTTTATAAAATGTTTAATAAATATTATAATTATAAAAATGAATCTACAAAAAAACAAATCGTTCTTTGTTTGCGGTCAATTTATTTGTTTGAAACAAGTTGAAATATGAGCAAATTTCTAATGTATTATCTCTATTTTGTGAGTATTAAATTATCTGCACAAGCTTTAAAACGTCATTTTCGATCAAAATGTTGAATTTTCGAATTTAATATAATGTTAAAATTATCATGTATCTTAGCAATACCGTTTAAATTTGTTTCTACCTTATTTAGAACTGGATTTATAGAGATTTTAATTACAAGATAGCGATTTGCGAGAACAGGTAGTCGCGGTCTGGAAAGTGGTAATATGCTAAAATGTTTATTTACATTGTTAACTCTTGCGTTTTTTCTTTTAAACTGGATCCAATTGAAATCCTGAAAATGAATTTTTTAGTTGTATAAAGTATACGAAATGCATATGGCAACACATTATGTGATGTTGTAGTTACGAAATCTGGCAACAAAATAGTGCTTATGTATTACATGAGTGTTTGAGTGTTGCTATTATGTTCTGATGCACACATATAGTAATATTTCTTCTTTTATTTGTTTTTATTTTTTATGTGTGTGCAGAAAAAAGAATAGGTTTGCGAGAACCCGATGTACACTATATTGTTAACCAAATTGTTAACTAAATTGTCAACAAATAATTGCATTAGAGTAAAGAAGGTGAAGTTTATAAATGAGGCGTTCTTCACAGTTTAATTATAAAATTTGTTAGTATTAAATGTATTTTAAGGCGGCTTGTCAGTAAACTTTCCGATTCCCCTCGCTAATGTTCGTATGGGCGTAGGATGAATTCGTATTTTTTAAATATCTCCTCGGGAAATTAATATTTTATAACTTCTGTTTTCTATGTACTGTTCTTAAAGAATGTCTCTTTTTTTCTTAGTTATCAAAATATTTCTAAACTATGTTATTAATTTATATTTTTATGTGTTAAAATCTTAACGAAACTGAATATGATTTTAATATTTCATATAAAATATATAAAATTAAGTATATATTTTAGAAAATAATTGACAACTAAGAAAAAAAGAGGCATTCTTTAAGAGCAAAACATAAGTTAAAAATATTAATTTTACGAAGATATATTTTAAAAATACGAATGCATCCTACGTCCATAGGAATAACATTAGCGAGGGGAATCGGGAAGTTTACTGACGAGCAGCCTTAAGTATATTTTTGCCTTTTACTCAAAATTATATTTTTTGGCCTATCCTCTTTACAATACATTTAAAATATCTAAGTTATTTTGCTGTAAATGATGAATTACAATTTTTCTGCCGAGATTTTTTACCGAGATTCATTAGTACTGAATCCTCTGTTGCTTTATGAATAATTACTTAATTACCAAATGCACATAGTAGGAAATTATAAACATTACGACATTTACAAAATTGTAAAATAATGGTTCAGATTCGCGCTGTTAGGATTTGTGGAAATTTTTAGTTAATTTTGCTTAACATTTAACGATAATGGTAACAGCTGGAATGTTTTTATGTTCCTTCCTAGTTTTAATCATGTTTCATAATAAAGTCCAGTTATAAAGTAATATTTCTTTTATTTATTTATATAATTACATTTTTACAAAAGGTAACCAGATGCCTTAATTTGAACTTAATATTTTCTGAATACTTCTAGGTTTTGTGTGTTTATTTTGAGAGTGGAAATATACGATTTTAATTTTAAAATAAATAAATATAGTGAATTAGGGTAAATAAATAACAATTAGATAGTAATTATGACATTTATATTACTCAAAACATAATAATATATTTTTTTGCTCTTCTAAAATATTTCCAAATAATTTTACAAAGCGATCTATAAAATTTCACATAACTATTTTAAATTTGCATTCTATATATCTGTGTTTAATTTTTTTAAATTATTATTCGGCTATTAATTTTATATTTTCTATGATAAATATTCAATTCTGGAAGATATCTATGTTTTCAGTTTTCATCAATAAAAAAATAAGGTCTTCATCAAAGCTAGTAAAAAAACGCAAAAATATAAATATAAAACATTATTAAATTATGCAATATCTAAAATTTTATATATGTAAAACTAATTTGTTCTCAGTCGATAACTCATATATATATTTTGCAAGAGAAACCTCAGTAAACTTAAAGTTTTATGGAAGATATTGGAAATCAATTCTTTAAATATATTTCATCCTTTGATCAAGGAGATGTCTGTTTTAAATATTCAGACTCATTTATGCTGTAGCAGTTTATTCTATCATATCAGTTTATCTATATTTTCATTTCTTCAAAGATGTCTTTGAATTCAGTTTTATCAAAAATCAAAACTCAGATTTTCGAAAAATTGATCAATAATTAAATTTCAAACATTTCACACTTTCTTGATATTTTAAAAAGATTGCTATACTCAATAATTGTACATTATATTTTTGCATATTAAATAAATTCAAAATTACTTTGGACAAAAAGTTTTCCGTAAACTTCAAACGGTCACTTTTTTAATTTCAGAAAAACTGAGTAATTCAATGTACTTATTGATCAACTATCTAAATCAGAATATTTGGTCGACTTGGGTTAGTTTTTTTAACACTTTCTAACATAGTTATAAAAATATTCATGAATTCGGTTTGAGTGCCTGTCCGTCTATCCGCACTCTAACTCTTGCAAACATACTCAGATTAAAATATAATTTTTACATGTTATTAATATTTATTAATGAATTTTAATGAAGTGTATAGCATATATACTAGTTTGTACAGAGATACACAAAATTATTACGTTGCATTATGGTCCATGGGGGAAAAATCGCTTGCGGTGCATTTAATTGATGTTACGATATGTCAAACATAACGAGATAATCACTGATGTAGTCTACAACATGCTTTCTTAGGAGTATACTAGAATAAGTCTCATTTATAGTTCGTTTAAAAATTTGCATAAGAGAATTGCATTACGTGATTAAATATGAAAAACAATCACTTACGATGTATTTTAATGATATAGCGATTTTTTAAACATTATAAAATTAAAAAGCATGACTGATGTGAACTACAGCACGATTTATAAAGATTATGGAGAGCATAGCCATGATAGTTCATTTAAAGAAAAACACAAATAAATTTGTATACAGACTGAGAATGATCGATAGTTGATTAAAAGTTAATTTCTACTGTGCCATGTATTTTTAAACTTATCTAATTTTGAATGTATTACCTGGTGTGTATAAATCATATAAATCATACACATGACTGCACTAAACAATTCTAACTAATTATCCGATAGGAAGTGCGATTGCTGAAAAGCAATTGTGAAGTGTTTCAGAATCTATGACAGATGCGCGATTTTTTATTCTTGTTTTAAACCCATATTTGATTTGCTTATGCGATCGTCTTTAAACTGTTTGAATACTCTTTTTTAATTTATCTACTATATTCATACTATACTATCCATCTAGTGTATTATACTATATTCATATTATATTTATTGCTTACCCATCATACGTAGTATAGGGTAAATCTTGTAATCGTTTTACAAATCGAAAAAAAAATTTTTTGACGGATTTACACGTTTTAGACACTGGAGATTCCGTAAAAGATATTTATAGAAAAAAGAAATTGCCGTCCGTTTGTCCGTCTGTGTGTCTTTAAACGCTCTATCACCCGAAAAAATAGAGACTTAAAATTTGGAGTGTACTTAGTAAAATGTAATAATGCGAAGAAGCCTATTGAATTTCAGTAACCTCGATTATCCGGAACTATTTGTTTCGGACTCTCGAAATATACGTTCTGATAAAAGGTGTATAACAATTTTCGAAATTGTTTATTTTAAGAAGTGAATATAAAAGACAATAGAAATATATAAATTTTGCATAAAGAATGAAGTTGCTCGGATAATGAGTTGCTGAGATGTTTGTAATCCAATTTCCACACTCTTCGATTTTTCAGCAAAATGTATTTCATTCAAATTTCAATTCAAAGATATGTTTTAATTGGAAATTATACGCTTAATCCGATGCAGTAAACCGTTAGTTAATATGATTATCAATTTTGGAGTTATAAGGATGTTTCTTTTACGCAATTCAGTAATACAGCATTTAATGTTTATGACGTAATCAAGCCCCGATTTTATTTATAGATAGTTTACACATGTTTGATTTTCATATATTATATTATATATGAATAGCATATCCATAATTGGTAAATATTACGGAGCCCCCTAACGACTAGTTTTTTTATGATTTAATATATATCCTATCTATTCTTAGTCGTTTTCTGGATACTCTGCAGCATCACTCACCTTCCTATTTTCTGATTGGTTTTTCATGCAGCAACTTCGAATTTAGATCCTGTCCTACCCCATACACTTTTAGTCTTTGATATTGTGCATTGTCAGATATATCAATCTTTATCTCTTATTATTTTCTATATTTTTCAATAATAAACACATTTGGTATTACTGATGGATTTTAAGGATCACTAATTTGTATAATGCAACTTGGTGGGAAGGGTCAGATTTCTCTAATTACCCTGACGTAAACTTATTAATCTTATTTTTCTTTGTTATATTTTCTTTTTCTCTTGTCAAAATTGGTGTAGTATTCCTACTATCAGTGCAATTCATTTTTTATTACAAAAAATATCTTTACAATAATTTACAAATTATAAAATTCAAGAATTAGTATGATATATTCATTCGGATCCATGTGAATAACTGAAGTTAATTTGATTGTGTATCGTTCAATATTTCTAGTAGGGGTAGTTGTAAAATACCACCAAATGGTCACATTTTCAATATATCAGATTCTGAACAACGCTATCTATTTTCATTCACTAAATATATCTAAGATGATCATTTGGTCGCCTATCGTTGAAGCAAACTTTAACTGTGAACATGATTGTAGAATATTTGCTTTTTATCTTTATTATTTCAAATTTCAAAGATGTAAGCAAAAATCAGATCTATATAAAAATATTATCATTTAGATATCTTAACTGTGTATTCATAATCGTACCCAGTATCAATTAATTTTCTTTATAAAGTCTGGTTTTGTTCAAAATTAAATATATTTTTAAAATCCGCTTGGTATTATTTACGAGATAAACATTTCATGATATCCTAGCTAATTATTGACACATGACAAACTGGGCTTCGGACATGATAATTTAATATTAGCTATTTATATTTTTTCATTGAATTTTACAATTAAAATTATTTAAGTTTTAAGTTAAATATCGGAAAGACAAAAAAACTAATATCATAGATATTTCACAATAATGTCCACAGCAAACTAATATATTCTAGATAGCGCAGTTTGGTTAAAAATTAAATGCATTTTTGTAATCGGAATTGTTTTTATGTAACCCAATTTTTTATGCATTCAAATATATAACAGTAGTAGTTGATCCACTCGGCGTTTCCCGGCCCCGTCCAAAAATAGTACGAAACAGGAAAACACTCAAAAAATCGCTGCACGTAATTATTCCTCTTGGTAACACTTTCATCTATCGGAAAGTGAATAGAGAGACGGACCCCGAAGCGAAAGAAAATTCAATATGACTCCCTCAAATGTTGGGGTCATTTGATTCCCGACTTGTCAGTTTTTCGCCAAAATTATGGAAAGTTGCCGTTTGATTTTCGCAAAGATTGTATTCGGAATCAGAAAATTAAACTACATAAATACCGTGAGTTTCGAATCGATACCTGCAATAGTTTTCTTAATACAACTAATAACGAAGCAGATTAAAGTTACATTTAGCAGGTTTGATTTTCTAAAGAAATCACATGTTGCTATCGACCAAAAGTGACATAACAGCTTTTTCGCCGCCAAGTGCATTAACGTTTTATATAAATAGATAGATGTGGTTTAGCACAATAGTTTTTTTTTCTGTAACATTTTGTTGTTATCCTAATGATGGCGTACATTAACTATAAATTAATAAATACATCGTATATATATATATATATATATATATATATATATGTAGCATTTTGACGAGGTTGAGATATTACGATGAATAATATTCGATGAAAAGATGGCAGTCCTTCAACGATATAGCAAGTTGCAGTCGATATTAGCGAGTATGGCGAAGTAGGAGGCAATGAAATGAGTCCACCAAAGTTTTCCAATAAATCCAGCCAATCTCCAGACAAATAATTTTATTAGAAGACGAACAACACAGAAACAATTCCCAAAGGTCTAAAACTTATAGCCCTCGGGCTAACGTTGCTTCACTTCATTGAATTAAGATGTTACTGGGCCAGTTGAATATTCTACGGACATAAAAACACCAGCCACATATTTGTTTATGCTTCCGAAAATGTCAAAAATCTAGTGCTCCGACCGGTGCGGGCGAGTTTTGTTCTCTCCGCGGAGATATACAGAAATTACGTCACGAGCGCACAACCCAATGAGTGATAAGCTAGCTCCAGCCCAGCGAATGAGGCTAGAGGGCGAGGCTAAAACAGTAAAGAATCCAGTACTTGGGTGCGGATAAATTTTGAAGTTAAAATCCCAAGCGCGCGAAAAAATCAGAGCAATAATAGTAATAATAATAAAAAGAAAATGGTTTTAAAAAAAACATTCGAAATGAGAACGCGTCTCAGAATTTTATAGATTGGGGAACTGATAAAAGCTACGAATGATCTTAAATTTTAGATTAAGATTTGGAATAAAATAATTATTAATATACGGATATTTACTTTTAAACGGACTTTAAATAGGAATAGATATTATTAAGAATTAAGGAAATACTGACTATGACAGAATTTAGATTAATTTAAAAATATTAATGCGAATAAAATGGAAGGATACGAAGGAAATAAATTTTTTATATAACATATATATATATATATATATATATATATATATATATATATATATATATATATATATAAAGAAATTTTTTTTGTACGATAAACTACATATTTTCATTTGATTACGCTTTCACGTGCAAGATTCACGTAGATTGTTGGAAGTAACTTTTATTGTCCATGTTTCCCGAAATTATTATTATTGTTAAAGTGTTAACGTTAGTATAAAGTTATTTATTTAACCATTCTTAAAGTGGAAACAATATAGTTTGTTAAGAAATATTTTAGTATTTAAACTGAATTAAGAAAAATTACCATCCGATTTTCACAAAATTTGCATTTTCGTAATAAAAAAAAATACATTACGTATATACTATGAGTTTGGAATTAATACCTCCATTAGTTTTCTTAATGCAACAAATGATGAAGCCGGCTAAAGTTTGATTTCCATGTTTGATTTTATAACCTATCCACTCGTTGCCATCGGCAAAAGAGAAATAAACGCTTTTTTGCCGCTACGTACTTGGCGTTTTATATATACAGTTTCTAAGTGATAATTTCTTTGCTTATCAGTGATACAAATCGTGTCTTTGAATTATGGAATATTGACTCCTCATACTTATCAATCCAGTTTTCACTTTAAAGTGTATAACGTATAAGGTCAAAATGTAATTATTATCATTTAAATAACATATTTTATTTGCCGCAAGGCTCCTTAAATTTTATAAATCAGCGCTTGAGATTTCTAGCATTCAATGACTGGTTGATTTATTGAACTCCCTATTTTGTTTTCTTTTTCACAAAAAACATTTGTGCTATCGGAATTTGAGAAACTGCAGATTGTAAGCAAAATTATTTTGTATCTGCCCCGGATAAGTTCGGTGTTTGTCATGCAAACGTTTCTGAGTCAGTCTGGACAAACAGGCAGATAGATAGACAGACAAAATATTTTTTTAATATTATTTTTCACTATATGTTTTCTAAATGACTATTAGAAATAGGTGTGTTTTCGAAGATCACAGACAGATGGCACTCCAATTTATATGTATATATAGATATTCTGATATATGAGTTTGATAATTATATATATTGTGTTACTCCACCTTCATAAAATTAAATAAAAATTCATTGCAAGTTAATTCAAATATTTTTGAGCACTGAAATTTTAAATTTACATATTTTTCTTCAATTTAATATACAATAGTTTAATTTATAAATATAGTTTTAAAATACTATTTTGTTTTCAAAATAATAAAATATGATTATCGATAAAATTTTTAAAACTCTAAGTTAAAAAAAAATCTGATATCAATGGGGACAAGAAAATATAGTTAAATTGATGTAATAGATTATAATACCGTAAAAGAAAGGTGACTGAATATTTAAAACAGATATTCTAGGATCAAAGGAAAGCACAAATTCAAACGAGATTATTTCCAATACTTTCTCAAAACTTTAAAAACGCGACAATTTTTCGAATAAACTATATATAATTCATCGATCGAAAACATATTAATTTTGTATATATGAGATCTTGCTGTTTCTTGATTTAAAATTCCGTTTTATTATTATATTTTTAAGCTCTTCATATATTTCGTGTAGGTTGTTATCTGTTTATTGATGTATTCCTAAATTATCGGTATCTTCATGAACAGACCATTTATTATAAAAAAATATCAATATAGATTATAACATTAAATGCGTAACAGAAGTATACGGTATTCGAAATTAAAATTGTTTTCTGATTTAATGAAGGGCATTTGATAAAATTAATACAATTATTTTATCACAAAGAAAAACATATATTACTAAGTTTAGTGTAATGTAAATTATTAAAAGTATCTTTTATATCTGTTATTTTTCCAAATTTGACACATAACTTCAATTAACAAATTGATGGGGTCAGGGCAAGAAAGTGTCATGCCACATTTGTAACCTACTGAGATACAGTAACCTCTCACTTATATGCGATGTTCAGTAATTACTTTTTCTTACCACTATTTTAAAATAGAGCAATTCGATTTATATTTTCTGTGATTTAATAAGGCGAAAATTATTATTATTTTTTTTAACTGGTACTGAAAAGTAATTTTCGTGTATTACGTATAAGTGAGAGGTTTATGTATATCAGTTTGAAAGTCAGATCAAATACTCAAATCAAGATATAGAATATAAAGTTTTTTTGCTAATGTCTTAGTAACATTTAAATTTTATAGTAATTTAAATTTTAAAATCTTTGTTTTAACTGTGCGCAGATGGTGTTCCCATCGACATCATTCGTTTGTTGTTAATTTCATTTAAAATACAGAACTTTAATTTAAAACACATACATTTCAAATACATATATTACATACATTTAAAATACACTTTTTTCGTGTGAAATACAAAAGAAAAAGGAAAGAAAGAAAAGAAAAGAATAAAAAATAATATCATGATCCACGACTATTTTATTTCAGCATCAGAGATATCCGTTTATTTTCGATTATGGCGGCATATTCTTCTGCTTTTTGTACTTACTCTTATTCATGTCCCTTGTATTATTATCAAATACTTGAAAACCCTCAATTTTATCCAATATGACGTCGTATTAATCTTACTAGAAGGGAAGACCGAGCTACGCTCGGTCAAAATTAAATTTGAGTTCAAATATCATGACCCATGACAAAAATAACCAACTAATTGAATTTTCTCGAACATGTGACCCAACACTCTTCCCGTGCCCGAAAACCATAGGATGCAAAATTTAGTGTAAATAGTCTGAATCGTTTTTAAGATAAAATAGCTTGACCCATAATGACCCATGACCAAAATGACCCACTAATCAAAATTTCTCGAACATGTGACCTAGCGTAATATTCTTCTCGTTCCCTAAACCTGTAGGATGCTAAATTTATTTCATAACCTCTGTACCGTTTTAAAGATAAAATAGCTTGACCCATAATGACCCATGACCAAAATGTCCCACTAATTTAATTTTCCCGAACATGTGACCTAGCCCAACAGTCTTCTCGTGCCCGAAAACCATAGGATGCAAAATTTAGTGTAAATAGTCTGAGCCGCTTTTTACATAACTTAGCTTGACCCAGAAATGACCCACTAATCGAATTTTCTCGGACATGTGACCTAGCCCAATGATGTTCTCGTGCCCGAAACTCGTAGGATACAAAATTTAATCAAAATCGTTAGAGCCGTTTTTTAGATAAAATTAATTTGACCCGCATTGACCCAAAAATGACCCACTAATCGAAAGTTCTCGAACATGTGACCCAGTTCAATAGTCTTCTCGTGCCCGAAAATGGTTGGATACAAAATTTCGCAAAATCGTTTGAACTGTTTTTTAGATACAATTAGCTTGACCATGACCCAAAATTACCCCCAAATTACCCACTAATCGAATTTTCTCGAACATGTGACCTATCCCAATGGTTTTCGGTGCCCCAAAATGGTAGGATACAAAATTTCGTCAAAATCGTTAGAGCTGTTTTTAAGATAAAATTTGCATATATATATATATATATATATATATATATAACCACACACAAGATTTGCTCGTATTAGAATATATGAATTGAGGGCTGACATTGGCGACTATTTAAAAAAAAATTTATTTCGTAGTATATTTCTCTTGCACATGTTGTCAAAGTGTATGTGAAAAAATTTTGTTTTGAGAAAACAGTGCGAGATTAAATTAAAAAATAGTCGCCATTCATCCCTGTTATTTTTAAACCTATTTTTTTTTTTCATTTTAATTTTTCAAGTGAAAAATTTTCAATTGAAAATTAATTGTTGGGGAAAGATTATTATTACGGGTTTTTATTTATTGCCAAAAAAAGAAACATTGTTAAAATTTATAGAAAAAATGGTTTTTGAATCTCTGTGAAAATATTGAAATTTTTAATTATTAAGAAAAATATGTGAATATATAAAATAAAATCTAGCCTATCTTCATTTCTGGGCTATATACGAAAATACAGGGCTTTTAAATGTTCAGTTTTGACGTTTATTTCAGCCAAACATTCACATACATAATCACATTTCTAATATCATTAGGATTTTTTATAAATTAATTTTTTTATATGACTCATGCAATTACTGACGTCATGTTTACTTACAAAGTAGTTTTTATATTTATAAGATATAAAAACCATCGTTAATCATTTAACATCTTTGTTTAAAGTAATTTTTTTGATATGTATAATTAAGTCACAACAAAGATATTATCCACTTATTTGTGTTTCTTATTTTCAAAATAGTACATTTCGGAACTTTTAGAGTATGCATAATTTAAGTTACAATAACTATCAACAATGTAAAAGACAAGGCCCAGATACCGGCAACCACTTATTTTAAATCTACTTGATATAATTTGAAAATAAGTGAACGAAAAATTTATGGTAGGATGCTTTAATATACAGGATCATCGAAAAAGATGTCCCTGAATTTAAGAATAAATTGCACAAGATATATGCAATCAATGTGGAAGAAACCAACTTGAAATTATAGAACATCTGAAGGATACAAGTTGTAAATTTCCAACTGGACGAAAAATGTCCGGGCCAGGATTCAAACCTGGAATCGTTTGGCTGAAGCCGCCACGCTCTACCACTGAGCTATCCCGGTCGAATCTGGAGGGCATAATTCATCCAGTTAACCTTATTGATCAAAGCATCTGGTCTGATATTTTAATCAGCTCAACAGAAAAGATCGCAGGTAATGGAACTGCAGTAAACGCTGGATACGTGAATACACTAGATTATTTTTTAACACAATTATTTCAAATTGGTAAAGTAATCATACAAGTTTTAAATTGGTAAAGTAATCATACAAGCTGGCTATGTTTTTGGCTATGTATTTGGCTATGTTTTTGGCATCTGAAGGAGTTTTTTGTAGTGGTGAATCGTTACCTTGACGTGACTGCACGCAGGTGCGGTTGCTACTTCGTGACGCGATGCCATTTCACTCATCAGTCAGTTTCCAACAATCATGAACAAAATATCTCAAAAACATTATTTATGCTAACAAAATTCGGGATCTGAAGAAATTAAGGGATAGGATTTACTCATCAATAGCGACTGTAACCCATGACGTGATTGAGCACACATGGAGGGAAATCGGTTACCGCTTAGATGTTTGCCGAGCAACAGGGGGAACTCATATTGAAGTTTTCTATGTATTGTAGAAAAACCGCACAGATTATTTCCAAGCTAACAGTGTAAAAATAAATAAATTATATTTATTAAAGCCTTAGTTATTACTTACCCATCATACGTAGTATAGGGTAAGTCTTGTAATCGTTTTGAAAATCGAAAAAAAAAATTTTTGACGGATTTACACGTTTCAGACACTAGAGATTCCGAAAAACATATTTTTAGAAAAAAAAATTTGCCGTCCGTCTGTGTGTCTGTGTGTCTGTAAACGCTCTATCTCCCGAAACAAATTGAGATAGAGACTTGCAATTTGGTATGTACTTAGTATGTAATAATGGGAAGAAGCCTATTTCATTTCAATAACCTCGATTAACCGGAACAACTTTTTTCGGACTCTCGAAATATTCGTTCTGATAAAAGGTATATAAAAATTTTCGAAATAGTTTATTTTAAGAAATGAACATAAAATACAATAAAAAACATAAATTTTGCATAAAGCATGAAGTCCATCGGATAATGAGTTGCCGAGATATTTGGAATCTTATTTTCCACACTCTTCGATTTTTCATGACCCTGTATTTCATCCAAATTTCACTTCAAAGATATATTTTAATTGGAAATTTGACGCTTAATCAGATGCAATAAACCGCTAGTTAATAGGATTATTATTTTTGGAGTTATAAGGAAAAACCTCTTTCAAACAATTCAGTAATCGAGCCTTTAAAGTTTATGACGTCATCAATCCACGATTTTATTTGAATTGCAATGCATTTTATAAGTAGTTTACACATTTTTATTTTAATATTTTACATTATGCATATCCATGATGGGTAAGTATTACGGTGGCCCCCAACGACTAGTTTTAATTCGAAATCAGAAACACATTTTTCGATTACCCTGTAGTTCACATCTGTTTAGAAAAAAAATATATCAATAAAAATTAATATAAAAAAAGTTTTCTATTTATAAAAAGAAAAATCCCGGAAGTCTGCAAACTTTGAATTTCGAAAATGGGGTCTAAATACAGGCTACTTAATTTTTTTTTCTCTAAAATAATCACATAAAAAGCCTAATTTTGCTAATAAAGAGATAAAAACATTGTTTAAATAAAAGTTATTGATTGATAACATTTAATATGTACAGAAAGAGCAAGGAATTTTTAATAAAACAAGCATTTTTGTCAAATTTATAAAAAAAAAAAAAATGTTAACTAATGTATCTGACATTTATTTAACGTGTTAAACAAAAAAAAAAAAAAAAGATTCTTGCCTGAAATTTATATTACTCTATCTAGAAAAATGACAAATGTAGTAAGAAATTCTGCATTGCTGCAGTACTTTTGGGCCCACATATAGCATTCTAAATATCGAACCCGGAGCTCATACTTCTTGTTCGCAGAGAAAGTACTCTCAAAACAGACACAAACTCCACCATCTTGCTCCGTCGTATAGCTTCCTTTTTTACCTTTTTACTTTTTTCTATCTATAATAGAAGAATGTATTGCCATCGAATTTTTTTTTCTATTTCCGGTTTTCGACGAATTTACACGTTTTAGTTGTCAGAGATACTGAAAAACATGTTTTTTCAAAATTTATCTGTGCGTGTGTCCGTGTGGAAGTCGACTTTGTATCATCGAAAAGTGTATAACGTGATGCATATAATTGAACAAATTTCATTTCTATGTTTTTGGCTATGTCCAGTAGGTACAAAGCCATACATCATCCGTGATCCCATAAATTTAATTTACTGCCCTCTCCTTCACGAAGAATAAACACAAGTATGTCCACATACTGGGTAGTCGGTATATAGACAAATGTTGGTTATATGACAGGTTAATATTTTATATAGCTACAATGTTAATCTTTTAATGTGTAGTTTCAATGCGTACAGATAAAATAATTCACCAAACATAATCCAAGCTATTTTAAACAATAAAAAATGTGATTCTTAGTGAATTTTTTATCAGAATATACATATTATTTTCTGATGGCACAGTATCGCTAAGCAATAAGTTTTGATTTAAAATAAATTCCCAACAAAAAATATTAGTTAAATTGAAAAATATACGTTAGAGTTTTAGTAGCACAAAAATTATAATATGGATTAGTCAATAATTGTAAAATTACTGCCTTTGTTAATGTTATCCTAGAGTTATTAGAGATTCATGTTAAAGGTTTAAAACGTTAAATGTTATTTAATACCAATAGTTTTCAATTGTGATTTATGATATAAGGAATATGCAACGCTGTTGTATGAAGATTAATATTAACAGATATAATATAAACTGGTCGGATGTGCCAATCCCAAAACTTTCTTCTATCCCAGTCATGTTAATAGTTCAAAATTCGCTATCCCATCGCCAATAAAATCAATATTTTTCGTCATTCTGTTGTGCGTCAGCTTCTTGTGAATCGTCGGGCTACCGGGGTGCGATCAACCGATGTATACTAAACTACGAAAAGTCCTTCTGGCCTGTATCGACAGGAACAGATAGCCTCCCTATTCCTTGGTTTTACGATTTTAGCTAATTTTACTGGAAAACATGAAGCTAAAATGCGTGGAACCCAATTAAGGAAGATTCATCTCCAGTTCTCGAAAACATTGAATTTGAATGAGAATATCACGAAATTAGTCCTTTACAGCCAAGTTGCTTCATTTATGGATATAAATATATAGTGTTAAGCATATAAGAATAGGAACAATGGTTACAACAATGAAAGAAAATTTGCCGAAACCATGTTAACTAAAACTTAAAAATTTAAACCCGTATATGGAGGAATTCTGCTGTTTTGTTTGAAAATGTCAGCTATCCTAAAATTTCAAACCGCTATATCTCAGCCATTTTTTAAGATAGAGGTAAAACAAAAATTGCTCCGGATTCTCCTGATCAAGGCCGAACATTTAACGGGAAAAACTTTTAGAATTTCTAATTTTTTTGTACGTCTTTTTGAATTTGAAATCTTTAAATGGCTATTACAGCGCCCCTTTCCGACGAATATCCCCAAATTCAAGTAGAACCTGCTGGACTTAGCGAAAAACAAAGAAAAAGAAATTGTTCAGTTTGAGGCATAACTCCATACACTTTTCGATGATGCAATGAGGACGGACAGACGGACGTTTTGTAAAAACATGTTTTTCGGAATATCTGATCCCTAAAACGTGTAAATCCGTCGAAAACCGGAAGTCAAAAATTTTTTTATTACAATACTTTCTTCTATTATAGATAGAAGAAAGTAAAAACATGTTGTCTCATATATTACAATAGTTACAGTATAAGCACAATTTATTGAATAGTATGTTTTTATTATTGGAGAATTCTAAAATGTCAGTAAAATCCGTAAGTAAATGTATATTATGATAACTATTTACGCTCAAATAACGTATAAACGAAAAATACAAGATTATTTAAAATGTGCGCCTTGATCGGAAATAAAAGAATCTTCATTGTATACCGCTTGTAGAAAGAGAACATTTGCACACAATACATAAGTTCGAAATTTTCTTTTAGTAATTTATAACTTTTATAACATATGAACTTTATTCCAGTGGTAGTCCATTACCCATTAAATATTATAAAGCATATTTTTAGACAGTT
Organism: Maratus michaelseni; assembly: GCA_963931845.1. NCBI lineage: Eukaryota > Metazoa > Arthropoda > Arachnida > Araneae > Salticidae > Maratus > Maratus michaelseni. The sequence continues at coordinate 64,456,377 of OZ007593.1, forward strand.
ATGTCCCAAATCTTTATAAAGTTGCGGCATGATACATGTATGCTAAGAAACCAAACACCTGTCGACTGTAACTGTGATCTCAAAAACAAAATAATAATAAATGAAAAACAATCATAAAAATTTCCTTTTGAAATCTCAAAGAAAACTGTGAATCCGGGGGTGTCTGAAAAAATTTTTCAAATTGAACAATCACCAATAACATAAACAGACCGTTCGTCTGCTTTCTGTGATATATATCTGAAATATTTATTCTTTTTTATGTGGAACGAAGTTACTCTTATATTTGTAATCATGCTATTCCCTTTGAATGAGAGTGTACATAGTGATAAAAAATATTTGAGAACGAAATTTAAAGCGTGATTTTTTTTAATATGAATAAATTAATGACTTCAATGTGTGAGAATTCATTTTATGAGAAAAAATGTTGAATGTTTATGTGAATGGAATAATGTGAGAAATTTTAAATATTAGACTTTAAACACATATTGAGGCGTTATATGTTACATAAAACTTTTATAGTTGAAGTTGCATTTTGATAATTATTTTATTTTTGTAATGGGATCTTTCCTTACTTCGAATTTAATATATATATATATATATATATATATATAACATTGGGACGATAATGAATTTAAAATATTGAAATAATTTAATATGTTTGATTATCATATGTATTTAGTTTTTATAAGTTTAGAGTTCAATAATCCAAACTTTGAAAGCCGCTGCATCATTATCATTTTTATTGGTTTGTTCCAAAAGTTCTTTCCTTTTGGGAAAGTTTGTTTGTACCGGAAAATTCTATCATTTAATTATTACACTTTAAATTGACTAATTTTTATAAGACTAATTATAAAAATTAACGAATTATATGAAATAACATTGTCTAATAATTGACGGGCAGAATTTTCCTATACTAATAGGTTTTCCCAAACAGAAGGAACTTTCCAAACAACCCAATAATAAAATACAGCTAATAATAACACTAATTTAAATATAATAAAAATCCAATTATTTTTTTAACAATAATATATAGTTATTAATGACTAGCTGACTTTTAATTATGTAAATAAATATTACACTATACACTATTACCCCGATTTATGTCAGCAATCCGTTCCAAGACTAGCGAAGTAAGTCGAGGTAAACATGTATAAGTAAAAATAAAAGCAATAACAAATTATTAAAATTTATTGAGTAAATTCTATTGTATTTAAGGATAAAGTTACATACAATTAACAGTCAGAAAAATGCGTTTGCAATACAAAAATTTTAAATAAACCAATAAGACGTTACTTTTAATTTATTGTTCTTCTAGCTTCCTCGTTCGACTCTTTGAAGATGTGAAAAAGTATCGCAATGTAGTTTGAACGGGCAAACTTTTCTTCTCTTACAAGCTCCATGTAAGTGCACACCTAGAGTGAGTTTTCTAAGTTATTTCTAGTGATTGCAAAATTTTGATCGCCCGCATCAGTATGTTCAAGAACTTCCATTCCAGCTTCAATAAGATTTAGTCCTTCGGTTAATTTCCCAACTATAATAATCTTTTATGTAATGTTGATCTGTTTCTTCAACAAGACTTTGCTTCTCCAATTCAATAATATCGTCGACGGTTAGTTCTACATCATAGGAACTTAGCAGTTCAACAACATCTTTATCATCCATCTCTAAGGATATTTTTCTACCATGTTCATCAATTTCCTCCATAAGGAGTGATACAGAATCAAAATTTTCAGAGGTTTCTCTCGAATGCTACAAAGAAAAAAGTACATAGATTTTTCTAAGCATAAGGTGAAGCCAGGAGAGGTGGTGCGGTCGGAGAGATTGTGCACATAGAGGTTTGGGGGAAGGAGTAGAGTGAGCTCGCAACGACTTCAGGTAGTTGTACAACAGCAGCAGTGGAGTGTCTACTTGAAAGTGCACGTTGATTGTTTGGAGCGTCTAAGATAAAGCATTGCAATTTTGTTTTGTTTTCCCAAAGGAATTGCTTGAATTTTCATAGCAATTCATCAGAATTTCTATACAATGTCAATAGTACAAAATATTTGAAACTTAAACGATTTCTCATAAGCTACTGATCTAGACTAACAATGTGAACATCAACGGTTCGTTTTAGTAGCGGCCATGTTTAAATAAAAGGCCGCGCAATCTCTCCTACCGAAATTGGAAAGTTTGCGCATTTGCTACTTAGGAGAGATGGCGCATTGTTCCCATTAGTTTCTATACTAGGAGAGATTACGCAGCTTATTGATAAATTTGCCTAAAAAATGAAAAATGATTTTAAGTTAAACATGTTTTCAAGTGTTTTAAAAATGTTATTTTGTAATCTTATCTGGACTTGCTTTTTCTGATTCTTTAATTTTTTTCCCCTTTAATTAAAATTTTTTAATCGTTTTTAAAATTATTTCTTTTTTCTGATTCTTTCAATATTAGGTTGAAATATTCACTTCTAATACAATAATATTTGTTCACAAAAACCTTACAACAATGTCATTTAAGTGTAATTATTATTTTTAACAATTTAATTGTAGTTATTATTACTAACAGTCTCTCCTACCCATGTGCGCAATCACACTAACCCTGTAAGGACAAATTCCGCAAAATAACTTTCTTGGTTTTGTATTACAATTGTTCTATTAAGTTGCAACATAACAACAAAATGGTAATGGAAATGCATAAAAAAAACAAATTAAGTAAAAATTATTCATGGATAGTTTAGCAAAAAATTAATATTTAGATTTTTTATTGTTATTCTTTTGAATTGTGCGCAGACTCTCCTAGCTTTACCTTATCTCATTGTTTTTTGCTGAACTTCACCCCATGAATCCCGTAAGACTCTGCAATTTTTATGAGTTGGACTGCATTATTTCAGAAGTCTTTCACTGCCAATTCTGTAACTTCTATTTTTTCTGAATTCATTGGAAACCGAACATCGCATTTAATATGCTTTAATCGGCCTGCGTCGTCTGCCAAGAAATAGAGTTAATCTACCTTTTGACACTTTAAATTCTTTAAACGTTTTCTCTTCTTGGGCAATAAATGTTCTTTTCAGCATTTTTTGCAAAAAAGTCCTGTTTCATCAACAAGGAAAATGGCTCCTCTTCTTTTATCATTGTCTTTAAATGGTAGGGGAATGAAAAGGATGCTTTTTTATAAGCAATTGCTGCCTCTCCATGAAACGCTATGAAAACTACATCACTGTTTGAATCGATGAAATCTGTTGTTGCAAGATATGAAAAATCGTTCATTCGTTTCATCTGATTTTTTTTGCCAGCTGTTAAAAAATTAACTTGTCTTCCTTAGATATTGTGTTTTAGCCGATACGACAATATTTGACCATCACCTAATTCTTACAGAATATTATCAGCAATGATACCAGTTAAGAAAACATGCCGTGTTGTTTGCAAATCGTCACTGTATTCAATGGGCGAGCCTTCTTCACCTTCGGTAAGCATTCGTACTTTATCTTTGATGATTCTTCTTACTGTCGTACAAGCTAAATTAATCTTTCAAGCGATTTTATGTGTCTCCAATCTTCCTTCATAAAAATTGATGGTTTCATATTATACTTATAAAAATATCCCGTTGTTTCTTTTCTTTAGATGTTGAAACACTAGATTTTCTTCTACGTGTAATCTTAAAAATAAAACCGTCGTATCTCGTTACATAAACAAAGAAAGAGAGAAATTCTATTAGAAACCAAATATTCTTTCCGCGTTGTAGTAAGACGGGGAAGTGTGGACCGATTCTCTATTTAAATCTCATATTTTTGTCTCTATCACGTGACTGTTGCGGGAAGCTTTCCCTTCAGAGTACGTAAAGACAAAAATTCAAAAAAAAGTGCGTCAAATTAATGGATATTTACTTTTTGCGTCCAGCGACATAAATGCGGGGTGGCGTAAGTCATGGGGACGTAAATCGGCGTACTACTGTATATAAAAAAATAAAACTGCGAAAGGAAAAAAAAAACTAGTTTTGTACATAATATTATAGTTTATAACATTAGGATATTTAAAAATAGCGTCTTTTATTTTGTTAAATACATAAATACATTCAACATTCTTTCTCAAAAATGTTTATATATTCATCGCTTAAATATTTCATGAAGTTTTAATCTTGAAGAGAATTATGCAAAATTTAGATCAGTCATATCACTTCACAGTCTTTAAATATTTCATGAAGATCCATGGTTCTGAAACATTCCTGAAATGTTGCCTGTAATTATATATTGGATCCAAAAGAGAAATTCGATAAGAAGAAAATAAAAGATGATAATCGATAAAATAAATGATAAAAATTTCATTTTATTTTTTAACAAGTTTATTTTTCGGTGAAAAGTTATTTTAACACATGGAAACACGTGCTAGTATACTACTGTCGTTATCATTAGAAATTTGAAAAACATAACTTTATATAATGGATGTTGAAAATATTTTAGGAATGTTGCCTATACAAATATGTTGGTTGTGAAATAAATCTTTAAATTGGACCTCGAGGCTCATTATTTAATTCATCATATTGTTTAATTTTTTTTTTCTATGCATTTAAGCGAAAACAAAAATCTTCTAATACACTGCTTTACCAGAACATATCCTTATCAGTGAATAATTATGCAGTTGCATAATATTTTATTTCAGTTAAAATCATAGGGCAATATATTTAGTTTTCTATAAGAAAACATAATACTATGAAATAACTTTTTTTTTTTTTATCTGAATGTGAAAAAAATCTTTAAATTGGACCTCGAGGCTCATTAGTTAATTCATCAATTTTTTTTCTTTTTTCTTTTTTTTCTTTTTCTATGCATTTAAGCGAAGGGAAAAATCTGCTAATACACAGATTTATTAAAACATTTCCTTAACTTTGAATAATCACGTAACTAAAAATTATAAATAATTATATAACTAAAAATTTCGAAATCTAATGAATTTATACTCTATTGATTATTACATTTTCATTATCAATAAATGTATTATGAGCAAAAATTTAATACAATGTTTGCGTAAAACCTGTTAAACGAACGAAAAAGATCAAACATATATATATTTCCAGAAAAGAAAAAAAAAAGATAATCACTCGGGAGAATAACGTAATTACTTTCGTCTTTGAGTTCAATTCCTCCAGATGTATTTAAAAAATTCTACAGATTAAGACTTAAAAGCTTTTTTACGTCGTCCACTGTCTTATTTTTTTCCTCTAATCCAATCAAAGTTAATCTTGGGAATGATTATCAGTAACTATCACTACATGTATTATACACAGTAGGCTTTTCCGTTTTTAGTTTTTTTTCAATGGTTTTCTTTTTTTATACTCGATAAACCTGGCTTATTTTTCTAGAGTTTAAGCACTTTACTCTTCTTTTATTTTTTTCTTTATTTTTTTAGCATTTTCTGCATCATATAATAACTTTACAATCATATTTATTCAAACAAAATAGCTGACTTTTTGATAAGCATATTCAAATTTAAAAAAAATTAATTAAAAAAAATTCGTAATAAAAACTCTAAACTTTTTTTTTAAATTATATATAATGAAATAAAAATTATAATATAAGAATAAATAATGCTGTATCGAAATACATTTTTAATAAAGGATATATATTTTTTTCTATTTTAAAAATAAACGTAAATACTTTTCAAATACTAATCTCTATGTGCACCTAGGCTCTCATTGACTTAAGCACTATACTGCAATTTAAGAAGGTTGCTGTATTACATATTGCCATTCAGATAATTATACTCCTTACATTAATGAAACTTTCCATGACAATTGCGCAAAAGAAAGAGAGAACGTATACTGACCTATACGACGAGAAACATAGTATAGTTCATTCTATTTGAACTATATACTTAAAGTATATAATGAATAAAACAAATTTAAATGTTCTTGAAATATTAACATTAATTTTAAACCACATTTAAAAATAGAATTATGATATTTACACATGGAACGTTTACTCGAAATGTAGTCAATAGTACTCAAAAACATAAGATATATATATATATCTTATATAGTGTATATAGTGTATATATATATATATAGTGTTTCAGTTGAAACACTTCACGTAAATAATCATCAAATGAACTGACACTGAACTGACACTCTATTATTATCCATGACTTTGATGCGCGAGTTGTAAATAGTTGGAATCGCGAGATTTGGCTAAGAGCCAGTGTTCTAATTTTTACTATGAAGCGAGATATAAAAGGAATATAACCGGAGAAAGGTATTATTAGGCCTCGCCTGATTGCTGTAAGCTAAATTGTTGTTATATAGTTTCTGCTAAAAGTGTATTAGTTGAAATTAAAGTTATCAGGTAACCAAAAAAGTTCTGTCGTTTTTAGGTGTAAGAAAACAAACAGCAAAATGTATTGGAAAGAATACAATTTATTCATCAAAATAACCACCCTCACATGCAGTAACTTTTTACTAACGGGAAACAAGCTTATAAATTCCATTTTTATAAAAGTGACGATCTTTAGAGTTGAAAAGGTTCTCTAACTCCGTTGCCATAGCCTCTCGACTTCTGAACTGTCGATTGCGCAGATTACTATCGAGGCTTAAAAATAACAGATAGTCAGAAGGGCTAATGTCAGGGGAATAAGGAGAGTGAAAAAGCGGTTCCCATCCAAGGGTCTGAATTGTGTCAGAGGTCACACAAGCGACATGCCCCTAGCAGTAGGAAAAGAACGCCTTTATGGTTCACCAAAGCTGGCTTTTTTTTAAAAAGTGATTGGTGAACTCGACGGAGTTGGCCACAATAGACATTCGCAGTAATCGTCTGACCAGATCATAGTGAACAATACCATTTGCTGTCCACCATACACACAATAACACCTTCTGCTGATGGATCTTGGATTTGGTGGTCTGTGGCACAGCATCAGTGGCTGACAACCAATGATGCGATTTTTTGGGATTGCTGTACAACAGCCACTTTTCATCACAGGTTAATACACGGGTAAGAAATGGTTCCGTTTGATGGTGATGCAGCAACCTCAAACAAATGTTCAAGCGCTCGAACTTCTGGGCAGGTGTCAATTGAAGAGGTATCCATTTGCTTAGCTTATACACTTTCCCCAGACGATACCAATTTAAACGGATAGTTTCATCACTGACCGCGAACCTTTCTGATAACATCTGACAGGTTTGAGTGGAATCTTTTTCCAATGCAGCCTGTAATTCCTCATCATTAATGACATATGGCTGCCCTGCTCGTGGGGCATCTTTCAGCGACTCATCGCCAGCAGCAAATTTTCTAAACCACCTTTGGGTGGTGCGAATGCTGACACAACCTTCTCCGAAAGCTTGGCATATTTTTTGGGCCGTGTGCACAGCATTTATTCCGAATTTAAACTCATACAACATACAAGCATGGATTATACAGTTTGGAGTACTCCTGTTCACGTTCATTTTTTTACTGTTACGAGATAACCTTTCCAATTTTCTTTATATATGATGACTCTGCATTACATCTTGATTAGCATATTTCGGCGATTGTAGTGCCATCTATTATCCATTGCGTGTAACTTTCTTTAACGTTTGTCATTTCATAAAAACGGCAGAACTTTTTTGGTTTCCTGATAGTATTCTGTTGTTCATCGATTATTTGTCATATCGGTTCAGTAAAGTGACTGTTTATATATCATATACTTACATTTTTGGGGGCTCGGATGCCGGGATTATTAAAAGTAAAAGCCACTAGTAGTGAAATGGAAACCAAACGTAAAGTATTGTAAAACGCCAGTATCAAAAGTTGAGTTACGAATTAGCAAGGTGAAACCGTAATCATATCACTTCAAGTACAATTTTTGAAAGATGGGAACTCTAAATAAAGCTTAGAAAATTGATCTAATAAACCTCTGCGAGGAATGCGGAATTGGAGCACCAGGAAAACCGGCAATACCTGTCCTAATAAAGCTGATCAAGAGTTGGGAGAGTTACGAAGAAGATTTTATAACAGATCGATTGGAAGTAGTGATAGCAAGTAGAAAAGAGAAAGAAGAAAGAGAAGAGAAAGAGAAAGAGAAGAAATTACAAGCAGAACTGGAAGAGAAGAAATTACAAGCAGAATTGGAAGAGAAGAAATTACAAGCAGATCTGGAAGAGAAGAAATTACAAGCAGAGATTGCAGAAAATAAACCGAAAATGGAAATGGAAATGGAAGAGAGAAAATGGAAAGTAGAAATGGAGCAAAAAGACCGCGAAAGCGAAAGAGATTTTGAAATCAAGAAAATGCAGATACAAGAAAATTCAAGAGAACACATTGAGGATAACCCAAGGACAAATCCAGGTAAGCAATTCGAATTGCTTAGATTATTAACTAAATATGATAGCTCGAATGATACCAGTTTATACTTAGCTATGTACGAAAGGCAAATGGCGCAAACGGGCATTGATAAAAAAGAATGGGTAAATTATTTAATTAATCTAATGCCGTTAGATGTGATCAATATAATAACAAGGGAAAACCTGAAATTCACGATTATGATTATATAAAAAATATTCTACTAAAACGCTGCAAGCTATCACCAGAGGAGTTTAGGCTGAAATTTTTCTCATCTAAAAAGGAGCCATCGTCCACTTGGCGAGATTTCGCTTATGAGATAAAGGTGTATTTTCAGCAATGGATTGAAGGTCTTCAAAGAAAATAGCTTTGAAGATTTACCAGAATTAATTGTTGTTAATCAAATCAGGCATAATTTACCTACGGAAACAAAAACACATTTCATAGAGGAATTATTAGTAATAAAGAAAATTGATGACTTAGTTAATAAATTAGATAATTACGAAACAGCACAAAGGGTTTACAATAAACAATCAGTTAAGGATACAAGTAGCGATTTTGACGACAGAAGATCGCCAGTGGCTGATTACGCCAATTTGAAAAGACGCCAAATTGACAATAGACACAGTATGAATTATGGAAGCAAAGAGTCGCATATAATCTGTTTTGCGTGTGGCAACCATGGTCACGTGAGTGCGAAATGTGCCATGGCGAATAATACAGAACAAGAATATTCAAATTTTTACCCGCAGCATAATCAAAATTGGCGAGAAACAAAATACCAACATGAAACCCAAAACACGCAAAAAAAAAATAGTTAATATGGGCATGTTAAATGGTAAAAAAGGAAGAATCTTAGATATTAGTGGAGTAAAAGCAAACGTAATAATCGATACAGCAAGCGATATTTCAATCGCCAGTTCAAGCTATCATACTGCAATAAATGCGCCAAAACTAACTAGCGACAATATATACATATCAGGCATAGGTGGAGGTAAAAATTAGGCCAACAGGTTTTTTCTGGCATAAAGTCTACGTGGACGATACAGAAATCCAGGATAAATTTTACGTGGTACAAGAGACGGACTGCGATTTAATAATAGGTAGAAAAGCAGTAGAAGGCATACCGTTAAAAGTAACGGAATATGGTGTTAGAATAGCAAGCGGCAACAAAGTTCGAGTAGGATACATTAAAATTAACGAAGTACCGACAAAAATTAATGAAGCAAGTATAAACAACGATAATCGAGGTTATGAAGATATGGTTAAAATCGACTGCGTAAATGACGGGGTGAATTTGACACAGATTACGAATTTAGTTAACAGAAAGAAAATAAGGAGATTAATAAAACCGTATAAGCCGAATAGGACAAATGATACAGGATTATCCGATGAATGGAATGCATCTCCAGAAGAAAATTATGAAAGTAGTAGTCCTGCACATGGTAGAAAAGACTATGTGAAAGATCGCAATAGGAATTTTTATCATAAGGAAAAGAACAGAAAATTTAATAGACCATTTGATAACGGAAGCAATACTAGATATGGCCAGAGATATTTTAAACAGTCATTTAACCATGGAAATTACAATAAATTTGAATATGGGAAACAGAGTTCCGAGAATTCTTACCACAATAAATCTGAGATTTCTGAAAACTTTGAAACTGAAAATTCTTTGATACCTCAAGGCATAGCAGAAAATACTTCTAATTCAAAAACAAGGTATAATCCAAAATTTCCCCCTAGATACATGAACAGAGGCTACTATCATGGCCGAAGTAATTATAATTATGGTGGCCAACGATCGTGCAAGGTTAGTTATAATGAACAAAGATATTCACAACCTTCACATAAGAATAATTTTCATCATGGATTTAAAGGAGCTTATAGTGGACGAGATACTTATTCAAATTCTTATCATTCTATAAGCAATAGTTATGCAATAGTTTCTAGAGCAATAGAAGCAATAGTTTCTAAATATAGAGAGCAATATCCGGAAAGGAATCACAGGGATATTAGATATGCTGATCCTAAAGACAGAGAGCAATACTCAGAAAGAAATAAAAATCTCAAAAAAAATAACTGTGAGGCATGAAAAAAAACATAACAAATCAAGATACTGATGTCGAGACGCCATCACGTCAGGATGACCGGTTTGTAGGATTTCAGTTGAAACATTTCACGTAAATGATCATCAAATGAACTGACACTGAACTGACACTCTATTATTATCCATGACTTTGATGCGCGAGTTGTAAATAGTTGGAATCGCGAGATTTGGCTAAGAGCCAGTCTTCTAATTTTTATTATGAAGCGAGATATAAAAGGAATATAGCCGGAGAAAGGTATTATTAGGCCTCGCCTGATTGCTGTAAGCTAAATTGTTGTTATATAGTTTCTGCTAAAAGTGTATTAGTTGAAATTAAAGTTAGTATTCTGTTGTTCATCGATTATTTGTCATATCGGTTCAGTAAAGTGACTGTTTATATATCATATACTTACATATATATATATTAATTTTGAGCATTTAATATTGTAATTATTTTCATATTTACTTTATTCATTATAAAGTCAGAATTCGGTTCAAATTATCAATTAATCATTTCTCTTTATATACTGGAACAGAGATATTGAACATAAATGCACTAAAAATGGTTAATCTTTGTAATTCAATTAGATTTTCTAAATAGAATTTAGTATGGAGATATACAAATATTTTTTTAACTTATCTGTTTATTTAATACATTTTCCTGACAATAAGTGAAATGTAAAATAAATTGTTCGCATATATTGATGATTTCTAAATGGAACTTACACGAGTAATTTCTTTATTAAAAACGTAAACAATTAAAATTCCAACAATTCACACGCCATGGTTTAAAAAATGTATTTTTGCAATAAAAATCAATAAATAATGAGCTTATACATTTTTTCAACCTTTTACACATTAAAAATACCAGCCAATCTACCCCAGGATACTCGAATTACAGAAGCACTGCGTACAAACTGTATCGTTTTAATTGAAAGCTCTAATAGATATTTTACATTTAGTATATTTTCTTTAATTGTCCGCAAACTAAACTAAACACAGTCGTTGGGGGCACAGCAATACTTATCCATCATGGATCTGCATAATATCAAATATGAAAATAAAACATATGTAAACTATTTATAAAATGCATTGCAATTCGAATAAAATCGTGGCTTTGATGACGTCATAAAATTAAATGCTCTATTACGGAATTGCGTAAAATAAAAATCCTTATAACTCCAAAATTGATAATCATATTAATTAAAGGTGTACTGCGTCGGATTAAGCTTCTCATTTCCAATTAAAATATATCTTTGAATTGAAATTTGAATGAAATACTTTTTCCTGAAAAATCGAAGAGTGTGAAAATATTATTACAAATATCTCAGCAACTCATTATCCGATCGACTTCATTCTTTATGCAAAATTTATGTTTTTTTTATTGTCTTTTATATTCACTTTTTAAAATAAACAATTTCAAAAAAAATTTATATACCTTTTATCAGAAGGGATATTTCGAGAGTTCAAAAAAATAGTTCCGGATAATCGAGGTTATTGAAATTAAATAAGCTTCTTTCTATTATTACATACTAACTACATTCCAAGTTTCAAGTCTCTATCTCAATATGTTCATTTTTTTCTAAAAATACTTTTTCCAGAATCTCCAGTGTCTGAAACGTGTAAATCCGTCAACAAAAATTTTCGACTTTCAAAACGATTACAGCACTTACCCTATACTACATATGATGAGTAAGTAACAACATTTTTGGAAGCATTCCAGCAGTCAATCGAGAAACATTTAACTATTTGTAACAATCAACCTTTCTGATTATGATTATTACAGTGTTTAAACGCTGATTCGAAACGCTAGTTCGATTACATATCTGTTAAATTCAAGTATTATTAATTAATTTATTTATTTATGTGATTTTTTTTATTTTTGTTTGACATTTTTGTAATAAAAATGTCATACGAAAACAAACAAACAAATACTTATTAGCATTGTTTTAAATGCAAAAGTATTTATATTTCACAACTGGGTTACACGCGAATTTTAAAATATTCATGCGTGAAAATTATTTAAAAACATCATAAATAATATTAAATTGAAATTCATTTTTCAAACTAAGTTTATTCAAGAGTACATTGTTTTTCAATTCGAAGTGTAAAAATTTAAATTGTGCAATGGTGTGAAGTTCAATAAATAAATTGCACGAAAAGCGAAATGAATGGTTCAATCGTTGCTACCGTCAATATGACATCAGCGGTGCTCACGGACATATTTTGATTTATAATATAGATTTTTTCAAATTTCAAAAACTGCGCATATTTACAACTAATTTACAATAATTTTTCGGTTTTTTTTAATTTTTAAATTTTCGATTTTTAATTATTATTATTATTATTTTTAATTTTGCGGATTGTTTTGCTTTTAAAACATATTTGGTACTTCTCTATTATCCCGTCGACCACTTTTCATAACAAAAAACTATAACCAAACTGTAACGCCGAATAAACGGGAGAACGTTGCCATTGGAATATCAAAATAAATAAATAAATAAAATATAAGAATTCAAGGACACAATTGTTATTTTAATGAATGAAATAACTAATCAATCAGTAAAACATAATAACAATTACACGCAAATGTCGAATTAAAAACCACTGGATGACATAACAAACAGGTATAATGCTTCTGACATCAAGTAAATTGGACTGCTTTTTTGGCGTTTAATCGTACAGTTTGGCGATAGTTTTTTGTTATGAAAAGTGGTCGACGGGATAATAGAGAAATACCACATATTTTTATTTGCAATAGAAGAGCAAATTATATAAAGGATACATTTGGTGTTTTAAAATCCTATATTTTTTAACCAATCCTGGATATTATATTAAATAACCTTTCAAATTTCTACACTGAATAAAATATCTTATTTTCTAGAAAGACGAATCCGATTACTTAAAATATTCTTTTATTTAAATAATAAGATATGTTTATCATTTTAAAAAATGCGTTTATTTTATTCAATGATATTTTAGCTATTTTGTTTTAAATAAAACTATTAACAGAAAAGTTTTCTATTTCAGATTTATTTATTTTATTTAATATACATTTAGGAAAAACAAATTCGCTCGTTTTATTTTTCACGCTTCATTTCTGGGTACTTACTTTATGCTTCTATATTTAAAATTTAAAATAATAATAATAATAATAATAATGCATTTTAAGAAAGACTTTTTTTTATATTTCATTTCAAATGTAGAAGAAAGAAGGACAAAATTGAATAACTTATTAAAAACTGCAATTCAAGTAGGATTTTTTCACAGAATTTCATGAAAATATGTTTGAGTATATACAGTGTGTTTTTTTTTAAACTGACACTATTCAGAGCCGTCTGTAGCTCGTTCTAATAACTGGATTGACACAATATTTTGTGAATGGACTAAGAAAACCATGGGAAAAAATATTCCAACAACAACAAAAAAATTAGTTCCAATCACCGCCGATAGGGGGAAATGTGGCGCTGTACATTGAAACAAAAAATCATCAGAAACAGACAAAATTAATAATTTGGATAAAATGCCACGTTTTATTCATCATTTATACTTTCCCTTTCGTTGATCGCAGTTGAAACATCATTATCACTTTTTCTGCCACCGGTTTACGTCCTCTACCTGACCGAACTGCTAGCGAGCCTGTTTCTTCGAATTTCAGAATCATTGCTTTCAATACATTAACGGATAAAGGTCCTTTGCGCAGTTTATGGCGTGTTCTAAGTAAACGAAGAGCTTCTGGTGCATTGTATTGGTTACAATATAAGAACATCACAAGTAACGCGCGCTGCGGTAACGTGAGATTCATTTTCAACCTGAGCTGAAATTGTTTCTCGGTGTTTTTCGCATGCATTTATAACTTAAACTATTGGCGCTACTGTCGCTTGCGTAAGTAAAAATTTGCATTTTCATTTTTTGCCCGTATTTTATGCTAATTCTCAGTTGAATAAATGACCACAGCGCCACATTTCCCGCTATCGGTGGTGATTGGAACAATTTTTTTTTTTTTTTAATTGGAATCTTTTTTTCCCATGGTTTTCTTAGTCCATTCACAAAATTTTGTGTCAATTCAGTTATTAGAACGAGCTACAGACGGCTCTGAACAGTGTCAGTTTAAAAAAAAAAAACACCCTGTACATTGAATTACAAATGCGGGTTCGGTGTCTATGAACGCAGTTTATTAGAAACATTTACCAGAAAAACAGAGCAATCATTTCAAATTATGTATAAAAAATCAACTCTACATCGAAATGAAATTCCTAAACAACTATAGTTATGATCAACGGTAGTCACACGTTTTTATCCAACTAAAATTTCTTGTGACCAAAGGGTAAACTAACTGTACAGAGCGGTATTATTTATATAACCTTTTATGATAATGACGTCAACTCTGTTAATGGAAAATCTAGAATGTCCTCCGCATTTGTTTATATATTTTCTTCCTTTGGCCTTAGTGTCTTGATTTTTTTAATTAAATTTTTCTGAATTATGTGATCACAAAAGTGCACAAATATCGACGAAAGTCGTCATATATTTATGACCAGGTTATTTGTATAGCTGAAGAGTATACGATTTTTTTTCGTAAATTGTAGCACATAATCGTTATTGACTCCCTTGTTAGAGTTTCATTGCTGGGTTGCCTTTATATTGTTATTTGGGGAATTTTGGAAAGATACTTTGCATGTAACCTTGTAAAATAATATAATTATAAATATATCACTTGCTTATCACATTTTGTTTTATAAATACTTTTCTAGAAAATGGCAATCATCCACTCTTACCATGTCAGTGAGCTGTGACTGCATGGATATTTTAATTTTACAAGAAAGGAAAGAGTTTAAACATTCTATTGTAAAAAAACAAGAAAATTGTTAACAAATTTAACTGAATCACTTAATTAACAGTATTTCAATTATTAATGATTTAATTCAGTTCAATAATTAATTTTTTTTTCTACATATTATATTGAAAGCACTAAGCATGTTCTGTAGTGCGATATAATTGCGAGAATGGGGTCAGTTTTTGTAAGTTGATTATACAAGACGGTGGACGAAGGATTCCTTTTGGAAATTTTATTTCTTTCGTCGACATTTCGGCAATTGTATTCCGATACAGAAAATGCCGAGTACCGTTACTTTAATTAAGGCCACATCATATTTATCATATCATAATTAAGGCCGCATTAATTCATCATATAATTTGGTCTGATATCTGAATCCGCTTAACAGAATAAATCGCAGGTAATTTGGAACTCCAGTAAACTCCAGTTCAAATACGTGATTAAACTAGATTAATTTTAACACAATTATTCAAATTGGAAAAGAAATCATAAGAGTTGTAATTTTCCATTTGGACGAAAAATGTCCGGGCCAGGATTCGAACTTGGAATCTCTTGTTCTCCCAGGTTTAAATCCAGGCCCGGATATTTTACGTCCAGTTGGAAAATTACAACTCATATGATGTATTTGTTGTTTAAAAATTCTTATATTTTTTAACGAATCTTAGGTGTGATATTAAATATCCTTTTAAATTTTCAAAGTGAATTATACAGGGTTTTCCAAAATAAGATGGTCGATAGAAGGTATCAAGGTGGTGGAAGCTAACCATAGAACATTTGTTCGCAAACCTAGTTTAGTGGAAGAAAATCGCAAAAATATTTATGAAGGGTGTGACGTCGAATGGAAAAAAAGAGCCAATAATAAATAGAAAAGCAGTTATTTGTCGTAAAGCATGATTGCAATGCGTTACAGTTCAACGTGAGAAAGGATACGACGAGGCATTTTTATAGGAATGTGTTTTAATGAGTGCAGCAATCCTTCGTCCGTCGGTGTCGGCTGTGCAATGAGCTTCATGTCTGAAACTAGGAACAAATTCTATAAAAATGTGTCGTCGTCTCCTTCCTGACATTGAACTGCAATGCATTGTAATCATACTTGCCGCCGTCATATAAAAGTTTTTTTCTACTTATTTGTCCTTTTTTGTTCCACTCGACGTCACACAATTCATAACTATTTTTGCGATTTTCTCCCACTAAACGTGGTTTGTGAACTCACGTTCTAGTAAGTTTTCATCCTTTAATTTCATCATTAATTTCGCTTTTAATGCAATTTATTCATTGAACTTCAAACCTTTGCACAATTTCAATTTTTGCACTTTCGAAAGTGGAAACAATATACTCTTAAATGCCATTTGTTTGAAAAACTCTATTTCAATTTATTGTTTTTTTTTGAATTTTTTAAAATAATTTCCACGCATGATTATTTTTAAATCTGCACAACCCAACTACGGGAAATTAACACTTTTATATTTAAAACAAGAGAGAAAGAGAGACAGACTGCGGGAGATCAACACTTTTACATTTAAAACAGGAGGGGGAGAACGACTACGGAAAAGTAAAAATGCTGGGCACCTTTCGAATCCCAACATTTCTTACGGAAAAAGAGAACATTTGACGTATTTACCGAAAGTACAATTCATGAATAATTGCTATAAAATATTCTACGAAAAGTAGAAAAAAATATTTGGTATCATCATGAACTATAATGTGTGATGAATATAACAAAAATATTGTTTAGGCCAATTACGAACATTTTAATGACTTAATTATAATTTTTAAAACTGGTTTGAATTCGCGCAGAATTATGTAAACAGATTCTGTTCGAGACACCTGCGCGTATTTTACCTGAGGGAAATTTATTACCTCTGCAAATTGCAAATGTTGTAAAACCATAAAAACGACTAGGTAGTTTATAGCACTTTACATGTGACCTCATCAGAGGAAATCACTGTAAACAAGGGCAGGTTATATGCAAATTTGAAGCATCGCACCATGTAAGGTTACCTCTCTCATTGGAAATTCAGTCCGCCAATGTTAGAGCTATTCAATAAAAATATTGTGTTTATCTTAGTCCTTCCTTTTGAGAAAGTAGGAGTTTTTACATTAGTAAAAATATATATTCAGTATGATCTAAGTCCTCATCTAGTTCAGTAATAACTTGAATTGTCAATGTAGTAGTTAATATTCAGTTATGAGTCTGACTATAGATGTAATTTGACATCGACTTTAGTACCAGTCTAAGCTAACAATGTGAATGTTTGCAGATCGACTTGAAATAATATAAAGAATTCCTAATGGAACTTTTGCACTATTACTTAAATCTTACTTATGAGAATTTAATATTCTGGAAATAATTATAATGCGAAATCACCATTTACGTTTGATGTCTTTTATAATGACGCATTATTAACTAAAAAGTGTGTATCCCTGAACAAAATAGAGCCAGCCTCGGATGTCTGCTTCTCCCGTTATCAACGAGATGATAATCCAAGGTATGCCTCAATTAATTTACAATTGTGTTGATTATTTAATTATGTATATCAAATTGTAAGGGACAGCACTGCAATGTTCAATGTAATAATAATAGTGTTACTTGGATTCATGTCAACATGACATATTTATTTAGGGAATATCTTAATGTTAAAAAGCAAAGTATGCAATTGTAAATGCCTCAATTAATTTACAATTGTGTTGATTATTTAATTATGTATATCAAATTGTAAGGTACAGCACTGCAATGTTCAACTTAATAATGATAAAATGAACAGATATAATATTGTTACTTAAATTCATGTCAACATGATATATTTATTAAGAAATATCTTAATGTTAATGTCAAAGATAGCTTAATCAGCGGTAAGCTGAAATTAATGTCAAAGGAAGGTAATGACTTTCAATTCCTTTTTCTTTTTTCCTTTTTCTTTTTATTTGTAAATATTTATGTTAATATTTGTAAATATATAATTTAATTTAATTACTATACGTTGGCATTTATTAATCATCTTGCGTGTGTGTGTGTGTGTGTTTATTTTTGTTAAGTTGATTAATTAGGGGTTTTTTTAGTAATTTTTAATGTATTATTACACAACGCAATCTTTTAATTTGATTTATATTAACCACTCAGAGCGCTGTTATTTAATTTTAAAACTCGCGTTATTCTATTGCCAGACCGATATTTTTGGTTTACGATCACATTATTTTTAATTTAAAGTATACTAAAATTAGAGAATTAAAAAGAAAATGTATATGACGTCATACTGGAAGTTTAACGGATTTTTTCAGATATTTGACAATCATACAAAAAGGGTATAAATATGAGTAAATACAGAAAACAAGTGGATATGACGTCAACAGGTGAATATAACGTCACATGAACTTGAGGAGCGTATTGAATCATGATTAAAAAAAGATTATGAAAATACTGGCATATTTTAACATTTTGACGTTCTGTCACGTCGTATCATCTCCTAATACGTTTTTGCCATTTTTAAACGTATTCCACATGTATATGTATGTATATGCGAGTACATTAGAATTTTCATAAATTGTGAGGGGGGGTCATAGCACATTTTTAGTGAAGAACTGAAATGAAGATTTCAGATTCCCTCAATCAGACAATCCAATTTTAAAGTGCCAATTATTTACTAATGAATGGTGCCACTGTTGTATTGTATGGAGATTTCTGACAAACATTGTCGTTCATTCTATAAAGAACAACGGAGGATGAAATTAACGCATGATTTAAATCGTCACATCTTTGGAGGCATGTTCGCTGTTTGCGACTAACTTAAAAAAATGAGAATTCATCTGGATAGAAACATATTGGATCGTCAGTTTTCTTTTAAGTCGGGGAATTGAGTAATGCCGCTTCATAAAGTTACTGGTCTGTTATAAAAAAAAAAAAAAAAAAAAAAAAAAAAAAAAAATTAGAACACAGTTGTTTCAGTTGAAAAATTCAAGGCGAAAGTATTTTCAAATATCGGTAATATTTTACAAACCATCAATGGCTTTGCGAACTTGCGATTCTTGCACTAAAAATGATAGCTTAAGCAACATCAACCTGAAAATTCAAGGAGACATACTTGGAGAAGTACAAATCAATATATACCGTTGTTGAAGAAAATGATCTTTTCAGTAATTGTTTTTCAATTCGTTCCATCATGACCAATTTAAAAACAGTTTGACATTTTTTTTTTCTTTTTAGCTTTTATTGCTCCAATGATGAAAGATATTAAGCTGATTTATAGCTGAAATCTGATGATTTTATTAATGAAAAATTTATACTTTTTTATATGATTTATATTTATATTTATATGAATTGATATTTATATGATTTATATTTTATATGATGATAAATTTATATTTCTTTATATTGGGTTTTGGTTAGATTCATTTGTATAATATTTAGACGGCTTTCCTTTATTATGTTTTTTAAATTAACATGTTTAATTTTGAAATTGATTTTTTCTAACAAACATTCTTAAAATTCTGGAAAACGCCGGGTACTTCAGCTAGTACTAAATATAAAGTATCAAATTTTTTTTTTTTTTTTTTTTTTTTTTTTTTTTTTTTTTACATTTATAAAATTAAAATCTTAAATATATTTTACTGTACAGTTTATTACTCAGTATACATGACTATAAAATTATGTAAAAAAAAACTCCTTCTGCATTATTTATGTTTACATTTTGAGCATAAAACGAAAAGCACGATAAGAAAAGACGTGTTCATTCCCCTGTAAATAATATCAAGAGCGACAAGAATTGTGCTTTCAAATCTTTCATTCTGTTTAGTCAGAGATAAAGAGTCACTTGAAGATTGTTGATGACTATCTCAGAGCAACATTTAGACTAACAGCAAGAAGTGATCAATAATCCTTTATCTCCTAAAGGCATGTATTAGTAAAAAGAAATATCCATTCATCACTTGCGAAAGAGTAAGAGATATAGATAAGAACGTATAATGAAATCATTTTTTTTCCCTAAAATAGCAGAAGATTGTTAATGTCTTGTTGTCAATAAGTGTTTTTAGATCCCATAAAGAGCGACAAAATTTTACCTTTCATACTCCTAATATTAAAATTTACAGCTAAAATTTAAAAATTTTTTTCCATTTTTTTAAAACAACAAAAAATATTTTTTTAGAGAAAAAATGTGGTATTTTTTATTTAAGCTGCATTTTTCAAGCCAATTTATAGATGTTATTTATGAATAAAAGGTATGTAAATACCTTAACATTAATATTCCATATTTATTTATACTTTTAACGTGTATATGAAAAGAAATTGCAAATTTACAATTTTTTTTTTTATTGTAGTCTCATTCAAAATATTATTTTGCAGTGGACAATTAAATATTTTTGGTAAAACTAATGTTGCATTTTTCGAAAAGTTTTAAGATTACACGCATCTAAAATCTTGTTTGTCATTAAAAATTAAAGTAATACACATTCCATTCATACATAACAATTAATTATGACTTTTAATATAAAATGTGAAAGAATCTTACAGGGGCGCAGTATAATTGCATGGAAAATTCTATAAATGTCTCCAAACCACATATTTAATGTGTGTTATAATGACTTTGGTGCAATCTGCCTCATATAAGTTTCAAACAAAGCAGGTTAAGGACAAAAATCATCAAATATTTAATGCCAGAGTTATGAAAGCAGTTATCTCAAATGATGTTGCATAATTTTTATTTTATTTTTTAATATAGAAATAAATGTGTTTTTACATACATGTTTAAATGTTGGTTTAAGGAATTTGTTTCATATTAATTATAACTAATTTTAATTTTTAACTGCATACTTTAATAATTGAAATATTTACTAACAGTCTATAATACTACATTAATTTAAAACACAATTTGTGCATAGTGAAATTTTATTTTAATTCACGTTCAAAATGATTTTTTTTCTTATACTGCTTACATTTTAAATGCAAATTATCTGCAACATTTTTTGTAATAATAAAGCAACTTTCATATTTTGAACTTTGAAAATGCAAAACTTCAATTCGATGCATTAATGTATCAAAAGGTTTAATAGGTGGTATTTCATATAAAGATTTTAGAATGGCAAAGAAACATTGGTAACTATTTTTATTTATTTTGAATTAAAATAAATAATATAGTGTAAATTATCAAATCATCGCAATAAAATATGAACAT
The DNA here is from genome assembly GCA_963931845.1 of Maratus michaelseni. Classification (NCBI taxonomy): domain Eukaryota; kingdom Metazoa; phylum Arthropoda; class Arachnida; order Araneae; family Salticidae; genus Maratus; species Maratus michaelseni. The sequence goes on from OZ007593.1 coordinate 64,477,751, forward strand.
ATTTAGTACATTGGTTTCACAATTCGTTTTTTACGATGGCAAAAGTAATGTTAAAATATTATACGAAGTTTTATAAAATATATTAGAAAAATGTATTTCTAAAATCTAGCAGAAAAAATAGATTTTGTTAATGATTACTATAATATTTCTGAGAAATTAATTGGATTTTTAATATAATTTTTCTATATTTTGTATAAAACGAAGAAGAAAAAACTGAATGAGAGTAGAATACACACAATTTTTTAAAATTAATGTCGGGTAACTATTTTTTATAACAGTAAAATTTCAAACTATTAGCTTAATTTTACTTAATTTTCAAATATCATCTTGCAATAAAATAAAATTCCCTGTTGGAAAAATGTACAAGTAAAATTAATTATTGTGATGAGATCAAATTTTAAAACTATGTAAAAATAACATAATTAAAATTTATGTATGATAGAGTATAATATTTGCTGCAATTTTTTGCAGCTATTCTGAAAACTAACACATCACAAATTGTAAGTGATTTTGAAGATCCATTCACAGTAATGCTCCATCAGATTTTTTCAGGAGAATATACTAGCATTTTACTCTCTACAAAAAACTCATTACACATACTCATTACACAAAATAATATTTTACATAATGTAGTGTAAAAAAAAAAAAAGATTGTTAATCTATGAAAATAAAATTAACCCTTGAATAAAAATCTATACTAATAAAATACTAATAAATGTTATATTATCGTATATTTTAAAACCTATGTAAGAAAAGTTTCGATATTATTCTATAATTTTGTCAGAATTCTCAATTTTTAAATTCATCGTATTGCATTTAGATCCAGTAAAATTTAACTGCGCTAACAAGAAGATGTGTTTAAAAAGTGTTTTTAGTCAGATTGTGCTTCCTAAATTTGCTGTTGAGACAATAGGTGTCTTTGAATGCGATTTTCATTTTTTAGCACTTTATGTGGTTCCTCCAAATTTTCCCAGCAGTATGTAAATAAAATTTTATGTGAAAAATTTACTAAAACTAAATAGAATTTTGCCTTGTGATTCCTAAATATCTGTACTCATATCATAACAGTTAGTCTTTAAATTTACAGAAAAAAATTGCAAAAGCCATTATCTGAAAGTCGTCGCTCATGATTTATAGTCGGACTGATTTATTTCAAGATGATTGATTCTTTTTGATAACAAGGTTCGAAATAGAAATCAAAAGCTGAGTCATGGCACTTGTTGTGTTTTATTAATACACCACAAAAGCACATTTTCTTCTGCTTTTATCATTGACAGAGATTTATGTTCTAGCCCTTAAAAAATCCTAACATTGATAAATTTTCATTGTAAATATCCTATCAGGAAAGGTTTGTATTATTTCGATGAAAATAGATAGACGAAGTAAGATGATTCGTTTCCCTAATAAAATATATTGAAGATAGTATTTTCTAAACAATGATAAATTTCGTTTAAAGCTTCAAAAAATTCTAGTATGAAACTGTAAAAAATATATATTATGTTACTTTTTCAATAAGAAAAATTGATTGCGCCAATTTACGTGACAGAAGATATAAAAAATAGAAAAAAGGATTTTCAAATTTTTGAAAATGATCATTTTGTTTCTATCGGGTGTTTCAAGCAGGACATCTAACTTTGAAAGTAAATAATTCGGAAATGGTGATAGATGTAAGCATGAAACCAGTGGTATGTTTATTAAAATCGTAATAATCTGATACAGAAGCATCAAAATTTTAGTTTAAAATAGCGCCGATAGATGGCGCTGCAGGCAGTATTACGAATCCGTATAAAGAGAGCTCAGATGTCAAGAATCCTCAGTTCTCGAAAATTTCTTCGATGAACCGAGATTGCTACTAACGTGTAGTGAAAGACATTCCGGAAGTGACAACGAAGGACATTGTTTACTGCAGCAATTCTTGCAGATATTTGTCAATCGTGTGCGTTGATTTTCGGCGACATACTACAGCACATTTTAAGAAGCTTTTGATGAGATACAGCATACTCATGATTATACCATCTGCAGCGCCATGTATCGGAGCAAGTTGTTACTAATCGTTAATTTGTTATAGGATCAACTGAAATAAAAAAATATATACAGGGTTATTCTAAATGATGGACTAATTTAAAAAAAAATAATTATTAAAGTACAAATCCAAAATGAACAATATTTATACCAATGAAAAGACGAAGTTTCAAAGTTTTTTTAAAGCCATTATAAATGTTTAATGTGTCCACTGCTTGCTCACTTCTTGCGAACTCATGAACGCAGAAAACCTTGTGCTTCACAGTAGCCATCTCACTCACAACTGATAGTGAAACGAAATCACGGCCTATTGCCGCGCGACCACTACCCGTCGCCTCTGGAACCATCACCGCTTTGAAAGCCGTACACTCAGTAACAGCAGATACGCTTTCTCGTGTGTGGGACGAGTTTGGCTATCGCGTAAATGTTTGCCGTGCAGCAAGCGGTGGACACATTGAACATTTATAATGTCTTAAAAAAAACTTTGAAACTTCCTCTTTTCATTGGTATAAAGATTGTTCATTTTGGATTTGTACTTTATAAAATATTTTTTTTTGAAAATGGGTCCATCAATTAGAATAACGCTGTATATATTAAAAATACTGAATAACATTGTTGAAGATTAAGAAAGTAAAAGCTAACATTGATACGGTTGCAAAAAAACCTAAAAAATGTATTTAAGTCTAAAAAATTCATTTTCCAAACAACGCAATTGTTGTTTTTAAATTTGTTGTTCATCTGTACTTGTTAAATTTCAATTATATATTAATGTTTGAATAAAGTATCTTCTTAACTTTCGCAATGAAACAGACGACTGAGTTCTGAGCTTAAAAGAAACAAAAGGTTGTACAATAGTATGCACAATTCCAGTATGTACAATATTGCACTTTGTGTGCATATTAAAAAAAATATGTATTCCTAATTGTGGAATTAATATTTTTATGAAGCATTAGAAAAAAGTTTAGTGTATTTGTTATCCCTCTTACAGAATGTGTCGTTTCAAAATAAAATTCTATTTTCGTGATTCATAAGGAAATTATACTCATAACTTACTAATTAATTGGAAAATTTGTAAGTTATGAAAACTTTATATACCAATATATATTACTTCATATATTTGCCTGTTCTATTTGGTTTTCCTTTCCTCTAGAAATTATTATTATTATTATTATTATTTTTTTTTGCAATTTTATGTGATTGAAAAACACGAAAAATAGAGTTCGTTTGTTCAAATATCAGATAAAATGAAAAAACCATACCAAACAACCATGAATACATTATGATAAACATAAACATATATAATTATATTTGATATAGTTTTGTGAATAATGATATATTAATCGTTATTATGTGTAAGAATTTTAACTATATTACACACACACATAGTTGCAATTCATATTGTTTCTTCATAGCCGTTTTTCATAGCCACATTCAATTGTAAATTAAGATGATACTCAAAAATTTTAATTCATTGCAGACTAGTTTTACTAGGATTCAGCGTACTATCATCCGTCCAATTAAAATAGAATTGTGCCCTTAAGTATGAAGCAGAAACGAATTCCTAGATTAGGTTTATTGTTCTATAGAAATACAGAAAATTATCAGTTTCGTTTCCTATTCAATATTCTGTTGACTGATCCCTGTAATTTCCTGTAATTCTATTGGTCTATGAACGTATCCATAGAATACGCTTCTCCCCCAGATACAGTGTTATAAAAAATGTATACCCACACTGTTTATCGGATATTTTTTTCTTTCTTTTAAGGGTGTAATTAATTGGAAATAATGAGCGCACCAATATTAACTTTTGGAAAAAGAAATGTATTTTAAAATGCAATTGGAAGTATGAAAATGTAGCAGAAGTACAAAGAAATTATCACAAGGAGTTTCAGACAGATCCACGTACGCGACATACATATAATCGCATAAAAAATAAGTTTGAAACGAATGGATGTTCATATACACTTTTAGGAGCCGCGATTGAGCAAGATTGAGCCACAACACCAAATGCAATGTTTGTTCAAGTTTGTGAATCAATACCCCACTGTTATAAGAAGCTTATTGACCAGAACGGTAATAATTTTGTTTTACATTTTATGTAGATTATTTTGCAATTTTAATATTAATTATTTGTGAATAAAAAATGAAGTTATAATCAATCAAACTGTGTATGCATATTTTTAATCACCCTGTATGCGGTCACAACCATATAATTATTTGCATTACTGAACGCTGACGAAACTAGTGTGCAATTAGTTAAAATTTTCTTGTGCTTAAAACAGTGGTATATCATCATATACACAACCCCCGTAAGGCATGGTGACGTCACGGCGACGTCACTGTGAAGTCACACTGTGACTTTGTGACCGTCGTCGTGACGTCACGTGACGTCGATATGAAGTCATTGTGACGTAAATGCGAGGTCGTTATGGCCGTTTTCAAGGCTTTCTGTGACCTCACAATGTGACTACTTTGTGAAGTCACCGTGCGACTTAAATGTGAAAAATGTGACGAATCTGCATCGGATAGGGTGACCAGATTTTACCCGAATCCTATACGGATTGTTCGGATCAAATTTTTTTTTATGGTTCAAGTTTGTGACGTTTGTGACGACACTGCACCGGGTCGGGTGACCAGATTTTACCCGAATCCAATCCAGAAACTTCGGATCGATCTTTTTGGATTTGTTTGGTTACAGAATAGATTTGGATTAGTTGTCGTGTGACCTGATTTTCGTGAACCCGATCTCACCCGAGTCGGGTATAATGTTTTTACTGTAAGTCTTGTTTGGAATAGAATCTTGCATACGACCGAGTAAACAGATTTTATCAGAAATTGTGTTACGATACAATTTCTGATGTCGGCTCGGATCTAGAGTCATACACGAATCCGGTTACATACTTCTTGAACATGATTGAATGTCAACTTGAACATGAATGATGGTTGACTGAAACTATATTTTGATTCAACCCGTATTCTTACCCTAACCCAGCAACAACAACAACAAAAAATCTGTAAGCCCACAACCCGACCGAACCTGATAAATGATTTTGCATGGATTCGGATAACAAGATTTCACCAAATACGGATAAGATCGACGAGAAGGATTGGATCGGCAATCATTTTTATTGATACAACTCGTATTCAAATTAAAACTTTGCATCTGATTGAGAAACCGGTTAACACGAAACTTTCTGACACATTTATGAACAAACTTTTAAACGCATGGCACTTGCATGCCTGATTATTAAAGCTATTTGGAATGAATAGCGTTTTCCATTTTTAGAAAAATGTAATACTTAAGATCAATGTCGGTCACGTTTTACCCGTTTCTGACGCTGCGCGTCGGAAATTTGGTTCAAAACACCGACTTTGATAGTGTTTTCTGAAACATCATCTGCCGTTACCAAAAAATGGATAACGCCATTCGATTATATATAGGGTAGATGTGCCAGTAATGGACACCCTTAAGGAATTTCTTTAACAATTATTTTTTAATTAATAGTTATAATTGTTGTATTCAACATTTTTTAATATTATATTACTCTACCAACAATATTTAACCATGCTCATAGTCACATTTCCCAATGTGAATCTAAATTTAATTGTAAATAACAGAAATAAATCAAAACACCCTAAATTCCAGTAATAGACACCTCACAAAAAGTAATAGATAATTGATATTATGATTGCATTTAAAACTAGAATTTAAAGATAGCATATTAATGAAATAAATAAAGCTGAATTTTTATTGGTTATTTTTTTATAAACCAAAAACATTGAAGGTGTCCCATTACTGGAAGGCGGTCCATTACTGGCACATCTACCCTATTCTGAATAAGAACACCTGCCAATTTCATGTATTTCCGAATAAAAATGAATTCAGAAATATGCCAGAAATTAGCTATTTTGTATTTGAGAACAACTTTAAAGAAAATATAAGTACACATTTTCAAATAAGCATTCTGAAAAATTTATATTAGGAATCAATTTAAATAATAGATATACCTATTGTGCGATATTATTAAATAATAAACATTGTATCAAGCAGTAAAACAGTTTTCGTTGTAAATGAAATATAGAACTTAAGATCATAAATGCCAAAAAAAAAATATATATATATATATATTTTTTTCTTTACAAATTATTTTATTTATAGTTTTTGATAGAATACTAAATGCAGAACTTAAATAGAAATTTTTACAGTAAAAACATTCGATAACACAGCTGGAAAAATTATCTTAACTAAAGAGTTATTTTATTGTTTCATCAATATTTATTATTTTTGTGCATCTAGCATTGACATATCTCGACAAATAAATTATTCAATGCATTAAATTGTCACTTTTTTTTTCAAATATACCGGAAAATTATTTCTGGAAACCTACACTAGCAACGAAATTATTAAATTGCAAATCAAATATTAATAGTTTTAAAAATTGCAATGTTTTTAATTATAATGAATAACTATGAAAATTGAACTAAGAAACGCAAAATATTAAATAAATTCCTCATTTTATATAACACTTTACATTTAGAATACATATTCTTAGTAAATACAGTTTTTCCAAACAATCTATTTTTAAAAATATAAAACATTAAAGATAAAATTTAATACAAGTGATTTTTTAAAAGAAAATTTAAACATCTGAACTTTTAAATAATGCACTATTAAATGTACTAGTACTAAACATGCACTATTAACAAAACTGCGAAGACATTAAAAGTTACCTGCTGATCTATAGATAAAGGGGTTATGATGGAATGCTCCTTATCTACTTCCCTTTCATTGAAAAATTAGAATGTAAATCCACTACAATAATTTTCAAATTATTCCAGCAGAAGCGATGTGTTCATAGATCTGAGAAATCAAATATCACCCAGGCCTTATGAACGCACCCGGCTAGACACAGTGAGATGTTAAAATGGATGGTTTACTTTAAAATGGAGATTGTTCACTTTAAAACGTTAATTTACTTACACAGTATAATTCTACAAACTTCAAAGAACCCAACACACGCTAATCCTAGCTTCGAATGAGAAAAAGTCGTCTGCCTTCAATATGCGCGCGCAGTATTGTTTAAACACAACAAAATAACAGCTAGCAGATGTTTCCAACTTTTACCGTAAATGATATAGGAAGAAAATAATTTAAATAAAGACATTTCAAAACCTTTATAATTTATATGGCTGAAAAATGAACTTCTAATGATGATATAATATTCTTTTTTTATATGAGAGTAATTTCGATATAAATTTAAATTGCAATCAAATTTCCTAAGTACAAATTTTTCATTTTTTACACTCTATAGAAAAGAGCAATATATTTAATAGAGGTGACATCTTACTAAGCACTGGCCAGTTTTGGATAAATTGCTATAGGAATGACATATACTTTATAACATGTTTTTAATTCATTTTTGCTCGGAAATACACGAAATTGGCTCGTGTTTTGTTCAGAAACTATGTTATTGAAAAACCTTTTCCATTTTTTGTTAAAAGCAGAAGATATTTCAGAAAAGAATGTCAAAGTCAGCGTTTTGATTTGAATATCCGACGTGACAGTGAAAGACAGGAGAAAAACTGGTCGTCACGTGACACGAATTGTTTATAACTCGATAAATAACTAAATTTCTATTTAAGGATTTTTACCTTTGTATTATATAGTATATTTTGTTAAATTTCATGAAAATTGTAAAAAATTATCTGCCTCATATATGTAGACAGATATTTATATATTAATTTATTTTGGAAATACTCAATATATTTAAATAGTGTGTGACAATATTTTTATTAATGATTTAGGTACATGACATAATTCAAATCTCTATTTTATGAGTTTTTTTTTTCAAATTCACTCTCCGATCACACCGTGAAGTCACAGAGTGTTGGCATTTTGGTCATAGGTTTTACGTGACTTATGTTACTTGCAGTGACGTCATTGCAACGTCACAAAATTTTTTAAAACTGTTAAAAAGTAATTTTCAGTATGTTATAAGATGCTCTAAAGTTTATTTTAAGTTTTCTTTAGATCTCCAAGACGTTCACATTTTGGTCACAGTGTGACGTTACAAAGTGGTGGCATTTTGGTCACAGATGTGACGTGACGTACGTGACTCACATTGACGTCACAATGACGTCACTGTGACTGTGCATGCTATGCGGGAAGTAACTATATTTGACAACCTAGTTCCAGCCGCCTTAGACAATTCTATACTTATACGTGTTGCTATAATAAAAAATATATTGCAATAAGTATATTTGACTAGCAGATAAAAAATTTATTTTTTACATGAAATAAAATAAGAAACAGAAATATTTAAGATTTTTCCTAAAAGTTTATAATAGAAACAAAACAGTTTTAAAACAAACGAGATATTTGTCATTTTTTTTTCTTGAAATTTATACTCTATTTACATCTTTTAATTATGAAAACTTATTAAAAACTAAAGTTAAAACGTTTCTGTTATGGCTCTTTTCTGTTTTATTTTTTATTCAAAATCTATTTCTGAAAGTTCAATTTTATTGATAACACGTTTCAAAAAGAATTTCAAAATAAATTTATTTTGTTTGTTACTTTCTATTTGTACATAGCAGTCACATAAATTTTATTAAAAATTGACAACTTTATGTTTTAGCGAAATATATGTTTAAAGAAAGCCCGAAAATACAATTTGATCAATTTTCTTTGAAAGTATCCTTCAAAAGAGAGAAAAAAAACATTTTTTGATGAAGATAGATAGATAAAGTTTGATGATTCGTTTCCTTGATAAAACATACTGCAGATACTATTTCCTATAAATCTTCTGTAAAATCTTGTAGGAGGCTAAAATATTATATTGTCATTAATTTTAAATTTGTTAAATTATACGATAACGTGAATGTAGGAAGGTACTCGACAAAGTTAAATTACGGTACATGATCTGTTTACAGTCGAAAATGATGTTTTTTATCATTTTCTATATGAAGTTTCAAAATATTTAAAAACACCTTGAAAGAAACCATGAAAGAAAATATGCATTATTGTCTTCCGGCTTACTCATGATTTCGAATTTTTTTTTTCTTTAGAAACCTCAGGTACCAATTGTTTTCAAAATTTAAAGATGAATTTGTAAAATTAAAGTTTAATTTGCTGCCATTGATTTTCGGAAACTTTTCAAAGAAACTTTTATAGTGTAGTAATCAGTTTTATCAAACTGAAATATAGGATTCTAATGCTATCAATTCTCAACTAAACATTTTCAGCTGCGTAATTGAAATTATACGTACTAGAGTAACAAAATAATGATAATTAAATTGTTAATGTCAATGCTGCTAATTTGGAATGCCTGTCTGTTAAACATGTTTGGTGAACATGAAAATATTTACCAGAAAATTGGTAGCATCCAAAAAGCCTATATTCCGGGTTGAAAAAACTGTTTTATACACTGTAAAATCTACTCGGAAACGTTTTCGAAAAAATACGGGCAACAAAAGAAACTTTTGTTTTTATATATGCTGCTTTAAATCTGTAAAATATATTAGTTTCTGAGGTTCCGAATGATAAAAATCTCTTTTCCGAATTGCTGGTAACTCAGAACTAGTTACTATATGCTTTCGTGCGTGGTTATATTTTATTGTTTTAGATTAAGAAACATTTTCCTCCTTTACAGTGCATTTGCACCAAGAGCTATATTAAAAATTATCAAGTGTCTATGTAGATATGGTTTGCAAGCAAATCGTGGCCATTTCCAGCAAATCTCTCAACAATATCACATTTCATGAAACAGATATTTTGTGTAGTGAAAATATCGGTAAAATATTTTCATTGTTGCTAGGTTTATGAAAAAAAATCCTGTTTCGACTTGGAGTAAGTATACCTCTATTTATAACTAGAAAAGGGGATTGCTGCCCAGCTTTACTATGCATAAAATGTTTATTTTAGAGAGCTTCTCCACTCCTCAAAGTTTCTTCCGTGGTTTAGAATTACCATATATATATATACAAGGTGGCCATAATTAAACTGACGGTACTCAGAGGGTTCTGTAGCGCGATCTAATTGCGAGAATGACGCCAAATTTTGTAGGAAGATTAAACAAGACGAGAGACGAAGGATTCCACGAAAAAATATTAGTTCCAAAAGTCACCACCAGGGGAATATGTGGCGCTCTGTATTCAAAAAAGATAGTTTCAAAAAATGAAGAATCAATACTGAAATAAAATTACCGTTTATTTAACGAATTTAGCAATTTAATCCAAGCTCAAAAAGGTAACAGTTTATAAAATGCTAAAAAATTACATAAACACTGCTAAAGTTTCTTTATCTGCAATTTCACTTACAGAGCCGTAAAGAAAGCAACAGAAGAAGAAGCAGTTCGTTATTCAAATTTCACGTTACATCTTTTGGCCAAGTGCCAGCTTGTTTGGCTTTAAAAGGTAATATGCTACTGTTAGAAGCAATTTCATTGAAAGTTATCTTTCATAATGTCTCCTTCTTTAGTCGAGTGAGCTCTACTAGTCAAATTATTTTACCTCAATGAGTGCAATGTGCCAGCCGCTCTTCGTGCTTTTAGAAACCACAAAAAAGGCGTAAAGGTAATGGTCCTTTGTCAGTTAATGGTTTAAAAGCAATGGTTGAGAAGTTTGAGAAAACAGGTTCTCTAAATGTTCAGTCAGGCAGAGGACGAAAACCCGTATCACAGGATACAATCGAAGAAGTGGCAACGGCGATTGTCGACAGAGCACCAGATGATATTGCTACCACTTCCAGCGCTCGTGGGATAGCTCGGAATCTGGATATGCTTTATTGTAAGGTATGGAAAATCCTATGAAAGATTATCCATTTCTATCCGTACAAGATCAGCCGTGTACAAGAGTTACGTCACACCGACCATGATAAGCGATTGACTTTTGCTCTCACTTTTCTTGCCAGAATGGAGTTGGATGATTCTTGGCCCTGGAAAATCTTATGGGGAAACGAGGCCCACTTTTACCTGAATGGAACTGTAAATACCCAGAACTGACGAATTTGGGAAAACATGTCATCAAGGAAATTCCTCTGCATTCACCAAAGATAACTGTTTGGTGTGATTTCACAGCAGATATGATCATAGGTCCATTCTTCTATGAGAACATTACTCCGACAGGACCTGTAACTCGTTCTGTTACCGGAGACAAATATCGCCAAATGATAAACAACTTTGTTATTCCGGCACTTTAGCAAAGACAGTGACTGGAGAAAATCATGTTCATGCAAGATGGAGCCCCTCCACATATTGGTTTGCGGGTACTGCAGCTGTTACGACAGCAATTCACAAGTGAAATAGTCATTAGCCGCTGTTTTCCAACTGCATGGCCACCTCGGTCCCCTGATCTTACACCCTGAGACTTTTGGCTATGGGGTTACCTAAAGTCCAAGGTCTATCACGGATGTGTCCAGGACCTGGCTAAGTTGAAGGATAACATATCGCGTACTGTACGAGAGATTCCTGCGGACATGATATTCTCTGTTGTTGTAAATGCTGTGCACAGAATGCAATATGTGGTCCAGAAAAACGGCGGCAACATCTAACCTGAGTTGGATGTACTAAATAAACGGTAATTTTATTTCAGGATTGATTCTTCTTTTTTGAAACTCTCTGTTTCGAATACACAGCGCCACATATTCCCCTGGCGCTGACTTTTGGAACTATTCTTTTTCGTGGAATCCTTCGTCCCCCGTCTTGCTTAATCTTCCTACAAAAGTTGGCACCACTCTCGCAATTAGATCGTGCTATAGAACACTCTGAGTACCGTCAGTTTACTTATGGCCGCCTTATATATATATAAGTTAGTTGGAACAACAATATATATATAACACCGTAAGATTCTAGTATACGTGTATAGTAGAATATATATACTATATTTTACTATACTAGTATACTTGTATAGTAAAATACATATATTATATTTTACTATACTGGTATATTCTTATATATATACAGGGTGATCATAATTAATAGACATAAATCAGCGTGCTGTGTAGCGCGATCTAATTTCGAATATTGGGCCTTTTTTTATTATAATTAAACAAGACGGTAGATGAAGCATTCCCCGAAAAAATAGTTAGTTCCAAAAGTCACCGCCAGGCTGAAATGTGGCGCTGTGAAATATAAAATAAAATTTTTAAAATGCAGAATCAAAACTGAAAAAAAAATTAACGTGCTTAATAAAATTATTATTAATATAATTATAGTATTATAAAATTTATTAATATAAAAAATTTTAATTATTAATATAAAACAAATAATCCTTATTCACTTAATTTTTTGAAATGTTATTTGAAATTGCGTTTAAAAAGTAATTGGCGGGATGATTACTTTTGTATGCCTTCTTCTCAAATTTTCTGCATGATGCGTGAGCTCTATAGTCTTGTAAAAGAACAAGTTGTTATGAATGTTTGAAACGAAAAACAAGTTGGAAATTGTACGTCAAACGTGACAAACGAGGTGCGTTCGTACTGTAGATAGTTATATAAATATTCAGATCTTGATGATTTTTAATTCTGTGAAATGAATTCTATCGTCTGCAGATTAATTTCTGTCATATCTCGGTCGCTTGACGATTAAACTTCGGAAGCTCCTATAACAAAAAAGCACCGATTTAAAAAAAAAAAAAATTCAAATTTCTTAATAAATATTTTTATTAATATCTCCTAAAGTTTTGATTCGATTTTAATAAAATTTGAAATGTCTCGACAAAATTCTGCAAAGATAATATATCTTAAATATCAAACCATTCGGTTGGGTAGTTTTTGCGTTGTTATATGCGGACGGACGGACGGACGGACAGACAGACGGACGGACGGACAGACAGACGGACGGACAGACGGACGGACCAAGCGACGACAATAGGTGCTACGTATTTATATAAATACGAACACACCTAAAAAGTAATTGTTGTCTTTTGTTTTTTAATATGGAGGGAATTTTACATTTAGATGTTCCCAGGTGGGACAGATTTCCCATGCTGAAGGGGTATGAGCAAAGCTATAGTAGGAAGCTAAGTAAGGAATTATATTTTTAAATATTTTTCCAGTTTTTCTGCAAGCTGGTCAAGGCGGATAAGGCTTCACCTTACATCATATTTACTAGCATTTATTTATTATTAAACTTTATATATTATTACATATTGCACTATTCAAATAGTGTTTAAATTTATTCAAATATAATCACTAATTATAATTAAAATGTAGATAAAATGCTTAAGTGATACAAAGAGGAACATAAAAGGCTTATAAAAACCTTTCAATGATAGACATATGTTTCAGACAAAGAAAAACACAAAAGGCTTTCAAGTTTATTTTAAAAAAATTGTGAGAATGTTTTTGTTTATCGTTATATATCTTGAAAATGGTGCCGTATGAGCGCTGAAACATATGTCGATCATTAAAAGGTTTTTATAAGCCGTTTGTGTTCCTCTTTGTATCACTTAAGCATTTTATACACATTTCAATTCGATCCAAATATTTAAAAAATATATTTAAATATTGTATAAACTGTTTTATATTGTTATTTTTTAAGTTATGTCTATTGTTTTGGATTAATATATAAGTTGCAGAATTTTGTTTATTTCTGTATATTATGTTTTTTCAATTGTAATGGAATGTAAGATTAATTCATCTTTAGAATCCTGCTGTGGATAGTTACTTTGGTGAAGGTGGAGTTTGGTTATATTCTTAATTCTTCCTCCACACTCTAAAAATATACGTGAAAATACAAGAGATTTCCCGTTAAATTTTACGGAGAAGTTTCATTTTTCCAAAACGACAGTACAATTTCAAATCCGTAAATATGCAGAATGTTTTCCGTAAATTTAATGGATGTTTCCGTATTTCTTACAAAACTGCACAATGTCCGTATTTCTTTCAAAACAGTGCCATTTCCGTAAATGACGTTCAGAGGTTTGCGTACAGAAACAGCCTTGTTTGAAATGCGAATTAAGATTGTTGAATTTACTAGAGTTCTTCTAGGATCCAAATCTGAACCAGTCCTACCCGTGGGCCTATTTTTTGTCATTAGACTCGGGCCAATCCTTGAACTCATTCTAACCAGGGTTGTGTCTGGGAGGAAATTTTATGTGAAAATAAGAGTGATATTTTTATTTTTTAGTGAAATCTTTAGAAATTTATTTTATTTTCATAAATTACAGAAAAATATTTTTTTTAATCTACTTTTTTTTTCTTTATAGTGCTTTAAATTGTGATTTTTTTATTTTCACAGACGTTTTAAAATTTTATTTTAATTTTATTAACGTGAGGCAATATTAGGTTATTAAAGGTTCATAAAATATTATCTTTGCAAATTATCGATATGTATATTGTATCGAACAAAACTGATTTGTCTTATAAATTTGTGAATTAAACTAAAATTTATTTTTTTATAAATTATAATTTTTTACAAAGTTTATATTCTTTTCTTCAAATTTATAAAAGTTATTAATCATTTTTTCTTTACTTTCATAGAAATGAAGTTTATGATTTTATAAAGTTTATAATTTATTTCGTTAGTTTATAAATTTGTGAATTAAACTAAAATTTATTATTTTATAAATTATAATTTTACAAAGTTCATAATTTTATCTTTAAATTTATAAAAAATAATAGCTTTTTGTTTACTTTATAAAATTATAAGCTTCATTTTATAAAAGTTTATAATTTATTTTGTTAGTTTATAATTTTTATAAATTAATCTAAATTATTAAGTCCAAATTTAAAGTTAATTATCCTAAAGCTTTAATTTCAAAATTTTCTCTAAAAATCTACTTTTTCGTTTTGATATTTTAAAAATTGTTCATTTTAACAGAACCATACACAAAAGCTCGCAGCAAAGATTAAATATAATAATTTAATTTATTATAAATTTGTTTATTCACATAAGTTTTTAAACTAAGAGATAAAGAAAATTTACTTTAATAGCATGTAATAAATACGTCTGTTTAAGATAATTATTGTTTTTACTGGAATTGATAAATAAATCAACACACAAATTATTAAAAAAAGTATATGTACTATTGCAAAAAGAAACAATCATTACTGTTAATACAATATTTTACGCATATAATACATAAAAAATTTAAGTTTATATGTTATAAAGCATCAAATAATAAAGCAGAATATAGAACAATTTTGAAAAGAAAATATTAAAAACAATGGAACTCTGAAAATATCCATCTAACTATGAGAACTTCAAGTTTTTGCATCATTAAAAGCATCTCAAATAAGTAACAACATTTGAGTACGTGTCCTGTCCAACCGTAGCGTAGTGGTTTGGCCCGCTGCACCGTGGGAGATTTGTCGATTCTAGCTGGCCAAAATTATTTTCCAATTTATTTCTCTTGAACGCTATGTTTTATTTAAATAAATTATATATTAAACTCATTTAAACAAAATTTATTACGTTTTAAATAAAAGTTTCTTTGGAGATGGTTATTTTGAATTGGAAATTTATTAATTTGAGACATTAAAACTCTGAAATACCTATTTGATACATTTTATGTGTCATTCAATTAGGATAAACACGTTTAAAGTGTTAAGGCAGTTAATAAATGAAATATATAATTACTTAATAGGTACGTATTGATAATCTTAATGATACTTTGTTAACAGAATGGGACTTAAAGTGATAAAAATATTTTTCTATTATAATACTACAAATCATAAAAAAAAAAAAAAAAATATTTTTTCTAATAATCTATTAGAAATTCAGATACCAGACAAACATTCGACAGCTTAAATGAAAATTGCTTAGAAATTAAATTCAACACTTCATCATCTGAAAGTTCTTCATTCTGGCTCTCAGAATGTAAAGCCTTTTTTATTCTATCTTGAAAAATTAACAACGCAATGACCGTCTTTAGAAAAAAAGAGTTGCTTAATTTTTATTTAATAATTTTATTAGTTAGGAAAGTATTTGAAGTCAACAATATTATATAAAAGAATTTCCTGGTTAGATGATTTTTTCAAGAACTTTCTTACATAATTAAGTCTACAGGCACAGAAATGTTTATTCGTTACCTCAGCAATTTCTTATGATTAATGTCCAAAACGGACAGAAGGGCCTTCTATATATATATATGAATGTATGTAATTCTATACTTATACTTATCTCTACATAGCAGAACTTTATGTAAATAGTGGGAGACATAATACACAATGGAGAAAGTTCTACATTATGTTATCCATATACAAAGTGAATTTCGAGAATTCTCTGGGCCAATATCGATACCACTCGAAATTTGCCGGTATGTTTTATATTTTATATGAATCTGTCATGAGATCGACATACATTTGACAACTTTCGGCCAAATCGGGCCATTCATTTAAACTTTTGCGCTTGCAAAACTTCACGTGATCTTAATTGTAATTTTCCTGTATAAACAAAACATTTTCAACAGAATTCACTTTTTGGAGCTTGTTGCTGCTGTATAATTATTCAACAGCTTATTTGTGTGATTGACTTAAATCCTGGTTACTTTGATAAAAAAAAAATGGCACTTGAACTAAAATTTCAAAAAATATTAATTTAGACTTAATAAGCTAAAAACAATTCTAAAACCTAGAGATGCAGATAGATGCCGATAAACTAAAATTTATCGAATAGGTAATAATCTAAACTATTTTATGGTACCCAAAATTTAGCTTTATGTTGCTTTCCAATATAACTGTTTTCTATTTTAAAAATGATAAATTAAAAAAAATAAAGAGTTTTTTGCGACATTAAATATGAATTAAAAATTGATCTGTTGAAAATTTATGCACATAAATCCGATAAAACAAAGTCCATATTTAGTTCGGAAGTGTCCATAATATAGCACTATTTTTTATTCTACTTGAAATAACAGATTGAACAACTATACTCAAAAGACGTGATTTATTCATAAAATAAGAAACACCATCTTTGCATTAGTCTCTAGACCATACAATTATATTTATAACAAAACCATTCGCAGGGTTTAACGCCCTAACTATTAAGCAATATCAGGTAAAAAATAAATTATGCTAGGAATTTTTTTTAAAAATTGACTTTTGGCCAGCTAGAATCAGCAAATCTCCCACCGTGCGCTTGTTTAGTAAACGGAAGGTCTTGGGTTCGATACTTATCGTGGGAAGTGGTGGTTGTTTATTAAAAACTCGCTCAGAAATGAACGGAAAAAAAGAAGCGTATCTGTTCCTTGAGGGATAACTTTTTTTTTGGTCCTATAAAATTTATTTTAAAGACATAAAAATTTCTAATAAATACAGAAGATATCTGTTATAAAACGGAAATTTAAAAACGGATATTTCAGAAATCACGGAAAATTTTCTGGAATTTATGGAATATTTTTTCCGTTAAAATACGGAAATAGTACTGGCGTCTCGACTGCCAGTACAATTTCCGTTATTTTCAGGAATTTTTTTTTACAGTGCACCCACTGATGAAAAAAAGCGATCCTTTAGCCTAGGTGTTTTGATATTTAACTTAAAAATTTAGTTGTTTCTAGTTTATTCATTGATATTCTTCTTTAATATACACCTCCTCTTCAGTATTTACATTTCATAGCTCATATTTAAAAAAAAACATATTTGTTGCATTAGTGTGAGCTGCTTTTGCGCCTTATATGATGTTATTTTCATAATAATATATTAATTTATATATATATATATATATATATATATATATATATATATATATTTCATGTACTATCTAACTTAGCGATACGCTTAAAGATTGCAAGCATGCAACACATAACTATTCTTTCTATTTTATTAAAATTGACGTCGAATGAAAAATTTCTTTCAAAATATAATGAATTAATTACGAGTCTTAAGTTTGAAAGCTAATGCTAATTTTACGAGTTGCTTCCACATACTGGCAACAGTCTTTAAATGTTTCCCAACTACTAGTTTTAATGTGAGTTTTAATGATCCTGAAGTAATTTTACTAATTTGTGTTTCACATAAAGCAGCTAAGTAAAATAAAGATATCAAATATTTTAAGTGAAGTTTCTATGAGTTTTCTTCGAAATGGTGTGATGTGAAATAATTTTGTTTTTAAATATTTAAATAATCGTTTCTTATACTGTTTAATGTTGATGTTATGGTGATGTATGGTGAAATGCATGTCGCTTTTATAGAAAAAAAAACTAAATCATTTTTTAAAATAAATGTATATTTAAATTTAATATATAAAGGATATATGAGAGGTGGTAATTTAGTTCGACTTATGTATGCATTTATAATTAATATTCATACCAACTTTTTTTTTATAAGGAAGGCATTGAATGTGACATTTATATTTTGGATTTTATTTTATTATAACATGAAAAACAGTTTGAATCTTGAATTAAAGTACTGTAGAATTTTTGAATCGAATAAATAGAGCCACAAAATGTTTATCACTTATTAAATTATAGATTCTAAATAAACATTTTAGTTTTATTTAATTTTATGTAAAAATATGATGTTTTCGTTTTTTTTTATTATTTTCCAAGGTAATTTTATTTTGAAGTTTTTTTTAATGCTTAATGTATTTTTATATAATATCACATAGCTTAAAAAAATTTGCGCATTCAACAAATCTCTTTGATTCCTTACAGATGTTGCATATAAAATATGAATATATGTCTTCAAGCATCATCTTCAGAATTTTATTTTTATTTAGAGATTTATATTTTTGAAATTTAAATGCAGCTTCCATCTTAAAACATCATCACAAACTGAAATAAAATATATTGCTAAAACTCTAAAACTGTTTTCTTTATTACCCTAGAGATAGGATTTGTAGTTTTTTTCATTTAAAAAATACCCTAGCATGTTTCAAATACAAATTATTTAGTTACTTCATTTCATTTCATTTATGCATTCGGCAAAAAATGCCAAATATTCTAATTATAAATTCACCAGCATTAGTTATAAGTGGATTTAATACAAACTTTAAAATTGCGAAATCTCTTTAACAGCAGTATATAACTTTTCAATTTACTTGCAAATGTGAAACGATGAAAAAAGTATATAAGAAATCTAATTAGTTTGCATTTGCGTTAGATAGCAAAATTTTTTTAGATAACAAGGATAGAATCTAAATGTTAAATTATCTTGGTAGTATTTGTAAAATAGAAGTTTTAAAATAAGGGAAAATTTAAGCAAAATTCAAATTTCTCGAAATTGTAAGAAGCACAAATCTGTGCAAAACAAGTAGAGTTTAAAAACTAAAACAGCTAGAATTTAAATTAAGAAAAAATAATGTATATGTATTAAGAACACAAATTTTTATACTTCATAAAATTTTCATTTAAATAAAACCAAACCAAATAAGATCTTTGGAAAATGAAACGAATTAATATAGCCTGATAATAATTTATTATAATAGTAAAAAAAATAATTGTCACAAATCATTTTAAAAACATATAAAAAAACAGATTTTAAAAATGAAAAGCTCTGAAAAATCTAAATGAAGGTGGCGATAAAATTAAGTTTGTTGACGTTTTATTTCGTGAAATACTCCAACATAGATTCCAACATCCGTTAATTATTCCGAAGTCACATTCAAGACACACATGTTTTCAACCGGAAATTTTAATTAATCAAAAATTTAAAATGAAATCTAATAAGTACTTTATAGATAGAAGACACATTTCCTTATATATACTTTCCGGTTTTAAACGTGTTTGTCTTGGACCAGACTCCGGAATAATTAAGAGATGTTGGCATCTATGTACAACAACCTATCGTTTACCTACTCCGAGAAATATTCTAAACAATATACAGTGAAGTCGATTCAAGAAACTGTAAAAGTAATAAAATTTTATATGCTAAAGTAAATGTGAAATGAAACACAAAACATAATATTCCTTTACAGTACATGGCAGTAATTGTCCTTAACTATAAGTAAAGTAGAACAGGAAAAATTATGGGAAATGTCTGAAATCCAATTCTTACTGAAAACAAACTATCAAATTATTAATTAAATTTGAGAATTTTACTTTAGGGATTTGAAACGATGAGCATATTATCTAAGCATTTATTTGTATTTTCATGATCGTTTTATTTGAAATGCAATTATGTAAATATGTTCGTTTTTCTTTGAAAATAGTACCAAAATGTCCCCTGAGGGCGACATTTGATACCATGTCTTATTTTTTGAAACATTATTTTTCACTAATCTGTCACACAAGCTTTTTGTTATATTTACCCTTCAAATTTCTCGCCAGAAAACTCACACAGTTAAAATTTTGCAGCCAACTGTCCAGTCATTCGACCGTTTTTATAGAAAACGGTTACATAACCGTAATTTAACTCTACTCTGACAATATTAGTGCATATATTATGGTCAGAATAGAGTTAAATTGCGGTTATGTAATCGTTTTATATAAAAACGGTCAAATGACTGGGCAGTTTGCTTCAAATTTTTAACATGTCAGAATACCTAAGGTTAATCTATGGCAGTGCTGTATATTGAATAAGCCCACATATATAATTTATCATATCTTGTACTTATAAGTACAAGATATGATAAGATACTGTCTTACTTTAAATTACCTTGTTAGTATTTATAAGATATAAGTTTTAAAATAAGAAAAAAATTTCTGAGAATTGTAAGAATCATAACTTAGCTGAAATTGTATAAGTTAAAAATCAGGTATTAAAACATAAATATTTAATAATAATTAAAAGCTAAACCATTATCTGAGAATTATCCACTATTAGATTCGTAACGGTATAATCGAATCGCTAATTACAGAATAAATAATTCTTTAAAAAGCTTTAAAAATAATTTGACAATAATTTTTAAATGTTTATATGTGTCCCTAGGGATTACAAAATTTTTTTAATGAAAATATAATGTCCAGGAATTTATGAGTAATGTATATATTTTTATTTTCATATATCATTTTATTTTTGTTTAATTTTATAAACATATTTGCAATGTACCTACACGTTTTTTATTGTTGTTGTTGTTATTTAGTTCACAAATATTTCCAAACAATATTCTTATTGCTATATTTATACTAGAAATTTATGAAGGAGATTACAAAATCATCCCTACAATATTATCCCTTTTATAGCTAAACTGAGAAATAACAACCATAAATGTACGGAGGCATAAGTAAAAATTTTGAAACTATTTAAACCATTAGGCGACATTGCTTCCATTTTGGAAACATGCTGTTTTTCCTAAATGTTCGGTTTTTTTTAAATATTTTCTTAAGAAATGCGTTAAAGACTTCCTATTCATAAAGAAAAAACAACTGTTCCATGAAAAATAGTTTAATATATATAGCGGCGCCTAATGGGTTAACACAAATTATTAATTTATCAGAGAAAATAAATCTATTATCTTTTGTTAATTAAATAACAAATTACAAAATAAATTTAAAAAATTACATTTCCTAGTTTTCATGAATAATTATCTGTGTATGATAATTAACAATTGCATAGTTACAATTACTTACACACACACACACACACACACACACACACACACACACACACACATATATATATATATATATATATATATATATATATATATATATATATATATATATATATATATATATATATATATATTATGCTGATCATTTTCTTTTAGTTAGATAAATGAATAACTGATTACAAATTAATTTCCAAGGGGCATAACAAATTACTAAGTCTCTCAAATTCATAAAAATGGCCCTATGTATAATGTTTCTTCTCATTTTCAAATATTTTTAAAATTCACATTTTAATTACAGTGGGAAATTCCTGATATGGAAGTATTTTGGTCGCAGTTGTGACGTGACATGTGTGACTTACTATAACTTCACAGTGATGTCATACAAAATTAAAAAATGACCAGAAAAGTATTTTTTATGATGAATAACATGTTTGAAATAGTTTTGTATCTTTTTTAGAATTTTTAAAGAAATTCACATTTTAGTCATAATGTGACTTCACTGAATGGTGACATTTTAGTCACAGATGAATCGTTACAATTGTGAGTTGCAGTAACGTCATAGTGACGTAACTGCGACCATGCATGCTATGCGGTAAGTGTTCCTTAGATTAAATTTATTGATTAATAAACTCCTTGTATTCAATTTCAATTACCTATTTTTTTTCATAATTTTAGTTTCAGTACTTTTTGAAATAGGAGGTTGCGAATACATATTTTCCAGAATAATTTCGACGATATCTCTGAAAATATAATACCTAGAATGAAAAAATATATATATATTGAGTTTGATGTTACGAGATCATTAGAACGATGCCCTACACGATATATAAAAAGAAATTATTTTTAAGTAACTTAATTAATATATCGGCTAATTACCGACAATTTTCATCAAAGTCATTATCAAATTTATCAAATATCCGTGAATGATTCTGCGTCTATAGATACTCCAGCACCGGTCATCTCCCGCCGCTCACCGCCCCAAAATAAAGTTTGTGTGTAACGTAAAAATACGTTTTTCTCAAAAACAATGTTAAATAGGAAAATTGGTATAGTATTCCTGCAAGGAAAAAATCCTATTACCACTATTTTTTTTATAATTTTAGTTTTGACAGATTGTTTTCGATAGAGGGTGGGGGGGGGATATTTTTGCAGTGCAATTTTGACGATATGTCTGAAAATACAATACTTAATATCAAAACAAATATATTTTAGAGTTCGGTGTTACGAGATCTTTCACACGATATGAAAAAAGAAAACTTTTTTTTTTTCAAATAACTTAATTATTCCCCTAAATGTTTTCTAAACATACTTGTGAATGACTAGTAATCTGAAAATATATGGGTGCAAATGTTTTATAACTTTCCACGTCCCATAGTTTACAAAAATAAGGCTCTGACAGACAGACAAATAGACACAGGAGTGATCTTATAATGGTACCGTTATTACTTTTTAAGTACGGAACCCTAAAAATATTATACTGTAATACTAGGGATGACATAACTTGTTATTTTAATGAAATATATTTAAGGTAAATGGTTCTTTAGAAAATAATATTTAGCTGAGTTATTTTTTGCAAATGAATAATATATCTTTGTTCTTTTTTGCAGAACAGATCAACTTTATAGATTCACACTTTTCCAGTTTTAAATAACATTATAGTAAGATTCATGTGTTATTTTTTTCAATAAAAAGATTAAAAAAAATATTAGATTTCAGAGAATATTTGAATGTCTGTGAAAAAATTTCGGTCTATCTAAAGCTTTTGCTTAAAACGACATTTTGAATGATAAATTACAAAAAAATAAATATTTAAACAATCAGCACAAGGAAATGAAGGTAAGAAGATAGATATTTTTATTAAAAGAAGCATAGGAAAAAATTTAAAACAACTTATAAATTTCTGATACAGATAAAGAAATTCTTACCGCATGAAATTATTTCAGGTACACACTGTCAACACAATTCATGTAACACAAATCAGATTAACAATCAATAGCAATGAAATTAAATGGGTGGTTAATGGATGATTATTTAGTGTCAGTCAGTTTCTATTGTACAAATCAGCGTATGATGTATAAGTATTTCATGTAAAAAATTATATATGGTGCCGTTAATAATATAATGTTTAGCAATATATATATGTAATAATAAATTTACAGCAATCTTGTTAATTAGGCATATTGCGGAGTATAATCAGAATAAGACAGGCATTTTTACATCCAATAAAATTTTAGTCTTCTAAAACAAATAGCAACATAGGAATAGAATCATATATTGGAGTTAACAGCTTCATGTCCTACTTAAAACTGAAATCTTCAATAAAACATAATATTAGCAAAGTTGGAGAAAATAAATTACGTAAGTAGAAGATTGAATATATGATTGAAAGTGACGTATGCACTGATTTTGTATCTAATTCAAATTTAATCGAAATTTTTTTAAAAAAAAGGTTATTTTTGAGGTTATGCTGAAACAAAGGTGGAGTTTATGTCTGTTGAAGAAAATAAACTAAAAAGAAAAGATTAAATTAATAACAAATTATCACAAAACATTAAAATGAAGACATTAAGGCATTAAAATGAATAACACATGTTTTTGTTACAGTATAATATATTAAAAGTTTAAATGCATATTATATACCAGTATATATCTACATGTTCTATAAAAATTATTCAGCGATAAAAAAGCTATGCAAAATCGCAAAGACCCAAGACATCTGAAATATTAAGTCTGTATTTCCTGAAGTTTTTTGGATTTCATGTATATATTTTTTTTTTTTCAACATCGATATAAACTTTTAATACATCGGGAAAATATGAAGGTTAAAGTGATTGCATGTAATATATATCTACAAAATAAGAAATAAAATTAAAAACAAAATTTATTTAACTTCTAGTTTCAGTTATTTTTTTAATTTATAAACAGTTAGAAGTCAATATTTTCGATTTCTGTTTTGAATTATATATTGAACATGAACAAAAACACAAAGGAATTTGAAAGTTTAGAACCAGTTTCTTCTGTCACATGAATATTTATTTTTTGTACACATGACCAGACATATTCTTATAAACTAAACATGGACGTAAAAATTATTCTCTTTTTCGGAATTTATTTAATATAGATATATCCTGATAAGTTTTTTATTTGCGGAAAACAATTTTTTTCTTGAAAACAGTTTAATATAATATATATATATATATATATATATATATATCAGAAAATAATTACAAATAATTGTATTTTCTTTTTTAGGAATTTATTCGTAATTATGCCTCATGCGCAATAAACATATTTTATTGCGTTATAGCATTATGTTGATTAATTAACAACATAAACTAAACATTCAAAGAAGTTTGAAAGGTAATTAATTTAATTGCACTTTTAATTTGATATCAAGAAACTGATCAAAATGATAGACAGTGCATTAAGTAATAACAATAGAAGATAATTAAATATGAGTTCTATATACTTTCCGTTTGGTGTTAGAAGACTAAAATAGTAATGGTTATGTAGTGTAAATGTAGTGTTAAATGAAAAGCAAATATGCATTGGCTTTAAACTCTCCAGATGATTTGTAATATTTAAGGAAGAAACATAATTAAACCTTATATTTTTTTCATTCATTCTAAAATTAACTTAATATTAGTTTTATTCCAAGGATTCAATTATAAATGTTTGTTTTCTTTATTATCATGTGTACATATGTGTTTCATTGTGTACACGACATTATTATTCACATTATTTAAGTGATATTTTTATTCAATTATACAATTAATAATTTTTAAATAAGTCTGTAAACATAAATAATTTAAAAATATATATAATTGCAATAACAATGGCTAATATGTAAATATTTAAATAGGAATAGACATTTTTCTACATGAAGCAAAACATACATTATGAAAATGAGTAAATTTAATTCACTGAATCCAGCATGAACGTTTGAAAAAATAAGTAGCAAATTCACAACTTTTTACCGGATTATTTTGTCAGATGTATTAAAACCATCAATTAGAATTTTTGAGCAAGAATCTATTTATTATCAAGAAAATAATTCAAGAATCTATTTACCTACTTTCAGTTTTAATAGTACTCTGTAGTTTTAAAAGAATATAAGATTATTAATGCGATAAAAAAGAAAATGAATAAAAATGAGACACAGCATACTAAGTAATCAGAAAACAAGCTAATTATATATCACCTTTATATGCTACCAATTTGTTGCATGAGATTAACAATAATAGAGAACAGTAAATTATATTTACTAAATTCATTTTAATTAAAATTCAGATCTGCTTTGACAATAACTCCTCAAGCGATTAATATACATCAATGTACTTTTCAAGCGAATACTGTTTAAAAAACAATGGAAACAAGCCTGATTCAGTACTTTTATATTGTCAAATTTTCATATTGAATTTTATTATGGATTTTTCATTGTGGATAATTTCATATTAGCGATTTTCTACACACAATATATTTGGTTAGATGGCGTGTCTATTCCTGTTTATTTTCGTTAAATTCTAATACAAAATATACAGATTTTATTTCAAATGGAAATGTAGTCTAGAACAAACATTTTACCGAATATTCCGGCGTAAACGCGCTCTGCTGTATAACGACAACATAAAATTTCAAACTTCATTTTTGCGATTTTGAGTATATCCGTTTTATTACCAACAAACACAT
Source organism: Maratus michaelseni (assembly GCA_963931845.1). Taxonomy (NCBI): domain Eukaryota; kingdom Metazoa; phylum Arthropoda; class Arachnida; order Araneae; family Salticidae; genus Maratus; species Maratus michaelseni. The sequence goes on from OZ007593.1 coordinate 64,503,895, forward strand.
AAAAAAAAAAAAACCTCAAAAGATATGCAGCAGAAAATACAATACAAAACGCTACAATAATTATTATTTGTCATGCAATTTGAGAGCGAATGCTATTTTTAAAAAATACCATGTTTATTAATGTAGGAATCTCAGTTCTTATGATTATCTATTTTACCTAATTTTTAATCTTTTATATTTATAACTGATGCCTAAAGCGCAACTGCAAATTTTGGTCAATTTTCTTGTATGAAATGTGTGCTTTATACCCTGTAATTACAATACAATGGTCAATGTTAATAACTAGTACTAACAAAATGCTATGTTTTCCTGCATGAAATGTTTATTATAATATCAAAACATTTAAATTTAATCCTTTAAAACCAGAATGAACAGTTGAAACATTAGGTAGAGAATTAATGATTCTCTCCCGGAAACATTCTTCAGATTTTTCATAACCACCAACTTTACTTGAACTAATTAGCTTGAAGCTATTTAAAGCATTTGACTAGTTTTATTCTTAATAGTGCACTGTTGGTTTTAATGAATACAAGATTATATATGTGAGATTATGTTATGTTCTAAATATGTCACTTGAAAACGTACTTAACTCAAGAAATGTGTGAAAAATTTATCTCAATTTATTTTAAGTATACTCTTTCAGATCAAATTTATGCAATTTATTTTTCAGTTTTAAAGTAATTATGAAAAATAGCATGACATTTTGATGAAATTCTTTTAAAAAGTTATTCATGCAAGATCGAAAAAAAATCATAGAAATTGTAATAACAACCATGCACCAATGGATACATACACATTATTTACATTCAAACATTTTTAATTTCTTACTAAACATTTTTAAGTAAGTGATAAAAAATAAGATACACAAGATGTAAATAGATATATGTTAGAAAAATCATTAATTTTTTTTTTTTTACGATTTAAATATTAATAGTTTATTTCGAAAAATATTCTATATATATTACACTTTCCTTTCTGTAAAACCTGATATTTTATTTAATTCTTTACTACTTTTAATTGCTATCTTCCTAGAATTAAGAACATAATTTATTTAGCCTTTCACAAAACAAATCTAACAAAGAAGATTTTTTTTTTTTTTAAACTCTGTCAAGAACCGAATCGCATGGTTTTTCAGGTGTACTATCCTGTTTTGATTGGTCATTCAATTTGCATTTCTTCGTCTTTTCTTTCTAAGTTTATTTTTGACAAGATGTAACAAAATGTTAAACTGTGAATATCATTGATTCCAGTAGTTTCCTGTGAATATCCTTGATTCCATTTGCTGTTTCTTGTAATCCAAGATAGCAAAAGGTGTAAAATTCATTTCCGAATGATTATGAGTTTTCTTCAGTAAAACTTATTACGATATTCACAAAAAAAAACAAAAAAAAAAAACAAAAAACATTATGATCTTACTTTCAGTTTAGTTTACTCTCCGATTGCATTCGCATGGAATATATTAATATCGTCATATTTGCACGGAATAATTAAGTATATATAATAAACCTATATTACTTTTTAATGTAAATTTAGCTAGAAAATACTTTTTGTAAGTAAAACATTCCCCACTGCAAAATAAGGTTGGATTACTTTCTCGAATTTTTGGAATTAATGATGTTTCCCAGATAAATTTTCAAACAGATGCTCAAGCATTGCAAAGTTATAATTTAAATAACAGATAACTTGAATTAATTTATCATGCAATTTAAATTAAATATCAGTAAAAAACACTGAATTGTGAATATTTTAGCGTAGTATAATATATATTATTTGCGTTTGAAGTTATTTAAAGTCTCTTTATAGCTATAAATTAAATTGCAGAAATTAAATAATCTGATTAATGACGTCTAGGATCTTTTAATACCCTATGTTCAAAATATTTTAATATAATGTATTTACTACATTTTCTATAATCCCCTTATATCTATCTATCTGTATATATATACATGAATTTTTTTTTTAACAAACATAATCAGTTCTAACATGATATATTTTTTTTTTACTTTTTTTTTTTAAATATTCATTTTTACTATCATACGAAGGAAGTTAAATCTAATAAAAAAATCATTTATTTCTAAATACAAAAACATCTATTCTCATAGGTCTATAGATATTAATAAAAGTTTTCCGCAAATTATTTTCTTTTCAGCTGTAATAACTCCGAGTTTTTAATAAAACTTTTAATTTACAGAATGGAAATAAAATTTACATATATATTACCAAGCCTGTATTCTGATTATATTAAATAAAAAAAAACTATGTAAATAATTTATCATTTTCAAATTAATTAAATTGGCCCCATAACAATCTAGCTTGAAATTTTCGCCTGCTGTGTACTTTGCAATGCATTTTCTTAAAATTTTATTTATATCATAATAATAATGAAAATAAATAAATACTCAACTAAAATATGAGTATAATACATATATTATGCCAAAGAAAAATAATATTTATATGCATAAAATTTTAAACTTCAACTTTTGTTTTGAATTTCCTCCCAAAATGTTCTTTCTTTCTTTCTTTTTTTTTTTTTTTTTTTTTTTTTATATCATGGGTTGCAAGTTCAATGCAACTATATATTTAGAACATTACTAAAATGCTTGTATAAATTCCGAAAAACCTTACACATTATATTTATAAATACGTAGAAAAATCTCCATAAGCCGATTAAGCTACTTATGCATTAACAAACATTTTTTTTTTTTTCATTTTTATAAAGTAACAAAATAAGTATTCAAAAGTAAAATGTCTTAGTTAAAGTTTCAGACAAAACTGTTTCTGCGTGTGATTAAACATTAATTTGAACATGGATTTAGATTCTAAATTAAGTGATCCAATAGAAGTAATTCAGTCTAAAAGTTTAATTAAATGCTTCAGTAAAGAATTTCGAAATTTCAGAGAAAACGATCAAATGAAATAAAAGCAGCCATGTTCAAGTAATTAAATATTGTTAAATTTTCGGATTAAAAATATAATAATTTAAATTAGTCCTTGTTAGATATTATTTAAAAGCCTTTTTCATATAATGATTTATTTGTTAAGTACATTAAAAATACATCCCAAACAGTTGCGTGAATATAAAAATGTATTAAAACTTAATAATATAATCATTCGATATTAATTTTTAATTTATTTAAGTTGTTTCGGTAATTTACACGCATAATGAAATAAAATATTTTTAAAAGAATGAAATACGTAACAAAATATTATTTTGAATTATTTGCCATTGTTTACAGATTCTTAAAATAATTACACGAAAACTGGATATGAAAGATATGAAAAAGAATGAAAATAAATTAGAATTACGTCTTATACCATACCTGATTGTCATTTATGGACTTTTCGTTTTCAAAAATTTAATTAAAAGTTTACCTGCAAGTATTGTATTTTAATAAATTCAATTTTTATAATTAAATATGAATATACAAAAATAATGTTTCAAAATATTTACAATTATTTTGAATATTTAATTAATAAGCTTTTTTCCGGAATACATAGCCGGAATGTTTATTTTCTCTATCATGTTGCAACTATCGCTAGATTAATTTTAATTCGTAAATAAAGCCTTAATTAAAACTGTCAGTTCTTCTAATTTCATTAAATTTCATTTTAACTCCTAAATATTCTGGAATTGATTTGAATAAATAATTTGAAACGCGATATATTTCTAAACATTATATTAGTAAAATACATTTTTATTTGTAAGCGTAAGATACGCAATTATTTTTTTCTTGAAAATAAAAGGTAATATAAACTATGATAAGATCATATACTAAGTTCAATATGCAGTGGTGGAAAAAATAAATGAACGAGTATAGAAAAGCATGTGTATTTGAGCGATTTTGCAGCTAAAAACATACAAGAAACGTACGTAAAATATCCTTATTTTGTCATGCCTCCGATACACTATATAGGCAAAAAGCCCCGGACACTTTCGATTTCTGACATTTTATCTAGAGAAAGTTTGAAAATTTCTGTTAGAACATCGGTATTCTAAAGTATATTTTCGACTTTATAGTTTCAAAGAAGATCTCATCGAGAGAGTATTTAGAGCACCAATAAAACATTGAGAAAGGTTTGCATCACCTTATAAAATAAAATGCCATTTTTTAAGTCCAAGAAAGAAGTTAGAAGTTATTGAATGGCAACGAGTGGCTTCGGAGTGGATACTTCGATTTCGTTGATTTTTATTTAGTTTTGTTTTTATAATCTTGTTCAGGTGATTTTCCAACAGGAATTAAAGCGTCAAAAAAGAAAATTAAAAAAAAAAGAATAATTAAAAATGACAAATTGTGGAAAATCCCTTATGATCCATCTATATTTAGAAAGTAGCTGACATTCAGATCCCTCTGCAATCAATATATTTCTGAATAATCATGACAATCTGATGGTCTTTTTGTAAGAGTTGTTCGATAGAATTGAAAAAAAAAGTTTGGTATCGTTTGTAAAATCACAGTTAAAATTTATATCATACAAATGCCTAATTTCATCAAATACTCAATATACGAGGGAAGGTCATTAAGTAAGTCACAAAAAATAATTAAATAATAATTTACAATGATATTCACTTCAAAACTATCTTTATTTCTCAACTTATTCTCCACCAATTTTTATGCACTTATATCACCGTTTTATGAGTCCCCCAATACCAGCAGCGTAAGAATTTTTTGGTTGTTGTTTCAGCCACATTTGGACTTTAAGTTGAACACAGGAGACAATTCAAAAGTTTGGTTGGCAACCTCTTCAGGATCCGCCATACAGCTTCGACTTAGCCCCAAGCGATTTTCATATGTTTAGTCCACTAAAAAGCCATCTTGGAATCAAGATGATGTTCACAGTTGATGAAAAGATTCAACTTGAAGTCCTAATGTGGCTGACACAGCAACCCCAAGAATCTTATGCAGCTGGTGTTGGGGCACTGATAAAATAGTGATATAAGTGCATAGCTATTTGTGGAGAATATGTTGAGAAATAAAAAATAAATTTGAATAGAATATCATTGTAAGTTATTATTTGTGACCTACTTAATGACTTGCCCTCGTATTTATATTGTAATTGCACTATGTTGTTTCTACAGTACTTTGACAGGTTTTCTTAATAAAAAAAAAATGTTTGAAAACACTGAATATTTATACGTAAAAAACATCTGAAAGTTTCTTGAATTGTTTAAAGAAATTTTATATAAAGGAACTTTTATACCAGTATGCATTCTTTTCTTTCACAAATGAACACAAAGTATTGTAAAATATCCACATAGTCATATGCTGCTGCTACTGATCATTTCCAGCATTTTATTTTACTGCCTGGTCCCAAATGTTATTATTTTTTTTATTTGTTGTTGGTCTCGATATTTCTCCTTTGATCAAACCTTCGCTGAAAAATATAAAATAAAACATTTTTTTTATGTTCCCGAAGCTCCAGAAAAATCTGTCGAGTACTTCTCTAGATAGTCAACAAAACGTGTAAAATCGAAAGCGTCCGGTGATTTTTGGCTATATAGTTTATACCTGGATACAATATTTCCGGTATTATGAATGGGATGTTGAGTTTGAATTTTCACGTTTTTGTCTTGAAAACTTTGTGTCACTTATCTTATTTTCTAAGAATAATCTTGATGAATTAGAGAGAAATGAATTAAAACTAGATTACTAGGCCTAATTAATTATTTTCAGATATGGGACCAGTTATGAAAGGGTTAAATCATCATTACGCAGGTCGTCTAATTAAAAAAATATATATATCGTGATCGAACACCTAGTGAGCAGAAATAAAAATAGAGAAAAAGTGGGAGGAAACGCTTTAAAACGGAAGTGTCAGGGCTTTTTTCTGTATAATTCATAATCAAATTACAGAAAATTCTTTTTCTACAAAATATAAATTTAAATAGGAATAAAGGAAATGTAATACGAAGTGGATTAAGCTAAATATATTGTTACATTTTATAATTTTTTTTAGAGATTCATAGAAAATTTTAATTATGATGACATGTAGCGACTCTACGACATGTTCCATCGTCAAGAAGCAAAAATTTATAGAAATTGTGTAGTGTAGTTAAATGCCATTGGGGATTATAAAAGCCGATAGAGGGCTCTAATCGGAACTATCGGTACAGGAAATTTATAAATTTAAGTAATGGTTAAGTGCTATTAAAATAATTATTTGTTAGAAACTCATTTGAACGTTTTCATATTCAAATTCGGATATTTTTTACCTTGTAGAAAAAAAATATTATTTGGTATGAAATTTGAAATTGTGCAATAAATAAATAAATAAATAAATAAATAAATAAATAAATAAATAAAAACATTATGGACAAGTTAAAAATTTATGCAATGTGTTTGCACTGGATTTTCCTGAGGCGAGTACTTACTTCTTTTCTCCACCAGATGGCGTATTAAAATGCTTGAATCGTCAACTTTACTAAGTGATAAGGTTGACTTTCACCTACCATCCCACTAATTTTATTGTACTTTACTTATTATAATTAACATAAAGTAAATTTAAATTTTCATTTGTTAATTTTGCCCGCTTGTGTATAAATTAATTTAATTATTTAATTGCTTTGTTTTTAATTTTAAAGTCCCATAAATCTATTCTGACAAATATTATTGTTTATTTTTTTCCAGAAGATTTTTTTTTGTTACTTCCTGTTTATGGAAAATATTACTTGTATTTTTTTATACATTCTTCACAATGGCATATCTTAACAATTTTAATAAAATAAAATTTAAAAAAATACAAATTAATCTCACAGAATAAACTTAATAAACTACTTTTGTATTTCAGATTTTTGACATTTTAAGATAATTTTATTGAAATTATTTAACTCATGCTACTTAATTAATAAATAGAGGAATAGTTATTTTACAAAATTTTTTAAGCTTCTACAATATTTAATTACGGTGTCGAAAACAGCAATATCTATATTCACCTAACACTTTAGACCCATGTACTTCGACTGCGGCACATGCGACGCTTTTAAATTCTTACAGCAATTATCAGCTTATTTAATAGCTAAATTTAACGTTTTTTAGTTTGCATTTACTTTTAAAAAATAAAATGTAAATATTTCAATATTATTGATCCGTATGAAATAATATTTTACGAATTTATTTAAAATGAAAATTATCAGAATGTGATAGAACATGGAGTTTTGAGCATACAGTATGAATATACGCAGGTCGTATTCTAAGATTAAAAGTATTTGTACAAACAATAGCAATGTCCCAAACCATTGTCCTAAACATCTCGATCAAGGAAATTTTATTGCTCGTATGTAGACATTTTATTCTGAATGGATTTTATTATAATTGCTTGAAATTCACGTAACTTGCAGAATGTAATCTTAGTAATTTTCTGTTTCTTGCAAATAAGATTTATTGGGTTGTTCGGAAAGTTCTTTCCGTTTGAGAAAACCAATTCGTATCGGAAAATTCTGCCCGTCAATTATTAGATTTTAGCTATCGGAATTAATGTCTAATAATTATATGATAGAACCAACTTTCCCAAACGGAAAGAACTTTCGGAACAGCCCAATATTTCTCATTATATTAAAAGGCTATATAATATGATAAATGTTATTTAAATGTTGGATAAAAATCCATTTTTTTCTCAGAAATCAAGCGATCTCGTTCAATGAAAATTAAAAACTTCGAATTGCTACTCAAGCTAGTAATTAATGATATAAAATGTTAATATCTTGACATTGACATTTCAAAATAATGTTTCAAAAGAATCATTGATCAAAATTATGCTTTTCAGAAAATAAATAAATTTTTATCACTTGTAAAAATAATCTCCTTCTGTCTTTTATAGGTTTCCTGTTTAAAATTGAAAATATTAAAACAATTATTTTTACAATGACCAAACATATTTCTTAAAAAAAAGAGAAAAGCAGAGATTTTTTATTGGACTGTTGCCAAAATTAGAACGAGTGTGACAAATATTTTGTTCTTTAAAAGGTGTACTTTTAAAATAACATTGAAAATGATAAATTGCATAATATTTCCTTAAACAATCTGAATAAGGAAACGGAAGAACAAAGGACGGACTTATGTGACGAAAATTCTAGAATAATTTGTAAAATTATTTTTACACTAGTTAAGTAACTATATATTTTTGTTTTATTATAAGTGTTTTGTATGTATGAAAAACACTTTGAACAAATCAAAAGTAAAAATAAATATTATTTTATGTGAAAATGTTAAATGCCCATTAATTGGTTTCACAGGATTTTTTCTTTCTAAAAATGTAATAGACAATGTATATTATGTAATTATTTTTACCAATATATTGTGACTACTATCTATCCGTATATATTTTTGTTTGCTGAAATATTTATCAAATTACGCACAGGCGTTAAAACTTTATAAAAATGTTATGATTACACTTTTAATGAATCTAACTTCATTACAATCTTACAGCTTAATCAGAGTTATTACTTTTATACGAAATATTTAGCAGACATAAAGCGGAACTAAAATGTATATAAACTGATACAATAAATCTTTATCGCTATACAGTGATATTGAAATTTCTTTGATTACTACTTATAAAAGAAAATAAGCGTATTCAGCATTTAGCTCGTATATTTTTTCTTATTTTTCTTTAAAATTGTTAGTATAAGAGCAAAATTCCCATACGGATTTTTATTACATTAAAGAATATTATCATATGCGCCATATTATATTTAATTTCAAAATGTCTGCATTATGAAAAACTGCACTTTAGAAGTAAAATTAAAGTACACGAAATTCCACTAAATCAGAAATCTTTCGAAAATGCATTTTCATGTTCTGTTCTTCAAAATAAATTTTCTGGAAAAAAAAAAAAAAAACTCTTATTTGTAAAAGTAATCTGCTACCCTGATTTATATATTTCTTGATTAAAATTGCAAATGTTTAAGGAGATTTCTTTTTAAATTACCAAGACATTTTTTAAATGTCGAATGTTGTGGAATTTATTTTGACTTAAACCAAACTTATATTTCGTGTGAAACATATTTTGTTCTTTAAATGTATTTGTAGAAAAAGGACATTAGGAATGAAAAATTATCCTATATACGTTTGTTGATATAATCAGAGAAAGAGAATAAAGAGAAATGCATGTTAAGAAAGGTCAGGAATAAGGTGCAAACTTATACTTAAACATATTTCACTGATAAAGCAACTTTGTTTGGTTATATTCTTGGTGTGTTATAAATTGTGCAAACTTAAAAAATGTATAAAAATGATTCCACAAGTAACTGAAGGTGGGCGCTCATACGTCATGATGAGACGTATCATACAAATCAGACTAGAAATGAAACACCTGGCTGGAAATGTGTTCGTCATTTGATCTCGGCAGCATGCTATCCTTACAGGATCGAGCGTTGGTGGTTAAACATCTCTACAAGAATGATAAATCCACAATTATTGCACCGTGAATGTTTCACACGGAGAAAGGACTGAAGGCACAAAAATCCCTATTTCATTGCATGCGATACTGAATTTAGTACCACTTTTTGAGGAAACGGAGATTTTGGAGGATATTCCACGAAATGTTTGACTGATTTGCATAAAACGTCCCAGTATGATGTGTGAGCAACCTCTTTTGGTTACTTTTTTATTATTTTTTTTTAATGCACAGAGGAAAACTCCAATGTCCCTCTAATCATATTTGCGGAAACCGAGATTTTGTCTAAGCATTACTTCTTTTATTATTTATTTTAAGTTTGCACGAAATTATGACGCACCGTGTATACGTCATGTATTTAAATGTAACACTGTTGAAATTAAACATGAATAATGAAATTTCTTTAATATGAATTCGATAAATGTGGTACACTTTCTACCATGAGTATTACTTGTACCAAAGAAATGATGACTCCAAATTAAATTTTATTTGAATGATGAATACTTAATATTTAAATTGTATCTTTCATGTATATGCTTTTTTTTATAAATTATCTGACAATAATTATGTAACAAATTACTTTGATGGAACAAACGTGTATTAAATGCATATTTCACCCATTAAATGCTTCTAATATGCTGCAGTCTAAGAGTTAGGCCTGCAGTTTTGCTTAAGTTTGGATTTGAATTCATGAATGTTAGATCTCTGTAGTCATCCAACTAAAATGTCGTAAATTGGCTCTAAGTAAAATCTGAATATTATATTTGCAATCCCTTGATTTAAGCATTGTAGGATTGGATTTTAATACGGAAAAAGTTTAAGATATTTCAAAGATAAGCCACGAGTTAAATTCAATATTTTTATTAATTTAGAAAAAATATCACAGTTATACTCCTGTTTCCAGAACCATATGTATATAAGACATTAAGACATCTAATGTTGACAAGTAGATTTCAGAATATATCTGATTTAAATTGAGTTAAAATCCTTCTAGTTATTTTAAACTAAATAAAATTCCTTCCATTTGCGTTAAATTAAATCAAACAAAACTAACCTCAGTGAAAACACAAATAATCAAGAGAGCAGTTAAAACAAATACATACATAGCGATTTTCGAAACACTAAAACTACCCGTTTTAATACTTTCGTCATTTTTTAAAGCAAAGGAAAATAATACTTTAATACGTGAAAAACAGTCTTCTTAAAAAACATAACGAATATCTTTAATTTATCACTTCCGTGCCGACAAAAACATTCTACAAAACCATTTCTGACAACCACATTTTTTTCACACAGCTTGGAAAAACACATCTAAAAAAAACAAAACCATCTTTCTCACACAGCTTAGAAAGATACATTTATGAAAACAAAAAACATCTTTCTCTCACAGCTTAGAAAGATACATTTATGAAAACATCTCCTGTTTGTAGGAATTCAATTGGATTTGCGACAATCTCACACCTTGAGTTTTCAACAGGAAAACTCAACAATAAGCACAATAAAATTCAAAATAACACAAAATATGTGCAACATTATACTTACATTACATGACCAAAGTATATGTGTTCTTAACACTAATTTTCAAAGACAAATTATACAACTTCCTGCAAAAATTCAAACAAAAATCAAACACATTATTACAAATTCAAATTAACACTAGGAAATGAGATATACTAAAAATAAGGAAAAAAGAAGTTTATAATGTTCAATGTTCAAAAATAGTCTTATGACTGATAACGTTTTGGAACAGTCACTGTTCTGCCACTTCTCGTTCGTAATACTGGTTTGAGAGAGTGTTCTTTTGGAATCTCTAGATTGTACGGTTTTTGTATTGGTCTTAAAAGTTCACAATTTTCAGTTTTTGCCCGAGCAACTCTCGGGTGACCATCTTTTCCAGAAATTAGTTCTTGCACACGAGCTAAAGTCCAATACGTACGTTTCTTATCAGACTCCATGAGAACGACATCACCAACGGTCAGTTGCTTGGCATTCTTTTGCAGGGAATTGCGTAACTGCCCTAAATACTCAATACGGAATCGCCTTCTAAGATGTTCTCGAACTTGTTGTCTATACTTTGATCTTCTGTTTAATTCTTGTGCGTCAGTTGCATCAAAATCTATCACATCTGAAGATCTTATTTCTTGAAGAAACATTGATGGTGTTAAAGGTGCTAGATCATCCACATCTTCTGAGACATACGTGAGTGGTCTAGCATTTACAACTTGTTCGCAGTCACAAAGAATTGTGATAAGCTCTTCATAGGATAATGAGGCTCTACCTAGTATTTTCCTCAAGATGCGTTTCACCATTTGTATCAACCTCTCCCACCAACCACCCCACCTGGCAGCAGTAGGCGGACTGAATTTCCAACGAATGTATTGTACAGCTGCTGCAGCTGAGATCTGTTCCCAATCGATGTCTGAAAAAGCTCTATCTGCACCGACAAAAGTTTTACCATTATCAAAATAAACGTTCGTCGGTCTTCCTCTTCTCTCTATAAAGCGCCTAAAAGATTGGAAGAAGGTATCTGTTGCTAATGACGTCACTAACTCTAAATGTATGGCCCTGTACACTGCACAAGTGTACAACACAATCCATACCTTTTTTCCATTTTTCAAATATAAGGGCCCAGCTAAATCTACTCAAATTATTTGGAATACTGCCGCATCTTGAACTCTTTCTGCTGGCAATGCAATAGGTTCTGACTCTGTCTTCTGTGCACTAAATATTTTGCAACGCACACATTTCTGAACTACTGCTCGAATGGTTTTCCTGGCTTTCAGGATCCAGTAGTATTCTCGTATATATGTCATCAAAAGAGCCACTCCTGCATGTAATAGCTCTTGGCGTTTCCAGGAGATCAATCGCTGGACTACAGGATGGTCAGACGGCAAAAGAATTGGTACTTAAAATTGACAGTATCTTCTCGATAGATGACTTGTGTTTTTACTCTGATGATACCATCTTCATCTAGGATTGGTCTTAGGCTACGAATTTTCTCATTATTCTTTTCAAAGCTGTCTTTCTGGATCAAAATTATTAATTTTCTTTTAGCTTGTTCTATTTCAAAACATGTAAGATCAGATACTTCTTTTGAATTCGGTTTTCTTGAATTACTTATGAATCTTAGAATCCATGCGATCAATCTTATTATTTTCTTGTATGATGAAAATCGTCGATAATACAAATCATTAGGTTTCGTGTTCTTGTTTAATTCTGAAATGACACTTTTCCGTTTCTCAGCATTAATAACTTCTTCATCTGGTGATTCGACACTTTGAGGCCAAGTAAATTCTGGTCAGCCAGCCAGGCTGGTCCCTCCCACCATTTTAGCTGCAAGAACTGTTCAATGAAACAACCTCTGGAAGGAAGATCAGCCGGATTAAATTTTCCTGAAATATGTCGCCACTGACCTTTCTGTGACAAAGACCTGATTTCTTCTACACGATTCCAGACAAATGTTCCCCATCTATCATCTCGCTTTATCCAGCTTAAAGCTGTGGTTGAATCACACCAATAATAGATCTTCGAATTTGGAATTCTTAAATTAGCAATAACACGACGACCCAACCTGGCTCCAATGCAGCATGATAAAAGCTCTAACTGCGGTATAGTTAGGTTCTTAAGAGGAGCTACTCTTGCGCGTGCTTGTATAAAACTCACCAAAATTTCATTTTTCTTCTTTACTCTCAGAAAAATACAAGTAGCATATGCGTGTTTACTTCCGTCACAAAATATGTGAAGATTTACATCATTTTCAAAATTATCTAGATTCATCCAGCGCTCAATTTTGATGTCATAAATTGATTTTATTCCCTGCACCCACTTCAAAAATTGTTTAGCTAAATTCTCTGGAATTAATTCATCCCATTTTAATTTCAACTTCCAGCACTCTTGTAGAATAAGTTTAGAGAGCAAAGTCACGGGTGAGGCAAATCCCAAAGGATCAAAACCTTCTGAGCCAATGAAAGTAGAGCTCGTTTTGTAGGAATAATTTACTTATCCTCAATAGGGCCGATTTTGCTAGATAGGGCATCGTTTTCTAGATCCCAGTTTAAGCCTAGTACTGGTGTTATGTTAATTGTTGAAGTTCCAGACATAATTTGAGTTGGATAATTCGACAGCCATCCCCTTAAATTGAATTTCGCGGAGGACAGTAACATTCTCGATTCAATTATGAACTTGTTTAACTCTTCAGTTGTGTTGAAACTACAAACACAAGTATCTACATACAAAGATTCATTCAAAGTTTCTGCTGTAGAAACCAAATTGTCAGGTGTACTTTCCAGATGGTGTTTCAGAGTAGCCGCTAGTAAAAAAGGGCTGCAATTGATTCCGAAAACCACACGTTTATGTCTGTAAATTATATTATCCTTCCATAAAAACCGTAGATAGTCTCTATCACTTTCTGTAATACCTATCTGTAAGAATGCCTTTTCTATGTCAGATACTGCACCAACAGGAAATTTCCGAAAACGATGCAATATTGAAAGAGTCATTTCAATCATATTTCATACTTTATCCAGACAATCATTTAATGAAGGAAAACCTTTCACATTAGCCGAAGCATCAAAAACCGGCCTTACTTTAACAGTTTCACTCGATTCTTTAAATACAGGCCTGTGTGGCAAATAATGTATTTTGGATTTTTTATTATCGACCACCCTTTCAATTATTCCGGCATTTAACCATGTATCAAATACTTCATTATAAGCTTCAGTTTTATTCAAATTTGATAACCTTTTCTTCGTTGCAGCAAGCCGTTTTTCGGCAAATTCTCTATTACTAGGTAAGCGGGCATTATCTAGTACCCAAGGCAATGCTACTTCATACCTCCCGTCTGAATCTATTCTTATGTTTCTTTTAAAATGTTGCATAGTTTCTTCATGAATTTCATTTTTAGTTTTAGATTCAACCGGATCAGTTATACCAAGAATATCTAGCTTCCATAAATTAGCAACGGAACTTTCGTTCCAAAAAGACGAAATAACCATAAGATAATCATTTGTTTCAGATTTAATGCCTGGAATTTTCCCCATGAGAGTGAACCCCAAATGGGTCTTTACAGCAACCGGACCACTTTTTAAAACTTTAATATTTCCGGTCAATAATTTTCCCGCCACATCGGAACCAATTAACAATTTAATTTCATTTTCCGTGTTACATACATTGTTTTCAACATCCGAAATCTTAATCCATATTTATTTAATTCTTTTAACCAAGGTCCATTTGGCACTTTTTTTTATATTAGAACAAATGACAGGAACATCTAAAACATGCATATCACATTTATAACTATTATCAATACTACTTAAATGAATTCAATATTTGTTGTGGTTTGTTTCACTCGTTTCAACACCACCAAATAATTTATGAATTAATTTAACTTCATCAATACTTTTATAATTCAAATATTTAATTACATCTTCTGATAAATATGAACGCTCAGAGCCCGTATCTATGACTCCCCGTACAATTTTTTCTTTACCATCGTGCTTTATACGTACATGCAAAGTTTGTAATAACACAGTTGGGTCGGAGCCTTGAGTAGTCAAAACTGTATCACTACTCCCTGACTCATGTTTACGACTTTCTAACGCCGTATTACTCTCTTCATTACAAACATTTTGACACATTACAGCAAAATGCCTTTTACCACAATTTAAACATTTAATCTTCGATTTACAGTGACGTGAAATATGATTTTTCATAAGACAGACAAAACAAGCCCCCTTTTTCAAAATTATACTTCGTTTATCTTCAAAAGTGAGCGAATTAGCTTTAAAACATTTTTCTGATAAGTGACACTTGTCACAAAATATACATGCTTCATCATATTTCTTAATTAAATGTTTATCTTTCAATTTATCACCTACAAATAAATCAGTAGCAGTTGGCATAGAATTATATTCAACATTTTTAAATCTAATAAAATTCTTAGATTTATCAAAACCAAAACTAGTACGCGCCAATAAAATACGTTCTTCAGACAACACTTCATTTCAACACTTAAGAGCTTAAGTATAGAATTTAATTTACTCTTACCTTGATCAGACTTTTCACGATCCCGTTCCCAAATTCGCAGAACATCATGAGGTAAACGCGATTCCACCAACGGGAATAAAATGCTCGCGTATTTATCCTCTGTGACCCCAAGAGATTCCAACGATCTAAGTTTGGTTTCTAGGTTGTCATATAACGATGACAAATTGCACTCTCTTTTCGATGTATTATTATTGCATAATACCAGCTGCAGCAGATCGCGAACATAAATTTGTATCAAAGTGTCTTCTCTTCCGAATCTTTCTTTTAGATGTTGAATTACTTTAGCATAATTTTCAGCCGATATAGGATAACTTGATTTGAGACGCTTTCGATTTCGGAGTAATTGCTTGCATCAGATATACGAACTTCGAGTGATCGTCTAACACAGTGTCTTCGTGAATTTTTTTAAGGTATTCCAAAACGTTAGCCACGATCTTGAGTCCCCATCAAACGGCTGTAAACTAATTTCAGGCAATCTGAGTGTGCGAGATCCCATTCTTTCTTTTTCTATCGAATTAGGTAAAAGAGGCTGATGTTCGATGGTAGGCTTAACAAAAAACTGTCTTACACTTTGCTTCACTGTTATTAATTTTTCATGGTATTCCTCGCATGCCTCGAATTCTTTTACATAATCTTTTTCTGGAGACACATTCGACAACATAAAATTTAATATTTCGTCATCTGTGGAACGTAATCTTGATGCTTTGTCTACTAATTGATCTAAAAGCTCTTATATTAGATTAACATCTGGGCTTGACTGGTTAATAGCTTCGATTAAGGCATTTAAAGTCTTCGTAAATGCGCTTCTAAGCGACGTTCTTTTTATTTTTAACGCATCCATATTTGTACAGTTTTCCACTTAAAAAATATTACTCCCTATGTCCTTCTGTTCGGGCGCCAATTTAACGCAAATACATACATAGCGATTTTCGAAACACTAAAACTACCCGTTTTAATACTTTCGTCACTTTTTAAACCAAAGGAAAATAATACTTTAATACGTGAAAAACAGTTTTCTTAAAAAACATAACGAATATCTTTATTTTATCACTTCCGTGCCGACAAAAACATTCTACAAAACCATTTCTGACAACCACATTTTTTTCACACAGCTTGGAAAAATACATCTAAAAAAACAAAACCATCTTTCTCACACAGCTTAGAAAGATACATTTATGAAAACAAAAAACATCTTTCTCACACAGCTTAGAAAGATACATTTATGAAAACATCTCCTGTTAGTAGGAATTCAATTGGATTCGCGCCAGCAGTGATGATTTACGCAGGAAATAAAGCAAATGAAGCAGCGAAAATAACTCTCGTCTCAGGGCGTGCATTCTTTTTTGTTAATAATTGGGTATAATTGCAAAAATAAGAAAATACGGCGATGCAGTATGGGCACTAACCAAACGGCGAATGTGACTGCACTATCTAATCACTTATTAGTTTAATAAGGGGCGAAAAACGGTGCGAAAAGTCCTTAAATACGCTTCCTGTAAAATTAAATATAGAAATATTCTAAATTATGAAAGAAAAATAATGTTAATTATGAAATAATTTAAATTATGAAAGAAAAATAATATTCTAAAATGGAAAAAATATTGTACATATAATACCAGTTGTAGAATAATGGACTTTTGATATGGCAAATGTAAAGAAAATATTTTAATGAATTTAAAATAACTTATAGGTATATTCAAATTACACCCTTCTTTATATTATAGCCTTTTTATATTTTTTATTACAATTTTAAATTTATAAATATTTCTTGCGTTTGTATGAATATAATACAATTAATCGAATAAAAGTACATATCATAAAACAGTAATGCGCACTGATCTATAAGAATCTAGATATACGCATGTATAGCTATACAATTTATATTGCAGCATATATATATATATATATATATATATATATATATATACATACGTTTAAATAAAAATAAAATAATAATTTTAATTTTCTAGCCGTTTCGAGTCTTTAAAAAAATAACGATAACAAGAACACAGTAACACGGTAGTTTTAATTTATAAATAAAGGTATGGTATAATATCTTTCATAAAACACAATATTTCAAATGTACAAGATTGTATTTTTTTGATAAAATGTGTTTGAAAGATTCTATTCATAAAAATTATTTTCCTGAGGTAGTCGCATTAATTATTATTTCTTGTAAAAATATTCTCCTGCTGTGATATATATGCTTCCTTCATAAAATTCTACTTGTTTAAACAGTTCCTTTTACAATAACTAAACAAATCCCAAAGAAAGATTAAAGCTGTGAAATTTATTTGAACTCAAGCCAAAATTAGTATGAATGCGATATTTTGTTCTTGTAATATATTTGTATAAAATGACATTGACAATGATAAATTGCATAAAATGTTATTTAAACCATCCGTAAGAGGAAGCTGAAGAACAAAGGACGTTTCAAGTTCGAAAATCTTCGGAGTAAGATGTAAAATTACTTCTGAACTTACTCAACATACAAATCTCTATTCTTTGATGATATGTATTTTAGGCAATAAAAGTAACATTTATGAAATTAAAAAGGAATAATGAAACTTTTTTCTTGTAAAAGTATCATAAATTTGATGCATATATATCAATGTCAAAGTCATATTTTTTATTTGAATATTTTAATTTCCTAGAGGTTTCGATAAACAAAAGCTTGGCTTTTAATTAAATTTTTAAAAAATGGATCTATTTCGCATACATATTACATACTTAAAATTCATGTTATAAATTATTATTTATATGATATTTTAATTATCTCACAATATGCCGACAACCAGATATTTTGAAAACTATATTTTATTTTTTCATAAAATAAGGTTTTATTAAATACTGTAGCTTTTGTGTAAATATAATGATAAAATATTTAAACAAGTACGGTAATAGTTATACTATTACATAGACACCTACGTACGCAGATTAAATTCCACAAATGTGTATATTGTGGGTAACTAATAGTTGATCTCAAATGAGCATATTAATAGGACAAGTGACAACTTAAATCTAGTATTGTAAACGTCGTCTTCTTAATACTAAATTGCCTTTTATACATATTTTATTGGAGTGTAAATTTAATTATATATTTATTACGAAATATAAAAACCATTCAAAAAATTGCTGTTTTTTCTGTGATATGACGGTACATGTTGCCATAAATACACATTTCGAATGTATAAACTCCAAGCAAATGTATTCAACGACACAATGGGAAAATACGGGGATAGATGATTTAGATTATGCGTTGAAGAATGAAATAAACAGCAGCTGACCACTGTCATTTACTGTTGCAAGGACAATTTTTTCAAAATTTGTGAGTACTTCATGTGGGCTACTAAAGAACGTTAGTGTCGTATTCCACAACCATATATGACATTTATCTGGTCGAGCACGCCCAAAATAGCTTCTGATTATTAATGTAATTATAATCTAACTAATATGTTTCAAAACGAATCTATACACATGAAAAAGACCACTAAACGCGAGATTTCCTGTAATGTTATCTACTTTGAAAATCCTTTTGCATTGAGAAAAATAAATTTTACCATTTCAAAATTTCAAAATCTTTTAACTGTAAGTGTATGTTATCTGTACTGTTCTTATCTAGAATTGGACCCCGTATAAAAAAAACCTGAATTCCCAAATTCCTCCAATTACATTAAACGCTAATTTTGCGAGCATAGATATACCGTAAAAGTTTTTATGACAACACTGTATTTATGGAAACAAAAATAAATTTACGATTATTCAGATTAAAAGAGATTAATCATATATATGTTATGTCTGATTTTTTTTTTCTGTGAACTTTATTTAATCTATAAAACCAAAGATTGTTAGTGAGGTATCAGGTAAATTAAATAGAAATGATCGCACAAAAATAGGCTGATTACGGCTAAGACTCCATGATTCGCGTTGGAAATCTATGTAAGTATTCAGGAAAAATGCATATTCTGCAGTAGTTCACATACTGCTGGTTGATGTATTTGATGAGAATATTGTATTGTCTGTATATTTCTATGTGTACTGTAACATATACTAAAAAGTACAAATTCATTGCAAAAAAGCAATAACGTCACATTTACTACTGAACAGAGATAAAACACAGTATTATTAGAAAACAACCGTAAACAAATTTTAAAAATGAACAAAAATGTAATTATTTTATACAAAAAATATTACACCACATAAAAAAAAAAATAAAAAAAAAAAAAAAAAAAAAAATTAACACTCACAAGGTTGCACTATATCCGGAAGATATACGATATGCTTTATTGTAGCAATTCTCTACCGCTTGGATGGAAAAAGTTAACCTTCCCTGTCTCGTGATATCGCTCTTTTCACTATAGTGTGGACATTGGTCAATAGCGCAGGAACAAGATGGTGTACCTTCTAGATAGCTAGGGATCTATTTTGAAGCTGGTTGTGGATTATCCTATTTTTTTTTTCTCTGCGTATGAAATTCGATTTGATGACATTTTTTTCTGAAATAATTTTAATTGCCGCATTTACTATTTTTCAAATACAGAAACTGGAACTTACAGATCAAATAAGGCTATTTATGGGAAATTCATAAGGGAAAATTTATTATCGATTTTTTTTTTATTATCAAAAGTTATATTATTATAGATTATGAAGCAATGACTTTTGTGTGATCAAAATATTCACACATTTGTTAGATATACACAAAAAAAACACACAAATATGTTTTATATGATGTATTTTGTTCAATCTTTCATGGAAGTTCTAAACAACATTTTTTAAAACAGTGTTACCAGATGAATTTTAAATATTTTTAAATGATTTTATTTTGTATAGGTGTGTTACAGAAAAAAACTAAATTATTGAGTGATTGCTAACATTCCAGTTTAAAATTTAAAAGTGATAATAATTTTTATTATAAAGACAAAATGACCTTAATTAATGAAAGAAAAAACTAGAATTTATATTCGAAAATGGTTATTCAGAAAAAAATATATAACAAAATCGTTTTTCAACTAAGAAAATCTGAACGTGTCTAATAATAAATTATGCTTATACTGAATGATTTTTAAATAATTTGTAATGTTACACATTTGTAATTTATTATAAATGCATATTCTTTTTTTATATAATACTACACATAAATAATAATTTATCATTATAATTTAGTATCAATATATCCTAATTATGTATATATATACATACATATATATATATATATACTGCATTAGTATGAGACACTCAGCTAATCCTACACGCATATACTGAATTTAACACTAAAATGTTTATATGAAAAAATATATGCATTCACTTTCAAATAAAATTAATTTAACTATATTCACGTTTTTAATACTTTTCTCAGAAGGCATTAGTGGCTATCATACATTTAATACTTTCAAACGAGAGTTATTAATTATTATAATTTTTCTTTTTCAAAATAAAATACATTTTATTAAATTAAAATTGCAATTTAACTCTAAAAATTTGCATGACATCTAGATTTGCATTAAAAATTTAACTATGACATGCTTCATAAGCTCAGAAACATGTTTATTTAGCTCTTAGTTTAAATATTTAAAATGCTATTTCGATCTTAAAGCGCGTTGTGCGAAAATTAAATGAGTCAATTTACTTCAGGATCATTAAATTTCAAATGAAAGCGTGTGGCTGAAAACATTTAAGAAATGTTACTTTTAATTATACGTTGCCTCTAAAAGATCGTCATTAACATTCAACCTCAAGACTCGTAATTAATTCATTATATTTCACAAAGAATTAATTTATTTTTCAGAATATATTTACAGGAACGGAAAAATGTGCTTATTTATTCTAATATTAAACGTATAAAATTTTGAGAATGTAGGTTTGAAGTGCAATGTGAAAGTAGTTTTTGCACTTTCTAACATAGTTGAATGTTTATGACTTCGGTTTGTCTATGTGTGTGTCTGTTCGTCTGCCTGTCTGTCCGAACTGTAATTCTCAGAAATATACTCAGATCGAACTGTAATTTTTATATGTCATTTATGTTTATAATAGAATTTATTTTATTACAGAATATGAAGTGTTAAGCATTTATTTTTCATTTACAGGAACACTCAAAATTTCTTTATTACAGCATGGCCAATTGAAAAGAAAATCATTTCAAATACATTTTAAGGGTGTTATACGAGGGCCAGTCCTTAAGATTTTAGAATCTGGCAACAACAAAAACAACAACAACAACAATAAAAAAACAGCTGCTGTCAGCACAGACGGTTTTTATCAAACTTCAAACATGAATGTCTGCGTTTACAAAATATCAAAATCTGCGATATTCTATTTATTTCGATTTTTTTTTAAAATAAGAATCAATAATTGAAATGAAATTAATTTTTGTAGCTTCTCATGTGACGCGTTCTGGAATGGACTTTGTTTGGACAATATCTTTGAACATTTTTGTCTTGAAGCAAGCTTCCTTCATTTTAATGATCTGGTGATATCTTTCATATTAATTTTGCCTCCTATCAACCAAGTTTTCTCAGAACCGTTTCAACTAGCTGTCTAGTTAAGTTATGAAATTCTATGCTCATATTATATTCAAAGTCTCTGAAATTAATGAGCATATTGTTTACTAGAGTAGCATAGTTTTAAACTTTAAAAATGCCCAGAAATAGCCTCTGAATTCACAGCAAACTCTTCTGACCACTCTACAAAAGTAAACACTCTACAAAAGCCGTCCCTCAACTACATTATGCTCAGACTGAAATCCCTCAGATGGTGCCGTGGTGTGGTCAGACGCGAAAAGAAAAAATATTAAAGGAAACATGTTTTCGTATATGAATTTAGCCGCCCAATATAACGAAAATCATGCCTAACAGTATAGTTATGAAACATTTTTTTGTTGGGTTGCGTTATGGTTAATATATGTACAATACAATTCGCAATATAATTAGTTAATGCATCTAAAATTTAAGCACATTTTTGATTTTATTTTTTTTAAATTCATATTTTTATTTAGAAAAATAAAATAAATTTCTGTAGATTATAAAATGCAAAATTTTAATTTCATTATCAATTTTTACCAATTTTTACCAATTTTAGCAGCATGAATTACGGAATAATACAATGTGAGTATCGGCGTAAATTGTTATTACTTTTTATTATTGTCATTACCTGGTAATATTTTTTTTCTAATATAAATATTACATGCACAAAACATTTTGTTTTTTTGTTCGGTTGTATTATCGTTAATCACCATAGAAGGCAGTGGTTCATTTTTCGACCACATAATTTTAATTTCTAAATACGACACCGGCACCAGAGTTTTAGAATGAAAATTTTCCTTTTAACAAGTTAGTGAAGAAAAGATTTTATGCATGTTTAAGGAAATTTGTTTGCAAATTTTAGTGTCAGTCAATTATTTCTGAATTTTACGAATAGTAATATTTCCCCCTGAAGGGGTTAATAGAAATACAATAAAAAATACATTGAAATTACTTAATGCATCAAAAGCTGAGTACATTTCTGTTTTTTTTAATTATTTTTATTCAAATTTACATTTAGAAAAAGTAAAACAAAAATTGCTGTAGGTTATAAAATGGGCAAATATAAAAGCATTTTACCAATTCCAATAGTATGAATTACGGAATGATACAATGTAAGTATTTAATCGGCGTGAATTGTAACTACTTTTATTACTATTTTGGTTACCTAGTAATAATTAATTTTTTTAGACAAATATTAAATGTAATTTTTTAATAATAAAAATGAATAATTGAAATTCTTACATTATTAGAAAAATATTCCTGGCACCAAACATTTTGTTTTGTTGTTGGGTTGTGTTATCGTTATTATAGATAAAATTTGCATTGAAATTAGTTAGTGCATCTAAAACCTGATTATATTTCTGACTTTTTTTTAAATTCAAAGATACATTTAGAAAGTAAAAAAAAATGCTGTAGATTATAAAACTTAAAATGTTAAAGACATTCTACACGTTTCAATAGTATGAATTACGGAATAATGCAATGTAAGAATTTAATTGGCATGAACTGTAACTACGTTTATTACTAATTGTCGTTACCTGGTAGTAATTATTTTTTATACAAATATTAAATGTATGTTTTTATTAATAAAAATTAATAATTGAAATTCTTACATTATTAGAAAAAGAACAAAAAATTGCTTACACACACATACTGATGAAGATCGCAAATCCAAGATAAAAAAGAGCTCATAAAATGAAAACTGCCTATAAAAATGTTTTGTTTAGTATTCATATTAGTGATATGTCCCATACAGTCATTCATTTAATTAGTAATTTAATAATTAGAATAAAAAAAAATATATTATTCATTCCGAAAGTATAAACATATATATTTTTGTTCAAGGATGTTAATTGTAATCTTAATCAAACTCTGTATTAAATATCTTTATTTTATAAGTAATACTAAATTTATAATTTTATTGAAAAATCAACATTCAATTTATAAGATATATTGGAAGGGGAATGACTGCTAGACTTTTGTAATTTATTCAATTATTTTTGTATATTACTACCAATGGATACTAATTAGTTTTAATGGATTATTTTATTCAATATATTTAATAAATATTCCCCATTTCCTTAGTTTATCGAAACAAACTAAGCATGGATAAAGTTGTTATTCAATTATCCTTTCTGAGAATACCTAATATCTTTTGTTACCAATCTATTTTTCTTATCAAACTGAAACCAAATCAAAATTTAATTATCTTCACTATCTCAGTAATAATTGATTTCTATGCACTTGTTTCAATAGCTAATTGAAACAAATGAATGTTAATTGATACACACACAAGCATATAAAGTATAACACAATTGTGGTGTTTTTCTATGATAAAAAGAATGTAATAGATAAGCATATTTTTTTTGTGTAGGTGTTTCCCAAAATTTTTGGAAATATGCACACTTGTTAATATTACTACGGTAGAAGATTTTTTATTGAGAAAAGTAAAACTATCACAAGTTGCAAACAAATATTTTTTCCTTCAAATACGACTATATTATATTTATTGCAAATGCTGAAAAATAGTTTATTTCTCAGTATTTTATTATTAGTAGTATTATTAGTATTTAGTATATTTATTATTATTATTATTATCTCAGTATTTTATTTATTTTAGTATTATTATTTTTTAATAAACAATTGTGGTATTTTTCTATGATAAAAAGAATGTAATAGATAAGCATATTTTTTTTGTGTAGGTATTTCCCAAAATTTTTGGAAATTTGCACATTTGTTAATATTACTACGGTAGAAGATTGTTTATTGAGAAAGGTAAAACTATCACAAGTTGCAAACAAATATTTTTTCCCTTCCATTACGAGTATATTATATTTATTGCAAATACTGAAAAATAGTTTAATTTAATATATTACAATTTCACATTTTACATTTCAAAACTTTTCAGAACAAGATATGACAAAACGCCTATATTTTACTGCAAATTATATTCTGTAATTTTTTAGGGAGTTTGGTTATTAAGCAGATATTGAAACGTTTACGGCTCTTTGTTAAATTTTCAGAAATGCTTGGATAATATTGAAGAGTATAAAGATTGTATTTTTGCGCAATCAAATTTGTTTTCAGTTTTATTATTATTGGCAATATCCCGATTAATTTATTAATATGGTGTACCTTAAAATAATTTGGATAATGAATTAGATAATATTCGTAGAATAGCTTGTAATAATGGTTTTAATGTTCACCATATTAATAAATTAATCGTGGATATTGCCAAAAGTTTGAAACTGGAAAACAAATTCGATTTGAAAAAATACAAACCTTATACTATTCAATATTACACAAGCTTTTTTAAAAAAATAAAGTACACACTTAAACGTTTCAATATCTGCTTAATAGCCAAATCTCCCCAGAAAATAAAGAATATCATTTGCACCAAATATGACGGAATTTATTTTATGAATTATTCAATAGTATTTGAAATAAAATTAATTACAGAAGACATATCAAATAATTACTATATTGGAATTACAGGAAGGAAATTTAGTTATAGAAAGAAGGAGCATACAGCTGATATTAAGTATAATAGAAAAACCTCATCCATGGCAAAATTAAGTCCAAAATAAATATAATGCAAATAAATATAAATGAAAGTAAGATAATTTTTCCCTGCAATCTATACTATCCATCCTTTATAAGAGAAACCATAGAGATTGTAACACGTAAATTACAATTTGTAACGATGCAGCGTCATTTAACTTACCAAAATTGTGTCTCGAGTTACTCCATGGTTAGAAATATGGAGATGAACATCCAAGTAAAAATAAAAAATAACGTTTTGAAAAGTTACGTGAAAAATTAAATCATAGTGTTTTAAATAATAACTTCATAGACCGTGCAATTATAGAATTTTATTATTTATTTTGATAATGGGTCAGATGGATTCGAAACATGTCAAAAGACTAATAAAACATACTTTACTGTTTATAATGTTTTTATTTCCGTTGTTTGTTAATGTTTTATTAATGTCTCTTTAGTAATTAAAAGACTTAAACTACATGCATAGTTAAAACTTTGGCAATTGATTCCCCAGAAAAAGTTAAAAAGAATAAAAAGCATATTAACCATACGGTCCAATTAACCATAAGGTTGCATTCTTTGGAGTTAAACTAAATTCTGTCAACGAAATATAGATATTTATTTATTGATGAACATAAAATTAAGATTATGATAAGATAAATTCGTTAAAAGATACGTGGCATTAGAATATGCTCATGAATGAATTTTCATCTGATTTTGAATTATTTATTTAATTATAATATATTGACAACTCAAGCATACTAGTCAGTGATTGTTAATTTTTTCAATTATCGATTGTATGTGACTATCATTTTTATTCTGCTGTATGTTTGAGGAATTATAAAATATTTTGTCAAATCTGACAATAAGGCAAATGCTAATTGTAATTTATTGACCCCTGATTATAATATATTGACCCCTCAAGCATACTAGTCAGTGATTGTTAATTTTTTTTCAATTATCGATTGTAAGTGAGTATCATTTTTATGCTGCTGTATGTTTAAGGAATTATAAAATATTTTGTCGAATCTGACAATAAGGCAAATGCTAATTGTAATTTTTCCCACTGACAAAAGAATGTTTCTTTCCCAAAGTATTCATCTTTAATTCGAGATAGTCATGTTTGACCAACTTCATTATTTTCTATCTTAATAATTCTAACAAACCTGCCGTTTTGATTCTTTCCTTAAAAGGATTACAACTTCAATATAATTCCTACCATACTAAAAATTCAATTATTTAATTATGTTTCGTATACAATATCAGCGGAATTTGTTTTGCGAATATGTTATTTAGTTAATGAATAGAGTGTACAAAAGTAACATATCACTAAGCAAGGGAAGAATGTTAAGTTCAGAATACAATAAGGATAACAGAAAACAAAAGTATCATTGTGTGATTTAATCATATTCGTAATAATAAATATTTATTTCATATATGTTAATATTGAATTTACAAATATAATAAGACGCAAGTCTCAAATATTTTTTGTAACAAACAAGTTAAAGTTTATTTGTAGAAAGTGTACTTTTCACGATACATGCTGATGAAGTTATTTATTTATATATTTATTTATTTTCTGTAGTACACTAAACAAGAATGTGTCAAACAGTTTCATAAATTGACGACAGTCTACTTTCTCGAAACAAGAAATAGTGTCTTACATAAAATAGAAAGGGAAATGTGAATGTAATAGATTATTTGTTTCAATAAAAAAAAAAGTGTTTAAAATATTATGTTTACTTACTATTATATTCTATAGTACCATTTACAGATGGATGGGAAAATAATACGAACGCCTTTAAACAATCATGCCATATTTCACACTTGCAATACAGGAGCACCACTTGGAATAGAAGTCTGTCATCTTGTGGTCGTGAAAGGGAATGTATGAGTCTCTCAATAACCACCATTAGGTGCTCCATGTATATATAGTTTTATCTTAGAGACGCGGCAATCTCAGACATGAATGACTTCCATAGAGGCCAAAATGTTGGCGCACTTTAGCTGGAGTCTCACTGCAGTAAACTTTAAGACTTTTCAGGGTGTCCAAAATTTAAGTTATCAACAATTAGGACAGCATACGTCAAAAACTGTGAGATTGCGTCTTCAAAGTAGAACAGTGGATGAACGACAATGATGACTGAAAGGAATAGACAGCTGTTAAAGCGTATGATGACCCCAAAACAGAAGCAAATGACTGTGCTGGTTGAAACAAATTCTGCAGATGACTTTTAATTTCGGAAGTCATTTGGGAAACAGATTTCTTGTGTTTTCTGATCATTTTCTAATTGGTGTTTAGACGTAACTTGATTTTTGCTTGTTTCATAACATGACAGAAAAGTAGACAATTTTTTTTTTGAACATGACATTAGGGAAATTCGTCTCCAAGAAGCATGGATATTCATCACCTCATCTGAGCAGCGTGTTAAACGGAACTAAATCCCATTGAAGATAATTGACATATTTTAATGAACCATCTTTTTTTTTACTTATAGTTCCTCAAAAATGATGATACTCTAAATGTTGAAAGTCAAACAGATGTCGCACAATGTATCACACTAGCTCTTGCATCATGTTGGTTATAGTTTTCAATGGCATGAGTTAACTTTTATCGTACTTCAGGGTACATATATTCCCAACAGATAGGTAACTCATAAGTGCTTGATGTCAGTGCTTTGTATTCTGTTTAGCTTTATACACTGTAAAAAATGGCCAATGTTTCTTATTTTATGAAAATTACTATAATCACAAACGAAAATATAATATAATCTTCTGAGTTATCCGAAATTTCGACTAGCGTGTTCCATTGTCTTTTGAATACCCAGAAACTCATACATTTTAAAAATTTAAAGAATTATTTATAAAAACAAAGTATTTTTCGCTGCCCATATTTATCAGAAACGTTTCCGAAAGATTTTTATAATGTATTAATTAGTATCCTCAGCCAGGAATACCTGTTTTTCGAAAGTCATCAATTCTCAAGTAAACGTTTTCAACCGCATAAGTTAATTTATACATGAAAGAGTAAAGAAATAATCTTAATTTTAATGTTATTGTTAACGCTGTTAATTTTGCATGTTTGTCTGTTAAACATATTTTTTGAGCATGAAAATGCTTACTTGAGAATTGATAGCATTCGAAAAACAGGTATTCCAGGCTAAGGACACTAATTAATACTCTATAAAAACCCTTCGGAAACGTTTCTGAAAAATACGGGCAGCGAAAAATACTTCGTTTTTATAAATAATACTTTAAATTTTGGAAAATTCTTTAAATTTTGGTTTCTGGGGATTCAAAAGACAATGGAACACGCTATTCCGAATTTTGGATAACTCAGAAGATTATATTATATTTTTGCTCGTGGTTATAGTATATTTTCATAAAATAAGAAACATTGTTAATTGTTTACAGTGTACGTTATCTTACATATACAGTTATTAATAATAATCTGTAATAATGATAGTAATAATAGCCATATTTACCTATTTCTATCCTCAATCTGTTTCAACACTTTTATAAATTTAGATACAATATTAATCTTTTTTTTTTGTTAAATTTTATTAATAATGACCGAATTAACCATGTTGACCGTAACATATATATATTACGCAGCCATATTTCCTTGGTACGCTCCATGGCCTATTGTGCACTTTCCATAGATTTTGTCAAAAAGTGTAATTGAAATATTATGATGAATACAATATGCATTTTATTTCATATATTATTAGTTAGTTTGTAGAAAAGTTCATATTTAATACTAATTTTTAAGGAGAGTTTTGAATATTTATAAATTTGTTCAAATATACGTAATTTCGTAGTGCTTATCAATATTTAAGCCACAAAATTCACTACGTTTAAGGGAAAAAAACTGAAGCCATCATTAAAAAAATTAGACATAAAAAGATTTTAGAATGCATTAAGAAATTTCAGGTATGCCATGTATCACAAGAAGATTTATTCAAAAGTTGTAATCCCTTGTATTCAACAAAATCTAAAAAGAAAATATTTAGGAAGATAAAAATAATTATATGTATGATTGGATTGCTTAAAAACACAGATTGCTTTTACAATTAAACAAATAAATGATGAAATGTATGATAATATTTTTTTTTCAGATTCAGAAAATTACATATATAAAGGTTAAAAATATATAATATTTCGTAATTATAAATTTTTCTTCAATATTTTATAGTGTGATAATCATTTTATAAGCACTCATAACAATGTTTCTTATGTCCTATTTAAAATAAAAAATGTTTGGCGTTAAATAAAATAAGAATAACATAAGAAATTATTCCAAAATTCAGTTCAGAATACCTCTCATACCAGAATAAATAACATGCTTGCTTAAAGAAAAGAAACTATAATACATTCTAGGTTTTCGAATTTCATTCAAGTATTTCAAAAAATGTTAGATTGAAAAACTACGATAGATATAATTTAGAACTTTTTAAAAAACTTGAGTCTTTGAAAGAAATTACATGTTTTATCCATTTCAGAACGTGGCTTATCTATTATAAAATATTTTTGTCGCGTTTTTCATAGTTGGATATGAATAGAAATGCCTCTTTGGAAAAAAGAAAAAAATGTACTTTTTTTTTTCTTGTAATTTTCATAAAGTTCTACACTATGTCATTGACAAATTATTTTAAATATATATATATATATATATATATATATATTACCATTCATTTTATGTGTTTCATGAATCATTATAAATGTATTTCTTTTACTATTATATATTTACAATATTGGATAAAATATTTTTAAAGGTTATTGATTTTCGTGTTTTAGATGTATTGCACAACATGTTATAAGTTAACCCATTCTGTAAATTCGAAAATTTGTAAGCATTCCAAACTTCATAACAATCGTTTTTCCTTAATGTTCACAATCAAAAATATACAAGTTATTTTTAGTTATATTTATTAAATGATACCTAAATTGTATTTTTTATATTCAAATAATATCATTAAGGCTAATCTTTTTTTCAGTTTAACTATTCAGTAAGTTCCTTTGAGAAAGCCGATTAACAAACAGTAAGAATAAACACAATAAATTTCAACTGTTTTTTTTCAACGAAACTTTAGGTAAATTATTCTGTCTTACATATAATTATTTATCTATTATTGTATGAAAAGGTTTTACATCTTTAATTAATTTAAATCTAAATTTTAAAATTGTTTTCATTAACGAAAACTATAATGAAAGTTTCCTATCCATAAATTATTCAAAAATATATTTTTATTTTTATTTAATTTTAAAATATGAATGATGAAATTTTATTTTCTTAATTGTTCGTTATTTCCTTTTCGATATACAACATTGCCTTTTCGTCTTACTTAACAAATAGTGTAATCTTGCGTACATCTACATTCATTAAAACAACACATAAAACAAATATGCACTGACTTAATTGTGGGAAATTCCGATAAAATTCAATGATGCTTTCAATGGAAAAATTCTTTAAATGCTCTTCAACCACGACGCTTCATGAAAGATTTAATGACTCTGAAGTAATTTGTCTCTTTGTGTAAAACGTGGTATTCTGCACGACGGAATCACCACTAAATAGTTTTGTTGCGTCATTTAGACATTTAAACTAGAGGTGAGACACAAGTTTCCACACTTAAATTTTTAACACTTTATATATTTTATGTATAATATTCCCTAAAAACGCGTTTTACTAATGAAAAAATGTTTTGAACCATACAGATATCGGGATCAAAAAAGCTGTTGCATAGTCATATACAGTACATTATATAAATAAAATATAATTTTCATTAAAAATAATTATTAGTTTATTTTATGGAAATTTATTTTCCGCTCTGTAAAATAATTATGCACATGAGTAACATGACATATAAGAGTTGAATGGCGGTTTGCATTTTGTTTTATTAAGTGCAACACCGTTTAAATGCGAGATATGTAACATCCGGTTTTTTACTATAAATTTATATAATGTATAAAGTTATTTTTGACAGAAGTAAATTGTATTTACATGGATAAAGAAAAAGATCGCATGAAAGCAAAACTCTTATGTGTAATTTGTATTCGTAATTTTTTTAAATGTATGTTCTTCTATATTTTCCAGTTAAGAAAAAAGAATATTTTAATATATATATATATATATATATATATATATATATATTAGGTTATTGTGGAAATCCCATAAATGACATACTATAACCCATAAATGCGACAGTGTTATTTACTTCAACTCTTGACACAAGAATGTATCAGGTATCAGTACTGTATCAGGAACCATCCACGTTTCAGGAGCATGGAGCGAATCATTCCACAATATTTAAAATATTTTTTTCTAGTTAAATCCCCCTTTGGAATGAATTTTGTTCTTTATCCAAACCGTATCATTATTATTTGAAAAAAAACATTGCGAATAATGGAATATTTTAATGAAATCCTATCCCAATAATATTATAAATGCGATTGTGTGTGTGAATGTTTGGCTGAAGTAAACGTCAAAACTCTGGTTTTAATGGCGCTGTATCTTTGCATATAGATGAATTATAACCCAGAAATAAACATAAGGTAGGTGTTATTTATTATTTTCAAATATTTTTCTTAACAATTCAAAATTAAATTATTTTCATAGAGAATCAATGAATATTTTCCAGTAAAATTTAATTAATCATCTTACGTTACTAACCAATATCGTTGCAAATAAATACAAAGCCTGGGATAATTATTCTCTCCAACATTCAATTTTCAATTTAACGATTTCCACGTGAAAAAAAATTAAAGCCGTAATATTTGAAACAAAACTATGGAGTATTTATTAATTTATTAGTATATATAAAGTATGAATGTCGGTTACGTTGAGAAGAGGTTATCTAGCAAAAGTTGCGTTTTAGTTAGAAACAAAATGACCAATAATTATATTATTAAGAAAAGATTTCTGGACCATGGAACTATGAAAATGATCCTCCTTAGCTTGGACAAATATGATGTCAGAATCGAAATAAAACATGCATTTTCAAATATTCGTAATAATACAAGAAGCATGAAAATCAATACATAAAGTAAGTAGATAATGACGTCATATTTAGGATGAAAAACTGAATTTTTTTATCGCTACTAATGAATAAACTTGAATGTCAGTTAGATACAGATGTGAGACAAAATACACTTTATGATTCCCAGGAAAAGAAAATGAACAAGAATTTTGTTATTAAAAGGAGATTATTGTGAGAACAAAATGGCGTCATATTTGAAATAAAATGGGAATTTTCAATAATGTTTTTAAAAGTGCATGAATCAATTTTATACATTAATAATACAAAGATCACTAACTATACAAAATAGATGAGTTTCACGCAATACTTAAAACAAAAAAAAATATTTTACAATTTTATCAGACAATTAAATACACTAAACAAACATGACTGAAAAATTGACCTGGGCCGGGACTCGAACCTGCGACCTCCAACGTACCGTGCTGATATTCTGCCACCAAGTTACCCAGATCGATATCTTAGCTTGGAAAGTTTCCACATTTATCCATGTTGGAAACAGTCATCGACCAGCAGTTTTGCAGCTTCAGATGACAATAATACGTCGTTTCGTAATTAATTATTTATTAAAGCATAAACACTACGTCTGATTACTTTATTTTACAATATAAGAACAATATAAGAACCACAAAACAATAATAATTTTGACCATTTTCTGAAGAAAAACTTTCATTTCTAGTTATCTTTTTTTGGTTATTTATGAACTGTTTGAAGAAGAAAAGGAGAAATTTTATTAAGATGGAATGGTGTACTTTTATACTGAATTGAATTATCACATTGCTTACGTTTACAAAAATTGAATGACTATTACTTTCTTCATTTTTTTCAATAATATTTTAAACACAGATATCAAAAGTATATAAAGAGAATCAGTATATCATTAGCATCACACTAATATAATACAGTATGTCAAGTAATATAATCAATGAAGTAGTATAATCAAAATAACCCAGTGAATTTGAATGAAAAATGTTTAAAACTATATTTAAAATAGTTATTGCTAAACAATTTAATACGTATATAAAGATATAGGTTTTATGCAGGAAAACAAACTAATGGCTGATTTTTTAAAAAAAGTACATAAGTCCAATTTTTCCCGAAACACATTTTTATTCCTTGTTGCTAAAATCGTGTTCTTGAATATAATATAATACAGTATTATAATTCTTAATTGTAAGCTATTAATTATGATATTGATAAGAAACTTCCCTCTACAAACTAAAAAAACTTTCTTAAAATATTTTTTGTACCGGCATGTATGATTGGTGTCATGTTATTACTGCAGAATTGAAATATTATGTTTAGGATTAAGTACTTCAGTCGCTGGGGAAGACCAAAAAAATATATATTTAAAAAATTATTATTTAAGACATTTCAATTTTATTTAATCGGATCAGAGGATTTTATTCAATAGATTTAAAAATAAAAAAAGCAAATGTTGTTTTAACAAAAACATTTATTTTATACCGCCTTGTATTCGAGCATAATTGTTTATCTTATCGGGATGCTAGATTCGTGTTTAAATAAAACTCGTAATTTGCAAAAAACATTGATTCTTGAAGAGAAACAATATCTTAATATTTATAAAACTATAAGAAATGAAACATTAAATTTAAATTCAACATTTTAAATTAATCAGAACAAAACGTATTATAAATATCTATTTTTATTTTTATTTAGAACGATACAAAATGTACTTCAACTGAAAGAAACACTCTTAATGAGAACTTACATTATATATGTATATATATTTTTTGTAAAAGCGATATTATCACCGTATCTTAAATATATGAAATATTCAAAATTGAAATTAAAGTACAGAAAAAATGGGTGTCATAATTCATAGCAGAACAATTCATCGCGGAACCATTCATTGCGCAAAATTCATGGCTGCGTCAATTCCTCAAAGGGTCAATTCGTCGCTGCGTCAATTCATCGTGGCGTCAATTCTTCGCAGCGAAAATGTTTCTGAAGACGATGATGATAAGAAATTACTTGCTGAGTAATATATTAAACTCGTATTTATTTATTAGGAACTTCCCAAAACCCGCATGTAAAGAAAATCCTCTCAATTTTAATGATTTATATTTTTTGTGTAAATCACTAAAAGGAAAAAACATATCTACAAAAATATTTTAATCTGCATGTAAAATTGGCTTTTAAAATATTAGTTAAAATCATCTATTTCGGAAAAAAATTATCATTAAATAATTTTACTAAATTAACATTACTTTTATCACCATCGCCTTTAAATTTATTTTCCCTTCGATGAATTTACGGCACAACGAATTGACGCTGCGATGAATTGACGCCGCGACGAATTGACGTTGCGATAAATTCTGCGCCATGAATTGTGCGCAACGAATTGACGCAGAACCGAAATAATGATTACATGTAATTTTAAGTCCACTCGTTGTACCGACACTGTAAATTGTTTTCGCTCTGTTTCTCAAAATCCCCCACTGAATTCGAGTGAAAAATTTTCAAACCTATATTTAAAATATTTAATTCTAAAAATTTAATAAGTTTAAAGACACATAAGTATTATTGATGAGGGCAAATGAATCGGTGATTTCAAAACTTCATAAGTCAAATGTTTCTCGAAATAATTTTTTTTGACGTTAAAACCATGCTTTGAAAGGAGGTTCTCACATGTAGACTAAAATTACATGGGTTTATGTATCTGCTGCCATTTAAAATCGTCGTTTGTTTCAAATACATCATTAATAAATGGCATTAACAAGATATATTTTATGACTATGTTCCTTAATTAATAGATTCGAAATATGACTATGTGCCTTAATTAATAGATGGAAAATATTAATATTCTCCATACCACAATTTTCAAAAGTAATATTTGCGTTATTTAATCGCAGAATTCTGTAAATAAATAATGTGAATATCACTGGTCGGAGATAGTGTTACTTAGAAATATGTGTTACTTAGACAAAATAAGTGTTACTTAGACTAAATAAGTGTTACTTAGAATCTAATTATTTTCACTATTGTATTTTGTACATAGTTGGAAGTTGCAAATTTAAAATCACATTGTTCGAAAATAGGGTCACAAATGTTTATGTTAGGGTCTTATTACAAAATTTTTCTACATGGAAATATAATCAAAGCTTCTGAAGACATTCGCATGAGTTCAAAGTCATCCTAAATTTCTCTCGATGCATAAATGATATCATGACGAATAAAAACATTTTTGAACCGACTAATAAAAAATAAGATTTTTTCTTTTATATGTTTAAATTATTTTTTAATTAAAATATTGTATTCAATATTAATTTTTCGTCCATTTATGTATTATTGTCATAATATTCATGTAAAAACCAAAAGTCTAAGCAAGACATCCCGATCCTAAGACTTTATTACAAAAACAAGAGAACATATTTTTTAAACAATTATCAAGATTTTAATTGAATATTATTTGAATGCAACTTGACTAGTTAGGAGAAAACATCGTCAGGATCAAAATTAATTTTAACTAGTCAAATGTATCAATCCAAAAACTTTCTTCTTTTTCATATATATTAATACTTCTAAAAGCGTAACTTGTTTATTACGCTTGAAGTTTTTTGTGATTAAATATTTCAAAATATTGGCGGAGAAAACCCAGGGGATGGGGGATGAGTAGAAAAAACTTCGTAATAAAGTATGATTAAAGTGTAGTAATTCAACAAATGTGACAAAATTTTGCTTATTAAAAATATGCAAATTAAACCTAGATTGGACAATTGAGCGATTCAGTATAATTTTCTCAGCTGCTTCCGCGCCAGTCATAAAAATCTAACAATGTTCTTTATCACAGCGTCACTAATAGGCCGATTTATCTACAAACTTTTATACAAACCTCGGCTTGTAAACTTATATCTAAATATAAAACATCGTCGAAAATATCAGAAAAAGTTTCACTTAAACTGCAATACATCTAAAAAATCGCACAAAAATCTCTATCACAGCCCATTCTTGTGGAAAATCACCATTTTCAACAGGGACCTGACGTGCATAGCCAAAACCGTATACATTACGTTTGATTCCATTCCGTATATTCTTCATACACTTTCTGGTGATAAAAA
The DNA here is from genome assembly GCA_963931845.1 of Maratus michaelseni. Classification (NCBI taxonomy): domain Eukaryota; kingdom Metazoa; phylum Arthropoda; class Arachnida; order Araneae; family Salticidae; genus Maratus; species Maratus michaelseni. Next base: position 64,540,510 of record OZ007593.1, read on the forward strand.
AATATAAAAAATCGCACTTAAATTCGCTATTACAGCACTACATTCAAGCCGACTTTGTCCAAAATTTTATACAAACCTGTATCTGTGTCATTACAGCTAAATATAAAATTTCTTCGACAAATAGTAATAAATTCCTCACTTAAACTTCAAAAATCAAGACAATTGCCCAAAATCGATTTCATATGATATCACATTTCATTTTTAAGTTTTTAAAACATTTAAGATACTAAAACATAGAAATATATATATAAAATGTCTTATAATGGGTAAACCATGTTTCGATACTTATACTAAATCACGTAGCAACGTAGACATATTTTTTCATTTATAAGTAAAATCTCATGTTTCTTTTTTTTTCTCTTCCCACAAGAGATGTTCTTTTTGAAATGATTGATTTGTGTAGAATAGCTGAGAGCAGGAAGTACGTATATTATTTTATTAGCAAATATGTTACGTTTTTCCTTTACGTTGATTAGCTTAATAAGTCACAAAACCACCAATTATTCTTCTATCAAAACATTGAAATGTAAAAAAAATACGCATTTTTAAAACGTAACATTAAAGCTTTTTTTTTTTAACTTGTTACATCATATTTTACATAGAAACTTATCTTTAACCAGATATATCATCACAAGATGTTTAATTATTTTTTTCAACATACAATTAATAACGTAAATTTGGATAAAAATATTTACATTGCTTTTTTAAAACTGAAAAAATACATCATGCCAGATTTTATGTAATCAAATGAGGCAGATTCATTTACAATGTTTACGTTACATATATAGATTTCTGTGGATTCACGGATAATAGATGGGAAATAAAGCCTTGATGAATAAGTTATTTTGCTATTTTTAAAGTCAATTTTTGACGTCTTGGTTCTATGTAGTCTTGGTGCTATGTAGTCTTGCCAGTGCTGTTGTACTTCTATCATATTTGATATCTGCTACATGCTCTTTTAATCTTGTTTTAAATTTTCTAGTGGTCATTCCTGTATAATATTGTAATGTTCCATCTACTCTGGTGATATAAAATATGACAGAAGTACTAAAGCACTGGCAAGACTACATAGAACCGAGATATCAAAATTGATTTTAAAAATAGTAAAATAATTTATCCATCAATGCTTTATTTCCCATCTATTATCCGTGAATCCATAGAAATTTATATGCGTAACGTGAACATTTGGAACGAATCTGCCTCATTTGAATTACCTAAAATTTGGCACGAGGTACTTTTCAGTTTTAAAAAAAAACAATAAGGAATTATTAATTTTCACGTTTACAGTTGACAATTCAAAGCACCTCCTTTTTTACATCTGGTGATTTATGTTTTCCAGTTTATTTTCAAAAATTTGCCAGAATATTTTGGTTCATCGTTATATATCTTAATATGAATATGGCAGTAATGAGTATAAATGTATAATATTAATACTACCACACACACACACACACACACACACACACACACATATATATATATATATATATATATATATAAATCAAGATTTAGTTTCAAATTAAATGAATGAAAATGTCAGATTTTTGTAAATCATATGAGCATGGATAGCGTTAAATGAAAATTATTGGCATAGTTTTAAGCTTATTTAAAGAAGTATACTAAGGAATCCTACAAACTAATACATAAATTTATTATAAAATATAAACAAAATATTATAAATTCAATAGCAATATGGAGTTATTATAAGTAAAGTATTTATTAACAGTCCGTAATTAAGTGTGTTTTATTTATTTTGTGTTAGAAATTACGATTTTTAAAATGATGATAACGCTATCGTTTTTCTTTTTGTTAAATTGTTTCTGCGAAAACAGTAACCGAAATATTGAAAACAATATATTTTATCCTAAATCTGTTTCTTACCAATATGAGATCGGGCTATTTTATATAATCGGATTTAAATTTCTGGGACAACAAGCATTTCTCTTTAGTTTAAAAGGCTTATAAGATTTTGAAAACGATTTTTTTAAATGCAAATAATGTAAATCCCTGGGATCTAAAATTTGTAAATGTCAAATGTAACCAAGGAATCATTTTGTTTTTCATTATAAATAACATTAATTTTGAGTAAAAAACTTTCGCATAAAATAAATAAATAGCAAAATGTTACAAAAACAGGGTAATGCGCATTTCATGGCGTAACTGAAAGTTTGAGAAAATGTATAGCATTACTGCTATGATTTTATGCAAAAATGATAATTGCTTTCGATGCATACTATATTATAATAAAATATTTAAATATAAGTTTTAGATATTAATTTAAATATAAGTTTTAGATATTAATTTAAATAAAGTTTTCCTATTATTCCCGATTAGCTAAGTAATATACTTTTATTTATTAAATATATATCCATATTGAGTATAAAAAAAAATATGATTTTGATTTCTTCTTTTATTTTATATTTTGGGATTTGCGAAAGCACCATACTACATAGAATTCATTAAATTAAATCATATTACACTAAACGCAGTTAGTTATCAGTATGACTATTTCTGTATTTTTATATACCTAATTAATAGATAAATATAAACGCAACATTTTGCATATAATTTGAATTGTATATATCAACATTTGAAGAGAACCGCATCCTAAGTAGCTCTTTTCTGTATGAATGGCCTCCAAGGTCTCAAGATTTCATACTTTGTGACTTCTGGTTATGTGGTTACCTTGTAAGCTAAAATGTCTGAATCGGATGGTTAAAAAAAGAGACACCTGTTAATGTCTTAATTTCAGACATTTGAAATGTCTGAAATATCGGCGTTTTTTTTTTTTTTTTTTTTTTTTTTTAACCGGACAAATAGCTAGAAAAAATTGCAAAAAAGCCCAGCACTGCCATCTATGGAAGCATATCTACTTTCGATTATGGGAGGATAATCTAAATTTACGTTTACCAACGACGGGATGAAATCCGGTACCGGGGATGAAATCCGGTAGATTTTGAACGGGATTTTGGATAGATTTGGTCAATTTGAGATGGTTGTTAAGATTGTGCAACTTTATTATTTATGTGGTCTTCTGTGTTAATCTTAATTAAAACTTGATTAGTTTGCAATATACAACTAAATATTTACGATTAGAAGAAGATTTAATTTCTCTAAGTACTTTAGGTTTAGAAGCATTCAAAATTTTTATTTTCTTTAATTAAAATGAGTTTTAAATGGAAAATTACATTGTTATAAAACATAATTAATTATGAGTCTAAGGTAAAAATATAATCTGCTAGGGGAACCATGTAATTGCAAACTATATTTTAAAAACGTTTTCAAAACACAGTATAATGCGTGTCTGAATGAACTTATGATAATCTGACTCTTCAAAGCATCCCTCAAAACGGTTAAAGCAGTAAAATTATCAAATACGTTAAGATAGGGTAACATGAGGATCTCGATCAAATGATGTCATTTATTTTTACATACATTTTAATTTTGCGTACATTCTATTTTTACAGACTTTCATAACATCAATCTGTTTTTTAATATAGATATAAGCGTGGTTATTCGTATCTTGTTAAATGTCTTTTTTAAAGTAATTAAATATACTATGTATATTAAAGATACCTATAATCTTTCTTTTTTTTAAATATATTTTTTTATAAAATACTTATTGTGATAATATAGCAGGAAAGTGTAATAAAATACAACATGTGCGTAGCGAAATTCTAGTTTCTTTAACATTCAAACACATCTGTTTTCGGGAACTTAAGTTATCAGATTATTTCAATAATTAACTAACTATGCTGATTTGTAAGCTGTACAATTGTTAAGCATAATTCAAAATCTTCTTGGTGGAAAGAGTTGTAAGTTTGGATTCGTATATTTAAAGTTAATAGAAATCAAGATATGTTAACAAATACATAGATTAAAATTCATATTTTGTTCAAATAGTAATTGAAATAATATACATTTTGAAAAAAAGCTCACATCTGTATTTCTAAAATAGCCAATGAGGGTTTTTCATGGTATTTTGTCAAAATTGGGTGTTGCCATTGAAAAAAAAGTTTGGCCTGGTTTTGATTTGTAGAAGGACACTAATCAAATTTTACATACATAATTTAGAAGTAGAGAATATTTCCAATCGTTTGGTATCAGTAACTTTCTTCTACGATAATTTGTTGCAGAGTTAGTTGAGGGTGTTCACTTTTTTTCCATGACTGTTTGTTATTGCAATTTGAGTAAACATTTACAAAACAAAGAGATTGTGAATAGTGAAAGTAAAAATTTTCCGTAACAGAACACCTGCATTTTCTGAGAATTTAATTGTACTTTCATGATTCACTAGGAAAATTTACATATAACTCCTTAATCAAGTAGAAAATTTGTATAAATTAAACTCCTATTCAAAAAGCAATATTGGTTCAAAAATTTCTTGTTTAGTTTCATTTTTATTTTTGTATCTAAATGTTTTTCTATTTATTTCATTTAAATCAATGAAAAACCATAAACGTAATTAAAAATTTAATTATAGGAGATTTTGCGTAGATAATTTCACTGCAATATGCAAACACGTATATATATAGATATATAACATATTTTTAATAATTAACTTACTTTAAATTTATTCTATATTTTTCTCTTTACGTTTACTTTATTCCGTCTTTAAAAATACTTATTCCGTTTCCCCTTTCAAAAAAAAAAAAAAAAAAAAAAAAAAAAAAAAATGATTTCAATGCGTCATATAAACATTTATTTTTTCGCTTTAGAAAAATTTATTTTCGCCGCTCGTACTTTTTTCTTCTTACAATGATTTAAATTCCTGCGTTGTATTTGGCCCAAATCACTCAAGAACTTTATTCCTTTCGCTTATAGGGAACTGAATCTTTGAATTTTGTATAATCCACACTCATGCCCATAATCCAGACATTGATTGGATAACATCTATTTTTTAGTACACATTTGTGGTCTTCAGCGAGAGGGTTTACCAGTTGCGCGACTTCGACACAGAACTGTCAGTTTTTCGCTTGATGGGGAGAACTATTTGCAATAAAATGTTATTATTGTTTCAGTTGTCGTTTCCTAAAAATAAAGATAAATTTGCTTTTTCGTGACAGACAAAAAAAAACATATACAAACGTTTTTATTTGTGTAGAGTTACAAAACGATGTTTCCAAAGCATTATTCGATCGCTCGTTGATTCATTATTGCAGTGAACAACAATTTTGTAGCAATGAAATGCAACATGTTCTGCGATGTATCTCATTTTCGGAGATTATTCGGACACGAATTGGGCTAAAATATTTAAAACTGGAAATACATTTTAACATTTTTTGGTGGTGTTTTCCGCATACTATACAATATCTTCTGACTTGCTCTAATAAATTTGGCTTCATTTCTTTATCATTTCCATCGCACGAGTTAATTTTTATGTAGTCGTGGGAAGAATCAAAGTAGAGGAAACAAGTTCATGTCGGACAACACATTATTTTATTTTTCATTACATGATCCTTTTCAAGCCCGGTCCAGTGTCCAGAGATCTATAGATTGCTTAAGTTCGAATTTTATTAGAAAGCGCGCGAGTGCCGTTGATTATTTAAAACTTAGTTTAGACGAAACAAAATACGATTTTTCCATTGTTCAGTTATACATTTTTTAATTATAATTTTTCGCAGTAGGGGGCAGAAATATAATTTTGGATCGATTTTCCTGTCAATTGCCAATAAAATAGGCTTGTGGTGCACCTCTTTACACAGGCGCAATACAGGCCACAAAGGAAGAAATGTTGCGATTTATTCATACATTTTAAAGTTCTTCCGAACTAGAGATTGTCTGTAATATATGCTGCGCAGCAAAATAAACTTGACTAGGGTAAATTTTAAAAGTTATGTAAAAAATCGAAATTTTAATTTGAAATTTTGAAATTTAATTTAATCTTTGAATTTTAAAAATGTTTTATTTCTCATCTTTTGATATATATTTACATGTATTTCCAAAACTATGTGCATCTAGAATGTTGTACTTGCATTTTCCACACATATTTCTGTAATTCGGTGCTTGTTCTTAAAATCTGAAAGTTAAATATAATTTTTAATTTGGTTTAGATTATTTAGAATTTAACAGAATATGAAAAAATGACTCTCTGTTACACTTTCTAATGTGTTGTATACATTCTTTGATAAATATGTATGGGTTCCCCGGAAAGTTCGTGCCGATTGCGAAAATCAATTCGTACCCAAAAATTATGTCCGTTAATTATTAGACATTATTTATCGGAATCAATGTCTAATAATTTAATAATAAATTTTCCGGTAAGTAATTTTTTTCCCAACCCGCACGAGCTTTCCGGGCAACCCAATACAAATGTGCTACATTTATTGCGTCTCTTTTCATCAAAAGTACCTATTAAAAGCTTATTTATAAGCAAGTTTTTTTAAAGTAAAATGCGTCTTAATTGTAAATAGTTATTTTCTATGTTATGCCTAAATTTTATACTCAGTTCATTAAATGTTATCATCGGAATTTACATAAATCTAAATTAAATCAATTTCCAGCGAAGATAGCTTCTTTAAAATTTAACGATTTATTTCTGGAAGTCCAACTTTATTGATTATACGCTTCAAAAAGAATTCTAACATGAATTTATTTTATTTGTCATCTTTTATTTGTATACCACAATGACACATTTTCCAGGAAATATATGTTCTTACGACTTAAACAAAATCGGAACAACATCATTTGATGATTTTTTTTCGCAGACATCCTTTCGAAAAAGGCAAGTATTATTTCGATGAAGATGGATAGATAAAGTTAGATAATTCGTTTTGTTGATAAAATATATTGAACATTTTATTTCATGTATGATGATAAATTGCTTATAAAGCTTGTATAAAATTTTACATTGAGTTGGAAAATTTATATTTTTATTCATTTTAAATTCGTTTCAATATAAGAGAAAATGTAAGTGGCAAGGTAATCGACAAGATAATTGAGATTAATGATTTATTTTCTATTGAAAATTGTTAGAGATTGAACAAACATTAGCTTATTTGCAAAATTGGGGAAAATCTCATTTTATTAAACAAAACATTTTTAGGACAATATTTTATTATATAAGTGTTAGCATATTTTCAGAACTGAGCATGCACATTTCACTAGTAAAAATTCTGTGGTTATTTGAACCAACATTTGGTGCTTTAGTAGCTGCAAACATAAGATGATAAAAATTACTTCCAACATATGGAGCTATAGTTCAACCGGAACTATAAACGATGGAACGAGATTTAAACGTCTTATGGTACTGCAGTACCAAAACCTTGTTCAAAATTAGTAACACTGTTGGATTAAACAATATATTCCATGCAATGTACTGTTTAAATTTGCCAAAATCTTCAAATATAAATAGGAGTAAAAATATATATGCATAAGCATAAATCAAATACTTTAAGCGAATTTTAATATGCAAACTAAAAACTTTAACAATGTTTTAACGCATAAATACTACAAACATGGTACAAAAAATCACATACGGCCGTTTCGAGGATTCTTGGATCCTCTTCTTCAACGCGGAAAAAAATAAAGCGATTAAAATGTGTTCAGAGAACCCATCGGTTATAGCCCCCGAATACTGGCTTGATTGAAAAGGCCAAAGTTGATGATGTGAGATATGTGTAGTGTATGCTTTATATATTTATCTAAAACTCAACTAAACAAATTTTTTTGTGAATATTTAAGTTTTGTTTTCAATAGTAAGTGCGAAGAACGTTTGAAGTTTTATTAAAAATGATATAATTTCCACAGGTAAAAATTATCGTTGGATAAAACTTTTTAAACGCAGTTTTCTTTTTTCGAGAATATAAAAGCAGGTCATTTTGACATTTTGATCACAGTTAGAACGTGTTTACGATTTCAATTTTTGTGCCACGAGGACTCCTCCAAATCACGTAAATAACCTGAATTTCCAAATAGTTTTTACATGTTGTTTAGGTTCAATGTAAAATGTTTTCTATTGAGAAGGAAGTGTGTAATGTTAATACTTTGATTACAGGGAAATAAAATCCCATTATATTATGACATTGGTAGCCAAATAGATCGCGGTGACTTTTAATGATTTTACTACATTTCACCAAGAATCACCAATATGGACTACAACATTATTTCTGTTAAGTATAGAGTAAGTAGCATTGATAATTCGTTTACTGTGAAGTGCAAAATAATTCCATTACGTTTTGGTCTATAAGGAAAATCTGATACGGTGTATTTTAATCATGTTACGATATTTAAACCATACTGAAATTGATATGAGTCAAAGAAGTGTGTTAACTCTGCTATAGCGTGTTTTCTATAAATTATGGACTGCGGACATTTACAAGGAGACGCAATCTATTTGGTTTCAAGTCTATCTAGACAGATAACACTGATAAACAAAATTGACTTTTTAGTTTTTCTCAAATTTAAAGCTAATATTCCAATTATACACACCCTTGAGTAAATAAAAATGATATTCGAAATTTTTACTTGGTTCTTATATTTTTTTTAAACGAAGGATATGTATTTACAGGTTATTAAGATATATCACAATTTAGGAGATCGTACAATAATGCAGAATAATAATACATAATTTTAAATTTACCAGCAGTATACTTGTATACTGTTTATGCACATTTTCCACATATTTTTCCCACATTTTACGCAGCTGAATACAATCTGAGTGTATTAATTTGAGTACATTAGTACCTATTTTTGCGTTTATATTTATGTTCAATATCTTCTCTCTTGATGAACATACAGTAATCGGTAAGCATTGCTGCATTTCTTTGCGATCAATAACGAGACTCCATAGCAGAAATTTATTGGTGAAGTCGTTCACTATGCTCGTCGCTAATTGTTCCCATATTATCTGGGGAAAAGTAATGAAGCTTTAAATATATGTGACAATTTAGCTTTTTAGAATTGTTTACTATATTTTGAACTATACACTTGTAATTTGTAGCATTGTTAGTCCCTAAGAAATTATGCACAACGTCCTTGAATGAAAACTATGCGTCTTTTTCTACTTTCAAACTGGTCATTTTTCATAATTTTCCGAATGTCTGTACCTACAAATACGCCTTCTTTTACTTTTTCATCCGATATTGATGGGAACAAGTTTCGGATAAACGCAAATGCTTTACCGTCCCGATTAAGAGCTTTTATGAAACTGTTTATCAATCCCAAGTTGACTTGGAGTGGTGGGAGCAATATGTCCACTGATGCTACAAGAGGTTGATTAATTACATTTTTATCACCAGGTTCTAGAGACTTCCAAGAAGGCCACGTTTGTACACAATAATGTTTATCTTTTGCACGACTATCCCATTCGCAGATAAAGCATGACTATTTCGTGTAACCTTGTTGCATTATCAGCAGAATAGAAATGACTTTCAAGTCAACACAAATTTTCTACTTAAAATCATTGTACTTCAGCATAAGAAATAGTTTCTTCAGGGTAACATATGTTTCTTTTCCCCCTGAAGCATATCCTACAGGAACGGAGTTATATTTATTTTCAATGTGCAGGAGTACTGCTTTTAGACTCACCTTAGACACATCAATAAAAAGTCTTCATACTTCTGGTTTATGACATAGATCTAAAGATGCCATAAGGCTTGGAATGTCGTTTCAAAGCCTATTTCACCACCTTTTTCATAGAAACATATGAAGTCTTTATGTTTGTTACGGTATAAAGAAATACGTACATCACTAGCCAACACATTCCACTCCTGAAGTCTTGATCCAAGAAATTCGGCTTTATTCTTGCTTAACTCCAAATCACGCACAAGGTCATTCAATTCTACTTGCGTTATCATATGAGGAATCAAATATTTCTGTGGTGGAATGACATCCATTAATGTTTCACTTTCATGAATACAAAATGGCATTATTTATCAATTGAAAGACTGTAGTTTACAGGCGGCTGTGGCACAGGAAACACATCACTGTAAGGTACTGTCCTCAAAGCAGAATCGATGTTGGGATACTGAATATGCTTCTGCTTCTTAAAATTAATTCATTTTGCTTTTGAAGTAATACAAAAATAGCAATCTTCTAAATGATCTGTAGGTTCTTTCGAGATCATTGCAATGGTGAAAGGCACTGAAACCCCCTCTCCCTTAATCCACTTTAGAGGTCGATAGAACAACGCAAACAACAAAAGTGTGGTGCCCATGACTTATCCTGACCGCCAATTTCGTATCCAAAATGATGTTTATAGGCAATTTTAATTAATGAAGTAATGTTTCTTCTGTGCGTAATACTGATAAATTCGCCACAAATGTAGCAAAAACTATCACTGGAATAAATACACTTAGTAGACATTTTAAAAGCACCCGTTCGCCAGCTAATTAAATGATACAATGATCAAATTTTTACAAAGGACAAAGAAAAATTTTAATGGCACCACAATGTCTGAAGAAACACATCTTATTGGCGTCTAGTTGTATTATAAGTATCATATATTTGTTCACTTTCAGGGTCATTAGACTGTAGAAACAAACTACTTTAAAAAGCAATAAAATAACGTAATGAGATATATTTAAACACAGATATTTCTGAAAAGGAAACCAACCTCACGTTTTTGTGAATATTTCTTAAATTCCCAAAGGTATGGTTACTGAATTCTGTTAATATTTTCAAAGAAAAAAATTTCTTTTTTATCCGTGTGATCAAAGGGAATGTTGTGGTATGTATGTTTAAATTTATCTAATATGTAATGTATTACGTGGTATCTATAAATCATGTTCATCAATTACAAGGTTACACAGAATAAATCACGCACATTACTTGATGTTGACAGCAATTTAAAATAATTGATTTTCAGTGTTTTATGGATTTTTAAAGTGTTTATTTAGATATTTTATTTTATTCTGCGAAAAAATAATTTTTGAACTGATCGTTTAATGTTAAAAGTAAACCCGAATATATGTCAAAATATGTGCGGAATTTTTCGCTCTTATTTCGTTTTTCAAAGTTGCAGACAAATATTCTCAGGATTACCTTTAATTGGATTAAGTAATACTAGGCTCTAAATAGGGATATCATAAAAAAGCTTTTTGTTCTTAATCTTGTAAGCATTTTTGTAATAGCCGAAAAGATTGATCCACGGAAAAAATGCTGTAATTATTCTTTCCTTCCGAATGATTCCGTATTTAAACTTTTTCATTTTATAAATATTTTTATAGCAGTATAACGTAAAATCTTAATATATGTAATAATATAGAACATTTTAACACGTGTGTTTGACAAAAAATTTTAGAACATTAGATAATTTATTACAGTACAAATACAAATAAACTTTCAAATAATAATGATGTCTTATAATAAATTATAAAAATTTAAACGTTATTATTTCGTAATGAAAACTTGATCCAATTTAATAATTACATGTAAACTTATATAAGTAGAGAAAATAATAATAATAAATTTTTGCGAAAAAATATCAATATCTGTCGTGTATGTGTAACAACAAGTTATAAGCATACTTTAATTAAATAATGCAAACATAATGCAAAAGAAAAAATAGCATTATTATAAAGCGAAATTATTAATTGAAAATAAAGTAATTTTGAATTACAAAACACAATTGCAAAATAAAATAAAGACAACACATTTTTTAATTCGAATTGTATAAGAGAGAAATTCAACATTGCATATTTAAAATTTTCATTTTTAATAAATGAAATCGATCAATAAAATATGAATAACAGTTTAACTCACATAATTGTGTTAATTTATTGCAATTTGTTTATGTTCACTTATTATAGTAATGGTAAAAACTACGATAAAGGATATTTATTGTAAACAAATATACTATGTAAAGTTTAAGCCATTCAAGCTGAAGAAGTACTTCTGCTCTAACAAAATAGTTTGTCAATGATTAGTTTTTCTATTCCAATTACATACACGTTATTAAAAGACCTGTAATTTTAAAATTGCAAAATTGAATAAGTACAGAAAATAAATAATTAAAATGTTGAAATAACAACTAGAAACAAAAATATTTTATTTAATTAAAATGAGTAAATATTACATAAAAAGAAATTTTATGTCTGATAACAAAAGAAAAAAAATGAAACGAATAACCGAATTTATTTTTGTATTATTGTAAATGAACAAAATAATTACATGCACTCTATATCGCACAGTAAGCATATTTTATTGCAACTGAGCAATATTCGTCAATTCCAGCATCGTTAAAATAGTGTAAAATATTTTTTTATACACTGCTAATGTTTTTTTTTTCTCTAGGCCATAATGCAACAGAATTATTTTGTGTGCCCCAGAAAATGATTGTCAAATGCTATGCACTTCGTAATTCAGAGGAAAAATTTTGTATTGCACGCAAATTATGTATGTATGTTCATTATATTTGTATATTATATGTGTATATATGTTCATTTATGTTCATTATGTTTGTAATAGGATACATTTATTAAAAAGTACAGCGAACTATTCTTTCCAATAGAAAATAATTAAAGGGATTTTCTTTGTGTCTCCCTCTAAATCAGGCATGTCAAACACGTGGCCAGCGGGCCACAACTGGCCCGCCGACAAAATATCTGTGGCCCGCGAAGTCTTTGACATTTTATCTGCATTAAATTTAGTTGTTAGAAAACGCATGCTGAAAATTCACTTTGAACGAACACGCTTGCACCAACTGTGATTTTACAGAGGACAAACATAAGAAGGGAAAGGTATATCATTGTTACCAGTTTCGCGGGATTTTTATTTAATTCAGAATGCTACCACTATTTTTGATTAGTAATTTTTATCTTATTTATTCTTTCATTAAATAAGGGAAATATTTCTATTCAGAATATCGTAGCATGGAGTTCATTCAAAAAAAAAAAAAAAAAAAAAAAAAAAAAAATCTCGCTCATCTGACAACAGTGATGTGTATACACAGATATAATCCAGTTTTACATTTTAGCTAAAAAAATGTAGATACACAAATAACCACTCGGAACGTAGTAAAGCGCGGGATCTCGAGTATGAAAATTTAAAGATTCGTATTTTTTTAAATAATTTTACTTATAATTTTATTTGTTTTATGTCGAAACTAATACTTATTTTTCTCTCTTCAATTTTACACCACTTTACAAAATAAAATGATGCATTTAATAAAATACTAAGAAATTTATTGTAAAATTAATAAAATTCGGCCCTAATTAAGAACTGTTAAAATTTTTAAAATATCAAAATATAAAATTAAATAGCTTGTAATGAGTCAATTTCAAAGTGACGCAAATTATCACATATGTGCTTGACAAAAAAACCCTGTCTTCCAGGAACTTCACTTAGGCTTAAGTCGAACATAAGGATTTTGGATTTAAGCTTTTTAATTTCATCGTTTAAGTTAGTAACTGTGTGTGATATTTCTGGAATCCTGAGTGATCTTTCTTTTCCTTCGTTCATTTTTTTATTGATGTGCACGCATTTTTTTTTTTTTTGACATACTCTCATACATCCCAGGATTTATATAAAAAAAATATGCTCTTTACCACTGTGAATAAATATAATAAACAGAAGAAAACCGCAGATTTTTTAAAAGAATATTTACAATACAATTAACTTCAACGTAAAATTGAAATTTTATGTTTGATATGTACACTGTTGAAATTTGTAAAGAATGCAGCATTAAGAGGTGCTAACAGCAGAAAGTATAAAGAAAACTCACAAAAATCTTTCACCAAGCTTATTGGTGAAATTACATTTGCTTTAAAAACTACTTTATAAAATTAAATGTCCCGCGAGTCAAAATCATTCACTACGAAATTGAAGAAATGAACTCTAGAGCAGTTAAATAAAGTTGAAAATACTATAAGCATTGCTAGAAATAATTATATCTAGCGGATAGACTTATAAAAGCATTATTGGAAATTTTTAGAATATACTAAAAATAAATTTAAAAATGAATTCAAAATCAAATTTTCGAATTTTTAAAAATACGAAAATCAATTTAATCTATTTACTTCATCTCTAACGATTGATGATGAAATTGTTCTTCACAATCTATTGCTACAGTTAATCAAATTTCATTGCGATTCCACATTAGAACGCAAGTATATGGATATGGGTTTTCCAAATTTTGGTATTTATTCATCAGCCGACCGATTTTTTAATGTATAATATTCAATTAGGCATATTTTAGCTATGTTCGTTGCGCACTTTTATAAGATATCTTTACGTAGCTGCCACGCATCTGTTATTTTTCAAAGCAAAAATACATATTTTGGACTAGAAAATGTATTTAATAAAGGAAATGAAATACGTAGTGCATAAATACCACAAATTTTATTAAATAAATTTCCTGATTCAAAGTATATTTATTTTTATTTTTCACTTGAAGAAAACTCGGAAGGTTGACAGCTATGCCTTTGCTAGATTAACAATAACAGAACAGCTTGTACAATCAATTTTTAAAATAAATATAATTTAGAAAATCCAATTAAATTTTATAGATTTGGTTGATGAAAAGTGATTTTGAGAATTCTTTCGGAAACTAAGATAAAATAAAATATGTAATATAATAATAACTTTGGAACTTTGCATGAATAATTCTTTCACATGGTTGTATTTTGTACAAATAAATTTCATTCTGTGCAATGGCAATAATATTGTCTAATTTTTAGGGTTTCGCTCATCTCACGGAACCCTATTACTACCGCTCCGTTGTTTGTCTGTCACAGATAAGTTCTCAGAACATACAGAGTTGAAAATTTTTGTATATGTAACTGAATAGCTGCTATGAAGCTCAAAATATTAAAATTAAAAAAAAATCGTATTAATTTAATAAATAGAGATAAAAAAACCAAAATTCTACAAGCATTTTCCTGATAAATTAAAAAAAAAAATTCGTTATAACAGTTGACAGCAATTAAAAATCCACAATACAATTCTTTCTGCAATAGTTAATTTTCGATTGAAAGATGTCCACGTGAAAAATGAAAATGAAATAAAAAGTTTCCCAAATTGAAAGAAAGATTAATATGAAATAAAAATGATTGACGCATATTGGTAATAAAACGGCAATTTTCAAAGATTTCTCAATAATACAAGGAGTATTATTGGGAAGGAATGTTATCTACAGAAATCAGATTAATATCACGTCATTAGAGAATTAAAAAGAAAATTAATCTAACGTCTTTGGAAATTTAATGGATTTTTCAAATGTTTGAGAATAATACAAAGCGAGTATCAATATGAGTAATAGAGAATGATAAATATCTGTGTTTGAAGAACGTATTGAATCATAATAAAAACCCGATTATGGAAATATTCGCATATTTTAACATTTTGAAGGTATACAACATGTTTAATTTTGATTTTTTTTAATATCGCATTTAGTCCGCATGACAGATATTATGACAGAGTATAATAGTGTATTTCGCCGCTATCGGGCCGGTTCAGGTATGCGAAAAACCGAGAAAAATAGACCGATAAATTTTTACTTTATAAAAAACATTATTTTTTTTTTAACGAAACCCTTTGTATGATTTTCGATTTCACTTACGAACTTGTTTATGTCGCCCGCGGCTTTGTATGCAATGCTTAATTTGGCACGTGGCTGTAAACGAATATGACATGCCTGCTCTAAATGATCTATAAATACTACACATTCTATTTTCAGAAGGGAATGTCCTACGGTAAACGTCACTAAAATATGCCAGGCTCATGATAATCCAAGTACATTTACGTGAGTTGAAGGACGGCTAGACGAGAAACAGGCAGAGGGACAGACCAACCAAAGTCATAAACGCTTTTCAATTAGCTTTAAAGTGTTAAAAACAGAATAAATTAATTTCATTGATATTATTTTGATATAGAGAGAAATTCCATCATAAAATATTATCATTTTTTCTATAGCACGTAAATATTATTTTACACAGTTCTATATCCATAATTTATTGAATGAATTCCATAAATATAACGTGAACATTTCTTTCATTTGCATAACAGAAAAATTTATTATTTTTCTAAACTTCCACTTACCATTCAAAGAATAAAACTGCCTTAAAAACACCTCTTTCTTTAAAAAGTCGTAATCTTCCGAGTGATATTATGAAAAGTCTAGACCTAAATGATCTTAACAGTTTAAACAGGTCATATTCCATGAAAACACTGGATCATCACTTCTAACATGTATCATTATTTGATTTAAAAGCGTTATATTGTAACATACAACAAAACAAGTCCAACTTAAGTACAGGGTGATTTTTTTAAGTTGTGAAAGTAAAACCCTATAACAAAAGAACCACTGATCCAAATGATTTAAAATTTCACCAGTATGCTCCCAAAGCAATGGGGATTTTTTATTAGTGGTTAAAAAATCTTAAAATTGCACCGACAGATGGCGCTGTAATTGCAGTAAAGTCGGGAGACGAATTTGCGCCCGGCACACGCACATTTTCGATAAAAACGTGAAGTACGCACAACTCGTGTTCATTATTCTACGGAAATCCTCGCAATTACTGCGCCATTGACGGAACGTGCGTTGTTAGTGAAACTGCATTATCAGAATAATGACAGCGCAGCAACTGCTCTTAGGAGATTTAGGAAAGCAAAAGAATTTAAGAAAAGGTCCAATGACGACAGAGGGTCTACGGAAGATGGTTTCTCAAAGTACCGTCCATTGTTTTCCTCCCACAGACGATATTCGTTGTTTCTGCTACCTTACAGCGCCATCTGTCGGTGCGATTTAAGTTTTTTTAACCATGCCTAAAAAAATCCCCATTGCTTTGGGAGCATACTGGTGAAATTTTAGGTCATTTGGATCAGTGGTTCTTTTGTTATAGTGTTTTACTTTCACAACTTTAAAAAAAATCACACTGTATTTACATTGCTATAACGCAGTGATAATTTCTTATAATAATTCAATTATAATAATTTATTATAATGGAGTTTATTGCCAAAATATACTTTTCATGTGTTTAAGAATGATTAATTTTTAAAAATGTAACCAATACATTTCTATCCATCCACATGTAATAAATTGATGTTAACAATTGTATATTTCAATAGATAATTTACAGTTCTTTCTATAATGTTAATAGAATATTTTGCAGTACATACTTCTTAATTTCACAAAGCAAAATTTATAGAAGGTCTCTGTTGAATATTATAGTTTACACTTCAAAACGTTATCCCTTTCCGTTTAAATTAAAATGTATTTTCACATACATCATATAATATAATACGAGCTAATCTTGTCTGCCTATCTGTATTTATGCAAATTTTATCTTAAAAACAGTTCAAACGATTTTAACAAAATTTTGTACTCTAATGTTTTGGGGTACCATAAGACAATGGAGCTAGGTCACATGTTTGAGAAAATTTGATTAATGTGTCGTTTTGAGGTCACTACGGGTCAATGCATTTCAATGGGAATGAAGGTTGAAACAGTTACTAAGTTCCTGAACATTTGGCAGTAAGCAAAGTTGCACAGTTGGTAACATGTCACCAAATTTGGCGATATTTGGTGAACAGCTGGCGAAATTTGGTGAGCAACTGGCTACATTGGCAACATTTGGCGAGATATCGACTTTTTATTATCAATCACAAAACATATGCTTGGCGTCAAATGAAAAAAAAATCACCAAATGTGGCGACATTTGTCGAAAAAATTGGCTTTTAGAATCTGAAGGGTTTTTCTAGAAATTCCCAATAGTAGCAGAGATACATGATTCAACCAATCAGAGTCCAAATAACGTTCTTGAGCAACACAGACGTTCTTCCTGAGTCGCATACCTGCTGAAAAAGTACACTTGTCACATCAACGTCGGTATTATATCCGAGTTGAATGCAAAGGTAAATTTTACTGAGTTTAGCTCCGTCATCCCAGCTTTTATTATTGAATATAATCATCTACAGTGAAAAACTGCAACTTGTATCTTTATTTTTAATTCTTCATCTTGGAAAAAAGTTTACAGAAGTTTACAAGAATGCAACATATTACTATTTTTCCTTTTTCATTCAAACTTTTGTTGAAAGTAAAAATATTCTGAGAAGAATATAATGAACTAATTAAGAGTCTTCATGATGAAAGTTAATGATTCTTCTAAGTAAACCTACACATTCATGCATAATTTCTTAAATGTTTTCCAACAGCTATTGTTAATGCGAATTTTAAAAGCATCTTGAAATAACTTTACTGATTTATGTTTCAAAAAAGAATATTAAGACGAAAGAGTCATCAAATATTTCAGCCAAATTGTGTATAAGTATTTTTTTAATGATGTTATGTAACGTGATTTCAGATTAAAAGTAAACATATTTAATGTTTATTTACATATTTATTTTAAAGTGATCACAAAATTTATACGGCGTGTTATTAGCGCTAATTGTTTTGTATTTTCATTATTATACATTTTAAGTAGAGTATATATAATAGAAAAATTAGAAGATAGATTATAAATTACTTCCACTTCTCTATATGTAAATTATTTTTATTTAATATTCACTCTGATAATATTTATACATATTGCATTTAATATGAGATTTATCTACTGGATATATTTGCATTACAAAATAAATGCAAACGATTTGAACAATTGAATAAAATATTGCAGAACACTTAATCGATTCGATAAAACAATAAATGAATTATCATATACTAAATTATACAATCTAAATAAAAATACTATTATTTAAAAATATTATTATGAAAGCAGTATAAATATATTTTTCATTTTTTTTATTTCACAGGGATAATCATTCTCGAATAAATTTTTAATTTCTTTAGTCCATTTTTAGAAAAGAAAAGTAAGTATTCTAAAGCAAGCAGGGTAAACAATTCCCATTGCTCTGTTTAACGAATTATGGATAATATAATTTAAAATGTAGTTGAGGATTGTGTCTCTATTAAAAAACTGATTTTGTCTGTTCGCTAATGTTACTTATTAACAAATAGTGCATTTCTCCATCTAAATTTTCTTATTATTTTGTTAAATATATATATATTGAAATGAATTTTTTTTTTCACCTATGGAAGTAAAATATATTCCTGAAGTACTAAAGACATAACTATTTATTTGTTTCACTATTTTAAGAATTGGCTTGATAACTCTTTATTTAATAAACATATGCATCATGTCTGAAGTATCAATAATTTGCATTTACTTGAAAAAACGCAATCAGCAAGAGATTGCAATTTTCTCTTTTTACAAATTCACCAGAATTACGTATAACTTTAGTTAATGCATACTTTGAAATTTCGAGATCATTTTATCAGCCGTATACAAATTTTCAATTTATTTGCAAATGCGAAATATGCAAATATATAAGATATTAAATTAGTTGGCATTTGCATGAGGCAGCAAAATCTTTTTAAATAACAAAGATGTAATTTTAAATTCAAATCATTTTGTTAGTATTTGTGAAATAGCACTTTCGAAATAAGGTAAATTTAAAACAAAACTCAATTTTCTGAAATTTAAATAATTACAAATTCATGCAAATAAAATATACAGAGTTGAAAATATAACAATCAGCATTTAAATTATGTGTATGTATAAGCACATACTCGCTAAAACCTATTAAGATTTCAATTTAAATGTACATAAATTGAGATAATGAAATAATTTAAGATAGTATTTTCTAAAACACATTGAACCAGTAACAAACTCTTGCAATTGAGTATCAATTGAGTATTTATATATTTAAAAACTTTTAAAAGTAGTAAAATTTATATTAAACAAAGCAAGTCTACATAACAAGTTAAGAAATAATTCGTTTTTTTCCTTTTTTTACATTTATTTTAATGAAAAAACTACAAATAATCAATCAACAAGATTCTCCTCATTGTGATTTCTTGCAAAGATTTAAAATCTCTCGGCGGTTAAAATCTCCTGGAAATAATTCATAGAATTCATCTGACAAATCCTCCATTCTACGTCATTATTGAATAGTAAACTGCACACGTATTCGACGGAGAAACATAGTCGGACGGCGCCAAATCTGGAGAGTACGACGGATGAGGCACATTATTCCGTTCTACTTTAAGGACCAAGTTTATGGATCGTGAATGTTCATGGCTCCGAAGAGGCAAGTTTCTGAACCCTAATAATTGAATGAAGATGGTTTACCACAGTTGTAATATCACAATTTGCTTCGCCAAATATTAAACCGTTTGGTTTTGATTTTCGTAAAAAAAAAAAAAAAAAAAAAAAAATGTGATACAATCCATTGGTCTCGGTTAGTCGACCGGTGTTTAATGTGATTCTTAGGATCAAAATTCCAATTTTGCACGCATGAAAACGAAAGTTAGGTGGTTCTTACATGCATTGTTGCCTCTCTATTCAATGCATAAACCTCAGGAGCAACTTTGGCACCATTATCAGTTCAATTAAATGAAAAAAAGTAAATGATGTAGAAAATGTTAATTTTTTTTTACTTGACATTCCACTTAAATGATCTAAAAAGCAGGAAAAATCAACAAAATGAAAATCTCAAAACACTGTATTTTGTAGAGCAAACCAGTATTTTCTAAACACAACATAAAACCTTTCGCCAGTGCGTTTTTTATTAAACTCTATTTAAACAAGTTACATGATCTATAAATCTATCGTTTTTTTAATTAATGTTGCTAAAAAAGACATTTTTAAAAAACTATAATTTAATCAAATTTTACAAGAAATATAAATATATAAAATATTAAAATCCCTTTTGTAATTCCGTAATAACAGTTATTTTTCACAGGATTTCGAAACTATTGTGACACTTTAATCAAAAAATATTTTTAAACTATCAAATATAATCGTGTAAGTTTCAATATCTGTCATTTATTTGTTTGAGAAATAATTTTCAAAATGAGAATTTAGTTAATTTTTCACGTCCAATCGCAATATTCTTTCAATAAAAGCAGATATATCTTACGACTGCGCTTTTATTATTTACCAGTAAAAAAAATATGAATTTGTAATAAATCAAAAGGTTAGATACAACAAGTTATAAAATATAATATTATTTTAAAACTGTAATTTTTTATAGATTTTTTACAAATGTTGATAAAAACACACACCACAAAATAAACTACTTGGAAATGAAAATCATTAAGCTATAACTCATATTTTGCATTTTAACGAGATGTTTCTATTAACGAAAATGACTTATTTAGTGGCATATTTGTTGACTTATTTTTATTAACATATTGATGAATCTTAATATAGAGAAAAATACGCATAATGTTGTATGCGAAAATCAATATGATGTATAACATTGCTTTTTTTAGAAAATATATCTGGCTCACATTAGGAAACCATGTGCTCCGGTTGAAAATTAATTGAAAAGTGACACGCTGAAATTAATAAAACTATAAGCCCTAAATTTCAACAAAATAAAAAAATACTCATAAATAGGCACTGTTTAAAGAGTTATAAAGACATTTTTAAAAACTACGACCGTCTAATTAAATAAAGAAGTGTATTAAAAAGTCATAATCTTCCTCCCAGCGCTTCGTCAATCTATAACACGAAAATTCACTCCAAAACAGCAATTTATTGTGAAATAGGCGAATATATTTATCGCACTGCATTGAGTCGATTAACCAATAGCGAACGGAGACTCAGACATGGATGACTTTTCTTTACTCAGATTCTTTACTCAGACATGGATGACTTTTGTAGCGTAGCGGCAATGGCAAGTATGCGCGGGTAAAACTTAGAATTTCAAAGAAACAAATGGCACTGAAAAATGATATTTCATCACAATTAAATGTATTGGGATAGTTATGAGTTTAAGAGTGAAAATTAAAAGACCTTGAATTGAACAAACGTACTTCGAAAGAAAGATTATTACATGTTTTGATTTTTTAGGTAGAATTTTGGAAGGAAATAAAATAATGTACGATTTTAATAAATGAGGTAAATGGAACGTTCAATTCATTTTCAAGACAAGGAGTAATTGATAACTAGAGTTGTAAATTAATTTAGGCGGTAACACATTTTATTAAGATAATTTAAAATTTTGAAATATTATCCCCGTTCCCCCCAAAACAGATGTGATTTTGATGAGATTTTGAAAAAAAATTGCTCGTGTCCAGAATACTAGGTGAGAAGACATCAGGAAGTTAATTAAGAGCAATTTCTTACTACGATTAAAATTCCAAATAGAAAAAAATATATAACTGCCCTAAACGCGAGTTGTGGAGAATGCTCTAAACAAAATACAAAGATAAAATTATACATAAAATACATACTGTTTGTTTGTATATAATAAAGTCATAAAAACATAAGCAATAATAATACATAATACAAACAACTCGAATACTGCACATTACATTCATTTACAGTCAACTGAAGTGTTCAGTTTTAACCTAGACTGGAAAAATCTAAAATTTTAGTACTTAGTCCATCTGGTGGATTATCAAATAAAGTTCAAGTATAATGCCTTCTCATTAAGGTCCATAAAAGCCCCTATGAATTATTAAAATTCATTAAGAGTCACAAAATTCATGTTCATTGCAAGAAGTGTCATTAAAAGTCACGAAGAAAACCTGAATATCAATACGTGTTAATTGTTAACCCTCATTATTAACACTACTGAATGGTATAGTTAGTAAAACAGCTGGTAGCAATTCCGTCACATGCTGCTGCATCAGTGTTAAGAATTGCAGAACCAGTTCGTCCCTTGCAACACCAAAACACTGGATTCAACAATCACATCATAATATGTGATATAGAGACCAAAACATTTTATCTACAGAGCTACAACCACTCAGTTGCAGCTTACACATTAAGTCCTTGAAGAATTTGCAATAATATAATTTAATTACAATGAATTTCAAGAAGAATTAATTGAAATTAATTCTACTTAATTATTATGTAATTATTGTGTAAGTAAAAGGTCATTTACTGGTAAATAAAGTATTTAGATTTTTTTTTTTTTTAAATAGTTAAATTTAAAAGATTTGTTATTTTTTTGATATGTGATATTGATTTATATTATGCAAAATTAGATTTAAAATAATGTGGCATTTTAAATTCAAATATAAATTGTAAGGAATGTGCTGTTGTTCAAGGAGATACTGTGTTGAAATTTAATGTATACTTAAACACTCCAATATCTCTTTCCTTTGTTATACACAATGCTTATCCTATCGACTTGAATGTGACACCGTCGGCGTAGATGAAATTCTTTTGAAACACTCATTGAAAAGGTGATTTCATTCTAAACACTACGTCACTCCATGTCATTTAGTTATTAAGTGTTTATTTAATTATCACACAGTTATTCGCATATTACACACCTCACATATTGAAATCCTGATCAGTAAAAACTCCCCATTACTTGACTTTATCGCTTTA
This sequence comes from Maratus michaelseni, assembly GCA_963931845.1. Lineage (NCBI taxonomy): Eukaryota > Metazoa > Arthropoda > Arachnida > Araneae > Salticidae > Maratus > Maratus michaelseni. Next base: position 64,563,798 of record OZ007593.1, read on the forward strand.
ATTTGCAGTCGGACTCATTGTATAAAATAAAAAAAAAAGGTTGATGTGATGGAAGTTTTTACCAATGATTAAAATCATCTCAATATCTCTAGTAGAAAAATAAAATTATTGACTTAACAATATTCCACAAACTTAGAGCATCTGCCAACACGGTGGGTAAAATAAGCATTGCTAGCAATGAAAATGTAAACTTACGTCATTGTAAAACAAACTTCTTTAGCACTCTCATAATCTACAGTATGTGATCTTAAATAATAAGTATTACACAATATTAAGAAGTCATAATATTCCTGGCAGCGCTTCGTTAATTTAATAGATACTTCAAAGAACACAAAAATTCGCTCTGAAACCCGTGTCACAAAATTTTATTTTAAAAACGCTCAAAGATATTTACCGCACTGCACTGAGTCAATTAACCAATAAGGAAACTCAATGGAGTAGATCTCTTTACTGAGAGTCGGATGAATTAAGTAGCGTAGTGGCACTACCAAGAACGCGCGGGTAAAAACATCGAATACCAGAGCAGAAAAAAATGACACCGAAAAACGATATTTCGTAACATATAAGTGTAAAGGGAGAATTTAATATAAGCGTTTAAAACTGAAAATGCAAAGACCTTGAATTTAACAATCGTGTTTAGAAAGAAAGATTATTACGTTTATTACTTTGTTAGGTAGAATTTTTCTAGGTAATAAAGTAATGTAAGTTTTTAATAAATAAGGTGAAAAGAACGTTCGATATAATTTTAGGAATTGCAATAATTATTAATTGTGGTTGTAAATTAATTTATGCGAGAAGGCATTTTTAGAATACTTTTTACGAAAGGGCGGAATTTTAAATTTCGTAATATATATATATGTGTGTGTGTGTGTATGTAGATTAAAGGATTTTTATTTAAATAAAGCTATGCAAAACATTTTAGACGTATATCTCTGAAACATTTTGGACACCCATATTTTCTTTAACATAAACATAGATTTTTCACACTTGCATCAATGATAGAATTTCTAATGATTTAATGCACTAATTCTCACCACAAGGAAAAAAAAAATATTTCATTGTAGATTTAAAATAACTTGAAAAAAACATTCACAAATAATTATCCATTTCCTTTTTAATTGCAAAGTCTTTAACAGTCAACATCACTGATTTCTTGTTTACATCACAAATATATTCGATGTCAGAATGTGGAAATACAATTAAATTTAACTTAATTCTCTCCAGAAATACTTTTCATTCAAACACATCATAAAAGATGCACCCATAGCTGAATTTATGTCTTTCAAAATATTAATCTTATTACGTAATGATATTCTTCTAATAATTGCAAAAAATTGTTTCTTTTAGAAGAAAATAAATGTATCTAGATAGCAACCTTATAAATTAAGATAACAATTTCCGCATTTAACTATAAATTAGTTTCTATAAAAATATTTTGTAATTTTGTATCATACCAGAAAAAAGAGAGGTGCATTTTTTAAAAAGAATATCATAGTAATGCAATTATTCTTCATGAGTGTTACCCGATGTAAATATATTTTTCGTTTATAACATTCAGCTGATTAACAGCATAAAATAAATTAATTAATAAGATAAGGAAGGTAATTAACTTAGAATTCTCTTTGTGATGGATAGGTAAAAACAGAAACAAGACACAGATTACCAAATAATCTTAATAGAAGTTAATTAAATATCAGCTTTATATGCAATCTAGTGGTTAGAGAATATTAACAATAAGAGAGAAGAATGAGAGATATTCCTTAAATGTACCTTAACTAAAAATGCAATTATGCATTGATAAAAACTCCGAAAATTAGTAATATTGTTTAGGAAACAAAATAAATTTCTCTTTATTTGATAATCTCATATATTTTTTACGCTATTTTTTATTACATTGTTTCAATATAAATGTTCAAAAATGGTTATATGTATAATTATATTTATTTGTGTACAGTTATACAATTATTGTTTTTTAAAAGAGTTATTTCAAAGCCATGAATGTATACATTTTTTTAATAAGTATAATTAAGATACACAAATTTAAAAAGTGAAAGGGGTTTTAGTAGGAAGGAAATAATATGAATATACGATTTTACTTATTAAAATGAGAAGGAATATTTTGTAGCGTTGGCCTTAGCTACTCTCTTTATAAAGGTAGTCTAGGTTTAAAGTGATTGTTTGAGTGTGAAGTTTTGTGTATGAGCGTGTTTTCCGGATTCAACCACCTGTGTATGAAAGGCTAACTATTATGTCATTTCATTACTTTTGCAAAGTACGGTTGAATCCTCTGAATCAGACTATCACAGTTAAATTAATCAGTGATATGTTAATTAGGTGATATGCTAATTAGGTTTTTTAGGTTAATTATACTAGGCTACTGTGCTGTGTTGCCTTGTTTAAAAACGCTATCAGAAGAATATGTCGTCTAATTTTGATCTAATTACGCAATTTATGAAATTTTAGAGTGCAGTTCATTGATTCTGAATTTTAAAAGCTGAATTCTCCTACGTTTTGACCGTTTGAGCTATTCTTTTGAGTTGATACCACGGCTGAGAGATTCTACGTCATTGTAAGGCTTCCCTGTTTAGTGTTTTCAAATAAAAATCAGTTTTATTCAGCTGGGCTACTTTCAAGTGCTATTGCAGTTTCGTGCAAGCGACATTTTATGAAAAAAATTTGATCTAGATTTGCAATTTGGATTCACAAATGACTTTTCAGAGTCATTTGTGATCTGAGGTGAAATTTTTCGTTGCCTGCAAACTGTTAGAGTAGCCATGTTAACGTACGGTGGTGTTTGAATATAATTCATTATTATTGCCTTAAATTATAATAATGTTTCTCGTTAGTTTAACTGCCCTGCTCCATTACAAATATTCCTATTTAATGTTTTTAATAATTGTTACTGTTAAATGTCTGAGCAATGGTTACTTATTTAGTGATCGGTTTTAAACTGCTTACCACAGGTTCAAGATAATTTTCCTGCAAGGTTTAAATAAACTCCTACTACGCCTATTTGTTTCAAAATCTTTGTTTCAATAGAATCGGAAATCGGGTAGGCGGAACATATTTTTGCAGCACATAATAACGATATTTCTATCTCTAAAATTACAATGCCTAAAATAAAACAAATATATTTTTTAGCTCAGTGATCTTTCGAACGATTTTTATTTTCAAGAAATCTATTTAGCTCGTAATTTTTTCTAAAATATATTTGTGAATGACTAGTAGTCTGTAAATATGTGGGTCAATGACTTTTATAACACTGCCAAGTTTGAGCTTTCCACGTTCCATAGTTTTCGAAAAAAAAACGACTGTGACAAACGAATAAACAGATATATGAGTGATCTTATAATGGTTCCGTTTTCACATTTTTTTGTACGGAACACTTAGAAGCAGTACAAAGTGTGTTAAATACAGATACGACATGATACCGTTAATTCCAAATTGCAAATCTAGATCAATTTTTCTTCTTTTTCAAATCTACTTTATTAGTCCAGTAGAAATAGCATTTTACATTACAAAAATTCGGGTAGTTCTGATTTTTGGATATGTTGTAAAGGTTGACCCTCTAATAAAAATCCGAAGTTTTTCAACCCAAGTGCGTTTTTCACAATATTGAAAAAACAATATTTTTCGGCACTTAATTTTTCTTAAATAAGTCAATTATAGTGCCTTTTACAGAAAAGGCACTTTCACCTTTTTATAGAGCATAAAATTCTCTACAACATGCAGTATTCATGTTTGTAAATTGTCTAAATAGGGGGTAAGATACGGAGCCGGGAAAATGGGGTAAAATTTACAAAAAGTGCAAAAATCCACAAATGACGTTAGTTTTTGCTTAATAACCTACTTTTAGTGCGTTTTGGAGACAAAAGTGTCAATATAAAGTTTGTAAAGCTTGAAGTAGTCTATAACTTTCATTTATTGTATCATTCAATATCTATAATAGACTCTAAAAATCAGAATAATACAATTTATGGTTAAAACCAAAAAATACCGAATGCCAAGTCATTAATTTAAAACGACCTTTTATTTTTGATATTGATTAAACGATGCAATTAATTAATTATAGTATGTACAATAATAGGTAACTGTTGAATAGTTGAGGAGGGGGGGGGGCGAAGTTAACCAAAAAACCTAGTCGGTAGACATAGGTGCAGGGCCAAGAATTCAAAGTCGAAAGTAAAATTAATAGCTGGGAATAATGTACAAAAATACTTGAAAGATAAATAAGTTATAATTTAGAAATTTTAAAAAGGAAAAGAGTATCTAAGGCCGAAACTAAGGAAGGTGGGAGCAAAAGAAGCGTGTGGCCCGGGCGCTAGACTGGAATCGATTTTTCTTAAATACCTCAATTTCAGTGCATTTTACAGAAAAAACATTTTCACCATTTTGTAGAAGATAAAATTCTCTACAACATGCAGTATTCATGTTTATAAATAGTCCAAATAGGTGGGTGAGATACGGAGCTGGGAAAATAGGGTTAAATTTTGAAAAAATGCAAAAATCCACAAATGATGTTATTTTTTGTTAATAACCCACTTTTAGTGCATTTTAGAAATAAAACTGTCATAATCAACTTTTTAGAGCATGAGATAGTCTATAGTTTAATTTATTAGATAATTATAAAATTGGTAATAGACCTTAAAAATCACAGCAAAAAGATTTTGCGTGAAAACAGGAAAATACCGCCTGACAAGTTATTAATTTAAGAAACGAGCTTTTATTTTTGATATTGAAAACACGGTATGGTTAATTAATTACAGAATGCATAATAAATTAATCAACAAATACATAGTAAGTATTATATAGTTGTTAGAGGTAATTTAATCTAAATTTTTATATTTATATTTTCATTAATATCTTAAAACATTTCTTTTTTATAAACTCATTCTATTTTGATATTTAATCAAACCCCCCTCCTCCTTTTCTTATTTTTCTTAAACATTATTAATTAAAACTCTTATTTTCAAAATCCAAACATTTGTATTTTTCTATAAGTCAAGACCACCCAGGGTCTTCTTTTTTCACTATGAGATAGTTTCCACGCAAACAACTTTTACTTGAAATTCTCACGTAATTTAAGGGATCGTAAATTCGAAACACACACAGGCAGATTTGATAAAGTACAAAAGGCCTTTATAAGAAGTCATGGGAATAACTGAAGCATTATTGTCAGTTGTATTGTTGCAACTTTTATTACCCTCAGAAAAGAGAGTCATAAAACTATTTCGAAGGCTTGTTAGGAAGATACATCAAGATATTGCTTTCGAGTCGTTGTTTATGGCAGGTGTCAGCGGGCGGATAGTTGTTTTCGTGGGACCCGACATACAGCTGTTTTTCAACGAAGCCCACGAGCGCCGTATTTCCAGGAATTGAAGCTAGGATTTTTCACCTAGTCACAACTCAACCAATCAGCGTTGACTTTTTTTACCCCCTGGTCCAGCGTTACCAAGGAAACGGAGAGCTAGTTAGTAGAGGCAGTCATGTTGTGAAGCGTGGATAGTTTGGGTGTGTGTGGGTTAGGGGATTTTCCCCCCACCGCCGCCTGCTCGAGCAGTAGAGTTTTTTCTAGTGAGTAGGAAGACGGACGATTACTAGGGAGTTGATAGTAACTGGTTGTATGCTACGCGGCCTGAAATGACGAGAATGATATGTTGTTGTTGAAAAAAAAAAGAGATATTAAGAATTCGAGAAAGTTTTTATATGTCGAAGTGTTAGGACGTGCAGATTTAGTGGTCTATCGAGAGATGCGTTTGCCCTGGTAACAGACTCTGCTAGCGTTCTGCAAGATAAAACGAACAAAAAAAAAACATTTTTTCGCAGTCTTTAGAGACTGATGTTTAGGAATAATCGTTGCTAGAGATTAGCACCACTGCTTGTATTTGGAGCCGGTGTGTAACTGGAGATTCACACGGAGTGGCTGAACATCGAAAATGGAAGTGAATACACAGAGTAGTGACACTTATTTCCGGCTATGCACCATATCAGAAAAGTATTTCTGATTCATATTTTGTGGCAGAAACTACTCCACAGGAGCGTGTTATAAATAGTTACAGAATAGTTATTGGATTCGACTCCCGGTGTGGGAACAACAACTTCTTGTGAATAGTTTATTCTTGACTAACTTTATTTACATATATTTCCTTGTGCATATTGTCCTCTACCGTCTCGGATTCTGTTTAGACATTTTTGACTACTTAGATTAGTAGCCAAGCATTGTGATCGTTACTAACAAGCCACTATGACTAGTACTTTTGTGCCTTAAATTCTCGAACTCGTGTTAGTGAGATAATGGAGTGAAACCAAACCTACCAAAGAATGACCAAAGCACCTCTAACATCACTATGTACTTTCTGTGGTAAATATAACATCAGTATTTTTAGTTAAATTTATCTGATTATAGTATATGATACTTCTGATTTTTGGATTAACCAATTTGTTAATGTTTTTATCTATTATCATGACCTCAATACATTAGATTGCTATTATGATTCGTGAAAGCTATGAATAATGTGTTTCTGTCAATAAACAAAATATCTAAGTAAATTCCTTCTTTGTTTTCTTTACCTTATTAATTTATTTTAAATCATTTCAATAAGATTCATGTTCAGTAATTTTACTTTTTGTTAATCATTTAAATTTAATTGGGAATACTATGTATAGTTTGAGTTATCAGTTTAAAATGCATAGTAATCTTTAACTTAATTTATTCTATTGATTTAAATATTAATTCTGGTAAAATAAATAAATAAATTAATTAATTAATTAAGTTAAATTATTGTATTCTCTAGTCATGGAATTTCTAAATATTATTTTAAGCATTAAATCTAATAAAAAAATAAACTGCTAATTTACTGGATGTTGTAATTTTTAATATTCAAACTTATTTTATTTAATTAACTGAGACCTTTTACTATTCTTTAATTAATTACAGGGCATACTTATCAGAATTTCTTATATAAAGTAATTTTAACATTTTGATCTAAAGTCTTATGAGGAGCATTTTATAATAATGAATTTCTTATTCAAAATTTAATTATTTATTCATGATCTCTTAAACAAGGAATAATCTATACGATGACAGCTTCAGTGTTGTGAATTCTTGGAATTAATTTTGCATTTTTTTAATATTTGTCAAATATTATTTTGTTTAACCTATATCATCAATTTTATACCTCCCCTTTTTGTACTTTCTTTAAAAGAAAGATTTTGTCCCCTTTATTCCAAAATTTTCACTTAGTCTAAATTATTATGTCTATGAAAATTCCTTGTTGTTACCCTTCATATTGATTCTTGAATTCACAATGCTGATTGTTGGGGAACTGGATGTAGTGCAAATTGGGAATCTTGTCAGTGCTTTTAAATGATTAATTCTTATACTATTTTGAATTCAAAACTTAGAATTCAAGTAAATTTAAATTCTTTAAATTTTAATTGTTTCTGTTTAATTTAATCCATTTACTTTTTTCTAAATTTATTTTAGTTTGAGAATAATTTTGTAAGTATGCATATTGACAGGATTCATTTCAATTTTTAGTCATAGGTAATTTGCACTCATTCATAATTTGTGCAAAACGTAATAGTACCTAGGCAAGTAAACAAACCCCCAACAAAGAATTGATGCCGTGACACTTACCTGTGTGGCACAATTCAAATTTTTAATGTTTATTTGTGTATACTTAAAGTTCAGGGTATAAGGCAACTATTTTTTTTTCAAAATGTATTGTGCATTATGTCTTTGAGTATATGTTATGAAGTGTTAACCCTCATATCTGCGCTGTTCAAATTTTTTTTTTCATAATACCCCACCCGCACTGAATTTTTAGAAATTTTAACATACCTTTCCCATTTGTTTATATTTATTTGCAATTGATTATATATATTGACAAAGGCGACTAGTGTATACATAGGTGTAGCTCTCAGTAATTTTATTTAGATTTTGCATTTGTGTAAATTTTTTTTTCTTTGCTTAAGGTTTAGGTAGGGTTAATTATAATTTTTTTTTATCGCTGAATTTTTTGTTGACAAAACATTTCATAAATATGGCGGAGACCCTAACCAAGGAGATGGCTGAGTTACAGAAGAAATCGTCTTTGATGGATAATTTATCCAACATCCCACCTTTTAGCGGGGACTCTACTATATCCTTTTCCGACTTTATTGAAAAGTTCTCAGATATTTCCACCTTCTTTAACTGGGATGAAAAAGAAAAAAATTTCGCCCTGTTTAACAGACTGTCAGGGAAAGCAGCCAAATTAATTAAGGCTAATAAAAACAAAAATTATAAGGAATTAGTGGAAATTATACAAGACAGATTCACGGAACAGGAGTCGCCAGATGTGGCATTATCGAAGTTTCTTAACTTCAAACAGACGCCTTCAATGTCTGTCCAAGATTTTTTCGACAGAGCCTCTGATCTGTCACGCAGAGCTCTTGTCATCGATGGAATTGCTGAGGGCATTGTAAATAAAAGTAGAGATGCTATACTGCACTCTATGCTTCTAGGTAACCTATCTCCAGAAATTCGGAAGGGTGTCATTTCAAAAGATCCAAAGACCCCTCAGGAAATACTAACGTTTGCCTTACTTGAAGAAAAGGCTTGTAGGAGTGTTAACCCCTTCTACAGCTATGAACCAGCAAACATTGCCCCCAGGTCCCCTCAGGTGTAGCATGTGCTGCTGTTTACCCCCCTACACCCCAGGTTAGCCATCCCAACCGTGAAATTGTAGAACTCCAAAACAAAATGGAAATCTTAACGGCTAAAATTGATAGTCTTGTTATGCAACAACCAGCTGCAGCGAGAACACCAGCCCAGGAAAATGTCCAGTACAACCCTTTTTTCTGTTTTGGATGTGGCGACCCCAACCATTTTTTTCAGGACTGCCCCCAAAACCCCAGAAATCAAAGCTGGCAAAATTATAATGAAAATCCCTATGGTCGTAGAGGTATGACCAGACCTAACAATAACTACAGAGGCAGTTATAGTAACAGGGGATATCAGAATCAAAGAAACTATAGGGGAAATGGCAATAACTATAGAAACAGAGGTACCAACAATGGCCAGAGAGGTAATTATAGGAATAGGGGTAATCAAAATAATGTAACCCAGCAGAATAACAACACTGCCAATGAACACAATGTTCAACAAAATTTAAACGGGTAATGGCTGAGTCTGGAGTAGTCGGACTGACTCATGAGATGCCGAACGACAAAACCCCCTCTGTATATAATGTTTTCTCACCATCAGCATGCAATCTCCCTACCGCAAGGATTGCTGTCGGTGATATTTTTATTACTGCACTGTGTGATACGGGATCAGGTATCAATTTAATTTCTCGACAGGGATTGTGTTTATTCCCAGGTGTAAAAACTGAGGCATGCAATGTACCCATTCTAGCTGTGACAGGTGAATGTGTCCCTCTCACTGAGAAAGTTAAGTTATTTTTCAATTTCAGTAATGTCAGCTGCCAAGCTGAATTTTTTGTAGTAGCAGGTAAACTCGCTGATGAATTTACTGCTATTTTAGGTATGCCCTTTTTGAGTGAGTACAAGGCTATCATAAGGTGTAGTGACAAATCTATTAGTCTTGGTATTAATGAGCAAACTTTTTGTAAATATGTTCCAAAAATTTCAGAATGTCATGTAAATATTAAACCGCCAATTATTGTAAATAACAAAATTTCTTGCCTTAAAAATATGTCATGTAAAACTGAGGGTAATGTAGAATGTTTTTCTAATGTTAGTAATATTTCTGAGAAGAATAAGGACAGTGAGAACAATTGTATGGTAGTAAAAGCCAATGTAAGGGATAGTAGAGAACAAATAGAGATTCGAGATAGTGAAAAATGTAGTAGCGAAGATAAAAATAAGGTGATTTTAGATAAATGTGAAAGTAATGATAACAATTCCTCTGTTCAAAAATCTTCTGAGAGTGTTTCAAAGTTAGGAAATGTTAATAGTACAAATAATCATGAAAATTGTAGTAATATGGATAGTGATAAATTAAATGAAAATAAGGCAATTGGTCGGGTTAATATATGTGAAACAAATGGTTGTGATCTTAGTGTAAATACTATCAGGGATGTGAAAAATAGTGAAAATGAAATCAATGTCCTGTATGCCAAGTGATTTGTAATGATAGCGAAAAGTCACAATCTAATGATGTCAAAACTGAAGTAAATAATACATGTGAAAAGTCGAAGATTATTAAAATTAGTTTTGCTGTTCTAAAAAATTTAGTAACTATCCCCCCCCAATCTAAAATTTTAGCTCAAGTAAACTGCTCGAGAAGCAATTTTATTGATAATAATGATGTTGTTATTTTGGAACCCCTAGTAAAAAAAATTTGGTAATGGTGTTTTATCATCTAGAACAATCTGTTCTCAGGAACACGGGTTATTTATTTCATTTGCTAACTTTTCGGATGATGAGGTTACTTTGAATAAGGGAATGAGGGTTGCTAAAATTCAAAAGTGCATCGATGACTCTGAGTGTAATTCTAGTAATTGTAATTATGCCCTTAATGTTAATGTGCCCACTCCACTAGCTGATTATGATCATGCTGATCTCAGCTGGAGTTCAGATATTAATCTTGACCATTTAGACCCCCCTCTTAAACTTAAAATGCAGGATTTTCTTAATAAAAATAAAGATGTGTTTGCAGCATCAGTCCTAGACTTGCCCGGCTGTGACACTATTCCCCATGTAATAAATTTAACTTCTGATAAACCTGTAAAATGTAAAGCCTATAGAGTTCCCCATAATCTTAAACAAGAAATGGAAGATCAATTAGATATCCTGTTAAAAGCTAATATAATATCCCCCTCCATTTCTGAATTTGCGGCTCCAGTCATTTTGGTTAAGAAAGCAGACGGATCTTATAGATTGGCTGTCGATTTTAGAAAATTAAACAAAAATTTAGTTAAAGATGCATACCCCATCCCTAATATCACAGATTCGGTTGATGCACTATCCGGTTCAAATTTCTTTTCTACACTTGATTTAACAAGTTGCTTTTTCCAGCAAGTTGTGCGTCCTGAGGACAGACACAAAACAGCAATCATAACTCATAAAGGACTATTTGAGTGGTCGAGAAATTGTTTTGGCTTATCAAACTCAGGAAATTCTTTTCAACGACTCATGAGTGCAATATTTGGAGATCTGGGAAATATGGGAATTCTTGTATATATAGATGATATTGTTGTTGCTAGCAAAGATGTAGAATCCCACCTTGAAAAATTAACAACTGTTTTTGATAGACTTCGCCAGCATAATTTAAAATTAAAACCCATTAAATGCCTTTTTCTATCAGATAAAATTAAATATTTAGGTTTTGAAATCCATAAAGGTAAAGTCTCACCCATTAATAAAAATATAGAAGTAATTGAAAAATTTCAACCCCCTGATACCCGCAAAGCAGTTAGATCTTTTATTGGTACAATTTCATTTTACAGGAGATTTATCCCTGATTTTTCTAAACGAGCTAAAAACTTAATTGAATTAACTAAAGAAAATGGTCGTTTTTCATGGAACCCTGCAGCGCAAGCAGAATTCGAAGATTTAAAAGCCGCTTTAATTTCTAAGCCATGTATTGCCCTCCCTGATTTTTCGAAGGAATTTTATCTTTATACTGATGCGAGTGGTGAAGCTTTAGGCGCAGTTTTATCTCAACTGGATGAGAACAACTTTTTACACCCTGTGGCTTTTGCCAGCAGAAAGTTGAAGGACCCTGAAACAAGGTACTCAGCCACAGAAAGGGAACTTTTAGCTGTTGTCTGGGCAACCGCCCATTTTAAGTGTTACCTAGCTAACACCCACTTTTTTATTTTCACTGATCATGCCCCCTAACTTATATGCTTAAAATTCAGGACCCAACTTCTCGTATGGCAAAGTGGATTTGCACCTTATCTGATTTTACTTTTTTAATTAAATTTATCAAGGGCAAATGCAACAGTGTTACGGATTTTCTTTCTAGATACACTACCTCTAATGAAATCTCTGTAAATACAGTAAGTTGTAATTTTTGTGTACAAATAGCAAAGGAGAATGTTTTTATGCCCCAAACTGATCTTCTTGAAAAAATTCAAGAACTCCAAAAGACTGACAAAAAGTGTTGCCAAATTGCTCAGAAGCTAGATCAAGGAGTGGATATAGCACCTGTTTAACAGACTGTCAGGGAAAGCAGCCAAATTAATTAAGGCTAATAAAAACAAAAATTATAAGGAATTAGTGGAAATTATACAAGACAGATTCACGGAACAGGAGTCGCCAGATGTGGCATTATCGAAGTTTCTTAACTTCAAACAGACGCCTTCAATGTCTGTCCAAGATTTTTTCGACAGAGCCTCTGATCTGTCACGCAAAGCTCTTGTCATCGATGGAATTGCTGAGGGCATTGTAAATAAAAGTAGAGATGCTATACTGCACTCTATGCTTCTAGGTAACCTATCTCTAGAAATTCGGAAGGGTGTCATTTCAAAAGATCTAAAGACCCCTCAGGAAATACTAACGTTTGCCTTACTTGAAGAAAAGGCTTGTAGGAGTGTTAACCCCTTCTACAGCTATGAACCAGCAAACATTGCCCCCCAGGTCCCCTCAGGTGTAGCATGTGCTGCTGTTTACCCCCCTACACCCCAGGTTAGCCATCCCAACCGTGAAATTGTAGAACTCCAAAACAAAATGGAAATCTTAACGGCTAAAATTGATAGTCTTGTTATGCAACAACCAGCTGCAGCGAGAACACCAGCCCAGGAAAATGTCCAGTACAACCCTTTTTTCTGTTTTGGATGTGGCGACCCCAACCATTTTTTTCAGGACTGCCCCCAAAACCCCAGAAATCAAAGCTGGCAAAATTATAATGAAAATCCCTATGGTCGTAGAGGTATGACCAGACCTAACAATAACTACAGAGGCAGTTATAGTAACAGGGGATATCAGAATCAAAGAAACTATAGGGGAAATGGCAATAACTATAGAAACAGAGGTACCAACAATGGCCAGAGAGGTAATTATAGGAATAGGGGTAATCAAAATAATGTAACCCAGCAGAATAACAACACTGCCAATGAACACAATGTTCAACAAAATTTAAACGGGTAATGGCTGAGTCTGGAGTAGTCGGACTGACTCATGAGATGCCGAACGACAAAACCCCCTCTGTATATAATGTTTTCTCACCATCAGCATGCAATCTCCCTACCGCAAGGATTGCTGTCGGTGATATTTTTATTACTGCACTGTGTGATACGGGATCAGGTATCAATTTAATTTCTCGACAGGGATTGTGTTTATTCCCAGGTGTAAAAACTGAGGCATGCAATGTACCCATTCTAGCTGTGACAGGTGAATGTGTCCCTCTCACTGAGAAAGTTAAGTTATTTTTCAATTTCAGTAATGTCAGCTGCCAAGCTGAATTTTTTGTAGTAGCAGGTAAACTCGCTGATGAATTTACTGCTATTTTAGGTATGCCCTTTTTGAGTGAGTACAAGGCTATCATAAGGTGTAGTGACAAATCTATTAGTCTTGGTATTAATGAGCAAACTTTTTGTAAATATGTTCCAAAAATTTCAGAATGTCATGTAAATATTAAACCGCCAATTATTGTAAATAACAAAATTTCTTGCCTTAAAAATATGTCATGTAAAACTGAGGGTAATGTAGAATGTTTTTCTAATGTTAGTAATATTTCTGAGAAGAATAAGGACAGTGAGAACAATTGTATGGTAGTAAAAGCCAATGTAAGGGATAGTAGAGAACAAATAGAGATTCGAGATAGTGAAAAATGTAGTAGCGAAGATAAAAATAAGGTGATTTTAGATAAATGTGAAAGTAATGATAACAATTCCTCTGTTCAAAAATCTTCTGAGAGTGTTTCAAAGTTAGGAAATGTTAATAGTACAAATAATCATGAAAATTGTAGTAATATGGATAGTGATAAATTAAATGAAAATAAGGCAATTGGTCGGGTTAATATATGTGAAACAAATGGTTGTGATCTTAGTGTAAATACTATCAGGGATGTGAAAAATAGTGAAAATGAAATCAATGTCCTGTATGCCAAGTGATTTGTAATGATAGCGAAAAGTCACAATCTAATGATGTCAAAACTGAAGTAAATAATACATGTGAAAAGTCGAAGATTATTAAAATTAGTTTTGCTGTTCTAAAAAATTTAGTAACTATCCCCCCCCAATCTAAAATTTTAGCTCAAGTAAACTGCTCGAGAAGCAATTTTATTGATAATAATGATGTTGTTATTTTGGAACCCCTAGTAAAAAAAATTTGGTAATGGTGTTTTATCATCTAGAACAATCTGTTCTCAGGAACACGGGTTATTTATTTCATTTGCTAACTTTTCGGATGATGAGGTTACTTTGAATAAGGGAATGAGGGTTGCTAAAATTCAAAAGTGCATCGATGACTCTGAGTGTAATTCTAGTAATTGTAATTATGCCCTTAATGTTAATGTGCCCACTCCACTAGCTGATTATGATCATGCTGATCTCAGCTGGAGTTCAGATATTAATCTTGACCATTTAGACCCCCCTCTTAAACTTAAAATGCAGGATTTTCTTAATAAAAATAAAGATGTGTTTGCAGCATCAGTCCTAGACTTGCCCGGCTGTGACACTATTCCCCATGTAATAAATTTAACTTCTGATAAACCTGTAAAATGTAAAGCCTATAGAGTTCCCCATAATCTTAAACAAGAAATGGAAGATCAATTAGATATCCTGTTAAAAGCTAATATAATATCCCCCTCCATTTCTGAATTTGCGGCTCCAGTCATTTTGGTTAAGAAAGCAGACGGATCTTATAGATTGGCTGTCGATTTTAGAAAATTAAACAAAAATTTAGTTAAAGATGCATACCCCATCCCTAATATCACAGATTCGGTTGATGCACTATCCGGTTCAAATTTCTTTTCTACACTTGATTTAACAAGTGGCTTTTTCCAGCAAGTTGTGCGTCCTGAGGACAGACACAAAACAGCAATCATAACTCATAAAGGACTATTTGAGTGGTCGAGAAATTGTTTTGGCTTATCAAACTCAGGAAATTCTTTTCAACGACTCATGAGTGCAATATTTGGAGATCTGGGAAATATGGGAATTCTTGTATATATAGATGATATTGTTGTTGCTAGCAAAGATGTAGAATCCCACCTTGAAAAATTAACAACTGTTTTTGATAGACTTCGCCAGCATAATTTAAAATTAAAACCCATTAAATGCCTTTTTCTATCAGATAAAATTAAATATTTAGGTTTTGAAATCCATAAAGGTAAAGTCTCACCCATTAATAAAAATATAGAAGTAATTGAAAAATTTCAACCCCCTGATACCCGCAAAGCAGTTAGATCTTTTATTGGTACAATTTCATTTTACAGGAGATGTATCCCTGATTTTTCTAAACGAGCTAAAAACTTAATTGAATTAACTAAAGAAAATGGTCGTTTTCCATGGAACCCTGCAGCGCAAGCAGAATTCGAAGATTTAAAAGCTGCTTTAATTTCTAAGCCATGTATTGCCCTCCCTGATTTTTCGAAGGAATTTTATCTTTATACTGATGCGAGTGGTGAAGCTTTAGGCGCAGTTTTATCTCAACTGGATGAGAACAACTTTTTACACCCTGTGGCTTTTGCCAGCAGAAAGTTGAAGGACCCTGAAACAAGGTACTCAGCCACAGAAAGGGAACTTTTAGCTGTTGTCTGGGCAACCGCCCATTTTAAGTGTTACCTAGCTAACACCCACATTTTTATTTTCACTGAGCATGCCCCCCTAACTTATATGCTTAAAATTCAGGACCCAACTTCTCGTATGGCAAAGTGGATTTGCACCTTATCTGATTTTACTTTTTCAATTAAATTTATGAAGGGCAAATGCAACAGTGTTGCGGATTTTCTTTCTAGATACACTACCACTAATGAAATCTCTGTAAATACAGTAAGTTGTAATTTTTGTGTACAAATAGCAAAGGAGAATGTTTTTATGCCCCAAACTGATCTTCTTGAAAAAATTCAAGAACTCCAAAAGACTGACAAAAAGTGTTGCCAAATTGCTCAGAAGCTAGATAAAGGAGTGGATATAGCACCAAAGTACATGAACTTTTTCTTCCGAGATGATCTCTTGATGTGCGAGGACACTCGAGACTCTCCCATTTTAAATAAATTGCCCAAACTGGTGGTGCCAAAAGAACTAATCCCCCAAGTGTTCGCACTAACACATGATTCTCTAGCAGCTTGTCATCAAGCCTTCCAGAAAACTATTGATCGCATTCGCGAAAATTTTTACTGGCCAGGTATGTCTGCAGATGTCAAGCATCTAGTAGAATCTTGCATTAGTTGCCAACAAAGAAGAGCTTATCGACCTAAACATCTAGCCCCTTTGCAGAGAATGCCAACACCAGAATTTCCATTGGCGAAAGTGAATTTCGACATAATTGGTCCTTTACCGACAACCTTTTCGGGTAACAAGTTCATCGTGACATATATCGATGCTTTTTCTAAGTGGCCTGAAGCATATGCTGTATCCTCTATCACCTCAGACGTTGTAGCGGATACTCTAGCAGATTTCGTTTCAAGGTACGGTGCTCCTAGCTATATTGTTTCCGATAAGGGTAGAAATCTTATATCAGAAGCCATTGAGACAGTCTATAAAAACTTTGGAATGAAACATATTCACACGTCAGCTTACCACCCAGCAGGAAATTCTCAGATTGAACGTCAAAACAGAACTCTAATTAATGCCCTATGCCATGTTGTCAATGAAAATCAGTCGGGCTGGGATACAAAATTAAAATTTGCTCTTTTAGCTCTCAGGACAGCCGTGCATTCTTCTACAAAATTAACCCCAGCTGCAGTAATGTTTGGCAGAAATTTAAATCTCCCCTATAAACTTTTTTCCACCCCCCAAACTTTAAATTATAATGACGCCCCCACCTATTGTGAACTTTTATTCCCTGCTTTGAAGAAAGTGTATGCTGAAGTGCACAGTAGTTTGGTGGAAGTTTCAGAGAAGCAAGAAAAATACAGAGAAAAAACTGCTGTTTCTAAGAATCTTAAAATAGGTGATTCAGTTTGGCTCTTTACACCAGCTGTTAAACCAGGACAATGTAAAAAACTATCTAAATTTAATAATGGTCCCTATACAATAACTGAAAAAATAAATGAGGTAAATTTTAAAATCGCCCTCCAATCAAATTTTAAATTAACGCAAGTGGTACACGTCGATAGGCTGACTGAATTTAAAAACAGGCATGTTGATTTACAAACAAATGACCAACGGCCGCAGAGTCAATTCGATGATCAATCGAATATTCAGAATCCAACTACTCCCATTCACCAATCGATTAACGATAACCCAGAACGGCGGACAAAAAAACGCAGGCGCGCGTTTATCATACCAACAGCATCAGCAGTAAACAGAGATGAAGCATTGCCCATGCAATCAACAGCCAACACGTTGCCTTCACTAGCCACCGGCAACGAACCCCTTTCCCTCTCTCTTCCTTCAGCCGAGTTCGAGAACTCACGAGCTGAAACCACCCCCTCCCCCTCAACGGCTGAAAATCCAGTTACGGACACGCCAGATATCGTGGTAGCTAACGAAGTTGTTGAAGCTCAATCCTCTGTTATTCCTTCAACCAGTCGTATTCCGACTTTAATCGAATCTCAGCGCAAACCGACTGATTAGATTCCTTTATCCAGAAATACTTATGGATTCAGGAACAGGGACAAGCGTCCCAATTATAAACTTTAAGTTGTATTAATTATAGTATTTTTATTTTAATAACCTTATATTTTGTTTGTATAATGTATATAGATAGTCTAGAGTTAGTTTTTATTGTATTTTAACGTGAAAAATAAGCTTTTTAGAGTACTTGTACCGTTTGTTTTGGTTAGCGGTAGCGATCTGAGCGGTTGTGTTTTCATCACATTTTATGTTCTATATAGCTAATTTTAGTGTAAATAAGGTATATTTCGATAGTTATAGTGCAAATAACCTCTCCGCAGGTATATTTTGGAATTATGTTACGTTTTTTCTCGATTTTTGGGTAATTTCGAGACTTTGAAAATGGGAATCCAAATTTTTTTTCCCCTTTTTTTTCATGTAGTACTCCCTGTTTGTGTAATACGATAGTATCCGTCGATTTGCATATTATTTATATTTTAATTGATGTTCTAGTTAAGTTCTCAGTAGATGAGTATAAGTGGATTTACGGGATAATACTATATTTGAGGGAACTATTAATTTTACTCATTACTAGATATAATATGTAGGTATTTCATAGTGTAAGGTAGTATTAGTGTACTGTTTTGTGTATATTTTTTTAACCTGAAAATTTTTGAGGTTATTAATTTTGTTCTTGAGTACATTACTTCATTAAAGTATAGTGGTGTGGTTTTATTGAAAAATTTATAAAATTTTATCTGGTCTGTGCTATTTTTTTTCTCCTTTTTTTTAAGAATTTCTTTTGTCAAAATTTTTATTTTTTACTGTATAAATTAAGTTTCTGATGGTGATAATCTTCACCATAGCTTTTGGGTCTTCTTCGCCCCATTATGCTTTTATTTTGGCAATTGTTTATAGCACAGATAAATGGGTTGCTCTTCCAATATGCACAGTGTCGCTGTAAGTGCATATGTAAATAACTTACTTCATAGTTTCAACTTGCATATCAATCGACTGGAGAAAGTGTTTCTCAATTTTTACACATTGATACAATTTGTGTTAACTGAATTTTAATTAGTGAAATGTATTTTATTGTGAATTAACTGTATATTGTGCAAATTGCCTTTTACCCATTTTTATTCTTTTTGTTTGTGTTTTTATATGCAATATACATTACTAGTTCGTATGTTTTTATATATCTGTGTACATCGAGCTAACAATTTATACCTATATTGATATGCATTATTATTGTAATGGATTTGGCGATTCTTTCGGTTTGCAATGTTCTCTCCCAAATTTTTATTTGGCTTTAAAAAAAAAAAATATTTTGGCAATTTTCAAAATTTTTTTTTGTGGTTTAGCAAACAGTGTTCAGGTAAATACTTTGAATGGAACCTTCCCGATTGATAAGGTTAGTGGTGACAAAAGCAATGTCCAGCCTTGTGTTCATCTTTTAATTTGTTTGGTTATTCTACAGGTGTGTCTAGGATTTTGTTGACAAGTGAGGAGAGTTTTGTGTATGCAAACTCAGGTTATGCATTCCGGACTTTATACCTTGAGGGGTAGGCTTGCTAAGTGTCTCTTGATAATTCTTCGGACCGAAGTCTATTTTGTTTGAAATGTTAGGCCCCACTTAGTGATCTCTCCCGCATCCATTGAATTTTTACTCGCACTTTTTACTTAAAAAAACAATTTTTTTTTCAAAAAATTGTGTTCTTTAAATAGAGACGGGGGATTCTTGTTAGAGGTAATTTAATCTAAATTTTTATATTTATATTTTCATTAATATCTTAAAACATTTCTTTTTTATAAACTCATTCTATTTTGATATTTAATCAAACCCCCCTCCTCCTTTTTCTTATTTTTCTTAAACATTATTAATTAAAACTCTTATTTTCAAAATCCAAACATTTGTATTTTTCTATAAGTCAAGACCACCCAGGGTCTTCTTTTTTCACTATGAGATAGTTTCCACGCAAACAACTTTTACTTGAAATTCTCACGTAATTTAAGGGATCGTAAATTCGAAACACACACAGGCAGATTGGATAAAGTACAAAAGGCCTTTATAAGAAGTCATGGGAATAACTGAAGCATTATTGTCAGTTGTATTGTGTGCAACTTTTATTACCCTCAGAAAAGAGAGTCATAAAACTATTTCGAAGGCTTGTTAGGAAGATACATCAAGATATTGCTTTCGAGTCGTTGTTTATGGCAGGTGTCAGCGGGCGGATAGTTGTTTTCGTGGGACCCGACATACAGCTGTTTTTCAACGAAGCCCACGAGCGCCGTATTTCCAGGAATTGAAGCTAGGATTTTTCACCTAGTAACAACTCAACCAATCAGCGTTGACTTTTTTTACCCCCTGGTCCAGCGTTACCAAGGAAACGGAGAGCTAGTTAGTAGAGGCAGTCATGTTGTGAAGCGTGGATAGTTTGGGTGTGTGTGGGTTAGGGGATTTTCCCCCCACCGCCGCGCCGCCTGCTCGAGCAGTAGATTTTTTTCTAGTGAGTAGGAAGACGGACGATTACTAGGGAGTTGATAGTAACTGGTTGTATGCTACGCGGCCTGAAATGACGAGAATGATATGTTGTTGTTGAAAAAAAAAGAGATATTAAGAATTCGAGAAAGTTTTTAGATGTCGAAGTGTTAGGACGTGCAGATTTAGTGGTCTATCGAGAGATGCGTTTGCCCTGGTAACAGACTCTGCTAGCGTTCTGCAAGATAAAACGAACAAAAAAAAACATTTTTTCGCAGTCTTTAGAGACTGATGTTTAGGAATAATCGTTGCTAGAGATTAGCACCACTGCTTGCATTTGGAGCCGGTGTGTAACTGGAGATTCACACGGAGTGGCTGAACATCGAAAATGGAAGTGAATACACAGAGTAGTGACACTTATTTCCGGCTATGCACCATATCAGAAAAGTATTTCTGATTCATATTTTGTGGCAGAAACTACTCCACAGGAGCGTGTTATAAATAGTTACAGAATAGTTATTGGATTCGACTCCCGGTGTAGGAACAACAACTTCTTGTGAATAGTTTATTCTTGACTAACTTTATTTACATATATTTCCTTGTGCATATTGTCCTCTACCGTCTCGGATTCTGTTTAGACATTTTTGACTACTTAGATTAGTAGCCAAGCATTGTGATCGTTACTAACAAGCCACTATGACTAGTACTTTTGTGCCTTAAATTCTCGAACTCGTGTTAGTGAGATAATGGAGTGAAACCAAACCTACCAAAGAATGACCAAAGCACCTCTAACATCACTATGTACTTTCTGTGGTAAATATAACATCAGTATTTTTATTTAAATTTATCTGATTATAGTATATGATACTTCTGATTTTTGGATTAACCAATTTGTTAATGTTTTTATCTATTAACATGACCTCAATACATTAGATTGCTATTATGATTCGTGAAAGCTATGAATAATGTGTTTCTGTCAATAAACAAAATATCTAAGTAAATTCCTTCTTTGTTTTCTTTACCTTATTAATTTATTTTAAATCATTTCAATAAGATTCATGTTCAGTAATTTTACTTTTTGTTAATCATTTAAATTTAATTGGGAATACTATGTATAGTTTGAGTTATCAGTTTAAAATGCATAGTAATCTTTAACTTAATTTATTCTATTGATTTAAATATTAATTCTGGTAAAATAAATAAATAAATTAATTAATTAATTAAAGTAAATTATTGTATTCTCTAGTAATGGAATTTTTAAATATTATTTTAAGCATTAAATCTAATAAAAAAATAAACTGCTAATTTACTGGATGTTGTAATTTTTAATATTCAAACTTATTTTATTTAATTAACTGAGACCTTTTACTATTCTTTAATTAATTACAGGGCATACTTATCTGAATTTCTTATATAAAGTAATTTTAACATTTTGATCTAAAGTCTTATGAGGAGCATTTTATAATAATGAATTACTTATTCAAAATTTAATTATTTACTCATGATCTCTTAAACAAGGATTAATCTATACGATCACAGCTTCAGTGTTGTGAATTCTTGGAATTAATTTTGCATTTTTTTAATATTTGTCAAATATTATTTTGTTTAACCTATATCATCAATTTTATACCTCCCCTTTTTGTACTTTCTTTAAAAGAAAGATTTTGTCCCCTTTATTCCAAAATTTTCACTTAGTCTAAATTATTATGTCTATGAAAATTCCTTGTTGTTACCCTTCATATTGATTCTTGAATTCACAATGCTGATTGTTGGGGAATTGGATGTAGTGCAAATTGGGAATCTTGTCAGTGCTTTTAAATGATTAATTCTTATACTATTTTGAATTCAAAACTTAGAATTCAAGTAAATTTAAATTCTTTAAATTTTAATTGTTTCTGTTTAATTTAATCCATTTACTTTTTTTCTAAATTTATTTTAGTTTGAGAATAATTTTGTAAGTATGCATATTGACAGGATTCATTTCAATTTTTAGTTATAGATAATTTGCACTCATTCATTATTTGTGCAAAAGGTAATAGTACCTAGGCAAGAAAAGAAACCCCCAACATAGTCGTTTTGTCATATATGTTTCCTTTTTCTGCTGCTTGGCCATGGTAATGATACCATTGTCTCAGATACTTCATTGTCCGTCTTTGTACTTGACTCGATTGGTTGTTCTAGATCATCAAAGTCCTCAAAGTCCAGTATAATATAAGGAGCGTTGCCACATATTTGGTTGTGGCACTTCACACAGATAACTGAGCACTTCAAAACTGAGCCTGCCTTTCTAGAACTGCAATTCGTACTACATTTTTTTTTGCATTGGCAAGATATGAAATCGAGTAGAGTTTGAGGAGCTGGTCCATTCATCATGGTGACTGGAATGAGCCCATGGCCACTCCACTTCCAGCCGCATTCGAGATGATCCTTTTCGTTTCCCAGCCATGTTTGAATGCATGATATTTAGCAGCATCACGAGTACGTGGTAGTCTAGCTAAATTTAATTTAATATTGTTAGCTGCTCTAGCGAAGCTGACATACCGCAGTACATTCAAGTTTTGGTTGGGATCACCTCCATACAGGGAAAGAAGTACACCTTCTGTGGCTTCAACAAGTTTGTGCCTCTCTGCATTTGAGTCTTTAAAGATTTGAACTTTTTGGTTCAGGGATGGGTTCTGAAGAATTCTACAACATTTCATTTTCCATGGCTATAGAGCACAGAACTGGTGTCACAACCACTTACTACATGAAGAAAAAGAATATTTTGTGCAACTTCCTTAAATTTGAAACAATCTTTGGAGTAGAGATCATCAGGCAGTTTCCCTCTCCTGGCCCTTCGGATATAAACATTGTCTGCAGCTAGAGAAGCCACAAGAACAAGAAGGTCCATGTCTTCACCATTGACAATGACAGCATCGTAATCACGGGCTTAAGAAATAGCTGTGTTCACTATTAGCACATCCGCATCTTCAATGGCCTGCGTAGTGATCATTTGTGCTTTTTCAAATTCATTTCGAAGCATATAAATGAAAAGTTCTTTATTTTTTTTTTCATTCCCCAACATTTTTTCTTGTGACATCTGTGGAAACATAGTCTCATTGAACTTATCCTCAGCAGTAGTATGAATCTTCAAGTGACGAGCACTTTCTGCACATTTTATACTTTTTTGATTTTTGTTCAGTATAAGTTTCTAATATTTTCTTTATTTTAAAATTTAAAACTGATTTCAAAACACCGGAAAACAATTCTTCTTTATACAGGTTTCCATCTTATCAGGTACAATTGTTGTTATTCTTTCTGTTGGGACTAACATTCTCAAACTGAGATACATTTACCATCAATGTAAACTTTGACTAACAAAAATATGTGGGACAAATGAATACAAACACGGCAAACAAAATCTTCATTGTGCGCCATCTTCTCCTTCCATTCTAGCGACCGGGCCACATGCTCCTTTTGCTCCCACCTCCCTTAGTTTCGGCCTCAGATACTCCATTTTCTTTTTAAAATTTCTAAATTATAACTTATTTATCTTTCAAGTATTTTTTTACATTATTCCCAGCTATTAATTTCACTTTCGACTTTCAATTATTGGCCCTGCACCTATGTCTACCGACTACGATTTTTGGTTAACTTCGCTCCCCCCCCCCCATCAACTATTCAACATTTACCTATTATTGTACATACTATAATTAATTAATTGAATAATTTAATCAATATAAAAAATAAAAGCTCGTTTTTAAATTAATGACTTGTCAGGCGGTATTTTTATGTTTTAACCATATATTGTATTATTTTTATTTTTAAAGTCTATTATAGATATTTAATGATCTAATAAATGAAACTTAAAGACTACTTCATGCTTTACAAACTTCATAATGACACTTTTGTCTCTAAAACGCACTAAAAGTAGGTTATTAAGCAAAAACTAACGTCATTTGTGGATTTTTTGCACTTTTTGTAAATTTTACTCCATTTTCCAGGCTCCGTATCTTACCCCCTATTTTTACAATTTACAAACGTGGTTACTGCATGATGTAGAGAATTTTATGCTCTACAAAATGGTGAAAGTGCTTTTTCTGTAAAATGCACTAAAATTGAGTTATTTAAGAAAAATTGAAAAAAAGTGCCGAAAAATATTGGTTTTTTCAATATTGTGAAAAACGCACAAGGTCTAGAAGGTCGAAAACTTGGGTTTTTACAACATATCCAAAAATCAGAACTACCCGAATTTTTGTAATGTAAAATACTATTTCTACTGGACTAATAAAATAGATTTGAAAAAGAAAAAATTTTGATCTAGATTTGCAATTTGGAATTAACGGTATCATGTCGTATCTGTATTTAACACACTTTGTACTGCTTCTAAGTGTTCCGTACAAACAAATGTGAAAACGGAAACCATTATAAGATGACTCATATATCTGTTTATTCGTTTGTCACAGCCGTTTTTTTTCGAAAACTATGGAACGTGGAAAGCTCAAACTTGGCAGTGTTATAAAAGTCATTGACCCACATATTTACAGACTACTAGTCATTCAAAAAGTGTTTTTTTCTGTAAAGTGCACTATAATTGAGTTATTTAAGAAAAATTGAAAAAAGTGCCGAAAAATATTGGTTTTTTTTCAATATTGTGAAAAACGCACAAGGTCTAGAAGGTCGAAAACTTGGGTTTTTGGTTAGAGGGTCAACCTTTACATTATATCTAAAAATCAGAACTACCCGAATTTTTGTAAGGCAAGGCCCTTTTTCACGCTATTTCTACTGGACTATAAATTAAAGCACCTGATTTGTTTCGGTGTCGATTGTTAAAAATGACTTTAATAGTTAGAGACCAATGAGAACTTGACAGATGGAACTTTAAAAATTTTTATTGTTTTCAATAACAACGTAGACTACTTGGAGATGGTTTCGTAACTATTTCAGAAAAACAAATCTTACTTCGTTCTTGGCATGTAGGACAACGAATGGATTATCAGATGTTCGCTTACACCGAGAATTACTTAAGCATGAAGATAAAAGTGCACATTAATACAATTTTTCTTTAATGTACTGGGTATGGTGTAGCGAGATTTTTTCAAATTTTAAATATTTGCAAAATTGGCAATATTTAAATGAAAAAGTCTATTTTGGAACTGTGTCTGTCATGATTAATTTCCCACCATTACTTTTTAAATAAATTCGGTAGTTCCAGACACAACCTTCAAAACAAGAAAAAACAACAACAACAAAAAAAACAACAACGTTACTGCTTTAAAATATTAATATAGATTAGCAAAAGTACATTTCAAATTATTAAACCCGTAGAGAAAGGTTTTTTTCTGTTCTACGAAAGTGTTAGTTCTATTATTTTCGTAATGTTGCAAACGTTCAATATATAGAATATGTAATACTAATATAGAGATTAAATATTTTGTTATATCATATATACAATTGATTCAACATCCCAAAATTGCAACTATGTACGTGTTTTTTCACTTCTGTGTATATTGTTTCACTCTCTAGCATGAGTAGTCATATGGACATTTTATTTATGTAAACTACATTTTCGAGGATGTCGCAATATTTTTTTTCTGCAATTGTGTTTATCTTTTATAGATAATATTCTTATATAAGAAAATATAATATTTTTATCTTAGATAATATTCTTATCTATTTATTATCTATTCATAACAATTCACCGTTCATGTAAGCCATAGCGGAGAAGAAAAACTGAGCTGAGACGTCACGAAATATTTATTTTAAGATTATTCCAGAAATTATTAGGATTTCAGTGTAGTACATATCCCAAGACAACGAACTACATTGTTACTAAATGAACACATTATAAAACTTTTAGACAGGAAATAATAATCTAAATAAAAATCAATGAAGAAAATTTTCCAGAGATATCAGTAAATAATATCAAATTACCGAGACCTAAAATTATGTCAAACGCACTGTAAGGAATGAAACAAAACAAAGAGCATGAAACAGAAAAAAAAATCAAAACTGACTTCAGACCTTTTCAAATAATCATCAACGCTTTCACTATAGATTTCAATCAGCAAATTATATGCTCTGCTAGCTTATCCGCCTGGCCGTTGCCCGGGCCCGTGATAATAACCTTAAACAGAACTCAAGTTTGTATGACTTTTTAAAAGAAGATGGAGCCAAGCGTCTCATTAAGGAGATCAATATTCAACATTGGTGGTAGCTGATGTCAGAGAATTCTTTTGTCTTTCAAGTAGTAGCTGGAAGTCTTAAGAATTTGTTAGAAAAAAAATAAGTGAATCGGACTAATTTTAAGTAAGCTATAGTAGGGGTCCAAAAATGGCCAACTAATAGTTTTGAGCAGGGCCCTAAGTGAGAAAAATCTTAAAGGTCCGACAACTTAGCGCTTTCGAACTTCAATTAGTCGAAATTGGTCAAGGCCCTAACCGGAATGTGAAAATAGGGCAATAACTAAATAGAGAAAAGGCCCCGAAAAAGAAAAAGATCAGATTAAAAAGTGACAAGTTGTTAACAATTTAGGGAACTAAAACGTCAACGGGGCCCCCTATACCGGGCATCAGAGGGTAGGATCTTAACTTGAATGTAGAAATGGGGAAATAACTCAATAGAGAAAGGGTCCCAAAGACAAAGAATATCGGATAAAAAGTGGACGAGTTATTAACAATTAAGGGCACAAAAACGTAATGCCGCCCAGAGGACCCGGATCTTAAAAAAAAAAAAAATCGGTGCCTCAGGTGCGTCGGAACATTCAGGACCGGCATTGGAATATCCACATCCAAATTTCGAAATTTCTACATGCGATATATTTTGCTAGCCATAGCAGACACACACAGACACTTACACAAAGCGAAACTTTCTTTTATTGGTATAGATATACTCTTGCAGTACATATTTTGACTAATTAATTCGATATATTTAAACATTTCC
Source organism: Maratus michaelseni (assembly GCA_963931845.1). Classification (NCBI taxonomy): domain Eukaryota; kingdom Metazoa; phylum Arthropoda; class Arachnida; order Araneae; family Salticidae; genus Maratus; species Maratus michaelseni. The sequence goes on from OZ007593.1 coordinate 64,590,873, forward strand.
CAAGTTACATTTCTCAAGTTAACCATTCTACGAATTTCTATTACCCGCCATCACATCTTACGAATATTTGCTCTTATTTAAAGTAACTCAACTTATCGGTGTGACTAATAACATTGGACCATAACCATATGATGCATTTGAAGTCATTATGTGTAATTCCTTTACTGTTATTTGAATTTAGATGTAATCAATTTTTCTTGATATAATATTAGAAATGTAAGCTTATTAAAGCTTTTTATCCTGTTTAAAAGAAATGAATGTTTCTTAATTTTTGTAAAAAAATATAGAATCACAAAAGTTTGCTTAATATAAGCTACTTAGTCACCTTTCTATCCCTACTATAAAACAGCAAATTAAATCTGTTAGAAAAATCATATTATTTATCTTATGATTTATGACATTCAAATTGTATTTTTAACAAATTACGTAAAAAATATTTGAAAAGCAGTAATATTCACAACAAAAATATAATTTTGAATTATTTGTTATTATTTTTAATTTGTTGAAAAAAAAATTATACGTATATGCATTTAAAAGATCATACACCTGAGTATGAACTAATAATTCGTCTTATATTATACGCGATTATTCTCTATCTACTTTGTATTCCATAAATGTAATGAAAAATTAGCTTGAACTGTTGTATTCTTAATAAACACAACTTTTGTAATTAAATAAAATATCAGAAATTAATATTTACAAATATTTACATTTAATATGAATATTTGATTAGTAAAATGTTTCGGGGTTAACAGAGTAGAATGATTATTCTTCATTATGTTGCTATGAGCGTTTGAACAATCTAATTTGTAAATAAACAGTTTTTCATTAATAAATTATTTTATGCTAAGTGAATTTAATTAAAATTTTGCTTATTACTGCAGAATTTGGACTTGCTTTGAATAAATATTTTAAATAATAATCTTTCTAAACATAACTAGAAAAGTAAAACCCAATTTATAAGAATAATTTACGCAGTTTTTTTTGTGATTTAAAGGTATTATAAATCGTTATTAATTGTATACTATCTAAAGAATAATAATTATTTAATTTATTAAATAATATTATTAAATTGTAAAATTTCATAAAACTTCTCAGCCTTTTATTCTATGAAAAATACTATTTTTTAAATATTTTTGATAATAAAATCTATATTTAACAAACACAATCAATTATAAAGATTGTCTTTTAAATAAATCGTATTTATATATATATATTTCCAAATATATAATTTTTAAACATAATAAATTATTATTTAAAAATGAAATTGAGTTTATTAAGATATGGATAATTAAACTATATCATTTTTTGAAACTTCAATGAATACAGATTAGGGGGCTGAATAATAATAATAATAATAATAATAATAATAATAATAACACCGATAGCCTAACATTTTCGGACGATCAGTCTGAGGAACAACATAAATAAATTGGCTATACCAGAAAATCATCACCAACACTTGTATAATATGGGTGTTTGAGAGCCTTATATATCCCACATTTTTGTGAAAAATGAATTTGAAGTGTCAAATTATTGTATGTCATGCCATCTTTTGTCTGTATAATGAAATTTATTAATTTCAAAATGTTTCAAGTGATAGAGCCAATTAAACAGATGGTCCAACGCAACTTGGATATCATGTTGCGAGGGTAAGAGTGCTTCATGTGACTGGGTTAATTCTGGCACCATGAATGTAATCGCCATAAGCTAGTTGAACAAACATGATCTCCACTGACATCGGCAGAATCGGCCTAAAAGAGTTTGACATAGGGGAACTAGGGAATGAATGGGACAAGGTATGGATAGGAATTCTCAATATTTCAGGCAATAAACTTTTTTTTTAGTTGCTTCCTTTCCTTATAGATGACACTATCATAGTGTGCTTCAGAACCAAAAGCAAGACCACATGGCTGTTTTAAATTTCCTACAAAATTGCATTTCCCGAAAACTTAACTTAAAAGTAATTTTTTTTTATTTGAATTTGTTTGAATATTTTATGCATTATCAACAAGTAAGATATGTTATAGTTATTTATTTCAAGGCTCAATATAAGTAATTAAAATGAATAAATATTAACAATTGTAGCAAAATAATTTCTGAGACAAAATGGCTATAATTGAATATATGCATCATGGGGATGATTGGGATATTTCAAATGAGAATGAATGGGACTGCTTCATTCATCCGTAGAGGATACTGAATTTTTTTAATTAACTACATAATATTATATAAGTTGATAAATTAGTAATTTATGTTAATTATTCTTTTAGCCTTTTCTCATAGCTCTTTCCTTTTGGCCCATATTTATGAAGAAAATAATAAAAGTACATAAATAAGCTGTTATTCTAAGGATTATTGGAAGGCTAAAAGATGATAAAAGCAACATGCCATTACGTCCTATAGTTTCAAAGTGCTTAGGACCGACTTACTTTTTAGAAAAAGCGTATGTTCCCTTCTTAAGAGATATTTTACCAGATTTTACATTAACTATTAAATCAACGGAAGATTTCATTCAGAAAATCAAACATATACAGTTACCATATAATTATATAATGGCTAGTCTTGATATTATTTCATTGTATCCATCAATTGACTCACGTGTAGTATGTAATACGATTTGTGATGATATTGAACAGATAGAAGAATTTAGTGATGATATGAACTTATCAATAAAAAGAGGACTTAATATAATCCTCCATAATAATTATTTCACATTCAATAGTAAATATTATAAGCAGAATCACGGAGCCCCAATGCGGTCACCTATTTCAGGTTTATTAGCTAAATATACTCTTCGCCCATTGGAAACTAAAGTTTTTGGCACATTTGACTTAACACCTCACACTTGGCTCAGATATGTTGATGATATTTTTATAATTTGGCAGCATAGCCTTGATGAACTTAAAAAATTATAAATCAGCTAAACTCAATTGACAAAAACATTAAATTCACTATTGAAATTGAACATAATAAAAGTCTTCCATTTCTTGATGTAATGTTAACCAGTACAAATAAATCTGACAGAGCTGTTTTCCGGAAAAGTATGGCTAACCAATCTACCATACCAAATAACGAATGTTCTCCTTTTACATACAAAATTTCAGCCTACAGATTTATCATAAGACGAGCCTTTATAATATGTACTGAAAATAAATTGAATAATGAATTAGATAATATTCGTAAAATTGCTTACAATAATGGTTTTAAAGTACACCATATTAATAAATTAATCATGGATATCACCAATAATAAGAAAACCAGAAAAGAATGGTGATTCGCAAAAATAAAAACTTTATACTCTTCAATATTATCCAAGCTTTTTTGAAAAATTAAAACACAGCCGTAAACGTTTCAATATCTGCTTAATAGCCAAACCACCTCAGAAATTAAAGAGTATCATTTGCAGTAAAATTGACCCAATTAATTTTGAGAATTATTCAGGAGTATATGAAATACCTTTTATTAAAGAAGACGGATCCAAGAATTACTACATAGGCATGACCAGCAGGAAATTTAATTGCAGAAAAAAAGAGCATATATATGATATTAAATATAATAGAAAAACTACAGCCCTGGCAAGATTATATCAAGTAAAAACCCTCCAAATAAATTTCAGGGAAAGTAAAATAATATTTCCCTCCAATCTATACGATCCATTCATAATAAGAGAAACCATAGAGATACTAATACGCACAAATACAATATGTAATGATGCGGCATATTTTAATTAACAAAAACTGTGGCTAGACTTACTCCATGGTCACAGATATGGAAATAAACAACCAAGTAAAAATAATAGATAACGTGCGTAATTTTTAAAAAAGTACATGAAAATAATAACTTCAAAGCCCGTGAAACTTTGGAATATTCTCATTTTGTTTTTGAAAATGACTCGGAAAGAGTCGAAACATGTAAAACAACTAATAAAAGTTATTTTAATTTATATTATATTGTTAATTTACACCTTTACTATTTAAAAGGAATATATTATTACAAGGTGTTATAATTTATTATATAGCAATATATTCACTGAAACTGATTTTATACCAGCTTATGCGACTGACAGACCACATTTAGATAATTGTAGACAGAGCACATTTATTGTGTCACTGATATTTACACATCCGTGCAACTTAAACTTTGTAATTCACTAAAATTTCAGTTAAAATGTATAATGTAAATTACAGTTTTTAATGCATAATTAACTATGTTTTCACCTATTAGATTACTAACACTGATATATAACAGACATATAAGATAATATATTATAAATATAATTACACATAAGTTTATAATTATAAATTTTAATTTGGTGTCATTGATTATAGAGAGAAAAATATTTGTGTCCCATCCATCCCTGCTGTGAGGATGATTCGGACAGAGAGGAACATTTTTTTTAAATTTCATAATATTTTTCTGATTTTTTTAATGAATGATTTCTTTTAAATTCGTACTATCTGAAGAAAGTAAGAAGTTTTTCAACAATTAGCTTTTAATGAACTAAATCCTATTTATGAAATTTTACGATAAATATTTCTACATTACACCTGAGCTGAATTGTATTCCACGTGACCTTCCATGTTTGAGAAATGGTTGTAAAATTGTGTAACGGTTTTTCAGAGAAAGTATTCCTGTTGTGCAATTTTATCAAAAACCTTAAATCAAAAAGAGCTATAAAACCTTTTGTAATATACAAATATTCTGATCATGCAGTTTTCAGAAATAAGATTGAGGACATTTCCTCATGATTTTAACTTAAATATTTTTGTGACAATCATTTGTGTTCCTATAAAAGCTACGACACATACTTTAGGCAGAAAACTTTTTCAAACTTAATATGATATTTTTTTGTACATTTTCAATCCACTTGCTTCATTATTTGATTCATTTATCAAAAACTAAAATTTTGAGAGAAAATCTTAAATACTTTTAGCATGATATCAAACTATCAGTATATTGAAACTTTTCTGCTCACACTAGAGATTTAAACTACGTTAATAAATCTTTGTTAACTTGTCAAAAATTCAATTTGGGAAATCAGTAACTTCTGGTATTTTTCGAATCATTCCTTTTCACGCTTCGAAATGTAATATTGGGACATAGAAAATTGATCTATACCTGTCCGTGTTACGAGTAACAAAATATTAATTCTTAACTTTTTAAAAATGTTTGATCGACTTTTTTTTAAAGTAAACTTTAGAGGATACACTTTTTATTCTTTCATGACGTAGATATAACATTTTTATAGTTTTATAGAAACTTTTCAGATGAGATTAGATGAATAAATTCTGTAATAAATCTTTGTTAAACTGCCAAAAACTTTACATCGATCAAAAAAAAAAAAAAAAAAGTTTCAAAATGTATTATTATGAGAAAAAAAAATATATCTAGTCATTTGTAATACTTGTGAAATACATACGTTCGTTATTCATTAAATAATCAGTTCATTATAGTATATTAATTAAAGAAAATATGAGGTTAATAATATTTTTCTCTACCTTGTTTAATTTTCCTTTTACTTTCTAAATTTATATTTTAACTAGAGATCCCGTGCGTACAATTTATATGTGCTAAAACATGAATAATTCTAACACGCAAGAATATGTTCTATATTGTAAATAGTTCTTTAAAAAATCATAATTACTGTATATGATTTTTTACATAATTAATTTTGATATGTTAGTATTAATAGTCGGTTTATGAAATAAGACATTTAGTTTCTTTAAAAAACAAAATTTATAAGAAATATTGCTATGTTGTTAATTATAAATATATCTTTTTAATTTATTTTTAAAGAAAATATTGAAACAAAAAATAGTTACGACTATTGTAATATAAATTTTTCTAACAATAAAACACACCCCAGAGTGTACGAGGGACGCGTGGTATTTCTTATTTCATACATTTTAATTCAATATTTTTCATGAAATCAATTGATGTATCTCGTTATGAAGATATCCTTATAAAAACATTTCGAAGGTGTTTTGAGAAGTTGAAGCGCGGAAATTTCAGCCTCGAAGATGATGCCGCTTTGGACGTACCATCATCTGTAAGGAAGGACATCTTAAACGAATCTACCAAATGGTCATACAATGTACGTTTTGGAATATTTATACTGTGTGATAGCTCCTGAACTGTGTAACGTGTATTTTCAGCAAGAGATTATTTTATGTGTTCCTCCATTACAGATGATTGTCATCCAAAGCAGTATCATTTTCAATGCTAAAATTTCTGCGTTTAACCTTCGAACTGTATGATCTGAAACAGGACCTTGTCCATATACAGCAAACATTTTACAAGCAGTCTGACTGGCATTTTTACTTATGCTGAAGTAATAGAGCACAATTAAACGATCTCCGTAAATTGCTTATCATTAAAATTTTGCAACGATATGTTAATTAGGTGACTGAGTATGTAGTGATCATATATAGTGCAGTATTAGCGAGAAACTTAGCGTAGGATTATTAGCGTAGAATTTCTATCCGCTTAAAACACGTCTCATTGAAGTAGTAAGTTCTGCTTAGAACGTGGGAAAATAAACTGTTACAAAGCTGTGAGCGTTTGATAAGAAGTCTACACATGGAGTCTACTAATAATCTAAAATATCATTAAGTGTAATTTGTGGCTCTGGTAAAAGTAACCTAGATAAAATGAACTGCAAAAAATCTGCCTTAAAAATACATTTGGAAAACTGCGGTGATTTGGCTGATTCTACTACAGATAATTCAAGGTTGATACATCTACAAAATTACTGACGATTATAAGCTGCTTTTTTAGTGGCGCCATTTATGAGTCATCTTAGCATATTTATTTCTTCTTTTTCACAGCTGGCAGAGGTTGGGTTCAAACTGACGTCCAATGAACGAATTAACCATTCGGTGGTATTGTTAAAGTGTGGGTTCCATGGGGTCATACGTGGAGGTGTTCAGATAAACATTAAGTGTCTCGTTGGTAATTTATTTGTGTGAAAGATGGGATTTGAGGTAAATTTTTACAAATGTTTTGTGCGTGTGTATTCGAAATTATTTTTTTTTAAAGAGTGAAATAAATATCTCAGCTGATTTTATTTAGGTAACAATGAATTTTGGAAAAATATATATTTAAAAAGTGTTATATAGTTTTAACTTGAAAAAAATAATAATAACTTCGAAAATGAAAATGTTTAATAAACAGTACATTTTTATAAAATATGATTTTGTGGCAGGGCCTACTTTATTAAAATTATTTTGTGAAGGGATTGTTTTAGTAATAGGTATTTTTTGAAATGACCTGTTAAATTAATATTAATTTATGTGCAGCTAGCAATAAATTAAGATTTTACCAATAATAATCCTTGAAATATGTGAATTAATTTCGTCGAATATTGGTTTTATTTCACGTAAAGAAGAAGAGAGATTCCCCAAGTGTTTAAATTCAAATTCATACTTTAAAATAAATTGTCTTCTAGACAATATAAATTATTATTATTATTTAAAAAAATAGATCACTTTGGAAATCACTTTTAGATTTTTGTGTGATAACCAATATTAAATTTCGCTCCAGACCCTGATTTATGCGAGGGCATTCGAGCACGTTCCCGGTTTTCCTGCTTTTTAGGGGGCTTTTGAATTATCACGTTATTTTAAAAAAATAATAAACATATTTTTTTTTAAATGTTATGCTTGTATACATAAGTTTTGCACTTAAAATGCTATAGGGGGGCTATATTATGTTTGTGCCCACGTCCCCAAATCTGTAAGTCTATACCTGGTTAGGTCTACGATTTTAACGGTTAAGAACACCAATTGATTTTTATATGTATATATTTTTTGAATTTTAAAGTTTCAGTTCTTTTAATTTTTTTTGTTTCTTTTAAAGAAGGCTGTGGATTGGTTTTTCCCATGTCCTCAAATTAGGCTGTTAAAATAAAAGTCTTGAAAACAGTATTAATATTTAAAAATAAAGTATATAGTGAGTCATGCAACAATATAAAAAACTCAAAATATCATTTTTAAACTTGCAGATAAACTACAGAAAATATCACACAACCATTCTTTAGTTTTGTAAATTTACCTCACAATAACTACACTTATACTGCAGACACATCAGAACATATAATTCTGAATTAATGACTGTAAAATTGCTTCAACTTTACCGCAGTATTACTACAGATGTAAATGCTCATCATTATTTTTTTATTTATGATTATAAAATTAGTTCACACAAACTAAAGTATTTTTGCCGATAACAGCTTACAGTATTTTTGAAATAAATTACTGAAAGATTACTTCACATTAGCTGTAAAATAACTGAAATATTTTTATAGTAGAGATCTACAATTTAGAGTGCAGACGATATGCAGTTGCCTGTAGAAAACTTACAAAATAGTTCACTTCTTTAGAAAAACAGCAGTTCATTATTAGCGGAGAAATCAGTGTAGTGACATTTTATAGAAAACAAAAGTCAGTGCCCCTCAGTTAATATTATTTTTGCAAAGTAATTCCAGTAATCATTCTCACTTGGAAAAAGTAATCTGTTTCTGCCAGTCACGTGTCCCCCGCTTAAAATTGTAAATTTGCAAACAATTGTTTTTACAATTAACAAACAATTTCTAAGAAATCTGTTAAATTTATTTGGGTCCTAGTTAAAATTGCAACCAGTGTAGCAAATCTATTGACAGTGAAAAAGATACATTGCATTGCAATAAATGTGAAAATATAAATTCGAAAACAAAGGACGATGCTTCTTAAAAAATCAAATGATATTGAAATCGACATATTGCATTAACTTTTTGTTAAACAACCGAGAATATTAATCTAAAAGTCAAAGGTCACACATAGTCGGGAAGTTTTGGAATACGCTGTAAATTTATTTTAAAACTTAGTATAGAAATAAACCACCTTTGCTTGATAATATGTATTTTATGTTCGTAAAATAACATTTTAGAAATTATTAATGTTCCTTTTATGTGAAAAAGGAAAATCTGCGTATACATGTGTTCACTAGATTATTTGGCTTAATATTTGTTGGCTCAAAAAACTTTATTTCTATGGGAAAACTGCAGTTCATATTTAGCTGGGTAATCGGTGTAGTAACATTTTATGGAAAACAAAAGTCTGTCTTACAGTGCCAATCCAGTAATATTACTTTCGTAAAGGAATTCCAGTAATCATTCGCAACTGGAAAAAGTAATCTGCTTCTGCCATACACGTGCTCCCCGCTTAAAATTTTGTTTGTAAACAATTGTTGTTACAATGATCAAACAATTTATATATAAAAAAAATCTGTGAAATTTATTTTGGTTCTAGTCAAAATTACAATGAGGTAGCAAATCTAATGACAGTGAGAATGATAAATTGCATTGAACAAAATGAGAAAAAAGAAATTCAAGAACAAAGGCCGATGTTTGTTAAAAAATCAAATGATATTGATATCGACATATTGCATTAACTTTTAGTTAAACAACTGAGGAAATTAATCTGAAAGTAAAAAATGACACATTTTCTGAAAATTTTGGAATACGATGTAAAATTATTTTTAAACTTAATAGAGAAATAAGCCTCCTTTGTTTGATAATATATATTTTATGTGCATAAAATAACATTTTAGAAATTATTGATGTTCTTTTTTTTATGTGAAAAAGAAAAATCTGCGTATTCATGTGTTCACTAGATTTTTTGTTTTAATAGAAGTTTAAATTTTAAATAAATGTTTAAATGAATAATACACGATTAGTTTGCGTATTATATCTAAAAATCGTCTATAAATAATTTTCAGTATATGTTTACGTAGAAAGTATTTTATACGCGTATAAAGAATTTATTAAATTATTTTACTTATATATTTTAAGTTCATATTCAATCATTGTTTTAATTAAACATTTTATTCATTAAAGGGGATATGAAAAAATAATATAAAATGTATACTGTGATTCCAGTAGTTTGGAAGAAAATTCATGTGATATATGCAAAGATTTTCGCAAAATTAGACATTTGTAAATAAATTAATATAATATATATATTTAATATCAGATTATTTAATATTTCTTTATTCATGATTTTACAACATTTTCATATTGCTTAAAATAAAGCAATAAAACGAATTTCCTATTCTTATATATAAAAGAAATTTCTACGATAAGCAATAAAGAAAAATACTTCAACAATACAAATAAAACACAAGACTGATGTATTTGAAAAATGTATACTCAAAGTGTACATTCATCAAAATTATTTTTCTAAACGAGAAGCAGTAATTGTTCACACTTGTAAAAGTAATCTCCTGCCGTGATATATACGTTTCCTGCTTAAAATTGCAAATGTTTAAACAGTTATTTTTACAATGACCAAACAATTTATAAAAAGACTATAGCTGTGAAATTTATTTGGACTCTAGCCAAAATTAGCTTCAATATGACAAATATTTCGTTTTTAAACTTATTTGTGCTAAATGACATTGAGAATGATAAATTGGATAAACTTTTATCCAAACAGTCAGAAGAAGGGATGTGTTGAACAAAAGATGAGGCATTTTATGAAAACTCTAGAACAATATACACAATTATTCTTAAACTTACACGACAGATAAAACTGATTTTTCCTTTTTTAATAAATTATACAAATGAATGTCATAGTGGTCAAATTAAAAATGAGTAAATACATGTATAACAAATGATGTGCAGTAGTTTAGATTATACTATTTATATTGAATAAAAGTTGATTTAAATGTAGTACTCTAAATACATAATTGATACTTAGTTTACAAATACTTATTATTTATTTTCTATTTCAATTACATAATAACATGCACAATAAATTAACAGATAGAGTGATAATCTATAAATCATTGTTTTTTCTTGCTTTATAATATACAGAATTAGTACTTACTTTTTATTTTATACTTCATTTAATATAAAAAATAAATGCATTTTATGAAATTTGAGTGCAAGAAAAGTCATTTAATTAGTATTTGTACAGATAAATCTAAATTTTAATAAATGAATAGCATTTTTATATTTTCAGCATCTCGAAATGTTTTTTACGAAACGGTTACTCGAAATCTTATATTTATGAAGAAAGTTTTGTGGAACTATCATTAATAATAATAAAAAAGAAAATAATAATTAAAAGTAAACTATTTTCTAGCAAGATTGAAATATTTCACGCAAGTGTCTTAAAAGATACATTCGCCAACATTCTTTTTTAAAGGAATATAATTAATTCTTTCAACTTGTAAACATAATCCACCACATTCGTATCATATTTTCTGCTTAAAATTGCAGATATTTTAATGTTATCGTTACAGTTATCGAACGATTTCCAAAAAAAAATTAAAAATTAAGAATTTTTTTCGGACTAAAGCTAAAATTAGAAATTGCGTGACAAATATTCTGTTCTTTAAAAATATTTAATTGTTTAAATTATCAATTGACATTGTATTTGATACATTCCATAAATTCTAATTACAGAAGCAGAAGAAGAAAGCTGAAGATCAAACAATGAGGAATTTGAAGAAAAGAAAACGCTTGAAAATATGCAAAGTATTTTTGAAATGTAGTTGATAGATAAATCTACTTTATTTGATTATTTGTATTTTTTGTGCATAAAAGTCCCATTGGACAATAAGAAATTCATTAAACAAAGAAATTCATTAAAAAAAGAAATTCATATGCAAATAAATTCATTATATGTGAAAATATAAAAGCGTAATATTTCCATCTTGTACAAAAAAGATGATGAATTCTAAGTAACAATTCTATGAAATACGAATGACAATTTTTTGAATTAAGTCTAATTATCGAGAAATATATATGTATGATAGTTATAACTGGATTTCATAAAATATATACAGTTTTATTTTATTATATTTTTTATTTTCTTTTTTTATACATTTTTTTACAGTACATCATTTAAATTTTAATTCTAACAATTTTTTTACAAATTATTATTTGCAAATACTAAAAAAAAACCTTATAAATGCATGCCTAAATAGTAAACAAAAGTTTTAATGAATTAAAAATTCTGTAACATAAATATTAAATAAGAAAATTATAGTGGGTTTAATGTATTTCAAGAAATCGATTTTTTTTTAAATTAAACTAAAATACAAAATCTAAAAGAATATTTATTTTACTAGTATAAAATAAAATTTTATAAATTATTTTACAAGTATAAATAAAGAACTATGGTAGGGTAGAAATACTTCAGAAATGTGGTTTAAAATGTCCATTCATCAAATTATTTCTTTGAATTAGAAGCATTCATTCTTCTTAGTTGTAAAAATACTCTGTCGCGATCCTGCCACAATCATTTTCTGCCTTTTTTTATTATGAACAAACAATTTATAAAAAATGATAAATCTGCGAAATTTATTTGTACTCGCGCCAAATTTAGAATGTGTATGAAAAATATTCGTTCTTTAAAACTATTTGTTTGAAATAATATTTTAAATGATAAATTGCATAAAGTTTTACTTAAACAAACAGACAAAAGAAGCTAAAATACAATGTATGGTACAGGTTTCGAAAGTTTCAGAATAAGATGTAAAAATACTCTTAAACTTTTTAGGCAATTAAAGCTCATTTCTTTGATTTAAAGTATTTTATATGTAAGAAAGTCACATTCAACAAACTAACATTAAAGTAGGATTTATTTTTATGTGAAACTAATAATGGGTTTCGCAACATATTTGCCACACTACAAACACAACAGACGACTGTTTTTACAAGTAAGACGCGGATATTTTCGCTTTATGTACTGTTATTAACTACATAGCTATTATAAGCCCGTATGTTTTATGTACTTATATATGAATTCGGATAAGCAGTTCCATTATTTAAAATTATTATGATTATAACTTTAAAAAATTACAAATGATTCCTTTTTTAAATATTTTAATATTTAAATTGGAACTAAAATAAATAAATGAACTTCATGAATGCGGAGTATTATTTAAAATCAGATATATGTATAAGTTGTCATGTAATTATTATTTAGCCAATATAAATATCCATATCTTTAAAACATTTCATATCACTAAGAAGAAAACTATCCCATGATTTGTATTAATTTAATAATAATCTCTAATGCGCCATATTTATTTTAATAAAGAAAAGATTATTAAAAACTAGAAAATACAGAATTGAAATATATGTCATTCTAACACAAGAGATACATTTTAAAAATTTGCTTATAATGTCCATTCATCAAAAATTTTATTTTTCCTTTGAATTAGTAACATTAATTCTTCTCACTCGTTAAATTAATTTTTGTGAAAGTGTAGCATTAATTCTTCTCGCTTGTAAAAATAATCTCTTGCCGTGATATATAAGTGCCCTTCTAAAAATTTCAGATATTTAGTCAGTTATTCCTACAATCACTAAGCAATTTATGAAAATAAAAAACTCCTAGAATTTACTTGAACTAAATCCAAAATTATAATAAGTGTGACAAATACTTTGTTCTCTAAAAGTGAGTGTATAAAATGGCATTGATTATAAATATTCATGAATATTTACTTAGAAAACTAGTAAAATGAAACGGAATTAAAAGGGGTGTTGTATATTAACATAATGAGATGTGTAGGAACAGCTATTTTCATTCTAAATTAGAATAAGTTTTCCATTGGTTCATTGATTTTTTAGATATAACGCAATAAAGAGTATTTATTTATTCAAAATTTTGTGATTTATTTATTTATCCAAAATTCTTTAATTTTTATTATACAGCAAACTTTAATCTTTAATCAGTAACATCAATTTAGTCTAGATATTTTATTTAACTATAGTAATGTATTATCTTGGTTTTCTAATTCTAATATTTAAACATATAAATAATTTGGCCTATTTTCCACATGAGATCGTAAAAAAATAATTATCACTCGTCGCTGTATTCGGGACCAAACAAGATGAAGCTTTCTAGTAGTTATACATGGGCTGTTTAGTCTGTAAAATACAAGATTAATTAAAGAGATTTTTATTTTTATTTTCATTTTTTATCAGTTGGCTCCAATATTGTCAGTAGGAATTATAGAGAAAACCTTCGTAACAGAAATTGATCCTATTATAAGTGGATCTTGTTATGTGATGGATTTATTGCAGTATACTTTATGGCCCTTTCAAGTGTACTACAATGGAATGGCTTTAAAAAATTTTGGCGCTAATATCCTATTTACGATTGGGTTTATGAAAGCAAGAGATGTTTACCAGTTCTGGGTTTGCTTGTTGCATTGCGTATGTTGATGGGACATAACTATCAGGTCAGCCTTCTGTCCAGTGGGGTTAGGCGCAAAAGGCGCAGTTGACCATTGGCGTATCTTTTGAAAAAGAGAGAAGATCGGGTTGTTTTGAGCCAGAAATTTGAACCCAATGCCGATTTTTTATTTGGAGTTAATATTATTGCATTTTTTAATAACACCAAAAATCACACAGATGTAAAATTATTTTTAAAGTGACTCAACAAATGAATCTGATTTGTTTGATTATATGAGTTTTATGATTGCAAAAGTCATATTTGTCAAATAAAAAAATAAGGAAATATGTTTTATATGAAAATGATAAATCCTGAAAAAAAATTATTATGAGTTTTTTTTTTTTTTTTTTCATTAAACACAATTTTTATTCAATGCAATCCTCTATATGAATAAGGTCAAGGACAAACCGGGCGGGGAGGCCCACCTTTCCGCTTAAGCTCAACTAGCCTCGCCTCCCTCGAAATGATCAATTTTTATCTTGTTTCAGAAATTAAATCTTATTATTTATGTACTATTTTAATTTTTTAATATTACACATAAGAATACTATAGGGTGCCAGGGACTATAGAGATGTTTTTTTATTTTTTGTTTCAATATAAAATGGATTATTTCTTCATGCTTTTGTATGAAAAATTTGTCGGGAAAAATAGATAAACATAAATATATTCACACATAGATAGTCTTATATATATATATATAGCACATTATGTATTAAATGTATTCGGCAGACCCAGAATTCCGCACCATAATTAAATTAGGAATAAATAACAAACAGAAAAAATAAACAGAAATAATCTGAACAAGAAAAAACCAAGAAAAACAACCAAAAAGCTGTGGCCTCATCAGCAGTGGGCACATTAAAAAGCACAGCGATGTTTTCGACTAATTACAAGCACAACAAATTATTATACAGTAGTGGCAGTGGGTTTCGGCCATAATGTCGTGAAGCATAAATCAAATGCTTGAAAACAAATGAAAGCATGTCACGAACATTCACCCACCGGACCCAACGCCACAAACAACAGCACGACTGAATACAGAACGTATGCTTAACAAACACTGAACCAACAATAGAATTATCTTACCCCCTCCTGAGAGACACAACCACAAAAACAATAAACAATAACTAAATCCAGTGATCCAAAATCTGTCCATGTACGTTCCATGTCTGTTGCCACAAAACTGCAAACATCCTTGTAAAACCGTCCTCGAAAGGCTTTAAGTTATACAAATCATTAATTGTCAATTACGTAGCAACTACTCAAAAATGAAGACTGTCTGTAAAACTAGTATATCTATTAATGAAACTCAAAGGAATGTTATTTTAATAATACAAGATACTGGTTAAATTAAAAAGTTCTTTAAGAAATAAATTTTTATTCGTACAGAGTTTATAGTAGCGAAAAATCTGACCTATGATAATATTAATGTAAATACGTTTATGTACATTCGAACACCAGTCAACTAATTGGTTAACTTGAAAACTGAAGCCATCCCGTTTATTGTAGATTGCAATAAATCAAAATTTGATTTATGCTTCACGACATTCTGGCCGAAACCCACTGCCACTACTGTATAATAGTTTGTTGTGCTTGTAATTAGTCGAAAACATCGCTGTGCTTTTTAATATGCCCACTGCTGATGAGGCCACAGTTTTTTGGTTGTTTTTCTTGGTTTTTCTTGTTCGGATTATATCTGTTTATTTTTTATGTTTGTTATTTATTCCTAGTTTAATTATGGTGCGGAATTCTGGGTCTGCCGAATACATTTAATATATAATGTGCTATATTTAATCTGTGCGATCAATTGCAGCTATAGCGCTTATCGCATGGATTTTATTTTTTTTTTTTATTTTTATTTTAGTTTATTTTTAATCTTTATTGAGTATATATTTGGCATTTCGATCATTAAGGAGCTAAAGCGCTATTTCGAGTTGCATTTGTTATTGTGTTTGGTTTAGAGCCGGTTTTTTCGTATCCATATTTGTTATCTTACTTTACATTTTGCAACGAGTATACTCGCTCGAAAAAAATTATATTAAAAAATTTTCGTCAATTTGCTATATTTATGGGATTAAAAAAGTGTAACGATAAAAGATGAAAAACTTGACCGAATGGGGACTTGTCTGAAAACTGTTATGCTAAGAGTACATTTAATTTGAATTATAATTTCTGTAAAATTACTCATGTCATATATTTATTAACTTGCTTGGTTTGACATCAGAAATATGTGGGTGAAACTTCTGATGAACTACATATGCGAATGAATAATCATAGATCTCTGTCTGATAAAAATATGGCTGGTTCATCTTTTGAAACAAAGCATTTCCATTTGCATGGGTTTAAAAATGTCAGAATACAAATTTTAGAACAGATTTTTGATCACGCATATCGGTTGCGTAGCGAAAGTTTTTATATTTTACGCGCAAAATCATTGTACCCACACGGTTAAACACCAAAACTTGCTATCATACAGAAGGTTCAATATGTGTTTATAATATCTTTTCATCAGTTTACAAACCTTCATATATTTACAAAAGAGGGAAAAGAGGGAATCACTCTAATAAAGCACTGTTTGTCAAATATAAAGATATAATTCCAGCTATAGTACTGCATGATTTATACAAACTTTTTAGTAAAAATTATAATATTAAGGAAATTAAAGGTATTCTATTCAGTTTAAAATTTAAAATTTTACGGAGATTACAGCAGAAGATTAAAGAGTTTGTTTGTGATAACACACAGTTCAAGGACTTATTAACGGACTTTTTATTGTGTAAAATAGGTAAATATCAGCAGTGTAAAATGGATAAAATTTACTTTGTTTGCACATTTCAGCAAAAAAGTTTTGATAACTTATATCTAAACAAAATTGTTACCAGACACAATGAAATATTTCCAATTAAAAAGGTGTCTATCATTTCAACTTATAAATATGTAAATACCTTGGGTAATAAATTATTTAACTATCGAGAGGTTGCACAGAATTTGGACTCCTACTTGAATTTGCTTTGAGAGTGCAAGAATTTTCAGCCGTCATCCTTCTACGATAAAGATGCACAACATATAGTTACTGGCGACCTTGATTTCATATCTAACAATGATTTGAAACAATTAATGAAGTATGGTACTAAATTTAGATTAAACAAGAAGATAAATTAAAAAAAAATCATTCACCCTATTTAATTCTGAATTGCATATGTTTATACTCAATTTGAGTTACAAATTTAATAAACCTATCCCCCTTTTCAATGAATGGAAATTAAAAATTTTTGGTGATTTTAAATCATTTCAAGTAAAATATATGAATGATTCTTCAACTTACACTTATCATAGTATAAATACAGATCTAGAGAGGGAAATCTTGAATTTGAAGGATACCTTTGTTTTTTGTTCAGTCGACAAATCATCTAACAATTTTGCAATTATTTGAAAAAGCTATTATGCTAATATGATATTTGCTGAGCTTCAAAATAATGTTACCTAAAGTTTATATAATTCTACTGTTCAAATTCTGATTAAGAAACACTTGGCCTTTTCAAAAAAGGTTCATATTCCTTTGCCTAAAGTAAAAAAATTGTCATTACCTTTTCTTTTTGTTAAACCGAAATTTCATAAAATTCCAATTAAATACAGATTTATTTGCAGTAATGTAAACAGTATAGGAAATGGATTTAATCGCAAGTTTGAAGAAATGCTGAAAAGGATTTTGAATATCCTAAAATTTAAGTATAAAGATAATAATATGTATTGGATTATATTGAACAGTTATGAAATCAGAGATAAATTAATTAAAAATGATATACAGAGTATCCAAACATATGATTTTGAGAATCTTTTCACAAATATTCCTATTGCAGGGTTAAATGATGTCCTTTTAAAAATTGCTGATTTTATTACTGCTGATATTGATTTAGATTTTAATTTATTTATGTAATTGTGTAAATTTTGCTTATATAACAACTATGTTTATACAGGTTCAAATATTTATTTACAGAAAAATGGGATAGGAATGGGTGCATGTTACTCCTCTACGGCAGCTAATTTATTTTTATTTTTTTATGAATTTCAATTTTGTACGGTTAATAATGACGTTAATTTTCTGGCTTTGAGATATATTGACGATTTAATAATTTTGAACTGTGATCGCGATTTTTTGGGGATATCATGTGACATTTATCCTAATATCCTAATTTTGAAAAAAAACAAATGAAAATAACAATGAGGCTCATTATCTTGATTTGAAAATACACATTTCTAATGGAATAAACATTGCAATCTACAATAAACAGGATGGCTTCAGTTTTGAAGTTAACCAATTAGTTAACTGGTGTTCGAATGTACATAAACGTATTTACATTAATATTATCATAGGTCAGATTTTTCGCTACTATAAACTTTGTACGAATAAAAATTTATTTCTTAAAGAACTTTTTAATTTAACCAGTATCTTGTATTATAAAAATAACATTCCTTTGAGTTTCATTAATAGATATACTAGTTTTACAGACAGTCTTCATTTTTGAGTAGTTGCTACGTAATTGACAATTAATGATTTTGTAACTTAAAGCCTTTCGAGGACGGTTTTACAAGGATGTTTGCAGTTTTGTGGCAACAGACATGGAACGTACATGGAGAGATTTTGGATCACTGGATTTGGTTATTGTTTATTTTTTTGTGGTTGTGTGGCTCAGGAGGGGGTAATATAATTCTATTGTTGGTTCAGTGTATGTTAAGCATACGTTTTGTATTCAGTCGTGCTGTTGTTTGTGGCGTTGTGTCCGGTGGGGGAATGTTCGTGACATGTTTTCATTTGTTTTCATGCATTTGATTTATGCTTCACGACATTCTGGCCGAAACCCACTGCCACTACTGTATAATAGTTTGCTGTGCTTGTAATTAGTCGAAAACATCGCTGTGTATTTTAATGTGCCCACTGCTGATGAGGCCACAGCTTTTTGGTTGTTTTTCTTGGTTTTTTCTTGTTCAGATTATATCTGTTTATTTTTTATGTTTGTTATTTATTCCTAGTATAATTATGGTGCGGAATTCTGGGTCTGCCGAATACATTTAATACATAATGTGCTATATTTAATCTGTGCGATCAATTGCAGCTATAGCGCTTATCGCATGGATTATATTTTTATTTTTATTTTTATTTTTATTTTTATTTTAGTTTATTTTTAATCTTTATTGAGCATATATATATATATATATATACAGGGTGAAACTGAAATGCTTCAACAAACATTGGAGGATGATTGTACCCATCAAGACGAACAAAAAATGCAATGGAACATGGGGTCGCAAATGACGTTTAAAGGATGAAAATCGCAAAACCAATAAAAATATCGAAATCTCGCATGCTGCTTTTATGCAGAACTGGCTAGTAGCACGAAGCTGGTTTACCTTTCACTTTGTGCATATCCTTTCAGAAAGAGATAACAAAAACATGGAAGAAAGCCAAACAAATCTGTGAGGAGGAATTCCACGTATGTAAATTTTTCATCTTCTTAGAAACAGACAAATATCCTACGGAATATCCAACCAGTTTTGCTTTCAGCTACACAAGCCAGCGTGCAGCAACAAATTTGGTACATGACGATGGTGCTCCGCCTTATTTTTCGGTGGACGTACGTAACCACCTTGATGGAGTTTATCTGGCAAGATGGATTGGACGTGATGGCCCTGTTGCTTGGCCTCCAAGCTCGCCGGACCTTAACCCTTTGGATTTCTTCTTCTGGGGACAGATGAAATACCTCATTTATGAGACGCCAGTAGAAACGCCAGAAGAAGTAGTATCGCGTATTGTGACCACTGCAGGAGAAATCCAGGAAACTTCTGGAATCTTCGAGCGTGTCCGCCAGTCGTTCCTCCGTAGGTGTACTCTGTAATAATATCCGCGGTCGACACTTTTAACAATTGTTGTAAAATATTTGTTTTATCTGGACATCACGCGCTATGTTGTACTTATTCTTTGCAATAAATAATTTTCTGGAGTGTTTCTTTCTTGTCTCATTTTGTCCATTTTCAGAGTCATTTTCTCGATTTTAAACGTCACTTAAACGTCGACTTTAAACGTCATTTGCGACCCCATGTTCCATTGCATTTTTTGTTCGTCTTCATGAGTACTATAATCCCTCTAAGTTTGTTGAAGCATTTCAGATACACTATATATATATATATATATATATATATACTGCCAAATGTTATACAAATTAAAATAGTTTGTCAAATATATAAAAGAACACATACGAGTATACTACAATGATTTAAAAGAAAAGACTTAAGTCTGGTATTGTAAAAATATGTAATTGTTCATCGTTTGGACCGATAGATATACTCTAAAAATTATACATATAAAGATGAAACGCCGAATAGGTAAAATAACACAAAAATACATATTACATAGAGATAAAAAAAAGAAGATTTAAATCAGGTATTGCAAAAGTATTCTGTGTAATATTTCAACAATTGGAATGAAACTTTTTTAATAAAAATTAATTAATTATATTAATTAATCGATTAAAATAATGTCGTTGCATTAAATAGGGATTTAACTTTAAAGATAAAAATCTCTTTAAAAATATATGGTATTTTTATATTTACAACATTCTATTATTCTTACAATTAAGAAGAAAAATGTGAAATTTGTATATTTATGAATGAAACTTTGGTGTAAAATGGTTCATCACAAAAAATGCTTTCTAACAAGATTGAGGTATTTTTAAAATCTATCTTAAAACCTACAATTATATTCATATTCGTCTGGAGGAGCATCTTTAATTATTCTCACCTCTAAAAGTAATTTCTTGATGTGAAATATATTTTCTCTGCTTTAAATTAAAATTATTTAAGCGTTATTTTTACATTAGCCAAATAATTTATAAAAGTAATGAATCTGTGATTTTTATTTGGACTCAAACGAAAATTAAGTGAGTATGACGTACATTAAAATTATTTGTTTAGAGCGAAATTGAGAATGACACAAGTTTATAAACTTTTACATAACCAATCAAAAGTATTATGCCTAAGAGGATGTTTCATCTAAAGAAAACTCTGCAGTAAGATGTACAATTTTTCTTAAACATACCTGACATATAACTTGAAAAATAACTTAATATTTAAACTTACTTGACAAACATATTTGTTTGATTATATGCAATTATGTAAATAAAAGTAACATTGGTCAAATTGAAAATTAATTAAAAACTTTCTTTTGTGTGAAAATAATAAATGCGATTAGTTTGTTTGACGAGATTTGTTCTCTAAAATAAAAGCTTATATCTGAGTAAGAAAAATTTATTTTAAGACACATATTGTTATTTTTCGTTTTACACGTATTTTGCTATGTATAATATTATTACATTTTAAATAATAATATAATTATATATATGAAGTAATACATAATTACATAATTACGTATATTAAGCAATTCATAATTATATAATAATGTAATTATGTATATTACGTAATATTTAAATACATAATAATATAATTACGTATAATACAACTATGTATAAGACAATTGAACACGAGAAAATAATATAGCAATGCTCTTCGCTCTTCTATAAATACACATAAATTATCGGCATAAATAGAAGTCCTGAAAATATACGGAATTATATAGTGTATATTGTATTGAGTTAATTGTATAGAGATTCAGAGTAGTAAAAATCATGTGTCTCATGAAACAATTGATTCTAATATGTTTAAAATATTTATGTAAAATTGCAAAGTTTCATACAATAAATAACAAAAATAAAAATATAATTTTCATTATATTTTCAAAATAAAGTTTAAATCTAATACCATAAATAAAGTACTAAATATACTAACCTAACAGAAAATTTCCATAAAAGAGTTTAAAATGTAGATACTTCTAAATTATTATTTCCAAAAGTAAAATTAGCTCTTCGCACTTATAAGAGTAATATCCTGCAGTGATTTATGTGTTTCCTGCCTAAAATTAAAAATATGTGCAAAGTTATTTTTTGAAATTCCAAACAATTTATAAAAAGATGAAAAGTGCGGAATATATTTGGATACAAGCCAACATTGGAGTGTGTACCAAAAATGTTTTGTTCTTTAAAATGTTTTTATAAAATGACATTGAAAGTGATAAAATTTTTAAATTTGTATTTAAATATTCAGAAAAAAGACATTGAAGAACAATGGATTTTGACTCTTACGAAAATTCTACAATAAGATGTAAAACTATTCTTAAACTTACTCGACAGATAAAGCTCCTTAATTTGTTGAAATGCATTTCTTTTATGTGAAAAAGAGAAATAAATATTAGTTATTTTCTGAAAATTATTTGTATTTAACAAAAATTACATTCAATGTGTCTTTTTTATGCATAAGTATTTGCATAATATATTTAATTTTGCTTGTATAATTTTATGTATACAACAGTACGCAAATAATCTAAAGACAAATACTATGGATATTAATATTTAATTTTTATTTAGTTTAATTATCAGAGTTTTACTCGTTGCATGCGTTTTTGTGAATAATTTTATTATATAGAATAAACAAATTTTAAATAATAATATATATATATTTATGACATTACAGTTACAATACAATGTATTTGAAAATATTTGAAAAAAAAAATAGGTATAAATGTAACTATGCGAGTTAAACTTTTACTAAATAACAGTTTTATATTTTTAGAAACTTTAATAAAAATATTTCATATAATAAATAACAAAACAGTAAGACGAAATTTGATTTTAATGAAATATTGTTTAATGTAATATCCATCATGAAAATAAAGAGTTTAGAAGAACAATACATTCCAACAAAAGTGATATATTTATAAACTATTTTTTAAAGTGGCCATTCATCAAAATTATTTTTTCTTAAAGAGGAACGTTAATACTTCTCTCTTGTAAAAGTAATCTCCTGCCGTCATAGATATGTTTCCTTCTTAAAATTTTAACTGTTTAAACAGTGATTTTTAAAATTATCAAACAATTTGTAAAACGAAAAAGTCTGTAATATGTATTTGTGCTCAAGCCAAAATTAAAATTTGTGTGAGAATTTATTTGTTGTTTAAAAGTTTGTATAAAATGACATTGATAAAGACATATTACAAAAACTTTTAGTTACAAATTAAAAAAGGGAGAACTAGATGTGCTATGGTATATTATTATTTTTCTATGGTATATTATTATTTAATGTTTTAGTATCTTTAGTTTTTTTTTTTTTGTTATCAAAAATGTTTTAAAAGTTACGTTATCGCAGCTGCTCTTCATACATAATTTTGCTTTAAGTAACTTTTTAAGGAGCTTTCATGGTTGTCAAAATGTCTCTTCTCTTCTGTATTTTCTTCTTTCTTTTTTATGTTAAGAAAATGTTGTGATATAAATCTTGAATTGTAATCTATCTATATACTTTTTCTTAATATTTATTTTTCTTAAGATTTAATTTCTTAATATTTAATCTATAATGAATCATTCAACATTTGCGATCTTAAGTATAATTTTTCATTAAACAATCAGATTAGTGCGGGGAAATTCTTAAAAGGTGTTTTCCAAATGTGGATAGTTTTTCATTTCTTATTTAAAAAAAAAAAAAAAAAAAAAAAAAAAAAAAAAAAAAAAAGGCCATTGTAGTCTGATTTATTAGTAAAAAAACTTTGTAAATAATAAATCATAAATTGTATAATAAATCGTATTTCAAAAATATCTAGTAATAGAAAACTTTTCTAAAAATTATATTTTATGCAGTACCAACATTATTTCTTCTCACTTGATAAAGCAATTACCTGCCGTCCAATATATACATATATATCCCGTTTAAAATAAAAGATGCTTAATATATTACATTTCTAAATGACCAAACAGTTTATTATAAGAATTAAGCCCAGAAATGGAATTGGAATAAATCCAAAATCAGTTTCAATGTGAGAAATGTTAGTTTCTTTTGAGCTAATTATTTCAAATGAAATTGAGAATGATAAATTACATAAATGTTTACTTAAACAATAGAAAAGAGGACGCTAATGAACAAAGACTGTTCAATAGAACAATTCTAGAATAAAATGTAAACTTTGATTTAAATATTTTACTCGACAGATAAGTGTCTTTTTGTTAAATTATATGATTTTGTGTGTATGAAAATCACATTGGCACAATGCTAACGAATGTACTATATAATAAAAATATATTATATACGCTAAATAATCAAACTATTATTTTAAATTAAGCAAAGTGTTTATTAAAAAAAAAAAAAAAAAAAAGCTGTGAAGGGAATTTTGTCCAACTCAAATCTAGTTTATATGTGACAAGTATTTTGTTCTTTAAAAGTGTTATTTTAAAATAAAAATGAGTGTTATAAATTATATAAATCTGTTCGTAAACATTCAGAAGAAGGAATATGATGAACAAAGAAAGTTGAAAGTTAAGAGGACTGTAGAATAAGATGTTAAATTTGTTCTAAAAGTACTCGACAAATAAAGCTGCTTTGTTTGAGTATATGTACTTGATTTGCCTAGAAATATATTTGGTAAAAGTAAAAGTAAATAATGAAATTTTATTTAAGTGTAAATGATAAATACGTGTTTGTTAAAGATAAATATGAATACTCATGTACTGGAAACTTTCATTTTTTACATTAAAAATGCGTACTATTTTTCTTTTCTTTTGGAAATGAGAAATTACGTTCTTTTTTATGACTTATTTGCATTAGAAAAAAATTAAAATAAAGTCGTACTTTCTATAATTAATGTTTGACTAATTTTTATAATATATTGATGGGCAAATTTCAAATAATAATTGTAAAAAGGGATTTATGTTAATTCCATTAATTGAAGTTCAATGAAATTTATTAGGTTTGAAACGCAAGGTCAAGCTTTATACGCTTCACATAAATGTGTATATTCCATAAAATTGTGTTTGGAAAAGAGAGGAACACGTCTTTTAGAAGTCATATGACATTTGTCAAGCACGTTTAAGTGGTATAATATTAGAAGAACAGTAATTTTGTAAATGTGTAAAGCGTGAATTTTAATTAAGTGTGTCCACACATATTAACAAATTGGAAATTGTACTTCAAACGTGACAAATGATGTGCGTTCGTACTGTTAGTACAGGATTATTCTAAATGATGGACCCATTTTTTTTAAAAAAGGATTTATTAAAGTACAAATCCAAAATGAACAATACGGTTCCGCAGATCGTTCAGAGTTGTTGGTAGCGACGGGGTGTAAACAGAACGTACACAGGAGTACAAGCCATGCACTCAGTAACAGCAGATACGCTTTCTCGTGTGTGGGACGAGTTTGGCTATCACTTAGATGTTTGCCTTGCACCAAACTGGACACTTTGAACATTTATAATGTCTTAAAAAAACTTTGAAACTTCCTCTTCCTCTTTTCATTGGCATAAAGATTGTTCATTTTAGATTTGTACTTTAATAAAAACTTTTTTTGAAAATGGGTCCATCAATTAGTATTTCAATGAAATGAATTATATCGTTTGTTATTATGATATGATTAATTCCTTAATAAAATAAGTACATTTTAAGTTGGCAACATTTTATCTTATGTTGACATTTACTGAGACGTACAATGGGAAACTTAAGCGTAGTTTTGAAAATTTCACAACTTGAAATCCATATTTAGATTCTTTTACCGTTTAATATATATTTCTCCGGAAACAGCTATCCAAAAAAACTGTCGGTAGATTATAGGATTGCTATAATTAAACGATTTTAGTACACAAATTCGGTTTTTAAATTCAGTAATACGAAAATAATATGACACCATCTTAAATTTGAAGTAATCAACATGTCAACCTAGAATCATTACCTATCATGGGATATCATTAAACTAATTACTTAAAACAATACACATATTTAAAATATTAATTGTTTAAAATAATATAAATATTTTAATAGATTAATAATATATTTAATAGAATGGAGAAAACTTTTATTATTATCTTTAAGATTTATAATTACATTAATATTGGATTTAGTAGAATAAAGAAAAGTTTTATTAATATATTTTTAAGTACTAATTCGATTTTCACAAAATTTGAAATATTTCGACAAAAATGTGCAAAGATTATATATATCAAATTTCAAACCATTCGATGGGCAGTTTTTACGCTGTTACATGACAGATGTATGTTTTATGCCTTCATATATTTTTTAATAGAAAGTAATTGAATGACATTTAAAGTTTCTTCATTTTTGCAATGAAATATGTATTAAATGTGAAATCTTTAATTTTTTTCTGCTTTTACTGTATAAAATTGTAAATATATTGAATTAAAATTTTGGGAGAATTTTTTAATTATTAATTTTTAAAATTGGGTAAATTTTCAGATAGAAAATTTATAAAATGAACATTTTTATAATAGTACGCAACAAAAATTTACACAAGCAATACACGTAAAATTCAACTGCACTAGTGTCCCTTCAGATGTCGGTTGTTTAACACCAACAAATATCAAAATTAATATATCTTAAGTGTTTTACTCCGTTTAGATGACGAGTTTTTTTTTTTTTTTTTTTTTTTTTTTTTTTTGTTATAAATATTTATAAATGTTTGTTTAAAAAAAACGTTTATCGTATCATTTATTATATGAACGAAATATTTCACTGTTGTTGACGTTTTATAAACAACTGTATTATCTTATATGAGATGTAATCTTCGCAACTGGGTGATAAAGTCCGGGCCAGGATTCAAACCCGAGATACCTTGGTTGAAGCTGTCAATGCATTAGTTGAGTAGAACCAATTGAGTAAACCTGGACGAATATATCTTAACTAATTCACCAAGTTAACCTTAATGATAATAGACATAATCATACAAAATTCGATTCCTGGCCGGACTTTTTCGCCCAGTTGAAAAGATTACATCTCATATGATTTATTTACCAATTAGAATAATTGTTGTAAAATTCATCTAATGTAATCACATTTTCAGCGTTTACTGGTGGTCCCATTACATGTGATTTATTCTGTTGTGCTGATTCAGATATCAGACCAGATGCTATGATCATTAAGGTTAACTGGGTGAATTATTTAAACCATATTTGTCCGGGATTGCTGAATTGTTAGAGCTAAGGATCCTGGGTTCGAATCCTGGTCCGAACTTTTTTGCCCATCTGGAAATATTACATTTCATATGATTTCTTTATCAATTAGAATAATTGTGATAAAATTAATCTAATATACACTCTTAGTATTAGTGTTACCAAAAGTTAGGATTGGGGGGATTCAGAAATGTACCAATATTTCCGAAAAATAATATTTTCCATACTTATCAGGCTATTAAAGAATGAGAATATTTCTATTCGGTAATAGCGGTATATTTTTGAATAAAACCCCCTTAAATTTTGTAACATTGTTCATCATCGCAAATACTGCATTACGTGCAATTCATAAACAGGATTTTTTTCTACTAAATGATGAAAATAACTCAATAATTATTTTTAAATAGTTATAAAATAAACTGTTTTACATTCTCAACGTGTTTCATTAAAAAAATAAAAAATAATAAAATAAAATAAAATAAAATAAAATAAAATAAAGATATAAACGAAATTTTTTTTTGCCGAAAATAGAAGAAGAGAATCACAAATGCAAATTTTTCTGGTTTTCAAACTGTGGAGTATGCAAATTTTGAGTTCGACGTCAAAAACGTCGCTTCAGCGGCAGCGAATGAAATTTGACTTTCAACTGGATAAAAGAGAATGAAGACAAGGATGATCGGCATTCAGTGATTGCTTTGTTTCGATGAGTACGATGTCTCAGCGAAGTCATTTGACAGATTCAGAAGCTTGGAGAATTATTGGTAGGTTAGAAGGGGGCCAAACTCAAGCCGAAGTAGCGCAAGCCATTGGAGTGTCACAAAGTGTCATTTCCAGGATCTGGAACCGTTTTTTGGAGAGTGGATTTGCAGGCCGAAGACCAGGGCAAGGTCGTAGACGGGCAACAACGCCCAATGAAGATCGGTATTTAGCGTTAACAGCTCGGAGACACCGAAACATGAACGCTACTCTTCTCCAACAACACCTTCGCTCGGCTACAGGCACCACGATTTCAACTCAGACTGTCCGAAACCGGCTCCATGCTGAAGGTCTGTATGCTCGCCGACCGATGGTGTGTGTTAGATTAACATCAAGGCATCGTCGCGACCGCAGGGAATGGGCGTATTTTCATCTGGAGGGACCGTGGCAGTAGGAATAATCCTGCGTTCGTGCACGAAAGTGTCAGATTTGGCGGTGGAGGAGTGTTGGTGTATGGTGGCATCTCCATTGACGGGCGCACTGACCTCTACATCATTCGAGTTCTACATCATTCGAGATGGAGCTCTGACTGGTCGCCGATATAGGGATGAGATCCTCAGACCTATTGTAGTCCCTTACGCTGCAGCAATCGGAGATAACTTCATTTTAATGGACGATAACTGCAGGCCACATCGTGCAAACCTGGTGGAAGATTTCCTTTTCGAGGAAGGAATCGTTCGAATGGAATGGCCAGCGTGTTCTCCAGACATGAATCCAATCGAGCACGTTTGGGACGCTCTAGGAAGACGAGTTTCTGGCCGCCAACAACCCCCACAAACTCTCCAAGAACTGGAAAGAGCTCTTCTGGAAGAGTGGGGCAGAATACCCCAACTCGTCATTAATAGCCTCATTGAGTCCATGCCTCAAAGGTGTTCAACGTTGCTGGCCGCCCGTGGAAACCATACCCCCTACTGAAAATGATTTTCTTTGAAGAAAACACCTTTTCTTATTCTTTTTTTCTCATATGCACAAATTGTGTTTTTTTCCTTTTGTACACAAATGCGCAATAAAATGCATTTTTTTCTGCCAAACATGTGTAATTTATTCTCATATAACCTACTATGTCTGTCGACCATGTATCAATCAGCTAAAAAGTTTCCCAGATACAAAATCCACCTAAAACTGCAATATCCTTTAATTGTTTTGAGCAGTGTGTATGCTAAAAGTGAAATTACTTTTCCATAAAAAAAAATAATAATGAATTAATTACGAGATTTGAGGTTAAATGGTTATGACTGTTCTTCTGGCATTAAATGTCAAATTCCCTTAAACGTTTTCAGCCGCGAGCTTCCATTTGAGATTAAATGAACCTTAAGTAAATTAACTCATTTAATTTTCACATAATGCGCTTTATGATCAAAAGGGCATTTAAGATTTCATGCAAGGAATGAATAAACATATCCTTGATATTTTTTTATGAAACATAATTTAATTTTTAATGAAAATCTGGAAACCATTACGTCACGTTTTAAGTTTATATTAAGTTTTCGGTATTAAAAAAAAAGTTTTTTTTTCTACTGAATGTAATTAATATTATTTTTTTTTTACTAGCTGACCCGCCCGGCGTTGCCCAGGTCCGAGATAATAAAGCTAAAAGAACCTAAAGTTTGTATGATTTTATAACTTTAACTCGATTTTCTATGAAATTATATATTTTAAATTGCTGCGCAAGCGACGGAGAATCCTTAATTTCCAACTACGGTGACAGGGGCGCATTCTGATCTAAACGAACCTCCGACATGTGTTCCCGCTGCCTGCAGTACCGTATAGTAGGTGTGATGCGCGCGCGTTGCAAAAGCTTTTAGTTCCACCTTCCGCGGCCAGGGGGAGCAGTCTGTTCCAAACAAACCACATTCCGAAGGAGGTGCAGTTAAAAGTCATTCTGTTAACCCAACATTTTTTCCAGTAAACCTAAAATCTTTCTTTCCTCTCCCAATACACAAGTCATTTTGTGGTTTCACATTTCTTTTGCACCATTTTGAGAAAAAAAGTGGCATTTTGGAAGCGATGAGTAATGAGATTCTAATTAATTTCTTGGGTAATTTTCAAAATATCGAAATTCTTAGGTGCACCAGGCCAGACCTTGGACTATCCACACCAAAATTTTCAGACTTCTAGGTGGGCTAAATTTTGCTAGCCAACGCTCTCTTTGCAAACAAACAAACAAACACACACACACACACACACAGACACACACACACACACACACACACACACACACACACACACACACACACACACACACACAGAGAGAGAGAGAGAGAGAGAGAGAGAGAGAGAGCGAAACTTTATTTTATTAGTATAGATTACTTAATGTATTAATGTATGCCATTTGAAAAGGCATACTGAACAATATATATAAACTTTAACGTAGCGAATTATATTTCTATTTTTTTGTAATCAAAATAACATTTTTTTTTTTTTTTTTTTTTTTTTTTTACAAATAGTACGAAAAATTCGATATTAACTTAATCTGCAGCGTGTATATAAAGCAACGTGCATCGTTCTACACCCAGAAAAAAGTTTTGTTGAATCAACAAAAATTTGGTTGACCCAACAAAATTTTTGCTTAAATATAGGTAAATGGAAATTTTGTTTGAATCAACATTTATTTATTTATTTTTTTTTTTTTTTTGTAATTTCAAAAAAAATTCGTCATCAAAAAATGTTTTGTTAATTCAAGTAAAATGGTTCAATTTTACTTGAATTTTGCTAAAACAACCAAAATGTTATTCATTTCCTTTTTCTGGGAGTATTGTAATTTATAATTAGACGTATTTCTTTTAAACTTTCAAACAGTAACATTTTAAATATACATATTCTAAAGTTATTCAATATAAAAATATATTATATATTATAAAATATATTCATAATATTTTTGTAAAGTTTGAAGAAAACAATATGTTATAATCTTTTTAAAAATAAGTACTTTCTCTTATGCATTTTGCATTCCTTTTTTTTTTAACTAAGATTTTCTTTCATCTTTAATATCAAACACTTTTTAATGAAATTCACAAATTATAAAAAAATATTTTAAATAAATGAATGTCTATTACATATGTAGAATTATGTTAAACCCTTCTTTCTGAGAGCTTTATAAATCTACTAACAAAATACAACAGCACATTTTTTTTGTTAGTACTAAATATATGCTAAAAGTGAAATCACTTTTTCATAAAAAATAATGAATTAATTACGAGCCTTGAGGTTGAATGTTAATGACTGTTCTGCTGGCAACGTATAATTAAATGTCAACTTCTCTTAAATGTTTTCAGGCGCGGGCTTCCATTTGAGATTTAATGAACCTGAAGTGAATTAACTCATTTAATTTTCACATAATGCTCTTTATGATCAAAAGGGCTTTTAATATTTTATGCAAGAAATGAATAAACATATCTTTGATATTTTTAAAGAAACAATTTATTTTTTAATGAAAATCGGGAAACCTTTACGTCAATTTTTATGTTTAAATTAGGTATTCGCTATAAAAAAAATAATATAATAATAATAATAATTGTTTTTTTTTCTATTGAATGTTATAAAAATATTTTATATCTCTTATTATAATTTACTTCATGTATGTCATATAAAAAGGCATACTGAAGAATATATATATATATAATTTAACGTAGCGAATTGTAATTATATTTATTTGTAAAAAAAAAAAATATTTATTTCTACAAAAATACGAAAAATTCAATATTAACATAATCTGCTGCGTGTGTATAAAGCAACGTGTCTCATTCTATTGTAATTTATTCTATGAGGTATTTGTAATAAACATTAAAATAGTAACATTATAAATACACATAAAGATATTCGATATAAAAATATATTATATATTATAAAATATTTTCATAATATTTCTTTAAAATTTGCAGAAATATTATTGTATATATATACATATTAAATAAGTTCTTTTGATTAAGCATTTTACATTCTGTTTCATTTAGAAATTAAGATTACCTTTGATATTTTATGTCAAACATTATTATAATGAAATTCACTAATTATAAAAAAATATATTAGCTAGAAAATAAGTAGTACATTTAATTTATTCAGTTAACGTTTTGTGTATTTTACAATAGAGACGTTACAGAAAATGAATTCGCAAACTTATTTTAATTTTAATTAAGATAAAATTCATTCCTTAAAATAAAATATACTTATTTACGGATATAAATATAGAACTTGGAGATTTTTATAAAACTTTTCAACATATATGAATTTTAAATGTACATTTTCTCTTAAATATCACGGATTAAATAAATCTCATTTGTGTTTAAATATATGTTCTCTTATATTTTTTAGTTTTTATGCATACAGATTAAAATGATTATTTGATATTATTTGAAGGCACGTTTAAACAGCTATTTGTATAAATAAATATTAGTAAAAAAATATGTTATATTTATAGTTACATTTAATTATTTTACATTTGCGTTTTATTCTTTAAATAACGGAAGGTTCGTTTGAAGTTACATTGATTGGCTAATATAAAAAATGTTAACAATGTAATTAAAACAGCTATTAATTTATTAATATGTGTATATTTAATATTTATTCTTCATATTACCAATTTTACATTCAGACATTATCTAAAAAAAACTTGGTTAAATGTTCTATGAAAACAGTCCTTCAATATTAAAAATGTTAAAAAGTTTCACATGAAACCATTACCATTAAACAAAAGCGCTTTCACTCTGGCTAGAGCATGATCAGTTGTAACTCTCAAGCATCCGGCTTTTCGCTATCATAAGAGACGGTAGTTTCTTGAGTGACGCAGCGAAAAACCGAAGATTCCGTCACTCTCATATATACAGCTAGCAGGACATCAAAGAAAAATCGAAACGCCGACATTTAATATCTCAGGAAATATGAGGCATACCGTTTCGATAGTTTCACATTAGTCTTATATCTATGGCCTAACTCTATCCTGAAATTTATAGGTTTCTACATGCAGTAGATTTTGAGATCTAGAAACCAATTTTTAAGCGAAAATGGAAAATGTAATGGTGTAATGGGCACAGAGGTGTTATCTCCAAAACGGCTCGAAGTATTTTTTTAAAATTAATATATTATATTAATCGGTTTTAGATGAAGCGTGTAAGATTTTGAGCTAACGTAGGAAAACTCTTGTTTTTTATATAATCCAGTTTCAAAATCGGACTCTTTTCTTATGCTTTTTCTGGTAGACTAACATTACAGATTTTCGGCCTTTTCACCCTTTTTTATTACTGCGCAGTAAAGATGTTAATGGCTATCAAGGTTACAGTTAAAAGTTAAAGCATCTCCATATCGTTGAAAAACTATTTAGATTCTTTTTTTTTTTAAATACGAAAACAGTTTATTATACATTCCAAAATATGTATTAAATAAATTATGGTTAATTTTTTTTTCTTTCTTGTTCGGATGCAAACATTTCATATTTTTAATCTGCATTTGGTCGAAAAATGATTTATCTTTAATTTTAAAAACGAGAAATTCGTAATTACATGTATAAAATTCGATTGATATTTATTATATTGGTATTTATGATTTCAAAATTTTTAATAAGAAATTGTTTTTTACTAGTATACAGTGGACAAAGTCTCTAGCCTCTAGTCATGCCAACCAACCAATCTGTTGCTGGACATGGATCTGCTTATATCTTATATCGCTTATTCGTATAACTTCGGCTTGGCTGTCACTAGTTTGTCTTTGGCTTGCCTCTTGTTAGTTAGTCTTGACTGCTAAATTTTTATATTTCACAATTTAATTACAATACTTCAGGTAAGAATGCTTTTTAACTTGATTATTTCCTGTATTTATAATCAGTGCAAAAACCCTTAACGGGTTAAAGTTTGTGACGCAGCACTTTACCTTTTGTCTGTAAGAATTTCAAATACTGGTCTTAAAACTAATGATATCAAATTTTGAGTGACGGTATGCTATAAATTAAAAATCTTCTCTCTTTTTTCCCCCTATTGTTATATTGATATTCAGTGGTGCAAATATTATTTTCTACATGAAAAAATATATATAAGTTTTTTGCACATGCTTGTCATTCACATCTCTGATAAGTTCAAAATATGAATTTTAAAAGAAATGATATCAAAATTCAAGTGACGCCTTCATGTGACTTTAATGGGTTTGTTTTAAAATCCAATTTAATTTATTTTTGGTTTGTCTCCTTATGTTTATTTACACATGCTAACAATAATTTTAGTTTTCCAATACATCATTAAATATATCACTTGCAATAAGCCTGTATTATGCATTGAAATGTATTTATTTCAATAAATTGATTTATCTTTTGTGTCATGCTGTCGAAAATTCAAAGAAAAATTTATGTAAATGGTTTTTTTTTTGCATCATACTATCCATTTGGATACATTTCACTCAGTTTGGATACTATGATGCAAAATAAACCTTTACATAAATTTTTCTTTCAATTTTCGACAGCATGGCACAAAAGATAAAACAATTTATTGAAATAAAGAACCTTTAGTAGCTTTTTCGCCAATCTTAAATTTTGCACCCATTAAAACATAAGAATGTTAGTAACAAAAAATTATTATAAATACAGGAAATAATCAAGTTAAAAAGCATTCTTACCTGAAGTATTGCAATAAAAATTATGAAATGTGAAATATAAAAATTTAGCAGTCAAGACAAACTAATAAGAGGCAAGCCAAAGACAAAATAATAACAGCCAAGCCAAAGCTAAACTATATGAATAAGTGATATAAGCATAAGCAGATCCATAAGCAACCGATTGGTTGGTTGGCATGGCTAGAGACTTTGCCCACTGTATACTAGCAAAAAAAAAAAAAAAAACAATTTCTTATTAAAAATTTTGAAATCATAAATACCAATAATAAATACCAATCGAATTTTATACATGTAATTACGAATTTCTCGTTTTTAAAATTAAAGATAATTCATTTTTCGACCAAATGCAGATTAAAAATATGAATTGTTTGCATCCGAACAAGAAAGAAAATAAGGAGACTCATAAGGTTAGACCCCTTGACTCATATTACCTTTATTTTTAACCTCATCGACAAAATTAATACTTTTTATGTACCGGATTGACAATACATTTTTTTATCGCCCGATAGACAAAATTCTTGATTTTTATGCACCTGTTTGATGAAATTTGGGATTTTTACGTGCAAACTTTACGAAATTAATGATTTTTTCATACCCGATCACAGAATTTTTTGATTTTCATGCGCTAATAAATGAAATTAATGATTTTTACCCGCCTGTTTGACGAAATTTATGATCTTTTCTCCCCCTATCGAGAAAATTCATGTTTTTTCTGTGCCGATCGATGAAATTCATGATTTTTGCACATTGATCAACGAAGTTCCTGATTTCTATGCTGCAAAATGATGAAATTTGCAATTTTTTCAGAGACTAATTGGTATCTAATGCAGTTTAATTCGACTTGAAATCGACACCTCGAACATTTCAGCTATGACTGTAGAACAGAGTGTGCCCCCTGGTGGTGGAAGATGGAACTAACGGATTTTGGAGCTAACTCGAGTTCTATGGGTCCCATCACAATGCAGCTTAATTTATTCGACTCGGCATCGACAGGATATATTGATTTTAATTCCAAGTTTCACTACCAGGGGGCGCTTTCCTATCTCGGGTTCTATAGACCCGATCACGACGAGGTATGGCTCATTCTACTCCAAATTGACAGCCTCAAAAATTTCAGCTATGTTTGTATAGAACAGAGTGCGCCCTCTAGTGGTGGAAGATGGAACTAACGGATTTTGTAGCTAACTCGAGTTCTATGGGTCCCATCACAATGTAGTTTGATTCATCGACAGGATATATCGATTTTAGTTCCAAAATTCACCATCAGGGGACGCTTTCCTATCTTGGTTTCTATGGGCCCAATCACGACGAGGTATGGCTCAATCGACTCCAAATCGACAGCTTCAAAGATTTCAGCTATATTTGTATAGAACAGAGTGCGTCCCCTGGTGGTGGAAGATGGAACTAACGGATTTTGTAGCTATAGGTCCCATCACAATGCAGTTTAATTTATTCGACTCGGCATCGACAGGATATATCGATTTTAATTCCAAATTTCCCCACCAGGGGGCGCTTTCCTATCTCGGATTCTATGGGCCCGATCACGACGAGGTATGGCTCATTCGACTCGAAATCGACAGCCTCAAATATTTCAGCTATGTTTGTATAAAACAGAGTGCGCCCTCTAGTGGTGGAAGATGGAACTAACAGATTTTAGCTAACTCTATTTCTATACGTCCCATCACAATGTAGTTTGATTCATCGACTCGACATCGACAGGATATATCGATTTTAGTTCCAAGTTTCACCACCAGGGTGCGCTTTCTTAACGGGTTCTATGGGACCGATCACGACGAGGTATGGCTCATTCGACTCCAAATCGACAGCCTCAAAGATTTCAGCTATGTTTATATAGAATAGAGTGCGCCCCCTGGCGGTGGAAGATGGAACTAACGGATTTTGTAGCTATGGGTCCCATCACAATGTTAATTTATCACACAGTTTAATTTATTCGACTCGGCATCGACAGGATATATCGATTTTAATTTCAATTTTCACCACCAGGGGGCGCTTTCCTATCTCGGATTCTATGGGCCCGATCACGACGAGGTATGGATCATTCGACTCGAAATCGACAGCCTCAAACATTTCAGCTATGTTTGTATAGAACAGCGTGTGCCCTCTAGTGGTGGAAGATGGAACAAACAGATTTTGTAGCTAACTCTTTTTCTATAGGTCCCATCACAATGTAGTTTGATTCATCGACAGGATATATCGATTTTAGTTCCAAGTTTCACCACCAGAGGGCACTTCACTATCGGTTTCTATGGGACCGATCACGACGAGGTATGACTCATTTGACTCGGAATCGACAGCCTGAAAATTTTCAGCTATGTTTGTATTGGAAAGATTGCGCCTTTTGGCGGAGGAAGATGGAACAATCGGGTTTTGCCATGCATTTTCATACTTCTAATTGTGTTACTCTCTCGCTGTTAAATTTAAAAGTTGAGTCTTGGATTCCTCTCCCTGAGCCACCACCCTCATATTTTGATTGGGGTCCAAGGGGTCTTTTTTAGCATTTCTTTAAAATTTTATTCTAATGATTAATTTATATATGCTTAATTTTGACTAATTGACATTTTCATCAATAACCTTAAAAAAGCTTAAAAGCGCAGCACTTTGTTTTGGCTCTATAAATTTTAAATATGGGACTTAAAAGCAATGATATCAAATTTAAGTGACGCTATGTTAATAATTTTTTTTAAAATCATAATTTTCTTTTTAGTTTAATTTATATTCACAGGTGCAATTATTATCTTAATATGAAAAATATCTATAGAATTTATTCGCTGAGGCTTTTTCATTCACATCTCTCATGAATTCAAAATATGGGTTTTAAAAGAAATGATATCAAAATTTGAGTGACACCTTGACGTGAATTTAATAGGACACTTTTAAAATTCAATTTAAATTATTTTTGGTTTGTCTTCTAAAGTATATTTACACATACAAGCAATACTTTTAAT
Source organism: Maratus michaelseni (assembly GCA_963931845.1). Taxonomy (NCBI): domain Eukaryota; kingdom Metazoa; phylum Arthropoda; class Arachnida; order Araneae; family Salticidae; genus Maratus; species Maratus michaelseni. The sequence goes on from OZ007593.1 coordinate 64,628,472, forward strand.
TTTTCAATACACTTTTAAATATATTACTTTCACTGAACCTATATTATGTATTGAAATGTATTTATTTCAATAAATTGATTTATCTTCTGTGCCACGCTATCCAAAATCATAAGTAAAATTTATGTAAATGATTATTTTGCGTCATATTATCCACTTGAATACATTTCCCTTTGTTTGGATACTATGACGCAAAATAATCATTTACATAAATTTTACTTATGATTTTGGATAGCGTGGCACAGAAGATAAATCAATTTATTGTGAATTATAATTTGATTAATTAATAAACCAAAATATGTTGAATGACATTGTGCGAGACTTGCAACTATCTAGATCTAAGGCAGAGATTCTTGTCTCTCGTCTACAAAAGTGGAACTTATTGTCACCAAATACCAAAGTAACTTATTACCGAAATCGAAGTCAAATTTTCTGCAGTTATTTCACAAAAAAATATTTTTTTTTTTTTTTTTTTGCTATGATATTCCTGGATTTATTAATGCGATGAATCAAAATTATGATCCAAATGAATGGTGTTTATTTATCGATTCATCTAAATATAGCTTGAAAGCTGTGTTACTTCGTAACGTTAATATAAAACCATCTTTACCAATTGGCCATGCCGTAAACAGTAAAGAAACCTATCAAGAAATGTATTTTTAATGAAAATGATACAATATGAATAGCGCAATTGGCAAATATGTGGCGATTTAAAAGTAATTATTATGTTACTGGGCTTATAGGGCGGGTATACCAAATATTCATGTTTTTTGTGCCTGTGGGATAGTCGAGCTAAAGAACAGCATTACATTAAAAAATTTTGGCCTGTCCAAAATGAATTTAATCCAGGAAAAATGAATGTGAAATATGCATCTTCAGACAATCAGCAAAATATAATTTTGCAACCGTTACACATTAAATTGGGCCTGTTAAAAATTTCATCAAAGCCATGGATAAAAACAGTGCTGCTTTTAAATATTTACACACACATTTTCCAAGTATATCAGACGCAAAATTAAAAGATTGAATTTTTATCTGTCCACAGATTTGTAAACTGATGCAAGATAAGGACTTTGAAAAACTTTTATCTACTAATGAAAAAAATACTTGGGATTCCTTTAAAATAGTTGTCCATGGATTCTTAGGAAATCATGGGATTCCTTTAAAACGGTCGGCCATGTATTCTCAGGAAATCATAAAATATTGTTATTTTATTTAAAAACTATCATGCAATAGGTGTGAACATGTCTCTGAAGATATATTTTCACACCTGGATTTTTTACGTAAAATTTGGGCGCTGTGTGAGTGACGAGCAGGGCGAGCGTTTTCACCAAGACCTTAAAATTTTTGAAGACAGACACAAAGGTTTTTGGGACGAAAGTATGTTAGAGGACTACTGCTGGTCTATTTTAAGAGAAACGGATCAAGAAAATTATAAAAAGAAGAGTAAAATCAATCATTTCTATTTTTTTCTTTTTATATTACATGTTATTATTATTTTTAAGTATTTAATAAATATTTTTTAAACTAGACGTGACAGATTTTTTTTCCCGTACCCAGTGCACTAGAATCTATGAAGAAATACACATTTCGGTGAAAGTATATAAACCGTGTAAACCAGTGTAATTTTATATTAAATAACATAATTTTATAACGAAAAAGATCCAAACAGTGCTCAGAATCATCGACTCGTTGCACGCGCGGCAGCCACTTTGACAACAGCTTTTTCACAGACAAATGTTCATTCAAAATAAAATCTTCAGGTTCCTTGGATATCTTCAGAGTCTGAGCTATTTCCAGCAACTTCACTTTACGCTTCCCCAAAACGATTTTGTGGACTTTTTTTATATTTTCCGGAGTAACCACCTCTTTTGAGTGGCGCATCACTGGTGTCCGTACGACCACGTTTAAATTTAGCAAAGCAGTCAATAATGGTTGATTTACCTGGTGCAGAGTCCGGATAACGCTTAGCAAGCCAAGCTTTTGTTTGAACGGTGTTTTTTTCCCATCAAATAACAATTCTTTAAATTCTTGTGTATCCATTTTTTTGTTTATCAACAAAGTCTTTCAACTGAAACCACTCTAACGTTCTATCATTACGGCGAATCGTCATGACATTTCTTCTGCTACCTTTTAAAGGTTAGTATTTACTAAAAAAAACATCGGTTCGGCGAATGCAACGCCATATGTGTGCTAGACCGGGAATTTATGAGCCCATGTGTTTTTAAGCAGAAAAAACGGATAATTTTGTAATACTATAAAATATCTTTATAAAATTTGAAGATTAATTGTGAAAATTATAAACAATTCTCAATTTTTATTCACTTTTAAGAATTACGGAATGGAACGGAACGTATTTAAATAAATTTTTTTTGTGGTGACTATTTTCTGTAGTGATTATTGAAACGTCCTAATTATTTAAGTAAATGACAAAACGTAAAATCGTTATTTTTACAATGACAAAACATTTATAAAAAAGTCAGTTCTAATATTTGGATATAAGACAAAGGTAGAAATATAGCGACAAATATTTTTCAATCGAAAGTATTTGTTCAAAACTATGGTAAGAAAGATAAATTTCAAATGTTCAAGTTGAAGAATCATAACAAGGACACTTAAACTGCGAAGACAAATAGATAAAAGTAGAAAACTATTTTAATATATTTCAAAACTTTTGTTTAAGCCAAAGAGCTAGATAAATCACTTTAATTATATTTCAAATATTTTATTTGTCTAAAATTATTGCATTGAATGATAGTAATAAATAACGTAGTTTCCCTTAAACTGAATTAAAAAATGAATGTTAAAAATAATTGTTATTGTTTCGTTCATAAGGACAATTTAAATCTGTTTTCTGCTTATATAAACTATATTCGATAAGATAAGTAATATGCGAATATACCTGTATAAAATATATATATATATTCTTAGAATAAAAATATTAATAAGATATTTAATATTTCTCATATTTAAGATGTATTCACAATATATAATTGCTTTTTTCTTTTTATTTAGATAAACGGAGATACAATTTCTTTTTCTTTTGAATTATACATAAAATAAAATTATTTATGATTTTAAACAATTATTTTTAATGCTGCAGAAAAGTTTTATTTGTTGAAAATATGACATTCTTTTCTGAGAGTACAACGTGAAAATTGTTTTTGTGAAATAATTGGAAATAAGTTATTATTACATTATCTAGGATTTATGTGTAAAAAAATTAAATAATACTACAATTTTAAGAATATGATACAAATAAAAATATTATACCAAGATATGAATTGGTAGGAACAAGGCACAATTTTTAAACTTTTTTTAAAAAATGTGCCTTTTATGAAAGTAATATATTTTTTTAACAATTAGAAAAATGTTAGTTTCTCGTACACAACTAATAACAGAAACAATGTCAATATTATACTACATACATTATTTGTTTAATATATTATATTCATTTATCTCCTTAATGTATACTGATACACATATTTACACATGTGTATTTATAGTATGTCCTTTTTTTCTATTCAATTAAGGGAAAGAAAATAGTTTGAAGATAATGAAAATGGAAAATACAACCATATATATTTTTTAAATTTAATATTTTAGGTATACCATAAAATTCTCAGTTATCTCTTTAATGTATAATGATACACATATTTACACATATGTATTTACAGTATGTCCTTTTTTTATATTCAATGAAAGGAAAGAAAATTGTTTGAAGATAATAAAAATTGATAATGTAACCTTATTTTTTTTAAGTGTAACACTTTTGCATGCCATAAAAATTCTTCTTCAGAACTTCATAGCGAACAACATTATTTAAATGATTATATAATATATTTAGACTATGTATATTCATATAAATTACATAATAATTAAAATTGTATCTCTAGAATATAACTCCGAAATAATTTTCAATTGCTAATCAAATATTACAAAAGCGTATTATTTAGTCTATAATTCATTAATATACACAAAGTAATTTCATCTCCCTTTCACGTTGTCTAACGGAATTACTATAATCATCGTGAGAAGAAAAATATTTTCTTGTTAACAACTTTATTAGTAATTTGAGATAATCGTGTTTCGTTGAATGAATTATTTTCTATCTTGAAAACTCTGACAACGGTGCATATTTGTCTCAATCCTTAGAATAATTACAAATATATTATTTTTCTAAAACACGTTTCAATTATTCAATTATGTTCTGTATAAGTACAAAGAACGATTTCTTATATGAAAATGAATATTTCATTCAGATAATGAATTTAGGTAATGGATTTAGTGAACAAAAGTAACAATTCACTACATAATGAATAATAATTAAATTCAGATGCATTCGCAATCAAACAAGAAGAAAAATAGGAAACGGAAGAAAACGTTTATTATGTAGTCTCAAACGTAATAATAAAGTATTAGATTTGTATGTTGACATTTGGTTATAGACGACTAACAAAAGAAGAAGGACTTATTCAATTTATTTGTAATAAATAAGCCATGATTTATTTATAGAAGCTGTATAATTGTTTTATTTGACGTTGAAAAGTTTGAATATATATATATATATATATATATATATATATAAACTTATTGCAAAAATTAACCATTGAAACAGAAATAACTGACCAAATGCAATGAAATTATTACCCCAAATAGCTATGTCAAATTACACATTATAAAACATAGTAAGCCCATACAGAATAACCTATACAAATTATTCAAAATGCAAGATGACCATATCAGTAGGACACAAACAAAAACAATGCAAACGGCCATATCAATATGTTATTTCAATAGCAACATTACAAAAAGTTATAATGCAGCAAGGTAAAATTAATTTATATATATATATATATATATATACCTTTAATAAATATTACTACTACGTCAAAACAACTATTCGTAAATATTTGGATTTCCTATATGATATAAGCGAAAGTCTTTGCCTTTGTATATTCTATTTTTTTATTAAATTAATTTTACAAAAGTAACAAATACGATGTGAGAAAACATAATTAAGTTCGGATTCCATGGTAGAATTATTGTGTTGTCCAAAACATAATTCTGCCAATTTAAATGGCTGTTAGAGATTTAAGATTTGTGTGAGTTATAAATTTAAACCTTTAATAGTTCTGCCATGATAAGGCTACATTAATCGTATAGATTTTTTAAAGTGGAATAAATTACTTTTAAGAAATACCTATGGTGTTATTTATGATCAAGTGTAAGTTTCCTCTTGGCAATTTTATTTAAAAAAAAGTATTGCTGAATGAATTTAGCAAAAAAAAAATCCCGGAAACGGAGGAATTTTAAATACAAGAAAATTATGAGTTAACATCTTCGTCCGAATTAACGAATCGGAAATTTTTAATCAGGCAACAGCATCATCTCTGCGGATTCCCGTGAAACAGCAATTGACTTTAAAATCACACGCCCACATTTAATTTTTATTAAAAGGGGACTTCTAAAATGCAATTCGGTGAAATTTAAAATTATTACCCAGAAAAATGAGAATCTAAAATTTAAACCAACAATAATAAATAACAGACAGGACATTCCTAACGTATTCATTACAGTTAGAAAAGTGGAATAATATGAAAAGAAGCTGAACGTTTATTACACAATCAAAGTCGTAATAGTAAAGTATATTTTTTATATGTTGATATATATGTATATAAGACTCACACAGTTATTTTTAAATACATTTGCAACAAAAAAGCAAGGACACAGTGTAATTTCTTTTAATAACAGACGGTAAAAAAAGTTACTTTTGGACTCATCTTTGACAATACTCGAAAACAAGTATTTGCGGGAGATCTTGATAAGTGTTTCGACTCCCCCCCCCCCCCGTCTCGTTTCAGTAAGGTAACTTTAGTTGACAATGTAGAGGACACAGATAATATGGTAAAATGATCTGATTGAAGATCGCATCGGTCACACTGGTAGGTGGCTTTAAGTCAAAAAGTGTACAATTTCGCGTTTAGCAGCTAAAACCTTCTGAATGATCAAATATTTTGATAGTATGGCCAGTTGAACTGCATGAATTATTATTTGTGTTAGATGAGATTGTACTTAAAAGTTTATTTGGTGCGGGTTCTGAGTAGTGTTTCATTTCGTAATTCTGTTTTTAAGTAGATTTATTATAACAAATTGAGATATTAGAGTCATTTGATTCATTCTTCCCAAGGGTCAGTTTGTATGAATAAATTAGTTATGAATTTGGATGTTCAAATTCGTTTTGTGGAAACGATTTCCCAGTTTTAATTTATTAAATGTTTAAGCACATGCTGAATACATGGAGTTGATTATATGTGAGAAAGGGGAATAATTTTGGATTTTTCTGAGAAGACGGTTAATCCTGATAACAAAACTCGCATAGTTGAATCACCATTTGTTTCTGTTTTTTTAGAAGGGTGCAGTCTCAGTGAAAGTGAGAAAGTGAAGTTTAGGAAGTTTTTAAAGGATTTAGGTGATTTTTTATTATAAGCTAGGATGCTTGATTCTGCTTTTGCGTCACCGATTGTGTTGTGTATAAAGAATAATGGTAAGAGTCTCGATGGAGTACACCGCCACTATATGTAGATAAATTAAATGGATAAAATACAATTTTCAAAGCAAAATGTGATAGTTTTAACATAAAAAATTTTGATTTATCGATGGTTACAGATGAAAATTTAAAATAATTTACATACATTATCTGTCGTTTCATTGTGCACTTTATTGGAAAACCGCCAAATTCAATATTTAGGAAGTAATTTCAAAAACATTATTAAAGAAATGTTGATAAAAAGAAAGAAGTAAATCTTTAAAAAAAATCACGTATATGATAAATATGAAAACCGATTAATGATTGTTTAAAATGTATAGTTGTTTTGTTTAAATTGTATAATTATATTATAAATTTTCATGTTATTGTATGAAAACAATTCATGATTGTTTAATTTTATGAAACAAGAATAAAATGATGAAACACGTTATACAGATGTAATAAATGATAGAAAGGAGCTTGTTACTTAAACAACGATTATTTTGTAAGTTATCAAATGAGATAAATATTTACATTATATAATACGCTCGTTTTAGATTGTGGTTCGGTACAAGTGTCGACTATTTAAAATACTAATAATCTATGTTTCCCAAAACAGTTGTCTGTTTGTTTTCACTGATAATTAAATTTATGGACACTTTTTGCATTTTCTTTATATAACTACTTAAAAACTTTGTGGCCGTAAAATTACAATAATATTCGCAAGGAATTCAAAATATAATTTCAAAGATGTGTTTCAAAAGTGAAAAAAAAATAATCTAACATAAAGATACATTATCATATTATACATTTGTGAGTGTATGCAAGTTTTTTAAAAGAAAATCTCATGATAAATGTGTACTATAGGCATAATATTGTATGTTGGTAAAAAGTTGAGTCTATGAAAAAAAAAAAAAAAAAAAATATCTATGTCAAATCGCAGTTTGACTATTATATAAAAAAATCAACATTTTAATGATTGTGTTTGTATACAAATATCTTTTGACATAAATAAATAAATGTTTTTATTTTATATGTTAGAATTTTAATGACTCATTTCTGGTTCTTCAAAACTTATATTTAGAAAAACATAAAACAGATTTTGAAAGCTAAGTTCACTGAGTTCGGTGTTTGCTTAATGCAGGGAACTATTAACATATAACGCTAAAAGAAAAACAATATCGTGTTGGGGATAATAAATAATTGCGTCAATAATAATAAAAAAAATCGGTAATGTGACTCAATCATCTTGATCTTCAGAAACAGTAATAACATGTTTCATATCATGTTTCCAAAGCAAATTATCTAAATCAATATTATTTGTGATCATCCTGTAAAACAAAACCCGAGAAATGATATGCAGCTGCAGCACATGCCTGTGAAAACATTTCTATTTATTTGTGTAAGAACAGTGTGTATATTCATGGCATGTATGTAAATTGTTTCTAAAAAATTCAAGAAAAAAACACGTTTTTTTTCTTTATAGCATTAAGAGTTTTTAACCAAATGTATAGATACTTTCAGAAAAATTCTCAAAGTACCTTAGAAATAATATATAACAATAAGAATATAAATATTCTTAGTTTTATCTAAGCATTCGCGAAATAATTTTTAATAACGCGTGCGTGGACGGTAACAATTTTATTTTTGATAATTTAGTTTTAAACTATATATGACAACTCATAAAAAGAGACCAGTCAAATATCGGAGAAATTCAAAAATTTACCGACTAAAAAGAGAACTGAATTTCAATTGCTTTCGAAAATCAGCTTGATGATAAAGGAATTTTCACCAATTGCCTCTTTTTAACAATTGAATATGCATTTAATGTATGACCACAAATATCTTTTGAACGTAAGCATAGATTTTTATACTTCCTCCTTCCTTCGTTGAAGTGTTTTGGTTTTAATGGTTCTTCCAAAAAAGCTAAAACATAATAGAAAACGATATTTTAAAAAGAGAAAATGTCAATTTGTGAAAACTCTCTCCCAGCTAAAAATGAACTGCAGAAAATCTGCAAAAAAAATGCAGTTGAGAAACTGCGGTGATTTGGCCAATTCGACTACAGTTTTTTTGAAGTCGATACAACTGCAAAATTACTGCAGTAATTTTGCAGTTGAATCGACTTCAAAAATTCTGCAGTAATTTTGCAGTTGAATCGACTTCAAAAATTCTGCAGTAATTTTGTAGTTGTATCGACTTCAAAAATTCTGCAGTAATTTAGTAGTTGTATCAACCTCAAAAATTCTGCAGTAATTTTGTAGTTGTATCTACCTCAAAAATTCTGTAGTGGAATCGGCCAAATCACCGCAGTTTCCCAACTGCATTTTTTCTGTAGTTTCCCAACAGCATTTTTTCTGCAGATTCTCTGTAGTTTCCCACCTGCATTTTTTTTTTTGCAAATTTTCTGTAGTTCATTAAAATAGAGAACCTCGTTTCTTTTAAGTGACCTGAATAATTATGTTGTTTTTACAGACACCCTTGGCGTAATCAATGTTTATTTTTGTTTACCAATACTTTCTTTAAAACAAAACAATAAATATTACAAATAATATAGAGAAAATTCATTGGCTGTTTTTAGACTCTCAACTTGTATTTTTTAGGAGCAGAATGGAAGTGATTACCCCCCCCCCCCTCTAGAATTCTGTAGTTAATTTAACTAGCTGGTAAACTCTCTCCATTTCTCCGTCTCCTCATTTGGCTAATTTTCAATTAAACATTCCCAGTTGTATACATACCTGTTACTTTCACAATTTATATAAAAATCTGATGTCCCCCCTCCAAAAAAAAAATTTTTTTTCTTTGTAGCTTGTGAGAATATATATATATATATATATATATATATGCGAAAGGGATTGCAAATTTTTAATCTCATAAGCAATTCATAATGAAGTCTATTGTGGCAGATTTAGATGATAATTTTAAATATTAAATGTAGGGGAGACTGGTACACAGTGGAACACTTTTTCAGTTAAAAATTTTGTTCTCTTTAATGGACAAACGGATCTGCATGAAAATATTTTTGAATATTCATTAAACCTTTATACATTTATCATAATTTTCTCATAACATAGTTTTCAATATATTTTTCAAAAAAAAAAAAATTATATGCATCCGTAAAGTGGACCACTGTGCCCCACTTCTGGGACACAGTGGACCGCTATTAGGTATTATCTGAAATACAATATAAGTCTGTAAAAAACCTGTACTTTTCCTTCACTTTTTTGTCCGAAATACCTTCAGTTTTCCTTTAGGCAAAAAACTTGTACTTTTCTTTCACTTTTTTGTCTGTAATGCCTTTACTTTTCCTTTAGACAAAAAAAAATCTGTACTTTTTATATGCAGAATTTTTTTTTTTTTTTAAATAAGGCAAAAATACTCTTGCAATCATTTGCACGGTCAAGGTTAAAATAAATAGCACATTAGCATACAGTATTATGTTGTTGGTATAGTTGGAAAGAACCTAATTTGTGAACATTTCCAAGTATTTTAAACATTTTAGAAATTTCCTTATATAAAAAATCTTCAAAGGGAGAAGTAGTAATTTTCAAACGTTTCTTTTTTAAAGTTTTAAAATTTAAATTTAACATTTAACCTTAATTTTTATGGGGTTTTTTTCCCATTTTGCAAAAGTATTTTAAAAAATGTATGAAAATGTGTTAGCAAAATTTTTGCTAAAATGCAAAAATAGAAAAACAAATTATAAAAGTTAAAACGTTCTAATTCTTATGCAAATGTTTGCAGGGCAATAATTATATAGTGTTGAATTCAGGGGGTGACCTGGGGGGTGGGGAATCCCCCCCTGGAGCATTGAAATGTCCCCGTCGAAAGATTTGAGATTTTATACTTTCAATGGTTAAAAAGTGCAATCGCCCCCCCCCCCCTGAAGCCCAGAATTCCTTCCCGGGGAAAGATGTCTGAATTCAACACTGATTATGTAACATCTATTGTAATTTAGATTTCAACTTTTCTCAAAGTACTCCCCCCCCACCCCCCCCCACACACACACACACTCTAAAAAAAAAAACTTCTTTTTAGCAGAGCAGCAGAGCTGATGGAAAAAATGATTGACTCCGGGATGGTGAAAGTACTAATACTGCCTGTTGGTTCCTACTATTATTCAGATTGCTTCATTGCTGACATTTGTTTTGAAATAGTAATAGTCGCTTTATTAAATTTGCTATTAAATAAAGGAAATTTTACTATTTTTAAAAAGTGGCAGCAATCAATTAATTGGAATTTAAAAAACCGTAACTAGAAACACTGGAACTACTGGTACATTCCTGTTTGACCTTGAAGCATATGATATACATATCAAACATTTTTTTTTTCTTTCTTTTTTCCCCCGTTTCATTTCTTTGGTTATGGGTGTAAGCTATGATGATAGGTAGTCAAGACCAGGACCCAGTTACTGCAGTGGCAAACTTCCAGCAATATTTTAGTATAAGTGTCACTTTTTTAAACGCAGGATTTTTTAAATTTTAAATAAGGCAAAAATACTCTTATAAAATGCTTGCAGAACTTTGTCCCTGCATTAATCAAGCCTGAAAATATTTTGAACATCCTCCCCCTCTTATCAGATAATCCATGCACACTCACACAAAAACACAACATGCATTAAATTTTTTTAATTTAATTACCTCAAAACTGTGCAACAACTGTACGTAAAATATTTTTGTATGTGTAAATTACAATCAAAAAGTTAAATTTGAAGGTATTAGATAGAAACAACAGTTTAAATCTCATAAATCTCCAAAATTTACTTTGAACAACACACACAAAAATCTATCAGTTGAATCCAAACATATTATGTTGATATGTCGACCAAAATATTTTATGCCAAATATGGGGTGCAATATCAAATATATATTATACCAAAATATGGGCGAAAGGAAATTTAATTTGGCTCCATATCTATTCCTGCAGACCCCAAAAATAGAAGGCAGAAATTTTACAGTTTAAGTATCATTTGGGGTCTCCAGACTGAAAAATTATGAGGGAACACAAGAAAAATAAAAGTGAAAATTCTACTATTTTGGCATTAATTCTGTTCTTACAGCTTCATAAAAAAAGGCAAAAATTTTATATTTTCAACATCATTAATTGTACAATTTTGGGTTCTGCCAGGTGCATAAAGTTAAAAAAGGATGTTGGCACTGCACCGTACCCATCTGCTAGAGTCAATATTATTCTAGAGAAAGTCATACTTTTTGACAGGCGAGAATGTAAACAATACAGAAATTGACATGAAAATAAAATTTATCTACACTTCTACACATAACAAAACATATGAATCTGCTTAAAGCATAGAAGATTCTCAACCATATACAGAGCAATTCTTTTTAATAATAGCTTTGTATACATCAATTACATTTAAAAAAATAAAATAAATTACTTACCAATGAAATGGTATCCCAAGACTAATTATTTGTTTAACCATATGCAGCATAACAGCCCTACATTTAAATAATGAAATTACACACTCAAGGGGTTGATCCAGGAAATATTTGGGGCCTGTTTAGCACACTTTCAAATAATTCTTCTTAATAAAACAGGACCCCTTCACAAACTTTATTATAATAAAAATAGCAACTTCACAAAATTTCCCATAAAAACATACTCTTCATTTTTAAAATATGTAATTAGCAAACAAAACAAGTTCACCAAAAAGGAAAACTTTAGCAAAAGGACCACTTCAGTTGCTAGGGTGATGCTGTTATGTTTCCATGCACACGTGTGGACCCAAAGATGTGATGCATAAAAGACTTTCTGCTAAAGGTGAAAATAAGCACTCGCCCCAGTGGCAGAACTATCTTCAAGTGTCTGCAACGCTAATAATGTTTTCAAAAATAGTCTGCAATATGCAATATATCATATAAATCTATTCTTGCTGCTGTTGTAGTGCTAATTAATTAAGGCATCAGCATTTATCAGCCTTTCCGAGTAAAAAAAAATTCTGAAATTCACAGCAAATATTCTGAAAGGTTACAGCAGAGGGGTTAGGGGAGAAAATCCCCTCTCGGCAATAATTATTCCTGTTGCAGGTCGGATTAACTCTGCTTTTCATTAGAGTCGATTTCAGGCTGAGTGTAGATCCTTGCAAATTGGGTTCGGATTAACCGTTTTTCAAAAGTTAGTTCAGGATATTGTTTCAGATTAAAAACTATGCCTATATTAATAAGCATAGAACTTTGTACGTCTGCTGTTTTCTAAAGAAATGCTGCATTCTTTCCGGGACTATTTCACAAAATTCACGTTCTTTTTCGTGAACCTTTGACGAAAATAGCGTTTCTTTTTTCTCCTGTGATCCTTTGACGAAATTCATGTTTTTTTTTTGTTTGTTGTGGTTCTTTGACGAAATTTGCACTTTTTCTGTGATTCTTTGACGAAATTAGCAGTTTTTCCCACGATTATTTGATGAAATTGGCATTTTTTTCTGCGACCATTTGACAAAATTTGCATTTCTCTGTGGCCCTTTGATGAAATTCGCTTTTTTTTTCACGATCCTTCAACGAAACTTTTTTTTTAATATTCTTTTGATGAAATTCAAGTTTTTCCGCAGCCCTTTGACAAAATTTGCGTTTTTATCGCAATCTGTCAACGAAATTAGCCATTTTCCCAGATCCTTTGATAAATTTCGTCTTTTTTCTTTTGGCCTTTGGACAAAATTCGCATTTTTTCTGCGATCCTTCGACGAAAATTGGCAGGTTTTTTTTTTTGAGATACTTTACTGAAATTTGCCGTTTTTTCGAAATAATTCGACGAAATTTACCTTTTTTTTCGAGATCCTTGGATGAAATTTTCCATTTTTTCGAGATCCTTCGACAAAATTTTCCGTTTTTTCGAGATCCTTCGACAAAATTTTCTGTTTTTTCGAGATCCTTCGACAAAATTTTCTGTTTTTCCGAGATCCTTCGACAAAATTTGCAAATTTTTACGTAATCTTTCGACGAAATTAACAGATTTTTTCCACGATCCTTTGACGAAATTGGCTTTTTCTCCGTAGCCCTTCGGCAAAATTCATATTTTTCTGCGATCCTTCAACGAAACGCATGTATTTTTGACGGCCTTCTGGCGAAATTCACGTTTTTCCACAGCCTTTTGATTAAATTTGCATTTTTTTTCGCGACCTGTCAGCGAAATTAGCCATTTTTTGCGATCTTTAAATAAATTTCGCATTTTTCTCGCAATTCTTCGACGAAGTTTGCCGTTTTTAGTCTGCGGCGCCCGCCGCAGCGTCGCGTACATTCTGCATAAAAAGAACCGGCCAAATGCAGGATTTTCTGATATCCTTACTGTACTCTAAAATTCGTGAATTTTTCGCCCCCGTTCGACAAAATTCATAATTTTTTCGTGCCCGATCGCAGAAATTTATGAATTTTTTCGCTCCCGTTCTTTGAAATTCATGATTTTTCAGTGTCCGATCGAAGAAATTTATGGTTTCTCTACGTCCGATCAACGAAATTCAGGATATTTTCATGTCTGATCAAAGAAATTTATGGTTTCTCTACGTCCGACCAACGAAATTCATGATTTTTTCGCGTCCAATCAATGAAATTCAGTATTTTTCTTTATCCGATCGTTGAAATTCATGATTTTGTTGCAGCCGATCGCTGAAATTCCTGATTTTTATGCTCCCGACTGACGGAAATTCATCATTTTTACGCTTCTGACCGACGGAAATTCAGGATTTTTACGCTTCTGACAGACGGAAATTCAGGATTTTTACGCTCCCGATTGACGAAGTTTGCAATTTTTTCCGGACTAATTGACGAAATACACAATTTCTGAAGATGTTGGCCCCTTTTGGTTCATGGGCCACTCAAAAAAATGACTAGCTTGTCGAGGTCCACAATCATACTTGTAATTTATAATTGAGAATTAAACAAAATTCTCAACTTTTACGCACCCTATTGGTGAAATTCGCGATTTTTATATGCCGATCGGCGAAATTCACAATTTTTGCATGCCCGATTGGTAAAATTAACGATTTTTGCACGCTCGCTCGACAAAATTCACGATTTTTACGCACCTGGTAGGCTAAATTCACGATTTTTACTCGTTCTATCAGCTAAATTTACGATTTTTACACATCCTATCGACGAAATTTGTGATTTTTACCTGCTCATCGGCTAAATTCACAATTTTTACATGCCTGATCAGCTAAATTCATGATTTTTTATGCGCCTTATTGGTTAAATTCGTGATTTTTATGCGCCTTATCAGCTAAATTCGCATCTATTATTTTCCGTAATTTGTTTTAACTTTGACAATATAATAATTAACACCTTAATTTATTTTTTAAATGTTTATACATTGCCAAAAGATGGCTGAAAATATGTACCAACAGACACTTCTTCAAAACTGGTCTCTCTTTTAAAAAATTAGATAGATTCAACGTATTTATAAAAAATACCGAGTCCTCAGTAAAAAAAATATTTCAGAGGATATTTGTATTTACAAAGTTTCGTTCATATTATCTTTTTTTAGACTTTTTTTTAATACTTTAATAGCGATGCAGTTAATTTAAAGTTTGTTATTGGGAATTCAAATAACTCATATTTATTATTTGCATTTTCAATTACTTTTAATCATAAATAATGTACCAGGAAGAAAATAATTTTATAAAAATTATGATTTAAAGTAATACTATTTTAAATATTGTCCACTTGAATGATGGTACGTTACATGGAATGTTATTAAAAGCTTTTTCTTCCTCCAGTAGCACATTATATTGGTGTGAGTAGTGCCCTTTCTTTTTTTTTTTTCTAGATTGAACAGATAGGGTAAAGATAGGGTAAAATAGGCAGGTTTCAAAACTAAATTTATAAAAAACACAAACTGTAATTATTTGCAAAAAGTACAAAAAAAACAAACAACTGTGGGGTAAAATAGTTACAAACCTTTCATTGTTTAAAACCCGCAATATCATTTGAAAAAGTTATATATATATGTATATTTCTTTTAATACTATAATTTAATCAATAAAAAGTTTAAATTTATTCTTCAACCCTTTAACATACATTTGACATAAATAACATCTCATGTAACATACCATCGTTCAAGAGAGCAATATTTAAAATAGTATTACTTTAATTCATATTTTTTATAAAATTATTTTTATCTTGGTATATTATTCATAAACTTAGATTAAAAGCAATTGAAAATGCATGTAAAAACCTTGAGAAATCATTAATTGGGTTGACAATTAATATTAACACACATGCGAAGTAGAATAAAGATCAACCAAAACAATACTTTAAATTCCACTGTAACGATACAAGGCTCAAATATTAAATTTAATTTTGTAATAAATATGAGTTATATGAATGTATAAAGTTATGAACTTTAAATTAACTCCATCGCTATTAAAGTATAAAAAAAAAAGTCTATAATAAGATAATATGAACAATACTGTGAACTTACATATCTCCTCCGAAATTAATTTTATTTTAGTAAGGCCTCGTGGTATTTTTTATAAATATTTTGAATCTGTCTATTTTTTTAAAAGAGAGTTTAGTTTTATCTGTCGGTACATATCTTTATCCATCTTATGGCTATGTATAAACATTAAAAAAATTAATTAAGGTGTTAATTATTATATTAACAAAGCTAGCGAATCACAGAAAATATCAACAGACAAACGTTACCGCTTAACGCCGGGAGTCGAAACATAAACACACTCAGCTCAGAGTTGAGTTGAGTTGTAGTGTTTCTTCTACCATTGGAAAATCACTGTGGAGTCGGAACTGCCCTGTCAGTTGCGAAAAAAAAAAATCGAATGTTCTAAAGGAAATTTTAAATAAATTAATAAGAATAATACATTTTTCATTTGTTTTTTGAAGTAATTTTCATAAAAACTGGAAGTCACGTCTGTAGTTAATAACCCCAAACTTAAAATAAAATAACTAAGAATTTTTTGCATGGATGGGGAGATTAATTACTATTTCCTGAATTCGGGAAGTGCAGAATTTCCCCCTAAATCCCCATAAAAGTTATTTATTTATTATTTTTTATATTTATGTGTTAAAAACTTATCTCAAAGGGGTGGTTCAAAGCAGTGTTGAATTAGGGTAGGGCTGGCCCGCGGGATTCTTGCTCTCCCCACGGAGGATTTGGAAATTTGCTAAACAAAATTTTCTTTTTTCTTTGAAAGAAATTGTAAAATTTATTGTTTTTTTTTTTTGAGTAACTTAAAATAATTAAACACTAAGAGAAAGAGGAACTAAAAATTTTTTGTTAAGGGAGGGCTCAAGCCCCCCCCCCCGTGTAAATCCCCCATGGAAGTAAATTTTTAACTCTATTTTCGTTTATATGTTTGTCTTTAAAAGTTATCTTAAGCGGAGGTTCGGGGGAGTGTTGAATTCAGTGCCAGATGGGAAGGGGAGCAACCCCCCCCCCCCGTATTTTAAAATTTAATTCATGTAATTTTCTTTTTCGCTGATTTTGAAAGAAATAGTGAAATTTATTCTTTTCGAGTATGTGTTTAAAAAGTACCTTAAGATTCATTGAAGTGATGAAGTCAAAAAGAAGCCCCCCCTCCCCCGCAGATTTTATAATTTTATTGACATAATTTTCTTTTTCTCCAATTTTTAAAGACAGTAAAATTAGCTTTTTTGAGGAACTTAAAATAAATAATTAAGTATTAGGAGAAAGATAAATTCCCAGACAGCACACTCTATCTATAAGATGTCGATTTATAGTCTAAATACATCTATAACGTCCATGACATCTTTTAGATATGCATAGCATTAAACAAATAGATGTCTATAAGCCATTTCTCATTCAGATTTCTATTAGACGTCTATGACCTGCAATAGACGTATTATATCTATCACTTTTTCGACGTCTAAAGGAAATGCTTTTTTCAACCTCCAATGGAAATACTTTTCGATTCATCCAATGGATTTGCGAATAACACGTATTACGCTCATCTTATGGAAAAAGTACTTCTACTTCAATGCAACTGCGCGCATGCGGGAACGGAAAGTCAAAGGTCGTTTGAAGACACTCTCGCCGCGGCTGGAGCTGTTGTTTATTTTGTATACAGCGGCAATCTTGGATGTAATTATACTGACAACTTTTGTAAAAGGTAAGTTATTCATTTCTTTATTTACTTTCCTGTGTAGTTTATATAACACTTAATTACTAAATTCTTGTATCTTACATATATACAAGATTTAGGCTTAATGTTACGATAAGTTTCATCAGTCATATATATATTGTGTTTAAAAGGAAAAATACATCCGAAATGTCGCTGTATAAATTGTATAAATGCAGAAATATAATCTCACAGGTACAATGAAAGTAATAATGTAATTGTTTTTAGTAGTAATTGAGTGTTAATGAACTACATATTGTTTTGTTTATCACCATTATGAATCCTGACCCCACTGAATCCTTTGAACGCCAGTGTTAGATTATTTATGCACTAAACCATAATATTTATCAGAACTTTCGAATAATATTTAGATTTTACGATGTACATGAACGGAAAAAATAGCTATTATTTATTTTTAAATGAATTTATTTGACAAATTCAGATTTCAAAGGGTAAAAAAAAAGTTTTGAACATGTTTGCAACTGAAATACTTTGCCCTTAAAGGGGTTAACAGTTTCGTGTATTATTTATCATACAATTTAGAATTACACTAAAATAACTATATATAAAATTTTGCTAAGACTAAAACTAATACTATAAATAATGTAATTCTTGTTTAAAAATTTACTTTTTTTCCCCTGTATTTATTTATAATTTAGTGTCCCTTCTAGACCAATATTTAAGGGCGCAGCATCCTGCCTGCTCTAAAATTAGCAAAATGCACCGTACCCTTTTTAAAATATCGAAATGCATCCTTAATTATATCCAGAGGTCTCTTGTTAAAATCTTCCCCAATACCAGAGTATTTCTAAATTAATGTATCCAAAAGCTTGCAAAAAATCATAGACCTTCCTTCTTTCTTTAATAAAAACAGGAGATTATTAAATAAATGTTGTACTGTTTTTGGCTATGATGTCTTGCACTCACACAGTTTATTTCTTTAATCAGTTATAAAAAGGAAAATAGTTGCCAAACTTATCCCTAAGTTGCCTACTATGCTTGTATTTAAATTATTGGTTTGGCATGGGCTTGGAAAGCAGGCCAATCAAAAAGTCACCAAACTTCAGTGCGTGACAGTATCTCGTCTATTCCTTTTTTTTTTTTTTTCGTTACTCAACACAATAATTTTTTTTTCTTGAAGTAATGCCCATTTTCACTGAACAATGACTGTTTTCTGCTTCATTTGTGCTGTTATTATTTTCTAACAACCTGCCCTTTTCTTTCTAGAGTGAACATTGTATAACAATTAAAATTCTGATCCTATATGTATTAAATTTTACATTTTTTTCTTCATTTGTTGTCATTGTTTAACTTGTGTTCCGACACATTTTTTTTTTTTACATACCCAGTAAAAGATATAATATATTTTAATTGTGTATTATATGATATTTATGCTTGAGTATATTTTTTCAAATCACTTTGATACTAATCTTTTGGTACTTGTGTATTAACCATTAGGGATGCACCGAATATTCAGTATGTAGTATTTAGTCATACTGCTCAATATCTAAAGAAAATGCTTTTTAAAATATTTTTAAAACCCTAGACAACTTTTATTTTTAACTGTCAATAAATAAAAATATTCAGAAAAATTAAGAAATAGAATCATATTTAAATAACTTTTACATTATTTATTTGCTTATTTTTTTAAAATAACAAGAAAATTAACTGTTATAGTGCAGGGGTCAATGCAGGTTTTTTTTTTTTTTTTTTTTTTTTTTTTGCGGGGCCCATTTTGTGAAAAGTAAAGGTTATTTTTGTAAAATTTTATTATATTTTTGTCAAAAATAACATTTTGTAATGAAAGTCGAAATCCAGCTACTCAAATTCGATCCAAGCGTTTATTAACAAACTTTTTTAAATACTTTTGCTGAAGTTTTCCTCTCTGGTGAACTTGTTTGTTTGCAAATTACACATTTTAAAAGTCAAAGAATAATAAATAATAGGGGAGACTGGTACACACTGGAACTATGAGCATAGTGGACCATCCCCCTAATATTTTGTTTATTTAAAAAAAATTTAAGCTTCTCTTCTATCCTAATAGACAACAGCACTGCACTGATTATTTATAGCGTTCAGAAAATATGTTTAGCTCAGATTGAACTATTTTATCCTAATTGGTTGTTTTGATCTTCTAAAAGTAAAATTTTTCAACATTATATTTTAATTTTTTTAGTAATTAAAGGTTGTAGATAAATCCTATAAAACAGCTTTTTTGCAAAGCTAAGATACTTGTTTTTATTTAACTTTAAAGTTAATATGTTTAAAAGAAAGCTATAAGCAATATTAATATGATTATTTATTGAATCTCAACATGGGGCACAGTGGTCCACAATCCACTCTGCTCATGTAATGCAGAATGTTCAAAATATTTAATAATTGCTTATTTTCTATAAAGAAATATTGTTTAAAAGAAGTTATTTAACTGTAAAATAAAGTAAACAAAGAAAAATAACAATTTATTTAACATAGTAAGAAATATTTTGTTTTGTATTTACTGCCTGTGATAAATGTAACTCTAGTCTAATTGGTGATGATTCTATTCAAGTAAGATACATGAGATGCAAATTGAATGGAAATCAGTTTATTTTTCCCAAAACTGTAGATGAATCTATTGTTGATGTCAATGATTTCATAATATTGCTCCCAGACCCGAAAGTATTTCAGGAAAATTCCAGGCTCAATCTTACTCATAAGTATTTTGGAATTTCATTTGCAAATTTTAATGTGCGCTGATTTTTTTGTACTTAAGTAATAACTTCAACTAAATTGCAATTGTTCCTGTATTAATCTGTTGTTATTTTCAAAATATAATAATAATATATATATATTTTTTTTTCAAAATGTTACTTGTAAATTTATATTACTATGTTATTTTGCGGATAAAGGGGAAATAAAAAAGAATTAGATTAATGAAAAATAGATTTATATTGCATTTCAGATAATGCCTAACAGCGGTCCACTGTGCCCCGGTGGGTGGACCAGTGTGCCCCATTTCTGGGGCACACTGGTCCAATTTACGGGTGCATATAAAAATTTTTATTTTGAAAAATGTATTGAAAACTATGTTATGAGAAAATTATGATGAATGTATAAAGGTATAAGGAATATTCAAAAATATTTTCATGCAGGGATGCACCCGGTTTGTCCGTTAAAGAGAAAAAAAAAATTAACTGAAAAAGTAGTCCACTGTGTACCAGTCTCCCCTAAATAGTAAGTTTTTATGAAAGGGGGAAATTTTGTTAAAAGGAATTTTGTGAAGGGGGCCCATTTTATCAAATTGAGTTTTGTGAAGGGTCCCATTTTATTAAATTGATTTTTGTGAAGGGGACCTAAATAGGCTCCAAATTTTGTCTGGATCGACCCTTGTAGTGTTTTCCCAAGGTGTTTTCAAGAGGGTGCAGTGCCCTGCCTGTTTTTTTTTTTTTTATAGTTGTAAATGCACTCTGCCCATTTTTATATAGCTGGAAAAGTGCCCTGATTATTTTGGGTTTGCAAAAATTTACTGACGCGAATTTCACCAAAAGGTTGCGGGAAAATATCGCACAAAAATTTCACAATATTTGTACTTGTTGGGGAAAAATTATAAATTTTGTTAAGCTATTGCAGGTAAATAGCAAAATTTGCCGATGAGTCGTGAAAACAATAATGAAATTTGACCACAATTGCATGTAAAAAAAAAGAAAAGAAACATGCAAAAAAAATTGGGAAATTCGCTTATCTGTCACCAAGAAAAGGCAAAATTTGTCAATTAGTAGCAGAAAAAGATCACAAATTTCTTCAATCGATTGCAGGAAAGCAATCATGAAATTCGTCAGTTGGTTACAGTAAATAAACGTGAAATTCGTCAATATGTCGCGTGTAAAAAAAAAAAAAAAAAAAAAAGAAAAAGAAACATGTGAGTTTCACCTGTAAAGTGCAAAAAAAAATGAGAAATTCGTTTATCGGTCGCCAAAAGAAAGCAAAATTTGTCAATTGGTAGCAGGAAAATATCACAAATTTCTTCAATGGATTGCAGGAAAACAATCGCGAAATTTGTCAGTTGGTTACAGTTACAGGAAATAAACGTGAAATTCGTCAATAGTCATGTGTAAAAAAAAAAAAAAAAAGAAACACGTAAGTTTCACTTGTAAGGTGTGGGAAAAAAATTGAGAAATTCGCTTATCGGTCGCCAAAAAAAAGCAAAATTTGTCAATTGGTAGCAGGAAAATATCACAAATTTCTTCAATCAATCGCAGGAAAACATTTTCGAAATTCATCAGTTGGTTACAAGAAATAAACGTGAAATTCTTCAATATGTCGCGTGTGAAAAAAAAAAAAAAAAAGAAAAGAAACATGCCGGTTTCATTTGTAAGGTGCAGAAAAAATTTGAGAAATTCGTTTATCGGTCGCCAAAAAAAAAAAGCAAAATTTGTCAATTGGTAGGAGGAAAATAATCACGAAATTTGTCAGTTGGTTACAGGAAGTAAACGTGAAATTCGTCAATTTGTTGCCAGGAAAAAAACTGCTCAATTCGTCAATAGGATGCTGGAAAATATCGCAAAATTAAGTTAAAATTTGCACGTATCAGTAATATTTTACTAAATATTAATTATTGATATACAGTAAAAGACTTTTTAAACATTTCATGTAATGTTGTACTGTTTCATGTAATATGTGTGATATTTAATGTAAAATTTTACATATCAATGTAGCATTTGAGGTTTTTGACTCAAAAATTTAAATAAAAGAATAAATTTGTAATTTCGGCATACTTCAGGTCTCACAAATCTGAAAAATCGGAGTGAAAGGAAGAGACAAAAAAATCAAAACAGTACTGAAGGGACTCAGAAGGTATAAAACTAAACTATTCAAGACAGCCATACTCAACAAGCGGGCATGTGGCCTGGCGACCTTTTATGCGCGATCCAAGACCTCAGAGAAAGAATCTACTAGAGAGTACATTCCTTTGTTATATTGTTGAAAAGCTAGTCCCAGGATCAGCTCGGATTTGGCGCTTTAGAAACTGTCTGTTTTGGCGGTGATCGCTTTCTTGGCAACTTAGATTTCATTCTCGCAATAAAAATAAACGTAAATAAACCAAACTTTTGCTCCTTCTAGGATTTAATCTCAGAGGAAGGATAGAAATAAGTTATGAGAGTCCCACCCCTGATGAAAAAAGGGTTGTTTAATCTTCTGGATGAATTTTCTTTTTCTGTTTTTACTGCTGTATTTTATTTTAATGTTATAAAATGGCTTTGTCCTTGTAATAAATGTTACTTAAATTATATTTTTGAAGTGAATACTTCTTTAGGCGTGTTGGGCATTTTTTGAGATGGGAAAAAACGGGGGGCATTTGCTATAGAAATCTATATATTTACATTACTATACAAGTATGTGTTGCGGCCCACCTAACGTCACAAATATACGTTTGCGGCCCGCGGTAATAAAAGGATGAGTATGGCTGATTCAAGATGTTTAGCGTGCATAATAATTTTTTTTAAAAAGAAATTTCGGTACTTTTCGGTTAGCCGGGCGCCAATGATATATATACTTGTATATACACACACACACATATATACACATATCTACATATACATATATATACATACACACATATATGCATATATGTAAGTATATAATATATGTGTATGTGTGTACATATGTATTTATATATGTACATATATCAGTGGCGCCCGGCTAACCGAAAAGTACCGAAATTTCTTATTGATTAAAATTTAATAACTCAAACTGATTTAAAATTTGAGATTTCTTGAGTTTGACATCCTTGGATCTTTGCGAATAATTGTTCCAAAAAAAAAAAAAGAAAAGAAAAACCCATAATTAATCATTTTGAGAAAAGTTGGTGTGAAATATAAACACAGTCACATTTTAACTATAATAGATGTTGCTGAATACTAATGAAACTTTCTTTGAATCTTTTTAGACTCCCAGTTGAAACACACCATCACAAACATTTGAAGACAGGAAGACTTGCATGAATATTTGGTTAGTATATTTTTTATTAAAAAATGCCTTGTTTTTTAGAATAATTAGTTTGTTGTGAGATTGCAAAATTTACACTAGATTGCATTATGAAATTCTAGATTAATTTTAAATATCAGATCTTATGTTTTTACTCAAATTTTTTGGAGCAGAGTGGGAAGAGAGATATAAATGGCAATTTATTTACTTATGTATAATTTATAAATCTCAGAAGTTTATACTTTGGAAAATAACAGTACAAGACCTAATTTTTTTTAACATAATATTTAATGTATAATGTAACACATCAAAAATATTTTTTTTCTCTTAAGGTCCAAATCCAAACGGCTCACTTTATGACTTATTTTTTTAATTCTTTTTTTGTTCAGAAATGCATGAAATTTACAGGTATTCTTATTCAGAAATTTTGTAATTGAAAGAAGTTTTCCATTTTTCAAATTTCCAATGCTGCAGCACAAAAAAGGTCAGAAACATGTCATCACATGACACAAATCACTTATAACTCGATAAGTGATTTATTGATAAAAAAAAAATGGAAAACTTATTTAGATTCCAAATCCCTTCCATGATCAGATCTGCCAATTTTATGCTTTTGTGTTTAAAAATGAGTCAGAAAGTTTCGTGTTGTTGAGCAGATCATTTGAAAACCAAGAGTAAAAAAAAAAAACAGAAAAAAATAAGTTATATACACGAATTTCTGAGTTTTAAAAAATAAAGATAAAACTGACTTGTTTTTTTATGTATTTCTTAATCCGTAACTATGGTGTAGCAGAAGCTGCTAAAGTTAAGATTATTAACTTTAAAGGATTTTGTAAGTTTTTAAACATAGAAAACAAACATTTAAAGTTCATCATGTCGTATCTTCAAAACATGTATAAGCATGAGATTTCTATATTTTGCATGTATTTTTGTTTCTGTACTTTCGTATTAACTGCATGCCAGCATTTTGCTAAGCGTTTCACTCATTTATTTGTGAAATCATGTATGTATTAATTATGTATCATCGATGTATTCATATGTATGTGTGATGTAGTGGAAAGTTCTGTAATTTGGTTTGCAACCAATTGATGTATTTTAATAAGTGCAACTTAGCACCATTAAGGCTGTTCTCAAATTCAAACAGGCTACTTTATGACACATTTTTTAATTCATTTTTGCTTACAAATGCATGAAATTGGTAGGTGTTTTTATTCAGAAACTATGTAATCTAAACATGATTTCAATTTTTTAGTAAAGGCAGATCTTTTACAAAAGATTGTCAAAGTCGGCATTTTCAACCAAATTACCAAGGTGGTTGGCAGTAAAGTGCGAAAAAGTGTCGCCACATGACCGGAAGCACTTATAACTTGATAAGCAGGGTTGCAAAAAAGCCGGCTAAAATTAATAAAAGCCAGGCCAGCGACTTTTATTGGTTTTAACCGGCTTTTTTTGGTCAAAATTGGCTTTTATACATTGAAGCAATTTATTTATAAACTGTAGATTTTTAAGTATTTTTTAACTAATTTAAAAGACATTTTATTGAGTTAGGATTTAATAAATAACTTAATTTCTCAATAATGAAGACATTAATATTGGAATAACACATAGCAGACTGGTGATTTGAGTCAGAATTGTAAATATGTTACCTAAATTTTAACAAGGCATACTTAGTGCTTAACTATTGCTATATTTTTTAAATAAAAGCTTTTTTTTTATTATGATTAATTTAATTTACACTTTTTTTTCAGTTTTACTTCTTTAAATAATTAAATAGGACAACAGTTGTTTAATTACATATTTTATTACTCAACTAATTTTAAAGGCTATTAACCCACTAGTAGAAATAATGCAACATGACAGTGGGCATTGCAGATTTTTGAAGATTAATCTAATAGCTTAAAAAATACTGTACTTAAAAAAAAAAAAAAAAAAAAAAAAAAAAAAAAAAAAAAAGCAAAATTTTACTTTGTCATTGGATTACTGTTATCTTCTTACTGTATTTTCTTTGTAATTGAAAATTTTGCTTATTTAATGGGTTACTATTATTTCTTGTGATAGTAGACATTGTTGCGTCATAGATATATTTTGTTTTGCTGTAGATTGATACACACACAAATTAGTTAATTGATACATTGATAGGCAAGTTTTAATATTTCTCATATCTTTAAAATCATACATACAACAATTTAATAAAATTACCATTTTCCACTGTTAAAAACAGTAATATGAATAACATTTGCTTTTCATTTCAACAAGTTTTATTTATTTATTTTTTTAACTGTTCTCTCTTTTTTTATACACTTACATCTACTACAATCTCCTCAAATATTATATATTCATCCTAATTCCTCTTTCAACGTTGATCATTCCATAATTTAATCTCATCATATGGACTTATCTGGCATGAGTTTTATAATTGTTTAGTAAAAAAAAAAAACATATTGAAATATATTTTTATAAGACATTAGAATACTGATTACTAACTAAATATGGATGCTCTCAAGTATTATATATGCTAATTTCATTTATTAATAATATAAATTATTAAGTTTTAATCCACAACAATTTTAAAAGTAAAAAGCAGTATATGTAAGAATTTTTCATTTTTGATGGTGATGTTTTGTTATTGTTTAATTAAATATAATCTTTAAAATGAACTGATTTAGTAGTTATTTCGCTATTTAAAATAATAATTGTGTCCTTAAACTGCTGCACCATGATATTAAAAGAGAAAATGCATTGAAAAAATGTTATGTTGCATAGTTAAGTGCAATACATCAATTTCAACTGACGTTATATTCACCAGCCAAGAAGGATAATTAAGAAAAATAATGTAAATAAATGAATATCCAAGATTTTTTTTTTTTCTATTTTCATTTATATTGTAATTTTTTTGTGTTTAAATTTACTGATAGTTGACACTTAAATGAGTGGGGCTTTTCCATATTTTTTTATTGTATTTATTTTGATATTCCAATGGCAACATTCTTCCATTTGTTTATTTGGCATTACTGTTTGGTGATAATTAATTTTTCTTGAAAAGTGGTCGACGGGATAATGGAAAAATCATTTGATTCCAAATCTTCCATAGTCAAGAGTCTGTGCTAGTCACATGGGCTAATGTTAATCCTATGGGAGTGTTAGTTTGAAATTTCTTGTTTGCATTTCAATATTTGTTTGTTATCTTGTTTGTATTTCAATATACAATGGTTCCGTTTTTATTTTTTAAGTACGTAACCCTAAAAATTAAGAATAACAATAGCGAAGGACATAATGAATGATTGTTATTCAAATGAATCATCCCGGCATACACAAAAGCATTGCTGTTTACTTTCTTGCTATTTTTGATCAATTAAAACCAGAACTTTTGTAAAACAAAAAGAATTTTAAGAGCCTTGACAACTATGCTTTTGTGCATGCCTGAATGATTCATTCAAATATCAAAATCATTCATTATGCCCATCACTAGAAATCACATGCAAAAAATTAAGGAGGAGGAGGGGGCTTACAATTGCTTCATTGAAGATTAATTCAGTTTTCATATAACAAAATGTCATTTTGTGCGATTCGTAAAATGTTATGTAGTAAAACAGTGTTATTATTTTATTATAGGTGCTGCTCGAAGAAATCAGCTCTTACTATTGCAGTGATAATGGAGTAGAATAATAACAATTTTGTCCTGTTCCAAAGATTACTAGTATTTACAAATGGAATCCTTTGCCTAATTTAATTGAAGAAATTATATGATAAAATAAAGAAAAAAATATTCTAAAATATTGGTATGAAAAATTAAAGATTTTATGCATGATGTGTAATGTATGTGTGACATTTATCACAAAGATTTCTTTTTTTCCCAAGAAAAATTTATCTACCAAAAGTCTTTATCCTCTGCAAGAAAGATTTGTTAAATTTAAATAATATGGGAGAAATAAAAATTTATTAGCCTCTTGTTGCAAAATACTGGAGGATTTAGAAATTTCTCACAAGATAAAATTATCAAACTGATTTTAAATACCATATTTACTTGTGTATAATGTGTACCATGTTATTTTAACTTTAAAAAAAAAAAAAAAAAAAAATCTGTAGAAATCATGATTTACAATCTTGTCTCAAATCTAAATTACTTTTGTATGTGCTCATATATATTTTGCTCTCTTATTAAAATATCATAAAATAAAGTTTCTGCAATATGTATATATACTTTGTGAAAATGTGTGTGGTTTGATGTATACAATTAGAAATATTCAGTGTATCATGTATGTGTATACTGGATTTTAGACCTGAAATTTTTGTAAAAATGTGTGCATTATGCATGAGTAAATATGGTAGATTTTTTAATTTAGCTATGAGATTTTAGTGAATTACAGCACATATTTCATTCGAAATATTAAAAAAAATTAGTCAATGCTTTGATAAAAATATTCCAATATAAATATGGCAACAGTCCCTAAAGCAGAATATGCTTAAGAGTGCGACATACATCGCAGAACAATGAACTTCTCTGCAGAACATTTCAAATTCTCATTTTCAACACAATTCACTATTCATTCATTTGAAAAAGCACTAAATTTGTCTGTCAATCACCAGAAAAACTTCATCAATCACTCGTTGAAAAAGATTGAAATTCATTAATTGGTCGCAGGAAAAGCTCACACAATTTGTCAGTCGATCATGGGGAAAAATCGTGAAGTTCTTCAGCTGCTGCAGTTTAAAAAAAAAAACATGAATTTCGTCAGTGGATCATCGGAAAAAAATCTGAAATTCACCGGTCAGTCACATAAAAACCCGGCAACTTTTACCAATCGGTCGCAAAAAAGTGATAAAATTTGCCATCCTGTAGAAAAAAGATATTGCAAAATTCACCTATCAGTCGCAGGTCAAAAAATGGGAAATAGGTTTATCAACCGAATGATTTTTGATTGAAATTTCATGTTTTTTGCCAAGAAAAAGCACAAAAATTTCTCAATCTGTTGTGGGTAAAAACCATGAAATTTGTCAGTAAATCGTCGAGAAAAATGGGAAATTCGTCGATCAGTAGCGAAAAAAAAAAACACAATTTTCTCCAATTGGTCACAAGAAAAAACTGCAAAATTTTCCAATCGGCAGAAAGAAAATATCGCAAAATTTGGCTATCAGTTACAGCTGAAAAAAAACCCCACTAAATTAGTTGATCAGTTTTGGGAAATCCCTCGATTTTTTTCAATCAATTCCAATATAAAGCGACAAAATTTTCCAATTGATAAAAAGAAAATAATGCAAAATTCGCCTATCAGTCGCAGGTTAAAAAACTAAATTAATCAGTGGATTGTCAGAAAAAAAAAAATCATAATATTCGTCAATCAGTCATGTAAAAACCCACAATTTTTTCCATTCTGTCACAAGAAAATCCGCAACATTTATCAATCAATAAAGAAAATATCGCAAAAGTTAACAATCAGTTGTGGATTTTAAAAAAAAATAGAGACATTCGGATATTAGTTGCTTGAATTAAAAAAAAAATGCAATTTTTGCCCATTGGTCCTAAGAAAGAGCTGAACAAATTTGCCAGTTAGTGAAAAGAAAATATCAAAAATATTTAAAATTCGCCAATCAGTCGTGGATAAAAAAAATGCGAAATTCATCAGTGAAGTGTTGGAAAATATCTCGCAATTCTCGAATTAGTCGTGGGGGGAAAAATTGCGGAGTTCGATGATTAGTTCTGAGAAAAAAAAATGTTAAATTCGCCAGTTACCAGAGAGAAAAATCTCAAAAATATTGCAAAAATCGTCTATTACAAGGGGAAAAAAAGCGAAATTCGTCATTCGATCAGAGTAAAATTGTGAAATTCGTCATTTCTTTGGTTTTTGTGTGTGTTAGCGTTTTACGAAATGTCTTTAGCATTTCTATACAAGATGAAATCGCACTCTTACATATACAAGAAAATCTCTCTGTGTTTTATTTTTTTATTCCCACAGAACATTTGTGATCAGTTGAAGGTTCGTTGCAGAACATTGCAAAATATTTGTTTTGGGGGGGGAATAATATACTGATATTATTGGAATGAAACATTTAGTATTTTTATCTACAGTTGTCTTTACTAAAATTATTAAGCACCCTCGTATTTTTATCATAACTTATTTCAAAGTGTTAGCAGGCCCATGCTGGATGTCTTGAAAGGGCGGTGGACAGAGGGTTATGTTGGCACTTTCATATTAAATCATGTGCCATCATTAAGGGTGGTTCAGGCAGAGGGTGCAAGGGCACGTATTCCTAAGTGCCAGCAGGGGCCTGAATATTAGTCGTAGTGTCTGATGTTTAATAATAGTATTCAAGTAATAGATATCGCATTTATATAAAAAAAAATGT
Source organism: Maratus michaelseni (assembly GCA_963931845.1). Taxonomy (NCBI): domain Eukaryota; kingdom Metazoa; phylum Arthropoda; class Arachnida; order Araneae; family Salticidae; genus Maratus; species Maratus michaelseni. The sequence goes on from OZ007593.1 coordinate 64,658,408, forward strand.
TTAATTAAGAAAGAAAATATAATAGTTTATAAAAATTCAATGGCGGTGTATTTTGTACATCAGTGGAGACTTACTGATAAAAATAATGAAAAAGTAGAAAAAATTTTGAACTTAAACATTGAAGGATGTTTAGGAAGAGAGTAAATGAAGCGCAAGTGTTCAACACACAATTATTTTAGAATTCACAACTGCTGTCTGTGTCTTTAATGGTTAAGTTATTACAATTAAAATGACAGCAAACTAACAACTCTACTTTTAATTAAACAATTTGCTTTAAAAAAATGAGTTTTTTAAAAAACTAAACTGCTTTGTTTTTCAGTAAGTTTCAGAAATGAAACTTTCATAGTATAGCAATTGTTATGCTATGCAAGTTAATAGGTAATCATGACAATTAGAATAACTCTTACCGGAAAAGCCAAAGTATATAAATCACTTATCTTCATCAATGAAAATATTTCCTAAAACTTGTATCATTTTTATTAACAGATATTAAAAGTTAAAATAATAAAAGTAACATATAAATTTAAAGTATATTTTAAAAATAAGATTTCTCTATTTTCATTGTTGAAGACAAATTCCTTTATATTTTAACATTTTCTGCAAGAATTATTCTAATTTTCATATAGATATACTTAAGACATGCAAGGAAACAATGTCATTTCATTGGAAATACAGTCTTGGCTGAAAGTATTCAGCACCCCCATATTTTTAATATATTTGTAAAAGTAATAGTTATATACAAATATTTAACTGCATATCATTTAGGAATTTTCTTTTTAAGTTTATGGTTTGTAAAAAAAAAAAAAAAAAAAAAAAAAGACAGTTAACAAGCAACTCGTCTTTTAATGAAGTCATTTTCTTTAAACACCTACTTTTAACCGATCATCGTGGAAATTAAAATATTTCTTGCCTGAAATGCCAAGATCTCTTCAGCAGCATAAATATTTCTTAAAATTTATTTTTGTTATTAACACATGTTAAAAAATAAAATAATAAAAATTGCATATAAATGTTTTTTTTTTTTTTTTTTAACATAAGCTTTCTTTATTTTCGTTTTTGAAGACTAAGTTCATTTTGTCTTTTCTTACAATAATTATTTTCTTGATTATTTATTAACTGGCTTAACAGAACAACAAAATTTAATTTAAAAAAAGTTTTTTAAAGAAAATAGCTTCATTAAAAGATGAGTTATGCGTTTGCTATCTTTGAAAAAAAATAAAAAACTTATTTTTTAAAGAAAATTCTTAATTGTATACAATTTAATATTTGTATCCATCTATTATTTTTTACCAAATATATTATAAATATGGGGGTGCTCAATACTTTTGTGGCTGTATTTCTGATGAAATTTCTTGGATATCTTAAGTATATCTATAAGAAGTACTGAGTATCAATAAATAGACATGCATTAGACGTCTTATAAATGCATATCAGATGTCCCTGGATATCTACAATCCAAGTCTTAAGCACGGCTATAAGACATACTGCATGTCGAAAAGTGATCTATGCTTGGATGTCTTATAGACGTGGTCTCATAGACTACCTGGATATCTTGGACGTCTAATAGAACTCAGAGAGATCACACATAACATCTCCATAAGAGGTGAAAAGGGTGTATCATGGATATTTGTAGACTTCTTATAGATGTGTCGGTTTTCTTGGGTTTACAGCTTGTAGATGTCTTATAGATGGGTGTGTGCTGTTTGGGTTATGAATATTCATTTTGTAGTGTGCGTGGGGGGGAAGGGGGTGAATTCAGCGCCAGATGGGAAGGGGAGCACCCCCCCCCCCTTCAAATTTAATTAACGTAAGTTTATTTTTCGTTGATTTTGAAAGAGATAGTAAAATGTACTCTTTTCGAGTATGTGTTTAAAAAGTACCTTAAACGGAGATTCAGGGAAGTGACGAAGTCTGAAAAGAGCGCCCCCCCCCCAGGTTTTGTAATTTAATTGACATAATTTTCTTTTTCTCCAATTTTTAAAGGCAGTAAAATTTATTTTTGTGAGTAACTTAAAATAATTAAACATTAAAAGAAAGATAAATTATGAAATCTCGTAGTGTGTGTGTGTAGGGGGGGGGGTGCTCCCCCTTAATCACTCATCGCAGTTAATTTTTGTCCTGTTTTTCTTTTAACTTTTATGTGCTAAAAAATTACCTTAAAATTGGGTATTTCAGGGCAGTGTTGATTTTAGGGAGGGGGGAGGGCACCCCTCGAATTTTGTACAATTAATTAAAATTTAACTAATTTTCTTTTTTAAATTTATTTTTTGAATAACATAAAATAATTAAACACTGAGCGAAAGAGGATATAAACAACATATTTTTTTTTTTAATTTATATTATTTTTTTACCTGGGTAGGTTCAAGATTTTAATGATAAACATTCATTTATTTATATATATATATATATATTTGTTTTGGATTTTAAAGTTTAATTTCTTTGAATATTTGTTTTGTTTCATTTAAAAAAAGGAGGGAGGGGGGACTTTCCCAGGTGTTCAATTTAGTCCCATTAAACTAAAAGTCTTGAAAACAGTGTTAATTATTAATAACAAAGCAAATGCTCAATATTGTCAAAAACTGAAAAACTTTAATATTGTTTAGCTTTTAAAACTGCAGAAAATATCTCACAAACTTACTAAAATTAAGTTCTGTAAAATTACCTTACAGTAACTGCACTTATACTGCAGATACTTCAGAAAATATAATACTGAATTAATGACTGTAAAATTACTTCAAATTTACTACAGTTTTACTACAGATGTAAAGTCTCATTATTTTTTAAATTTATGATTATAACATAACTTCACGTAAACTACAGTATTTTTGCAGTTAAAAGCTCACAGTATTTTTGAAATAAATTACTGCAAAATTACTTCACATTAACTGCAAAATAACTGAAGTATTTTTACAGTCGAGATTGCACTACAGAAAATCTACAGTTGACTGTAGAAAAACTTTAAAAATACTTCACTTCTGTAGAAAAACTGCAGTTCATTTTTAGCTGGGTCTATTGCCTGCTAAGAGTGACTAACAACCAGTTGATCATTACATATTTCAAATTTTACAGTTTAGATGAAATTCCTGAAGAAGTTTGGATTTTCTATTGTATATGCAAGTTTTAACCTAACTTAATAGAAAACGATAGTAAAAAAATGACATTTTGGGAAAACTCCCTGTTGCCTCCCAGCTAAAAATGAACTGCAGTGAAACTTAAAACAAACTGCAGTTGTAAAACTGTGGTGATTTGGCACAAATCACTGCAGTGTTTTTGAAGTTGATACAACTGCAAAATAACTACAGTTTATAAACTACAGTAATTTTGCAAAAAAATTATTTCGCTTTTCTTTCTGTTTTTGGTGGCGCCATCTATGAGTCATCTTATCATATTTCTTTGTAAATATTTTAAAATAACCTTTTCCCCCACTTGCCGAGAGGAGATTCGATCCGGGGGTGTAACGATTGGAAGTCGAGCATCTTACCGACTGAGCAACTGGGTCTTATGATAGGGGGTCATTGGGATTGAAAGGGCTCATAAGGGGAGGGTAGTCAAATAAACAGGTTTACTTCTCGTTTTTAGGTGATATGAAGGCGTGAAAGATGGGATTTTGAAGTGAATTTTTATAAATGCTCTGTGCATGTGTACTTCGAAATTAATTTATTATTTAAAGGCGTGGAATAAATATCTTAGTGGTTATTTATTTATGTACTGAATTAATTTAGGGGATATATATATATATTTTAATTTGTTACATATTTTAAATTGAAAAAATAAATATTAATTTCGAAAATGAAAAATTATTAAAAAATAGTATGTTATTATAAAAATAGATTTTGTGAAGAGTCGTATTTTATTAAGAGAATTTTGTGTGAGACCTGTTTTATTAATAGTCATTTTATGAAGTTACTATTGATAAGGTTATTGTGAAGGTACCTGTTTACATTTTTATAGCTTGTGAAATAATTTTAATTTAGTCATAATAATTAATAACTTTTAAATAAAATAAGAAAAATAGTTGCTGCTTTTTATATTAATGCGTACTTAAAAAAACAAAAAAGTTGAATTAATTTGCGAATTAGTTTTTTTTTCTGTTATATATATATATATATATATATATATATATAATATATTTGGCGAAGAGACAGGTTTATATTGTTATAGCTTGTAAAATAATTTTAATTTAATTTTAATAATTAATAATTTTTGCATAAAATAAGAAAATTAGTTATTGCTTTGTAAATGAATACGTAATTTAAAAAATAAGGTGAATTAATTTGCGAACTTGTTAGATTTTCTTTGTACGATTAAGTTTTAAAACGTTTAAGTATATATATTTAATTATTTTACATAATTAGACGTTTTAATTGAATTTTATAATATGAATTATAATATGTATCTGGTTCATAGCACTTTATTTTTTTTAATTAATGCGTAAGATAATGATATAATACTGTATGAATAGTAAATTAGTATAATAAACGAAATGTTTTTTATGCATTAGTTTTGCACTTAAAATGTTATAGGGGGCACTATTATGTTTCTGCTCAGGGCCCCCGAAATCTGTACGTCGGTCCCTGGTTAGCGCTAACATTTTAACGATAAACAACATTGATTGATTTTTAATGTATATTTGTTTTGAATTTTAAAGTTTGATATATTTGAATATTTGTTTTGTTTCACTTAAAGAAGCGGGAGGGGACGACTTTCACAGGTGTTCAAATTAGGTCCTTAAAATAAGTCTTGTATTAATTATTATTAATAAAGTAAATAGTGAGTCATGCAACAATAACAAAAACTGAAAAGCTTTAACATCACTTTTAAAACTACAGATTGACTACAGAAAATATATCACGAGCTTTCCATAAAGTAAGTTCTGTAAAGTTATCTCATAGTAGCTGCAGTTAAACTGCAGATACATCAGAAAATATACTTCTGAATTAATAACTATAAAAATACTTCAAATTTACTGCAGTATTACTACAAATGTAAAGTCTTATTATTTTTTTAATTGATGGTTGTAAAATGATTTCACATAAACTACAGTATTTTTGCGGATAATAGCTCAGAGTATTTTTGAAATAAATCACTGCAAAATTACTTCACATTAGCTACAAAATAACTGAAGTATTTTTGCAGTCAAGATTTCAGTGCAGAAAATCTACAGTTGACTGTAGAAAAACTTCAAAAACACTTCACTTCTGTAGAAAAACTGCAGTTAATTTTTAGCTGGGCTGCTAAGAGTGTTTAACAACCAGTTTTAACCTCCCAAAAAATTAAAAGAACTATATAAAGTTTTTACAAAAATGAAACTTCGTTGAAAATCCTGGATGCTGTAAACTAAAGAACATAGCGATTTTTCAATTTTTTTAAAAGAAACATTTATACTCTAGATTGCGTTTAGATGACGCTTCATTCCTTTTTATTATATAAGTCACTTATTTTACATGTAGAAATATTAAAACCATGCTTCTCACTTCTTTTTTTTAATAATCGAATACGCGTATTTCTATTTGTAAACCCCAATTACATTGCCTTCGATCCATTGTTTGGTTTTTCGCGACATTTTAATGCAAATAATATATTTAATGATGCAGATGATAATTAAAACTTATTCCGAATAGATGGTTTTGTTTTATTTTCATGAAGTTCAAATCCTAGAGAAAGTCAAAATCTTTGCAAAAATGTGTGAATACTCTCTGCATAATACAGCAATTGGCCAGAAGTCCCAGGACATTTTCTATTTCAGGTGTTTAATTAAACATCTGAGATATACATGACGAAATTTCCAGGAATTTTTCAGGAATGTAAAAAATATGTTTGGTCTCATAGTTTTTATCGAAGGTTTGATCACGTGTGTAATTAGAGAACAATGAACAAATTAAATAAAGAAAATATTATTTGCAATCTTCCTGTAAGATAAAATACTCGTAATGATCTGTAGCTTTAGCACAAAGCTATGTGGAACTTATATTATATTTGTGCTTATTTGTTTAAAAATAGCGAGGTTTCTTTTTTAAAAAATATGAAGGAATTTCTACATGTTTTTAAAATTATATCATGCCAGGTTTTCAACGAAATTCAGCATCACATTCATGAAACTTTTAAAATACGCCAACCACATATCGTGAAAATTCAGAATGATATCATTGATATACTGATGTGAATTTCAGTGGTAATCTAAATATACACTCTAAGAACGACATTTTGAAAACTGGGCAAAATATACTCAAATCTGATTATGTCACATAGCCAAAATGGCTCCGAATAAAAATTACTGAAGTTTGAAAAATGTATATACTCATTTCTGAAAACATGCACACATGCAAGAATAAAACATCATGTGCTTATATTTGAGTATGACCATGCTTCAACAATGAGTATGAACTAACTTCTATGTGTTCATTTTTGAGTAATTCCATGTTTCAAAAAATGAGTATGAAGTGACTTTAATCTTTTTGAGTATGTCCAAGTTTCAAAAATGTGTATAAACTGACATCTATGTGCTCCGTTTTGAGTATACTCATGCTTCAAAAATGAGTATTAACTGACATCTATGTGCTCAGTTTTGAGTATGCCCATGTTTCAATATTTTGAGTATTTCTGGTATTTCAAAATTGAAAGCATTAGTTCGTCATATTTGAAAAAAAAGTTTCATAACAAAATGAAAACATCTATTTACTCAGATTTGAAAGTGTCATTTTTCTCAGTGTATCTAAATGATAAGGTACATCTCGTGCATTGTACTGTGCTACATGTACATTTTAAGCACTTCAGTTTACAGGAATATTGCAAATATTACTAATTTTTTTACATTTGTTGTTAGTCCCCTAATTTCTCTTGTGCTCAAAGATTCGCTGCAAAATATACAGTCAAACATGTTTTTTATGTTCCGGAAGTTCCAGAAAAATCTCGACAAGTACTTCTCCAGATATTCGAAGATATTCTAGAAAATCGACAGTATCCGGTTTCTTTTGGCCATATACTCTGTATTTATCATGACCCCTCTTTTAACCCGGAACATTCAAAAAGCATAAATTTGGACAAATAATATACATCCTATGTAGAAAAACTGTACTTTAAAAATTAAGAACATATGAAGGAGCATGGGGATTTTGAGAGGCTTTTAGATGGCTGTGTAATCAGTTATGTTAAAGACGTACTATCATTCCCAATTTAGGATGTGTACAAAATTTAATGTATTCCTTGACTATACATATACAAATAAATAATGATGAAAAATCTTTAAAAAAAAAACTGCATATGAGTTTAAAATGGTGTGTTGCTGAACATTTATAAGCATAGAAGAAGTAATAATGAATATTTATCATCTAAACACCAGTGAATATATTCGTTCTTCCCTTTGATTCTTCATATTGTTTAAGAATTAGGCAAACAAAATTAGTTTTATCTTGCAAAACTCATAGTTTTAATAGCTCATATACATAGCGTGTTTTTTTCTTGTATGAGAATAATGGATAAAAACATTATCATTTGGTGTTACATGGATACCTATGTAAACACTACTCCGAAGAAAATGATGCATTTTTTAATGTGCATTCTCGGAAACAAACAAAATTTTATTACGATTGTAATAAAATGAAGATATATTGACTGATTTACACTGATTTGCAAAAACTTGATACCGATATTAAAAACATAATAAATATATAATAATAAATATATAATAAAATTTATACACATATAATGTACCATAAATTAGAAATATTTTTAAATATGACGCAAGGGAACTGTATCCCTAATACATTATCCTTATAAAATATATAATTTTCCGGAAATATTACTAATATATGAAGAAAAATTGTAAAGAATTTAATTTTTATGAATGGAAACATTTTCCTTTAAACATAACTTGAATTCCACTAATATTTTCTTGAACATAAATTGATATTTTTGTTTATTTCTACATAGAGTAACCACTATACACCTGATTTTTGTCAAGATTAGAAAACAATCTCTAAAACCTTGATAACATAAATATTATTTAAGCAAAGAATAAAGGTACAAAATTTGAAACACACTGTTAAAATATTTCATTTATTGACAGGTTGTCTTCCGTGAATTTTGATAAGAAAGTTTCCGTTTTGTTAGAAAAATGGAATCTATATCTGTTGCTACCTTGCTAAAAAAAGTTTGCAAAAAAAGGCCACAAAATCCGAGCGTTTTTGGCACCTTAACTTATGCATAAAAACTGCAAACTCAATTGTGCACAAAAAGTGCATAAACTGTATCCCTAAATTGTACACTGTTTAGACTTTTAAGATTACAGAGTTTCAAATACGGAATTATTAATGTAAAAATCTATCATCCAATGGGATTGCAGTATTTTTGATCGCCACACATGCGCTTAAACTCCTTCGCGTCTGTATCGCTCCATTTATGGACTACAAAGACAGAACGTTCCTCAAAAAACAGAAACATTAAGGCAACTCTGCTGCCAGTTCTTTTTCCGTAAATTGACGGATTTTTTTTTTTTTTTTTTTTTTTTTTTTTTTTTTTTTTTTTTTTTTTTTACAGTATACTGTTAAAAATAATCTGAAATTCTTGGGTATTTTTTTCCTGAATTTCACAGAAAAAGTCCATTTTCATGACAAAAGGGCATTTTCAGTTAAAAGCAGAAAATTTCCTCATATAAGAAAGCAGCCAACGGAGATATTCCGTTAACTGCTGCATGTTTATTTTCAATGTTTCAAAATCTGACATGTTGCTACACATAAAATATAAAAATTCCATAAAATAAAACTTCAAGTTTATTTAAAACAACAACAAGAAAATAGTGCTTTCGAATTTAAAAAAGCAAAAATTAATTCTTTCCATTCTTTTAATATTATTTGCAATTCATTTTTTAAAGTTATGAAAAAGTACTGGCACTTAAAATATATTCTAAACAAACAGATTAATATATATATAAAATAGTTAAAATAAGTGAAAAAAAATCGATTCTATTTAAAAAACCAACAAACAAAAGTAATGTTTTCGAATTAAACTCATTCCTTTAAAATTATTCGCAATTTATTTTTTAAAGTTATAAAAAACACTCACACTGAAAATATATTCTAAACGAACACATTTAAAAAATACATAATAGTTGATTAAAAATCAATTTTCACACAAAAAAGAAAATATCCAATTTAATTCAAAATAAAACATTTATATTTTACATCTAACGATCAAATTAAAAATATGTTTAATTCATGTTTTTATCCTCTATTAATTCTATTATATAGTTTTCAACCATCATCTCATTACGAAATATCCCTGCAATTAACTTCAAAATTACCAGTTTTCTAAACCCCAAATTGTTTATGTCCCAAGCTGCGATTTGAAGAAATCCCCTATCACCGTTTCCTACTCTTACTCTAGCAAGGACCCGCTGGTCTGACGGTAAATCACTCAGCTCAAACCACTAACGTTCCCAGTTCGAGCCTCAGGACGGGCAGAAAATGTTCTTGCATTATATCAAATATTAAATACTCCCGTAATAATCAACAGATGACAGCACAAATAGATATGACATTTTTTAAAACCGACTTTATTTATAACGGAAACTTGCCGATTCTTCAAACGGAGATTTCCCTTCCTTTATCTTTCAAAACGGAAAATGTACTAACGGAAAGGAAAAAGTCCGGCAATTTTACTGCCAGTAGTTTTACCGTGAATTGACGGATTTATTTTTACCAGTGCAGGACGATATTTTTTGGAGATTTCTTTGATTGTTTTGCTCCATAGTATTTTTTAATTCTAAAAGCCGTTTATCATATCTCAATTTTAGTAGATTTAGAATATATTTTTCTTTGAAAAAATAAATTCCCAACGTTGATTTTTCATAGTTATACACGTAATTCTAAATTTAAATATGATTTATATTTCACGCAGTTTCTTCTAAAGTGGTATTATAACACAATTTCAAGATGGAAATAGCATAATAGTAAGAAAATGAATTCACATTTACCTTAAATTTTCCTTAAGGACTTGATAAAGATTCTAAATTTATAAATTTTCTAAATTATTCTATGATAAAGAAACATATGCTATTGAATATGTACTTAAGAATGATGTTTTGAATAATTTTTCTTATAAATACAGACTGCATAATTAACACATACAATCAATTTACCGAAATCAGAAAACTTAAAAGGTATTTGAAAAATAAACCGAGACGTTTCTTCGTTAAAAACCAACAATATATTTAAAATCTCAAATACATTACGATACTAATTAGAATATGTCAAAGTTTTACTGATAGTTCATACTCCATGCTTAATTAAATTTAAATTTGAATTTTGCTAAAAAAAGTAACTTATTAAATAACATTTACATTAATTAGACTTAACCACTAAATATGGGATCCATATTGTACACACAGGTGGATGAAACAATATATTTAAATATGTTTAAGAACATTTAAAACTTTAATTAATTTTAGCGTTAATTCATATAAATGTGCCCTTTCTAATTAACTTGTTATATTTGATTGCAGTAATTAAAACTACCTGTTATATTATTAGCAGATATACTTATGATGAGAAAATACGGAGAATGTTTTATATTTCCTTCACAAAATCAATAACAGGAAAACTAAAGTTTCCGAAGCAAAATATTAGCAGATTTATTTGTCAGCAGATGAAAAGAGAACTTATCTTAAGGGGATCAGAAATATTTGGAAATAATTAATAATGTAATTATTATTAATAATATTTTATAATGTTTCAGCATTTAAGAAGCCCGTACAGTTAACTCAATAGGAAAATTTATAAAACTTCTGTGGTACTGAAAGTCATTAACGTAAATGACATTTAACAACACTGCTCAAAACAATTAAAGGATATTTGAAGTTTTATATAAAATAAAGATATAAACGAAATTTTTGTTGCAGAAAATAGAAGAAGAGAATCACAAATGCAAATTTTTCTGGTTTTCAAACTGTGGAGTATGCAAATTTTGAGTTCGACGTCAAAAACGTCGCTTCAGCGGCAGCGAATGAAATTTGACTTTCAACTGGATAAAAGAGAATGAAGACAAGGATGATCGGCATTCAGTGATTGCTTTGTTTCGATGAGCACGATGTCTCAGCGAAATCATTTGACAGATTCAGAAGCTTGGAGAATTGTTGATAGGTTAGAAGGGGGCCAAACTCAAGCCGAAGTAGCGCAAGCCATTGGAGTGTCACAAAGTGTCATTTCCAGGATCTGAAACCGTTTTTTGGAGAGTGGATGTGCAGGCCGAAGACCAGGGCAAGGTCGTAGACGGGCAACAACGCCCAATGAAGATCGCTATTTAGCGTTAACAGCTCTGAGATACCGAAACATGAACGCCACTCTTCTCCAACAACACCTTCGCTCGGCTACAGGCACCACGATTTCAACTCAGACTGTCCGAAACCGGCTCCATGCTGTAGGTCTGTATGCTCGCCGACCGATGGTATGTGTTAGATTAACATCAAGGCATCGTCGCGACCGCAGGGAGTGGGCAACCGAGCATGTCAACTGGAGGAGAAATGAATGGAGCAATATTCTGTTTTCTGACGAGTCCCTTTTTCTGTGCATCCGGATAATAGGCGTATTTTCATCTGGAGGGACCTTGGCAGTAGGAATAATCCTGCGTTCGTGCACGAAAGTGTCAGATTTGGCGGTGGAGTAGTGTTGGTGTATGGTGGCATCTCCATTGACGGGCGCACTGACCTCTACATCATTCGAGATGGAGCTCTGACTGGTCGCCGATATAGGGATGAGATCCTCAGATCTATTGTAGTCCCTTACGCTGCAGCAATCGGAGATAACTTCATTTTAATAGACGATAACTGCAGGCCACATCGTGCAAACCTGGTGGAGGATTTCCTTTTCGAGGAAGGAATCGTTCGAATGGAATGGCCAGCGTGTTATCCAGACATGAATCCAATCGAGCACGTTTGGGACGCTCTAGGAAGACGAGTTTCTGGCCGCCAACAACCCCCACAAACTCTCCAAGAACTGGAAAGAGCTCTTCTGGAAGAGTGGGGCAGAATACCCCAACTCGTCATTAATAGCCTCATTGAGTCCATGCCTCAAAGGTGTTCAACGTTGCTGGCCGCCCGTGGAAACCATACCCCCTACTGAAAATGATTTTCTTTGAAGAAAACACCTTTTCTTATTCTTTTTTTCTCATATGCACAAATTGTGTTTTTTTCCTTTTGTACACAAATGCGCAATAAAATGCATTTTTTTCTGCCAAACATGTGTAATTTATTTTCATATAACCTTCTATGTCTGTCGACCATGTATCAATCAGCTAAAAAGTTTCCCAGATACAAAATCCACCTAAAACTGCAATATCCTTTAATTGTTTTGAGCAGTTTATGTTGCTAACACATTAAACTGAATAATATTTTAGCCTTCTTTCTGGTGGGTAAATTTCTTCTCAATTAATTTTAATCACCAGATATCACAACGTCACAGGAATTTTAAAACAATTTTAAAACAAAAATTTGGGGTTAATATGTATTTATTTACAAATAATTTTTATTGAAAATTCCGGTGTTATTGTGAAATTTGTAGATTAAGCGGAAAGAAATTCAACAAAAAGAGCGAAATTGGTTTTAAAGACGGTTTTGCTATGATAACTTTGGAACTGTTTAGCGGATTTACATGAAATTACATGGATTTACAGATATTAAATTCTCTACAAACTTACGTGGAAAACAGACTATGATGTTTGTATTTCTGTTAAAACACTGTAGATGGCAGCATTAAAAATTTAAAATGCGCCTGTTCATTAGCGCCATCTATTTCATTATCGTATTATACTGTAAACAAATTCAGAATGTAAAGCAGTTTTGTCTTGATGTTGTGATAGTAAATATTGTGTTATTGAAGTGTAATTAAATATATAATATGGCTTTCACACATCCACATTTATTTAATATGTGTTTTTACATATTTTAATTAATATTCAAGACATCATACAGACAAATTTATTTTTCAAATTATATAAAAAAATATATATATTCAATTTTTATCTATGGATGTTGAATTTTTATTATATATATTTTTTAATTTATTTATATTTTATGTATTAGGAATAATTGAGAGACAACGTAATAAGAAGTATAAAAAAGATCCCTTTAAAAATATAGAGCCTGGACAAAATTAGTGCAAAATGAGTCATAATTTTGGTATTGTTAGTTATTGGTATTGTTTTTTTTACATAAAAATATTCTGTATTGATATAAAACATAATAAATAAATGCAAAAAAATAATAGTTTAAATTAATTACAGACTTCCTAATCAACAATTCAACTGTTGTAAATTTTCGTCAGTTTAAACCTTTCTGGTTCCCTTAATAAAGAGAAAAAAAAAAAACTAAAAATAAGTTAACTAATAAAAAAGTTAAAATCTAAAATATTGAAAATATTTCATTAAAAATATCTCATCTCCTATAAATTAATCCCAAAATGTTACAAGGAAAATTATACTCCAGTATATTTTTAAATCTGCTACACAATAAAGATGCACTAATGAGGAACCCATTCTATCGGATTTCGCGTAATACATCTTTTTTAATAGCAACCAAAGTAAAATGAAAACATATAGCGTAAGAATCTCGTAATCAAATATGCCCAAGCCAGCAACTGAAAACCTATATAGTAATAACATAAATTTGAAATAATTGCTTGAAATAATATTTTCAGAATTTATCTCCTAAAGTGGGCACTAGAAGACTAACGGTGTATTGGAACAAATGGACGTGTTGGCAAATGACGTAATTATAGATGTTCAAAAGACAAAACCTCACTGTAGATTCTGAATCCTATCAAGAAAAATATATTCTGATTTCTTTTCTGTGTATTAGTTTACATTTTAAGTAAGGGTTAAGTAATTTAAATGTAGAACATTTCTGCTTGTAATTACACAAACGCAAAATGTTTAAGACATTTCCAGGCACGTTTTTCTTCATTATAATTATCTGGGTTTAAGCCTTTTCTTAAAACAGGACATATACTAGTATTATGATAGAGACTATTAATACAGAAAATTTTATTTAACAGATTATTTGTTATATATTTGCGGGAATGGCGAGGGATAAAGGTCTAATTACATTTAACAATTTTAACATTTTTAGCTTCATTCGTAGCGCTTAATTGTTGTTTTATATACAGAATACTGCTATTTTAAATCTCAGTTTATCAGTAATATCTCAGTAATAATGTTCCGAACTTCTCCATTTAGTTCCATTTTTACTATATTATCGTAAAAATCAGCATTCATTGTTTCAAGGTGTTTTTCTAAAAAGCAATTACCAGTATTTCCGAATAATAGCCTAAGCAAAATTTCAAATAAAGTTCCTAACTTAACCAAACAAACGAATTTTTAAAGATGCATAGTGGTTGTCCTAATTAGTCATTTGCTGAAGGGCTCTTGAACATTCCCCCCCCCTGACACCTTCTTCAAGGTTTTTTACCTAACTATGCCCCGTTTCCATATCTCAGCAACTATATTTCCGACTTGAACGCAAGTGATTCCAAACATTATAATTAACTTAATAGTCACCTTCTATAACATTAAAGTAAATTTTTGAGTAGCGGTTACCACTATTTCCGAATAATAGTTTAAGGCAAGTTTGTAATTAAGTTCCTAGCTTAAGCAAACGAACGATTTTTTAAAGATGCATCATAGTCCTCCTAATTAGTCATTTTCTGAAGGACACTTGGACATCCCCTTCACCCGGCGCCTCACTCATGGTTATTTTCTCTAACTGTGCCTTATTTCAATAACTCGGCTTATTATGTTCCCATCTTCTCGAAATCAGATCAATTTTGTCGCACGCCTACTATACAGTACCGGAGGCAACGTTGACCTCTCTCAGAGGTTCTTTCCAAAAGAGGCTGCTCCCCTGGCGGTGGAAGGGGGAAATAAAAGATTTTCCGGAGCGTGCCGGTATACGGTGTCGAAGCCATCGGAGACCTTGGCCAGAGTTTCGTTTTTTAAAAGATTTGAGTTTATTACACGGGCTCGGGCAACGCCGGGCGGGTCAGCTAGTATTTAATAAAGCATACTCAATTTATATTCATTTTAAAATTTTCGCCTTTTTAATTATTTATTTTATAATATTTAGTGAGATTGAGAATTGTTATTGATAAAAATGAATTTAATGCTAATTCGTTGTTTAAACACAACTCCCCTTTTTAAGTCGCCTCTTACTTGTATCTAAATATATAACATTTACTAATGTTATATTACGATTTAACAAAATCTCATATTTTCAAAATCCAAAATATTTGCATATTTTTAAACGAAAGGAAATATTTTAATCCTCATAAAAGAAAATACATTGAACAGAGAATTTGATGTTCCAATTTAAAGACACACAAATCGGATTACATGTATGTGTATCGTTACTAAGAGAAAAACTCTCTTCTAAATAGCAACTTACATATATTTATTTTTATTGTACAAGATATTATCTCTATTTCTATTACATATATATGTTAAATTTACAAAAAATATTTAGAAATAATGCCTATATATATATATATATATATATATATATGTCCAATATTATATGTACTGATATTCTCATTGGTTCTCAGAATTATTCAGAAAGAATCAATTAAAAAAGCTTTAAAATCCGTAGTTTAGATATGTGTACATAATGTTTCAATAATGAGATACAAATGTGCATTTTATGCATGATAAAATTATGCTACTTGAGTGGGAATGAAGCAATGGTTAGCGATTTTTTTCTTCTTTTTTATTATGAATCATCATACTTTTGTTTAAAATAAAATACTATCATATATTGTGATTTCTTAAAAGATGAGGTGCTAGAATAGACCTAGAACAAAAAATAAGAGTTTTAATTCAGTCCATGATCTACTGCGTTCAATGTTTTTACGTGATTCACGAATAATTCACAGGAAAAAGTAGTAACTAGTAACGCAATACACAGAAGACAGATTGGAAACATTAATTAATTAAGTCCAAATATTCAGCTCCTGTGTACAATTAATCCCAATTTTTTGTACTCGCAATTATTTTACACTGCTTAATTTTAAAAATATACTCAATGCTTAAATAGAAATATTTTCATTCATTAACTGTGCCATGTTAAAATATTAAAGTTCCTGCTTCAGTAATCAAATACTTTAAAAATAGATAAATGTTTCATCTGTCAAAAAACAGAAAAAAATATTTATAAAAATTGAATAATAAATCTTATGCAAAAGTTGTTCCATAAGATATTTGGTAAAATTTTGCATGAAATCAAATGTGAGGAATATCGTCTTCTTCCTAAATTTGCATTTTCCTTCGAAGATAAAAGACAAAAATTGTTTCAGATTTAATTAAAACACAATCTACAGAGAATTTATCTGTGCTATTATTCATGGATAAGGTTGTATATTTGTTAAGTTTTTTTTAATGTCTACAACATGTTTTTTTCAATTAATTTTTTTTTTCTTGGAGTAATCGACTGATACATGTGCAGGTATATTCCTTAAATCTGCGCAAGTTTCGCTAGAAAGCACATATTTGTAGGAATCCAAAAAAAAAAAAATAATAATAAAAGCCTTTCCCCAACTTTTTTAAATGGATCAACTTTCTAATATTTCTAGAAGCATCAAATTGTGAAATTTGTAAAATTTCAGAAATGAATATACTTAAATATTTTATTTTTTAATCAAAAATTGTATTTTTAAGTTAATCTATTATTTGTTCTATTAACATCTTTTTTTTTCTTTTGTGATAATTAATAGTTTCTTAGTTCATTCTATTATACAATTTTCATATTACCATTTATTTCTAAATATTTTAGGATATTCTTTAAAATAAAGTGTTTTTTAAAGAAATCTAGAAGCTTTTACACATGACATTATGAGACATATTTATTTTATATAATATTCGAATACATATAAGATGATAAAACCTCTATAATATGTAAAGATTATTTGAATGAAAACTTCCGAAATCATGATTTTCGTAATGTCTTTTTTTTTTTTTTTATCTCAACAGCTGATAAATATTTGAAAACTCAAATTATTACTATCTTCCTGTTGAAGACAAACTTTTTAAATTTATTTTTATATTTAACATATATTAAAACAAAAGAAAATTTAAAATAATTTCGTTTACTGTAAATAATAATAGAGTTTACTGTAGAATTAAATTAAAATGTCTTTTTAATTTTAATGTCATTTTGTTAAGATTAAAATGCAAAATTCTAAATGCAAATACAGATATGATATGGGTCTTTCAATCCCTGAATTGACTATCAAAAATAAAAGTAACATGTTGTATAATTTTAATAAAATTATTCATTCTATTATGAAAAATATACTTTAATTAAAAAAGTTATTATTCAAATTCTTGTAGTAAATCTAATTTAAATATATGAATTGAAATAAAGTGAAATAAATCCTATAAAGCATTGCTATTTCTTCTATGTACGTGAAAAAATGAATCATACCATTTATATTTTTTTAAATGTATTTTTAATGTACTTACATTTAGTTTAAAATTTAAAGTTATAGAGCAATATTAGCGTATATCAGAGGCCGCAGCCGCTAATATTTTCTCTAGCAAAATTTCAAAATAATAATTCTCGTGGCAAATTTCCTTAACATGAGAAAAATCAATCAATCATTCACTGTGTAAAATGTATTTCTCGTTTGAACCATCTTTTAAAGCTGCAGTAACTGCAAACAAATCTCGTTACAACAGTTGCAGCTGTCGATGGACATTATCTCCAAATATAGGAATGAGGTTTCACAATATTATTATTGCAGTTTCTGGAGCACAAAAGTGTGGTTAAAATCTACAATATTTTTAGGAGTTTGTAGTTTATTGCTTGAAAACAGCGGTACTGGAAATATTGGAGGCTGTTACCCTTGCGTATCTATGGAATAATACTTAATTTATAACTTCCAAATTTTAATTATGTATTGAATAACGTATTAAAATCTAAGTAAAGCATTGGCTAAAAGTATTAGACAACCCCACACTTTTAATTCAGATATAAATGCTACGCTGAAAAGAAAATTACTAAGTTATTTTACAAAACACTTCAGTGCGTAAAAAATGAGACATCTGAATTGTTAAAAAACATCGCAATTGTTAATGGATTATTTTTTATAGTTCATATACATTAAGTAAACACTGTTTTACTGTAAATTTCATTTCTCAATTATCTAAGTTTAAAAAATACTTATAGGAATTCATGTAGGAACAATCTTGCAGAATATGTCAAAACATACAAAATTTTAATAACTGAGATAATAAGGATATTCGTATACTAAAAATTTAAATATATACGTTTTTGTTTTCAATTATTTTATAACACATGTTATAAAGTAAGAGGGGGGGGGGAAGAGAGGAAAAGAGAGGAATATGTGCATTTTTAATTCTGTGTTCAAGAGAAAATAACAACTAATTTCAGAAAGCAGTGTATAATTAATGCTGATATACATACTTTCGTAACTCATTCTATTTATGAGAATAAGAATGCATTCTTAAAAACAAAGAAATAACAAACATTTCAAAAACATAGATAACTCTCTTTCTTCCTTATGGTGAATTTCCGGTAAAAGCCCAAATTTTACTAAGACAATTAGTATGTCTTCTAAAACAATCATAATATTTTAATTTTACGATAATCACGAAAAATAAAATCTCACCTTTTCCGTTTTTCTAAGAAAATAATTAAAGAAAGAATGATTTATTTTAAGAATTTTAGTTGAAAAGTACAAAGTAACGAAACCAGTTTAAAACGAAACAAAAATAAATATTTCTAATAATCCGTTATTTTTTATTACTTTTTTAAGTTTTGAATTATTTATAGATAGAAAAATGCATTTAAACGCATTTAGCTTAATCAATGTATAAGAGATCTTATTGGAGTGCTCAAAGTTTCATGTTATGTTTGTGTTAGATGTCATGAATCAGTTTTGTGAAATTTATCATGATAATGAAACCCGAAATCGAGCTAGAAAACGAAGAGATAACGCAAAGCTTCAGTAAGGAGGAATGGGTGTATTCCCAACGTTTCGAAGAAAAAAAGTTGTAAACGAAACATCAATCGGAAATCCGTTCAACAAAGTCAGAGAGAATTCCTTGAATGCCAGACTTATAAAAAAAGCAGCAAAAACAGAGAACAAAAAGCAGTGACAGTTAATTACGGTAGCCAACAAGAAGGCATTAATTCAAAAATTGATACAACCAATGAAGCGGCGCTGAAGATCTATGGCAAAGGATGTTTGATTTTTTTCACAATCAAAATCATAATTAAGTTGCAAATACTAGAAAAAACCTGATTTTGCCTGGGAATAAACCGGGTTTTTTGGGAATAAATTTGGTTTTTTTATTAATAAATCAGATCTTATGGTAATAAACCTCTGAATAAACCAGGCCTGTTGTAAATAAACTTGGGAATAAATCGGTTTTTTGCATCTCTACTCATAATTGATATAACTATCAAATTCTTTTGAAAGGTATTTTTAGTCATCAGCATTTATCGATAAACTACAAAACTTCCAGTATGTTATGGTTTAGCGTAGTATTTATTCAACTGGCAACACACCGCTCCTTTTTGTTGATGATCACATCAAATTTCACCATCAAATGTATGTTAAAACCCTCTTTTTGATTGTTTTTCTACTCTTGTCTCAAAAGCAATTGGGGAATGAAAATTGATCTCTCCAACAAGAAACTGTTTAAGCACACAGAACAAGAATATCACAGAAATAGTTCAAGTAACATCTACCAGACTTCTTGAGATCCGAAATTTCCTCCTGTACTCTTTTGATCTCGACCTGATTGGTTATTCTGAATGAGTAGAGTTTGTTCTAAACTTCGCACAGATGTTTTTGTCCATGAAGAATATTGTGAAATTATTAATACAATTATTCTCCATTACGGTTAAGAGTCTATTTTTTTGGTTCATAATAACAATCTTTTTAAAAGAACAAAATTAATAAAAAATATTGACGTCTTCCAGTATGCTTTACTTTGATTTACAAATTAATCATTAGGATTACTTTTTAATAGTACAGATAAACATTTTGAAAGCTTTCAAAATAAATAAAACATTTACTATATAAATAAATTGTAAAACTCGGTTTTTAAAACTTCATTAAAAAAACACTTTTTAAATACAAAACTTTATATACTGCGTTACAGTGTTTTAATATTATTCATTAAGCTTTGTATGAAAAAAAAGGAAAAATAAGGTTAATTTTCTAAAAATACAAGTTTTTAAAACGACTTACTTTTTTACATTTTAAAAGTCTATGTATATTCACGTTTACATTTTTTTTCTTAAAAATAACGCTACATATTTTTAAAGCACTTATTCAACAACTTTAATGAAGTACTTCGTGTTATAAGCATAATAGTAAAAGGCTAGATTGTAATTTGGTTATTCACATAGTGAATGTTTAAAAACAAAAGTAAACTAACGTCATTTATAATAAAAATGCGCATTATACACAGCATGAGACTGCGTACAATCGAAAGAAAAAATAAAATAAGCTAGAATTTTTCAAATTAAATATATTTTTAAGACTATAAAGATTCCCGATAATTAAGAAATTCGGGCATGAAGAACTGTGACAATAAACACGATTCCATGCAATTTGTTTTTCAACTACTAATTCTCAAATTTGTTTTAGAAAAAATATGCATTTGTTTGAAAGATATATACCTACATGAGCTCCGTTGTCGTATGATTTTTTTTTAACCGATCTTCAATATGTATGCTATTTTAGGATTTGAGTATATCTACGGCGCGTTATACACTCTACTTTTAGTTGTATAAGCCTTGCGTAAAACAGGGAGGTTTGTCTTACCTAAATAACAATATTTACTTTCATACCAACCAGAAAAATCGACATCTACTGCAGAAATTGAATAAAATGCCATGCAAGAAAGATAATTATAGAGAATCAAACGCACCGTACGACGGTTATGTCTAAAACAGTAGTCCATTATATATACATATATATATATATATATATATATATATATATATATATATATATATATATATATGTGACGATTTAACTGGAGTCACCATACTTTTGTAGACTCCTATTCAAGGCAAGGGAGGTTTCTCCGAGGAGATTTTCAGTCGAGCACCGAGACTTACTTCATTGTGTACGTATAAGCTACAGAGAAGAGGCAGTTCGTTCCAGTTCACACTTTATTCGAAAAATTTAAAGATTAATTGATTAAGCTTTACTCTATTGAAAACTCACTCCATGCACTGCTAATTTTAGGGTCGTGGCGAAACTTGATGATTTAAATTTAAATATAAGAAGACATCTTAGTTAGTACAGGCAGGTATTCTTTAAAATCAATCGGCGGCCAAGGAGAACCTTCGAAGATTTAGGAAGTACATCACTAGTTGCATCCACCACCGAAATCCCGGAACATTCTGCTCTAAACGCGGGAAAAATCCGTATATCATTTCCCGAGCGCGCCAGAATACATTCTATCTAAAAAGCCTCTAGGCCAATCAACGCTCACGGCTTAACTTCTTCGGCGAATTAATATCGAAGTGAACTTACCGAAGCTGGCAAAAGCGCGCCAAAAAATGTTCTAGAACAATCTCGTGCCTTCTACTTCCTTCGAATAAATAAAAGCAGAGAGAAAAGGAGTACATATGTTTTTATCAAGTATGGCAATATGCCAAAATAATTTTTACATTGAGATTAAAATCTTTCAGAATTTGAAAAGTAATATTTTGTCAGGAATCGTAGGGAAATAAAAAATAAAGAAAAGAAATTAATAGGTTGTTATTTCTTAAAAGTAAAATATTTTTAGCTGGGAAATGGGTATTTTTTGAATTATTAGATTCTAGGATGCTTTTTATTTAAAGAAAATAAAAGTGCGTAAATTTAATAGAACATTCTATCAGTGCCATTTTTTAAGAGAATGAATTTGGAATAAACTATATATTTCGCTAGATGTAATTTTGACAATCGAATACTGGAGCGAGAAAATAATTTAGAATAATGGGATTTACACAGAATTATAGTCTTAATGAAGTCAACGACGAAAAATTTTTTTTTTTTTTTTTTTTTTTTTAATTTGTTTCAATATCCCCCCCCCAAAAAAAAAAACAAGCTTATCTGAATAGCAGTTCCCTAACAGCAGTTCAGATAAAAAAAAAATTAGAGAATTTTCCTAAAATATAAAATTCTAAAAATTTTAAATCATCAAGAATCACAAACAAAGTAATTGTCTTAAATTTTGGAAGAATGGAAATTAAAATATTTATAGAGTAAAGCATAACCTCAAATACATAAGTTTACAGCAACACTTACTTTTTGCAAGTGTAAATAAATGGGATACATCAAGATAAACCAAGAAATAACTAATATAATAAATAATATTACCAATATAATATAATAATAATAAATAATAAATCAATATAATAAATAATATAATAAATAATAAAGTTGGAAATTAGTTACATTGAAAACTGAAGAATATTACCAATTGAAAAAACTGTATTCTTCAGAATACTATTGAAAAACTTAATCATACTAATACTGAATAACTGAATACTGAAGTTTCAATAGTCTTAAACAGTCACTGTTTGAACAACAACAGCAGTCAACAACAGTCTCAAAACAGTTCTGACTAAATTTCAGTCTTTCTCCATTGTGGTTTTGGGATTACCCCCACTCTAATCTGTGGTGCCACTCTTTTTGTGGTCACACTGAAGACCAGAGCTAATTCATTTCATTCGATAGCTATCCTTTTTGTCGCAATCAGTAAAATTTTTGAATTAATAAATGCCCATATTGCACAACATGGTATACATACTACTTTGAAATATCACAACCTTGGTACAAAAATTCTAATTCATCATATATTTTATAACTACATTTCATTGTAAGCAGTTTACTCAATTTGTAAATAAAACTCTAATACTCTAATAACTCTAATATTAACTCTAAATCTCTCTCAACATTTTTTCTAATATTTTCTCTTAATAAATAATAACATTAATAAATCTTTTCAAAATAAATAATATCAACAGACTTCAATAACTACTCTAACAATATAATATATCACAGTAAATATTACATTCAATATAAAATTCTTGGTTGAGGAAAAAAAAAATACATAGCAAAATATGTTTGTTTCCTTACTTGAAAGGATAAGGAAATAATTTTTTGCTAGCCGAAATCTATAAAAAAAAAAATTTAACTCTACATTATTTTCCAATACTAAATAATTTAGATGCCCAAATATTTAGATAGGATTCACTCAACCAACAATTGTGAACAATAATATCCCTTTCTGATACTCTTCTTTTGATTACTAAAAAATCTATGACATAATCGGGTATAGCTAATTACCAAAATTTAAGTGTAGAATCCTCTACTTCTTTTTACACTTTTTAAGTAATAAGCAAAAATAATAATAATAATAATAATTGTTAGATAGATAGGTGACAGAGAATTGAAATATAAAACTATTATTTATACTATTGCAATCCTTAAATTTCAACTAATCTCTCTTAACATTTTACTACAACATCACAATATCAACTCTGACTAATACAGAATATCAGCATTCAAGAATAATTCAAGACCTTTATTGTATTAAACAAAATAAATATAGCTTCTGTGAATCCATTAAATAATATAACTTATATTTACTAAAACCTGTAATTATATATAAATTTTAATTTCATTTTTCAACATCAATTTGAAAATTCCTAAAATCATAATACACATCTTATGCCTGCATAAGGTGTCTACCTAACCTCAAAAACTTTCAAAAACAAGTAATATTCCTGTGTCGACCCAAGAACATACCTGATAATGTTGAAATTATGGTAATAAGCGATATTTAAAAGAATTTGAGTTTAATCTATTGTTTTTACTTTAGTTTGATTTTGTGAACCTGTATGTGAAGTTGTTTGTGCTGGTTTTTGTGTATCTTCATGAAATAATTTGAAGTCATCTGGAAAATAATATTGTCGCGAATTGTTCCATGTTTCTAAATTGCGACCGTATTCCTTCTGCCACTAAAATTATCACTTGAACAAATATAATTTAAAGTGAAAACCCTTTTTTTTTTTTTTTTTTCAAAGTTATCCAATCACCATTAATTTATTAGTAAACATCATATTTCAACCCCAAAATACTGATAGACATTTCTGATAATCTTCCCTACTGAATTCTATTAATTATAGGAATTTGCAACAGAAAACATTCTACACAGTAAATGTGTCAGTACAAATATAATATTCACATAAAAATTTTGAGTTTAATCTAATTTAATTTTACTTTTAGGGTACATAAAGAATTCGTGGCAATAGTTACACATTATTTTTTGCTCCACAAATTTCACTAAGCATTTACAACACTTGTCAAT
Organism: Maratus michaelseni; assembly: GCA_963931845.1. Lineage (NCBI taxonomy): Eukaryota > Metazoa > Arthropoda > Arachnida > Araneae > Salticidae > Maratus > Maratus michaelseni. Next base: position 64,682,789 of record OZ007593.1, read on the forward strand.
TTTTCTATTGTCTACACTTTTGTCATAAATATCAAAATCGATTTCATGTTCCGCTATATCACTTGTCGTGAGCTCACCTGACTTTCCTTCAAATTTGTATATTTCATCAATAAGAATTGTCCGAATATCATTTTGTGTGATATCTCTATTGGGACCCGAAAAATTTAAAGTACCCGAAAGTCTACCCGTGTATTGGCGATTGATTAAAGAACCCATTATATTTCTATGCTCAACTGACAGATAATGGACATACTGTTTCCCAGATTGATCGAAATCACGTTCATATTTTGCTCTGATCTTCATTAAGGTATTTGTACTACTCCAACAGTTCATCTTAGTAATTACTTGAATTTAAATTTTTTAAAACCTAATAATATAATCTTATAACTTATAATAATAATAATAATATCTAATATCAATTCATAATATATTAATCTTTAACTTAACAACAATTATAAAATTATCTGACTCTAAAATTCAAAATAATAAACAACATAAGAACAACAAGTAATATCAGTATACACTTACACATCAAATTACGTAAAGGATCTAATATTCTGTTATTTAAATTACAAACCATCAATTCTTTCCAAATATTTGGAAATAACTTCAACAGCATAATAAATTTCAATCATATTACATCTTTTTAGTGAAAACATAAACACAGAATAAAAAGGAAGCAAAAATAGTAAATTACGCAAATGGTTTCCAGTCAAATTGCTTTAGAGTGGAAATAAGAAAAATATAGTCTGTTTAGAACGAAAAATGTAATTAATTATATTTATCTTTCAATTACTTTTATCAATATAAGAATGTATTTCATTTTCTAGTCACAAAATAAAATATCAATCATGAAAAAATAATTTACACTGCCACGTCTTCTTTTTTTTATTTACTTGGCCGCAACTCATAAAATAAGTCTTTTCAAATTTCCATTTAATTCGATGATACACACTTCAAATCCGCTATACACACATATTTCAATCTTGATTACATCATACCAAAACATCGTTCCATCCGTCGCGACAGTTGCTGTCTGCACGCACCGGCAAAAATGTTTGAACAAAAGCACAACTTGTAGCATATTCGCTAGACTCCAAAAAATGTCTCAAAATCATGTTCGTCTAATGTAAGAATACTGTCAACATCCTGTCGACTAAAAAAATTCAATATGTGACGATTTAACTGGAGTCACCATACTTTTGTAGACTCCTATTCAAGGCAAGGGAGGTTTCTCCGAGGAGATTTTCAGTCGAGCACCGAGACTTACTTCATTGTGTACGTATAAGCTACAGAGAAGAGGCAGTTCGTTCCAGTTCACACTTTATTCGAAAAATTTAAAGATTAATTGATTAAGCTTTACTCTATTGAAAACTCACTCCATGCACTGCTAATTTTAGGGTCGTGGCGAAACTTGATGATTTAAATTTAAATATAAGAAGACATCTTAGTTAGTACAGGCAGGTATTCTTTAAAATCAATCGGCGGCCAAGGAGAACCTTCGAAGATTTAGGAAGTACATCACTAGTTGCATCCACCACCGAAATCCCGGAACATTCTGCTCTAAACGCGGGAAAAATCCGTATATCATTTCCCGAGCGCGCCAGAATACATTCTATCTAAAAAGCCTCTAGGCCAATCAACGCTCACGGCTTAACTTCTTCGGCGAATTAATATCGAAGTGAACTTACCGAAGCTGGCAAAAGCGCGCCAAAAAATGTTCTAGAACAATCTCGTGCCTTCTACTTCCTTCGAATAAATAAAAGCAGAGAGAAAAGGAGTACATATGTTTTTATCAAGTATGGCAATATGCCAAAATAATTTTTACATTGAGATTAAAATCTTTCAGAATTTGAAAAGTAATATTTTGTCAGGAATCGTAGGGAAATAAAAAATAAAGAAAAGAAATTCATAGGTTGTTATTTCTTAAAAGTAAAATATTTTTAGCTGGGAAATGGGTATTTTTTGAATTATTAGATTCTAGGATGCTTTTTATTTAAAGAAAATAAAAGTGCGTAAATTTAATAGAACATTCTATCAGTGCCATTTTTTAAGAGAATGAATTTGGAATAAACTATATATTTCGCTAGATGTAATTTTGACAATCGAATACTGGAGCGAGAAAATAATTTAGAATAATGGGATTTACACAGAATTATAGTCTTAATGAAGTCAACGACGAAAAAAAAATTTTTTTTTTTTTTTTTTTAATTTGTTTCATATATATATATATATATATATATATATATATATATATATTTGTAAACTGTGTTGGTGATAATATATAATGACAGCTTATATGAAAACAAAAAAAAAGGACATATGTTTTTAAAAATAAAATATTTAAATTTTATTTTAAATTAAAGTAGGGAAAATTCAATAAAATTGCGAACTTTATACGTGCATTTTAAAACAGCAGTCCTTTTTTTTTCTTTTTTTTTTTTTTAAACAGTGTTGGTGGTTAGTACATAATGATAGCTCACATATGAAAAAAAAAAAAAAAAAAAAAAAAAAACTCTTAATGTATTTCGATGGCAAAAGCACACGCAGTTCATCATAGGACATTCTTTATTAAAAATAAAATATTTCAATTGTACTTTACGTCAAAGTAGCTAAAATTTAAAAAAATGTCTGTCTTTATATGAGCCATTTTTATTAGGTAATATTTAAAGGTGAATGTGATAGCAGAAGCGTAAAAGTGTAAAATAGAATATTTTATGTTTTTCTAAAAAATACACAAATATGCATTATGAGTTACACAAATAATTGTGAAATCTAACATTCCATATATTCTGGTGTATAACGCGCACTTTTTAAACCATAAAACGTATCAAAAATTTAAGGCGTGCATTATATGTGTACATAAAAATGTGATCTTAAAATGAATCATATGTTGGATAATTTGGATTTCTATATTAATGGACAATTTAAGGAAACGTGATTATCTGAATGAAATATAGTACAATTCGAGACACTTTGTGTGAATTCAGTCAGATAAGCTTGGCAGTGACGTATATCCTCACATCGTTTGGTTATTATATTTTTTGTTTTCAAATTTAAAACTTTTTGCGTTATATGTATTCCATTATTTTCCCTTTTATTTTCTTCAACTGCTGTGAAGCAACTGTATTTTAAAACTTACGAAAAGAGAATATTATTAAAGTATTTTATTTATTCTGTATTTTCCGATTGGAAAATATTAAGCAGCAAGTTAGATGATGGGTAAAATTCGTTAGCCAATCTAACAAATCCACAACCTATGCTGGTGATTATTGTTGTTTAAGTAATTAGTGTGAAATCTATAACTTTTATTTAATATTTGTAAAATAAACAAAGCGTCAATTTTTTTTAATCACACAAATGAATAACCCTAATTTCAAAACCAAAAATATACATTCAGATATTTTTATTAAGTTAGGAAGTCTATTCAAATAAACATTACAGTGTGCAAAAGTATTTAATGTACTTGATATGTTACATTGTTCTAGAAAAAGTACATAAGAGAAATATTATGTGTGTCTAATATGATAATTTTAATAATGACATGATTGTTATTGAATGTTATATGAAAGAAGGTTGATAGATAGCTTGGAATCCTACGGGATTTGTCCCAATTAAATTTATCACTGCTGCGAGAAGTAAATTTAATTTTCCTAAGATATTTTGATTCTTCTGAAAAAATGTAAAGGTTATTAGTTATTACTTATACGTTATTACTTTTATGTATAATTATAGTCTGTAGGTTATTAAAATATATAACCAATACATAAAATATCAACAATTTATCAAATACAATTGCATTCAGACATTTATTATCATACATATTACTTTTTTACAAAACATCTGTGCTAATAACAACTTCCTACATTTTTAAATATATACATTGTTAACTTATGAAGTAAAGAATATTTGCGAGTCAGGCTAGTTTATGCGTGCTTCTTTTGAAAACAAAAATTCATTTTATTAGGAATGTCGAATTACATTAAAATTTTCGAAACAACTAAATGAAAAACGATACCGATATTGTATAAATAGTCTTAAAAAATCAGTCATAGAATCTGTAAGCTTAATAAGAAGATATTAGAAAGACATTTACATCCCATCGGAATTCAACAGCCTTACCTAGTATTATCTTTTGAACTATTTCTTTTTAATATTATTTGGAAACAATCATAAATTTTGATTTAAAACACTCACAATTATTTAAGTTGTCAGATGTGAGAAATCATTTGTGTTCTACATACAACGTTGTAAAATAGTATACAACTCGTAAAAGTATATTTGTTAATTACATAAAATATATTTATCCATTCAGTGTAATGTTAAAATGTCTTTAACCCCATTCGGGACCATGGGTGCATCTATGCACCCGCCAAAAGAGCATACAAAATTTGTTTTAGGCTTCAGTAAAAAATAAGAGTAATATTTGCTTTCTCTAATTAGAGCATTTTTGTGATAGTTTAAGTGAAGTTTTTTTTTTTTTTTTTTTTTTTAAGTAGTGCCAAACGAAAAAAAATTGTGTAAAAGCCGCCGGTCCCGAAGGGGTTAATATCTTATTAATAACAGTCTTTGTATTTCATAAAAAATATCATTTCAAATATCCTTTATGCATTGTATTATTATTCGATTATTTAAATAAATTTGAGTGTTTCCTTATTTAAAACGAAACGCTTGAAAACTATAAAGTTTTCCAGCTGAATTTCTTGTTTTATCTGAACTGTATTTATCTAGCTTGTTGAATTAGTTTAAATAAATATGAATTTTGATTTTCCAATCGAAAACTGTAATTTTATCTTCATAGAAATATATATTTCTCTGAACTAACTCAATTACAATGTCTTAAATCTGCTTGATAGATTCAGTTCTGTATCAATCAATTTAAGTAAATTTAAATTATCTCTATCATTCTATGTTTGCCGTTCAAATTTAAAATAATACAACTTCAACCTTTCATTTACGGAATATCGATATGATAATAAAGAATCACAAAATTGAGAAACTTTCAATTGTTGAATTAGAATTTCATATTAAATAATAAAATAATATTTTGTTGTTATCTATGGTATTTCATGCTTGACAATTATTTGAAATTTATTTTGCTATCAAAATAACTCTTTTTCAAAACAAACATTTCAATTTTGACTCTAAAAATTTTTAAGTTTCACTTATTAATAACAGCTGCCCATAAAGTCACAACATAAAGTCACAAATAAAATTAAAATTTTATGATGTGCGAAAACAAATATATCAACAAGCTTCTAAAATGGAAGTACAGCGAATGTAATTTGGAGAAGTAAATCAGGATAAATGAATAATTTTATATAACATTTTTTTATTATGTGATGCTGCATAGCTGTACGTTATTCACATTTCATTCTTCAATAATAGTTCTTCAAACACATTTATTGTAAGTAGAATATCCTAAATAATTTGATATCAGATTCGTTGAAGATACGTCTAAAAATAATATATAAAAAAAAATGCAGTACACATTTCTCTGAGTATCCTATTCTACTACTGCTAGTACGGTAAATAAATATTTGACCAAATCGTAAAAAAAAAAATGGGGGACAACTCAACACATAATCTGAAAAAAAAAAACTTGTAAATTGTAAAAATGATTAACAACATATCACGCAAAAGTAAAATAACCATAATTTTAGCAATGTCACTTTTATCAACCGAAGTAGATCGACTGATACATTGGAATATTAGACTGGGTTAATATTATCTAGAACACCAAATGTGGATACCATTAATGTTACTTCGATTTTATAGTTGTTCAGATATATTTTAAGACTCTCACTTAAAAATATTGTTAATTGTATACAATAGAAAATTATTATACATGTCACAGCATCATTTTTTGTCATGAAAATTATGGTTTACATACTGATTAAATTTCTCGATATGTGATAGTGACAGAAAATCAAGAATCCAGGCAAATGTGTCTGGTATTCTTCTGTTATTTTAATATTGTTTTTAAGCCTTTCCTTAGAAGATGACAAGACGTATTAACCACAATGTCGTTTCATGATACTCATTATTTTTTAACAAGAAAATATATTGCAATATAAGTTTAGCAGAATGAAACGACAAAATAAAGTTTGTTTCGGCTTAATGACTGCATATATACGATTTAATATCTCGAATAAACTGACTGCGTCTCCATTAAAAGAATGGTGAAAATAGTTTACATATTACAGGCGAAGGAACATTAGATTGCCAAATTTACAATAAAACAATTGAAATGCTTGAAAATGTTGATTAAAAATACTCAGTAACACATACAACCTGAGACATTGGAGGTGTAAAAAAATACAAACTAAAAACTGTGGCAGTACGCATAATTTCCATTCTCCGATATTTTCCATACTATGAAATCACATCTTTTTCAACATTTCATGTAACAATATTAGAAACACAAGAAGTATGTTTTATTCTCTGCAAGTATTGCATACCGTACACTTTAAAAAATAATATATATATATATATAAATAGAGTTCACTAAATTATAGTACAACGTATGAAGAGTTACACCTGATTCTGAAAAGAGGTCATTTATTTTCAGAAATCTCCTAAACAAATAAATTTCCGCGAGTTAAAAAAAAAACATGTATATAACAAACGTCACATTTTATTGATACAAATGCAATTGTTTCATTTGTTTCCGAAGCATACGCAAACAAAATCTCTCTTTGGTTGGAAAACGAGCTTTTAGATTAAGAGATTTTTGCGATTTTTTTTTCATATTTAAATGGATAATTTCGAAATTGCTTGAAAAAATATATGTAAATTTATATGTATATATTTTTGTGTTATTTCTTCCCAGTAGAAATCTGCTTCTATTTATTTTAAAACATCTGTGTAACATATCGCGGAACTTTATTTCCATATATATTTTTAATTTTCAACTGAATACCTTATCGAGATATTCTAAAATTCTAAAATCGCAAACTTGCAACAAACTAATTATAGTTTCCAATAGAAGATAATCAAAGTCGTTTTTAGTGCAGAAGTATTTGAATTTACTCAGAAAATTAATCATATTTTTATGTTCTAAAATGTTTCTTGGTATAAATAAATATAATTATGTAAAATAGTTAATTTGTTTACTTTTTTATACACAATATATATTTTATACAAATATTACTTCATATAAATATATGATGCACATCTGAAAACTGAAGTTCTGTGAATACTAAAAAAACAAATATTTTCAAAACTTTCAACCCTTTTTTTTTCAAAAATGACGAAACTAGCATAGGTGAGATCAGATAATTCTAATGGATCACATTTTTGTTTTCAGTATTCCATTATATCATAGAATGTATGTGTATTATACATGTATGTTATTTTATTATTGCATTTATGTTTATTATGCAATAAATAGAAGAAAGATAATATCCATAGAAAGTAGAATATTTTGCAGTTTAGAGAAAAATGATTTCTCAGATACATGACATTTCATAGAAAATTAAAAATATATGCAGGAAAGAGATTTTCCTATAGTACATTTTTACTAACGTGTTCGTAATTATTTTATAATCTAATAATTTTGTATAAATTTGCTTTGATTACGGATGTTTTAAATATAAAAAATAAAAATGTATTTTTAGCAGTAGATATAATTTTTAAATGATGTTAGGTTTTAGTATGTAAATTGTTTAATTGGATATGTATTAAAAACTGTGTAAACCGAACCAGCATTATGCGTTAAAAATTATTTTAGATAAATAAAAATTATGAAGTGTTTAAATTTATTATTTGTACAGATTATTTTGTTATAAATCTATAAAACTTTGTATTATTAGCCACACACAGGGTGGCTTATTCTTTCAATCTCTATCATTTTTCATGTTTATGAAAAGTCACAGCAATCCATCGTTGCCACAGATTAATCTCGGAAAATGAAACATTTGAAGTTACTTAAAAAATTAATAACTCGAAAAGTATTTGTCACAAAATTGTTTTACAAACTGCGTTAGAATGGTAAAAAATTGTATTTTTCTTGATATAAATTTCAAATCTAATGATTATGTCGTTTTTCAAATATTAGATTTCAAAAATTACAAAACTTCACAATGGAGTACCGTAGCGAAACTTTTACGCGTAAAAAGATAATGATAAAGGCATTGTGGCTCGACTTATCGCGTATACTGGCCATAGCATGAGTAACGAATTATAGTAAACTTATTATTCTGTTAAAATATAAAAGTGAATTATGTATATACATTTTTAAAAAATAAAGAAAAACATTGTATCACAAACATCAACAAAATTTTTTCTTCTATTTATTCCCTTATTCCAAAGATATCGTTTTATCGTCTGCTGCCATAGCAACATGAATTAAATTTCATTAAAAAAAAAAATTGCTCAGTGGTAGAAAAATATTTTTCTAAATCGAATGGTTATTGAACAACTCAACACTTTAACAGGGGAATTTTTATTTGTTATTTAGATCAAGACTCCCTTATCATAATATAGTACTATGATAAGGGGGCCTTGATTTAGATATTATTTTAAAATTGTTTGTTGTCATTGCGTTTTTATTCTGAGTTACAGCTAGTTTATTTATTTTTTAAATAAAAGCCGTGTGTGGCAATCTATATTCGGCCTTATAGCAGAATTTTCCCCTCTTGTAATTTAATATTAAATACGAAAAACTATCAGTTTCCATTACGTTTATTTCAAATTTATATTTCTAAGCTGAATTAAAGTAATTTAATTTTTGTCTTATAATATAATTTCTGACATTATTTAATTTCGGAAGTAAATATATATTATATTAAGCAATATACATACATCATACTCAATAATATTCTTGCTCAGACTCTGATATTTCGTATATAATAATATTAAATGTTATACATTTTCTTTTTATGTAAATAATTTAATTACTGAGACATTTAGTGTAACGAAAATAACTATGTATTCTATTTTATTATAATTTCCTTGATACTTTATTTGAATAAATTATAAACATATGTAATTTGATTGAGAGAGAAGTTACTCGTCTAAAAAACAATGTTGTATATTATAATTTCAAAAATATGTAATTCATTTTATCATAAAATATTCTAATGAAATATCTTAAAATTTTCTACACTCAAGCTTTACTTTTAGCTTAAATATATCTATTCTTAAATATATCTATTCTTAAATTTATATGTCTTAAATTTAGCAGAGCATTTTCCTGAAAAAAAGAATAAGCACAGTATTATTTTTCGATTACGGAAATGGTAACCTGTTCATAATTATCTTTACGCAGATGAACAATAAAACGCTACGATTGTTGAATTTTTCCAGAAATCTCCCATATAATCTTGTGTACTGTGGTTTAAACAGAATAGAAAAGGACGTATTTTGTGTATTGAGCAGAGGATTATGGATTCATGTTAAGTCATGTACGGATGCATTATTAACAAAGGAAATTTCCGTATTCAAATAGATCACCAATTAACAATGTGTGGACTGAAAGATATGCTACATATTTCACGAGCCTTGGGAATTAACCTACTGTATGATCCACGTAAGCATCCCTATACGGAGCGCTTCTGGGTGTATATGACTGCCAGAAATCTTATATCCTGAACTAAGCAAGGAAGTTGGACATGTGCCGAGAACTTCAGACTCTGTTAGAGGATCCTGATAATCTATACAAGAAGTCCATCGTTATATATAGTGGGAGTTACATACATCGTTACGAACTTAGTAAATAACACTCGGGAATACGCTAAATCATCTTATTTCAAAGAAAACAAAATTGCCTGAAGAAATAAATTGTTTACCGTTTTGAATAACATAAATATTTATATCAACAGAAGAGCATGATCATACAGTATTTGGTCTGCATTATGTGACTCTTCTAAAGATCATAACATAATATATTCAACTAAAACACGTAAACTGCATATATATTGTTAGGGATTACATCTTGATAAAACATGCACTATTGTTTTTAAAGATTCTTCACATTATTTAGCTAATAAATGAATAGAGGATTTATTAAACACTTTATGCAGCTACATGCATTGCACTATGAGACTATTTATTATTACGAAACTACTTGAGAAGCGATGGGCGGTTTCTAAGAACTTATTAAAATATACTATATTCGTGTTAGCTAATTTAATTCTATTTCTTTTTCACAGTGAATAAACAGAGAATCAGACAAAAGATACTTTTGTCTGATTCTCTGAAATTTTTGAGGGATTTGAGGGACAAAAATTTTTGAAATTTTTGTAAAAAAATAATGTTGTTTGGATATAATACTTTAATAATATTAGCAAGAGAAAAAGCGAATATAGTATTTGACTGATAATTGAAGAATACTTTATCATAATTCAAAATGATGTAAACTGACCTGCGCCGCCAGGTGCCTACGGACGCTGCGCAGGCACGTCAACCACCGTTCGCAAGTTCTAGAGATCTTTTTCTGAACACGAACAGGGGCGTTCATGTATGCCCTACGGTTGGTGGGGTCGTCGCCACCTGCTTATCACCCCCATTCATCCAAGAGATTGACGACATAGGTCATTGCAACTTGTGGTGGATCCCACACAATTGGGAAACCACCACGTTCACACTTGGCGACGAGACGGTGACCCACAACAGCTTCCGGTACGGACACCCAGAAGGGAACCGGGCCCTAGTCCTTATGTCAGGTTTCCCCAACCCGTACTTGTTTTACCATAGTTCAAGGGAAGCGAAGATCTACAAAAAGATATAACTGCGTAATTATGATAATGATATTGATTGGAAAAATCTTTGCTTTTTTTTACATATAATACATACATAAACATACTATCTAATTCAAAATATGAAAATTTACAAAATCATTTTATGAAATTAGGTCTAATAACTAAATAGACGTAAAATTCTTAAACCATAAACGAAGTAACTTGGAATATTAAACAGTGTGTAAACAGCACAAAAATAACTCTTAGATCGTTCGAAGATGAACGAAGAAACATATGTATATCTATCTATCTATCTATATCTGTATCTATCTATCTATATATATATATATATATTTGTTTATTTTATCCTGTCAGATTTCGTAAAGCAAAGCTCGTTTACTTACCCTAAAAGTGAAACAACAAATAACAATTACAATTAAAAATATTCGAATAAAAATAATGGAGGGAAATTGTGAAAATATTTTAAAACAAGTTGAACAGAATATAAAAAATATTTTTTACAAAAAAAACACAACTGAAATGCCTCCAAGATAAAAATTATAAATGAAAAATATACATTTTATATAAGCAAAAGAGCAAATTTGAAGAGCATTAAAATTAAATGCAAGCCACAGTGTCCCCACTTTGACCTGAAAGATGTGTAAAGTATACACTTACGCCGCAGTTTTGCATCGACATCCTTCCTCGGGTGCATCATGAAAACACTAACTTCTCAAACTTAAGATATTATATAATCCAACATAAAAAAATGTATGATCTGTCCCTTATTTTGATTTCATATTCAAATTCTTCTGTCTCCCAGAGTTTAATCAGTTTTGTGATTAACATCACGAAACTTGTCTTCAGATAATGGACTTTAGCATTTAGTCTTCATTTTTATGAAGACAAAAAACTTCCTTTCTGCTAGCTGTTTTGACAACTTATCGCTGCCACTACAAAGAACTTATAAAGGTATTAATATACACAAACAATATATAAGAAAGATAAAAGTAATAATAATATAAATTAGTAGTAAACTTTAAAGTTTGTATCTTTAAAAATAACTATTAGTAAATATCATTAAAAAACTGTTAAACATTCCCAAAATTATATTAACAAAAACACTCAAATTCAAAAGGCACTGAGGTACTATTGCGTATTAAAAATGAAAAAATCATGTTTGTCATAAATATTTTTTGTAAAAAAAAATGTTATATATATATATATATATATATATATATATATATATATATATATGTGTGTGTGTGTGTGTACGCATCTTCAAAATGGGTGCCAAACAGTGCCCAAAATGGGTACACAGTGGTAACCAAAACAGCCCTGGCCCAATTTGGGATCATACCTAAGAATATTTCAACCCAAATTCGATTTTTTTCTGAGTATAAACTAATATATTAGTAGTGCGTTACGATTCTAGACAAATAATATTATAAACTATTTTTGCTTAAATAAATGGTATTTTATCCTATACTTAAAGAATCAAGAAACTCATTCTCGGTCACTTCATGCATTTTACAAATACCAGTTCCATATATATCACAGTTTATTTTTTTTATTGCAAGGAAGTGGAAAGTTCTGGTTCACTAAACATTAGTCACTTTAATAGACTGATGCAGAATTTTCACGATTTAGTAATAAACATAAAATAAAATAATGTATGAAGCTCAATCTTCGATATTCTAAAGCAGTATTTTTTTTTTTTACAAATGTTTTATATTTACACAATAAATTGTGGATAATGTGTGAAATATTATTTTGGATATAAAATATTGTTTATTTTAGTTAACTCATCAACGAAAGTTATAGTAAGATATCTTAAAACTTAATGCATTAAATATGAGGTTCATGTCGAAAGTTAATCATTCTTTCACGATAAAAATTCCTTAAATATTTACCAACAACGAGCTATAATGATAGAATTAATGACTCTGAAGTAACTGAATTCTGAGTTCCACAGTTTACTTTAAAATTAAGATTTATGGGAGAAGTTTCTCATTATATTTTAGCAGCAATAAAAAAATATATATACTTATTGAATTAAAAGAAAACGTATGGAAGGGTAGACTTGTGTGTTATTAGCAAAGTCAATATAATATAAATGAATTATAACTTTAGTTCGTTTATTCTCTCTGTAGTCTTTTTAAAACTAGAAATAATAATTTGGATAAATTACATTCTATGAACAATTTTGTTAGAATTGCAGCTTATGAATGTTGCTACACGAATTCCAACAATACGGAAATGATATCCATTATTCACATTCACTGCAGAACGCTTCATTTACAAGATATATGATATGCATAGCACTTATTGTGCATTTACAGTAACTCATTATATACATTATATTGAATTCCAAAAATGTTAGACATACTTTAGAACTTTGGTATACTTTTTATAACATAATGAAATATATGTATGTCATTAATGTACGAAGTGAAATATTCCCAATGGAAGACAGTCCAGGTAACATTTTATGTACTTTTAGAGAACCTGACAGTATAAAAGAATCCAGTAACATTATTGTCTATTCTCAAAAGTTGCTGAATGTGCATTTTAAGATTTTATGAGTTTTCATGTTGGAATAAATTTTAGTTTAAAATATTTTTTTCGTATATACATTTGGAAAACACTGAAAATTCATAAAGTTTAAACTTCAAAGTACCGCAAGTTTAGATAAGAGAATAATACCAATTTTGTTATTTCCTTACTTGTTATATCATGAAGAAACATTTGGAAAATGAAACTGTTAGGACTCAGGAACAACATAAAAGCTTAAATTTCTTATTTATATTTAAATAACATTTTTACATAAATGTTGTTTTATATGAATGTAGTTTTAATATGGAATTTTAAAATTTTAACCGTATCTCTAAGGAAAGTAATTTATAAATTAACAATTGGTCTACGTTAAAAATGCACAACCTATATATATATATATATATATATATGTGTGTGTGTGTGTGTGTGTGTGTGTGTGAGAGAGAAATATAAAAATATATGCATAACCAATATTTTTTAAGTATTTCAGTACCTAAAAATTTAATACCTTCATTTCTACTTATAAAATAGACTTAATAAAAATTTTATTTAACAGAATTTTTTTAAATTATTTTTTTAAAGTGCACTTCAATAGGAATGTAAAAAACAGAAGTATTTAAGAAAAATAATAACTTTGGGAATAATAATACTTTTCATTAATATAATAAACAAATTATTTTATACCTAGCATCATTTACATCAATTATTCATTTATTCTATCTGCAGAACATGTATTCATAGATACATATTTCTTGTATAAAAAAAAATATATATATAATTATACTGTAGTCTTTTTGATGGGAAAGAGCAAATAATTACCTACCAATGAAATAAATATTTTAAAGATATAATAAAGTTACTTTCGATTGAAATAAGATATATTGCAATATCCTTTAAATTTCTAGTATCACCCATTTCTTAAGACTATTTTTAATATTTAAAATGGATATTAATTAATATATAAATATTTGAAATAAGCATGTTTCTTGGATCATGATTCAAGAAAACAATTTGGAGTTTCTAATAATAAAAATATAACTTCTAATTAAATCAAAAATTCAATCCAAAAGCGTGTATCTATTGAGTACGTATAACCTACCAAATTGAAAAGAATCTTGTTTAAGATTTTCTATTATTCCTCATTTCATTCAAGTGATTAAAAAAATCTCAATTTATAAAATACGATAGAAATAATCTTGTAACTTAAGCTTTTAAAAGAAATTACAAATTATATCCTTTATAACACGCTTAACAAGTTAAAAAAATTCTAATTATCTATGATCCGTTATAAGGTAAAAATGTTTTTTTTTTTTTTTTTTTTTTTTAAACTATATATATGTAAATATATATCCATAAAAAAAGTTTCTAGCCTCTCAAATTTTATGTTTGACAAATTTATACCAATGAAAAGAGGAAGTTTCAGGGTTTTTTAAGACATTATAAATGTTCCATGTTATGCTGGAGAATTCGTTAGACCATGGTGACATCAGCAATTCTTGAATAACCAACAGTTCTGTAAAGGAATAAATACACACAAAATGCTGAAGAGATAAAGACGTCAGGTTCCGATGTTAAGAATATTTATTTTATAGCAGTTCTTCGGGGTAAGTTACACACAGGTCGCCGGCCCGCAAGCAGGGAATATGAGGAGGAGGCTTAAGTGTTACACATAACGTTAAGTCAAGGGCAGGCGGCGAGAGAAATGAATTCTGTTACATAATTTTCTTTCATCGTTGCAGTGAAGTCATGCCCATAATTAGATACGCCAATTAGCCAGATAACATGCTGTTTTGGCGAGAACAATGTCATGAGAAACAGGTGGTAAATGACCGTTAATGATAAGCCTATGGAGAAGAGATGAATGTAAAATATGAATTTTAAGCGCCAAAATGGAGATATGGAATTTTGGTAAACCGGTCAAACCGCATGGGGCCTTTCTCATGGGGTTAGCTTAAAGTTTTGAGAACTGACATTAAAAATAGAATTGGTACGTTACAGATATTATGTATGAAAGGCATCTGGATAATTAGGAGAATAATGAAATACGTTAAAATAAATGAATCCTTGACGAACAAAGTGTAGGCGTAAAAATATAAGTAAAGTTTGGACGCCGATAGAAAAGAGCGAAATGTAATGGGAATAAATTATTGTTTCTTTTTTTTTATAACGACATGATTTATGCGGTGAGGAAAGAGATCCGAATGAATTAAAGAACGCTTAATAAAAGAGAAATACAGGGAGTAGCTAGATTTTATAACACGAAAAAAATATAATTTTAAGGAAAGAAAAATTTAGAAAAAGTAAGAGGATGGGGGAATTAATTTTAAGAAAGTGGAATATGTGAAGTTAAATCCACTTCACACATGTGTCCACCGTTTGCTGCACGGCAAACATCTACGCGATAGCCAAACTCGTTCCACACGCAAGAAAGCGCATCTGCTGTTACTCAGTGCACGGCAGCAGTGCACTCAGCTCGCAGTGGCCTATTGCTGCGCAACATCTACCGGCAGCCTCTGGAACCATCACCGCTTTGAAAGCCTGTTTTCCCAAACTATCCCAATAGTTTTTTTTTTCAAAACTTAAATTTTGAATATTTCGAATGTCATTATGTTAATTATCTTATTTTAAACTCGAGCTCTCCAAATGTTTCTGTGATTATAATGCAATAAATTGAATTATTTTAATAACAAATAAAATCTATATTCTTTTAAGAATATATTCATTAAAATTTACAAATTTAAACTAATGTGATATATATTTCCTTAAATGTAAAATTAAATATCTAAAAATGCTTGATTACTTTGCTCATTATTTTATTCATCCACAACTATGTTCTAGTTTCAAATACAGTGTACTCCATGGCATACAACATAAAAATAATATATTTTCCAACATTTTAATATGCAATACATTTACTACGAGAAATATGCAAAAAAGTCATTTAAATTAGCCTTGAATCACAACTAGGTAATATTTTACACGCATTCAAATAGGTAAGAATACATTGATATAGAAAAATATCTTTACTAGAATATATATTTTACTATGTTTATTTATTTATTTATTTATTTATTTTGTTTTATTTATTTATTTATTTATTTTGCAACTGTATATATCTATAATAAATGTTATAATAAATATACGTAATTATTAAAAAAATATCTAGTGATTCGCTTTTAAATTCGGTATATCTATTTGAACAAATGTTTGAAACATCTGGAATGGGAGAAATGCAATCGTCACTTACATTTGTTTCCTTCATTCACTTTTGCAATACATGTCACGTTCTACAAAAAGAGAACGAATTTGTCCGTCTATTCTGTCTACTATAAAATCACGTAAGCCAACAAGGAAAAAATGGATGATATAAAAGTAGTATCACATTTTAAATAAAATACATTGCTCAGGCATTTCTAAAAAAACATTCTGTCAACTAGAAAACATAGAAAAGTTATGAAACTTTACCAAATGTGTTTTCATGAATACACGTATCTTTTCTTCATTCACGTTTATTAAACGTGTCACGTTCTACGAAAGCAGGACGAATTTGCTCGCCTATTTTGTCAGCTATAAAATCACGTCAGCCAACAGGGAAAAATATATATAAAATAGCATCACATTTTTAAAATAATACATTTATCATGCATTTCTAAAAAAAATATGTCAACTAGGAAACGTAGAAAAGTTATCAAACTTTACCATACGCATTTTCATGAAATAAAATTTGCTTTCCTTCATTGACTTTTATAAAACGTGCCACGTTCTATAAAAAATAGAACGAATTTGCCCGTCTAGTTTGTCAGCTACAAAATCACGTAAACCAACAGGGCAAAAATAGATGATATAATGATAGTATCACATTTTAAATAAAAGACGCTGTTCATGCATTTTTCAAGCAAATTCTGTCAACTAAAAAACACAGAAAAAATATAAAACTTTACCCATTGAATGTTTTGGAATATACATCTGTTTCCTTCATTCACGTGTAAATCGACGAAAGCAATACGAATTTTCCGGTCTATTTTGTCAACTTTAAAATCACGTTAGCCAACAGAAAACAAATAGATGATATAAAAATATTATCACATTTCAAATAAAAAACATTGCTAATGCATTTTTCAAGCAAATTCTGTCAAGTAGGAAAGGTAGAAAATTTATGAAACTTTACTAAATGTATCTTCAGGAATACACATCTCTTTCCTCCATTCACGTTTTATAAAACGTGTCAAGTTCTATGAAAACAGGACCCACCAGTGGCTGAGAGATTTTGCTCTCAAAGCTTTTAGACGGGAGGTGCTGGGTTCAAACCTCTGTCGCTCGTCGACCTAACCGTACGGAGTTTTCCGTAGTTTTGCTCGAACCTTGCCGTAAATATGCGTTAGGCCCCCACGGAGAGCACTCCCCCTAGGGCCTATATCCCTCGTGCAGATAATCTGCCGTCATAAATCACCAACCAACCAACCATCTATGAAAACAGAACGAATTTGCCCGTGTCTATTTTGTCAACTATAAAATCCCGTAAGCCGACAGAAAAAAACAGATGAAATACAAACAGTACCACATTTTGAATGAAATACATTGTTCATGCATTTCTCAAGCACGTACTGTCAACTAGAACACATAGAAAAAATTTTAATCTTTACAAACTGCATTTTCGTGAATACACTTCTCTATCTCTGATTGTTTGAAATAGTTTAATTATTTAAAACATTTTATTTTATGAAAAAAAACCTATTAGATAGTTAAAAACAACATTTTTATTTGAATAATATCTGTTCTACATATATATTGTTTCAAACATACCAATGTTCATCATACGTCATCTTACAGGAACTAAAATAACTCACGCATATTTGTACCTGATATATTCCTGTATTAAAAAGACAGTGTTGTAGTTTTCTAAAAATTTTTCAATAATGTACTTTGAAATACATTTATTAACACGTAATAAAAGCACAACTTTATTTCCCTTACAAAGACATTATAGTTTTATTAAATCTTAGTTTATTACTTAATTATTTCATTTCCCTATACATAAAGTATTATATACTTAAGATATAATTTATGCATACGTGCTTGTAAAACCTCTAAAGTGCATTTTCGAGCAGCTTTGATTTCAAATCCTGTGTCTATACTATATTATCTTTGAGAATTGTAAATCAATATGCTATTATGTTTAAAAATATACATAAACACATATCACAAACACATTAGATACAATTCGTTCTGTGTAGCCTTCATCTCCTCATGAAATAAATTTTTCGCCTCGGCTGAGGCCTCCTCAGTTTCAATTGGTTTATTTTATTTTGGCTGATATTAAATATTTTCTCTATTTCCCCTTTTTCCACCTCTATTTCTCTTTCCTTAAACATTGGTTATCAATGGCTATCGAACGTTGTCGAATATACCTGGTTATTTATTTTTCAAATTTTGATATTTTAAATTATGAATTTGTAAAAGTTTGTTATTTTATAAAATTAAACAACGCTATCCTTATTCATATAATTGACTACGTTAAATTTTATTAGATATTTACATTTTCAGATATAACATTTTAATCATCAGTTAATAACTTATGAAATTGTTATTATATCTCAAGCTGGGAAACTTTGAAGGATCTAAATACACATTTTTAAAAATTCGTATCAGCGTAAATAAATTGTAAATGAAAATGAAAGTTTATTTTCATATGAAACGATATTAGATAGAAAAACATTTTTTATAATCATGCTTTTTTAAAAATATTATTTTATAAATCTGAAATTGTTTTAAAGCTTTCTGGTACCTGTGAATACGATTTCTTACAAATCAAAATTGGAGGATTCCTAAGAAATATACAGATCTTCAAAAATGCAGACAATTAACTGAAATTGTATTTTAAATAATATTATTGCACCATCGTTCAGAATAAAAAGGAACCCACCTATTAATTCTGCCATAAATCAACTGATGAAAATGTAACTGGTAGCAATCGCTTTATAATAACATCTACTAATTTATGTTATAGTCACATTTTGCATCGGAGATCGTCCATGTACTAATAAGGCAAATTTTCTTTTCTTAATAGCACCTAATTTTAACAACATGTTTGGATATTTCAGTATAATTTGTAATCGTAGCAAAATTCTTTCCAATATATATATATATATATGTATATATATATATATATATATATATATTATGAAAATATTAACAGACATTTATTTATTTATAGTAAGTTAAAATGAGCGAATAAAAGTTACAGCTTATTTCGCCAAGTAGTTTTTAAATTATTCTTAAAACACTTATCTTATTTGCAGCGATTAGTGGAGAATTTAAATTAAGATTTCAAAGTTTTAAACCTCCATGATGCATAAGCAACTTGATTGAATGACTTCCCGTTTTTTATCCGAAGGTACTATTTACAGACGCGTCCAAATATGATGTCGGAATGAGGTGTTAGTATAAGAAAGCTTAAAGATTGATATAAATATAATAGTAAACAGCCCTCGAAACATAATTTAAATAATAGCATAACTTAGTAGATGTTATTACTTAGTAGATGTTATTATTTTTATCAGTCACAGTCTTAAAGGATGATTTTCAGTGGAGTTGATATAGGGGCAATCATAAGCAATCGCTGCCCAAATCATCAAACTTCCGCCACCAAAATTTCTGCTGAATGTAAATTTCGGTTCTTTTCGGAGATCTATCCAATAATACCTCAAACCATCTGGGCCATTCAAATTAAATCTTTTTTCGTCAGAGAAAATGACTTTCTTACAATTGTCGCTCATTGCCATGTACTTAGTAGATGGATATAGATTGGATTTCAACAAATTATAACAAATATATATATATTGCATGTTATTCATATGACAATAAGCTAATGGAGAATTTTTTAAGACATATTTGAAAAATGTCGTATTACCACAAGATTAATCAGATATAACAACTTTCTAATATTTTTTTATGCTTTTTTACGCAAATTATTCATTTGGAAAAGTAGATCCTATTTTAAGTTTAAAGAGTGAAACATATGTTTGAAATAAAAGAATGACCAATGCTGCAAAGAGAATTCAGCAAACTCAATATTATTATTAAATGTTGAAACATAAATGAAGTCATAATATTAAATGTATAGACAAATACAATCCTTACCACATGTAGATAGTAAGTAAAATAAATGTTAAGACAAAATAATACTCAATGAAAAGACATGTACTATTAATAGTACACCAGACCCGAAGAGGTTAAAATTTCCTTCTTGAAAATTATTTTTTAAACCGTAAAAAATCTGTAAATTGAGATATAGTTATCAAACAAATTCCATGTGAAAAGTACATTTTCTCCTACATGTCCTCCACACAAATTTCTAAATTAACTGTTCATTTTAGTTCAATGTCCTCGCAATACTGCAAACGCATCTGCTTGTGACGCAGAAGTAACTTTGGACACGGCTTCATTTTCGACCATTTCAAGCTTTGGAAGAATGTAAAATTTGCCTAATTCTTCTAGAAGTAACAGGCACGGGTAGATCTGCAGAAATCTGCTTTGAACTGTGACCAGCTTTCGATGCAAGTTGAAGAATCCTCCATTTCTGTCTCTTGCTTAAACGTGGATTACCTCTTTTGTTAAAATTTTTGCCCTAATTTGCTGGATCTTTTCTATAGTTATATATCACACCAACAGATCTTTTAATTAATTTACTAATTTCCGGGACAGACTTTCCACATTCTAAATATGCGTCGATTTTACCTTTTTCTTCCTCAGACAAAATCTTTCGTTTACCCATCGCGAAAATTGTAAATGAAACGTATTGCTTTCACTGTACAACGATTTTTATGTCTACTTTGCAGGTCACGTTACCTTGTTTTATGAAAATTTTTGTCACATTGCTTCGCAATAACCAATGAAATGTGATATTTCATAAATCAATTTCCATGTTCGCATATTACGAAAATTTCATTTTTGACTTTTTGTTTGAGTTTAATATTATGTGTGAAATTTTTTTTTTTGTAACAGATTTGTAATACATACTATGTATATACCATGAAATTTCATTCATTTTTAATGAATATTATAGAAGTTTTTGTCAAAAAACCGTACTTTCATAAATCAATTGCCACCAGTGTAGTTTTAAGTGCAAACGGCTTAAATTTCAACATATAGAGCTAGATTTGTAAAGTTAACGGGTCCGATTTTTTTTTCAATTTTTGGGAAAAAATTACTTTTACATTAATAATATTAAAAGTAGATATCAGACTCACAAAAGTTAGTGTTTACTGAGCTTTAACGAATGTGTCAAGTGTAAACGAATATGTGTGTCACTAACAAATATATATATATTGCATGTTATTCATATGACAATAAGCTAATGGAGAATTTTTTAAGACATATTTGAAAAATGTCGTATTACCACAAGATTAATCAGATATAACAACTTTATAATATTTTTGTTATGCTTTTTTACGCAAATTATTCATTTGGAAAAGTAGCCCCTATTTTAAGTTTAAAGAGTGAAACATATGTTTGAAATAAAAGAATGACCAATGCTGCAAAGAGAATTCAGCAAACTCATTATTATTATTAAATGTTGAAACATAAATGAAATCATAATATTAAATGTATAGACAAATACAATCCTTACCACATGTAGATAGTAAGTAAAATAAATGTTAAGACAAAATAATACTCAATGAAAAGACATGTACTATTAATAGTACACTAGACCCGAAGAGGTTAAAATTTCCTTCTTGAAAATTATTTTTTAAACCGTAAAAAATCTGTAAATTGAGATATAGTTATCAAACAAATTCCATGTGAAAAGTAAATTTTCTCCTACATGTCCTCCACACAAATTTCTAAATTAACTGTTCATTTTAGTTCAATGTCCTCAGGCAGTGCCATAGCGTAAGGAGGGGGGGTGTCGATCACTTTACTACCAGTATAATTATATACTACATTTGGCTTTATTTAATCTTTGAACGTTAACAATTAAATAAAACCAAATGTGGTATATAAAAATACTGGTAGTAAAGCGATCAAGATACGTTCCACCCTATTTCGCTACGCCACTGTCCTCAGGTGTCATAAGTCCAGTAAAAAATTAAAGACCTGAAGTGACCTTTCCAAGCTTATTTACTAACTTTGCACAACGCCGCCACTCCAGTTCAAAAAACACTATTTTGGGGGGAAAAAAAACGCTTTTAAAGGTTTGCGGAATAATGTTATTATGTATTGAAAAATAATACAAACAAAACGTAAGTAAAAGCACAATTTTAAATTGATCTTCGATGGTGGACAACTTTATTCTAAATTAGAAGAAAAATAGAATTTTTAAGACAAGACAATAATAAACCAGTGTTATTTATAGCATGATCTGTCGAAAAAGAAAAAGAAAATTAATGTTAGATTGGAATGAATGTCCATTTTTATTTCACATTTTAATAGTTTTCTTTGGGAGCTATGTACATAAAAAAATCAACACAACATTTGTCATTTGAAATCTTTTGTTTGTTAAGTTATCAGTTTTCACGATGTTTCTCTGACTATTTTTAGAAATATTGACTATTTTTTAGGGTATCTTGGTTTTTTGTACAAATTGAAGTTCGTTACTTATTTTGATTGCAGTACATCTTATATGCCTTCTCAAAAATCATATTTTAAATAGTTTTCTTAGGAATAAATAAAATGCACTCGAGGGATGAGGAAGATATTTTCTTTTCATGATCTTGACAAGTATATCGGTAAAATGCAATAAAGTTTTTTGCGTTATAATTCAACAAATTGTTTAAATATTAATTTCTTATATTAAATTTATGTTATACATTATTGTCATTACAAAATAAGATAACTCATATTTATGTTTTATACAATTTTACCTTATTTGGAAATCAGAAATATAAGATCTTATTTTCAGAACAAATCAAAGCAAATACATAAAAGTAAACAAACATTATTGGGTCAATTCATTGAATTACTGAATTTCCTGAGAAAAAAAAGAAACTTTATAAAAACAACCCATTTTTCAGACATTTTGTCCATTATATTACATTTTTAACTGTATATTATTTCAATTCGTTTTAAAAGTAAATAATATTTTGCTTTTCTAAGAATATTAATTTAAAAATTTGATTGAATTAGAGTTAATTTTATCTAATATTCACCAGTTTTTTTGTCTATTTCATAATCGATAGTGAAATCATACTTTACTACCGAAATTACTAAAACTTAAGTTAATTTATTTGACATTTATAAAATTCTGATAAATAATCCTCTTGTGACAGTATATGTAGCTCAAAAATTGTAATGAAGTATTATATTTAATATCGTTAAAATCTTACATATAATTGATAAATATTTAACGAGATTAATATTTGTGCATTTACATTTCAAATAAAGTTTTATTGCATTTGACATTAATTTTTAACAAAAAACTGTTACTTTTCAAATAAGGAATTACATTTTTATCTTATTTAACATTGTTATGTGCTATGGCTATGTCAACAAATGGGCAAATGTGATTTGAATAAAATCCTACTCATTATAATGTTGAATATATTCATTAATTATGCATTGCTTTAAATACAGATGTAAAATAGTTTGAATTTTTAATCGGAATCCTTTAAAATGTAAAAGACAATCTAATTTGCATTTTGTATTTACGGGAAACTGTCACTTATGACTATATAAATCCGTTTATATAATTCCTTATTATAATTAAAATATTTTATTTTTAAAGATAATGCAAGTATTTAAATAAATTTCACAAAAAGCAATTTGGGAGATAAATTTTATTCAAAAGCATTTCTTAAGCATTTCTTGTGAAGAGAAAAATATTTTTTTTTCAATGTTTTTTTTTTTTTTTTTTTTTTTTTTTTGCATATCGCACCACACACACGTGCAAGCTCCACATCTGATGACACGGGAATTCCTTCGCTAGGTCGGGAAAGCACAGTCGTAAGCATTCTTTTCTGTATTCAACTCAAGTCACTGTTGAACCACCCCCCCCATTTTTTTGCTGTAGAGTTTTACAAAAACTTGAAACTTCGTTTATCTATAATACGTTGCAACCGCAACAAAATTTACAAATTTCACGTTTCTATCTTTTACAGTTCAGAAGATATATGAACTCAAATTTTCCATTTTCTTACACTCACTTCCTTACTTACTCAGCGACAAAAAAAATAGAAGGGACATCCCGTAGCCCTAGAAACTTGAAATTTTTAATAAAAGTAGTGTTTAGGATAAAAAATTCGAAAAAAAAAATCCGAAAATTTAGAAACAAAATCGAAAATTCGAAAAATAAAATAAAAATTGTAAAAAATTTGACCTTGTAGTCCTTGAAATTTAAAATTTGGTGTAAAGGTAGTATTTAGGACTCAAAAGGAGAATTATACAGGATAATCCCAGTAACAACTGAACAGCCTTGTATGATCAATTTTCTTGTCCAATCCATCAACAAATGAAAAAGAAACCTCTTATTCCCTGTACAAAACCCTTCCTGGAACGTCCTGTGAGTCCTTTTATTGCTGGGTAACTCAGTTGTATTGTTTCTCTGCAAAAAAGAGAGCTTTTTGCAGGACAACATTCCTCAATTGTGGAGACATGTCACAGGGTATAAATTAGTTTCTAAAATATATTTATAGTATAAATTACAATTGACAAGTTAGCAGAAATTAAGAGGCTTCTTTTAGAAGTAAAAGGTTTTAAAAAATTATAAAATAGTTTAGAGAAAAATATTACAAACATCTTATAAACACATATTATTTTTTAGTTATATTTTGAATCACAAAATACTTTTCTGTTCTTGTAATGAAACTCTTGAATATATAAAGATTTCTATGTAACATTTTTCTTTTCATTCCATTTCTATTAACTAACCCATTAAATTAATTAAAATAAATAAATATGTATGAATTTTTGAAGCGAAAAATGTAACTTGATCTTCAAAGAGATGAAGGATATTTTGAAGTAATCCAATTATATAAGGGTATGAAATTTGAAATTCGCATGAATAGTTTGACGTCCATATAAATAGAGATGCTCCAATTTAATTACAATAATTATTAATTATTTTCTGTTTAAATGAGAAAGCAAAATACAACTTGTTTTTATTTTTAATTTATAATGTAATGTGATACTCCAAATAACAAATCAAAATATACATTTCAAAAATTGTTGAAACCGAATTTTATATTAACTAATTAAATGCATTCAATGGTTGGAGTATCATAGTTGAGATTTATTTCAACAGAGCGAAAAATGCCGGGACCAGGACTCGAACGTGGGTACTTTGGCTTTCGAAATTATTTGGATTCAAAATTAAAAATAATATTTATTCAAACATAAATATCAATCATAAACGTAATGCTAAAGAAAAAAAAAATATATTTACCACCGAATTGGGGAAAATAAACTGTCTTAGAAATAATCACGCAGGTGATTTTTCACCATGTATAAAAAATTATCATTTGCAAACCTTTTTTTCGTAAAAATAATATTGTATTTCTAGGTTATAGAGTAAAGACCCTAGTTAAAATGAGATATATTAAATATATATATATATATTTTCTCAAAAAACACATTTTATATTTAAACCCAAATTAATCCCTGGTCGAATGTATTTTTTTCTAGTCATTACAAATCTATAAGAGCTACTACTGATTTTATGATTTCTTTGAACCTATATTTATTAAAAGACGACTTGTACTGTATATATTAAAAATTGATCGTATGTTAAAACTAGTATTTCAAACACATTTAGAAAATTAAATCAGTGTTGTGAATAACGATTTTGCACATTTCGTTCATTATTTTTGTAAAAAGAAGTGGCAAATATTTTTCCATACTGGCAAATTGTTTCATGTTACGATAAGATATCATTCGTAATGTTAAACAATATTTAGAAAACTTTGCCCACGAGCATTTAAAAAATATATATCTTTTGCTGCCCCTGATTTTTGCAAACGTTTTCGAGTAGATCACCGCATGTATCCGTTTAGAGCACATCGTGTTCATAATTCGCATGGACAGTAATGCCATCCGAGACATTTAAAAAAAAAAAACCTTAAAAATCACCATTTAAAAAAATATTTTTTTCTGTTAAATTTTTAGTACAAATTAGGTTATGCTTAGAAATATTACAAATTTACACTATTAAAAACAGATTTACTTGGATATCACAATTTTTCGTTTTTCCTTATTTTCTCACTTAGTTATTATTAATTAGGATTGAAACAGTTGTGATCTTGACACTACATTTGCTAATGATTGCTGTTTTGTTTCTCAAATCTGACTTTTGCGTTTTAAATTTTTCAACTATAAAATCTCAAATTCGCAAGAAATATACATAGAACATCTGAGCTTTTAGTTGTCAATTTCATTGCTTTAAATGACCCTCAAGTACTTTTTTTTTAAAATACAGAATTCTAAAATTCTGAAGTATGATTCATCCCCTTCCAGTATGAAATATTTTCTAGGAAAAAGGTTATTTTCGGAATTATGTTTCATGCATTTTACATGCATTTCTTATGTTGTATGAATAAACAAACATAGCAAATAACAAACATTTAAAAATAATACATGAAAATATGTTTTCTGTTTTTTTATATTTTTTATATCTTTTTACATCAAATAAAGACAAGTTTCTTTCAAATACTGTGGATATGATTCAAAATAAGATATATGAAAACAAATTTAAATTTATTTTGTATGTTCGGTTCCCAGTGATTCAACAGACGAACTCAAACTCTATCCACGCAGTTTCCTTGCTCAAATTATACGTTGAATATTTGGCTCTGCAAAATATTTCAAATAGATAATGCCCAAGAGTTTTAAATTCCAATGCTATAAAATTCTGTGAATGTACCTAGTACAAAGCAGTTTACATTCTACCAATTTATCTTTTATGAAACACGTGATTTCTTCAACTTGTGAGTTCAATAAAACAATGATATCCTGGTGCGTATATATAAAATAATTGAAGGTACGATTTTTATCAACAACATTGGACGACCCGAAAACAATATAACAGCTATGTAAACTTAATGATGCAATACAGTTTTCATTTGGTTCAAATAAATTAGACATGCATCAAAATATTTTTTTAACACGTGTATATGTAATATAAGTACAGTAAAATGTCATAGAGTGTATTTTAGGAAATACAACCGTATGAATTGGAACACATAATCTTGAATAAATAAATGTATCTATTTTTATTAAACGCTGATATTTACTGCAATATGTAACAACATAAAAAATTAAGCTACATATTTCATATCTATGTATATTTTTAATGTAATACATATTTTTATAAATTTTAATTTAAATAATTCTCTGTATTTTTCAGCATTTACATTTTCAATTAACTATGTTCATCTAATAATTATTTGTGGTTCAGTAACTATCGCATTATATTTGAAAATAATCTCCTTAATATATTCAACAGCTCATAATACATTTTTAAACAAAAACATTCATATTTATTCCAACCCTTCACAGGACATAAATGTAATTTTAAAAGATATTTATTATATACATTATATTTAATATTAGTTAGCAGAATTTAAAAGCTTTCTTTTAGAAATAAGGAATTAAAATTTATGAAATAGTTTAAAGATGAATATTGCAAGCACGGTATAATTATATATATATATATATTAATTGCTTCAAGTGTTTTCTTTTCTTGTAAAGAATCTCTTGAAGAATATAAAGGTTTCTATACAAAGTTCTTTTTCTCATTCTACATCAGTTATCCAATATATTTAATTAATTTAAATACATATCTATTTGGCTTTATGAGGGGGAAATTCAACTAGATCTTCAAAGAGACATTTAATATTTTGAAAAAGTGCACTTACATAAGGTTATGAAATTTGAAATATGCATGAATAGGAAGGTTGACATATATATCAGTCGATATTCGCAAATATAATTAAAACAGTTATTCTTTTTTTTTCAACGAGATCTTCAAAGAGACATTTAATATTTTGAAAAAGTCTACTGATGTAAGGTTATGAATGTTGAAATATGCAAGAATAGGTATGTTGACGTCGATATTCGCAAATATAATTAAAACAATTGTTCGATATTTTTCGTCTCAAATTAAAAATAATTCAGATTGATTTTATTTTTAATTTGTAATGTTGTGTGATATCCTTAATAACAAATTAAAATAAACAATTGATAAATTGTTGAGATCAAAATTTCGTATTAATTAATTCAATGAATTTTCAATCTTTTTTTTTTTTTTTTTTTTTTTTTTTTGTCTTAATAAACCAATTGGTAAAACAAAAAATATTTCCTTTAAAATTATTGATGCGCGTATCAGAAAATATATCAGAAATGTAAAAAATAAAGCATGCTGTGAGCAGTAAAGTATGTTTTGCTATATAGCAAGTAATTTTTTCCATAGCGAATAAACAGATGAACTTATAAATTAAGTATAATATATTCTATATCGGACCATTAGAATTTCAATATTAAAAAAATGTATTAGCAAAAACATTCAATCATGAAAGTAATGCTAAAGTAAAAATATATTTATTACAGAGTTATGAAAATAGAAAATAAATAATTTTAGAAATAATTTCGAATCTGAATTTCCACCATCTAGAAAAAAACCGATACGACGAAAATCTATTAAAACCATACATATTTGTAAAACTTCAATTGTATTAATCGTTGGAATACAATTTCTATTAGTACATTTCGTTCTAGTTAGGTTGTATTTTAACACTTTCGATTTAAAGTATGTTAAAATGCATTAAAGACAAAATTATGTAATGTAACTGATTGCTATTTTGATAATACATACAATAAAAAGCAAAAAAAAAAAAAAAAAAAAAAAAAAAAAAAAAAAAAAAAAAAAATCCAATCATTTTCCAACAACGCCATCATCAAAATTTCATCAGCTGCTTTTAAACAAATCAAGTATTTCTCCACAAAATGATCGCGGAAAACGTTTAAGTGAACGTTTAAGTAGGTCAATAGGTATGTTCAATAGCTAGGGCTAGCTCAAATTTTTTACACTTTCACTCTTAATAAAGACTAATGTTTCTTAATATAGGAATATATATTAAAATCACAAACGAAAAAATACAATAACCCCCTCGAGTTTTGGAACGATTCCGAAACGTATTTTCAACAAAAAGTTTCATATTTAAGTGAAAATGTTCATATTCATCAAATATGTTTTACAGACAAACGTAATAAATTAACAACATTATAATTAATATTAAAAGCAGTATTATTTCGTTACTCTTGGATGTGTAAATTAAGTTACATAGATTAATTATTTTTTTTTTTTTAATTGATAGCATCCTATAAAATGATATTCTAGTTTCAGAAAATTTCTTAATATACATGAAACCTACACGGAAACTTTTTAAAAAAGTGGTAGCAAAATGAACTTTCTTTTTATAAATGCTTCTTTAAATATCAAAAATATATTGTTTTATTTTTTTCTGATTTCTAATGATACAGGGGAATCGTGGGTAACTCGGAAGCGGCTATTACATATTCTCTTACACTAAGGGACTCTGCCCCCTGCTCGCTACGCTCACCAATCCCCGTTCTGCTTTCAACACGTGATCATTTAATTATTATTTTAAACTTTCATCATTGATTTTAATAGTCTCGCGCAAATACATTTTTTTATTTGAGATAAAACATAATTCTTTGCGTTGATTTAGATATTGGCAACAATATAAAACAGTGACTTTTTCAATAAAATGTTTTTTACTCGATTTTTAAGGATTTTTTGAGCGTTTGTTGTACGACTGTGATAATTTTTTGAATTTATGAAAGCTTGTTATATTTCACGTCTGGTGGTATGATTTTCGAATCCGTAGGATGGCTAGAAAAAAAGTAAGCGCTTCTGAAAAAAGTCCTTAGTAAAAAACCGATGAGAATAACCCGGAATATCTACGCAGATTTTCATTGGTCCATTTCCAAAGGCGATGTTGAAAATGGCCATGTAAGCAAAGCCTTCTAATGAGACTTACACTTTTAACAGTTTAATAAATCAACGACAAAGAAAGACGTAATTAAAAAAAATAATAATACATTGCGCAAAAAACTATATGAAATTCAAGTTATACCGGATAAGTGACAACTGAAATGACGACTGAAATTGTAGTTATTGGTAAATTTTCAAATTACTTTAACACTGTTAGTATGTAAATATATATATATATATATATATATATATATAATTTAACTGTCTGTAAAGATTTATAATACAAAATTCTAAATCAGTTCACATATTATTTTAGATATTTATTATATTTTTTACAAAACAAAAATCATAAACATTGCCTTTTGTTTAGGGTTGGAATGTCAACTATATATATATATATATATATATATATATATATATATATATATAAAAGCAAAATCTTTATGTTACGCTATTATTAGGGCATCCCTTTTACATATGAAAAAAATTTACGGCTGATAAAATTAAACACTTCAAATCATTTTAAAATATTTGGATAGTAAAATATTATGGAGTTTAAAATGGAAAATATTAAAAAGACAGTTTTCGAAATATAAGTTTAAAAAAACAGAAATAAATAATAAGTAAAACTTGCAACATGTAAAAATACTTTTACAATTCGAAATAAAAGGAATTCCTAAAAGTTTCAACTATCAATTTTATTTTCAACCTAAGAAATGAGATATAAACGCATATGGCCTGTTGTCATTTTTTTTACTAATCACTCATACAATTTGTTATATTATTTTGACATAATCCTAATTTTAAATATGTTGTCATATCCATGCTTCCTTTTTAATGCTCTATCTAATGCATTCAGTTAGCTTCAGCGAAAAATTGAAATAGAAAAAAAAAGATTTCAGGTTATGTATATGAGAGCTAAATTTATTCAGAAATTTATATTCTCATTTTATTCAGAAATTTAGGCACTCATTGGAAACCTCTCTTTATATGTAAACAAAGAAAAAAAAGAAAAAGAAAAAAGTTACCCCAGAAAATATTTAGCATATTCTGAAAAAAAAAAATTGCAACTGAAAATTCTGAGTGGTTTTGCATTTCGTTACATTTTGTCACTTGCGGATATTTCTTTCTATATATTTCTTCATGCATACATTTCACATTTCGAAATTCTCAGTACTTTACAGCTGGGTTTACTTTTGAATTAAAAAAAATTTTTTTGCTTGTTGAAACTCATTCAAATTTCCAAATCAAACTTAAATATTTTTTTCATTGTAAGAGGTATAAAAGTATTAAATAAAAGTTCAAAATATTTCTAATCTAAAACAATATTTTAAAATAGAAAACAAATATTTTATTGATATTTTTGACGTGTTTTAACTATTTTAAATTCTCGCGATAACATTTTTGATACATAATATAGTTTTGGCATTTTTGTTTCTTACTATGTTTGAAATTTCATAACATACGGTCAATGTTACGGTTTTCTCTTCCAGACGAAATATTATCGAGTTGAGTGAATATGTTTTTCTTCTCTCCAAAATAAAGAAATTGGCATATAAATTATAATTCATTCCAGCGAAATATTCCGCAATATATTTGATTTACATATTTATTACACAATATTTACTATATTTTTTTATTTAAACATTTTAAAATTCAGAATATGTATTATAATATCTATTATTTTCTTTATATTTAATATAATATATTATATATTTTCTATTTTTAATGAGTATTATTTTCGTTTTTTTCCGTACAAGGTCGTCAAATGTAATTTCGTCTATTCAACATTTCAAAAACCAGATACTTAAAATCATGCGATCAAGGTTTAATAAATAATTCTTAGAAAAGTGGTCTACAGACAGCGTTGTATATATTGCGAAAAGGGATAAATCGGGCAACTATGAATTATATTGAATTGAATAATATGCTGAATCAGTAACAAAGTGAATAGAGTTAATTTAGAGCTTATTAATATATAATTAAATCACACATGGTAACATTTTGTTAGAAAAATAATTTATCACGTTATAACAAAACGTCTGTTTTGCAATTAGTCAATTCCTCTTACAGAACTAGGTTCTTGTTAGTAAACATTTACTCGTGCAATAATAAGAACGACCCTTCTGCAATAAGACCATTTCTTTTCCAGAACTAAGTATTTCGTTAGTAAACATATATATGACAGAGTCTGGCTAATCATGTATGAGAATGGCCTCGTTTGTAAACGTGTTGTTGTATGACATCTAACCCCTGTTTATGAAAGTAGCATCTGTCTGCCGTTAATATGACTTCCTCAAGTCCCTCTCTGAATATGAGCTTAACGGTTATTTTATCCGTTTATATGTTAATTAACTTACTGTGGCCGACTGGCGAGTATAAATACGGGATGAGAATTTAAAAGAGCGGATTGGGTCGAGTCTTGTCTCTCAAGGAAAACAAGACTGGAGATCTTATAAGATTTGGTCGTATTTTCTAAAGAGTTTGCCTATTTGTACGAAGTTAATATACGTACTTGAATAAAGTGAATTTCGGAGTCCACGGGATTTGAGTTTGTTAGAAACATTTAACGTATTTTGAAATGATAGTGATATTTGCCGTAACAGTTTTCTGGGGATATGATTTTGACAAGCCATCTTTCTTACGTATGTTATGCTTTAAAATTGTTATTTTTTCCTTTAGTGTATTTGAGAGTTATTTGAATCTAAATTTAAGCATAATAATTAAGCTTTCTTTAAATAAACTTACCGTTTTACATTAAAATTCAGCGTCATATCGACTCTCTTACATGACGTATCGGCGGTTTCAACCAAAAACATGTTCCCGTGCAATAATAAGACCGACGCTTCTCCAATTAGACATTTTTTTTTTTTTTCAGAACAAAGGTTTTTGCTAGTAAGCATTTTCTCGTGCAATAATAAAAATGACGCTTAGACAAATATACTATTCCTCTTGCAAAAATAAGTTTTAGTTTGTGAACATTCCCACTTGCAATAATAAGAACGACGCTTCTTTAATTAAACCATTCTTCTTAGAAAAGGTGCCCATCTGCTTATTTTGTGGTCAGGGATTTGGCTACTAAGCGATAAGCGTCGTGTTGAAATCCCACTTCAGGCATGGATGGTGGTACTCGGTAGCATCCCACTTTAAAAGGAAGTACTTATTTGCTGAGTTATTGTGTGCAAAATAGGAACATAGCACACACAACCAACGAACAAGCCTTTTACGGAAGTACATTTTTTTTTTTAGTAATTTTTCTCATGCAATGGCAAGAACGGCGTTTCTGCAGTTAGACAATTCCTCCAACAGATGAAGTAGAAATATGAGTCTGTGATTCAAACTATATATTTATGGCGATTTAGTAACCTTTATTTTTTAAATTATACATTTATTTGTACCCACAGTACATATAATAAATGCATTTGGTAAACAAAATGATGTAGATAGCTCTTTCTAATCGAAGAGGTTATTTTTCCATAAATAGGATCCACGCTAAATCAAGGTATTTTAATGGAAATTTTTGAAACAACATTAGTTGTAGTCCTGAAATTAGGCGAGATTTTTAAGATAAACCTTGAATGCTCATAAAATAGTTTCTTAAATATTTTACTTTATGCTTATTTTTTATTTTCTTTTTAACAAATTAGGGGCTTGAATGTACAGAGCTCCTTTATTGTGATCGCGGTATTGTTATGATATCGCATTTTTCTTTTTTTCACCCCAAATATCTACACGGATAAAACGAGCTATGTCGCGTGATTTTTCTAAGTACATATAGTAAACAGAATAGTTGATAGAAGTGAAAAAAAAAACAATCTGAAAGCCAATATTTTATAATTATACAAAAATATCAAGAAAAAGGAAGTTTTGAAAGTACGTGTCTCTCTATTCTAAAAAAAAAATCAAATCTGTCATCGATGTAAATAATTTATTTGTGACAGGAAGTCTTTCAAAGCTAATATTAAGAAAATTATTGCATATAAAAGTATAAAAAAAATGGTTGTTTTATACAGGAATGTTAGATAAACACGCTGAAATAGACATTTTAAAACTATTTGAACTATTTTAAGAGCTAATTAATATTGAAATTGGTCACAACAGTTTCGTTAAAAAGTTGTATAGGAACAAAAACTAGTTTACTCATATTTTGGAAGGATATAGCAGACAAACTTGCGGTGGGCAATGTGCAATTAATTTATTTTAATTTGACTAATTTAATTTCAGTTTTTTTAATTCACATTTTTATTATTTCGAAAAGGATTTATTTCATACTAGCCGCCACTGGCGACCAGTTTGGTCTCCCTTAAATGTATGTTAAACATTGCAACACGTTACATTTATTCATAATTTTCCCTTAATCCTTCGCCAAATCTGAAGATTCTAATAGACAAATCATGAACTTTTGCGATCATGGTAGCATTTCGTATATTTTTTGGGCACAAATGTCACATACGCACGTTGGCGCGATTCCCCCCCCCCTCCCCCGCCAATTTCGCGAAAACTTTGTTATGGAAATTGTTGTTTATTTACTTTTATTTTTTATTTTAATTCTATAAATTATTTTTGATATGTATATCAATATTTATTTACAACAAACTATCATTTATGTATTTTTATTCTTTTTTTTTTAATTATGAGTATTTTTGTTAGCCGGGAGCAGATGATAATTCGCCAAATATCGTTCCCATCACCGTCATTCATACTACAATTAATTTAATTTTAAATTATAAACCTGTCACTCATTTCATTTAAAATACTTAACTTTAATCTAAAATGCTTATATTACATAAATTTAAAATACTTCACACTTTTCATTTAAAAGAGAAAATAAATAAATAAATAAGAAATAATATCATAATCAAAGTATCATTTCTAATTTGTACACGCGATAAATAAAAGCTGTATTAGCGATTTTAAAAATGCTAAAAATCTGATTCATTAAATATTAATACATGAGTTCAATTTACGTCAAGAAAAGGTCCGAAAGTTGAGTTGTATAGCACATAATTATGGTAAACTTTGATTGTCTCACTGGCGCGAATTATTTTTTTGACGCGAGGCAGCGGTCCAAAAATTCATTCGCGGAGAACTTGCTTTGCGAATGATTACCTCCATGATTTAATATTTTAAATGTTCACGACGAATCAATCTTTTTTTTTGTTTACTTTTATGAATAGAGAATTTGAACTGCGAATCTTTCGACTGAAGTTATTGCAGAATATATACATAATTGAACGCAAGTCATCTCTCAAATATTAATTTATTTTGAACGATCTTTCTTAAAATGTAACTTTTATGCAGTTTATTCGAAAAAATAATTTTTAATAAAAATGGCCGCTTGGCATATGAAAAAGCGATGCGGCATCCCGGAACTGTTGAGGACAGTCACATGACTTACAGTTTTATTATAGAGATTTCGAAAATACCATTTTTCATATTGTTGCCAATTTGTAAAATCGCGCAAATAATAATTTTCGCTTTCAATTAAAAAATATAACTATTAAAGGCAAAGAGAAAACTTTAGCATAATAATTAAATGATCACGTGTTAAATGCAGTAAATGGGGAAAATTACGTCATAAAAATGTACTTGGACGTCAATATTAAATAAATAACAAAACTTTAAAATAAAAATAAAATTTTTATGTGTTAAAAGCATATATGGAGAAAATTACGCCGTATTTAAAATGCTCAAATAACATTTGCAAACATTTTCAATTTAAAAATACATTTACAGGAGAGATTTATTTATTTCGAAAAAATCTGTTTATCGTTGCAAATTTAAAAACAGAGCAAATAATAATATTTATTTTAATTAAAAACTGTATTTCTACGCTAATATAAAAAGCAGCAAGAATATTTTGGTGCTAAGTACGTCATATTTGAAAGAATACATTTAAAACCTCTTATTTAAAACAATTTTAATATAGTGTCGTAATAAAATTCCGTGAGACAGTGACATTTTTTACGTAGCCATTTTATATAAGCTGATTTTCAAAGGTTTAATTGATCTTTTTTAATCAATGACCACCACCCCCTGAATACTAGGCCTGAGCGCTGACACAAAAATGGCACGATAATACAACATAAAAACAAAAGTCTTCAAATTTTAACGTAAAATCTTAGACAAAAATTAATAGTTCTTAATATACGCTTAACAATTATTAATATATTTGCGAATAATAAAGTAGTTCTGAAATATCCCAGTTTAAATAGATATCAATAAATTGATTAAAATGTTTAATTTTAAATGAATTAATTAATTTTAAACTGCAAGTAGAAATATATTTGTTAAAAAATAAACGCATGTAATACAATATAAAATAATTTCAGATTTTAATTAATTCCATTTTCACTTATAGCATACTACAAATTGAAGAAAATTTCAAATAAGAAATATAAATTAAATAAATAAGATTCTTTTTCAGTATCCAATTAAACAGAATGTGAAATATTAAATTGCTTACTTCCTTGAATGCCATTCGCGTACGTTTAACGTCAAGCTCCTTTGGTAAAAACATAATTAAAATAGTAATTAGATAAGCAAAGTTATTTACATTTATAAATTGAAATTTTACTACTTCGTGATTTACAATTTATTTAATATTCAGTAATAAACAAACTCTTAGAAAATAAATATGCTAAAATAAAAATAAAAATATATTTTCATTATCGTTTGGATAATATTGGATGATAAAGAAAATGATCCAACTGATATTTTTGTGCAAATTGAAACTTTCTGAAACACAGTCAAACCATCATTATATAAAAAATAATAATTTCGTGGTGAACTCAAAACAAAATGTCTTAATTATATAATGCAATTATTAAATAATTATACGCATTTTTACATCTGATCCCATTATTTGCAGTTATTTGTTGGTAATTGCAAAACATTACATAAGAATTAGGAAGAAGTTAACCCATTACAAATTAAAGTATTTAAATCCTAAAAAATTTATTTATTATAAAGTGTTTTTAAATTTTGTAGTATAAAATACATCGTTCACATAAAACAATGTGAATGCGGTAGAACACTTAATATGCAGAAACACAATAGCGCACGTGATAAATAACGCCAATAAAATGAACTTAATGAGCAGCCATTAATCGCACTGTTATATTGTGTATTGTAGTTGAAGTATAATTTAAAGAAGAAGCTGTAATAAAGAGACACGCGTAAATTGCGAAACACTTTCCACCACTTCCCGAAAATTTTAACCCAGCTTTATATTTTGATATGATGAAAGTAGAAAATGTATAAGTTAAATACCAAATTTTACCAATTATCTACCATAGTCGGTAAGGAATTTGAACTAATTTGTTCATATTTGTACATAATCTATAGTTTTTATGCACACACTACATTATGCTCAAATTTAATTCAACAAGAATACGTATAATACAAAGGAAAATTAACATTCAACAGTTTACGTCTATTGACTGTGATGTATTCAATTATTTTTGTACCGCCTTAAATATGATCTGTTGATTTTTATACGCTGATTTAGTATGCTAAAATTTAAATCTTTACAAACTGCATGATTAAAAAAAACGCACTTCTGACATTCACAATTCATAGATGATAATTATTCCACTTTCAATTGCGCACTCTTTTCTATTAATTTATGTGTATGCAATAAACAACGATTTGTATAACAAACCATAGATTTGCTAGAAACTACATAACACAATTAAAAACACACTGTAAGTAACTCGCATCATTACACTTGAATGCATACAAATCGTTTGGTACAGACTTGTATATCTCTAGAAATTAGACATACCATGTAACTTACAACAATTAAAAAAAAGTTATAATAAATACCATAATTAAAAATAAATTTCCACATGTTACCGCTGAAACAAAATTAGTTTGAGCTAATAGAGAATTGTGTACTGGTAAAACTAGACTTCATAATCATTTCAAAGGCATTTTTAGGTATCTATTAAACTAAACTATTAATTACATAAACAATTAAAAAACTTAATTTTAATTACTCAAAATTTCCTTATTCATTTACAATTTTTTACAGCGCTGAAGCTACTCTATTTATACGTAGCGGAAAAAAAAATATTTACTTCTTTGTTTACACAGATCATTCGTTGTACTAACTGACAGCGCAGGTGAAATGGCAATCTGGCTATGACGAACTACCCTTACTATGCATCTGTTTTTTAGCTCATTACGTTTCTGTAAAACATGAATTTAAACCATTTATTATTAGTTCTACAAACGCTTTGTTTCTGTGAATTGTATGTGATTCCAGAACTTAAGTACCAGTAATACTTAGAGAATTAAAAAATACATTTGTAGAAAAAAGAAGTGAGAGGTACCCCCCTCCCTCCTAAAGCTACATCTCTGGCTGATTATGTCGCTACGAATCATTCGATTAAAGTAGCCATCGATAAAGTGTCCATAATGATGTAAAATGTTACAAAAAAC
This sequence comes from Maratus michaelseni, assembly GCA_963931845.1. Classification (NCBI taxonomy): domain Eukaryota; kingdom Metazoa; phylum Arthropoda; class Arachnida; order Araneae; family Salticidae; genus Maratus; species Maratus michaelseni. Next base: position 64,721,417 of record OZ007593.1, read on the forward strand.
TTATTGGAACTTATCACCAATACTACTCTGGAGTCTGAAACAATGTAATATATTAATGAAATTACGTTTTTTAAACATTCCCTGTAGGTACCGCTTAAGAATGAGGATTTCAGTTTTTTTTTCCATAATAGTGACATATTTAAGAATACTAACACTGAAAGGTTATTATTCTTAAATATGTTATATAGATATAGTAACCTATATGACATATTTCAGTTTGTCCTTTTATTTAGTTTTAGTTTGGAAAGGCTTTTTTTATGCCATATAGATATAGGTCATATAGGTATAAGATGTTTTGCAGTTCCACAGAGTTAATTATATACTCCTGACATTTAGTAATCATGAGTAGATATTGTCTGAAAGTTTCTATACTTTAATTCATATAGCTTTCATTTCTATATAGTTTCAGATATAATATTATGTTATAAATATCTGTAGTTATCAGTAAATAAATTTGTTTTCTAAAACGTCCTTTTTCTATTTCTAACACTTTATTGTGTATATATTTTTCACAATCATTTTAGTGTTAAAGTAACACATTGAAATAAACATAACTTTATTTTAAGATAAACAAAGTAGCTGGTAATCATTTTATTCATAAGAATATTCCGAAGTGTGGATATAATACAATGAAATAAATTCTGATTAATTTCTTTCTGTTTTTTTATACTTTAGGTTTCTTCTTGCTTGAATTATTTTAAATATGAGAAAAATTTCAAAAGTTATTATATCACAACATGTGTATTAAATAAAATATTTTCCTTGTATGTGTTAAAAATAATGTAAAAAAAAATCTATATTTTTAATTTAGCAATGAAGGATCTTTAAAACTTAAGAAAGCAAATATTCTTTATACGATAAATATATTTGTTTCATAAAATAACATTTAGATTTCCTATTTAGGTATCTTTTCTTTGACATAATATGATTAAGGATTGTTATTTTGTAAAACATTCTCTAAATCCTTTATGCTAAATCTTCATGTATTTGTACATAAAACTTTTATTCTGGGATTCCTGCAATTGGATTTAATCTCATCTGTTATTTTAAAATGCTGAATTTCTGGAGAACCATGGAAAATACCTCAAACGTTTTAAACCATAATAAAGCGAAACAAGAATTTTATAATACATAACAATTCATCTATAAGAAAAAGAAATCGGTTTACATAAAATATGCATATTTTGCTTTTATATTAAAGTGAAAAAAATGCATATTTAAATGTGCCTAGCGATTTATGCTTATAAAACTTTATTTACATGCTATACCAGAACCCATGGGCCAAACTGTAAAGGGTGAGGAAACATGCCTAGGCAAGCTCAACATACTATACGATTCACGATCGTAATTCAAGCAGTGAACGCTAATCTTATAGTGGAGAGTACCATGTTTCTACAAATTATTTTATAAGTAATTGTTAATTTTATTTATGCAGAATAGTGTTACTAACTAGGGTGTTAATACGAGTGAAAATTAGAGGAAGAAATAAAGGAATTGCAAAATAATTAGCTCAAGAGAGAGAGCGGGAAGATTTTATCTTAAATTGAATATATTTCATTCCGAGAAGATGAGGGTGAATCAGAATTCATTGTCAGAACTTTAATGGGTGATAGAACACTAAGCAATCTATTTTCGCTATACAATGCATGGACATATCGCAAGCGGCGTATTGCTAGATGTCGCTGTTATTAAACACACAAAGCGCTTGTTTTTCACAATCATACTCATCCTTACGTTTGATTTAAAATGGGATGTGTGGTTTTACCAATCAGGAAAAGTTGCGCATGTATGAAATGCATGGTGCTGCAGTTGTGAATGCTCTAGACTAATTGTGTACTAAGCATAGTTCTCTCTATAATCAGAAAGAATCCAGTTGGACTTCACTGCTTTAGTTAGGACCATGAATTCTATGGTGTTTTGAATTTGTCTAGGTGTGTTCTACCACACCTTACACTTTGACCCATGAGTTGAGGGACATCCTGAAAACTGAAATTCAATATTTCTATTCAAAAAGTGCATGTAATGCTCTCAACAGTTCGATACAAACTGTTTTTGAATAATTTAATTTATCAATAATGATTGTCGTAATTTCAGAATTACACCCCCCCCCCCCCCTCGAACGCTGAATATAACTACAGTTCTAAATGTGCCGATTCGAAACAGTCCGATATTGCTTTTTTTCGTTACGTAGGCCGGTTTTTTTATAATGTTAGATAATTCATTTACACTGCTTTCAGAGCGTACTATACCGACTTAAAATATAGGCTATGTTGGAACAGGTATTGTCTCCATCAATTTTCCACCATCACTTTTGAAAGTACTTTTGGTTCGGTAGTTCCAGAGATTACTCCCTACCAAAAAAAAAAAAAAAAAAAAATATTTTTTTATATATTAGTATTGACGAAACAGATGAATGTACTCTAAGAAATGGGCTGTGATAAAAATCATTAATAGAGAAATTTAAAGAAATATTCTTATACGGGGGTAAATTTTCATATAGAGGCAATAGAAACGTTATTAGTCAGATATGTAAATTTATGTTTTTTTCCTCAAACGATAATTTGAGGTAACAATTGTACTTTACAATTCGTAGGGCAAATTTTAAATAAAAGGTATATTGTGTTGTGGAGTGAGCAATATTTTAATATTAATTTTTATGATTTTAATAAGAAAACATGCTTTTAACGACTACATTTAGCATATTTAAGTAAAGCTCCATGTTGTGTTACTGAATTCATGTGTCTTAGAAATTTTCGGAAAAATCAAAATTCTCTTTTATATGAAAACCACAGGAATATCTTTATAAGTGGCAGTCTCAGAAATGTGTCATCCGTGCAAAATTTCAAAAATAAAAGCATATAGCAGTGATACATCATTTTCTTCTGAACTTGATATATGTGGCATTTTTTTTAATCTTTATATCTTTAAAAATATATGTGGTCATCGCTTCCATTCTGAAAATGCGATTGATGAATCTAAAAAAACTGCCCAGTTAAACTGATGGCATTGAGCTCACAAGCTATTCATACTAATTGTATATTATACTCTTATTTGAAAAGATAATGCCCTCGAAAAATAAAGAAATCAACAGTAAATTAAAAAGGAGGGTTAGCCCCCCGTTCCCCCCTTTATACTTAACCAATGAACCCTTAAAACTAATCAGGGAAGCGCCTTATCACAATGAATCTATATACAAAATTTGAAGAAAATCGGATATATCTGCTTGAAAAATCCATTTATCTAAATTAAGGGGGTTAACCCCCCGTTCCCCCCTTTATACTTACCCAATCAACCCCCAAAACCAATAAGGGAAGCGCCTTATCACAATGAACATATAAACAAAATTTGAAGCAAAACAGTTATTTCTATCAAGAGTTACCGCGTTACGTACGTACATACATACATGCGTACATACATACGTACATACAGATCCGGCGGGAACATTAGCTCTCAGGCTTTGATAGCCTGTGAGCTAAAAACACAAATTTCATCGTTTCGAAGAAATGGATGAAGCAATTAATCTATGGGACATTTACAGAGAAAGGCGCACTGTTGTTTGAAGGAAATAACAAATTTGAATACTCCTAAGATTCGGTACGTTTAACTTGTATTATTTAACCGTATCTAAGAAAATGAATGACCCTCCCATGATGATTAATATTCAGGCATAAATTAAAATTAAAACGAAACACTATTGTGCGACATATGTGTGCATGTAAACTTTATTTAAAATAACTTTTAATCCATCTCATAGTTTGATTGATAAATTCATTATTAATAATAAGTAAAACAGTGTTCATGGTAAAACAAGGAAACACGGAAAATACTGAATGTAACGCTACCATCATGTATCCTTTTAACTGCAACAGGGTTGTGTTAAGATACTAAGTTAGTATTATTAGTAATTACAGTACTTGTAAAATTAAGTAATACAGTCCGAAAGATCTCGTTATTTATGGAACAGTTAAAAAAAATAATACAAACATTTCTAATCAAAATGTCCTCAAAAATATTTTTTTATTTATTTTTCAAATCAAAACATTCAACAAACTGATTCAATTTGCGTATATCTTAGTCATTTAAACTGTTCTTAAATTTAAATAACATGTTCCTAATTTTATTTATTTATTTTAATTTTTAATTTTTCTTTTTTTTTGGCGAATTACATTACATTGAAAATCTAAAATAAGTGGCAGAAGTCACTTACTCGGAAATTGTAAATAATTAATATTAGCATTACCTTCACAAAGTTTCATTCAAAATGTAGATTACAAAAGAATAGTTGAAACAATTTCATTATTGTTTTTATCAGTAAATGGTGGGGTATATTTAGTTTGCATGCAAAAATAAATTTACTATTAAAATCACGTAATATTTTCATTTTATTATACAAGTATAAATGCTTATTATAGCAATATTCTAATAACATTACAACATTTAAGCAAAGAAGATAATAAGTTTTATATTTTGAAAACACTTTAAAGATGCATTACTTCACAAACCGATTTTATTGCCAGAGTAGAATGTTATTTTGTATTCAACAACACTATTATATTATATCGCATTTTATGTAATAGCTTACCTTTAAAAGTCTTATAATGCTAAAATTTGTTTTATACAAATTGCGTTTATGATTAAGCCGTGATGTTTGCGAAACGTTCCACCACGAAATACTTTAATCCGTTAAAACCTCAAGGAGTCAGAATAGGGATTTTATGATTAATGTCTCTGTTATTACAAAAATAATTCTGATTCTGTAGAAAATGCGTATATTTCTGTAATAAACTAGAGCTTATGTTGATTTTATTCAGTTAAGAGTTAATTTTCAACTATTTCCAAAGGCAAAAAATACAAATATAACACATTTGTTAATAAAACAGTTTTAAAGACATTTGAAAGTTAAAATAGCTTCCAATAAACAAACTAGTGATTTAATTTAATTTTCTTCTATTCGAGTTTAATACCTAATATATATTCATATTTTAAAATTCAAAATCTTTATATAAATGTTGGTAGATACATTGGCGAGTATTAAACTATTCCACTGACATGTATTGTATTTACACATAAAGGGATGTTAAATTGTTTTTACTAGTCATATAGTAAGCTGCATTTTATACGTCTTAAGCACTTTTATTATAAATATGCTATATACTTGAAATACGTATTTATCTTTATGAATATTAAAGATTACTACACAAACTAACATATTATTTACACGAACTTATATATTAATGCGTTTATAAAACTTAATTTTCATCCACCTAAATTAGCATTTGTTCCGTATGTGGCTTGGAGATTTTGACCACTTGGAGAGCTTATAATTTCAGGATATTTTCCTGGTTTTCTTACTATTTTGTTTAGATGATAGCCAAAGTCATAATTGTGTTCAGAAAAAGTGAATGGGTTGCTACGCCACACCCATATAGTTACGTGATAGTTTGTACGGGAGATATTGTCTTAGAGTAATTCATCTAATTCGATCGATAAAAGGTTTTAACAATAACATAGGAGGAAAAGGGTGTACTTCAAACGTAAAATAAACCTGCACGTCTCACACCGGCAGTTTATACTCAAACCTGAACGAAAAATCATACATCAGGGCTAGAGTAAGAAATACTTTCTAACAGTAACAGAATATTATTATGATATTCTATATTTTTCATACAATGAATTGATATATCTAAATTTAAAAAAAAATCACATAACTCCATAACAGTCACTTTTTATCTATTGCTTTCCATATACGTTCATGTGTGTGATTTCTGTCGCGAGCCCTATATGTATTCTATAAAATTTATATACACCGCGAAATATACTAAAACTTATATAAATTCAAAAAATCATACCTCAGCAGAAAACGCACTTCTGGCAATTATTGATCATAATCATCCCTGTAACATAGTTATTTTCTACGTCTCTGTAAATGAATGATAAATACTACGCACTATATAATATATAGAAAATATATAGTGAAATTCAGTGTTCCTTTTTTAATTTCATTATGTTTTAAGCCTCATAACACCATTAATCACTCGAAAGCCGATTTTCCCCCATAAATCAGAATGCAAGGGAATCATTTTGTGCGGACCTGTAAACGAATTATAAATGGCTGAGAAAGTCTGTTGTTATCCACCTCAGTGATGTATATTAATCCCATACATTGTAAAATCGATAAAATCAATAGTAAACGATTTTCCTCATAGACTATAATGTAACAGAATAATTTTCTATGTCCCTGTAAATAAACTGTAAATGCTACACACTTTATTGTCAATACCGAATATTGTATACTGAACTCCAATTGTATATAAAAATTACGTGGCTATGCGAGTGTATTTACATGTGTTACAGCACGGAAAGTCGGAGAAACAGAGACATAAGCACAAAAACAGAATTCATAAACATGTTTCAACATTGTTGGATAGTGTTAATAAAACACTTCGTGATTTCTAGTGGTAGGTAGAACCCTCTAGTGCTGCAACACAACTTTCTGATTCTGGATGATTCCATACGATATTGAATTGGTTTCTCAAGAACGCTGCTGATACATTTTATAAGTTTTATATTTCGAGATCACTTTCCATAAATTCCTCCATAAATTCCCCTTTAAGCACGAGCAGTGTTTAGAAAAAATGTATTTAAGGCCAATTTTATTTCGGAAGATGCGAGCATACATATCTTTAAAAGACGAAAAATATATCACAATTATTAAATTAAATTCAATTTCATAAATTACAATATTTTTTATTCCAGAAATTCCAGATTTTGGAAAATCCTTTATCATGTAGTTGCTTTCGCAAATTAACCAAAATGCAGCTGAATACATCGGCTATGCCTTCCTGAGTTTTTCCGATAATATACTTCTGTTTTTGTATATGTTATTGCCTGTATCTGATGTTTAAATTAAGAAATAGAAAATGTCGTATCATTATAGCATGAGAAGTTATGAAATTTATATTCAAATGTTCATTTTTATCAAACTATTCATTATATTATTCTTTTAAATTACAATATAATGTTTATCCTTCACATTGTTATATTTTCTGAAAGTAATGTTAAAACTAATTGAAACTACTACATATTAAAAGCAAATTGTCTGAATTCTTAAAAGAAATGTTTTTATACCTCCTTAAATATTCAAATTTTTCTTAAACAATTACATACAAAATTTCTTCAAAGCCGATATAATTATGTGTTATAGTTTCAGATTATTTTGATATTTTTCAGAAACAATTTAATTGAAAATACTTTATACATTCAATTTGTTGTTGGGCTCCTCATTGCCGACATCGATACATCTTCTCTGAAATCTGATCATCCGCGCATTTCAAGAAATTGTCTGGATATTCGATATAAGGTAAAGGTAGGAGAGTCTGCGCACAATTCAAAATAATAACAATAAAAAATCTAAATATTATTTTTTTGCTAAACTATCCATGAATAATTTTAACTTCATTTGATTTCTATGCATTTCCAATGCTATTTTGTTGTTATGTTGTAATTTAATAGAAAAGTTGTAATAAAATCAAGAGAGTTATTTTGCGCAATCTGTCCTTACAGGGTTGGTGTGATTGCGCACATGGGTAGGAGAGATTGTTACTAATAATAACAACAATTAAATTGTTAACAATAATAATTACACTTAAATGACATTGTTGTAAGATTTTTGTGTACAAATATTATTGTATTAGGAGCGAATATTTCAACCTAATGATTAAAGAAACAGAAAAAGGAAATAATTTTAAAAACGATTAAAAAATTTGAATTAAAGGGGAAAAAAATTAAAGAATCAGAAAAAGCAAGTCCAGATAAGATTACAAAATAACATTAAGTTACTTGATAACACGTTTAACTTAAAATTAGCAAAACAAAATAACAAAACAAAACAAAATAACAATGATTTATCTTAGAAGCTCAAAACAATCAACGTGCACTTTCAAGTAGACACTCCATTACTGTTGTTGTGCAACTACCTGCAGTCGCTGCGCGCTCACTCTACTCCTTCCCCTCGAACCTCTCTGTGCTCAATCTCTCCGACTGCGCCATCTATCCCTGGCTTTATGTAAAATATGGTTCTGGATGACTTTTGATTATACAGTGTATAGCGATATTTAATAAAGATAAATAAATTAAAAAAATATATATATTTTTAAATACACAATAGAGTATGCATAAACAAGTGCATTACATATTACTTCAATTATAGTATATTACTTCAATAGCAAATTTGCACTTAAAAGTACTTCTTTTGTTTTGTAAATAATTTTCAGTTTTGAGAGAAAGTTAAAAATATACATTTTTACAACTAAACTCTCTTTAGAAATAATTCTGATACGGGCAAAACTATAAATTCTAATTTAGCACTTCTACTTCACGAGAGAATTGAACTAGTAAAGAGTTGAAATTTCTAAAAAAAAAAATGTAGTAGAATAAATTCAGCATCATTAAAGAAGAATACTTCACACATATTCATAAGGAATAAAAATGACAAATTCAAAATGAAGTGCTTCAGAAAATATTCTATATCCGAAGACTTTTGCAGGACGTCAAAACCACTCTGCTAGGCAAAAATAAAATGATGCTTCATATAATTTGCATTCTTTATATCTGTTCCGCTTCATTTTGTATGCATAAATATTTCTAAAATATTCTCTGTAAATGTACCTCCATAACTTCCAAGATATAGGATGTACTTTAGATTTACATTTACTTTTCGAACCATGTATTTTAGTAGAATACTTTCTTAGAATATGTATATAGATATCTGCATGCATCTTCCTGTAAAATACTGCATTGAAAACTATATTTACATACGCCTTCAGAAAGTCACAACTTCAACAATGCATAGTATTAACAATGTTATGCACGGACATGTGTTTATAGCAATGTAAAAATGAAATATTGTAATTGCCCAAGCCTCCGCATATTCTTATTTAAAGTGATTTTATTGCTTCGGATTTATTAAACGTTTATTTAAGGTAGTTTAAAAAATATTGTCAAGCTATTATAACAATCTCGAAAAGTAACACACCATCAATTCTGTCAGAAATGGTCAATAATATTTATACTGATATAAAATCCCAACAACTAAAATAAAATGACAAATGGAGTAGTTATTATTTTAAAAATGAATTTTGGTACTATTTTTTTATAAGTAGACACACAAACAGACATGACATTTACTAGATGATATTATTATAAATGGATTGGTAGCAGTATAGTTTTACGAGATGATTAGCTACCGATGTAGAGATGAGGGTGTGTATTAAAAAAATAACATACATTTTTATACATGGTAATTTGAACAGTGCTAGATATTTCATATTAGTAATCAAATATATTATTTATGTTGTCAAAAACCCTTTATCTATGTATCTACAAATCGCACAACAACGATTGAGGTATTATTCGAAAGGTTTTGTCCCGGTTTCTGACATAGTACACAGTTTCTTAAAAACTAAATCAGCATTGTTTTCATAAATAAAATGGAAGGTTTTTCTCCTATCAATAATTGCCACAAAAATGAAATACCATATTACATCGTACCGAACAATAGTACAAAAAATAATACAAAATAAAAACATGTGGGACGTCTATGAATGGGTATATTTTATATTTCTGATTAAAAAGCAATATTCAAATTCAAATGTTTAGAAGAAAAAGACACCACCGATCGATCACAGAAGTGCAATTTCACGTGTAGCCTAAAATGTAGGCTTAAATTGTGCTAAATTAAATTGTAATTAATATATATTTAAATTATTTTTCTTTGTCGGTGTTTTCCCGAAGTGGATGCGGTTCCTATAATGCAGTTAAAATACGATTTTTATTTTTTTTCTCTCACCCTTGCCATCTACTGTGTTCGAACAGTGTTTACTGTAACTATGAGGTAATACATGATATGATACTCTGGCTTGATTAATGTTGTTTGCAGATATTTTAATTATTAATGTTTATTCAGAAGATTAAACATGCATCCAAAAAATATTTGATATTGATATCAGACGACATTGCAGAATCCTCGAACAGATATCCTGGAGAAAATATAATTACCTCGCATTACCATCAAAAAGCTGAACTTTAATTGTTTTATCATATATTAAAAATAACATCCCTATGGATTATGATAAAAAAATGTCTAGTAGTATAATGTTGTAAATGAAACATATTTTATGTCAATGCTAAAGTAAGTCATAACACAAAAAATGCAGTTTTAAACATTCTCTAAAACATGGCCAAATTATCTGAGAATATCAAATTTCTGGTTGAAAAAGACATTTGAAAATTTGTTGAAATAGTTTTGTTTTAATAGAAGTAATCAATTTTACACTATAAAAAAATCTAAAAAAGTAATGCACAAAGTAAAAGTTCAATTTAATAAATCCTGTTTTTAATTAATTGAATTTGTCTCTTACAATAATGGAATTTGAAGAAAAACTATTTAAATTATCTTCATATAAGAAAAGAGAATTTTAACAAACTAGATTCTTTAACATTATATATTATATTAAAATGAGAATTACAAAATTGTTTACTTCCTTAAACAGTTTTTGCTCATGTTTAACTTAAAACACCTTCGGTATGAAATATTGAAATAAGTAATTAGATAACATATATAGATTTTTACATAATAAATAGAAATTTTAATGTTCCAGTTTTTTCAATATATTCTGAGATAATACGAATACTTTTAAAAATAAATATACGTATGATTTTAATCAAACTTTCCTTATCATTACTGCAGCATTGGCTAACAGAGAAAATTAAATAACAGATGTTTTAATAAAAATTGAATACATAATTCCATAAGAACTTTAAAAATAAGTTCGAGGATTACCTAATATATGTCGCTCCAATAATTTTTCTTATGCATCTGATCTCAAATTTTTAGATATTTTACACTAATGTCTTCAAAACGTTTAAGCGCAATTATAATAAAAACATATAATTACAAATTATATAAATAAAAAATTATTTTTAATTGTCTAGATAATCTTAATGTTCTTGATAAAAATAATGTGCACTCCAAAAACAAAATCCAGTCTCCACTTAATGTGCATATAGAGATATACGCATACGCATATGATAAAACAAAATACACTTGCAGATTAAACACGATGGGTGGCCTTTGATCGCGCTGTAACAGATTTTTCAGCATATATATTTTTTAAAAACTGTTTATTGATTGACCACTACTGACCTCGAATCATTATAATTTACATATTGTAATGTTTATTGTAGAGAGGGAATATTGTAAAAAAACATTCAGATTTCTGAACACTATAAGCATATTTGAGAGTGGATTCAGTTTTTAGGAAAAACATAGGAACATCATACAGTTAATAGTAATTCATGCGGTTGAGAGACATGACATTGTCAGACAACGCTGTTGTCTGTGATTCCAATATTTGTCTTAATAATTTGTAAACGGCATGCGGTACTCAAAGGGATTTTTGCTTTCATAACACAACTGATAGGTATTTTTTTAAACTATACAATATGAAACCTGAAATGAAGTTTTAGAATGATGCAAAATGATACCTATGATCTTACAAGTGTTACCAGAAAACAGATTGGAAAACAGATCATGATGACTGACAAAATAGCAATAGAACGTCTTTTTGAAATTAATGTTCTTTTTATAAAGTTTAATATTTAAAATATTGGGCGTGAACTGACTCTTTTCAATGGCTACATGTTAACAAAATATACATTTGCGAGTGTGATACAGATTTTCTTAAATCTTCAATCTATTTTTCTTCATGGAAATTGATTACAGTAATCCCTTAACATTCGCGAGTTTTGATTATTCGCGAACATGAAAATGCGGAAAACGTAACATTCGCGAGAATGCGACTTGATTATTCGTAATTTTTTAAACATTATATCTTTGCTTTTTCAGAAATTACAGTGGTTAAAGATTGTTTCCCCTGTGTTTTCTCAGTATATATTTACAAAACAATTTTCAGTTGTCTACTGAAAAAGGAGCGAGTGTTGTAGGAAAACAAAATAATAGCAGCAGAATAATACTCATTGCAATGGGGATATTAGAAGTGGTAAGGTAACGGCCTCTTCAATCCAGTAATTTAAAATGTGATTGTGCAGACTCTGGTAGAGATTGAGTTGAAGCTGCATACATTATCATCTCTTTACAAAGAGAGAGAGAGACGAAATTACTTTATTAAAAAAAAGCCTATGCTTTTTAGCTGTAATTATTTCCCCAGTCAGTTAACTTGAATTATCTTCATTAAATAAATTTCATAAATATGAATATGTGTGTACATTCATATATACAATGTTATGCATAACGTACTGTTAATACATATAACTTTTTGTTCTTTGAAATGCTATGCCACTCTAATTAAAATAATATTATAAATATTATTTTAACTCCTTTTTTAGTGCAAAGAGATAGACTCAACATTCGCGTATTTGATATTCCCGAGGTTTTCCTAGAACGTAACCCTCGCGAATATTAAGGGATTACTGTATTTCCAAAGAAACAGAAATTTTTAATCGCAACATCTGATGTATTTGGGTTTACATCGGCGTATTTAATATTTATGAAGATAAAGTTTCGTGTAAAAGCGGCTGGCGTAAAACGGAGTACATTTCCAGCATTTCCTTAAGCTTCATTTGCATTATTTTTTCTCAATCTAAACATGTTCGTCAATTCTAAAAATATATTTTGTAGAAATGGATAAATGCAGTGCTAATAAATAATTATCTAATACATTAAAATTTAGTTTCTATATACTAAAATTAAAAATACTAAACCATAAAATAACGGATATTAGTTGTAATTTAATTTTTAATTCGTTTTCTTATAAGTTTGTGTGCTTTAAATAACGATTTAAAGTTGTATTCTTTTATTACATAAATGAAGGGTTAAAATGTATTTTTTTTTTAAAGCATTTCCATTTCCGTAATTGTAATTCGAAGGATTTAATTAATATATCAACATTTCTCAACATTCTACCTGACATTCTACGTGAAATCTTTGCGAATGTTTTTGTACATAGAATTTATTTATATTTAACTAAAGTATCTATTTTCTACTCAATTATATAATATAATGACTTTAATAAAGAATCTGTAGTTGTAACAGAAGATGTTTTTCAATAAATCCTTCTTAAGTTACTTTAAAAATAGCGACTGATTATTATACTTTCTGCACATATATGTCATGCTTTTTTTAAGAATTCTGACAAATAATGTATTAAGAGACACAGAGCAAAGAGATTTTATACCACAGCCTTTTCTTTTATAAATATTTTCTCTTAGAAAATAGGTACAGAAATTTAAAGATATCATTAATGTTAAAAGTTTTCATGTAAGTTTCAAAGAATCCGTTAAACAAGCGTATAACAAGGTTTGGAAGGATCGAGTTACTTGTACATACTTGTTTTAAAGTATAAACAAAACATACCTTCTTCCTTCTTGTTTCATTATTTTTACTAATGAGTCTTATAATGTTTCGACAATCAAACTTCATATACAATCATGAAAGGATTTCCATATAGCATACTTTCGCTAATAATTAAAACTTCAATCCTAAATAAATCAATTTTTTTTCACTGCTTCTGATATATCTCAGTCCAGTATTTATGATGTGTTTAAAATATTTTGTAAATTATCGAATAAATTCTTATTCTACACGGTATCCATAAATGATTGTAGGTATTTCGGTACATGATAATTTTGATATAAGTATCCTCCGCTAATTTATGTGGCAACCCTATTTACGTCCCACTCCGCAAGTCTAACACGTGAGAATTAAAATTTGAAGCTTGCACAAAACAAATGTGTATGCGTATTGTGGTAATTTTAACAAAATACATCACCACTACACAACGTAACTGCACAAAAGTATATAGGGAATATACTTTTGATAAATTTCATAAAATGTTAACATTAATTTTTATTTGATTATAATCATTTTTGCATTAATAATGTTTGAGTACATCTTTACGCACATGTGACTTTGTTTGTGATATTAAAATAATCTTGAGTTTTACTTTACGATTATGCAATATATATATATATATATATATATATATATATATATATATATATATATATATATATATATATATATATATATATATATATTTCTCCAAGGTTTTAAGTAAAACGTTATGAGGTAAGAAAATCCTAACAATAATTTAAGAACACCTAGTACTTTGAAATATGCAATAACTCCTTAAAAGTGTAAATATAATTAAAATCTTTTAAAAAATTCTTCATTCATAACTTTACGAGATGATTAGAAGCAAGAAATAATACACTAAAATTTAGATATATCGTAGTATCATATAAAATTTATCATACACTGTTAGCTGACTATTTTTTTTATTTGTAGATATTAAAACTACTGTGTTTTATCACTGCATTTAAAGTGACCCGTAACCGAATCAGAACTGGCGAGAATCGAAATATCAGGATTGGATCCAAAACACGCAAATAAATATTGTTAACATACACTGTAAAAAATGACCAATGTTTCTTATTTTATGAAAATATGCTACAACCACGAACGAAAATATAATATAATCTTCTGAGTTATCCGAAATTTCAAATAGCATATTACATTGTCTTTTGAATCCCCAGAAACGAATAAATTTTCAAAATTTAAAGAATAATTTATCAAAACAAATTATTTTTAGCTGCCCGAATTTTTAAGAAACGTTTCCAAAGGGTTTTTATAGTGCATTAATGAGTGTCCTCAGACTGGAATACCTGTTTTTCGAATGTTATCCATTCTCAAGTACACGTTTTCAGCCACATAAGTTAATTTATACATGAAAGAGTAAAGAAATAATCTTAATTTTAATGTTATTGTTAACGCTGTTAATTTTGCAGGTTTCTCTGTTAAACATTTTTTTTAGCATGAAAATGTTTACTTCAGAATTGATAGCATTCGAAAAACAGGTATTCCAGGCTGAGGACACTCATTAATACACTATAAAATCACTTCGGAAACGTTTCTGAAAAATTCGGGCAGCTAAAAATAATTTGTTTTTATAAATTATTCTTTAAATTTTGAAAATGTATTCGTTTCTGGGGATTCAAAAGACAATGTAACATGCTATTTGAAATTTCAGATAACTCAGAAGATTATATTATATTTTTGTTCGTGGTTATAGCATATTTTCATAAAATAAGAAACATTGGCCATTTTCTACAGTGTAGACACACGTTTATTGTCAAGAAAGGATTGATTTTAGATCATCAAGAGAATGCAAACAAACATAATTATTGACGCAGGAAGTGACATTTCCATCGGCAATTCAAGCTAACATACCACTAGAAACCAGTAGACAAACTTAACCAGCGACAATACATCGATATCGGAAATAGGGGGAAAGTGATTTAGGTTTCTTATTGTATAAAGTTTTCGTTGATGATATGGAAATACAGGATAAATTTTATGTGGTTCAAGAGACGAATTCTACAGACTATTCTGTAATAGGTAGAAAAGCAGTCGAAGGTTTATATATAAGACTAGCACGCTACGCTGGTCAATTTCTTATAACGAACTGTTAATCCAACAAAATATTGACATTTCATAATTCACTTTTATATTTTAACAGAATAATAAGGCTACTATAATTTGTGACTCGTGCTATAGCCAATATACACGTCCGGACACGTCGCCCTTATCATTATCTTTTTACGCATGAAGGTTTCGCTATGGTACTCCATTGTGAAATTTAGTAATTTTTCAAATTCAATATTTGAAAAACGGCATAATCATTAGATTTGAATTTTATATCAAGAAAAATACAATTTTTTACCTTTCAAACGCAGTTTTCCTAACGATTTTCTAACAAATACTTTTCGAGATACTATTTTTTTTCAGTAACTTCAAATGTTTCATTTTCCGAGATTAATCTGTGGCAACAATTAACGAAAAACCCAGTCGTCAGAAACGCATAGTTTTTTATTAAAGAGGCTGTTGGAGCAGGGTTTGTCACCACCAATTTGCCACCATCACTTTTGAAATCGGTTCGGTAGTTCTAGAGATCCCATAGAAATTGTAATTTAGAATGTTTTTAGAACGCTTTTCGCTCATTTCACCCTTTTAAATATCGATTTTTTTTATTTTGTTTTTAGAGAGCATTTGCATCTTATAACTACAATGCCAAATTTCAAATTTCTATCTCCTTCAGTATAAAAAAGATCGCAATTTTAGAACGTTTTTCGCTTCTGTACCCCACCTGGGGTTAGTGACACCGACATAAAATATAGCCTATGTTGGATCAGGGGTTGTCACCATAAATTTGCCACCATCACTTTTGAAATCGGTTCGGTAGTTCTAGAGATTCCAGAGAAATTGTAATTTAAAATGCTTTTCGCTCTTTTCACCCTTTTAAATTTCGATTTTTGTTTTGTTGTTTTACATTCGTTTACATCTTATAAGTAACTACAATGCCAAATTTCAAATTTCTAGCTCCTTCAGTATAAAAAAAATCGCAATTTTAGAACGTTTTTCGCTCTTGAACCTCCCTGAAGTTAGTGATACCGACATAAAATATAGCCTATGTTGGAGCAGGGGTTGTCACCATCAATTTGCCACCATCACTTTTGAAATCGGTTCGGTAGTTCCAGAGATTCCATAGAAATTGTAATTTAGAATGTTTTAGAGCGCTTTTCGCTCATTTCACCCTTTTAAATTTCGAATTTTTTTAATTTTGTTCTTAGAGAGCATTTACATGTTATAAGTAACTACAACGCCAAATTTCAAATTTCTAGCTCCTTCAGTATAAAAAAGATCGCGATTTTAGAACGTTTTTCGCTCCTGCACACCCCCCCTGGGGTTAGTGACACCGACATAAAATATAGCCTATATTGGAGCAGGGGTTGTCACCATCAATTTGCCATCAGTTTTGAAATCGGTTCTGTAGTTCCAGAGATTCCATAGAAATTGTAATTTAGAATGTTTTTAGAACGCTTTTCGCTCATTTCACCCTTTTAAATATCGATTTTTTTTATTTTGTTTTTATAGAGCATTTGCATCTTATAACTACAATGCCAAATTTCAAATTTCTAGCTCCTTCAGTATAAAAAAAGATCGCAATTTTAGAACGTTTTTCGCTTCTGCACCCCACCTGGGGTTAGTGACACCGACATAAAATATAGCCTATGTTGGAGCAGGGGTTGTCACCATCAATTTGCCACCATCACTTTTGAAATCGGTACGGTAGTTCCAGAGATTCCATAGAAATTGTAATTTAGAATGTTTTAGAACGCTTTTCGCTCATTTCAGCCTTTTAAATTTCGAATTTTTTACATTTGTTCTTAGAGAGCATTTACATGTTATAAGTAACTACAACGCCAAATTTCAAATTTCTAGCTCCTTCAGTATAAAAAAGATCGCAATTTTAGAACGTTTTTCGCTCGTGCACACCCCCCCCCCCCTGGGGTTAGTGACACCGACATAAATTATAGCCTATGTTGGAGCAGGGGTTGTCACCATCAATTTGCCATCACTTTTGAAATCGGTTCTGTAGTTCCAGAGATTCCATAGAAATTGTAATTTAGAATGTTTTTAGAACGCTTTTCGCTCATTTCACCCTTTTAAATTTCGAATTTTTGTTTTTTGTTTTTAGAGAGCACTTACATGTTATAAGTAACTACAACGCCAAATTTCAAATTTCTAGCTGCTTCAGTATAAAAACAATCGCAATTTTAGAACGTTTTTCGCTCCTGCACCTCCCTGGAGTTAGTGATGCCGACATAAAATATAGCCTATGTTGGAGCAGAGGTTGTCTCCATCAATTTGCCACCATCACTTTTGAAATTGGTTCGGTAGTTCCGTAGATTACCCCCTACAAACAAACAAACAAAAAAAAACAATCTTTACACCTTTATAATATTAGTATAGATAATTAGGTAATTTGTAAATTTCTTTAGAGCTTCTATTGTGACGAATACTTTGAGTTAGCCTTAGTAAGAGAAGTTGTTAGAAAAATAAGTAAAGACACAGTGCGAATATGATACATTAAAATTAACGAAACCATTCCAAAAACAGAGGAAATAACCACATATAAAGGTTAATCAACAACAATCAATGTTGCGAAGATATGGTTAATATCTGTTGCATAAACGCTGAAGTGGATTTGAAGGTAGCTAATAGGGGAGAAAAATTGGAATTAATACAATCTTCCAAACCGAATAAAATAAAATATACTGTGTTAAAAATGAAAATACTACTGTTAGATGAAAAACCTATTAGCGAATGCAGGAAATCAGCAATCAGAAAATATAACAGTGGTTAGACGGTGGAATCATTAGATGGAGTTACTCAGTTTTTGCGGCACCAGTAGTCCTGTGTAGAAAAAAAAAATTAATCTCACCGATCATGTATAGATTATCAGAAAATCAATCGAAAATAATAAACAATCGCTACCCATTACCACCGTTTGAGGAAGTTGTTTATAAGCCACATATGGAAAAAGTATTTACGACGTTGGATCTGAAAAATGTTTTTTTTTTCCATGTCGAAATTTAAGAAAGCATTCGAAAATATGCAGGTTTTGTAAAAAACAAAGGGGAATATGAAAATTTACGTTGTCCATTCGTATTATTCATATATGATAAAAAAATTCCAAATATATATAAACACAGTATTCCAAGACTTCGAGAAGGCACTATTATTGTATATATGGATGGTTTTGTTATTCTCTCAGATAATGAAGAACAAGAAATAAAGAAACTGAAACGGTTATTAGAAGTATCATCAGCATACAGTTCAAAATGAATTTCAAAAAATTCCAATTTCTTAAAAGGAAAATAAAATTGTTGAAGTACATAATCAAAAATGGAACAATAACGCAATCCGAAACAAAAACGAAGGCTGTTCAAAAATTTCCTATACCAATTTATTGTTGAAATTTTAAAAATATTTCGTCTTCTTTGGATTTAGTTAAATATTTTGGATATGGCATACATTATAATTAAAAAAAAAAATTGAATGCATGTCTAAAATTCATAAAAAATAATATGATGTCTTACAAAATGACAACTTTAAACAGCAATGTAATAATCAACTGTACAACTTTAAAAAAGTGTTTGGTTTCACACCTTTATAACATTTATTTTTTTTAAGTGCGTTTACGTAAATTAAATAATCGTTTCTTTTAATTGTTACTTTATCATTCTATTACATAATAAAATATATGAAAATGGAATGTGTGGTTAGAGTACTTATTAAAATATAAAATATACGCTTTTCGCCTTTAGGTAAGTTGGATTTGATTTAATTATTGTTTCAATTGGAGTCAATTAGTTGTCAAGTTCAGCTATAAAGTTAGTTATTAATTAATTTGCTCCCCTCTCTATTAGTTTAAAATGAATAATGCAATAAGATAAAAAGTAAAGTGGATATTCTTATTTAATATTTTAGAAATTTACCAGGATTTTCTTTTACCATAATCGTAGAGATGGAAAAAACAAAATTTCATAGCTAAGAATATTTTATGTAAATCCTATTGAAACACTTTTATCGTCGGATACGTTTCTTTATTTATTGAAACTAATAAGGAATGAAATGCATTAGTATTTAAAAAAAAAATAAATAGCCCTGAAGAAATGAATGTAATGGAAATAGTCTGTATTCCATTATTTATCTGTTAGTAAACTTCCATTTAACGGGCTAAACAAGGAAAAAGAGGTGTAGAATAAAACGTATTGTCATTATTTATATTTATTTCTTGTCGAGAAATGCTTACTTTTTAAAGGATGAAAAAGGCTGGCTTAAAATAATTTCTTATACGTGTGCTAATTTAACACAGAAAATAAAAACGTTAAACATATTCTCAAAAATTTTCAATATTTAGAAAATTAAATTCTTATATATATTTTTATACTTTTAATAAAAAATAAATGGAAATAGTTTGTGTATAATATTTTGAATATAAATTGGTATAATATGTCGAATATATTATTTTACAATTATGTTTTACTGAAACAAAATCAAAATTTTTATTTCAATATAAAGTTTTAAAAAAAAATAACTTCTTAATTATCTTAATTACATTAAAAATTGAATCAGAAATCATACTGTGTGTAATTAAAGAAATTTAAATTATAAATTGATAAAGACTAGGTTGATATAGGGAGTATCATGCAGTTATCACATGTCGTTTCTTTAAATTTTATTTTATTACAATAATTAAAATCTATATATAATTAAATATTCAGGAGGACCGAAACTACGCTAGAAAATAATACTTACATAGGATGTGAATTTTCACTCTGCTACACAACGTACAACCAGCAGAGCGAGAAATGTATATCCAGGATTGAACCCGGATATCATGGTATCGCCCACCCAGTGCTTTACCATTTTATCCACCAGAATGACATTTTGTCTGTCACATTTTGCTGTTATACGTTGGCAAGACTGCAACGTCGCAAAACAAAATGTAAAGTCATACACAGAGAGCACACAACTTTAGTAGTATACATGAGACGAACAAGTTCCCAGCATGGTAGAATATGTTTATATTTTATTTAATTTTCACCAGGTTTGAAACTACGCCGGAAATTAATACTAACAAAGGATGTGAATTTTCACTTTGCTACGCAGCGTACAGCTAACAGAGTGACAAATAGCCAGACCGAGGATCGAACCCGGATACTTTAGTATAGAGCACCAAGTTCTTTACCATTTAAGCCACGACTACGACATCAGGTCTGGCATTTTTCACTCTTATACGCTGGCAAGGCTGCAACTTCGCAACAGAAGATGGAAAGTCATATATGAGCGCACAAATTTAGTGGCATAAAAGTTTCCAGTATCGGAGAATATATTTATATCAAATTAAATTTTCAGCAGGGCTGAAACTACGCCGGATATTAATTAAAGTTAAACCACTATTATAAATTTTTGCTTTGAAGAAATCTTTACCTTCG
This sequence comes from Maratus michaelseni, assembly GCA_963931845.1. NCBI lineage: Eukaryota > Metazoa > Arthropoda > Arachnida > Araneae > Salticidae > Maratus > Maratus michaelseni. The sequence continues at coordinate 64,742,339 of OZ007593.1, forward strand.
CCACTACATAAAAATTAAAAACACATTTACTTTCTTAAAAGGTGTTAAAAACACTAAAAAAACATATGTAAGGATGTTAATTTACATTATTAGCCTCCAAGACCTTTCGAACGCACATCCGGTCATTTTCAAGGGGATAAAGTTACGACAGGAAGAAAATACATACACCGAAAAAAACCAAAACAAAACGCAAATACGCATGGGCAAAACTAAGTCAGTCTATTCCAGTAAAAGCTGGGTGGGGGAATTTACGTCGAATTTCTAGTTGTTAATCCTCTTGAAATACCTACAGCATTGAACCAAATTGCAGGAACATTATAAGAAATGACATCGTTGCATACATTCCCATTTTTAATTAAAGTCTCAATGCATTCACGGATTATGGAACGATAATGGTTGGATGTTTGAAATATTATTTTAGCTTTGCCGAAGTTTATTTTTATATTTTTTCTTAGATGTAATCTGGATAAAGCTGTACTTGGTTAATTGAACTTGATATCAGACAATAGTTCTTTTAATCTTTCTCTAAATTTCCGAGATGTCATACCAATATAGGATAAATCTTTTTGATGCTCTGTGTAAAACAGGATTATGTAGACGTCTGCTTTTTCAGAATCCGTAATTGGATCAATTTTCCTATGAATCAAATCTGTTAATTTAGGTGGACGTTTAACTATTAGATTTATATTATACTTTATCAATGCGTATTTCAATCTCTTATACAGTTGTGGAATATAATAAAAAGTACAATAAATAAACTCATATAAACTTGAATATGTCTTCTGTCCCAAAAGGAAGCAAGTACGTGTAATATTGTGTACGCTATCTTGGCACTAATCAACAGATATTTGATACAACCCCTCATCTTTCTGCTTCTTTTTGGGAACAACGGATTTCGAGCTTATTCTATCGACGATAATTTTCAGAATTTTTAAGCTATGATTTTGCGACTTTCATAAAAGTTGCTCATATACTTAGGTAATACATTATGCATATTATATTTTTATTGCATTCGCGCATGCGCAGTGAAACATTTTTTAGTAAACCTGCTCATTTCTCATCCTATTTTTATCATTTTTATTTCCAATTGCAGAGTATTATGTACAATGTTGTTTGACATATTTTCTCAAAATAACTTTTTGTATATTAAGAACTCTGCAAATTATAAGCAAAAAACTTGGTGAAATTTGGGACTGTTTTTATAAAAACCTTAATTTCTCTTCGAGTATACATGCTATCCTCATAAAAATGAACACAGTATATGAGTTATGAGTGTATATGAACACAGTATATGAGTTATGAGTGTATATGAACATATGAGTGTTCATAGTATATGAACAAAAGTCACTTATTAATAATCTCGAGTTTGAATGCTTTTGCTACATTAGTTTTTACAAGGTAATCCAAAAGATATTCATTCTTTTTCAATTTGTTGACAGTCCCCTATGGGGTTTCGTGACAAAATATTCGCGGTAATATAAAACTTATACTATACTGTCTACACAACTGCAGTTTCAGGTTAATTCCTTATGTATTTTTCTAGATCCGGTCACCTTTGACAATATAGTGTATATGCACTAGAGACAGATAACACATCGTAAAGCGTACATGTACAGAAGTGCATGTTAGGGCTGTGTGCTGAAGATTACAATTAAAAATATAAGTTACACACATTAGTACTAAAATACGTAATCCTAATTGTTCTATGCCATATATATATATATATATATATATATATATATATAGCATCATTAAATAATACAACTAATGTGTAAGACGACAATACACTATGTAAAATAAAAACGTGTTAACTATAATCCAGTATAAACTATGCGGAAAAACAAGCATTCTTTCTTAATATGGTCAAAAATATTGTGAAATACTTTGGGAAAAATAAAGCTCTGATAATACGGGAATTACAGAAAATATCCAATAATTGCATTTAAGACATTTAAGTTATTTAATCAAAATTACTCCATGGAAAAGAAATTCAATTTAAAACAATTTCACTTTATAATTACTTCAATCTATCTTATACCTTATTAAAAATTAAATCACAATTTTTTTAGCAAATTCCAAATAACACATGGTATTATAAGTAAATAAGATTCTTTAACAATATGTAATTAATGAAAATGAAATAGATTAAAACTTTTACATATTTGAATGAATTTCGCAGACATTTCACTTAAAGCACCTTAGGTAAATATTAATTAAATTTCTAATTAGATTTGCTTTGTTATTTGTATTATAAACATAAATTCATATTGTATCTGTTATTTTATTTATTCTCGTTCCAGAAAAATTATTTCTTTCGTTATTAAATAAATTTCTGTTAGCGTTTCTCAAATACTTATCAATAAAGAAGATTAACTATCTTATAATTTAATAAAACATATATTTTTAAAGAAATACATTAGTGATTGTGTAAACGAAAATTTTAATTGGATATAAAGTTTAATATTTTAGTATATAAGTAAATATATGCATTTTCTGTTGCACATAAAATCATTTTTCATACATTTATACTAGAACGTACAAAAACTTTAGGCCCAATTAAACAAAATTTAGCCTTTATATATATTTTTTTCAAATTCTAAAATGCTAAACAACTTCTGAAATTTCATGAAAATATATTCTTTATGTTACATAAGATATGAGCCCTGAAGAAATAAACTGAATTCGCGAAAACTTGTATGTGCATTAGGGTGTAGCGAAAAAACTTTTTTCTCGAAATTCCCATTGTCTGAGTTATTATATGGTGTAAAACTGGCTGGAACAAATTGTCTTCAAATTTCAGCTCAAAATGTTGCTACTTTGAGGTTCCACACATCAAGTGAATATCTCTATTGCCTTTTTATCAAAAAACTATAAAGAAGGGAAGTTATTCAAATACGACTCTAGCTGTGGAAGAGCTTATTGTTTTGTTGTCAGAACCTGGTTCGATTTACATAGGACATGTGACTCTGGATTCAGGCTCTAGAACAGATATTATACTTAGCATCATCAAACGCGTTACACAGAAAGGGATTACACTTTCGTAACTGGTTGCTGTTAGCTGTGATGGACGAACGCCAACTTTGGGAAGAAAAATGGCGCAATTAGATGGCTTGAAATCTTTGCTGGCCATAAATTGCACTGGTTTGTATGCTCATTGCATACAAATGAACTACCTCTTTGCCACTTTTTACAGAAGATTGACGGAAAGACATCTGGACCACGCCAGTTTTCCGGAACAATAGGAAAAATTCTGGAAACGTGCGAAACCCTTGTTGTGACAAGTCATGTTTCTAATCCAGTTGCTCCGCCTGAAATTAATAAAGAAACCTATATGTATACCAAAAATATATCTTCGATATTTCTAGTGCAGTATCCTCGGCGAAATGCCTTCTAGATTTAGTAAACAGAAGCCCCGGAATGGTGTCTGATTCAACATGGCTCACTACAGCCAACAGAATTCTGCGCCTATATGTGTCGACTGCTGAACCAACAGAACACTTCAAGTTCCTAGTATAAATATGTTATGAAAGTTTATGTGTCATCCTGGTTTGAAATAAAGAAAATCCCAGGAGCTACTCATGGAGCACGTCACCTGCACATACTGATAAAAAAAGATCATTCTTGCCAGGCGATTTTACATCAATCGTACACGAAGTTATTCAGAGGACACTTATTTTTTACACTCTGAAAACATTCAGTTGGCAAAGCTGTTAGATAAACGATCATATATTCAAGAACTGTGCCTCAGAAGAATACTGAAAGCAAGAAAAACTGACTGGAAGGTGAAGATACGCCAGTTTGATCTGCCAAATTTAAATTTCGAAGCAGAGGAATATATTGAGAAGATTCACTGGGAAAATCCTTTGGAACCACCAGCTACCATGAACCACATTGACGAAGAGATAGCAATTATGATCAACACAATGGTTCACAATTTAGGTTCACAATTTGAGATAGAGAAGCTTCCTTGCCATTCTGAAGCAGTAAAGAGGCATGTACGATTGATAACACAAGAGTCATTGGTAACATGTGGAGCAGAAGCCCGGGATGGAGACATTCGCAGTGGAATTAAGTCAGGAAAGAAACTTCCGAAGTTAGACACCAAAACTGATTTTCTTGGCCCTCATGTGGAATCCAAAATTGTAGACTGATTAAAATAAAATGTTTACTGTTTTTTAATAATTAGAACAGTTTTAAGTAAAAAATAAAGCTATTACAAACTTTAAAATTAAATAAAAGAAACTGATTTTTTATACTTTAAATTAACATTCCTTTTTTGACCCCCTGTGTGGAACCTGAAGATGATGAGTGATTGCGCTGTGATGTTTTTCCACTGTCTTTTTTTCTGAACAGCACTATTTGTTAAGTCAGAAAATATTTATAAAAAAAAGAAAAAGTTGGCCTTTTTTACTTCACCCTAATGTGCATATACAGTTGTGCACATAAGAAAGCTTCCTGAAATGAACTCAAACAGTTAATAATGTCTTTAACGCATAAACCTGTATACATATAAACTATATTAATGGGCTCGTATTAATTCAAATCCTTGTTTTATAGTATATATTCCAGTAGAAGAGAAATTAACAAAATATTACCCTAGTAATTCCAGAACGAAATTAGCGTGTTTGAGAAGGGACGTATATACTAGAGACAGTTTATCCCAAAAATGACTGATTTTTCTGTGTTCAAGGTGGTTATACTCCAAAACAAGAAATATCTGCTGTACCAACAAATAAAAAATATTCAATAGTGCATACTCTATCAAAAGCACTCACTAACAGATTGCGTAGAAAAATTCCGAATGAAGATGCGACGGATTCACATACTCTGCAGCTCTCGCATACCTGCAGTGCCATCTTTCGGCGCAAAAGATTTTTAATCTATAAATAGCGACGTTGAATCCGTGATAAGATCGTTGAGTTTTAAGATCACAAAGTCAAAGTGATAAACATATTATGATGAATGTATTATAGCGATAAAAATCAAATTAACACCTTACAAAAAAAATCTTATTATTGCGTTAAATGCATCGAATAAGATGAAATATGTATAGTATTTAACAGAGCTGAATATTATAAATGTACCCAGGTGCACCAAAAAATTTATTATTTGCAGAAAGATAAACAAATAAATTCATCTTCTAGTAAGCAAAAAGTGTTATTTATCATAGACTGTACATATTTTCAGTGAATTGTTTAATACACAACATTTCAAGTATTTAGATATCCACACCATTTAAGAACACCAAGCTTTGAAAAAATGAGTTGCAAGCAGAAAATGCAGTACGCTTTTAGTATTGTGTTTAAGAGAATCATAAATGATTGAACTGAAGAAAAATGACTAAAGTTTGATCATGGATAAGAACCACGTAATAAATTTAGACAACTAGTTATTTTTCAGTTTACGTCTTTGCATTAAAATAAACAAATATATTTCTTTATTGTAAAATAATAATAATATTAATAATAATAATAATAATAATCAATAACAACAGTTTTTAGTATATTAATTTTGCCACGATTTTGAAATTTATGCTCAGATAGTTTCTGTTGTCATTTCTTTTGAGTATGTTTGTCTTACATTACGTTGTTTCAAGATTATTCCAGAACAGAAATAATAAAAATTAATAATAATAAAAGTATATATAATACAAATTGCGAAAATTATAAGAATTAATCATATTTTTAGGTGCGTTGTAATTATATAAATGCGTAGCAACTATATTCATCGTCATGTTCGTCCGTCCATCGTCTGTCCGTCTGTTCGCATATAGTAGCGCAAAAACTACCCAACTGAATGGTTTGAAATTTAATTTATATAATCGTTGAAGAATTTTGCCGTGTCATTCTAAATTTTATGAAAATCGAATCAAAACTTTAAAATATATTAATAAAAGTTTTCTTCATTCTATTAAATACTAACATCCGTAATTAATTCAGTGATATCCTACAATAGGTAATAATTCTAGGTTGCCATGATCATTACATTATATTTAAGATGGAGTCATATAATTTCCGTAGTACTGAATTTAAAAACGAATGTGTTAGCTACAATTGTTTAATTATAGCAATCCTATAATCTACCAACGTTTTTTGGATATGTGTTTACGGAAACATTTATATTAAATGAAAAAAGTGTCTAAATATCGATGTCAAGTTCTGAAATTTTCAAAGCTAGACTTAAATTTTCCATTGTAATTTTCAGTAAATGTCAAGAAAAGATAAGATATTCCAACTTAAAATGTACTTATTTTATTACGGTAATTAATCATATCATATTAACAGACGATATAGATATTAATAAAACTATTTATAGTATAAATGCACCTCAGTTGTCAGTTTTGACGTACAATTTCCAATTTATTAAATAAGTATTTTGGCATTTATTTTTTATATTTGTATGTATAATTAAATTTAAATCTATTTTATTTGTTATATTTTTCCTTCTTGTGTGTTACAGATAAAATTTGAAGGGATTTTTTTTCTTTTATTTAAAAAATATAAAACATATATATCCGTTATCTTGTTCAAAAGTTATAGCGGCAATGTTTTGAGACAATTGATTTTAAAGTTTTGTCATCACAGGTATCGTCGGTCTGCGCGGATCAACGTATATAAAGACTATAATTTTAACCTATCGGATATGATTTTAGCCTATTTTACCTATCGGACTAAGTGTAAGACATTGTTAAAGCTACATATTAAAATTAATAAAAATTACATTTTTATCATCATATCCAACATTTCTGTAACTTTTAACACCTATAATGTCTTCTATTTTGCAATATATATCAATTAATCAACTCATATTTATAAATATATTTTTGAAAGTTATGCATAAGTGCTAATTAAATGTTCAATTATTGCATTCAAATTTATTATATACGTACTGCTACTAATAATACCATACCTCCTATTAAGGATATAAATTGAATTAAATATGTTGCCTTTCAATTTTGCTTGCTATAAATAACAATTTAAGTTTCGTTATTTAGATTACTTCAATAACATAACTGAAGGGGGAAAATTCTAAAACACTTTATTAAAAAAAAAATTATTTTGCATAACAATGATTTTCAAGACATATTAACCATTTTCTGTGTTCAACCTCACAAGGTAATTTGGGAAATGTGTATTTAATTAAAAACTTAATTCACATTTATGTGTGACTAAAAATATTTAAAATTCATTTCATATAACAATGTATTTAAAAAAAGATAATTATAATTTATTTTAATGAAACAATTTTACTCTACTTTCTAAATGACTCCTGATTAATTTTCTCTTAGCAAAAATATGTCCAGCTTTCTTAAACAGTCTGATAAAGAAATCTATTAAGAGAGAGATAGTGAAGCAACTTAATACTAATGCATTTTAAGCTACAGTAGAACTCCAATTATCCGAATCAATTGGGACTGAACTCCATTCGGATAATGCAAAATTCGGATAATTGGATTTTTTCTGAAAAAGGGTCTATTTTAATTAATTACTGTATGTATGTTGAAAATGGGAGAAAAAACTATTTTTAAACGAAAAGAACTTTTAATTAATTATATGAAAAGGCAACACTTTTACATGTTAAGCATACTTACAAGTGCTGTACATTAGCACAGTATGTTAAATAATAATAATAATAATAATATAAATAATAATATTGTAAATAATAATAATAATAATAATATTTTAAATAATAATAATAATAATAATATTTTAAATAATAATAATAATAATAATATTGTAAATAATAATAAAAATAATATAATTAATAATAATAACAATATACATAATAATAATAATAATAATAATAATAATAAATTTCTAAATGGCTCCTGATTAATTTTATCTTAGTAAAAATATGTCCAGCTTTCTTAAACTGTCTGATAAAGAAATCTATTACGAGAGAGATAGTGAAGCAACTTAATACAAATGCATTTTAAGCTACTTTCTAAATGGGGCCTGATTAATTTTCTCTTAGCAAAAATATATCCAGCTTTCTTAAACAGTCTGATAAAGAAATCTATTAAGAGAGAGATAGTGAAGCAACTTAATACTAATGCATTTACTTACATAAATATCTCATTTCAGGAAATAAGGCACACGTATTTACGTACATTTCAAAGAGTCTATTATGGATGAGTCTTTAAAATATAATACATGTAATTATTTGTTTTAATGCAAGAAGAAAAATACATTTCCTTCGGTAACCTTTTTATTTCATTTTTTAGTCTAATACTGTTCCTAAATTTAGACCTTAGACTTCATGAATGAATTTCAAAATTGTCTAACGTACTTTTACTGGTTCAGTAATACATACATTTAAAAAATATTTTCAATACATTTTTATTGCCTTGGTTATCTTTTAGGAATCCCTTTTATTCAAGATAGTTCTTAAGACAATATTCTTAAGATAATTTGCCACATTCTTAATATTGTTTAAGATATGTATTGATACTTTAAATTGCATTAAAATTTAAAATCTAGAAATACTTTATTCAATCATGAATTTAACAGATGTTTAAAAATATGAAGTAACATATTAACATTAATGAAATAACGTACTAACAAACTACGCCGATTATGTAACTTATAAGTGAACATTTTAGTTTAGAAAACTGTAATGTTTAAGAAGTATATTTGAAGTTTAATTTTTTTGTGTGTGTGGAATTTGCAGGTAAATCTGTACAAAAAAGAAATTTACTCAAAAATGTATATTTTTTAAACTTGAGTAAAAATTACATACTGTTTTCATTAAATGAAATATTTAAAAGACATAATTACCAGATACGCAGTTAAAGTTAATCCTATAATAATTTACTTTCTGTTTGTTTATATCCCTTGAGTACAGTTATACGTGTAATTAAACTGTTGGATGTACACTGAAAATTCAATAAAAATAATTGTTTGCAAAACGAGTTTGCAAGAAATATTTTATACAATAACATGTTCTAGAAAAATGAATAAAATGATTTAAAATTCAATTTTATGTAAAATAATAATAACACTTTTGATAATCAGCTTTTTATAAAATTGATTTTTAATTAACTTCTAAATTGTTCTCATAATTTTCTAAGTATGCAGGAAATGCTCATTATAGAATGCATAAAATAAGTAAACAAACTAACATAAGTAAAATATCGTGACTTCCATATATGTATGTAATAAATGCTTTATGATGTTTAATATAAATGGTTTAATTTAAAGTTATATAAAGGAATACTTAAAATTAATATATATATTTATGTATGTAGATATGTTAAATCTTTAAGAATGCATCCTTTATTTAAAACTTTTGTGTTTTTAATGTTATTCATATATTATATATGTAGCACAAAAATGAAAATTATTTTAATGATTTATGAGTTAAAGAATACTGACTGATTCCATTTTTTAAACCTTTAGCAGTCCCTAGAACATTATATGACCTGAGGAATATATACTTTATACTGAATTTTATGTTAATGTAACTATTTTAGATAAATATAAATTCTTAATAATAAAATAGTTGCTACTGTTTTTTTTTTGCATTTCAGAAGGATTTGTAATTTAATTTAGTTATATAGAATAAGCAAAAAAAAATTTAATATAAACAGACATGGCTAACATTTTTTTTTTATAAAATTATTTTGTTCTCTCATGCTTTAACTATCTTAAATAAGAAATGAAAATGAAATCTAATTAAATTACAAAGTTAAATTTTAATAAAATATTTTCCTCATATTACTCAATATGTTCATGCCTAATATGAGTCACTTTTATTTCATTCATTTTATTTCTTAAAATTTTATGAAAAGAAAATTATGCTGTAAATAAATTTGTTTTCTAAAATAACGTTTTGTTTAACTAATTATGATTTTTTCCTTTAGGATTGTTATATTATAAATGGTTTTCGAAAATCTTTTCGTTAATTAATTCGTAGTCTATATGAAGACGAATGTTTTGTGTATGTGGATGCTAAATTAAAGTTTAATCCAATCTGGTATTTCAAATTCCTTAATGCTTACGTCAGAACCTGAATATTCAGAAAACCTTAAGCTTTTTAAACTATAAAGAAGCAACGCAAAAAAATTAAACGTAATACTTTAGCTACGAAAAACAGCCAGATTAAATATATTACTTGTATTTTGCATTAGCATTATTTAGAGACTATAAATCACATATTTAAATTTTATCTACTTAAACAAAATTTATATTTTTAAAAAAAATTCTGAAAAGTGCAAAGTGAATATATGTACAGAATAAGAAATTTGTTATTTATAATTGTCTCAAAGTATTTGTCTCAAGAAATTTTTGTTATGAATTACAATTATGTTTAACCAATTTTAAGTGAAAAACAAAAAAAAGATTAATGCTAAGTTCAAAATTGGCTCTTCGGAATTGAAATCCGGTATAACGCTACTACAATTTTACAAAAAATAAATTATGGAAAGTGAAGCACTTTTACATCATTCTCAATAATGCGAATAAAGATTTAATATATCTATCCTAAAACATACCCAAACTATATAACAATAAAAGACAATTTTTAAGTATTTGATGTAAGGGTCATCATAGAAAAATAGACTTTATATCCATAGTTTTGTGTAAATCTAAATGTTAAAATGCAGTTATGTATTATTATATATTTTTAAAAATTCAATTACTTTGAATAGCGAACTCAATAAAAGTTCGCTAATAAGATATAAACGACACATGGGTAATTATTTCCCAAACTGCAGATAGATTCACGCTGGGGAGCAAGAAACCTACAACAAATTGACATGCGACAATTGTGGATTTACAATACTTTCAAAATACATTTTATGACGTAAAAAGAGGGTTAGGGTCGTGTAATTTCTAATAAGAGGTGGATGGAACTTTCTCAACTAGGAATGAAATTAGATGCTGGCCACTGAAGCAGCATCTATATAAGATGGTGTCCCCAAAACTCAACAGCGATCGAAGAAATGTTGGCTCAAAATTCACCATTGGATGAGATTGGCAGTTACACCCATTGTGGAGGTAAGCATGAAGGATACATAAACTTTATGTAACTATATTGTTTTCTAGATAAAATTCATTGTATAAATACATTAAAAAAGGAGGCGGTTTTAATAAGAATTGTAAAATGTTGTGGTATGAAAATTTCTCTAATTTTATTTAGCATTGAGCTTCATCATCTTTACTTATATAAGTCCATGTAAATATTTGCTATAAGCAAGTTGTTTCACCTATGCGCGCAATTAATTGCATGAACAGAATATCTACAAGCATTAGATAAATATACTGATTAAAACAGTAATGGGAAAAAAAAAACGTTCAATTATGCTCGAGTCTGGTAAAAAAAATAATACAAAACGTTGATCAGCTATGTCACCGACTGATGTGTTTCAATGATGACTAACTAGTCTTTCTCCAACTACAATGTAATAAGTAAGATAAAGGTACGAATTTGTATTATTAATTTATTTGTGACATTTTTTATAGAAGGAAATTAATCATAGGGTTTAGTTAGAACAAGGATAAGGTTAAGATTTTTAATTAATAATTTAGAGTCTCATTTCATAAACATTTTGCTAATTATTATTTTATTATTAATTTAAAATTTTTAAAATCCATTTACAAACAAAATTATTGTTTTCAACCTTTTAAAAATAAAACCTATGCTAGCAGGTCGCTGTATGACCTTTTAATAGTAAAATTAAGAATGTGTTTTTGTAAATAGTTTTATATGTATTTGCATTTTAGTGTGTCTAATGTTATTGCTTTTTTTAAAGTTTTGTAAATAATTTTTCAGTGTTAATTAAGTAATATCAACTTATTTGTGGAATCTTCAACTTTAATTTTAATATATTTTAGCAGGTAAATGTGTGCTAGATGGGAGGCTCATAAAAAACACTGTTTTCACAAAATACACGCAGCGTTCTCTAAATTTATTAATTTTATTTTAGTAATTTAGTTAGAATTTAATTATTATTTTAGTAACTTATGGGGAAATACATAACACATTGTAAGCAGGGACCCAGAGTCTACTATCACCTTTTCTTTTACTTTACATCTCAACTAATTGACGCATAAGGTGTTTAGAATTCCTATATGGAAGCGAAATTTAACAGGTTTTATCGTAACTTTCCTGTAGATACCCAAAAGAAGCAAGAATCTCTCTAAGAATAAAGAAATATATATTTAATAATAAATAAATAGAAATAAATAATACCATAGTTTTGATTACAATTTTATATAATACGATTTTTTAGAGTGATTTACAGAAAACACAATGCCGCCCATCTAATTAAACATTTCTTTTATTATTAGACAAATATGTATTGGGGATTCATTCAAAATTGATAGAAGGTGAGGAAAAATCCTGATATAGCATTAAAAATATAGCTAGACTTAGCTAGAGAAACATATTCATATTTTTTCAGGAAATATGTGAAGAGAAGCCCTGGTGTAGCATATACAATATAACATTTAAAGATTTAGCCAGAGAATCAAACACATTTTTTTTCAGTTTGTTTTGTGGTCTAGCATTCCTAAAATATCAGACAATTAAACTAGGACTTTTATATATCAACTGTTGCAAAAATGGTTTGAAAATAAAAATATTTTTATTTTAGTCCTTATGCTTCTTTAGCTGTTCAATATGGATAAATAAGCATCAGCGTTTGCACTCCTTGATGTTGTAATCTGTACAGAAAGCAATTTTTACTTTTAATATGAAATTCTTTTAGATATTCTACTATAATGTAATATGGAAGTTACGCTTTTATAACTTACTTCTTTGTCCGAAATAATGACCATTATAAGAAATTATTACTTATATCTGAATTTCAGAAAGCTAAATCATAACCTCCGAAACATATATGTGTCTTAACTCTAAAAAAAACGTCCACGTCCAACAAGAAGATTGCAAGTAATAATATATATATATATCACACGTAACCTGTATAAATTTATGTAAATAGATCTGCAACGGTTATTTAACAAAATTTGTATTTGTACACGATTTGCTTATACTGTTGCCATATCATATGTGAATAACTCTTATAGACCTTGTAGTTATACAATTATTATCTTTAGCTGAAGAATTTACATCCATTTAACACAGTGCTTCAAATAGTATAAAGCAATATTTCAAATTTCAATTTAGATCACTATATTATTGATATCAAAATTTATCACTATTTTGTGGTACATTTTTTCTTTAAATAAAAAGCAATATGAAATATTTTGTGTTTTGAATTTGGCTAAAAGCAGGGGAAAATGCATGTCTCAGAAACAAACTTACTGTGGTATTATTCAGAAAATATATTACTATAAAATATATTTCAGAAATTACTTACTATTAGAATATTTCACATGCATGATTTCTGTTTTTCTTAAAATATTTATTTACTTACACATTTGGACATCGCTATAGTAAATGTTTACCTACAAAATTTCCGAAATTATTGGATTTATCCTGCCGACGTATGTATGTCACTGATAATGTCACAGAATAATCTTTAAGTATCTTCTTATCATCAATTCATGGCCGCGAAAGCCCCTCCTGCCTACTACATGTTGTCACTACGTGTCTTAAGGATACAATGGATTTGACATGTTCTTATTATATGTTCTAACGTCTTCTTCTTAAGTATTGCTGTTGGATAAGTGAAAAACTACCTCTGTAGTATAAAGAAAAAACAAGTCTGTGAGTAAGGCTAATAACGATTTAAGAAACACATTTTATTCTGTTTTATACATTTATTATGTTTTTTTAAAATAATGTTCAAGCATGACTTTTAAAAATCTACAGGATCACTTGCACATACATTGCGGCAAACTAACCAGTTTGCACTTCATACAATAAAAATAATAGAACATTTGAAATTCTATAAAGAAATAAGCACTTCGCAAATAAAGAAATAATATAATATATATTATAAAATAAAAACATGTCTATGAGTAACGCTGTAGTCATATCAACGGTGTGAGCCATTTTAAAAAAACATTTTTATTTTTCGCAAATTTTCATGAGTGTTGAATTACTTCTAAACCTCGCATGTTTTTAATTTTCTAACCGTCGAAAAGCGAGAAATGTACATACAAATGAAATTTGCTGTATTATTTAATTTTATTTATTTATTTATGTTCTTTTTTTTTTTTTTTTTTTTTTTTTTTTTTTTTTTTTAACTTTTAAGCATGATTTTTTAATTATCGCTTTTGCGTGCAGTTTGATTGCAGTATATTAACCCGTTTGTACTTAATAAAACATAAATATCTCAGTGTCTGTTTCCAGTTGATATTCCATGACAAAACTAACATTTAATAAATAAATAAATAAATAAATACCTAAAATAATAAAAAATAAAATTTAAATTTAACACATATAAATCAAATATTACGCGAATAAACACTAAAATAATCATATTAAAAAAGATTGCTGTAAAGAGTGATATTGTCGACCATTTCTCTTGGCTATTCTAATAAATTCCAGACATTACGTGAGTAGTACATAATTTTTATTTTTTCATATAAAACGGTTTTTAGAGTTGTTCTGGACAAAAAAAAAAAAAAAAAAAAAAAAAAAAATATGAATATACAAAATGTAAATACTATTTTTAAATTATAATATATATATATATATATATATATATATATATATATATATATATATATATATATATTCAATTTGGCTTATATAGTCGTATATATGTATATATATATTGAGTTTCTAAAACATGGTTTTCACATATGTTCTGTAAAGGCCGGGCTAGATCCCCTGGTTAATATAATACGTTCGCTGTACACATCATCAATGTTATCGAATGCATAAAATACTAACAAACTACGTGCATTTTCAGTATATTTATTATGTATTTTAATACATTTGTAAAATTTGTTTTACAATAGCTGATCTGCGCACCATTGACCAGGCCAGTGATAGTGACTTTAAATGTACCTAAATCCTATTTCGAATGATTTATATTTTTACAAATTAACCTAATGTAGTCCCAATGCTTTCGGTAGAGTACAACCTCGAATTTGTGTGATTTTATAATTTTAAAAGGAAAGATTTGTCCAACAGAATTAAGTGCTGAGGGAGACACTGTCATCGGCGTCGAATACGGCAGAAATACGCACACTCCAATCTGTTCTGATTTTATATTTTAGGATCAAAATCATTTAAACGGATGTAATGTTTGAGACACGACATCATTCGACAGTGCAAACTCTCGAATGTACATTTTTTAAAATATTATTAAATGAAAATCTGTCCAAACGATCCTGGAATGAAGGGACATACATTGAGCACCGCATTGTCTTCAACAGCGTACAGCGTCGCAATTGTTTTTTGTTATATTTTTAAAAGAAAATCTATCGAAACGAACCAAGGGGTTACAGTAATTGTTGATTTGATTTCTGACATTTAATTGTATTCAACTATTAACTCTGATCAAATATTCCTGAGAAAACAGAAATAATATAAAATGTCCTTCTTCATCTTTGATAATGCGAATTACGATAAAATTGCGAGAATCCTTTCTGAAGCAATACGAAATGACATCTCGAAAGATATCAGAAAAAAATGAATGATTTCATAAAAAGACTTATAGAATTTTTTTCTTGTTCTTGGAATAGTGAATATTAAAATTTGTTTAAGCCCAAGACATCTTTGGAATAGGAAATATACCAAGGTAAAGTGTGTTTTTTCGTTTTTTGTTTTGTATTTCGATATGGAAATAGGATGCGGAATTTAATATCTCCAGAAAAGGCGAGAAATATGAAATTGCCATTCTGAGAACTTTTTTTTGAAAAGGTAAATATTATTTTTTTAAGTCATTTTAAAAAATAAAACAATACATTGCTTAATTTGTTTACGAAAGCGAAACCAAAATAATAGAAAAAAAACATGAAATCTAAGTTTGGAAAATTAAATTTTTTGAAACGATAAATATTAATATTTAAAAAAAAACTAATAACATCATTAGGACCGGAGAAAAAAAGAGGTTTTTTTTTTTAAAATTTTGTTGAGGCAACTAACTGCGGATACGCCAGTTTATAATGCGAAAATAAGGGAATAATTTCACGTCTTCTTTACTTTTTTATTGAAGAAATTCTGAAATGCGGTCTTTAGCAAGACAGTGCGCCCTTTTGTGATGTTCATTATGGTTTTTAATTATTGTATGGGCTAATTATAAAAAAGAAAATAATCTGAGCATCAGAAGCATTTGGAACCAAATTTTGAGACCTTTACGTGCCTCAGATTTTCTTAGTCACTGCCAACAAATAGGCAAACACGCGCACACACAGAAAGAGAAAAAAATTTTCTTATACTAGTACAGATTTGTATAATACTATAACATCGATAAATACTATACATATCGTTCACGTCAGTTTAATGATTAATATATTAGGTTATACAATATTAGTATTTAAGATTATAATTTTTGTAATTATTTTAATTCCAATAAAATCCCAAATGATAAAATGTTAAGATTATTAAGCCTACATGTTTTTACTCTTCTCATCAGACACATATCCCCACAAAAACTTTACACATTGTGTTAAATATTAATATACAACATGTATTTTCAATAATTCAGAAATTTTAAATATATATCAATTCTACGACTCGGAATAAGCTTAAATTCTACGTGTCCATTTGTAAACTTTTTCGTTTTTATTTTACATTTTTGTTCATATTTCAAAAGTAGAAGTACTTAAAATATTTTATACATTATTTTTTTTAAATATTTTTTTAAATGATTGATTATATTTTTTATACTTGTTTTCAGAAAATAAAAGAAAGGACTATGTTTAGATTATGCTGATAAAAAATTAGAGCCATCAAAGGAACATTTTTCTATAAAGTTCTTTTACACGTATAATTTTTGCTGTTATTTTCAGTGTTTGCATGGAATTCTATGTAATGTACAGAATTTACATTATCAGGATTTTGTGTTAAGATAGCTGTACAAAGAGCGGAAATCATCAAGCTGAGGGATCTAGACAGCTTGCATCAATCAATTCTGAATTTGTTGTAGGTGTGACTAGTAAAAACATTAATAAACCCCACGCGAACATTAGGAGAATATTTTCCCATGATAAGGGAATTTATACAATGCTATTGGTTTGGGCCAATGTAGCAGCAAAAAAAAATAATAATCAGATGTGATCACGAAAAACCAACGAGAAAGAGCAGGTTCGACAATAGTACTGTTATGCAAATTCTCGATCAGTTATTGGACTGCCCACTAGTACCTTTATGAAAATTTTCAATCAGCTAGGTGAACGCCCACCTTTTCGGATCTGCCCACTTTGCACACTTGTTTTTCGAGAGAGCTTAGATAAATGAAAAGAGGGATGAAGCATTCTCTCTTCGTAAAAAAAAGAAGGTTGTTATTAGAAAAAGTTATTTTTTTCTCTGGAGCTAGGGTCGCTAGACCATTTTGTTTGTGAAAACACTTAGCTTCCATGTTGAATGATCTTCGAAATATGTCTTCATCTATTTTTATAAAGTGTGGCGTGAGGTCTTACTGATATGTGTATAAAACACAAGCACACATTTGAATGATAATAACGACAACCACCTCTGCGATAAAATGCGATTGGTAACTGAAGACATTCTTGCTACTTTAGAATAGAGGTAATTGTACAATATATTTCTGATCTATTCCCTTGGTAAAAATACAAACATATGTTAGAGACTTCTAGTAGTGAGCCATAAACTTTTGAGGAAGATTTGAAATATAATTAGTTGTAATATGAGTCAAAATATTGTGTAATTTTTAAGTAGAAGGAAATATCTTTTGCAAAGCTAAAGTTTCGTTAATAAATTTTAATGAAATTTAATTAAGAAGGTTGTATTTTTTCTTTAGCATTATCAGTGTATTTATTTTAGTTTTAAGCTTTGCAACTCAGAATTGGACAAAGATTGTTTTTTATTAAAAAGGGTTTAAATAGGTTTCTACGAAAAATTCGTACAGCGCAATTATCTTTGTAACTTATAATTTAAATAATCCATTGGAGTCATTTCCATGTCAAGTGGCCTAAATTTTGGCATCGTTCCTGCTCGACACCCTTCAATTTTTATATAATTGATACAGGACAGGCATATAGGTATAAGATGGACATCTGCAAACTGTCAGTGTCAGAAATAGTATAGTTAGGTCGTAAAGGGTCCTGTTGTAAAACTCACTATTTCATGGTTGCAGAAAAACGAGGAAATCACCAAGTTTGCCATCTTATGGCTCATGATACAAGAAACCTTACTTACTTAACCTTAGCGATCTAGTACAACCTTTTGTGCTAAAAAGCATAATTGGAGTATTACAAATCACAAATCAATACCTTTGTCATTCCTGGGCCTTAAAGTAGGCCGTGCGGCCTGTCGCGATGAATTTTAGCCGTACTTTAACATTCTGAAACTACTAAAAAAATTATTTTAAAAGTTTGTCACTTTAACAATTACATACCTATGAAGATGTCATAGAGCTGCTGGAGTTCTGTCTTTCCTGCTTAAATATTCATTAATTTATTCAACTATGAAATTTTCTAAAAAATTAAAATCATAAATTCCACCCAATTTTCAGAAGCGTATATCTCAAAAGGGACACTCCTGATATTATTATAGTTAGTACCAGTGAAAAGAGCACATATTAATCTATAAGAAAAACTTTCTTTCATTTTGGGCCTCTTACATATAGGGAAAAAATAATAAATTTCAAAAGACCTACTTTACGCGATATTTCTTCTTCGAAGATCTTCTCTTTCAACAGATTTAACACAAGTCTTTTTATTTACAATCATAAACGTATAGATAATCCTCTCTTGTTGTGGTCCATCCGAAGTTTCCGTTTGTAAGTCACAGGATCAATTAGGTGAACGCAGAGCTATTCGCCGTATGATTTAGTCGTCTCAAAAATTTGTGCTCTTGGTTGACCTGATCGTAGTTCCCTTCCAGTAAATAAATCATCTTGTTTATGCTTTATTTTGTCATTATGTACAGCGGTCTTGCTTACATTCAGTTTCAGATGAGATATTTACTGCATGAGAACGACAAGGTCAATCTATAGCAATAACGTCCGGAGACGACTGTGTCATATGGCAAATAGTTGTGCGTTAGCTTAGGAGTTCCTGTAAATAAATAAAGGCAACTTTGCTAGCAGCAGTCATCAGGCTTATGCCTGATGACCTTATCTAGGTGTTTAAATAATACATTTGGATTGTCATCAGAAATCGCAAATGGCCTTAAAATTTTTCATGTTGTCCGAGAGCAATGCTATTGCAACATACAGCAGAAGTATTCGGTTAACATATGCGACATCTTGCATGATACGTTTTTACAAATTGCTTTTTCGGCCAAATCATTTCCTAATATCCTTCATATAACAGCTTACACTATTTATTGTGCAGATAGAGTTGGTCTGTACTTAATTTTTTAAGAAATGTTCCGGTACTTGTGCAGAAATTGTTTTAAACTTTACGATATGTATATTTTATCAGTTTTCTAATAAACTACTAATACTTCAAGAAAATATCCGTAGTTCTGATGTAGGCTCCGTCGATATTTGCAAACAAATATCGAAGTTATATAATATGTTTTAAATATGAAGTTATGTAATATGTTAATAAGAAGTTATGTAATAACGAGAAGTTACATAAGAAGTTATGTAATATGTTTATCGAAGTGTTAACTCATTCATCTGAAGTAGACAAATTATCCACTGCAATGTTCTGCTGAAGAAATTATTTAGAGAATAAATAATTCATTTTTTTCTACGGATATACACAGTTGTTCTATTGCATCCAATAGCTAACAAAAGCTCAAATGATATTCATTTAGAAAAACATATTCAGTGACCTACCTATATCTTTTTCATTAAATCGGCCAGATTTACGAAATGTATAATCTAAGAAAGCAGAGTCGTGTTTTTTAACAATCGTATATTGCTTTTGAATAATTTTACGGAATTTGTTTTTAATTTTAATTTTTTCTTTTTAATAATTAATGTTTTATATTTCCTACCGCCGAAACAAAATGTGGCTAATTCTTAAAATGTGCCGTGCTTCTTGATATTCTATCTTCTTTCTTTCGTTCTCTACATTAGTTTCTTCTGTGACTGCAACTGTCCAGTTTATATCATGGATAACCGCTGATGGTATGGCCACTTTAAACCTATCCAACAGTGCAAATTGACACAAATTATTCATAGTGTGGGGCAACCATCAATAATGACGGCAAATTATTCTTATCATTAATCGCAGCTAGTGGATGAATTTATGTTTGTGTACTTTCAACAATCTAACCAAAGTCAAAATTACTGATCCCTAATGATTAAGACTAAAGCAAATTGTTGAGAAGTCTTTGGATCTGTTAAGCAATTGTTCTTAACTTGGCATAAAAAAATGTGCTTTGAAAATGTTCTTTTCCTTTTTTTATATATTATTTTTGTTTCAGTGAAGTCTGGATTTCATATTATCAAATTTCGTATAATAAGTTGATCAATTATGAATATTAGTTCCTTTAGAGGTACTTTATTGTCTCTGAAACAGGCACATTTACAGATTTCTTTGAATTTGAATAATATGGTATGAAACAGTACTTTTCTTTTAGGAGAAAAGACCTCATTTTTTCTCTATTTTAGGATGAGATTCCTGCATTATTTTTACTTCTCTCTGATAAACAGTCTTACCACTAGTAAGTGTTAAACGACAGGACACATGCCTTTATCTATATCATTTCTATTTCCCTTGCCACGGTATAAGCTATTTGGGAAAAACGTGATTCTTTCCGATTACCTTGCTTAAATTTTATTTAATATCGAACATGTCAAATAAAATATAGGCCATTTTGTCACATTAGGCAATCAAGTTAGTTGAATTCTTTATTTATTTTTTCATTTGTTGTTCGTATATTTTCTTTTAATTGGCAAATGTATTTTAAAAAAAAATGCATTTCAACGCTTTTCGGGTTCTTTCCATATTAAGACAAGTTCAAGACTAAGGCCAAATTAGTTCATAAATTATATGTAAGCCTTTCTATTACATGACAAATATCGCAAACAATGTTTCAATGCATTGTGAAATCATTTTGTAGTAAAAGATTCATTATCATGTAGGTGATGGTATAAATTTACTTCCAAGAGCACAAGTTTGTTGTGGTACAGACAAAATGTTCTTTGTGGTTTCGCGCAACCTTCTGGTTTCCAAATTGGAAAATACATTAAACTTTTCTCGAGCGATAACAAAAATGGTCACCGAAACAGACCAGCCGCTATCTTTTTTGTTTAATTTTCAACTACATGTACAGTACATAAAGATTGCATGTAAATAATTATCCAAGGTTAAATCAGCAAGTTTTTTAAATATTATACACCCAGAAAAAAGTTTTGTTGAATCAACATTTTTTTTTTCTTTTTTCAATTCCAAAAAAAAAACATTTTGTATTGTCAGCAAAAAATGTTTTGTTAATTCAAGTAAAATGGTTCAATTTTACTTGAATTTTGCTAAAACGTAATAAAAAAATTAAATTAAGTTAAATTTTTCTAAATGTACTCATCAAAACATGTTTTGTAGTTTTAATCAATTCCTTTTTTTGGGTGTATATTCTGAAAGAATGAATACATGATTTAATCAATTGTGTTTTTGCAAGTTGTTCTATGACATTAAAAAACACTACGCGATTCTACTCAGAATTCCAACATAGATAAAAACTTTTTTTTTTTTTTTTTTTTTTTTAACTTTATAGATTTTGTACATTTAAAATGTTTGTTTTAGCCTTTCCCAGTAACAACACCTTAAAGTGATTTTATATTAAAAACTTCAATTATGTTTTAAAATAAACTTATTTTTATTAGCAACATGTCAAGAGCTAATAACCGAAGAAAAAGCCAAACATTTCACATCTTACAGCAACCGGTTCATTTGTGTGTGATTTTATTTCAGTGTTTTCAGCGCGTAGTTCGATTACATCTGTGTTAAATTGTGTATTTTTTATAATAGTTTAATATTTTATTTTATTTGATTATTGATGAATTTTTAATTGATGTGTGGAATAGTAGCTGGAAACAATTGCTGAAATATAGATTTTTTTGATACTTTTTCTCTTTTAAGTGCAAATTGGTTAATCTTTCGAAATTGAGCTGCACGTCACAGAGATATATTTAAAAGAATAATGCTTTACATGTTTTTAAAGACCATAAATATCAGCATATTAAGATACAGTTTACAAACAAATTGCATTTGGAAGAAAAAAATTCCCTTTCGGCGGTGTAAAAATTTAAATTCTGCGATGTTTACAAAAATTGCAAGTTACAATAAAAGCGAATTTTATCACTCAAGTGATGACACTGTTAATATGACGTCAGTATTCCTCACAGACATGGTTTTGCTTTATAGTATATATATATGGGAATAGAGAATCTTTCTACTTGTTACTTAAACATAAACCAAAATCTTTCTCTGCTTAACATTATGCGCTTTATTTCTTTTTTATATATACACTAGACTAGCTGCGTGGCAACCCGATGTGTTGCTTTTGATTTGTAGGAAATCATTCGATCCTTTGGGGGAAAATGAAATCTAATTTATTCTAAAATTAGAAGGTAATTATAATATTAACTTTTTAAATAAAATATTTCAAATAAATAAAAATGCACATTTTCTGTACTTTATTTGCCAAAATCTTTTTGCTCGTTCGAGATTTGGCTTCTAATTTCTGAATGGCTTTATTTTGACGAATTAATTCAAAATCATTTTATATTTATGAATTAACATAAAATCATACAAAAATGTAACTTTTCTCACTAAAACATTTTTTTTAACGTCCTTGTGAAAAGATTTAATCACCATCTTAAGGAAAAATCTGTTTTTCTTCTTTAAATAGCGAGTAATAATTCTCTAGTTAAATGCAAGGATATTAATTTAGTTTTACCTCTTTGTTTGAATATAAACTTTTAAAAAGTTAGAAATATTTCTTGACAATATGTCGACTTTTTTTTTATTTGGTTAAGATAAATTGAGTTCTGCCTCTTAAATAGGCGAATATTGGTTTTATTTCTTAATTTTATTTATTTGAAAATGTAATTTAAATACATACGTATATCAATTTGATTGAAAAATGACATAAAAAAGAATAATCCCTATTAATGTCATTATCCACAAAATGATTTACACAACTAATGTTATTCGGAGGAATTTAAGCAAAATGTTGTCCAGTTTCTGAATTAAAATAAATGGTAGAAAATTTTTCTTTATGAACCATGTCGTGTTTAAGCGCTTTTGTGAAATTTCTAATTCGCCATTCTTCAGAAATAATTACTTGAATAAGTGAGTTTATTCTTCAAATTCATTTCTTGTAAATAAAGGACACTAAAATCTTACTCAAATGCAAGGAGATCAAATGCGTTTTTGTTTAGCCTCCTTGGATGAAGGTAAAACTAAAAAAACTATGATGGAGTTATTATTTTTTTTGTTACGTCAATACACTTTATGTCAATGTTCAAGATGACAGACGATTTTTGTCTTTCTAAAATAAACTTATTTTTGAAGATCGAATATGTCAATATAAGTTTTTTTTTATATAGTTTTCTTTATAACATAATTATATCCCGTTATTGTTTTCGCTATATATTTAAATTTAAAAAAAAATTCAATTTTCAGTTTCAATTTGAAAATTCGACAAAAAAAAAAAAATAAATAAAAAGAAATAAATAAATCCGATTATCCGTAC
Source organism: Maratus michaelseni (assembly GCA_963931845.1). NCBI lineage: Eukaryota > Metazoa > Arthropoda > Arachnida > Araneae > Salticidae > Maratus > Maratus michaelseni. The sequence continues at coordinate 64,766,036 of OZ007593.1, forward strand.
CAATTCCTCTTTTCTCTCTTTTACTCACAAAAATGGAGTAATTTAGTTGCGATCGTGACAGAAATTTCATTAAAAATTAGAAAAAAATAATATCTCAAAAACTAATCCAAATCTTAAAATTCTAAGACCACTTTTGACATCCTCAGATCGATGCGTATAACTGGTGATAATTTGATTACCCAACATTCCATATTTTACTAGGAAGAGTTGTGAAATATTCTACAACATATATTCAGTTGCTTAATCAGTCATTTCATAAAATCGTTCATAAATTTGCTTCATTAGTATTTTATACATATAGAGTAGATTTAATTATTAGTTATACTTTAAACAGCATTATAAAACTTGACAGATTAACCTTTCGAGTTTGTTATAAACCTATTTACGATTTTTTCGCGTCTTTTAAAAATGTTTAAAATACTTTTATAATCTAAATCGGTAAATTAATATTTAAGTATGATAATTTGGAAAATCTCCAGTAATATGTTTCAGCATAAATGTAGATAATAAATAAAGTAAATTTCTTACCTTACAATATGCTTTAGAAATTATTTTATCGCCTTATGCTTTTTTATTAGTCACTGAAAATAATAATGAGAAAAATGCATTAAGCTTTAAAAGAAATATCGAAATTGCTTAGAGAAACTTGGTATAATGGAATTATTTTGCCTGTCGTTATTTATCCTCTAGTATGCTTCCATTTAAAAATTAAATATTCAAAAACAGCTATAAAAGAAGTTTATACATTAACGTAATTTTTATTTTGTCATTGGTCTTTAGATATACTAAGTAAAGACTGAAATTGACAAGCTCAAAACTTAACTTTTATATACGTTCTTTTATTATTCAAAATAAAAATAAAGGATTGATAATATTCTAAATTTAGTCAGTATAAAGAACATTTAAAATTTTAATGTAATGTACGTTAGATAAAATCTATTTTACATATATATTTATTTTCGCTATATATTTTTAATATCAAACTCTGTGCGATGATAGATATATTACGTTTCAATTATCTTTCAACACATAGTATAAAAACTTATATTTTGCCATAAATGTCAATCTTATTATTCTCCAGTATTTTTGTAAATCTGTAAATGTGTTTATTTATAAAACAGAAAAGTGAAACTAATTTAGAATTAATAAAAATAAACAAAACTTATTTTTTTATATATTATGATTATGGAAAAAAAACTAAAAGAGCTTCTAAATTTTCAGAATTAAGAGTATCTTCATGTCAATGTTTATATATATTAACGTACAGATTTTTTGGTATGCTATTTTAATTTTTTTTAAATTACATATCTAAAAAAAATATACATCTAGAAAGAACATTCAAATAATATATAAATACATTACCTTTCATTACGCGAATAGTATTTCAATATACAGATATTTTTAGTTTTGCTTCCAGCTGATATTAAACAAAAACCCTTCATTTAATATAGTCTTTTAATGCTTATGATAAACAAATATTGAAATTCTTGCTTATACACTATAACGCAATTCCAAAATGTATCAGTTTTTTCTTGAATAGTATTGTGTTCGGCTCAGCATGTTTCATTGGCGATTCTGTGCTAATCTAAATCCTCCAACAAATATATTCAATAAATAAAGCAGATGTACGAAAAAATAAATATCGTAATCAAAGATCTGCACGTTCATTATAATTAACACTTGATTGCACCCGCAGCCATATGTCGAAAAAACAATAGTATTCCCAGTATCAAATATGTAAACAAGAGAAGCAACTAAGGTATATAGCCAGAAAGTCAAACAACATCGAAATAATTTAGTTTTAAAAAATGATAGATCCCAGCATTGCTATAAATAACAAAAATGTTTTTTTTTTTTTTTTTTTTTTTTTTTTTGTAAAACGAATATGTGAATTAAAATTGAAAAGAAAAAGAAAAAGAGAGACCATTATACACGTGACAAGTAATCAATATGTTATAATATTATAATATTTATAATATTTTATATGATTAAATATATCTAAGCGATAGCAATTGCGAGTGATAGTTCACAGTGTGCCACATGTGGAACGTGATACAAAAATGTCTGCTATAATGTTATAATTGCTTTGTTTTATTATTTTGTCTATAGTCTAGAGCAGTGGTTCCCAACCTGTTTTTAGCCGCGCCCCACCAAAACTTCTCTAAAATGATGATGCCCCCCTCCCCCTATAACATATAATTCTTATAAAATTTTAAAAGAATTTACTCCTGATAGAGTAAAAAGCATTTAACATTGATCCTGAAACGTGCCAAAGGTAATGGATAAATCAAATATTTTTTTATAATCATCTGATACTCCTCGTAGTTTACTGGCACACGGTCGCCACGTATGCGTGATGTATAGAGTGCTCAGAATTCTTGATTAGAAAAATCAATAATTTTGAATAAAACATTTTTGTCTTATTTAATCACAGATTTTCTACGATTAAATTACGCAACAATTTCTAATCAGAATAAAACGTGATAAAGGAAGGTCGTCAAGTAATTGTTAAATATACACTTGAATAGTTTCATGTGTAAAATTGATTTTCATGTGACATATTACAGTGCGACTCATTCAATAAATAATCGAAAAAGTTGTTTAAAATTCTAAAATACTTATAAATCAGAAAAATTATAAAGAATTTTTAAATATATGAAAGGTATCTAGATATGTTAAAAAGTTTTTTTCTATAATTGTTCTGGTAGAATTGTATTTAAAACTTTTGAATAGATATTTTTTTTAAATTGAATAAAAAACTTTTTTTTTTTTTTTTGAAATTTGAATGTGTAATTTTTATTTACAGTCTACAACATTACTATTAGAAAAACAATTCAGAAGGTATGGGTTCACAGAAATTCCGAATTGTCCCCTTGAAAAGTTAAATTGCCCCCCTGAAAAGTCAAATTGCCCCCCGTTGGGAACCACTGGTCTAGAACGTTAACGAAATTTCATATGCATATTATATATATATATCGTTGAAAAAAATCATATGTTGTAGATTTTAGCGCAATGTATAGTAAAATATACCAGGATTTAAAAAGGGTTTTAAATGGAATTTAAAAATCCTAAAATAGAACTACAGTAGCGCACCGATTATCCAAACTTTAGTTAACCGAAATGTCTTATTATCCGAACAACCCATTTTTCGTTTGAAATTGTTTTCAGGACGGCCTTTCAAATCGAATTTTTTTTCTTTATTTTAGTGGATCGAGAAAAATTAAAACGAATGTTATCAAAAGGATCCAGAGTCATGAAATAATGAATAATATTTTCAATGTTCGGAAACATGCATTAAATGGTTGGAATAACAGGAAAATATCAATCCTATTCAACTTATGTATTTAAGAAGAATTCGTGATATGGCAGCAGTGAAATGAATTCCTTCTTTAAATCAAAAGACATTCAAAACTTTTCTGATTACATTTAAACTTTTGCAGCTCAGAAAATGATAAAAAAGACAGAATTTTTTTTAAATATATTTAAAGAAAAATTGATAAAAAATTGAAAAAAAAACAACATAAAAATGACATTTTCTCCTTAATTTTAAATCATGCCAGAACTAATAGCCGACAGTTCTAAATTTGGTTAAAATGAGAAAGTAAATTATGCACCCACAAAAGGATATTTTTAATTGACCTATGCACAACTATATATCTAAAAACATATATTAGTTCCATAGAAAAACCGCTGCACTAAAAAACTGCATTTTAACCGTTTTGGCATTGTCAGGAACATCCCTAAAATTGCCTGTCCAATTATCCAAAATTTTGCTTATCCAAATTAGGGCTAGCCCCGACAGGTTCGAATAATCGGCGGCCTATAGGCGTTATTTCTTCTATAGTGTATTTCCCATTTCAATAGAAATGCGTAAAAGAAATACAAAAATGAAATTTCTATTTGCAATCTGTACTTTCTTTAGAAATAATAGAAGTCGTATTTCCACATTAAAGAAATAAAATTCAAATCTACTTTAAAACCATTTTATTTTGAAGTAAGGCTGTAAAAACCATTAGATAAAGGAACAAAATATTAAGTGTCTTTTTAATTAAGACTTTGAATTAAAACAAGATTATGATACATAAAGGTCACTCAGTCTCTAAGATGGCTAAATACAGGGTGATTATAAAAAAAACTATCCCGATATATTCACAGAAACTGAATGAAATTTTGGTTTAAAGTATTTTGAGGTATGCGATCAAGAATCATGTGAAAAACAACAATTAAATTCTAACAGTTACGATTACAGTGACAAAATTTCAAAAATTTCAAATAGCAACACCTATTTTTTTTTATTGAAATGTGATCTTCATAGTGAAAAAAATCAAAAGCGTTGGAACGGTACCTGTAGCACGAAATACGCCGGCGCTAGACAGACTAAGAAGAAAAGTGAAAACAACCAATAAAGGACAGATAAGCAACAGAAAATAAAACATTTTATTGTTCAGTGGTATCCACCATCTGCCGCATGTAAAGTGTCGTCGTGTGTGAAATGGGAAATGTATGAAACAGAATAAAATGTTTTGTTTTCTGTTGCTTCTCTGTCCTTAGTGGTTGTTTTCACTATTCTTCTTAGTCTGTCTAGCTGCCGGCAATTTTCGTGATACAGGTACCGATCCAACGCTTTTGATGATTTTTCACTATGAAGATCACATTCCAAAAAAAAAAAAAAAAGGTGTTGCCATTTGAAATTTTCGAAATTTTGTCACTGTAACCGTAACTGTTACAATTTAACTGTTGTTTTTCAAATGATTCTTGAGCGCATACCTCAAAATACTTTAAACCAAAATTTCATTCAGTTTCTGTGAACGATATGACAGTTAGGGGCTCATATATCGGGACAGTTTTTACTTTCTTCTGTCTATAATAGAAGAAAGTATTGTAATCGAAATTTTTTTCGACTTCCGGTTGTCGACGGATTTACACGTTTTAGGGGTCAGAGATTCCGAAAAACATGTTTTTACAAAATGTCTATCTGCCCGTCTGTCCGTCTGTCCGTCTGTGTGTCCTTATTGTATCATCAAAGAGTGTATAAAGTTATACTTCAAATTGAACCTATTTTTTTTTCTATGTTTTTGGCTATGGCAAGCAAATTCTATCAGAATTTAGGGATATTTCGACGAAAGGGAGCACTGTGATCGATATTTTTGTTCCATTTTTACTATTGTACCATCGAAAAGTGTATAAAGTTATGGTTCAAATTGAACCTAATTTTTTTTCTATGTTTTCGGCTATGGCAAGCAGATTCTATCAGAATTTGGGGATATTTCGACTAAAGGGGGCGCTGTGATTGATATTTTTGTTCCATTTTCACTATTGTACCATCTAAAAGTGTATGAAGTTATGCTTCAAATTGAACAACATTTTTTTTTTCTATGTTTTTGGCTATAGCAAGCAGGTTCTATTAGAATTTGGGGATATTTCGACGAAAGAGGGCGCTGCGATAGCCATTTAAAGATTTCAAATTAAAAAAGATGTGCAAATTAAAAAAAAATTAGAAATCCTAAAACTTTTTTCGTTAAATGTTCGGCCTTGATCCGGAGAATACGGAACAATTTTTGTTTTGCCTCTATCTTAAAAAATGGTTGAGATATAGCGGTTTAAAATTTTAGAGTGGCTGACATTTTCAAACAAGACAGCAGAATTCATCCATAAACGGGTTTAATTTATGAGTTTTAGTTAACATGGTTTCGGAAAATTTTCTTTCATTGTTGTAACCATTCATCCTATTATATGCTTATCACTATATATTTATATTCGCCAACGTCAAATTCTCGCCAAACTTGGCGACAGTTGGCGGAATATTGCCAAATTTGGCGACCAAAATAAGTTGCCATAAATGAAGCCAACTTGGCTGTAGAGGACTAATTTGGCGATATTCTCATTCAAATTCAATGTTGACGAGAACTGGAACTGAATCTAGGTTCCACCCGTTTGAGCTTCGTGTTTTCCAGTAAAATTAGCTAAAATCATAAAACCAAGGAATAGGGAGGCTATCTGTTCCTGTCGGTTCAGGCCAGAAGGACTTTTCGTAGTTTAGTATACATCGGTTGTTCACATCCCTGTAACCCGACGATTCGCAAGCAGCTGAAGTACAACAGAATGACGAAAAATATTGATTTTATTGACGATGTGATAGCGAATTTTGAAGTATTAACATGACTGAGATAGAAGAAAGTTTTGGGATTGGCACATCCGACTAGTTTTATAATCACCCTGTACATATTTCTACATAGAAGTATTAGTGAGTATACTTTGCTACTGCACGCTAAAAGATTCATTGAGCTTTACAATATCTCTCCTACGAATTTTCTGTACTATGCGTTGGAAACAGTAGAATGACTGGTATGTCTACGGAGTGTTTTCATATTTATCAATTTCGAATTAGTTAACAATAATTTGTTAAAATGGAGGACTATTTTTTGTACAACACGTACGATTCTTACTTTGAAATTTTACTGTGTGTTATTATAGATTGGTTATAATTTTTTTAGAAAATAACAATATTTGAAGAGTTTAATACATACATTGGTTCAGTATTAAAGAAAATCACAAATTAGACAGTATGTATGCAAATTCGTAAAGAAACATAAATTACAGTTGTACTTTTATACTAATATTTGTACTTAAATTTATTCTACATTAAATTGTAAGTTAAAATCTGTTTTTTCCTTTAGAAACTTCAGTGTTTATCTACAAAACGTTGATGGAAAAATAAATTTTACAATGTGATTTAGAAAGTTTGATCCTGTAGGAACGCTTGTTTGAAAATTGCTAAAACGAAATATCACACAAGAATATTATGAATGTCATTTAGGAAAACTTTTTTTTATAAATATTAAGAACGAATCCAAATATCGAATTGAAAATTGCGTGCTTCTGAAACATTTTATATCCAAGGGAACTTTTAGGAAGACGAAATCGCTATGACAACAATAATAAAATGATACTTCATATAACTTGCATTCATTATATCTAATTCACTTTAGCTTGTACGCATGGAATTCTTAAAATTTTCACCGTAAAAGTGTCTTTATAATATTCAAATAATTCTATCTATTTTATATAGCGATTTTTTTAGAAGCACCGTTTTTTTGGCAGAATAATTTCTTAGAATATATACCTAAATATCTATTACGCTATCGCATAAAATATTCCACAAATAAATATATATATGTACACTGCTAGACATGCATATATGAAAACGTAAATTTGAATAACAATACACTTTTTTAACATGTTTTTGTGCGCATGCAATAATGGAAGATTGTATATATTTATGAAGAAGCATACGCAGAATCATAATATGCCTGTAAATCATTTTGTTTCATCATATTACTCTGAATAATGCGAAAGTTACTGTATAATTTATCTCAATATTTTAATAGATGTGCATAATATTTAATAATAAGATGCATGTTGACCAGTACGCCTGAAGAAATAAATAAATGTTTATGCCTCATTGCCAAATAGATATTAAACTGGATCACTCTTCAAAAATTTCTACTACAGTTAATTTTTTTCTTTCCCCATGATACTGGACTTTTACAAAAAATCTACATTATTGTTCATAATAACACCCTCCAAGTTTCTAGACCAGTTTCTATTAGTTAATATTCCAACAAATATTAAATTATACTAACAGCTATATTGGCACTGCAGTCGGAGAGTTCACCTTCTGAAAATACGTACTTTTGGGAAGAATTCCTTCTGCATGCGAGTGAGTACGTCATGTTGAGAATCGGACAGTGATAGACGCTTTCCCGAATCTGTGTCACAAGTTTCAACGTCAGAGTTTTTTCTGTTCCATTTTTAAAGATGATATCTCTGAGCGTTTATCTATGTTAAAAACAACTTCGTTCTATGTTCTTTTGGCTTGTGCTTTCCTAGTATCTTCACATACTGATGGTTTAAAATTTTCGAGATTTCCTATAACCCATTTGATTCTAAATGTACACTTTTTAAATGTGTTGTATGTTGGATATTCTCAGAGAAAAAAATAAATTTCGACCATTACCATCAAAATATTTAAATTTTTAATATTTCTATGTCATATTTCTATGTCATTGTATCTTAATAAATAATATTGTTCAACAATACAATGACAATCTAGAAGGGTAAATATTTTAAATGAAATTTCATATAAATTATGAAAGAAAAAAACATATAGGTTTTAATATGCTCTATATAATCAAATTATTCGTGAAGGATGAATTTTTGCTATTTAAAATTTTTCTTTATATATAAATAAATTAATTGCAAAATTACTTTAAATAATTAATGTAGTTTATACAGTAAATTAAAATATATTTTAAAGACATAAGAGCTTGAAGTATGAATTCAATTAAAAAAAATTTAAATTGTTAACTAATTAATTTTATCTCTTGCCCTATAGGAAATTCAAACTTGCCTTTTTAAAATGTTCAAAATAAGAAGTGAAAATTTAAGTAAAGAAGATTCTTTAATTATAGCCAGTTAAATAAAATTATAAATATCAAACTGTTTACCTCCTTGAAGGATTTTTCAGAATGTTTAACTTGAGTCATGTTAAGCAAAAAATTAATTAAATTTTAAATTAGATATACTTTGTTATTTATATAATAAATTGAATTTTATTGAGTCTGTTACTATATTTAATTTGATAAGACTAATTTAGTTTCTTTAAATAAATACGCTTTCGTTATTAAATAAAATTTCATTATTGTGTATAAAACAAGAGACGATTAAAAAACAACAAACTCATAATAAAAATTTTATTTATAAAACTATTTTTTATGTTTTAAAGTGCATTTCATTCATTACATGTAAATAAACATAATTGAATAAGAAGATTAAATCAAAATTCTACACACTGTATTTTAGAATTCAAGCAAATATACATTGTAATCTATTTTATTTCATGTGATTACTTTCAATAATACGACAGTTGCTGTATGATTTATCTCATAATTTTAATAAATGTACATAACCGTTAATAATAAGAGAAAGGTTTAAAATATATAGTATGCCTATAAAAATACATAAATTTTTATGCCTTATTGCTAAGTATATGTTAAACTGCATCAGCCTTCGGACAAAACACTAAATTTCCTTTTCTCGTTCCTAAGAATACTATACTTATACAAAAAAATATGTATTTTAGTGTTCTAAAAAACACCTCCAACCAATGACATATAATATTGAAATCTAAATAACATCAATTCCTGAATAAAATTCCTCAAATCAAGTATATTAGAAAGTATATTATTTGTGGTTCTGTCAATACACATAAATGTATTTTCATGCTTTTCTTTTCAAACGTATTAGTAAATTAAGCTATCATCTACATTGGTGCTGCAGTCGAAAAGTTAACCTTCTGTAATTACGTACTTTTGAGAAGAATTCCTTCTGCATGTGAGTGACTGCAATATGTTCAGAATCGGAAAAGTGGTGACGGGTGCACGATCTGTGCGCAATCAACGTTATACACGGTCGGTTCATGACGTTTAAAATGCCACACGCAGTGGATCATATTTACACAGCGATTGGTACAAAGCGTCGCGCACACTGTTTGTGCCAATCGTCGTGTAAAGATGATCCACTCCGTGTAACGATTTCAAAGTCACACATAGATCTATGTCACAAGATTCAACGTCAAAGACTTTTCTGTTTTATTTTTAAATCTTATATCTCAAAGCGTATATGTATGTCAAAAACAAACGTTGGTTATTTCCTTCTGATTCCATCTTCACTAACAATTTTTTGTACATGCATTAGCTGAATTTTAACTCGTTATCTCGCATCTGCCTGTTTTGAAAAAAAAGTGTTTCTTCTGGTAATGCGAGATGAAGTTTTGATCAGTGCTTTCCTAGTGTCTTATCATATTAATAGTTTAAAAATTTCAATATTTCCTATGACGTTTTGACTGTAAATGTACACTCTTAAACTGTGATGTATGTTGGAGATTCTGATAGCAAAAAATAACTTTCTACAATTACCATTAAAATGGCAAAATGGCAAAATGGCAAATCTATGTTATATTTAATTGGCCATGTTCTATGTCACAGTATCTTAATAAATAATAATGCTAAACAATACAATACAAATGTCAGACTCTCTGTAAAAGAAAATTGTCATAAATGAAGTTTCATACAAATTATGAGCAAAAAAAGTTTAGATTTTACTAATCTCTGTATATTATTATATAAAAATGACAGCCTGTTTAAGATTGAATGTACATCTGATTACTTAGGACCAGCATATATACAACACCGATACGGTTCAAACAAATTATACTGAATGACGCTGTTGTTACCAATGGTTCCCATACAATCATTTATATTATTGAAATAGTTTGTAGTATTCGCTTTGACTGTTTTATATTTTGCATTATCATAAATAAACATGTAGATAATTAAAAATATATTCATAATTACATTGATAAGTAAAAATATTCATTTAACTGGGAAATTTGGATGGCTAAAGTGTAGTGACAAAATATCCGCATGCGACTGTTTCGTCGATCTATCGACCCATAGAAAGCTTCATACTTTCTAGTGATATCGAATCTAAGGAGATCGAATATTTCTGCTTTTCTGTACAAACACACATCTAAATTTATTCATTAATTTTCAAGTATTAGTTTATGGATCGTGATTAATTAATAGACGGATATCATAAGACATAAACAGTTATTATTTCAAAGAAATGAAAAATACATTAAATAAATTTCCCGGATAGGATACCAAAGTTAGTACATTTGCAAACGATTGACGGATAAACATGTACCTACAATTGAAACGCTGCTTTTTCAACAAGAATTTGAGAAGAGAATGAAAGAAGCATAGAAGACAAAAATTCTTTATTTTGGTTTTTATTGTTGTTTGAAATGAAAAATATTATCTTGTTTTTCAAGGAAATTTATAAAAAAAAAATAGGTATTTACAACCTTGATGTCCATTCTTTTAGTTATGAAGTGTAAGATTTTTTTTTCTAAATATAATAATGAATTGAATTTTGTAAAACATGTGATAAGTGTGCTAAAAAATGTAAATTGACCAAATTAGTTTATAGTATTTTTAGACTACTTAAGCCATTATTTGTGTTGTACTTTCAATGCGAAATCTTTTACAGTTTAATATCATTACAGCACTTTAAGAATATGTATAAAGTCACTTTAATGAAACGACATATTTATCCCCCCCCCAACTGTTTTTTTCCTGAATATTATAAGTGCAATATGAATTCCAACGACTAACGATAAATATCAACAGGTCAGACAACTTTTGGCGCAGACGCAATCCTAGTTGTCGGCCCAGCAAACAACCAATTATCAGCCCTATGTAGACAAAACGCCTAAGTTAAAAAGTTTGACATCGAAGCTAGAGAAGGATTGACCAATAATTTTGCAATGCTCGAGAATTTTCTCTAAAAAATAATTGCATACGAACGGGAAATCAATCATATCATATCTCACAAGAGGATTGCTTTTTAAAAATATGGTCAGACTTGAAATCCAAGTGGAAAATTCTACCGAATTAAAGCAAATGAATTTTTTTCTGCACAAACTGACAATACCGCAGATATATCAATTAATGACCCTCGAGTTAACGTACTTAGGTATCAATTGAAATAGAAGTAAAATAGGATGCCTTCGCATTGGAAATAGGTGTTACAAATGAACTTGATGTACTTTTAAAAATCCCCGGGGAACATAGCAGAACAAAGATTCAGTTTCAGACTTATAATACCAAGCAATTTTTTATATGGTACTATGCCACTATGTTAGACCTTATAAAGTCAGATGCACAAAAGCACTTAAAGTGACTTGAGTTCGTAAATGTATTTGTACTCTCTAAAAATATCATTCTAATAAAAACTTTTCTGACACATTTTTGGATGAGAACAACCTGAATGATTCCTGCTGAAAACAAACCGTCATTATTTAGCTATATGCAAAGGATTAGGTTGAGTTGATACATTATTTCAATATAGCCTGATTTTTCTAGTGGATCATATGATTAGATTTTTTAAGCAGAGTATCAAAAGAATATTTTATTTCTGACAATAAACGGATAATAAGATAATAATACTATAATGTAATATTTTTTACTGTATTGTCGCTATATTTCATTTACCAGGTAATATTTAGTTCTGATAATATTCCTGAATGAATATGTATGTAAAGTAGATAGCTTCGTTCTTGAAATTAAGTAGCAGAGTTGACATTTAGAAACGTCTAAATTCATTACGTTATTCCCAGTCATGGTTGTTGTTCAGTCATGGATGTTTTAAAAAATATTTTGTAGAAAATTACGAAAAAATGTTTATTGAAATGTTCTTAAAGTTCTCTTGTTATCTTTTTTGTTTATAGTTTATGATATTAAAATTTGCTTTCATGAAATTCTATTATATATTATAAAATTTCATATTATTTTTAAAATTATAATTTACTGCGTAACAATCGTCTAACTGTAATATATTATATTTTGTCCCCGTTCTAACGACCTAATTGTTGAATAAAAAATATATTTTTTAATTATTTAAAACATAAAATGAGAATAGAATACTAGCTTTACTAAACATAATTGTAGTTTATTTCATGGAGTTTAATGACTAGGTTATTATTATTTTTTTTTTTAAGATTATTGTAAACTATATTAAGCATGTTCCATGAGATAGTTAGAAAATAATAAGAATTTTCTTTAAAACTATTTTAGTACATATAATTGATGTAATTTAATATCAATCCGCTTACTTTTATAAATATGTTATTTAAGGAATAGAAATACTGAAATTAGGAGTTATTAAATCTAAATATGTTTCAAGAACATTTCGAAAAATCTTTTATTAAGTAACTAGAATCGAAAGTATCGAGTTCCATAAAATTATTTTATTCTTATAGTAGTAAGTGTGTGGGGGGAGGGAGGGGATAAATTACAGCTCCTATTTTTCATAGCTTCTTTTTTTTTTTTTTTAGTACGACGTGGTTTTCGAAAAGCTGAGATATAATGCCGCATACGCATTCAAAAAAATTTTTAATTGATAAAATTTCCATTACAAAATACGTACTAGTATCTACCTTAGTTGCCGTCATTGTCCATGCATATGGTAACTCTGGATACAAGATTTTCTATTCTACAGTCATAATAGTTTAACGCCTGTTGTCGAAACAACATTTCAACTTAGATTTTGATCTCAGCGTCATTGAAAATTTGCCCTGCAAGATGTTTCTTTAGGTAAAGGAATGAGTGGTAGCTTCATCCGTTCTTTAAAGAAGGGAATCAGATATCACAGATGCCCTACCAGTTCTGGGTTCTTCATGTACATTGATCCTAGTTCCAGGAACTTTCTTTTTGTCGATTCATAACATTTTCATAGACGGAAACAATTTTTTTGTGAATATCCGCTGGACGCTCACCTTTGGCATGAAGAAAACGTATAACGGAACGTACTTCACATTTGGCAGGTTTCCAAATTGTCACGCAGCCATTATAAACAACGGCTACACGAAACAGACTCACCGTACCAATAATGAATGACTGCGAGGGAATGTTCAAGTTTACAATATGTATATCGTCAATGCGCTTATTAAAAAATTTTCTTTCCTGCTGTCTGAGGTGTATCATTACCAGAGGTGCGAAGCTCCCACTAATCTTCCGTAACATGCAGATTAAGTTGACCTAGTTTAACAACGTTTCGAACCAGAAAAATTATTTGATGAATCTTTATTTATTTAATTTCATATTTCAAAGTGGATATATTTAACTTCATTTTATAAAAAAAAAAATTCTGGTGCGAAACGTGTTAAACCTGGGTAAAATTAAAACCACATATTACGGAATATTAATGAGAGCTTGGTACCTCTGCATTACTTTCAAAACCACCCCGTAAAACATTGTTTCGAAAATTAAATCTCACATAAATACATGTAATTTTTTTTTTAAATAAACTGATGTATATTTAATTAATCAATGTTTTATATTAGATATTTTCTTAAATGTAGGTTTATTTTATTAGAGATATGTATAATAATATTTCTCTGTAAATAAACGTGTGTATATACATTACTGCCATTGAAAGTATTTATTTAATTTCCATTAACACATTAAAATATTTCTTATAATGAACTACAGAAATAAATTTATTTTACATATAACTTTATTAGACGGTGAAGATTTACCGAATTGAAATCGTCAGTAGTATAATTCATAATACAATTTAATTTGAGAAATGATTAGTTTTGTAAATTTGTTTAAAATTACATTACAGATAAATAAAATAAAATAAAATTTTATTTAAAATTAGAAAATATTTTGCAATGATTTAAAAAATACTTAATACAATATTAAAAATATTATTTAAAGTAAATAATAATAAATTTAACAACACCAAACACATTAGTATTTATTTAATTTTTTTGTTGAAATCGATAATTAAAATAGAATATATAAAGAACACGAGTATAAAAATATTAAGAAAAGTATACAAAATACTAAATAACATGAGTTTTGTACCACTTACAATAAATTTTAAACACAGTATATACATTTTTAAATAAGATTTACTTCCTCTGATGCACATTTATTTTGCCCTCTTTCTTGAAATGTAAAATATTTTGATGATTTCTAAATAATTGTTTATGTATTCTCCATTTCTTTGGGAAAATTTTCTGTATGCGGAAAAATGTTTTTAAGTAAATAATACTCTATTTTTTACATTAAAATAAATATATTTTCAAAAATAACATTTGGATTACCTACTTATAAATTTTTTCGTTTATAAAATACCATTAAAGTTTTTTATATGATAAGCCTCTAAAACCTTTAGCGAAATTTACCATATATTTCTGCATAAATATTTTATTTTTGATAATGTAGCATTTGGATTTATCTATGTCTAGTATCTCCAAAATGTTTGCGTGTATTCGAGAGCAATAAATATACATTATTTTTTTTAACGGTAAAAATGAAAGAAAGAAATTTTAAAGCTTCACTTGCAAGAAAAATAAATTAGATTACATAATAATATGCGCATTTCACATTATTTAGAAGGCAAAAAACCGCAAACTTAAATTTATTCTTTGAAAAAGGTCTTATATACATATTAAATAACATTTTAAAAATCGTTTATTTTCCAAAATTTCATTTTGTTTTGTGGTACGAACTTCGCACTTGTTTATATTATAAAATATTAAATATATGACAAAATGTGTTTGGGAACTCCCTGCATAATCAATGAATAAATAGCCATAGAAAAATGTCATGCATCATTTAAAATAAAGATATAAACATTTCAGTTTTCCCTGGAAACCCCAAACTTCACAAAATCAATTTTAAGTTTTAATCTTATACACTTAATCTCGCTGAAAATATCTAAAAGATTAATAATTTCTTTTTAATTCACAGTTAAAAAATCGATTACTTCATTACCAAAAAAAATGTTTTATTAATGATATTTTCTCTTTGATTTGTGAGTTTTCATCCACCGACCCCTTTTTTTAAAGTATTTTATTTTTTAACTGTTTAATTTTGTAATTTAACTTCTCTGAAATCAGTTAGAAAAAATAGTATGCATTTCTTCTCCATTGAATTAGTAAATAAAGTACGAGATTAATTTATTATAAAAGGTAATTCAAATTATTATCAGAAACAATTCACTCGCTGCTGTAGCAATATCGGGTTATTTCACATGAAGGGTGTATTTTATCCTTAATAAAGTGACAACATTATACAATAACCTTCATATTCTTCCTAAATGTGCGTACTTGCTTTTTTGTAACTTCCGTAGATTCCTTTGGAACCTTTATCAGAATTATGCCACATAAATTTTGCTGTACACACACAATAGAAAAAAAAGTGTGCGTGTGTGATATACGCTTCCTGTGCATACATTTACAGAGTCTGCCTTGTTGTGTTTTCACACTTTTAATTACATTATTTAAATAATGTGACCAAATTTAGAAATGACTACAGGTTTAAAGCAATCACATGTTTAACAACTTTTTGTTAATTTTAAGCTTTCCGTTTTGCTACATTTTCCGAATTTATAAACTTTTATAAAATTAATCAGGCTGAATCTAAATGTAAACTTTCTAAATTCTATAGCTGTGTTTCAACTAAAAAAGGACAATAAATATTTCAATTTAAAACATCTTTACTACATATTCTTGATCAGAGAGAGCAATTTATATATTATTTAAAACATAAACTGACATCTGTTTATTGAATTCAAATCATTTACACTTGGCGTTGAAGGGGGACACCAGTTTCATTTTTTTCATTTTTCATTATCTGATAACTTCTACAGGTCGCATACGATAATTTAGGACATACATTTTCTGTGATTATTTTACTAGATTTTTCGGATTTTTAATTGATTAATAATGGCCCAACTTACTTAAAATATGAAAAGGCACGCTGTAATTGTAGCTAAATTAGTTATGACTAATGATATAAAAATAGCTTAAAAGTCACCTGATAGCTCTTATACGAAGATTGAAAATTGTTGGAGACCGATTAAAACATTTTATAAGCTATAGAGATTAAACATCCTTCCAAGTGCTTTGTCATAATCAGAACACCGACATTGTTTCCAGGAAAATTTAGTAATCATCGATGAAACTACAATAATATTAAGGGTCTTTCGCAAAATAATTCCATGTTTGTCTGAGAAACAATCGGGTTTATGTCCATGAAGACTTCAGATATAAGACTTATGGGATGAGGAAAGAAAACATGTGTACGAAATGTATGAAACCTATGTATGAAAGAAAACCTATGTTAAAGATAAATTGCTTAATGGGAGCTAAAATGCTCATAATCTATCGGAAAACTCGAGCAAACGATGTGTTCTGATGTCGCTCAGCCGAGAATAATTTTGGCCAAAATCAAAACATTAACAGACCAAATTATAAAATGTTATTTAAAGTAACTTCTATCGTTACAAACATTATTGAAACACATATTTCTTGCTGTTTTCATGGTGTTGAGATTGTCAGCTTTGAAAGTTACGTGATACCACCTTGGATTATTTCACAAACCCTTCTGCCTGCACTGACCTGGGCAAAAACATATCAAGCCGGTATGTGAAATAGAAGGATTTATATCTTTCAGCAAGATTATACCCCATCACAGAAGACTTACATATCACAGTAAAGGCTAGTTTAAAATTTATACGACCACAACCCCCCACTCCCCCCCAAATATTTGGCCCCCTAACTCACAGACCCCAATCAATTGTACTATTTTGTTTGACTTTCTTCCACCATATTTAACGCACCAATATTAACGCAATTAATGCACCCTAATAACAATAATATTTTTAACGCAGCGCTGCTACATTAAACATAGTGTCTAATAGGAATCAGGATAATTTAATTCAAGAATGTAGAGGGTTAAGGTCTCACATAGAAGCTGTTGTACTACTCGTAGAATATGAAGGTGACTTTATTGAAAAAAATTGTTTTTGAATATATGGCATTCCTGAGTGATAAAGTTATTTTCGGTTAATATTTTTTTCTCTTTATCAAAAGCATTAACGAATTTTTAAATAATTTACGCAACCTGTAATGTTCAGAATATAACCCAAAAGGATATTTTTATTCGAGTTATTACACTGTAAAAAATGACGAATTTTTCTGAATCTACGAAAATATAATATAATGACGAATAAATTTATAATATAAACTCATCCTTGTTAACCATGATTCTGAACAGTGTTTCTTTATCTTTAGAAACCTCAAACATCAATGGCATTTCGGGATTTAATGAATCATTTAGAAAAACACAATTTTTCTAGCTGCCCGTAATTTTCCGAAACGTTTAAGAGTAGCTTTTAAAGTGTATTAATCAGTTTTCAAAGCCCGGAATATAGGTTTTCACGATGCTATCCATTCTCAAGTAATCATTTTTATGTTCAACAAATATGTTTAACAGACAAACAAGAAAAATTAACAGCGTTACTATTAACATTAAAATTAAGATTATTTATTTACTCTTTCATGTATAAATTAACTTATGCAGCTGAAAACGTTTACTTGATAATGGATGACATTCGATAAATAGGTATTCCAGGCTGAGGAAATTGAGTAATACACTATAAAAACTATTCGGAAACGTTTTCGAAAAATACGGACAGCTAAAGAAATTTTGTTTTTATAAATAATTCTTTAAATTTTGGAAATGTATTGCTTTCTAGGGATGCAAAAGACAATGGAACATGCTTTTCGGAATGTCGGATAACTCAGAAGATTATATTATATTTTCGTTCGTGGTTATAGTCTATTTTTATAAAATAAGAAACATTGATCATTTTTTACAGTGTATAACAGTTCAAGTGATAACTATGCATTATTACGTTGTTATTGATATCCAAAAACAATCCTAATGCAGAAACGTTATTTCCGACCGACGTTCAAACTGGTGACCGTACTTGAGTAATTTTTTTCCTATTTTATAGGCATTAATGCCATTTAACGTCTTTCAAATTGCGTTGATACATGAACTGAAACACAATTAATCTTAAACGCCTATCGCGAAAATCTCGAAACTTATTGGATATCTGCCGCGTTCACGTATATGCTGATTATAACGTTGATACATAATCTTCTAGTGTTATCATATCGTCAAATCAAGTAAGCGAAAAGAGTTTCGTTCACACTTAAAGTTTTTACTATGCTGCTGTTAGCTTTTCACGCAGTTTAATCATAATAATCCTTATTATACATGTAACTATAAAACTAAATAAATATAATTGAACTGTTTTATAAATAGGATGTATAGACAAACTGAGAGCATAATATGTAACAAACACATAATATTTTACTAAATGCATTATGTGTTTTAAACAGTTGTAAATATTACACTGTGAATATTTCCATATCTGTTTCACGACTCACAAAATGAAACTACTTTAATTAATGTTTCTGGAAGCAGTGTGTTATTCTACTACTTTTAAATAATGGAATTAATGTTTTCTTGATTTAAGAATACTGGAATAAATCTTTCCGAAAATAAATTATAATTAAACGCATAGTAGAACCTTTAAATATGGGAAAGTTTGTGTCGTCAAATATAAATCAGAATATGTTTAATATAAATATTTTTTCCAAAATTTCACCCTTTACATTATTACAAAAGTTATTGTCTGAAAATACCTAAAATAATTTTTTTCGAATGATCATGAAATTGTTTCATATACTAATTGTTGTTTTACGATAATTAGTCATTTGGCAGCAAAATGAAGTCTTACTTTTATCCTTACGTTAAAAAACATTTTTCTTAAAAATGTCTGTCTTTCATTTTTAGAATAAGGACTAATTAATTAATTTTCCAAAGTTAATTTATAAGTCAATTTTATGTTCTAATACTTATTTCATAAGTTAATTAATCATTATTATGTTTGATTTGTAAAAGACATAAAATTTTAATAAAAGTTGCGTAAAAAGTCCATGAAAAGAATTCATCAGAGGAAAATACAATATCAGTTCTTCATTAAAAAATTTTCATTTAATTTCACTTTAGTGTTTTATATAAAATTCGTACAATTCGTCAAATGTGCATAAATATTAATGATTGGAATTTGTTCCTACTAACAATATAGAAAATTTAATATTTAAAAATATTGTAAAAATTGTAACATTACTTATGTATAAAAAATGATAAGCTGTAAATTACATCAGCAATATTTTTCATTCATACATTACATTCTGTTCATACACTAACACAATCACAAACACACAAAAGCTACATGATTTTTTATTAAATTTAATGCCAAAGCCTTTCGGTGTCACTTCGAAATTACCATCATTAAAGTTCTTTTGCTAAAAGAAATTCCTTAATTACTAAAAATTTATATTGAAACTAAATAATTTAAAATGTATTCAATATTAAAATTTCTTCCTAAAATGTAAATGAGATAATTCACTGAATATTTTCTCACGTATATAAATACATAATTTGAAACAGAATATGCAAATGGCACAAGAGCTTTATTAAGATAATTGAAATATCTGCGACAACAGGTCTTATGTATATATATATTTTTTTTTTCATTTTATAATGTTATATAATTAAGTATAAATTTTTTCTTGTAGACTTATTCGCCATTTTAAGAAAATCCTCTTTAATCATCTTTAAGTTTAATTACAACTCTCTATAGTATTAATTTCTAATTAAATAGTGATCAAATGTATAATCATACATGTGTATATTTAAATCACATAAGACATATTTTATTAATTTAATCGACGATTTACTTAAATATTTCCATTGAATTTAAATAATTGAAAATTATAAATGCATTTCTCATTAAACTAGTTTATATATTTTAAGTATGGTTTTATAAATAACAATAATAATTTTTTATTTGTACTGTGGATTAAAATTGTACAAATTAAAAACACATACAAGTAATTAATTTTTATCAAGACCATTGATACATGATTTGAAAATGATTTCTTATAAAACAGTCATAGCTCTCAGATACGAAATGAGTGCTTATACTAATCACGTATTTCATTTAAGCACATTTTTTTAAAAAATCCAGTTATTTTATCGAATGTGCCACATTACTCAAAGTATCACTGAAAAGAAAATTGAAATCACAAATTGACGTATAAACTGATAAACAGTTAAGCTTAGTTTCCAAAAAAAAAAAAAAAAAGACAGACGATTTTCTGTATATTGAAGTTTTACACAACTATGAACATCTAATTTTGGTTTTATCAAGTTTTCGCCTGCAACCTCAATTTACACGGGATCAAAATTTTCCACGGGCCCCAATTATTACAATCTATGAGAAAACAGCTAAGTATCATTTCCACGCAAGTAATATGAAAAGAAACAGTTCCATGGTTTTTCGACAGTATTTCGTCTTAGGAAATAAAATAATGAAGCGCAGAAACTCCAACATTCTGACGGACTTTGAGAAGTAACAAAAGCAGACCTTGATCTTACCGGAGCAGAAAAGGACGATCTCGCTGAGAAATTCCAGGGATACAGGACCCCATAGGTAGCGGGGAATAAACCCTAGAGCATCCCTACAAAACCACGAGTTGATGTAGAATGAATCATATCGGTGGAATGAATCAACTCAAATGGTGGCAGGTGATTAAACATGCCATCTTCTCAGGAGGATGGAGAAAAGAGGGGATAAAGTAGAACGATAGTAAAATAGATAGAGTAGAACGATAGATTCTTTTCTTGGAGGGAATTTCTCTCAAGAATTCTTGTACAATCTTCCAAAAATATCGTAAGTATGTAACTGTCATTGGTTCTTTTCCAGTTCGCATACTCCACATTGTAAGATAGCAACGCAACGCTAAACTTTTCGATTCTGCCTTTCTTTAAATAATTTAAGTAACAAAGCATTAACACGCATTGATAATACAGGGTTTCCCAAAAGACCTTGACACATTTTCAAATTCAATACACCAAGCAATTGACATACGAGAGTGCGGTTTGGACAAAATTTCTTCTTATGATCTGAAATTTTGTTTAAGCAAATAAAAAATAGTTCCAAGACTTTCTCATAGATGGCGCTGTTTATGAAAAGTTATCGAATTGGTAGAATGTCCTTATACATAGCAATGGCGAAACACGTACAATGCGTATGCACAGTTTTTTTCAAACTATGGCAAACCATATTCTAGAAGTTAACAATACTCGTCTATATATCCTCAAGCGTTTAATCAAACACACTAGGACAAGTATTGTTAAGTTCTGGAATGTGGGTTGCCATAGTTATGTATAGCTATGTTTGTATGTTGGCACAATTTCACCATATTTATCTAGAAAAGCATTCTAATTATTCGACAACTTTCCAGAAGCAGCGCCAACTAAGAGAAAATTTTGGAACTATTTTTTTTTATTTGCTTAAACACAATTTCAGAATATAAGGAGTATTTTTGTCCAAACCGCACTTTCGTACGCCGATTGTTTGATCTTTTATTGAATTTTAAAATGTGTCAAGGGCTTTTGGGAAATTCTGTGTATGTAAACGTTTACAGATCGGATTGCCTCGGACTTCTTATAAAATGCAATTCATTTAATCTTAAAGGAAAAGCTTTTGGACAGAAACCTCCCTTGAAACAAAATATGACCAATTTGTTAGAACAGATGTTGCGCAATGAAATCATCTGCTTATATATTTCACATGATATATGTAAATACGCTCGGCATTGTACAGTAACGCCCCTTGTTGTAACAAAATACAACTATTGTAATTTTTTTTTTCATTTTAAACAAAAATGCCGCACATTTATGAGCATTTCCTTGAAAACTGCATCTTTCTATGTAACTTTCTATATAGTTTTCTATACATTAGTTGTATATAGTTTTTAATTAAACTGATGTCCAAAAATTAATGGATCACATACCGGACACTTTCGATTTTAGACGTTTTATCGAATATCTTCTGAAATTCTTTACGAGTTGTCCTTGAACTTCAAGAATGTAAGGAACACGTTTGACTTCATAATTTTCAGCGAATATTTAATAGAGAGAACAATTACGGGGCGAAATAATAATTTTAATTATAAAATAATATTAAAATTATTTTATTATTATTTTAATATAAAATAATATATTACCAAAGTAACAGAAAATGCTCAAAATTGTTTATCTCTGTAGAAAATGACTGTGTAAGACTTGTTCGACATTTGTGTGCATTTGTGTAGGTATAGCACCGTATGTGAGCACGTAACGTTTCGGTGACAAATTTAAAAGTTTTTTGTTTATAGCATGCATAGTTTTCAATCTAATTTAACACCACTTCCCGAAAACTTGACAAAGAACAGTAGAAATAGTATAGTGCAGTTAAAATATTAATATATTGAATAGTCGATGAAATTTGGGTATTTGTATGAAATAAGTATTAACTGCACATGCGCGAACTACAGCAATTTTTGTGTCATGATTTGGTAGGGAATTCTATAGAGCAACTAATATAAAAAAGACCAGTCAAATATCGTAAAAACTCAGAGAGATACCAGCGATACATTGAGCTGATTGAAAAATTGGGTGTAATTTCTTATAATACAGCTACTCTTAGAAGGCAATTTACTATATCGCTTCTATGTTTTTGAATTTTCGCAATATTTGAAAGGTCTTTTTCATATAAGTTGCTAGATTAAATTGACTACCAAATCATGAAAAAAAAAAATCTTCGGCGTAGCCAGTTAAAATTTATTTCACACAATTACCCATATCTCATCAAATATTCAATATATTCATCTTTTAATTTCATTATACTACTCCTACTGTTATTTTTCAAGTTTTCGGAAAGCGGTCTTAAATTCGGTTGAAAATTCTGCATGCTATAAACAAAAAAAAATTGTGTTTTTCACAGAAACGTTAACATATTCAAGAATATTCCTGCTATGTACGTATAAACTTATGTGTTGAAAACGAAAAAAGAAAAATCAGCAAAAAACCCCATTTAAAAAAATTAATAAAAATATTCGGCATTAATTTAAACTTGTAATAAAGACAAATATATCGTTAAATGACTTTTCAATAATATTAAAAATATATATATATTTAATTTGAATTAAAATAGTCCAAAGATTTTGCATAGAGTCCGTTTTCTTGTGATGTGGAAAAATGGGTTAAATAGACGGCCTGCATGTTTCTGAAATTTTTAATTGATTTGAATTTCAGCAATTTTTTTTTATTTTAAACATTTCAAATTAAATATTTCTTTATTTAAACTGTTTTATTATGTATAATTATAGTTTCAGTTGTGATGCCATAAATCGCATCTTAGAAACAAAAACATACAATTTTCTTTATTATAATATACCAAATATAAGATTACTTACTGCAGAAAAATAAAAATAAAAGCTACTAAACAGTTTTATTCAATAAATCGTTTTCCACACACCCTTATTTTAAATTGGCATTCCTTTGAACATAAATGTTGAATCTTTGAAACGCTACAATTTGATTTAAATAAATCCCTCCTTTGCAAAATCGAAAATATTTGTTTTAAAGCAGGAAATCCTCTAATCTTTTAAAACCACAGCGGATCCGAACATAAATTTGTAATTTTATGTTTCAATTTATGATAGATAAATTAAATTATGTATAATAATGTATATATTGAAGTATGGAGAGACATGTAAATAAAACAAATTTAAGCCTATTTTCTTAAAAGTAAATTTATTGCCAATTCAACCATTTGAGTACATAAACATTATTCTTATATCTAGCCATTCATCACTATTAACTGTTGAACCAAGTTTTCTTTTTGTTGAAATGGATTAAGACAAAAAAATGTTTTTATTTTGATTTTATTGTAATACAAACATATCTTACACCAACATTTATTTTAAATATTAGAAAGTTAAAAAATATATATATAGCCATTGAATTGCCTACATTAGTAACCGTCATAATGATTTAATATTCAAAATTTTTACTTTAAAAAAACAAATTGTGCAGCTGTTATTTTGAACATATATTGCAAAATGATATTTTAAAAATACTATTTGAAATTAATGTATGTATGATATACTGATTCTATTGCAAATTTTAATCCATTTTTCTGTCACGTTTTTCAGCCGATTTATTTCATAGTTTATTATTTTCTTTTTTTTACTTGCCGTTCTTTGTCACGTGTTTGACGGATCAGGCCTTCGAGCCTTTGCTTATAAACTCTAAGATTCTAATTTACAATTATTTTCCACACCAACCCCTATCACGTTTACTGGCGGGTTCATCTGGGGCTGACTATTTTATTATGATTTAAATAAAAGGTACCTGGATTGACATAATATGCTCTACACGCTTGGTTACCTCAAAAGTCAAGAGAGTTATTACAAGTTACAAAGTAAAATTACAAGAAAATCCTGCTCTGTTTTTAAACATGTATTGAAAGGTATTTTTGACGTTCGCCGAAAAATACGATAATAGCGCGACTCTATTGCTTCTTTTTGTCCTTCTGCCTTTAGTCAGTTATTTTTTCCGTTCCTCTATATTTCAAAATTCGTGAAAGGTCTGTAAAAGGTCAATAAACTACAATTTTAAAACTTAATTAAACATAATAATCAAATATTAAATTAAAATTGCTTCTTATTTTCCATTTTTAGCTAGCGGTTACCAGCGGCAACAGGACTGAAAGCACATTAAGTATCTATAAAAAGACGACCATTCTTGAGATAAATTGCAAACAAAATATAAATATTCTAAATAAAAGTATTCATATGTCCTTACACAGACACACATGACAGCAAAATTGAAAAAAAAAAATAGACAACAATAAATCTGATGGCGAAAACATGTTTCCAAAAAATGTTTTAAAAATGACAAATTGTGATTTTTTGGTCATATTAGTATTATATTTTTTACAGCCTTCTATGCAACATGCATGACTTAGTTATGAAAAATAAATAGATAAACATCTCCAATTTGCAGAAAATAATTTTTAAAAATAATTTTGGATTTTCACAGGGGTTTACGGATTTTCACTTTATTGGTAACCACATCAACGATCACAGAGATAGGGAAACTGTTTTATTACCCACGATCTATCTCGGGGCTGTTGAAGTGGTGTTAGTTTCCAAATTGTTTAATTTTTTCTTTATATATAAAATTTCTCTGTTCAAATATATCTTTAAACATCTTAATCTGATATACATAGATTTTTCGGTAAATTGTCTCTGAAAATAGATGATATGAAATATTTAGCTATAAAAATGATATTTTAAATATTTTTAAGCTTTTTCATAAAAAGTACGCATAACAGAGTTAGGTAATACTTCTTTAAAATATTCCGAAAATGGTTTCAACGAATACATTATGCATAGACTATTTTTTCGTATTATATATGGTACCTAAACTTAATAACGGTAATTTTTTTAACTAAATCTTACATTTTTGCAGTGATTCTTTTTTTTTTAAATATTATTTATTTGTTTGACAAAGCCTTTGAAAATGTCTAAAAAGGTATTGATTTTTAACTTTTATAAAAAAGTACTTTCATATATTTTTAATGTAACTCTCTAGTCTTATAGACAAAATTTACACTCAGAAAAAGGAATTGATTAAAACTACAAAACATGTTTTGTTGAGTACATTTTGGTTGTTTTAGCAAAATTCAAGTAAAATTGAACCATTTTACTTGAATTAACAAAACATTTTCTGCTGACGATAAAAAAAAAAAAAAAAAAAAAAAAAAAAATTGGAATTGCAAAAAAAAAAAAAAAAAAAAATTGTTGATTCAAACAAAATTTTTAATTGACCTATATTTAAACAAAATTTTTGTTTAAATATAGGTCAATGAAAATTTTGTTTGAATCAACAATTTTTTTTTTCAATTCAAAAAAAAAAAAAAATGTATCGTCAACAAAAAATGTTTTGTTAATTCAAGTAAAATGGTTCAATTTTACTTGAATTTTGCTAAAACAACCAAAATGTACTCAACAAATCATGTTTTGTAGTTTTAATCAATTCCTTTTTCTGAGTGTAGTAAGAATAATTTTCAAAAGTGATAGGTTTTTTGTTCGGCATTATGACTAGAACATTTTATCAGCGAAATAAGATTAAACGGGTGAAGACTTTAGCAAACGTTTCATCAATCAGTAGTTCAATACAGGCCTTTGTTGGTCACTAATGAATACAGAAATCGTTTGTCAAATAATATGTGTCAAACATTTCTATAGTGTTACTAAATCTTCCTGAAAATCCACAACTATCATTAGTCACTCGTTTTCTATATTAAAAATTACGTCGTTATGATATTTATAATAATTTCAAGACAGCTGCACTACTGATTCATTGTTAAATTACCTAAAGTTTCGTGAGTTATTAAACTAATAAGTAAAATTTTGAATGGGATGTATTGTTGTTACTTATTAAATTAATATCAAGTAAATAGTTAAACACATATTTAAATTTTATTTATTTTTTAAAATTTGAGTTTTTATATTTTTTTAACTTTGTTTTTAGACAGCAGAAGAGAAATTGTAACTGCGTCTGGAAATGTTTATATTCATGATCAGGGAATTTTTATCATAAAACTAACGTCACATTGGTTATTGAAATAAAATTTTCTTCAACGCTTATAACAAAAAGTCATTTGATATATTTGAACAATTTTGTATTTTCAGTATTTTTATTTAAAAAAAAATCCCATTTTATATGTAATGAAAAAATAAAATCTGTATAAATTACATTTCAGAAATTGAATTTCGTTGTCTTTTAAATACAAAATCATTATAATACACTTTTGAAGGTTTTACGACAAAATAGACTAGATAAAATGTACAATCATATTTTATGTTTTTATTCAGTATTCTGTGTGTGTTCAATAAGCTAATTTAATATCTCATATGGAATCACATCTTGTTATTATCATTGAAATAATATATATTGATTGTTAACATTTTATACTTTTGTTAGATAATTGAATTGTGAGAGGAAGTTAAAATCATAAAATGGACAAAATCTAAATCACATTGACGTCTTGCATAGTTTTCAATTACTTTTAATTAGATTAGATTTTATGTGTTTAATTTCAACATGCAAATTTCAACAAAGCTTGACTTTTATTTAAAACAGAACTTATTATTTTTTTTGCATTTTTCATTAAATTTTCTAATATTTTACACATACTTTAGTTGGTAAATAATATTAAATACATATATCAGTTAGTAAATAAATATATAAGAGCTTTTAAAAATGGAATATAACTATTAGTTAAATTAAAAATATGTTTTAATTTTTTTATATATTTAAAATTTATAGTAAAAAGGCATTCTGAACAATATTTTAACTGTTTTTGTGTCTGAAAAAGAGATTCTATTTTTATTATGAAACCAAGTTAAGCTGCACTACCTATAACTCCATAATTTTAACTACGCAATTTTTGCATAAGTTTAGTAGAAATAGTAATAAATATCTTGTTTGTGAAATGCCTGAAACTTGAATCTTTTCTCTGGATATTATATTGAATTTTTCCCAACTAATCTTTTCCTCAATGATACAATTATTAAATACCATTGAAAAATAAATTATGTCACTTAAATATTTGATATATGTTTCGAAATACAAAGCAAGCAATTTGCCTAGTTATTTCGTTTCTCTCAATGAACGTTGAACTCATAAACCTGGTTGAACTCTTAACTCTTTTTAACACTTTCCAACCTGGTTGAAAAGTGTTAATGACTTCTGTTTGTCTGCCGTCTGCCGCCTGCCGTATGGCCGTCTGGCCGTCTGTCCGTGCTCTAACTCCCGTAAATATGCTCGGATTCCTGTGCAATTTTTATATGTTATTGTCGTTATCTATAGTATGTTTCCTATTTCAAGTAGTTCCTATAGCATGTTCCCAGTGTGTAGCACGTATAGTTTTTTTACAGGGACATTCAAAATAATTCAATTACATTGCGGTCTAAGGGGAAAATCATTTGCGGTTCATTTAAATAATGTTTCACTATTTTAAAAGCATTGAAATTTATATATATCACTAAGGTTCATTAGAAGAAGCTTAATATGGAATAGGGTGCGCATAGCACTTATAGTTACTTTACAGGGACAGTCAAAAGAATTACGTTACATTACGTCTATGGAGAAAAATCGTCTGCGGTTTATTTAAATAATGTTTCACTATTTTAAACGCATTGAAATTTATATATTACAAGAGGCTTACTACAGAATATTGTGTGTATAGCAGTCATCGTTCATTTACAGGGACACACAAAATAATTCTCAACTGTCTGTTAACAATAATTCCTGGAAGTGCGTTTTAAGTTACTGAACGCAATTTTAATTTTAACTCGCTTTTTGTATATTACGTGGTGTGTATAAATTCTGTACATCCTATACAGGGAAGCACAAAAGTTCGTGAACACATTTCCGTTTATTGACAGAAACTCCAGAAGGAGAATTTTAAACTGTGCTACGCGTTTCCTAACTAAACTAAAATTTAGCATCCTATGTAGTATATATATACAAATCTATAGATCATAAACAGGGCTGAATAAAAGTATTCGGATATTTTTCCGAATATTGTATATGTTGGAAATTCCTGAAATTATGTTTTTAAACATGTTATGCGTTTTCCAAATTGTTTACTTAGATGTTATCTTTTAGCTTATTAAACGGTATGATTTGTAAAATTATTTTGGAAGCGTTGGAAAGTGTTACATAATCTATGCTTGACGCATGATTTTTCGTTCTTGTTTATATAATACACTGGTGGCAGCATTACAGCAACAAGTAAAAAAATCATTTAACTTTTGCAGCTGAAAACATGGAACATGTAGACTATATTTATGTTTTCATGCCTGAGGTATTTTGAATATACATAATATTACATTTCTAAACAAAATAAATTTAAATAAGAATATGGGAAATGTGGTATCATGCTGAGGGAAGGCAAATTTAATGTTGCTTATTACAACTTTTTAAAGATACGTAGAAAACAATGTGTAAGAGTTATAGACAGCACTGTCTAAATTATAACACATTGTAATATTATATTTCTTCTAAATGCTAAAAGGTGTAAACTAAGAACATAATATACAGTAAAAAAAACTTGTATTATATTGTTGGCATGTTTCGGCTCACTTCGAGCCATTATAAAAAAAAAATGAGAATATTCAATAATTGCACGGTCTTTGAAGTTATTATTTGAAATGCCATCATTTAATTTTCACGTATTTTTTTAAAAGTTACGCTCGGTATCTTGTATTTTTACTTGGTTGTTTATTTTCATATTTTTAACAATGGAGTAACTCGAGCTACAATTTCGGTAAGTTAAACGATGCTGCATTGCTACATATTGTATTTTTCCGTGCTACTATTTGTATGGTTTCTCTTATTATGGATGGATAGTATAGAATGGAGGGAAAAACTATTTTACTTTCATTGAAATTTATTTCTTCTTGATATAATCTTGCCAGGGCTGTGGTTTTTCTATTATAATTAATATACGTTATATGCTCCTTTTTTGTAACTAAACTTCCTGCTTGTCATACCAATACAGAAATTCTTAAATCCGTCATCTTTAATAAAAGGTATTTCATATACACCTCAATAATTCTGAAAATTAATTGGGTCAATTTTACTGCAAATGACATATTTTAATTTCTGACGGGGTTTGGCTATTAAGCAAGTATTGAAAAGTTTAAGGTTGTATTTTAATTTTTCAAAAAATCTTAGATAATATTGAAGAGTATAAAGTTTATATTTTTGCGACTGAAATGTATTTTCTGGTTTCTTATTTTTTGCGATATCCACGATTAATTTATTAATATGGGATGCTTTAAAACCCTTGTTACAAGCAATTTTACGAATATTATCATATTCTTTATACAATTTATTTTCAGTACATACTCTAAATGCCCGTATTATGAAAAATCTGTAGGCTGAAATTTTATACGTGAATGGAGAAATGCGTTATTTGGTATGGTAGATTGGTTAGCCATACCTTTTCGGAAAACAGATCTGTCGATAGATTTTTTTTGTTCTGCTTAACATTAAATCGAAGAATGGTAGACTTCTATTATGTTATATCTCCATAATCAATTTAATTTTATTGTCATTGTTATTAGATGTTATTGTTATTGGATGATTTATAAATAATATATAATAATGATAGTATCTGCTTTAATGATAATATCTGAAATATGGAAACGGCAAAATTAGTTATTAGTGCATAACATTATTAAGGCAAAATGAACCAAAACCCGTACACTACAGTAGTTTTAGAATAACTCGAAATATTTACATTTACTACAATACAGATATTGAGAAATAAGTTTGAAACATTCAATTAAGAGTACTATAATATTTCTGAAATGATTTTACATCCGAAAACATTTTTAACGATCAAGAAACTTTTCAGTGTGGGAACGACAAAACTATTTATTAGGGCATAATATTATAACGATCATAAAAACCGAAAACCCTACGCAACAGTGCTTTTAGAATAGCTCGAAATGTTTTCATGGACTACCTTACAAATATTGAGAAAAAAAAAACGAAACATTTATTGCAATCTATAGTCTTTCAGAAATATTTTTATATCCGAAGAAACTTTCTCGATGTCGAAATCATTCTGTCTGAAAGGAGAAAATGATATTTCAGATAATTTGCATTCTTGATGTTCGTCTCTCTTTAGTGAGAATTGCAATTTTATATGAATTTCTTTCTATCACTATGTCTTCAAAATATCTAGAAGATTTGAGATATATGTATGAATTTTCCGACAGCGGAAAATTCTTCAATAGAAACATCTTCAATAGAATATTTTTTCACAATACAAATTTATCCTATTTACATGTTTTTACCTCTTTGAATACACATAGTTAACTGATAAGAAAAAATCTTTCCGGCCTGTATCGGGAGGAAAAGGTAGCTTTCCTATATCTTCGTTTTAAAATTTTAACTAATGTTACACGAAAACAGCAAGTTAAAATGCAAAGAAAACGTTTACAAAAGATTCGTTAATACTGAAATTGAATACGTAATTCGCCAAATTATTGAGCAATAGCCAAATTGGCTTCATTTATGAAGACTTATTTTGGCCTCCAAATTTGGCGACATTTCGCCAAATGTCGCAAAGTTTGGAGAGAATTTGGCGCTAACGGATATGAATATATAGTTTTATGCGTATGATTGGGAAAATTATTACAACAGTGAAGATTTTTGTAATGTGCTATCTTGTTTCAAAATGTCAGCCACCCTAGAATTTCAAACTGCTCTATCTCAGCCATTTTTTAAGATAGAGGTAAACCAAAAAATGCTCTGGAATCCCCGTATCAAGGCCTAACACTTAATAAAAAATAACTTTGAATTTTTAACTTTTTTGTATATTTATTTTACTTTTAAATTTTTAAGTGGACGCCATCTTGAAACAAAATGGCGGACCAAGCTGGCCAACGAACTCGGTCGAGACATTGGTGAGCTTAATACACACAAATAGTTTCTTCAAAATTGATTTATAAATACGAGCGTTATCGTATGACATAGGTCATATATATATATATATATATATATATATATATATATATATATAAATCAACATTTGAACGGAGGTTGGTTTTGGAGTCTGGGAGTCATGATCGGTGAAAATATATCGAAATTTTCCGGAACTGCTTTCCTCCGAACGGCTGCAATAGGTAGCTTTATACTTTTTTTGTATTGAAAGCTACCTAAAACTATTAATAATAGAGAAAAAAAGCACCCCCTCATACATAAATGTAATGTAATCAATAATACACAAAATTATAGATACGGATTTCATATATAAAAGTGTTTTACAATTTTTGTACATTTATGCATTTTTGTATATACTGTACGTTAATGAGATCCGATCGAGAGTTTAAAGTGCAAGTCTAAAAGTCTACAAAGATATCTATTTCGCCATGTTTTTTAACATTTTACAATCTTTTTATATTAAAATTATTTTAAATGATCCTTTCCATATTATATTTTATACGAAATTCTGTTACATTCAAACTAATTTGAAGGGATTTTCAACAATTTCCAATCTAGTTGAAAAGTTTTTATGACTTCGGTTTGTCTGGCCGTCTGGCCGTGCTCTAACTCGCGTAAATATACTCATAATGCCCTGGAATTTTTGTATGTTATTGTCTTTTACTGTAGCATGGTCCCTATTGAAAATGAAGTGTGTAGCACGTGCAGTTTTTTTACAGGGACAGTCAGAATTATTCCGTTACATTATAGTCAATGGGGAAAATCGTTTCAAGTGCATTTTAATGATGGTATGCCATTTGAAACATTTTGAAATTTATATACAATTATGAAGCTCAATAAAACATGCTTGTTGTAGAATATGGGGTACGAAGCAATTATTATTCATTCAAAGATTCATACAAAAAGATGCTGTTGCAAATTGTTCTACGGAGATAAGTCGTTTGCAGTGTAATTTCATGACATGTCACTACTTCAAACAAAATAAAATTTATATGCTGATGTTTTACTTTAAATTGATCACTTAAAATGTAGGGTACAGCACGTTCCCTATTTCAAATGAATGGTGTAGCACTTTATAAAAACATTATAGGTAAAATCATGATAAAATGTATATTTATATTTATGAAGCGAATTAAAAAATTATTCTTGTAGAATATGGAATGCAAAACATTTATTATCCATTGACAGGATGAAACAAAAAAAAAATTGTCACAAATTGTTCGACGGGAAAATTCGTTTGCAGTGTTATTTAATGATGTTTCAATATTTCAAACATATTGAAATTTATATGCATTACTGAGGTGCACTATAAATTGCCCACTTAAAAGTATGGTGTGCATATCGATTATCGTTCATTTACAGGGACACACAAAATATATCGGTTACAGTTTACGTGCAATAAATACAGTGTATGTGTGATAAGTGAGTTTTCAAGTTTGGTTTGCGTTTTAATATTTAACTTTTTTTTTCATATTACGTGTGCTGTATAAATTAGGTTGATCATTTACAGAGGAATTCGTAAGTATTACATATTATGGGAGAGAATTGCTTAAGGGTAGTTTTAAATTGTATTACGCATTTTCTTTCTGAACTATAATTAGTAGACTTATAGAAGTTTGTGGAAAATAAATATAATCTAGGACTACGCAAGAAACAAAATACATTGCCTTTTATGGTTGATAATTGCTGGAAATTTATTTTAAGTAAACTTATGCGTTTTTTACAGGAATAAAATTTTAGCTTAATATGTGTACAAAGGATGTGTACAAAGGTATTTAGATAATATACAGGTTACTAATACAGGTTTATAAAATTGCTGAACGAGATTTTTCTAAATGAACTAAATTTTATCATTCTATGTAGTATGTATCCAAAGCTATAAATCATATACAGGGCTACCCAAAATAATTCGACTACATTTTTGACTATGGAAGGTAATTGCTAAAACTGGATTTTTAAATGTGTTATTTGTTTCCTATACTGTTTATTTATATATCTCCTTTCACCTTATTTAACGGTGAAGTTTCGTTATAGTTTTCTGGATGTGTTCGAAGTGTTTCATAATCTATGCTTGACGCATGATTTTTCGTCCTTGTTATATATTTATTTTGATACGAACATTTATGATCTCATTACGACTAATTACATATATATATATATATATATATTTCATACACTTTCCATGTCTTATATACACTGGGTACGCATGGTCTATGTATATAATGATAAACTAAAATTGAAGTTATTGTGATAGTATGGTTAAATGTGTTAAAGTAATGATCAACCAATGATGGTTTTATTATCGAGAGTAACAATATTAAAAAAGGAAAATAAAGAATATAAGTTATTTAATTTAATATTAAGTATTGTCCCTTAACGTTTCCGATATTAGTGACTACCAAGGCAAGTAATAGTTAGGAATAATATATATATATATATATATATATATATATATATATATATATATATATATATATATATATATAGAGAGAGAGAGAGAGAGAGAGAGAGAGAGAGAGAGAGAGAGAGAGATCAATCCACCGCTAGATGTAGACCTCTCTGAGATTTTTCGATTGTTTTATTCCTAGTGCTTTAGTCATCCAATAAACACTGGCCACTTATCTGATTTCGTCAATCCATCTTACTTGAGGTAGTCTTATTGGTCTTTTTACATCTCTGGGATACCACTGTAGGGTGTTTGTGCTCCATATATTGTCTAGTTTTCTTGCAATGTTCCCAGTCCATTTCCATTTTAGCCGTTTAATTCTCTCAATGATGTCAAAAAGTTTCTTCTGACTTCTTTTCCAGGTTATTCACTTTCTGTCTCTTCTAGTTATACCTAGCATACATATCTTCGTTGTGTTTGCATTTCTGTAACATCCGTTTTGTTAGCGTCCATGTTTCTGCTCCATAATTTAGTGCAGGCAAAACACATTGGTTAAACACCTTTCTTTTTAAACAAAGAGGCTCTTCAGAATAATATTGTTCTTCCCAAAAGCACTCCATTCATTTCTTATTCTCATATTAATTTAATTCATGATACTGTTGTCCGATGACATTTCCTGTCCAAGGTACGCTTAACTTTACACTTCTTTAATCTCAGTGTTGTTGCAGACGATTTTCTTTTTTGGTGAAAATGAATTGAAATCTTTTGCAAGTTTATTTTTCATCCCAAATTAATGCTAGCTTCTGCGAAATTTTTAGCATATTTTTTTAATTCTTCAGGTCTATTACTGAAAATTAAAATGTCATCAGCAAACCAGACATGGCTTAAATATTCCTGATTTATTATAATCCGTTTGTTTCCCGAATCCAGCTTCTTGAAAATATATTCTAAGATGGCAGTAAAGAAGCTTAGGTGAATGGTGCCTCCTTGTCTTACTCCTCTTCTAAGTTTGATTTTCGATTTTCCTTTGTTCAAATGGATGGTGGCTGTTGTTTTAGTGTAAATCTTCTTCATGATATTGATGTAAGTTGAATTTGATTTTATCACTTTTTTACCATGATACACATTAAAAAGCATTTTTAAATCGCAGTAGAACAAATCTTCTAGGTTTAATTAAAAATATATTAGGGAAAGGTTGTAGATTTCATCATTTTATACATATCTGTGACAAAGAAAGTGTGCGTCTGTGAACGATTTATGTATACTAGGCGCAAGTAGCAAAAGCACACTTCTCATGACACAGATGCAAATTTTTATGTCAATTCAAATCTTTGTTAAAGTAGACAAACAAATTACAAATTTAGCCGGCATTAATTTCAATATTTCCATGCAGCATGTTTTGTTTGATGTAGAATTGTATAAATTTTGAATCTATCTATCTATATATATATATATATATATATATGTAACAAAATTTAAATTTTATCGCATTAAATTTGTTAAATTATTTTCGTCCCATCCTATTCCAAATTACTCTATAATATTTTTTCCCTCCGTTTATTAATGTATCTTAAATCTATTTATTTCAAAAACATCATATCTAAATTCAGAATTTAATGGCGGCTAACTAACTAAATAAATTGTGTCTTTGTCTTTAAATTATAAAAAGCTTCCTAATATTCATCCCTTAAAAAGCAGTAGTCTTTCCTTTTTATATTTCTAAATTCTTAAAAAGGCTGTATTTATTTTATTAATTTCCGATATTAAATGTAACTCTCAAAATTATATAATATTTTTCTTATATGTTGGCTTTTATCTTAGCTCGATAAACCATTTCTCTCATTTTCTTTTTTTTTTCCTTTTCGTAAACGTAAAAATTATTCCATTCCATATTCTCAAACCAGTAATTAGCGTCAATCAGTTATCTTAAAATTCATCTGATTCACAGCTATTTTATAGAACATCATGTAATGATTTTGAAGAGTTTTGGCGCGGTTTCTAACCGGAAACCATTTTACCTAAAAATTCTGACGTTTTCTTAAAGAATCCAGGTTCTCCATTGGCGCATCGGCCGTCACGTGACACCTGTATTCGTACTATTCTCGAAATCATATATCGCGGTTCCGTGCTTCCGAGAGCAGTAGAAAGAGAGGCACTGGGATGGTGTTTGGCGCTTTTGAGTTTCTAATCAATTAGAATGCTTGTCTGGTAATGGTGAAGCGAGACCAGTATTTTTTTATGCTACTACTTCTTGATGTATTCTTAATGCTAGTAACATCCGTAGCCATGATGCTCATTTTCAATTGGAAATCTGTCGTAACATCTGAAACGAGGATAACGTGAAAAGAGATCTCCGTCTGATTCATTAAGCTTCCAAATAAAAGCTTGTTCGTGATTTTGATGGAGTTGTTCCTTCTGCATACTCACACGACCTGTACTGTGGATATGCCGACTGCAAGTAAACCACAGGCGAGGAAACTCCCTTGGCTGACTTTCGAAAAAGAACATCCAGTATTGAAAAAACATTTATAAAAACTGGAACTGCCGCTGCACTCATTATTTCTCGTCCTTAAATCGCCACACACACACACACACACACATATATATATATATATACAATAAAGCAAAGTGTAGTATTTAAAAAAATAAATAGTGATTTACCTTAAAATAACAGACTTTTATATCATTATAAAGAAACTGCATTTTATTCAAATCCTTATACTATAAAACATAACCTTATGATACTTCGCTCAAAATTAAACTTTTCCTTCAACCTTCCTTAAGTATTATCTAATCCCTTTGTTTGCTTTGGTATAAAGTGGGCTTTTGTTTACACATTTCCACTAAATTTGTTTTAGAATTAACGTTAAAACTAATGATTCCACAGAGTGTTTATTAAAAGTGCTTATATTCCGTTCTTTTATTAGGATATATTACCTTAAAGACTTCATAAAATGATATATTTATTTTGTTATAGAAATCTTTAGTAGAACTTTAGAGTATATTTATTTTAAAACTTAAGAGAAAAATATTTAAAAGACGGAAAAATTCGTTTAAAGTAAACGTAGTATAATATATTACTTTTAACCTTACTTATATTACTTTTAATTTATATGTTTTCGATATTGAGATTGATAAAAAATATTATGGTAAAATAAAATGTATTGCTGCACTCACAGATTCACTCTATTAAAAATAGTTTTTTTATAATTTATGAGAGTGGTATTAATGATTTTGTTTTAATATTGAGAAATAATTTTTATGAATTACATTCGACATTTTTAGAAAACTAGGGATTTCTCTCCGCTATGAATTACGCATGCCAACTTCCATCCAGATTACTCTGGTCCTAAAAACAATTTATTTTTTGTTTGTTTTGTTTTAAAGGGAAGCTTGACTGCGAAATTGGGCACAACCAGTAGTGATTTCCGGTATTCTAATTGACAATTATTTTGCCTAGAGAATTCTTTGGGTCTCAAGACCGTATCTACCACTGCCAGGACAGTTTACGGCTGCTTTTTGCGATTTATTTTCTAAGTTCCAGTACATATTTGAAAATACGCTTTTAAAAATGGTCGCTGTCTGACTGTATGAAATAAAAGTTTTATTTTAGACGCTGCACAGTGGAAGATTTAACGAATCTGGGCGGCCAAAATTATTGTATTGTTTTAAACTAATTTAAATGTATTAGATAGTAAATAAATTAATTTTTTGTAATAAAAATTGTTTTATAACTTAAAAATCAATGATGTTTTGGATCTTCATACTGGTTTTTATTCTACAAAATTAGTATTATAAAATAAATGATAATTATGATAAAAAATCGAATAAAATAAAAATATAATTGAGAAAATTATAAACATTAATTATTAACAATATGAACTCTTAATTAATAAATCACCTATAAGGTAGAGTTTCTTAATCCGATGATAATTCAGAGTCGTCATCTGTTTCTTCATAATCAGAATCTTCTTCATCAGGAGCTTCAGAAGCTTCCATGGGCAGTAACATTTCTAAGGTTTCTTTAAGAAATGATTTTGATTTTTTTCTTATCGTGGGTCTCATTCCAGTTAACACTGGATCTGAACTCAAAAGCAATCTGTTGATAACATCACGGTTACAAGAAATTCTTGAAAATTTTGTGCTAAATTTTGAAGAAATGAGCGAAAATGTTTGTTCCGTGCTTCGGCTGCTTCTTCAGAAAATTTAGTCCAGGCATTAGGGGATAAAAAAGAGCAAATAAAGGAATGTTTTGGTGTAGTTTTTTGGGGGGGTCCTTTTATGTTTTTGTGGTCGCTGAACACGAATCCAAGGTTTTCCAACAAAATATTTTCAGGTAAATACGTTTTTTTTTTACAAAAAACGTGTAAAAAAACAGACTTTTCTCCGTTTTTTCAAAATAATTCCAAAATTGTGCATTTTACGTGAAAGTTAGCAATATATGAATTAAAGATAATAACTTTTCCTATATTTTATGTATTGAAAGTTTTTTCTCTGATCAATGGTTTAGCCGTGAGATTGCCGCAAAAAAGGGTGTTAAAAACAAAAAACTGTAAAAAAAACGGGAATTACGGTAGTGTATGTCGATGTAACATGGGAACTAACCATTTTACACAAACGGTAACCATTAATGATACTAAAGTTTATATAATTGACTATATTTTATGCATTTGGGGTAACGGAAAAGTGCGGATCCTGCGCCAGGGGAAGGTGGGAGCAGTGGAGCCGTTCCACTTTCTCTCATGAGTCGAAGGTGCTCCTCCGCCGGAGTGCTCATACTGTAAGAGGCGGTAAAATTGGGAGGTGTAAAAGACAAAAAAGTGTAAAAAACGGGAATTACGACCCTGTACGTCGATGTAACATTTAAATTAACCATTTTAAACAAACGTTGACTGTTAATGATACTAAAAATTATATGATTGACTACATTTTACAATGAAGTTGTCTGATAATATATACGGCGAATCATTATGAATCATTATTTAATTATAAATTATTATGTACATTAGTAACAAACAGTAGTGTATTTACATGAAGTCAAAAAGCAAAATTCTTATTTCCGCAATCTTTTATTTGAAGGTCCCTGCTGTTCATCGATATCTACAACATAGAAAATAGACGTATGGAATTAGTGTATTTTTTATTTACTACCAATATTATACAATAAATGTTTTCTTAATGGTAAATATTTCATACCTTTTGGCATAGCTTGTTCCTCTTCCATTGGGTCCACGGATTCAATGGGTGGGCAATCCATCTCCAGCTCGGTTTCAGGGTATAACTCGTCTTCCTCATCTTGATTCACCAGTGAGATGTTGTTTCAGTTCCCTTCGCAGTTGAGGCACATGTTGGAACAACAAAAACCTGCCTTCTTGCACCCACAATTTTGTTTGCAGTTCTTTTTGCACTTACAGGATACAAGCTTCAACAACGCAGGGAGAGAAGGGGAAGTTAAATTAAATACAGGCCAATATTTGTTTTTTTTCATCCCCACTCTTCAGCATTTTTTTTAACTCCTAGCCATTGCGGTGATATACTCTTAAAGAGTGCTGTCATGCTGCAGCTGCAGGTGGTGGTAAGGCAGCAATATTTGAATTGTATTTAAATGCTGACTTCTTGTACGAAATATATCTTAGGTGGTTCAGCGAAGGCACATTCGTCCCACTATATCCGTACAGCAAAACCAAGAAACCAACAGCTGCAATCATCTCTTGAGTAGCGTTGGAGTCTTTAAATACTTTAACAGCGTCAGCAATATCTGAATTCTTCACAAGAGTTTTGAGGAACTTCATTCTTCCTTGCATAAATGGTGCTGATGTTGTATCACACCCGCTCATAGCATGTAGGAAGAGGATGTTTTTCGCAACCGTTGAACTCACAGCATTAATTGGAGAAAATATCACTGGAGAAGCAGTGTCCTTTCCAGGTTTTAAAAAGAAAACGTTTTCAGCCCTGCAGAGAGCTATCAAAATGACCAAGAGGTCTACATCCTCCCAAAATATAATTACCGTCTCATTTGATGTTGCCAAGTACAAAGCAGTATTTATTATCAAGGTATCTGCGTCTTCTTTTGCTTGCTTGCTTGCATATAATATCTGGTGATAAGGACTTATCACTCATCATAGATATTAACCTACCCTTGTTTTTTGGGTTAGCAAGAAACTTTTCTTTGCAAATGGTGAGTATCATTGTACCGTCAAACAATATATCTGTTGAAGAATGTTTCCTTGCTCGTCTCATACGCTCAGCAGTTTTTGTATCACCTTGTAAGTCATCAGGGTAGCCATCAAAGATAACTACTGCCTGCGGTTGGTACGTACCGTGACTGCACGTACTCAACATATTTATCGCAGATTGTTGAAAAAGATTGATTCTTAGGCCAAATAACCCTATGCAATAAACCCCCCCCCCCATCAATGACGAATTGAATTCTGCCGCTGAACCGCTTGTTTGTTAGGGGTTTGAATGCCTTGAAGAGAGTAGATTTGGTTCCTTTTGTTAAACCATTATCGAATAGGGATAAGGAATAAGGGCCTAGATCATACGTCAAAAACTCCTCAAGGTCTTCATCCGAATGCTTTGTAACCGAAATTAATTGGAACATTTTAGTATCATTAATAGTCAACGTTTAATTAAAATGGTTATTTTTTATATTACATCGATACAGGGCCATAATTCCCGTTTTTTACAGTTTTTTATCTTTTATCCTCTCCCAATGTTACCGCGTCTCAGAATACGAGCTCTCCGGAGGAGTAGCACTTTCGACTCATGAGAGTAGCTGGATCTGCCCCACTGCTCCCACCTTCCCCTGGTGTCGGATCCGTACTTTTCCTCTACCTCAAATGCATAAAATATAGTCAAACATATAATCTTTAGTAACATTAATAGTTAACATTTGCGTAAAATGATTAGTTTCTATGTTACATTGACATACAGTACCGTAATTCCCGTTTTTTTACAGTTTTTTGTTTTTGATACCCATTTTTGAGGCACTCTCACGGCTAAACTATTGATCAGAGACAAAAACCTTCATTACATAAGATGTAGGAAATTTTATTTTCTTTAATTCATATATTGCCGACTTTCACGTAAAATGCATAATTTTGGAATTATTTTGAAAAAATGAAGAAAAGTCCCTTTTTTTTACAAGTTTTTTGTAAAAAAAACGTGTTTTCCGGAAAAAAATTTGTTGGAAAACCTCGGATTCGTGTTCAGCGACCCCAAAAAAATAAAGGGACCCCCGCAAAAAAATACACCAAAACTTTCCCTTTTTTTCTACCAAATGACTGGACTAAATTGACCTATTGGTAGTATAACTTTCTCTATTACACTGAGGCCATGTATTAATATTTTGTGCATTGTGGGTGACATTTGGTACCATTTATATAATTGGATGTCGAGTTCTGCTGTCTTCTCTGTATATTCTTTAAACTTGTCTATGTGAATTTTGTGGCCACTGGATATGGTTTCAAGAATAACTTTAAAACGGTATGTTAAATTTTTGTCAATGCCTGTAATTTCAGATGCTACAGAGGGGTCAGTAAAAAATCTCCTGCTTGTATTTCCATCGTTAGTGTTACCATATCAAGCCTTAGGTACATCTACAAGTAAACTCAATTTTGTTTTGAAATTTTCTTGAATGGTCAATTTTCTTTCTTTAGCGATAGCATTTTCATTGTCTGTATTCAATCTACACTTTTTTATGGGCAGTTTGTACGCTAAATGCAACAATTTTTCAAACAATTGAATTCTAGCATGTAAAATCGATAATCCGAATTCTAACGTTTTGGGTTTGATGTTTTTCTTTTTAGAAAGATCATTAAAATTTTTCGAAGACAGTCCACAAATGTAGCAACTCATTGCCGATTTTGTACTTGTCGCTGCGTTGCATATTTTCCCATCGGCCATAGTAAGTATTATTTTATGTTTTACAATAAATGTACTTTTCTCTAATGTAATTTTTGAGGGCGGTACAGACTTTAACGCATTTTTTATGTAATTAATCTCGTCATTAATCATTTCAGTTGTTTCTTTTTCAAATCTTATCCGCATGGGTCTGCAATAACGTGGTGATGAAGCAATGGATTTTGCCAAATAATCCTGTTATTTACGCTGCAAATTAACTGAATTGGAATAAACGAGCTCTGGAATATATGCGCATCGGAAAAGGAATCATTTTCAAACTTTTGCTTGTATTGAGTTTGTTGTGACCCATCGCAGCCCCATTTACATATAAGAATTAACGCGGATCTTCCCGTAAGGCATGGTGACGTCACGGCGAAGTCACTGTGAAGTCACACTGTGACTTTGTGACCGTCGTCGTGACGTCAAGTGACGTCGATGTGAAGTCATTGTGACATAAATGCGAGGTCGTTATGACCGTTTTCAAGGCTTTCTGTGACCTCACAATGTGACTACTTTGTGAAGTCACCGTAAGTCTTCAATGTGAAAAATGTGACGAATCTGCATCGGATAGGGTGACCAGATTTTACCCGAATCCTATACGGATTGTTCGGATCAAAATTTTTTTATGATTCAAGTTTGTGACGTTTGTGACGACACTGCACCGGGTCGGGTGACCAGATTTTACCCGAATCCAATCCAGAAACTTCGGATCGATCTTTTTGGATTTGTTTGGCTACAGAATAGATTTGGATTAGTTGTCGTGTGACCTGATTTTCGTGAACCCGATCTGACTCGAGTCGGGTATAATGTTTTTACTGTAGGTCTTGTTTGGAATAGAATCTTGCATACGACCGAGTAACCAGATTTTATGAGAAATTGTGTTACGATACAATTTCTGATGTCGGCTCGGATCTAGAGTCATACACGAATCCGGTTATATACTTCTTGAACATGATTGAATGTCTACTTGAATATGAATGATGGTTGACTGAAACTATATTTCGATTCAACCCGTATTCTTACCCTAACCCAACAACAACAACAACAAAAAATCTGTAAGCGCACAACCCGACCGAACGTGATAAATCATTTTGCATAGATTCGGATAACAAGATTTCACCAAATACGGATAAGATCGACGATAATGATTGGATTGATAAGGATTGGATTTATTGATGCAACTCGTATTCAAATTAAAACTTTGCATCTGATTGTGAAACCGGCTAATGTAGCCGTTAAGCAAGAAAATTATAAATGTAAAAAACGCATACTAATATAAAAATAATAGATGAATCCTTTAAAATTCATATTAAAAGTAAATATTTCAATAATATGAAATTCTATTGTGCAAATAACAACTTTTTATATTAACGTCTACTTCCATTTGTTTTATGTAACGACCAAAATATTGACAATAATTAAAACTATGCTATTTTGCTGTTAAGTATTGAAATAAAGTATTTAAATGTGTATACTTTGCCATATATCCCCTCGTCCAGTGTCACGAAACTTTCTGACACATTTATGAACAAACTTTTAAACGCATGGCACTAGGCATGCCTGATTATTAAAGCTATTTGGAATGAATAGCGTTTTCCATTTTTAGATAAATGTAATACTTAAGATGAATTTCGGATAAAATAAAACAAGTGAATTAATACAAGTGATTTTTTAAAAGAAATCTTAAACATCTTAACTTTTAAATAATGCACTATTAAATGTACTAGTACTAAACATGCACTATTAACAAAACTGCGAAGACATTAAAAGTTACCTGCTGATCTATAGGTAAAGAGGTTACGATTGAATGCTCATTATCTGCTTCCCTTTCATTGAAAAATTAGACTGTAAATCCACTACAATAATTTTCAAATTATTCCAGCAGAAGAGGTGTGTTCATAGATCTGAGAAATCAAATATCACCCTGGCCTTATGAACGCACCCGGCTAGACACAGGGAGATGTTAAAATGGATGCTTTACTTTAAAATGGGATGGTTCACTTTAAAACGTTAATTTACTTACACAGTATAAATCTACAAACTTAAAAGAACGCAACACACGCTAATCCGAACTTCGAATGAGAAAAAATCGTCTGCCTTCAATATGCGCGCGCAGTATTGTTTAAACACAACAAAATACCAACTAGCAGATGTTTCCAACTTTACCGCAAATGATATAGGAAGAAAATAATTTAAATAAAGACATTTCAAAACCTTTATAATTTATATGGCTGAAAAATGAACTTCTAATGATGCTATAATATTCTTTTTTTATATGAGAGAGTTTTGTATTCTTAGAAATAAGCTGTGAAAATTTACATTTTTATATATTTTTTAATCCATTGCATTTGCTTTAGACGTCAAAAGTAAAGATAAATTTTAAATAAAAATTGATTTAATAGGCTTTATAAAGTAATTTCGATATAAATTTATAAATTTAAATTGCA
Organism: Maratus michaelseni; assembly: GCA_963931845.1. Classification (NCBI taxonomy): domain Eukaryota; kingdom Metazoa; phylum Arthropoda; class Arachnida; order Araneae; family Salticidae; genus Maratus; species Maratus michaelseni. The sequence continues at coordinate 64,810,693 of OZ007593.1, forward strand.
ATCAAATTTCCTAAGTACAAATTATTCATTTTTTACACTCTATCGAAAAGAGCAATATATTTAATAGAGGCAACATCTTACTAAGCACTGGCCAGTTTTGGATAAATTGCTATAGGAATGATATATACTTTATAACATGTTTTTAATTCATTTTTGCTCGGAAATACACGAAATTGGCTCGTGGTTTTATTCAGAAACTATGTTATTGAAAAACCTTTTCCATTTTTTGTTAAAAGCAGATCTTTCAGAAAAGAATGTCAAAGTCGGCGTTTTGATTTGAATATCTGACGTGACAGTGAAAGACAGGAGAAAAACTGGTCGTCACGTGACACGAATTGCTTATAACTCGATAAGTAACTAAATTTATATTTAAGGATTTTTACCTAAGTATTATATAGTATATTTTGTTAAATTTCATGAAAATGGTAATGGAAATTGTAAAAAATTATCTGCCTCATATATGTAGACAGATATTTATTTATTATTTTATTTTGGAAATACTCAATATATTTAAATAGTGTGTGACAATATTTTTATTAATGATTGAGGTACATGACATAATTCAAATCTATATTTTATGAGTTTTTTCTTCCAAATTCACTCTCCGATCACACCGTGAAGTCACAGAGTGTTGGCATTTTGGTCATAGGTTTTATGTGACTTATGTTACTTGTAGTGACGTCATTGCAACGTTACAAAAATTTTTAAATCTGTCAAAAAGTAATTTTCTTTATGCCATAAGATGTTCTAAAGTTTTTTTAATTTTTCTTTAGATCTCCAAGATGTTCACATTTTGGTCACAGTGTGACGTTACAAAGTGGTGGCATTTTAGTCACAGATGTGACGTCACGTACGTGACTCACAGTGACGTCACAATGACGTCACTGTGAATGTGCATGTTATGCGGGCTTTCTTCTTCATTTAAAATTTCCAAAACTTCATCCAAATAAATAAATGATCGTGTCACTGTTAAATGAAGTAAATCTTGAATATTGTTTTCGGCGCAAGTTTCTGTAGTTTAAAAAAATTCTTTGTCTGGATAGCAGTCAATTTTAGCTCGCTGCAGAAGACCGTAGCAAGTGTATACATTTTTTATATATTCTTATAATTTCATATTGGTTTCTGGAAATGTTAGCTTCGACAAATAATGACAATGCTTCCAAAGGGGACATTTGAGTTTTTTTTCAATCTGTTGAGTTCTCAAATATGCTTTTTTATATTTCGTTGCTCTCATTGGTGAATGGGTTAATTCTTTAAGTACATGGGCAGCATCTCTCTTTCCAGAGGTTTCTAACTTTACCTAAGCGGTATGTGTAAGTTCTTCCACTTCTGTCGAGCTCCTTAAGCTTTCAGACTTTCTTCGCTTTGATCTATCACTTGATTCTTTGAAACTTTTTGCTGGTCTCCCTGGGCGATTTATTTTCCTTGGAATTTCTATTGTACCTTCAAGCCATTCCTTATTATTTTTCACAAATACATCTGGTTTATAATGGGCTGCGATCCATTTCCTTTTCAACTCGCATTTAAATCGGGAGAAATTGTGTTTGAGTATTTTAATATCATCGTCATCAAAAGTATCACTGTTAAAAAGATAATTTTCCAGAAAGTTTAATCTATCATGTATATACATATATATATATATATATGGTAAATTCGGTTGTTGCATAATGTTAAACAATTCTCTTCGAATCATTACTTTGACGTTCGAAACTCCTAGGGAAAGAAAATACAAAATATAAACAAAAAATAATGCATAACAGATGTATGCAATTTAGATAGATAAAATCATTCAATCCATTATTTTTAAAGAAATCACGCAAGTTTTTGCCAACTTTTAATAAAATCATAAGCAAAATTGGCTCAACTTATTTTTAAAATAAATGTTATTAATATAAATATTTATAATAATATATATATTTATAAATAAATGTTAATAATGGGCTATAAATTACTTCAGTTTTTTTGAAAAGTGCTTAAAAGAAGACAAACTGGAATGAATAACATTTTTAATAATGTTTAAAACATTTTTTTTTAAATTTATATAACTTTTATTCTAATCAAAATGGCTGAACAATAATAACATGGGATTGCTTTGTAATTATCCATAACAATTGTTTTCATTTTAGAATTCATATTAAAAATATGAATTAAAACTCAATACATGCTATTTTCGAATGCTTACTTCGAAATTTGAAAGAGCAATATTTATAGTACCTTCATTTTAAAAAATGGACGATTCCGGAGCTACTTTAAACAAAAACACAAATGCAAAGGCCTATATTTATTGTTACAATATATTGAAATATAACTAAACCCTTCGTGAAGTGGGAAACATGCAAACAAAATAATAGAAAAATATGCATTACTTTATATTACTCTTGCAACTACTAAAACTATTTTTTTCTCAATTCAAATAATAAAAAGATATAAATACATACCTGCCTCGTCACTATTCATAACAAGTAGATTTTAAATATTTCAGGAAATATAGTTATTTACATTCGAATATGGAAAGTCAAACTGAACAATGATCTGAAGCCGTTGCACTCAACGCAACACCTTAGTTTAAACTGAGAACAGGAAGTCATTGTTCGCTTAAGTGAGATAAAAAGGGTGCCACGTGATTCTCCAATTTATTCAGCTGCAACATGCATCAATCCATTCGCACCTGCTTTGTACTTTATGAAATTGACTTTTGTCCAGCCAGATTTGACAAATATCCCACAGTGCGGTGTATGAATTTTGTTCTTATATATAATGTTTTAAATATGTCGCTTAAAATCTGTTCACACAAAAATGTTCTGCCCGCTGAACAAATAAAAAAATTTTGATACATTTTCTGAATCATTCTTAAACTTAAAAGAATGGTACTTGCAGGCATGATTATTTTAAAGATTTCTAATCGAACAGTTTTTCTTTTTTTTTTTTTTTTTTTTTTTTTTTTATAATTGAATTCCATTTTGAGTTATAAGCAATTGCAAACACAGGAGGCACTTTATTTTCTTTTCCGTTCTGTCAAGTCAGGAAAGTTAGTTAAGAACGCCTACATTAGCAACAGTTTTTTTTTTTTTTTTTTTTTTTTTTTTGTGTGTGTGTGTGTATTAAAACCTTTCAAGAGATTGATCTAAATATATCGAATATATCGGTAATACATCATTGAATATATTAAAAATATCATCTAAATTTGCAGCAGATTTCTGGGAAAATCTTCTGCATTTGGTGAAAAACTAGGGAAACTGTTCGATTACACATTTTCTTAAAAAATGCGCTTGCCAATTGGGTACGTTTCAGAACAAAAATGAATTTAAAAATTTCTCAGAATGTAGGCAGCATGGATATAAGAACAGCCTTAAATATAACGTAATTTTCACCATTAAATTATTTTCTCAAGTAACAATTTCATATTATTTTAAAGCTCATTATATTCATATATTAATATATATTGTCTTCTGTATCTATTCATATCTATTGTCTATCGCCTTCTGTAGCGTTTAGTGGCGGGATTATTTTTATAAACAATAAAGAAGACCTACCGGGAGGGACATCTATGCTCTACAGACTTGTTTCCTAGTATGAGTAGTCCTTCTCGGGCTGTAAAGTGAAATTTTTCTTTCTTTTTTAATATCTAAGTATATTTTTGTTTTTGATAATTTTTGTAAATATTATTATGCAATCTTTTTAAAATCTGGATAGAGTAGTTATAAACTGGCTATTTCAAAGGATGAATTAAATCTGTATTCATATAATGAAAGTTTAAATAAAAATCGGACAAAATATTTAAAAACTAGAGAAATTTGAAACATGATTGCACACTGCACACCAAAATCAAGTGAAATGCATGCGTGTGAAAGATGTTTAAATTGCTATGCATGGTTTTTAAACCTGCAACATTTTTTTAACTGAAATATTATTTTTTTGTAAATTTAACATTAAATATCTCTTTAAACAATTATTTGGTTAAATCAAGGTATGCTTCAAAGTGTTTATTATACAATGCTCTATAAACTACTAGTTTTCTTAATTCTATATATAATATATTTTCAGAATAAGACGAGGAATAGAAAAAAGTTAAATAGATCCAATTACGGCAGCAGCAGAGTTCATTACTTGATTTAGAATACTTTTTAAAATAATATTTAAATGCTATTTAAATTCAAATATTTAAAATGTTTACGTTATCAAAAACATATCTCGTGACTTAATTGTTTTAAAGATGCTCTAAATATGTATCTAAATTATGATTATATTAACAACTTAAAACTATTTAATTGCTAGTATAATTGAAACCGTATGTTTTTTTTTTTCAATCTTTTTTCCATTATTACTCATAAAACATTATTTTTTTTTCCAATTCACTTAACACATTTTATACAAAAATTAATGTTTAAAATGTGTTAATACTAAATTTTAATTTAAGCAAATTCCGTATAAGGCGAAATGAATATTGCAATATGCATGTGGATATTTCATTTTATTTGTTTTAAAGATGCTCTAAATATGTATCTAAATTATGATTATTATTAACAACCGAAAACTATTTAATTGCTAGTATAATTGAAACAGTATGTTTTATTCAATGAATTTTTAATTATTACTCATAAAATATTAAAATTTCTCCAATACACTTAACACATTTTATACAAAAATTAATGTTTAAAATGTTTTAATACTAAATTTTAATTTAAGCAAATTCCGTATAAACCACCACATAAGATTATCTTTCAAAACGCCACGAAACACTTTAATCCAATTAAATCTGACAAAGCTAAAACATGGACTTTAAGCTTAATGTTACAGATAATATAAATATAGATAAGGTTACGTATAATGTTTGTATATTTCTTCATTAAACGAGAGCTTGAGTTGAGTTTATTGAAGTAAAGCGCATAATAACTTTCAAATATTGGCAAATAAAGCGCATAAATATATTTTTAAAGATGGAATATTTGTTATTTAAAATATTTAAATGCTAATAATTTTTTCAGTAAATAAATAAAGATTGAATGTTTTTAGACACAATTATACACATATATTACATGTAAGGATGAGTCATGTATGCAATAAGAGATAGTAAACAGCGGGAGTCTATAACATTTTTAACGTAGTATTATCATCAATGAGGATACTTTTTAATCGAAAAATACATTTTGCTGTAGATAAAGATTTTAATTATTAACACATGCACCACATTTCCCAAATAACAAAAAACGCTTATAAAAATGTAGAAGCAACAGAATTTGTTCTTTACAGTATCAAACTAATGTAATAATTAAACTGTATGGTTTTAAATGAGCGCAGCTATTAAAGTTGTACATTGTTTGTAGCCTTGTTATTATTATTATTATTATTATTAATTTGTTATATGTTATAGAATTTTTCTCATTTTCGCTCTTTGATGATGGCCTGGTCCTGGTCGAAAGCGTCCGAGACTCTGTCGAAAGTTTTAACATATATAGAAAGGTTTTAATGTTTTAAAATCTATATTTTATTTTACACCTGTTTTAGTAATAAATAAATTATGATTCATTTTAAATGTTTTCCCGTATTTAATTGACGTTTAAGTATTTTATGTCAGTACAAAATGAGAGAAATAAATGTTCCTTAAATAAGGTTTACGAAAATAAACTATCATATATTCCGAGTTACTGACGATTCCAGAAATAGTTTCTATATCTTTCGAAAACTTGACAATTGAAGAATTTCTGAAATTTCACCAATTATTATTTCACCATTCAACAAAAATTCTTCTGATGTACGTAATTAACTTTTATGATTAGTTCTTACTGCGTATTAATTTGTTTTCCCATCTTGGTATTAACACAAATTATCGGATTCTAAGAAGCTATCAAATCTCAACACTTTCATCTACAATAAACATGTTCAACAGTAAAACATTCTAAATTATCAACATTGCTTTGCCATTTTTGCATGTATAGATTCTGTTACGCAAAGAAAATATTTACTTGCGAACAGATAGTATTCAAAAAACCGATATTATATGCTGATACGTGGTTGAGAAAACAAATTACTTCAAACTAATAAATTTTAAAATCTGCTTTGAAACGATTTTGAAAATCACGGTCAGAAAGAAAAAAAAAATCGTAAATGCTTCGTCCAATCACGGAAAGGTTTAGAAAATTTTAAAATGCTATTATATATCCATTATATTCTTATCATTCATTACATACTTCACGTATTATAGCTGGGTATGATAATTACTATAATTTAATACGTTATTCGTAGAGTAATTTATTTTATACATAGAACAAATCATCTAACAAAATTCAAAACGTAATTTCATTCTTCTAATGGTTTATTTAATTAAATGTGACTAAAATTTGAAGTAAGCTATATGCCAATGAAAAAATACTTTTTGAGAACTTTTAAGAGGAAAATGAAATAAAAGTAAAGATAAAATAATGATTCAGTTTTGAGAAATTTCCATTACAATATCTGGAAAACTTCCATTTTTTTTGAATGATTAAAATTATAACCATTAAAATGCGTATTATGACTCATTTTGACTGAAGTAAGAGAAGCATTCATAAGAGTAGTAAGTAAGCATAAATATAAGATAGAATAATGAAGTAAGATAAGCATAAATATTTACTGAAAGCACTGAATATATGTAACCTTTTATTATTATTATTATTATTATTATTATTAACACTTTGTTAACGAACTCCTATTTTTTTTTTTTCATCTGTATCGTTTTAAAATCAGAATGAGATACGGAAACGCAACATTTGTGTCAAAAATAGATAGATTTACCTGCATTTATTCCTAGATCGTTTACAATAGAAACAGAAGAAAATTATAATATCAAAAGAATCATTAAATATTAAGTAAAGTTAAAGAAAGTATAGTGATCGAAATATCATCTTTGTCAAAATATCGTGTATGAAAGTTAATTTTCAAATAAGGACAATCCACATATAAACAAATGAAACGACTATTCTTTTGCAAAGGGTAACTCCCACATTTCACAAAATATTTGAGTTCAATGAATGAAACAAGTACGGAAAACGATATATTTTATAAGCATTTACTTAAATCTTGAACTTCTAGATTCATGACAACAAATTCAGTTATGATGAATCGAAATCAGAGAGCTAAAAGAAGCGTTTCCTTCTTTTTCTCTAACTAAAGCAGAATTAGCAAACTAAACAAAAATTAGCTCTCCTACTTTACATAATAAATATTTTATCTGCCCTAATGCTGTATCAATTCCAAGTACAAAATAAAATAAATTTATTTAATACAAAATTTACCGATGTACATTTCAAGGATACATTTTATGATTGTCATATATGTCGCTGAACTATAATATGGTGCGGGTTCCTTTTGTGGTTATCGTATTTCATTCGATAAACTTCATCCCTGCTGTAAGAAAACGAAAGGTGTCCCCAATACTGGAAAAATGATTGCTTGCAAACCGTCCGTCTTTATATTGCTTATTATATCAGTATTGCACAAAATAACTCGGGCAACTAATTGGTTGAAAAGTATGTCGTAGACCATCTAAAAGTGAAAGTTCAACTAATGGTTGAGATAAATAGTAAACTTTCACACTCTTGTGCTTGACGTTACTCGTTCTGCTAATATATATAATATGTAATATTAGTCATAAAATATCGTTTAAAAGTATTAATAAGAGAATATGAAAAATTTTATATTTTGCATGAAAATATGTTATATAAATTTATAATTCACAAAAATATCGATACTCTCGATTTCCTTCAAAGTACATATAGGTGCCCATCCTTAATATGTTTAAAAAGTCAAGTTTATCCATAATATTTGTTTTTTCCAACTGTCGAAAAATGTAACCTGTAAAACCTGGAGGCAAAAACCAAAGCAAGGAAAATATGATGAGCAGAAGACAGAAAAAAGGAAAGGACATGGATACAAACAAACATTTTCGTCAATTAATCTATATGCTTCATTTTACTTACCCATCATACGTAGTATAGGGTAAGTCTTGTAATCGTTTTGAAAATCGAAATTTTTTTTGACGGATTTACACGTTTCAGACACTGAAGATTCCAAAAAACATATTTTTAGAAAAAAAAAATTTGCCGTCCGTCTGTGTGTCTGTGTGTCTGTGTGTGTGTGTGTCTGTAAACGCTCTATCTCCCGAACAAATTGAGATAGAGACTTGCAATTTGGTATGTACTTAGTATGTAATAATGGGAAGAAGCCTATTTCATTTCAATAACCTCGATTAACCGGAACAATTTTTTTCGGACTCTCGAAATATTCGTTCTGATGAAAGGTATATAAAAATTTTCGAAATTGTTTATTTTAACAAATGAATATAAAAGACAATAAAAAAACATAAATTTTGCATAAAGCATGAAGTCGATCGGATAATTAGTTGCTGAGATATGTGTAATCCTATTTACCACACTCTTCGATTTTTCATGACCCTGTATTTCATCCAAATTTCACTTCAAAGATATATTTTAATTGGAAATTTGACGCTTAATTAGATGCAATAAACCGCTAGTTAATAGGATTATTATTTTTGGAGTTATAAGGAAAAAACTCTTTCAAGCAATTCAGTAATCGAGCCTATAAAGTTATGACGTCATCAAGCCACGATTTTATTTGAATTGCAATGCATTTTATAAGTAGTTTACACATTTTTGTTTTAATATTTTACATTATGCATATCCATGATGGGTAAGTATTACGGTGGCCCCCAACGACTAGTTTCCCTTAGAGGTCATTTCAGAAATCGTGAAAACAGATTAGACCAGTCATATCGCTGAGTTATTAGTGGTAGAAAAATTAAATCGTATATGACTTTCTCGTAGACCAATTAGTTGTCCCTCATCTTTTGTGCAATACGGAATATAAAGACGGAGAGTTTGACAGCCGTCATTTTTCCAGTTTTGGGGAAAGATGCCGTTTCCTTAAAACAGGAGTGAGGTTTATTGATTCAAATACGGTAAGCACATAAAGGAGAGTGGGTATAAAAAGAACCAAAAGAAAAAAATGTATAAATTAAAAGTACATATATGGTATATATATTTCTATTTTAATTGAATTAGTCAATCAAATTTGATATTGCAATAACTTAAAACTTCGTATGACATTTCATATGCAAAGATTTTCAGTACTGTCGAGGCTGATGCAAAGATTTAGTGTTTTCTTAATTTCTAACAAAAAATAATTTAAGAAATTTTATGTAGCCAACTTTATTTATTATATATTTGAATCATATTTTATAATGCTTCTATATTTAATGGAATAATAGCGTTCTAAAATTTGTGTTATAGCAACATATTAGTGATATTTATGATGTTAAATACTTTTTGCGAAAGAAATACTTTCGGATTTCCAGATTTATTAGAACAGGGATGCCCAAAATTAATCTATCTGCTTCTTTTTTGCATTAGGGGTCATTTCAGAAATCGTGAAAGCAGATTAGACCAGTCATATCGCAGATTTATTAATGGTAGAACAATTAAATCGTAGATGACTTGCTCGTAGACCAATTAGTTGCCCCGGTTATTTTGTGCAATACGGAATATAAAGACGAACATTTTGACAGCCGTCAATTTTCCAGTATTGGAGACAGCTGCCGTTTCCTTAAAGCAGGTGTGAGGTTTATCCAATCAAATACAATAACCACAAAAAAGAGGGAGGGGTATAAAAAGAACCAAAACAAAGAAATGTATAAATTAAAAGTACATATATTGTGCATATATTTCTATTTTAACTGAATTAATCAATCAAAATTGATATTTTAATAACTTAAAACTTCGTATGACATTTCATATACCAAGATATTTAGTACTGTCGATGCTGATGCATAGATTTGGTACTTTCTTGATTTCTAACAAGATATAATTTAAAAAAAAAATTTGTTGCCAACATTATTTATTATTATTGAATCATATTTTAGAATGCCTCTATATTGGTTGAAATAATAGCGTACTAAAATTTATGTTATAGGAAAATATTTGCAATATTTATGATGTTAAACATTTTTTTTTTGTGAAAAAAATAATTTTCAGATTTCAAGATTTATTAGAACGTTCATTCCCGAAATAATTTCTTCGAAAGGAAATGTGTTGTAACAGGATGAAAACTTTATAACTATTTACACGTTAATTCAATCTTAGTTTCCTTATTATTGAAGAAAAGAAATAATACAATAACAAATGAAGAAGGCTGAAATGCTTTATGATTTGTTATAAAAAATATTGATGTATTTTCTAAAGCTTTCCATATGATGGTAATTTTCTTTGTTATCTAAAATTATATTTCTTTTTAGGTATTTACATATATTTATATGAAAAAAAGACTGTCATTATGGTTTGTGTTTAATTATAAAATTATTTAAAATTAGAATAGTCCTATAAGTACGCTCAAAATGATATAATTTGACATTAAGATAGCTAAGAAATTGCTTTATGAGTTTAAATTATGATTATATCGTTTCCTTATAACTTAACACTTTATAGATATAACCTTCTATAGATAACTATGTAATAGATTAAAAAAAAATTGATAAAACATATCGTAAACAAAACTTTTTTAATATTAATACATTTAAAGTGTAAAATAATTTACTTACACAACTTATTTTTGAAAAATAAATATAAAAAATATGTATAATATAATATTTATATATGCATATTCGTTTATTTTTCTAATCATTGTTCATAAGTTTATATTCGCATAAATTCAACATACGGAATCCCATAATTAAATTCTCAATTTTCAAATTGTATATTTTAGGCCAATACACGTTACAAATTTACTCTGTTCTGGGCATAAAGTCTTACAACCATGAACTTGGTGTTGAAGTCGTTTAGATTTTAACTACAGCGATAACTATCAGCCGAGTGATTCCCACTTGACACTAATGATGCGTAAATGATAATTAAACAATAGTTACTTGTGTAACTAAATATAAATTATATCAATATTTAATTACAGCTAAATTTATTATTTAGGAAAGTAAAATTATGTTTCATTCTGGTAGTCTCAAAATATGCTTAGTAATAAAACTGTAAATGATTTAAAATGTTTTTATTTATAAGAACAGGGATGATGCTGTATAAAACTCCATTTGGTTTTAACTTGCATTCAATGAGTCTGTAAAACGTAGACTAACATAATGTTTTTTTTTTCATTAGAAAAGTTTATGCACTAAAAAGAAAAAAGGTCCTTTCCGCCTGTACCTGGAGGAAAAGGTAGCTCTCATAGTCCATGTTTTAAAAAATTCAAGTCATTTTACTCAAACACCAGAAGCTAAAATGCTTGGAACCCGATTATGGAAGATTCAATCCTTGTTTTTGTTAATACTGAATTTGAATGCGAATTTCAGCATGAGAGTTACAGCATAACAAAAATCAGATTGTTTCAGACTGTCAGTCACTCTAGAATTTGAAACTGCCGTATCTCAGCCATTGTTTAAGATAAAAACAAAACAAAAAATGTTCTGGAATCCTCGTATCACTGTCTACCACGTCACGGCTACAACTATTTTCAATTTATAATTTTATATAATTTTCTTTTAATTAAAAAAAATAAACAAAATTAACTTGCAGTTATTTTAAGCAAGATGGCGCATGAAGCTGGGCAACGAACTCGGTCGAGACCTTGATATGTTCTGTACACATCGTCAGTCACATTCATATTGGTTCATAAATACGACAGTTACATCATCACAAATATCAGATTGTTTCAAAATTTCAGCCACCCTAGAATTTCAAAATGCCATATATCATTCCTTTTTTTAAGATATAGCAAAAAAAAAATGTTCCAGAATCACGTTCAGTTCAGAACTTCATCACGTTCTAATATGTAACAGAAACAATTTCTTCAATTTGTAATTTTTTTGTACAACTTTTTGCATTTTTAAAAATTTAATTTATTTTAACTGGCCGCAATTTTGAATCAAGATGGAGGATGAAGCTGGCCAACGAACTCTGTGGAAACCTTGGTCCTATACACATACTCAGTCACATCCGAATAGGTTCATAAATAATAGAGTTACAGCATGACATACATTAGATTTATATATATATATATATATATATATATATATATATATACAATATATATATATAAATCAATATTTGAACGGAGGGTTGTTTGGGGGGGTCTGGTGGTTATGATCGGTGAAAATATTTGAGAGGATACTTTATTTCAGTTTTATGTAAATTATGATATATTTAAATTATGTATTTTTTAAATTAGCATAATGTAACAACTGTCTCAAAGATAGAGAAATAGTTCGGAAGAAAAGAAATAACGTTCTTTGTGAGGGAAAAAGAAGAAAGCTCTAACAGGGGGATTGTGGAATTTTTTAACAGGAGCAGTGGCAGGTTGCATCCGTAGAACCAGTGTGAAATGTGAAATGAAGACAGTCAGTCTGTTTTGCAACTGGCACGAGGCTAGTTCTTGTACACATCTCCGGTTGACGGAGTTAGTTTGATTTTAGCAGGTTCCACTTGGCGGACCCTTATGCTTATGAAAAGGGCAGAAGTTTGCCTTGTTATGTATCTTGTAGAGAAATATTTGTAACAGACGAATGGTGTACACAATTCTACTTTTGCTATTTAATTAAAAATTAATTTGTTTTGAATGAATCGAGTTCAAATCCACTTACTTCATGAGCTGTGATGATCATTTGAAACAAAAATCTTGTGCCGATAACATAATAAATTTACTAGTGCACATGCAGGTGTGTATGTAAACAATTATAAATATTTCAAGAAATATGCAGCATTATTAAAAAAACATTGGATGGATGATCGTTCGAAATAAAAACCGATACCACAGCAAAGAATTTAATGGTGGCAGCTCTTGTTGGAATAATAGAACTAGGTGAATTAGTTCCACGTATCCTAAGCCACATTCTACAAAAATGTGTGAGTGAAATCCATGCAGTTAATTGGATATAGTAGCACGTGCTACGGTTTGAGAAGTTTGTCGTCAATTACTATGACTTTCTGAACAGTCCATGTGAAGTTCTTATCTGGAGTATAACCGTCGTCCATGGAAGTCAAGGATGTTTTACGGAAGATATAAATAATACCATACACATATATATAAACCATAGAATATATATACATGAGAGTCATTTGAAAGTGTATATATAAATAATATTATATGCGAAATATGTAATTGTTTAGTTCATTTTACATAGATAACATATATATGATATAATTTTTCTTAAAGATATTTATTTGAGATTTTTATATCCTAAAATTTGAACATTTTCATTTTTCAAAATATATTTTTAATTGTTTTATCTTGTATATTTATAATTATACCTGTAATGACATAAATTCTACCGTAGAAACAAACCATGTTATTTTATTATAATAATATAAAACATATTAAACTACCTACTCCAAAAAATTAAATAATACTAAAAACATTATTCAGTAAATAATTCCCCCAAAATCTTATTTTAAACTGCCACTGCTTCGAACATAACTGTTCAATCTTTCAAACGTTACAATTTGATTTAAATAAATCCACTCTTTTCAAAATCTGAAATATTTGTTTTAAAGCAGGAAATCCCTTAATCCTTTTTAAACCACAGGGAATCAGAACATGAATTTGTAACTTTATGTTTCAATTTAAGAAAGATAAATGGGATTAGGTATAATAAGGTATATACTGAAACATTGAAATACATGACATTGTTCTATATTAAAGCCTATTTTGTTAAAAGTAATATTTATTTAAGGAAACATTTGTGTGTATAATCGGCAATATTATATAGAGACTCTGACCACTAAATATTGTAAGTAGTGTCTTATTCTTGACATTAAATCGAGAGAAAAAATAGTTATATTATATATATATATATATATATATATATATATATATATATATATATATATATATATATATATATATATATATATATATATATATATATATATATATATATATATATATGTATGTATATATCCCTTATAGACATTTATTTTAAATGGTGTTACACTTAAACACAACTAAAGCCCATTAAAATGCGTACATCGGCAAAGTTTTAAACATAGAGTTTGACAATTTTTTTTATTTAGAAAAATAATATATTTTCTTTTAACTGTGAACTTACATTCCATAATAATATTTCTAAAACATTACTTGCAATTAACCATGTATGATGTACTGAGACATATATAGCCAATGCTTTAGTTTACCTTTTATAAAAACAGAAATGTGTGTATAAATATGCTATTATAAGTGTACGGCAATAAGAAAAGATACATATTTAATATATGTTTAAGCTACATGTATACTTAAGACCGTATTTGTTTTGAACCATGATTTGTTAAATTCAGTTACACCATATACATTTTCAACGTCATTAGTTCGCTTTGTATAAATTTCATTTGCTGTCTAGTTTACACAAATTCACAGTCCTCGCAGCGTTTCCATGTGTGTTTAAGAGGAATGCCCTCACAAATTGATGTTTTTCCGAAATATTTTGATTTTTCATTTTTAAGTTCATGTATTTAGGAATCCAAAAATACTTTGCTTTTGGCTTAACGATAATTATAAGGAAATATCTAGCCGAAATTATAAATCTGAACATAACTTTGTGAAATAGAAGCAGACCTAAGAAGATCACAAATTTTTAAGAAATTAAAATAAAATGTTGCAACAAGATTCTGCTCATCGATTGGTATGTTCTGAATTATAAGAAAGCGCTTAGGTATGTATTAATTAATTAAGGAGCTATTTTTACTGAAACATATATAAATTTAAAGAAATCATGTTGTGTATACAAAACGTGGTATATGTTAGTAAATTTAAAAGGTATTGCAAAAATTTAGCTTCATAACACAAGTAAGTGATTTGCTAACATATTGTTGAATAAAAAGTGAAATATAGTGTTTACAGTTTGTTATAGAAGGTTTTGCATAAACTTATTTTTTTACTAACTAGGGGGCTCTGCCCCCTACGAGCTGCGCTCGCCAACCCCCGTTCTGACACCGCGTGATTTAAAAACACTCTGATTTGATCATCTCTAAAACGATTACGGAAGATTGTATTATAATTAAACAACCAGTGGCGATCTGCTGTAACAGGGTTTTCATTCATTTTCCTTTCACTGACGGATTTTAAGGTCGCTGTTGAAACAGATTACAACTGTAACTGTCACCAAAATATATGATTTAACGCCAAACGTGCATAATCGTGGCGTCGCGTCACTTTCAGTTGACATCAGATGCGTTACACGAGTTAGTTTTTTCATCGGTGAATTTTTAATTCAACGCTTATTTGTCTTTTGATACTTCTCCATTACCCCGTCAATCAATTTTCATAAAAAAAATAAAAAAATAAATAAAAACTATCGTTAAATTGTAACACCAAATAAACAAATAGAAGAATTTTGACATTGGAAAGGAAATATTATTATTTACGCTGTTTTAAAATTTGCAATAATAGGTAAAAGATATGTCGAAATAAATTGATCTCTCATGAAAATATAATTATTAATTGAAATTGTTTGGAAATATTGTTATTTGATCATTTTAAAATCGTAATATTGATCTAAATTTCCCTAGTTACTCGTATTTCTCTTTTTAATATTCACGCGCAAGTATATTTTTATTACGTCATTTTCTACATTTATTGCTTTTAACACGTGATCATTTAAATATTATTTTAAAGTTTTCTTTCTGTTTTTAATAGTCTCGTGTAAATACATTTCTTAATTGAAAGGGAATATTATTACGTGCGCTATTTTACAAATTGGCAACGGTTCAAATAATGGAATTTATGAAATACGAAATAAATCTTCGTCAAAATAATGAAAATTTTGAATAAAAAATTGAAATATAACCTCAAAAAATGAGTCAAATTGAAAAAATAATTGCAGTCTGCACACCGCAACATTGTAAACTATATCCTTACAAATTATGGTTAAATTCCTGTGCATAGTTTTCATTTCTATAAAACTTTTATAAGAAAATTATTTTGACCAACTTTAATATTAAATATCTCTTAAAATAATTCTTCGATTTAAAAACTGTCTACTTCAGCGTGTTTATCGAACAATTCTTTATAAAACCACCAATTTTTAAATTTTTATTTGCAATAGTTTTCTGGATATTATTGCAGAAAGACTTCAAGGCACAAAATCTTAATTGACAGCGGCGGCCGCGGTGGTTACTTTTTTTTAATATAGAGAGATATTTCACAAAATATTTCCTAAATTTGAAACGTTAATTAAAACTTCATTAAAATGTTATTTGAGTTTATAGTGTTATTCTGTGTATTAACTAAAAACACACGTGTTTTATAAAAAATATCATGTATTTAAAGAAATTCTCAGAAGGTAGATACACACCTTAAATGGGTTTCTAAGTAAAATATTTAGATAATCATCCCTGTTAGATTATACTTAAAGTTTTAATTAATCCTTTGATTACGGGGTGGGACATATGTCGTCTCAGCAATTCTTTCTTTATTATATTCGAACTACTTTTTCAAAAATAATCTCTGTCATACACTTATACTAGGATACTTTCAAAAGAAATTTACCACAAATATTTTTTTTTTTCAAATTATGCTACCAGAAAAATATACAAATTGTCGCCAGTGTTAGCCAGCAAACAAGAGGTTAACTATCGAAAATCTCCTTATTCAGTCAAATTATTCTAACTTTCTTTGTAAGAGGGAAAAAAAGAGAATATTTTCTGCGTGTAAAAAGCCACATTATTTCTAATAGTTATTTTTTTCTGCAGAAAAACAGTTTATTTTTAAAGAATAAATGCCTGAAAATGATATAGTTTAGATAAAGAACAATATAAGAATGATATAATATCTCAGTTAACCCGGCAGTATTAGCGTACCTGTCTTTTTTTCCGCCCGTAAGAATTGCCGTCCACTAGGCCCTCTCCAATAAAATATTTTAAAAGTGACAAATTATGATTTTCTGATGAGTTTAATACAAAACTCTTTAAAACCTCCTATACAACAAACCGGACATAGTTGCATAAAATAACTTTATAAACATGTACAATTTATGGAAAATATTAATTGGTATAAAATTACGGACTTTTACTCGTCTTTATGACTTTCAGTTTATTCATCATTTCCGTTTTATTTATACGGTTTTATAAATAAATAAATAAATAAAAAATACGAATCATATCGAAATTGTTTTAAATAGAGCTGTAAAATATTCTTATCAATTTAAAATTTATTCATACATATTTTTTATATAATTACTCTTACTTATTAAAAAATATATACGAAATTCTATCTTACATTTGAGACACGTTCTATTCGTTTCAAATTTGTTTTTAAGCATGTTGACTAAGATATATTGCTTGGAAAATATTTAAAATCTTTAGCTATAAAAAAATAGATTTTGGAATATTTTTAAACTTGTCTTTCTGTCTTTCTTTGCATGTTTTGATAAAAATCATGCATAAGTGAAATATGAAATACTTAGTTCAAAGATTACAAAAAAAAAAAAAAAAAAAAAAAAAAAAAAAAACTTTTCAGGAATACCTTATTCGCAGAATAGATTTTGACATTTAATTTGACACCTGATCAAAATAATGGTATATCTTTTTAACTAAAACTTACATTTGTGTATTCACAAAAAAAACTATTTATTTGTTTCACAGATATTCACTTTTGAAGATGTCTAAAAAAGTAAAAAAAACATAAATAGTTTTATACATTTAAAATAGACAAATGTCAATTTTAGCAGATAAAACTTAGTGAGCGGAAATGTCCAAAATGATGCGTTACTTGTTCGGTATTATGAACAGAACAATTTATCAGCGAAATAAGCTCAGACGGTTAAAGTCCTTAGTAACCTTTTCATCAATCAGCGGTTAAATAGAGGCTATTGTTGGCCACTAATGAATACAGAAGTCATTTGTCAAATATTATGCATCAAACGTTTCTATAGTGATACTAAATCTTACTGCATCTCCCCAACTATCAATTATAACTCGTTTTCTATAAGGAAAATTACGGCGTTAAGTTAATTCTAATAATTTGAAGACAAGTACTCTAATGATGCATTGTTAAATTACATAATGTTGCATGAGTTATTATGATAACACTACTAATTTTGTTAAGTATTTTTGGTGTGAGGTAGTTTTATTAATCAATAAAAAATTACAAAATATACATTTAAAATATATTTTTTTAATTTAATTTTCTTTCGCATTTGCAGTTTCCTGTTTTATATATATAATGTTTTTTTCAACAAACGAAAATAAAATATTCATTTGGATTGAAAGTTTTCTTTTAGTTTCAGTTAAATTTATCATAATAGGGTGCAAATTATACGGTGATTGAAATAAAAGTATCCGTAACGCTAATAAAATAATAATTTCACATATGTAAACTTTTGAAAGCATTTCCCGTATTAAAGATAATTATGTTTACGGAACGCATTTCACATTTTATATGTAATGTGAAATACATTCCAGAAGTTGCATTTCATTGTCATTTAAACAAGAGATATGCCATGAAGTGGTTAACAACTCATCATATATCATTAATTATCCACAAATTAAAAGTAAATTTCTGATTTAACAAAACTTCCATCCTTTTAAAATATATTATTCACTTCACCTCTTTTGCAGCGAACAGTTATTATTCTTTAATTATTTCCAGATGTTCAGCCGTTAATAAAATATATATGCTATATATATATATCTAAAAGTATACATGTGTGTCCCTATATTTCACATTGCGACCACAACTACCTAGTGCGGACCACTGGTGTCTGTATGTGGTAATAGCCTCGAGTGCAGTATGGTGAATTCTTTGGTAATAGTGGGGGTGTAGGAAATATGGTGGTTGAAACTGGTCGACTTAGGGCATTTTTTTATTTCGACCAAAGTGGTCTAAAAAATGTTTCTTCAGCGGGAATTGGTTCATCCAACATAACCTGAACTGATTAAGATATACATAATTAAGTAAGATGATACGCTCTCTAGCGGTGTGAATTGAAAGTACACGATATTGCACCACCTGCGCAGCACGCCTGATATACACTGTCGTAGACAGGGGGGACGAGTGCCGGAGTTTCGTTCGGAAAGACGTTTGTTTAGAACAGAATGCGCTCTGAAAAAGACTATTTTTATACCGCAAAAGAAAGTTACTGATTTCCGGGCAACTCTGGACAGATCAGCTTATAAATAAATAAAAAGCAATTCAATTGTTCTATCAACAGTGTAATCACATTTATCTGACTTTTAAAATGAATAAATAAAAATTAAAACTTTGTTATTTGTCTTTCCTTCAAAGTAATCTATTCACAAATGATCTTCATAATTTATACTGTATACAAATGATTATTAACATTGCAATCTTGTTCTAATTTTACTTTGTTTATAATAAAAGGTACCATGCAGACATATCCTAGACATTTTCTATAATTCATTACTTTTTCTAAGTTCGTTATTATGGATTTCTTCAATATTGGCTTGGCATTTGACATGTAAGTTAAAATTTCAAACACACCAAATGATAAATGGTTTGGATAAATTGTAATTCGATATTATGTTAAATTTGTTATCTTTAGAGTTATAATAGTCGATGTTACCATATTTTTGCGTAGTACAATCAAACCTGGAAATTGTTCGTCATTCTTCTGTTGATCATTAGGGTGTGGCGGAAAACCTTTTTCTCGAAATTCGCATTGCCTAAGTCATTATATGATGTGAAACTGGCTGGAACAAATTGTCTCCAAATTTCAGCTTAAAATATTACAACCTTGAGGTTCCACACCTCAAGAGAATACTTGTATTACCTTTTTTGAAAGTTTTTTAATGCCTTTTTATAAAAAAATAATTATTAATTAATTGTATAATTAATTAATTCGTATTTTTTTATTTTTTTATTAATAAATTGCTTTCTTAAAACGTTATTGTCAGATGTCAGTGCTAGAAAGGGCATTTCGTACATAAATAGCAAATTTATAATCCAAAATCTAATAGATGGCAGCATGTATTTTAATCTGATAACTATTTTGTAATGACCTAAGCAGACACGTGACTTTTATTGTATGAAACGATTCGTTTTTGCGACTGTTGTCTTTGTTTGATGCTTGTCTTCGTTTCAACCACTAACTTGTAGAGACTAATTTGTTTATGGTTTTTTTTGGGCAAGACAATACGGACTTTACATTTAAACATCATCTCAACTAGAAGTGAAACCTTTTGTAGTGTTTTTGGTCTCTGAAGATGATGACGATTACGTTTGTAATAAAGCGAAATGTCAAAACAGTGTAAAAAACAACTGACGATGAAACTCCCCCAACCTCCAACACAAGCCAAATGAGAATATCACTGCCAAATCTAGCCGTTGCTTGTGATAGAACGGAAGTATCAGATAGGTCAGCTGCTATCATTGCATCCTCTGTGTTTCGTGATACAGGGATTGTATCCAAAGATTCTTTATCTAAAGTTATTGACAGGAGTAAGCTGAGAAGGGAACGTCGAAAGTCACAGCTTAATTCTACACCAGGTATTTGTACACCAGCCTTTGTACGTCATCTATTTCTCTGGAAGAATACCAGAACTGAAATGCATGCGAGTATTATAATAAACATCATCAAATTTGTTACAGGGAAAGGAATTACACTTTCGAAAGTACTTGTTGTTGGCTGTGATGGAAAGAATCTCAAGTAAGAAAAATGGCGCAGTTAGAGGACTTGAAATCTTTGTTGGCCATAATTTGCACTGGTTGTATACTTATTGTATACTAATGAACTTCCTCTTCGCTGCATTTTCTAGAAGATTGACGAAAAGATAACTGGGCTACATCAGTTTTCCGGAACAATAGGAAAACCTCTGGAAACTTGCGAAACACTTGCTGTGGCAAGTGTTTTTTTAATATTCCAGTTGCTCTGCCTGAAAATGACAAAAAACACCTGAGTTCAGACAAAAAATATCTCTTCGATATTTCTTTGTCAGTATCCTCGGGGGAATGCCTTCGAGCTTTTGCTAACAAAAGTCCCGGAATGATGCTTTTTTCAATATGGCTCACTACAGTCAATAGAATTCTACGCCAATATGTGTCGACTGCCGAAACAACAGAACAATTTGAACTCCTAGTAGAATATGTCATGAAAGTTCACGTGCCATCCTGGTTTTGAAAAAAAAGAAAATCCCATTAGCTACTTTTGGAGCACATCACCTGTACAGAATGATATTGAAGATATGAAGAAAAGCTCATTCTTGCCAGAAAATTGTATGTCAATAGCTCATGAAGTTATACAAATGAACTCTTTTTTTGCTCACTGCGAAAACATTGGTAATGCTGTTAGACGAACGTTCACATATTTGAGAACTGGGCTTCAGAAGAATTCTGAAAGCAAGAAAACTGAGTGGAAGGGGAAAACATGCCAATCTGATCCTCCAAATTTAAATTTAGAAGTAGAGGAAAAATTTTAAATAGTTCACTGGAACAATCCAATGGAACCACCAGCTAACATGATCCTCAGTGACGAACACATAGCCAGTATGATCAGAAATGGTTCACAATTGGATATAGAGAAGCTGCCTTACCATTGCGATGAGTGATTATACTGGGATTATTTTTCAGGATTATTTGTTTTGGGATTATTTCTCAAGCAGTAGAGAGTCTTGTGCGTTTGGTAACACAAGCATCATTGGTAACATATGGAGCAGAAGCCAGGAATGGGTACATTCACAGAGGAATCAAGTCGCAAAAGGAACTTCCAAAGTCTGACACCAAAGTTGAGTTTTTTGCCCTCATGGGTAATCCAAAATTGAAGACTGATTAAAAAAAAAAAAAAAAATCCTGTTTCTTTTTAAAAATTAGAACTGTTTTTAAGTCAGAAAATAAAGTTATTGTAAATGTTAATATTAAATAAAATAAATTGATTTTTTTGTGTGTTAACATTCGTTTCTTTGACCCCATGTGTGAAACCTGAAGACGATGAGTGATTGCGCTGGGATATTTTTTCAGTGTCTTTCTTGCGAAACAGTACTATTTCTTGAGTCAGAAAGTATTAATTTTTTTTTTTTTGCCTTTTTCACTTCAACCTATTGATCATCATGTAATGTAGCCGCTTCTTCGGCTCCCGGGGACACCCCACGGCAATGCTTCATCGCTGGCTTTCCTTTAATGAAAGATACATATTATTGGATTATTTTTTAAACTCTTATGGCCTAAGTTATTAAAATTTTGCAATGTACAACTTTCGTCCGGCCAAATTCATTCAACATAAAAAAATAATTTTATTTAAGATATCCCGGTTATTTTTTAAATTCACTATCTTCATAATAAAAATAAACGAATCTTTAGTACAAAGTACTATAATTATTTTTTCTGAATGTCTGTTGACAAAATAGATTAAATAAAATTTGCAGTCCAATTGTTTTTAATATATACCTGTGTATATTTAGAAGTCCAATTCATTGTAGTAAATGAAATCATATTTCGTTATGGTTATTGAATTAATCTGTATTATTTTTTAAGATTTTTTATTTCCGCTCAATAATCGAATTGTGATATAAAGCTAAAATTATAAAATCAAAAATATACATTTTTTTTAATCACTTTGACATTTTGCATAGATTTTAAATACATTTAATCAGATTAATCGTTATGTTAATAAGATTAATCGTTAGGTTAATCAGATTAATCGTAATTTACTTTCCAAATGCGAATTTCGACAAAGCTTGACATTCATTTTAAAATTAAAGTTATTAAATTTCTGCAGTTGTTATAATATTTTCTAATATTTTACATTTACGTTAACTGGTAAACAATGTTATATATATATATATATATATATATATATATATATATATATATGTGTGTGTGTGTGTGTGTGTGTGTGTGTGTATGCAGCAGTTATTGAATGCATAGGTAGTAGTTTTTTTATGTAATATAATCTTTATTAAGTTAAAAAATACGTTTTGTAGATTTTATCTTTAAATGTGATAATTAAAATGCAATCTGTAAATTTCTAAAAAGATTATTTACCTACATTACCATCGTTCTAATGTCTTTAAAAGAAATTAAATTATTATGATAAAACTACATTTATCCGCACTAAATATAACTTCAGACATTTTAAATAAATTTTGTAAAAATGTTCCAAATTTTCTTTTTTACGAAATATTCTATTCCCGAAACTTTTAAATTGTTGTATTGATCTGCTTACCAAGCAACTTGTACCTTAAGGAGACAATTATTGCAAACTATAGCAAAATAAATTATGTTATTCAAAAGTTTTGCAATATGTTTCGAAAAAAAGAAATTAAACCAATTAGATAGTTTATATTTTTATGGACTCATAATTTAATTTTCACTCATACATTGACGGAAAAGTTTAAAGGAACATGAATAAAAATTCATTTATCTTGAATGATTTTGCAGAATGGTCTAGTCATAATTTTTTTCTGCTCGGCAAATTCACAGTTATTTCAAAAAGCTCTAGTCAAGAATATTTTCTCTCGGTATTGTTTTGAATTTTTTTCCAATCTCTACCTCAAGAAGAAAATTATTTTAAACTATTGGAAAATAAATTAAGTCATTGACATGTTTCCAATATTTTTAAAAAGAAGAAAGTAAAACAATTTCATAGTTCATTTTGTTATGCACTCACAAATTAATTTTCATTAATACATTGACGAGAAAAATTAAAGGAAAATGTATAAAAAATATTTAACATACAGGGTGGTTATAATAAATTTACCCTGTTGAGACCTGTGTAAAGTCCGCTCTGGTTGACAGATATCGATGACTTGAAATATAACTTATATGGACCATGTCTAAAAGAAAACTGGAAATAAAAAAAATAGTTCAAATTTCGACCACCAGGTGCGAAGGGGGCGCATGAAGACCAAAAATCTTAAACTGGAAACACAAAACTATTTTTATTACACCATATGTTCAATGTACATTCCATTTGCGTCTAGCATATGTTCAAAGCGTATTATAGCATGTTCAACAGTAGCGCGAAGGGTTTCTCGATCAATTGCAGCAGCATGACGAGTTATGCTTGCTTTCAAATCAGGCAGAGTCCGTATGCTTCCTACATACACACGAGCTTTCAGGAATCCTCAAAACCAGAAGTCACAGGGATTTAACTCCGGAGAACGAGAAGGCCAGGTTGTCAGAAAACTTCTCGAAATTACCCGATCATCTCCAAAGTGGACACGGGGCAGTGCCGTCAATACTCGTTCTATGTGAGGTGGTTCGCCATGACTACAGTAGTGTCTAAACACTCTTTCTCTTGTAAGGATGGAATGACCTGCTGCTGAAAGAGGTCGCAGTAACGGGTGCTTGTAATGGAGCACTTTTTAGGGCCCTGAGAAGTGTTCTCCTAAAAAAAGGACCAAGAATGAAATCATCCGTAAATCCTCACCGCATAGTAATGTAATCAGGGTGCAAAGACTCTTCATGCACAATATTAGGACTTTCAGTGCCCCATACGCGACAGTTATGAGTATTCACTGCTCCATCTAGGGTAAAAAGCGCCTCGTCCGACCGCAAAATGTTCCAAGACCATGCACTGTCAACGGCAATTCTGGCCAAAAAGAAAATCGCAAATTGAGTTCATGTTTCCGGGTCTGCAGGGTTCAGGGGTTTCGTAACGTGAATCAGGTATGGATACCCCTTTATAATGGATCGAAGATCCGTTATTACTGTAGACCAAGGGTACTTATGGTCTTACTGTAGACCAAATCATGTGACCAAATCATGTGACCAAATCATGTGAGCACTTGTCAAAGAATATTGGAAAACGGACGCTCTTTCGACCACGGCAAGAGCGACCTCTTCGGCAGTTTTATTTGAAATCCATTTCCGCCCTCTTCCTTGCAGCACACCCAGCTCCCCAGTCTCTTCGAATTTAGACATCATCTTTTCAAAGCCTGCCTCGACAATGGTCCTTTTCGTAAGCCTTTCAAGCGTCAATATTCTCGCAGTGCATTGGACAAATTACTGCCGTTCTGATAAACCAACTTCACCAGTAACGCTCGTCCCTTCTTCTCTAACGGCATGGTGCAGAATGACTTTACGGCTACTAGAGACTACTGGCTTTTTAAACCGCTCCAAATTTGCATAAAGTCCTTTCTCGTAGATGAAAACCACCATCTATCAGTTGGAATTTGAAGATTATTTTTGATATTTAAGATGTAATTTTTGATTATTGCAGATTTCTTTCCCCATGGTCCATATAACTTATATTCCAAGTATCATCGATATCTGTTCACCAGAGTGGACTCTACGTAAGTCTAAACAGGGTAAATTTAATTATAACCACCCTGTAGATTACGTTGCTGAATTCTCTAGTCATGGATATTTTCTGATTGAAAAAATTGAAAGACATTGAGAAATGCTCTAGTCATAAATCTTTTCTCTGGATATTGTATTGAAATATTGCCCAATCAATCTGGTTCTAAAGGAGACTTTGGTTTTGAACATTAAAAAAGTATTTTAAGTCACTGAAATTTTCGCAATATTTTTCGAAAAAGTAGAGCAAAATAATTGCGCTCTTTATCTCGTTCTGCAAACTTAATTTTCATTACTATATTGGCAGGAAAATGTAAAGGAACAAGTAGAAAACTCAAACATAAACGACTTTCTAAATGCAAACATAAAATATGCAGAAAATATTTATTTTGTCATGCCTACCATATGTTGAAAATAAAGAATATTGCATTTCTGGAAAAAATAAATATAAATAAGAAATGTGATATATTGTGTGGATAGGAAAATTTTGTGTTTCTAATTACAAATTTTAGAGATACGTAAAAAATAATTATTAGATGTATGAGCACCGTTGACCATATTGCAATCATGATAGATTTACAAGATTATTGACATTCTTCCATGCTATCCATTAATCGTATTTATCGCAATTCGTCAATTCGCTTATTCAATGAAATGTTCCACTTAAGTTCCACTTTAGTAATGTTCCGCAAAAGTTTTATCGAATTTGCATATTTCTGAGTAGGGAAGATGGATACCATTGTACTAATTTGTGAGGTTGACTTTGGTTTACGTATGTACTACGTGATGACGTTAAAATTATTTTACCAACAAACTACATTTCGTTCAACTTTAATTAATATAATTATTAAATTATACCTTTCTATAGTTCCTTCTTTATTTTTACCGTTAGTATATATTGCCCATTCAATCATTAATAAGT
The DNA here is from genome assembly GCA_963931845.1 of Maratus michaelseni. Taxonomy (NCBI): domain Eukaryota; kingdom Metazoa; phylum Arthropoda; class Arachnida; order Araneae; family Salticidae; genus Maratus; species Maratus michaelseni. The sequence goes on from OZ007593.1 coordinate 64,836,848, forward strand.
TGTATAAATATATCTCGAGATGTTAATTAAAGCTTTAAATTAAACATCTTTATAAAGGTAAGATTTTTACTAAATGTGACATAATTATACTGGCTGTCTGGCTGTCACCCGCCTTGAGGATCCGCTTTTGGCATATGATCGGGACAAGCCCCAAGCTCAAGGCAGGAAGGTCTCTACCGTCCGACACCACCGTCTCCGGATTAACTAAAATTTCTTACACCATCAATCATAAGTGGCAGCCCTATTTATCAGGGCGTGCCATGGGAAAACATTTACAAATTGAAAAGTAAATTATAGTAAATTATACAAACGCTAATTCACAAATGGCAGCCCTATTTATTCAGGGCGTGCCTGATTTTATACAATGTTTGAATATTATAGATTATATACACAATATTTAAAGCTACAGTTTTTTACAGGTAAGTAGATTTTTAAAAAAAAATGTATACACAATAATTATATAAGTTACATGTTTTACAAATTTCAATATTTACACATTATACATAATAGCTCTTGGCAAGATGGTAACAGTAATTTTCTAAGTTTAACAACATTTTCCATTCTTTAAAAGACAACCCTAAGAAATGTCTGCCCTCATGATTAACCATGCAAGAAGTAGATGAATGAATATATGAATTGTAAAGTAACAATTATGTATTTACAGGTAGTACACTTGATATATTTACATTTTACTAGATAATCAATTATATTGATTACTAGGGGGCTCAGCCCCCTACTCGCTAACGCTCGCCAACCCCCCATGAATTGCGAAGCAATTCACATTGAGACCGCTACGGCGGTCACAGGTCGCTTCGCTGGCTCGCCCCTTTTTTTCAGCAATTCTAGCCGGAATGAGTTCTATCATAAAACATTTGAACATATGAAATTGACAATTTTTTTTAATGTAAAAAAGTAATTCTCCGTTGAAAACACAACTGAAAATGTATTTAGTTGGCGCTACCAATGAGCATATAAATCTTTTAAATACTATGAAAAAAGGATCTTTTGTACAGCACGACTTAAATTCATTAGAAAAAGAAAACTACGTAGAAATTATTTTTTACTTCCTCAATACATCAACAGATGGCGCCAGGTGCAATCTACAAAGTTGATTTTTTTCTTCTCCGACTTTTGAGTTTCGTTAACGAATTCTGAATAAGAGTTGAGAATTCATTTGAAATTAACGATATTGCTCATAATTAAAATGAGGAATCATCTCAGACGCTTTGGATTACGTACATGTTATTTTATTTTTAATAATTGCTAGTTTAAGCTTCATTCTATGGTTTCAATGCTCTCACACTAACGACCATATTGGAGGTGGAGCTAATCTAACACAATCTAGTCTGTTCATTGGTCTGAGCTCTGGAAACTACGGTTGTTGCCAAACCATAAGTTACAAATTCAGCCCTATTTTCGCGCCACGTAAGACAAATATATATATAGATTTTAACTATTTCATTGTTAGCAAGATTTTCCGAACATTTATACACTTAATTATAATGAGTAATGCAATGAATACTACACTCGAATAATATACAAATATACACGATGAATAAAACAATGGAAAATTTATATTTGAATAATAATCACTTATATACAATGAATAAAACTAGAGTAATATACTTGATGAATAAACACTTATAAACAGAAAATATAGTTGAAGATACATAACACCGCAAATTAAGAGGACAACTGTCTCCATGAAGCGAAATAACCTTCACAGGACGAGCAATAGCAGGATTAAAAAATATTTTAGATTTAAAAATAAAATTTGTATTTTATAAAAGAATATTTCTCATTTAAGATATTATAATTTTGATATAATTTGCCTAGTGATTCATTATTATTAATAATATCCATCATGTCCTCGAGGCGAGAGATTGCAAGATTTTCCGAACATTTATACACTTAATTATAATGAGTAATGCAATGAATACTACACTCGAATAATATACAAATATACACGATGAATAAAACAATGGAAAATTTATATTTGAATAATAATCACTTATATACAATGAATAAAACTAGAGTAATATACTTGATGAATAAACACTTATAAACAGAAAATATAGTTGAAGATACATAACACCGCAAATTAAGAGGACAACTGTCTCCATGAAGCGAAATAAACTTCACAGGACGAGCAATAGCAGGATTAAAAAATATTTTAGATTTAAAAATAAAATTTGTATTTTATAAAAGAATATTTCTCATTTAAGATATTATAATTTTGATATAATTTGCCTAGTTATTCATTATTATTAATAATATCCATCATGTCCTCGAGGAGTGTTGGAAATTTCCTATGAAATTTATATTTCATAAATCTACACTTCCCGAAGACATAATGGATAGGATCACCCCTCTGGCCACAAACACATAGATCATTATCCATTTTACCGATTTTATTTAAGAATGTAGGAAAACTGCCGCAGCCCGTGAAAAAATATATTGAGACTTTATCTTTAGTTATTAATTTAGTGTTGACTTCTGGCACAAGCTGATACGTAAATCTGCCGCTCCCTGAGTTATCCCAGTTGTACTGCCACCTTTCCAGTAATTGATCTTTGATACATTTATTTAAATATGAGCGCGGAAATTTTATTCCGCGCTCTACTGGAAGGTTGGTGTACTGAGCAGCATCATTAGCCAGCCTGTCCGCCAGTTCGTTGCCTATTGTACCCGCGTGTCCTTTAACCCATGTTAGATAAACTATTTTGTTTTTATTTTGATGTATTAGTTGCTGTATATCATAAATTGCTTTAAGTGTTGGAAATTGATTTGTTAATGAAAGGATTGTTGATTGACTATCTGATAAAATTTGAAATTTATTAAAGTTAGAATTTATTGCCCATTCTATTGCTGTTCTGGCCGCGTGCAGCTCTGCTTGGTAGACTGTGTTTTCTGGTTGAATTTTAGTAGTTTTTTCGTCTATTTTTATGTTGTTCTGAAAAATCACCAATGAGAAAGCTGTATTAGAATCCAACTTAGAACCGTCTGTGTATATGTGTGTAATATCTATGTTATTTAAGATTTTGTCTATTGTTATTAGATTATTTAAAAAGTTTTCTGGGTTAATTGTGTATTTGTAAAGCTTTTCTTCTATGTCATTTTTAGTTATTACCTTATTATATTTTAATAATATCTTTGTGTTGTTTAATATTTTATATTTTAAGTTTTTATGTTCTAACGTTAGTAATAGTGGTGGAATACCTAGTAGTGTCTGTAATGTGTGAGTTGAAGTATTTTTATATGTTTTTGTTATTGATATTAAACATAATCTTTGTATGCTCTGGAGGTTACGTTTGTCAATAACTCTTAAATCGTCGAACCATACCTCCGAGCCGTAAACTATTATTTTCTCTAAGACTGTGATGTACCAGGTTCTAAGGCGTGATCTATCCACTCCCCATGTGGCTGAAAAAACGCGTTTTATTAAAGATGTTAATAATACTATTTTGTTTTTAATTTTTTGGATGTGTTTATCCCATTTAAGATTTGATTGGAATGTTATACCTAAGATATTTAAGTCGGTGACACCTTTTATATTGGATTGTTTTAATTTAAAGATTGGTGGACGACTCACCAAGGTATTTTTAGCCAACAGAATGTACGATGTTTTATCTGATGATAGTTTTAGCGAGAGGTCTTCACATAATTGGGCAAAAAGGGCAATTCTTTCATTCGCCTGCGATTCTAAATCTCTTCTATTGTTTGCGCGTATAATAAGATTGAAATCATCGCAAAAGGCATAAAGATTAGTGAATTTAGTGTAGAATATTTTTAGTATTTGATTGGCCACAAGGAGCCACAGGAGAGGGCCGACACACGAACCCTGTTGTCAACCTTGGGAAGTAGGACGTTTAATGTTATTATTTAGGTAATCGGTAATGATGAGTGTGTCTGAAAGAAAGCTTAGGAGAAAGTTTATAAGATATTTTGGGACTGGCAGGGTTTTGAGAATTCTGCCCAATGTTGTCCAGTCAGTATTATCAAACGCCCCCACAATGTCAAATGAGACGAGCGCGCAGTATTTATTTGATTTTAGATAATTATTAATTTTATATTTTAATCTGTTAAGTAATTGTACTGTACTTTTTCCTTCACGGAAGCCAAATTGAGATTTATGTAAGTAGTTATTGTTTTCTAGATAGTAATTTAGTCTATGGTTAAGCATGCGTTCTAGGATTTTGCCCAGCATCGGGAGAAGGCAAATGGGTCTATATGAGGTTGTGAGTTTAGGATTTTTATTGTTTTTGTGAAAAATATAACGTTAGCTATTTTCCAATTTTTTGGGAAATAATTTAAATTTAAACATTTATTGAAAAGATCACGAATTAAGTATTTGTATGATTTGAAAAGATTTTTTATGAGGTATGCGTCTATTTTATCGTGACCAGGGGCTTTAAGATTGTTTTGTTCAGATAATGCTGTTTTTATTTCTTTATTTGAGAAGAGTGGGGGGGAGGGGACTATCTCCCCTGCTGGGGCTGAAAGTAACGGAACAGTTGGATTTATTGGAAAATGATGTGTTAAAAGATTTTGAAATGTTTCTTTTTTTGTAATGTAAGGTGATGAACCTTCCAAGGATGTGTGAATAAAGTGTTGGTTTGATAAGTTTTTGTTTGTTGCAATTTTGAACGCCTGCCCAAAGGTGTCTTTTGTATTATTACAGAATTTTTTCCAGGAATTTAATTTTTCGCTTTTTATGTGTTTTTTATATAGCGCTCGCTCACGTTGTAGGAGCGTTCTCCATTTTGAGTCACCCGATGACCTCCATCTTTTCCTTAGAGCTGATATTTTGTTTCGGTGGGATCTTAGCGCGTCAGTCCACCAGTCAAAAGTTGGGTATAGTTTAAGTTTTTTAGTTTTTAATGTTTTTTGACATGTTTGGTTAATTTTGATATTAAAGTCTTCTAGCCAATTATCCAATTTGTCATAGGTGTCAACCGATGTAAGTTTAGTGTGTAAGTCCGTGGCCAAAGGTCTGAAGAATTTGTTAAATTTTTTGAAGGTTGTATACTTTGTTTTAAACCTTTTGAGATCTATTGTTGAGGGTGTTAATGAAAGAGAGAAACAAATATACCTATGATCAGATAGCGATACGGATTCTGTGTCCACGTACCAGGAGTCGACGAAGTTGGTTAGATCCTGAGTGCACACGGTGATATCTGGGTTTCCCCGACATGGACGACCCGGCTCTCCTATGAACGAAGGTGGTGAATCCGTATCGTTTATGAGTGTTAATTTCTTTGAAAGTAGTAGGTATGTTAGGATGGATCCCCGTTCATCCTCCTTTTGGTAGCCGAGCAATGACAAGTGCACGTTGAGATCTGCTCCCAAAATCAGGTGCTGAAGGGGCATGAAGGAATCCAGCCATTTTAAGTCCTCTCGGAAGTCTCCTGATGGTTTTGAATAACAGGATCCTATTGTTATTGGTCCTGTAGATGATGTTAGATTCACGAAAACTGAATTATGGTCGCTGTAACATTGAACTACCTCCACATCAGGGCGTGTTACTATGATTGCAGCTGTATTGTTCCTCGATGTGAAGGTTTGCCAAGACTTGGAGGGGACTGCCCATATTTTTCCTTCCTGTGAATAATAGTCTTTGAATCAGCAACAATAGGATCTTATTCTTGTTGGCATGGCCCATGAGATTCCCAGTTGCTGCTTTAGATTTTTGTAAGTTTATTTGAAGAAAGGTGAGTTTGTCGATTTTATTATCTATTTTGTTAACTATTGTATTGGATGAAGCTGAGGTTTTATGCTGTATGGGAGTTGGATGAATATTGTCTATGTTGAATTTAAAAACTGTTGTTGTAGTTAGATGTTTCTCTGTTGGATGTAATAATGGAAGGCTGGTCATTCGGAAGAGTCAGCCGAGTGAGGAAAGTCGCCCTGCATTCCTGAGCAGTTAACGCATTGATGTTTTTGGGGGGATTTAGCCAATGGGCAAACAGAAGAAGCATGTTTTTTCGTGCAGTATTTACAGGACGTTTGAGATCTGCAGTTTGTATTAGCATGTCCAAAGCGCTGGCAGTTGCTACATCTGATTATAGGCAGGTAGATGCTCACCCTACATGTAGAGAATCCAAATTGAATTTTTCGTTCCCGTAGCATATGGGCTGCTATATATTCCTCGACCTCCAGGATTAGTTGGTATTTTCCGTTTCTCTTTATCTTTTTGAAGACTGCTACTGGAGTTTCTGGATTGTAGAAGCTTTCCAACTGTTGCAATATTGTTTTCTCTTCTAGTATTTCTGGAATCCCCAGTATGATAATTTTCTTTAAATTTGTGGATTTATACGTTATTTCTATTATGTCTTTAAGTGATGTTATGTTTTCGATACTTTCCATTAGTTCAGTCGTTTGGTCGTCTGATGTAGTTTTGATTATTAGAGTGTTTCTATCTTTAGCTATTGCACAATATATGTTGGTTGTATTTGACGATGTTTTTATTTCTCTTGTTAGTATAAGTCTGATTTCATTTAGTGCGATATTAGTTGTGGACTTCCTCTTAATTAGAATTGCTGAACTTGAAAACTGCCGGTGATTCTTCATTTCCCTGTTGTGGATTTTATTTTGTAGATGGATTCTGGAGTACAAGTTCTTCGATGTTTCTCTCTGATCTGTTGTGGCCGCCTCTTCCTCCTGTTGCATCTCCTTTGTATTTGTCAATATCTTTTCCTTTGGCCTTGTTATTGTTTTCTCTATCTTCATCAATTTCTCGAGTATCAATTGTATATCGGTTATCGTTGTTTCTTTCTTATTGTTCTCTAGAAGTTCTTCCACTAAATTTTGTTTCACTTCCAATTCCTCCATAATGTTCTGTAGTTGTTTTTCTTTCTTCTCCAACTCGTCCGATAAGTTTCGTTCTCTCAATGCTGTTTCTTCCTGCATTTTTATATAGCTCTCATTAATTTCTGTTCCACTGGCAGCTAATTTACTTTCTTGTTCATTGATTACCTTTAGTTGATCTTTAATAATTTTGTTGAGGAGTTGTACTTGTTGTTCGTTTTTTTGGTTCTTATTTTGTATATCTTCTAAGTTTTTAAGATTCTCTTTGTGGTCATTGTACATTTTCGTTGATTTGGAGAATATCATGTCTAGGACATAATTATACTAGAAAGTTTAAGATTTTTAAGAAGAAATGGAGTACATTTCATAATATTTTTAGATTAATATATAGGGTGCAATATGTTATCTATCGCCGACCTTTAATTTCTCAACCGTTGGTTATAGACATTTAGGTCTAATTACAAAAACTTTCAAATGAGGTAAATATTCATGTTGTGGCATTGTTTAATGTAAAAAATCAATTTTATAAACATTACGAAAGCAAACTTTTTATACGGTCCCCTAATCTCTATAGTTTTATTTTGTAAAAGCTTACACAATATCATCTACTATATATATAAAACACAAACGGAAATTTCGTTCCGTTCCTTATAACTCGAGTTCCGCTGAATGGATTTTGATGGAACTTGCGCTGTTCGATAGATAATTTTTCAGAGAAGGTTTTAGTATATAACACATCATTCTACGTAGATTAGTTATAGAATTATGGTTGAAAATTCTGTTATTTTGGCCGAAAAGATTACCATTGCTAATTTTTTGGCGACCATTATCGTTGCAGAAAGAATTCAAAAGGCTATACATCTCGAAAAATAAAAGAAAAACTGTTACAAATTTTATTTAAAAGAAAGAAAAATAAATAAAAGATAATAAGGAAAAGAAAGGAAATAAAAATAATTTTGATGAGATATAATATTATAAAACGAAAATGTTTAATTTGAACATTATTGATAATTTTCGTAATGCTTAAAACATTATTCAATGTGCAAGATTGTTACTCAAACATTATTTGGCGATTTATCTTTTGTTGTTGGTGATTTTGACTTTACTTTTGTCGCCAAACAATTTGATTTTAAGCCAAAAGGTATTTTTTCAAGTGTACGACAGCATTTTTGGAGTATTTTTTTATTCAAATGTAAATTATATTAATAGCAATCTACATTTATTTACTTCTACTATATATGTGAAATTTCGTTCCGGCTGCTTATAACTCAAGTTCTGCTGAATGGATTTTCATACAACTTAAACTATTAGATAGATAATTTTTCAGGGAAGGTTTTATAATATTCTCGGCAATAGCATTTCTTTTCTCGACAATAGCAGATTATATTTTTTGCGTGTTTAAATTACAAACAATACTTTGATGATGAAATAGATTGTTTTGGTTTATATCATTATTTCTTATTTTTCTTATTTTGTATTTTTAATTAACTTTGTGAAAGGCGTATGATTTAAATGTATATAATATGTGCATTTCATATGCATGTATTTTAAATTAAATGAGCGAAAGGTTTATATTTTAAATTTAAAAAAAGCAATAAGAATGATGGGGATGGAAAAAAAAATTACTATGGAGACTCCATATTTATCACATGCCCCCGTCTAACATTTCCTTGCAACTGTTGTAGTAACCTATCACGAGAATAATTAAAAAATATATTGGTAGCCAAAAAAGGGACCACTCTGAGGACTGTTAATAATGTCAGAAATATTTCTAATATTAAATGTTATGATAACATTTCGTAAGTCAAACTAAAATACCGCTACCACGATCAACTTATTTACATCTAGCCGTAACCACTTATCCTGATTGGAAAGTAGGTGTAGTTTGTACCATATGCATTAATTAAGTAGTTAAATTGCATAATCGGGTCTACAGACATTTGTCGTGAATTACCAGGCGTTGTTTGGCGCATAATTAACTTTAAAAAACGGTTAAGTTGATTCTACGTTTTAAAATGCACGTATTCCATAATCGAGTCTACAGGGAATTGCCGTAATTTGGAGCAAAGTTTTTTGGATAATTTTGGTAATTTTCCGTTATACCAACATCATGCCAAAATGTATGCTAATGCGCCATTCACTTCAACTCTAAACGTGCAAAGAATTTTTATTGCAATTAAGGCCAAATATTGCGACTCGCTGTTTATGGAATGCGAACCTCTTTTTTTAAGAAAATACTATTTAATCGTAAGCATGCAGAGTTTTTAAATTACGTCATTTCGTCGCAATTGCAGTATTTATTCAGAAAAGACAACGAGAAATAACTTGAAGTTTCATAAATTTTAATGATCAATATTCTTAGAGAGTTCATTCAGAGAAGGTTTTAGTGTATAACACATCGTTCTAAGTTGCATAGTTATAGAGCTTTGGGGAAAAGCTCGATAATCAGATAAACTCGAATATGAAAGATTAGCCCTTTAAAAAGTTCTACTGAACGGTTTTTAATGAGATTTGCATTGCTAAGTAGATAATTTTTCAAGAATTTATATATATATATATATATATTATTGCATGTCAGGTGACACCAATTACGAAAGATTAGCCATTTCAAAAAATCTTGCTGAATAATTCGATAATTTTTAGGGATGGTTTTAGTAAATTTCATATAGTTCTACCGTTCTTTACGAAATCCTACAGTAAATGATAAAAAACGAGTTGGTTTTTAACAGCTCAAATTTTGACAGCACATTAGAAAATATAATTGTGCAATGGCATACGTATCGTTTTCAGTAATGCGGAATGAAATTCAAGTTAATGGTACAAATCACTTTAAAATACGAGGTCAAATTCACCAATATATTTCGTTTGATTAAAGGTTCGTTCGGAGAAACCGACCAGCGCAGCGGGCGCAGCTTGCTAGTAACAGATATAACACAAAAAGTTTGACTTCTACTACAAACTGTACTACAAAATGTACTACAAAAATTGACACAGTTATTAAATTTCAACATTTTACATTTTTGCACATGATTTTGTCTTTTATTAAGGGATCAGGTAAAATATTAATTAAAGTAATTCGAGATCGAAATCAGGGTGCAATGCCCTTTTTCAGCAAAACCACCTTTAACCGGTATCGCCAAATTGGGGTATCACCAAAGAGGGTTATTTCATCTAAAAATTTGAGCTGAATTTTAGGGGTCGAAGAACATTAAAAAGCCAAAGTAGGTAGAATCGACACCTATAAAATAAAATAAACTCACTAAGAACTATATAAATGATAGCGGGATGCAAACAACCAGCCGAGCTATAAGGACCATGAAAATCGGGATTATACAAATTACAATAGTAACGCAGCATCACACGTTTGGGATAAAACACGAGACATCTCGCAGTGTACATGCTAGTCAGCGCTGAGATTGTGATGGCAGGCTACACATACACGCAATATGCCGAAGTGATATTTATGGTGAATATCAAAGGAATGCGAAAGCGGCTGCGAGAGTTTATTCAGAACGTTTTTCAAGGGATTGACATCCAACGCACGAAACTATCAAGCAGGGCGGTCGCTCTGCCAAGCCAAGCTTAAAAAAAAAACGCCACACAAACAACGCCAAGAACTGAACTAGACCGCTACTGCTTATTTACAGGAATCAACTTCGCAATGTTAAATCGACAAAACATGCCAGATTAAAATATCAGATATATAATAAACCAAGCGTTGCCGAAATAAAAAACGAAAACTAGAAGAATCTAATGAAAAATTTCTTCAATTTAAGACCAAACTCATCTTCATAAGTGATGTATAAACAGAGATATAGATTTTTTTTAAAAACGTCGAGTTACTTAAAATGATCACTTTTTTCTTCGTCAAACTTTTTTTTTCAAACAACCTACAGACCTTAATATTCGGCAGAATAAAAAAAGGATTGCATTTTTGGACAAGTAATTACGTAATCTATGTGCTTTTATAAAATTCAGAGTAAAAAAATATTATTTTCTATCCTTAATTAGCAAAAAACTGTTAATTAACATGGCGATTAAAAAATTATGCCAAAACAGAGATAAAACCCGCCAACGACCATGTACCATCTGTATTAAAATAGCACAAATCAGTTACAAGTTATAATATAACCACATCAAATTTCATCTGCAAGTCAGCCATTTTCTTCTGAAGATATTTTTTTTTTTAAATAAAACTTCACAATTATAAGAACACATATTTTATCAAATAATTAAATATGACTGCAAACTGTGGCAGATGATTGTTTCTAACATGAATAAGTATGAGAAATTGCCGGTTTCGAATATGGATCTGGGTAGCTCAGTCGCAGAGCGTCGGCATGGTACGCATAAGGTCCCAGGTTCGAGTCCAGGCCCAGGTCAATTTTTCACTCATGTTTGTTTAGTGTATTTAATTGTCTGGTAAAATGCGTGTTCTTATAATATTGTAAAATAAAGTAATCAGACGTAGTGTTTATGCTTTAAAAATATTTTAAATATATAATTTACGTTTTTAGAAAGATCTTTAAAAATAAATTAGTTTTTGAGGGAAGATGTACCTTCTAAAATGTATACATTAAGAGATATCGCCATTTAAAATTTCTTTCCAAACGTAAACAAAAATTTTGAAATGAATTAAATGTGATTCATTTATTTCTAAAAATAAAAAAACACGGTAAAGGACAGGCATTTCGTTCGCAGGAATACCTTTCACGTCATCTACTATATATACGAGGCTAGCGAAACAGAAAGGCTACCGCGGTGCTTTACGCGTATCTTTTTTTACAGACCGCGGGATTCACGTGAGGCTCGAATCCACCAATGCAGGTGTACGAAAAGAGCATCACGTCACTCTAGCGGTCTGTAAAAAAAAGATAAGTGGAACGCACCGCGGTAGCCTGTCTTTTTCGTTAGCCTCGCTATATATATAAAACACAAACGGAAATTTCGTTCCGTTCCTTTATAACTCGAGATCTGCTGAATGGAATTTGATGGAACTTGCACTGTTCGAGAGATAATTTTTCAGGGAAGGTTTTAGTATGTAACACAACGTTCTACGTATAATAGCTATCGAATTATGATAGAAAATTCTGTTATTTTGGCCGAAATGGTTACCATTGCTAATTTTTTGGCGATCATTACTGTTGCAGAAAGAAATGAAAAGGCTATACATCTCGAAAAATAAAAGAAAAACTGTTACTAATTTTATTTAAAAAAAAAAAAAAAAAAAAAAAAAGAAAGAAAGAAAGAAAAAAAAAAGAGTTTTGATGAGAGAATATTATAAAACGAAAATATTTAATTTAAACATGGTTAGAAATGTTCATAATGCTTAAAACATTATTCAAGGGGCAAGATTTCTATTGAAACAAATTTGGCGATTTATCTTTTCTTTTTGGCGATTTTGATTTTACTTTTGACCCCAAACAATTTGATTTTAAGCCAAAAAGTGTCTTTTTTTGTTGCAGAAAGAATTGAAATGGCTATACATCTGGAAAAATAACAGAAAAAACTGTTACTAATTTTATTTTTTTTTTAAAGAAAGAAAAGAAAAAAAAAAGAAAAACAGTTTTGATGAGAGATTTTAGGCCAAAAGGTGTTTTTTTTTTCAAGTGTACGACTGCATTTTCGCAGTATTTTTTTTTTTTTTTGGTACTTTTTGGTTAGCCGGGCGCCAGTGATATATATATATATATACACACACATATATACACATATATCTACACAAATACATGTATATACAACACATATATATATATATATATATATATATATATATATATGTGTGTGTGTGTGTGTGTGTGTGTGTGTTCATATATCACTGGTGCCCGGCTAACCGAAAAGTACCTTTTTTTATTCAAATGCAAACTATATTAATGGCAATATACTTCTATTTACTTCTACATATATGAAATTTCATTCCGGCTGCTTATAACTCGAGTTCTGCTGAATGCATTTTCGTAGAACTTAAACTAAGATAACTTTTAAGGGAAGGTTTTAATGTATAACATATCGTTCTACGTAGCTTAGTTATATAATTATTCTGGGAAGTTCTATAATCAGATCAATCCGATTATGAAAGATTAGCCTTTTTAAAAGATTTTGCCGAATGTATTTCGATGGAACCTATACTGTTAAATAATTTTCTAGGGAACGTTTTATTATATAACGTTGCTTAGTTCTAGAATTATAGGGGGAAATTCGAAAATCGGGTGACCATTTTTTTTATCAAATATTAGCCTTTTCAATATTTGATTCCGATTATGAAAGATTAGCCTTCTAAAAAAGTTCTACTGAACGAATTTTGATGAGAATTGTATTGTTAGTTAGATGCTATTTCAGAAATGGTGTTAATGTACTATATATTGTCCTACGTTGCTTAGTCCAACAGTTATGTGTGAAGGTTATATAATCAAGTGAACCCGATTCCGAAATATTAGCCTTTTTAGCTCACAGGCTATCAAAGCCTGAGAGCTTATGTGCCCGCCGGTTCTGTATGTACGTACGTATGTATGTACGTAACGCGATAACTCTTGATAGAACTAACCGTTTTACTTTAAATTTTGTTTATAGGTTCCTTGTAATAAGGCGCTTCCCTGATTAGTTTTGGAGGTTCATTGGTTAAGCATAAAGGGGGGAAACGGGGGGCTAACCCCACATAATTTAGATAAATGGGTTTTTCATGCAGAATTATCCCATTTTCTGCCAATTTTGTATATAGGTTCATTTTGATAATGCGCTTCTGTCAATAGTTTTGGGGGTTCATTGGTTATGTATAAAGGGGGAAAGGGGGGATACCCCCCTCCCCCCTAATTTAGAAAAATGAGTATTTCATGCAGAATTATCAGATTTTCTTCAAATTTTGTATATAGGTTCATTGTGATGTTGCGCTTCTCTGAATATTTTTGGGGGTTCATTGGTTAAGTATAAAGGGGGAAAGGGGGGGGGGGCTGATCCCCCCCTTAATTTAGATAAATGGGTTTTTCATGCAGAATTATCCCATTTTCTTCAAATTTTGTATATAGGTTCATTGTGATAATGCGCTTCTGTCAATAGTTTTGGGGGTTCATTGGTTAAGTATACAGGGGAAAGGGGGGATAACCCTCCCCCTAATTTAGATAAATGAGTTTTTCATGCAGAATTATCCGATTTTCTTCAAATTTTTTATATAGGTTCATTGTGATGATGTGCTTCTCTGAATAGTTTTGGGGGTTCATTGGTTAAGTATAAAGGGGGAAAGGGGGGCTAATCCCCCCTTAATTTAGATAAATGGGTTTTTCATGCAGAATTATCCGATTTTCTTCAAATTTTGTATATATATTGATTGTAATTAGAGACTTCCCTGATTAGTTTAAGGGGTTCATTAGTTAACTATGAGGGGGTAACGGTGGGATGACCCCCCCCTTAATATACTGTTGATTTATTTATTGTTTGAGGGGCATATTTCAAATTCTTTGAAGTAAGATTATAATATACAATTAGTGTGAATAGCCTGTGAGCTCAATGCCCTCAGTTTAACTGGGCAGTTTTCCTTTTTATTGATAGTTTTTACTGGGCGTATTTTTTGCGACTTGCATTGTTAAGTAGATAATTTGTAAGGATTGTTTTAGTATATTTTATATCGTTTTGTTGTTTTAGAATTATGTGGAAAAGTTCAATAATCAGATTATCAAAGATTAGCCTTTATAAAAACTTCTTCTGGTTGGATTTTGTTAGTTAATTTGTTTGCATTGTTATTTCGATAATTTTTAGTGATGGTTTTATTATATTGCATATAGTTTTATCATTGTTTAGCAAACCCTAACTGTAAATGACCAAATAAAAGAGTTTGTCCTTAACAGCTAAAATTTTGACTGCACATTAGAAAATATAATACCGCAATCGCGTCATTTTTCAGTAATGTGGAAGGATATTCCACGTAAATATACAGATTGCTTTCAAATACAAGGTCAAATTAAACGATATATTTCGTTTGATTCAGGGTTCATTTGTAGAAGCCGACCAGCGCAGTGGGCGCAGCGGGCGTAGCTTGCTAGTTTTCCTATAAATTAATGAAATCCAGTTGTTAAATTATTTTTGTTTTAGAAGTGAAGTTTCCATTTAAATTTATTGTAACAGTACAATGTTTAATTGAATAAAATAAGGTAAATCTAAGAAATTGCTAAGAAATTCCAAACATGCACAGGGCAACGCAAAAAAAATAAAATAATAATAAACAAAAAATAAAAAATAGATAAATAAATAAATAAATAAATAAATAAAAATCAGCTTTCAGAAATTCTAAAAATTGTTCCGCTATTCATATTATGTATCTTCGGGGTCCATCCTCCCACTTTCAGCCCTCCCACCCAAAGGGGGCACTTTTCTAAATTTTGCCGACACCTCTCATGTGATATATCGTTGGAAAAGTCTGTGAACGCTTAATCATAATATGCAGGGGGGGGGTATTTTCTAAATTTTGCACATACCCCTTATGTGATACATCGTTGGAAAGGTCTGTGACCGCTTAATAATATTATGCGTCTCCGGTGTTCATCCCCTCTTTTGCCCCCCAAGCGCGATTAGCTTTCACCACCAGGGGATGCTTTCCTATATCTGTTCCTACGAGTCGGATCACGACGGGGTATGGCTAATTCGACTCGACATCAATAGAGCTTTCCGATTTTAGTTCGTTTTTTCACCACCAGGGGGCACTTTTCTATCTCTGGTTCTATGGGCTATATCACGACGGGGTACAGTTCATTCGACTCGACATCTATAGCCTTAACGATTTCAGTGCCCGAGATTCATACAGAACAGATTGCGCTACCTGGTGGTGGAAGATGGAACTTGAGCGTGCGCAGCACGACTGCTATACGGTGCCGAAGGCAGCGGGGACACGTGTCGGAAGTTAGTTTGGTTAGAGGTTTATACTATTCGATGTGCAAATTAAGGGATTATCCGGTGCCGAAGACAGCGGAGAACCAGGTCGGAGGTTCGTTCGGTTCGAGGTTTATCTTATTCGAGGTTTTACAAGATTCGAGGCCCCGATACAAATTAGGGGTCCACTAGCGGGCGAAGCCAGCTAGTGCTCATAATAAAAGAGCGTGATATCACGTTTGATTTCAAATGCAGCGCTGACACGCTATGTACGTATTGCATTTTTATTCATTTCATCGATAAGTCAGTGATATTTTTTAACGGGGGATAACAAGTATTATAACAAGCCACATTTAGTATGTTGTTATTAGTTTAATTTAAAAATCTACTGGTATTTCTAGTTAACCTTTTAAACAATGACTGAAAGTAAAATGTAGTTTTAAATTATTTCTCATGTTTAGATTATTTAAATTATGTTTATTCTGTTTTAAAAAAATAAATGATATCTACAAAAACAACTTTTCAAAAGTAAAAAAAAAGCCAAGCGTAAAAAAAAAAAAGTTGTGGCTAAAAAATGGTGTGATATCAAATTTCCAAGCTATTATATTACTTTTTTAACTTTTTTCCATTAAATAAGTTATCATATATATAAGTCGAGTGCCTACGTATATGTTAATAGAAATCGTTTTCTCCTGTACTAAATACATCCTAACGAGTTTCTGAAAATTCAATTTTTTTCAAATTATGCATGATGGACTTGGCGGCCATCTTTTCATATTTCTAAGCACCCAAATTTCTAAAGTAAAAGCGTAATATGTTTGCAATGTAATATGTTTATAACAATTTCGAACTTCAGATTTTAACTACGGACAGATAAATTAGATAAGACTGATATTTTGAGAAATTGATTTTTACTAGTTTGAAATTATTAATTACTGTAAAAAATAAATCATAAGATGAATCTTTAAGATAAGTCATCATTATCTTAAGACACAATTTTCAGATCATACAAATCTATAAATCAAACGCTTAAAATATTTGCTTAAATAACAATTTTGAACTTCGGATTTTAACTACGGATTTGGATGCTTAGAATTTTGTGAATAATATGCAAAGATGGCCGCCAAGCCCATCATGCATAATTTGAAAAAAATTGAATTTTCAGAAACTCGTTAGGATGTATTTAGTACAGGAGAAAACGATTTCTATTAACATATACGTAGGCACTCGACTTATATATATGATAACTTATTTAATGGAAAAAAGTTAAAAAAGTAATATAATAGCTTGGAAATTTGATATCACACCATTTTTTAGCCACAACTTTTTTTTTTTTACGCTTGGCTTTTTTTTTATTTTTGAAAAGTTGTTTTTGTAGATAAATGATACATTACACCGTCCTAGTGAGACAGGCTCTGTTGAACCCCGACCCAGAATAATTAGACGGGCAAGGTGTAATGTTCGAGTGACACCGAAAGAAGTGCTGGTATTCGCCCTTTTAAATCCACAACTGAGTATAGCGGAAATAAGCGAGACATCTAATTACACGTGTCAGCATGTCTCTCATTTTTTACATGCACATGCTGCGCATGCATACCATCCGAAATTGGTGCAAATATTGATGCTGGGTGACCACGCACGACGATTTGATTATTTTAATTTCATGCTCAACACCTTAGAAGAAACTCGCCGTTCCTTTGCGTCATTCTGTGAATAGATGAGTCAACGTTTACACGGGTAGCATTGTGAACGTGCACAATGTTCATTACTAGTCTCTGGAAAAACCCAACATCGCCCGCACAGTACGACACCAGTTACGTTGGTCGACGAACGTGTGGTGCAGTAATATGGAGAACTTAGATTTTTGGATCCATCTTCTGCGATGGGACCTTAACGTACGATCGTTACCTGCACTTGGTACAAAACACGGTACGTGATTGGTATGAAGAGCTGCTTCTCCGACATGCATGGTGGGTGTAGTTTCCACGTAATGGGGCATAAAAAACTAAACGTCCTTGCGTATCTGGCCACATAATTCGGTCAACAGATCATCACATAAGGTGGTCCGGAAAAGTGGCCGCTAGGTTCGCCGGGTTTGACTCCCATGGACCCCCTCTGGGGTTATATCAAGGCACTGGTGTATGTGACTGAGCCTACTTCTCTGGTTGACCTGAAGCAGCGCATCATCCTTGTTTGTTGCCCATTTACACCTGCTATGCTTCAACGTGTCCAGGAAACAGTACTCTCACGCATTTAATTGCCAACAATGGAGAAGACTTTGAGCAGTATATACCAACTAAAGGTTGTTTCACCGTAAAAAGGATATTGCACCGTGATTTTGATCTCGAATTACTTTAATTCATTTTTTAACCTATCCCTCACTGAAAGACAAAATCATGTGCAAAATTCTCAAAGTTTGAAAATTAATAACTGTGTCAATTTTTGTAGTACACAAATCAAACTTTTTGTGTAATATCTGTTATGATATGTGTAAACTTTTACTAAATATAACTATAAGGACAAGGGGAACGTATAAAAAGTTAGATTTCGTAATTTTTATAAAATTTATTTTTTACTTTAAACAATGCCACAAAATAAATATTTATCTAATTTGAAAGGTTTTTGTAATTGAAACTGTATGTCTAAGACTAATGGCCAAATTAAAGGTTGGCGATAGATAACATATTGCACCATGTATATAAAATTTATCTTCAATGAAAAATAAAGATATTTAAGAGGTAATTAAAGTTATTTAAATATGCTACAATAGTATAGCTCGATAATGTGTTTTACTTATGGCTTATTTAAAAGTAAATAAAATATATATGTTCTTAATTCTTTTAAATGATAAAACTGAAGTTCTTTATTTTCTTGATAATATATAAGTAGTAATCAGATTAATAGGTAATTTTTTAATCTACATAACATCAAAATTAGCTTTAATTAGTCAGTGCATAATACTATCAAGAACATATAAAACAACATATCTTACACTATAGTTCTTTTTGCAAGCTTAAAATACTTTCTTGGACTACCATACAGATTTTCATTTTTTATTCGAAACAAGCAAGTAGAATCTTTCAGAAAGGATTTTATAACCGACGAAATTTTCACGATGTGGAAACCATTCGGTTAGGTAGGATAAAACGACATTTCAGGTAATTTGCAATCTTTATGAAATTCTTTAAATTAACATATCTTCAATATATCCAGAACATTTGAGATATATGTATGCATTTTCAGAAAACAATAATTTTAGTGGAATATATATTGATACTATTTGCTGTTCCAGCTCTTTGGAAACATAAACAATATGCTCCATCATAAGTAAACGAATTCATTCTTACATTTTCACATTCACAAAATTGCTCATACAAATTTCATGTATTAATGTGTTTTACAAATATGAGTGCATGTATGCATTTTTGTATAAACAGTACTTTAAAGAAATTCGAACAACAATCTGAAGCACAAGTCTAGTAGTCGACAAACAAAAGTGTTTCCGCCATTTTTTTTGTTTTAATATTTTACATTCTTGTTTTTTAAATTAATCTGAATTATTGTTTGCACATTTTTATTTATACGAAAGACTGCTGCAATAAAACTATTTTGAAGTGTCATTTATTTATTTATTTTGATACAATCCTTTATAATCTAAATACGACTGTCTGTATATATTCATTTCATTCACTTTTCAAGTCTTATATAACCTGGATGCAAATGGACTGTGTTAATAATGAGAAACGTATATTGAAAAGATCTTGATATCGTGGCTAAATTTGTTAAAATAATGATGAAATAACCACGTGGAACTATCAACAATTGAGTAATTGTGATCGAAGATAGCACAAAAATGTTTGTTTTATATTCCTTTCAAAACACTTTATTCTTCTGATTCCCCCTGACCGCCGAACAAAAGGGCAAAATTGTAATGTTGTTTTCTCTGTATTTTTTTTAAGATTACTAAAAAAAGATTATTTTTCCAATATGATATAAAAAACTTCATTACGTACAAAAATGTAATGAATTGCATGAATCATTACTCAATGCTATAAAACAGCATTATATCTTTAGAATTATATTAAATTAAATAATGCTTCGATCAGTTCACATCTGTCAGAAGATTAATAAATCCAAATCAATAATTTATGGTTATCCTTATCATTTATCAGTACACTTTACCAACAAGAACATAGATGACAGCACCATTACATTTAATTAAATAGTATTAACAAAAAAATCTATTTTTCAATCAAATTAAAAATATTCAAGAACTTCTTTTCAGACAATTGTAACAGCATATGTTTGTAAGCATATTTAATTACATGATTTTATTTTCGCTAAAATAAGAAAAAATTAAAATGTCAAAATATCTTTTTAATTAAATACATCGGACAATTAAATGTGAAAATTGAAAATTTATATTTCCGTTGACAATGTAGAACTCATAAACTTTGGTCCAGGAGGAAAACGCGCTACCACTGAAACATCTAGATTACGCGAAAATGATTGAAATTAAGGTTTGGTTTAAAGATCTGAGGAAATTACATAAATGGTCTTATGACAATAAAATAATTCATTTAATTAAAATAACATAAAATTTTTCAAAGTTATATGATTATATGATGTGGATTAAAACACACATAAATAACGCCTGCATTCAGCATTTAAAGATATACAATTATTATACAGACAAACATACATTAAATACAATAATGCAACATGGAGTGAAAAATTAGCAAGAGCCAGGAATCGAACTTGGGTCCACAGCGTTCCGGGCTGTTGCTCTAACCACTGAGACACTTCGGCCGATTCCCGAGTCTGCAATTTATCTGCAGTTTAATTTAGAATTCTTTTCACCATTGTCCGGTCATCCAAGGCTGTCTGTTAGATGGCTGGTGACCTTCTCTCCAACATGATTTATTGGTGAGAAATTGCAGGCACGGGAATCTTCTGGAGTGGCTCAGTTGTTAGAGCAACAGCCAGGAACGCTGTGTACCCAGGTTCGATTCCTGGCTCTGTCTAATTTTTCACTCCATGTTGGATTATTGTATTTAATGTATGTTTGTCTGTATAATAATTGTATATCTTTATATGATGTGTCGTGAGGTATTCAGCTATACGTATGCAAAAATCCAATGCTCTAATGTCTAACTTATACAATTTCCGGGTACGAACCCTTTGACAGACAGAAGAGTGAGACAAATAACGTTTCGTCATAGAAACAAAATCTTAAAAACACATTTTTTTTCAAAATTTAAAAAATTATGTGAAGTGTGGGTAAATGCATAGTTTATCAATATTAAATTGATCCAGTTTTAATTTATTCATTTTTCCGCGGGTACTTTTATTCTATTTCGATTTATGTTTTTAAAAATGTAAGAGAAACTCAGAATCAGTTTTTTGAAGGTTTTAATAAAAAAAATTTAAAAAAATCCCATAAATAGGCTTAGTAACATACTAACTGTACATTAGAAAATTTAAAATTAATGCTGTGATTAAAAAATCGGTACTTTTCGGTTAGCTGGGCGCCAGTGATATATATACATGTAAGTATACACACACATGTATGTATACACACACACACACTCATATATCTACACATATACAAATATATACATATAATATACACATATATGAATATACATATTTATGTATATACGTATATATATTTATATATGTATATATATCACTGGCGCCCGGCTAACCGAAAAGTACCAAAAAATCATTAAATATTTTTTATAGTTCTGTTGCAATGAGGAGTTTCAATATTTTACGCATTTTAAAGTTGCCTTTATTTTAAGCGGTCTCATACATTTTGAAATCATTCCACTGCCAGTAAAAAGTGATGTGGATTAGAGGTCGAATACAATTTTTAAATATTTATTGAAATTACACAAACCTCTGCACTATATTTGAGCCATGTTTCAATTTAAGCCATATATTTAATCCATATTCTTACATTTTTGTAAAGTGTAAAAAAACACTTACAATATAATATAACAAAAAATGCTGTCAAGTTAATACTGCAAAATGTTTCCATATGGTATGTCACAATCCGCTCAATAACTTAACTTAGAATAGATTTATGAACATTAAACTTATATTAAAATTACCTCTAAACAATTTTTTTTCAATGAAATAATATTACTGAGATAGTAAAATATTTTCATTATCTTTTAAGGATTAAGATTTTTTTTCTTTTTTTATTCTTTTTTTCAAATGTAATTGATTTTTTAAAATAGTTTCATATCATTAATTTCTTCTTTGAGGATTTTTTTTAATATTATACTGACATGTAAAAATATAAATTTCTGTTTAATGAAGTAGATTTGCTTTACATCTTTCTAGGCATCACAATGTTTTTAAAAACTAAATAATAATGATACATTTGTCAGTATTGATAATGTAAAGACTTTATATTTTATCAAATTTAAATGTATTTAACTCCACTCTTAACTTGCAAACTCTCAAATAAATGTATGTATATTTTAAGAATATTTAATAAACCTTAAAGATAATTTTTATTTTAATTCATTTCATCTTAAATAAAAATAATAATAATTAAACACAGTAGTTTAAGATTAGAGAGAGCAATGATAAATTTTGTTTTATAAAGGGTTTAATAACTTTAACAGTTAAAACACGGACGGCGTATACTGAAAGTGAAAATTGCCATATGGGATGTCGTCCAGATGGCTTAAATTGTAAAGCACTTGGTGCGCTATACCAGGGTAACTGGGTTCGATCTCCGATCTGGACACATTTTTATCTCAGTTGGTTAAGCGTTGATTAGCAAAGTGAAAATTAATTCACATCTTTTATTAGTGTTATTAAATTTACGCACAGTTTCAGTCCTGCTGGAAATTTAATTAGAAATTTAGATACTATCCGATGCTGGGAATTTATTCGTCTCATGTACGCCACTGGGTAGTATACTCATGTATGACATTCCATCTTGCGCTGTGACGTTTCAACTTTGTCAATGTATAAGTGAAAAACGCCAGACTGGATGTCGTCCAAATGGCTTAAATGGTGAAACACTTGGGGCGCTATACCAGGTATTCTGAGTTCGATCACCGGTCTGGCCATTTTTTCCACTCAGTTGGTTATGCGTTGTTTAGCAAAGAGAAAATTAATTCACATCATTTGTCAGTGATACTAATAAATTCAATTCAATTACATATCCATACATACAACATTAACTTTAATAAATAATCATACTGTGACTGTTATACCAGGGAGAATCTTCGGTCGCGTTATGTAATTTTTACACAAATCAAATTTCTAAATAGATTATTTAGTCAAATATTCCGACAGGTTAAGTATTTAACTTATTTAAATCTAAATACTTAACCACTTTATAAATTATGTACATTGTGCTAAAAACAAAATTTTTTATTATAACGAAACTACTCCATTTTAAGTATATGAATTTATCGAGCAAATATCAGTGTGGATCAAATGAATATGGAACAAAAGGAACCGTAAGGAAATGACAAAGTTAATGTCAAAAGTAATCTCGAAACCTGCAGAAGCACTTGTCCCGCTATTTCACCAAGGCATGAATACACTGCTCATTAATGTCCTTTGGTTGATCTAGGAACCATATTTGAACATTGTCCATGACTTCGCTGTTTGTACAAAAACCGCAATCATTCAATGCATTTTTCAACAGACCAAAAATGTTATGACAAGATGACAAAATGACCTTTAACATGTCACGCATCACCATTTAAATACCCGCCCCTCGCCAAAACGTTTCTCCCAGTTCCGCACACGAGTCAGTGACAGTTCATGTTC
This sequence comes from Maratus michaelseni, assembly GCA_963931845.1. Taxonomy (NCBI): domain Eukaryota; kingdom Metazoa; phylum Arthropoda; class Arachnida; order Araneae; family Salticidae; genus Maratus; species Maratus michaelseni. The sequence goes on from OZ007593.1 coordinate 64,860,314, forward strand.
TCTAACTGAATGGAATTCGGAAACTCTAACTCATTCATCCTCCATAAATAAAATAACCCTAAGTTACCCTTTTTTACTCTCAAATATTCCGCAGACTCAGATTATAAACAACCATGACTGCCAGCCGTTACTGATGGTCATCTGTCAGCGCATATACCATTCTTCTGCGAGACAACATGTCCGTTTCCGCAGAAGTAGCTACCTTCCATACTCCCACTCTACTTCTACACAAAGTTTTCGACACATTCCCACACAAAGTAATTTGAACTATAACCGCTGTTTCGTTTTCATTTGATCCACCCTTATATTTATTTACAACTATTTATTAAATTATATGACACCAGAAATAAAATTCAACATTCTCATTAAAAATTCGTTCTGCAATATCAGAAATGTCTCGAATTTCTGAATTCTGTATTAAATTATATTTTATTTCAACAAAATGTCACTTGTTTAAGATATAGACATGGAATATTAGCATTGGGTACATATAGAACCATGGGTAGTGCTCACATCTAAAGCAGGTGTAGGTGACAAAACCAAATTTGAATATAATATGAAAATAATGCTTTTTTCTTCCATCTGGTACACGGGATTCGCATTAGCACAAGTATTAGGATACGCACGAATATTGTATCAAAATAGTAGTGATAGGTCATTATCGGAAAACTTTAACTGAGTTTGTTTGAAATTCACCAAAGTAGCATAAAATGTTTGGCCCAACGTTGATATATTGTTGGGTAATTGTTTTTACATATGGTCTACTTGTAAGAAACATCCGGCTTGTCATTCTATTGTCCAAAATATGTCCAACAAAGGCTCAACAGCTGTCCAACGTTTAACTGCTCCAATTCCTGTTCAGATACGCTCCAAATTAGAGTGTTTTCTGTACTCAATATTTCCCAAATATTTTCCAACGTTTTTCACAAACTGCCAATAATGGGTGAACGATATGTGTTACTTGGGATTGCACTGAAGACCAACAGAAAAAGCAACATTCTCCAGCATAGGATCAAGCAAATCTCATTATATTTTTTCTTATTCCCTTAGACTCTTATATTCTTACCTATCCCAAACGCCATCGTGACAACATCTTATTTATAGATTGATGCAGAGTACGTACTTCTACACATAAATTAGCATCATATGTTATATAAGTCCTTTTTTCTGTAACTTTTTAATTCCCTTAGCATCCTAGTCAATGTAAAGTACTGCGATGCTATAAAGACCGGATCGTTTTTTGACCCTTCTCTAATGCTTGAGGGTTCACATACCAAGATACAACTTTTAGTCTTAGTCTATTGAAGCAAAATTTTGCCTCGGCTTTAATGTTCTTATCATGACATTTTATCAATATTTATTCTTTCTCTCCCATCAGAAAAAACATGCACAGTTTTAAAGGTACTGTATCAGAAATAATAACACAATGCCATTTATATATAACATACAAAATAATATATATACAGTTAATGATTCAAACAGTAAAATTATTTTAAGATAAGCAGTTTTAAATCGCTGTTCATCAATTTTTTTCAAGAATACTGCTGTACGAACTAAAGTTCGCACGGAACAATTAAAATAAAATATTTTGCCGCATGCTTACACATTTAAATTATCCATTTATTATACTGTTGATTTCCTTATGGATGCATAGTTTTCCTCATTTGTTTTATAAACTATTGATAGTAAAAATTACAAGAAAAAAAATTAATAGAAAAAAAAGTAGCCAAAATATTCAAGTATATTTTATATTCAAATGGAATAATTATGGTTATTATAGTTACATGCGTTAGATGTAGCTCGTTAATAATCAAATGATTTAAGCATTGAACATAAATTAAAGCCGAGTAACATAAAAGAAATGGAAAATTTAGGAATATGCATTTTGATAAAGAATGTGAAAATCAAATGGGAAACAAGGAATATATCTTAGTCTCTATTCATTTAGAAATGGCAAAACCATGTCTTCAAAATATAGAAGTTCACTATTGCATAAAAGTAGGCTTTTATTTATTCTTTTCATCATATTCCCAAAAAATATACCTCAAAATACACTATAAGAATGACTCAGGAGATTTTTTTTTTTTCAAAATATATTACATGTTTTTTTTTTTTTTTTTTTTTTTTTTTTTTTACATTTCTTTTTGCAAGGAAATATATTTACATAATCTACCAAAATATTTGGAATTTTTATATGAAAGATATTTTATGTATAACATAAAAAAATATATACTTCCATGCAAAAAATAATTTAATAAGTTGATATAATATTTCGATGTAAAACATCCAAGCGAACATATATATATATATATATATATATATATACAGAGATACGAATTTAATTTACATTAAATACTTTCTAGTAATGCACATTTGTATCATTTTAACGAATATTTTCTGAAATAGAATGTTTTAAGGAATTATTAATTAGAGCAATTTTACTATCGATTTTTACATAGTTTTTTGGAAGAAAATATTTAATATATTTAATTTGGATATTAATATGTTATACTTTTTTTAAATTAATAAATACAGTGTTATTGTTGTTAAAATTGCGCACCTAAGGTGCAGTTTAGGTGTATATATTTCATAACGGCCTAAAGGAGCACTACAGATACTTTATACAATATGAACTTGAGTTAATTCAGAAATAGTGTTTTGAACAAGTTTTTCTGTAGGCGAAATTTTCGAATTGCTCCAAATAGTTATATTTACTTTCAAGATGAAATCCTTTACTAGCAAGTACGTTTCTTTTATTAATATTCATATACATTTTCTTCCTTTGTTTCAGTGAACTTAAGCCTCATATTATAAACTTAAGAAATTTAAGTATTAAAATGTCTTATTTTTTAATATAAATGTTAAGAATATCTTACGTTCGGTGATGCTTACCAATTAACAATAATATGCCTTCAGAAAAGTTGTAAAGTCCCCATGACAGTTTTACAATACCATAAACATTATGATTTATGTTTCTTGCAATAAAAGAATCTTCATGAGGTAGCTATACATAATTAATGTTCTTGTTTTTGATTCACTTATGAAATATACATACTAAAGATCATAATACATAATTCAGGATACTACATATTTATATGCAAAATTAAAAAATAGTGAATATTACGGCATAATTGTTGCAATATTTTTCAAAAAATAAAATGTGTTGTAAGGATAAGATTACAAACTATTCCTCCCATTTATTAATTTTATTCAATTTCCATTCTAATATTCATTTCGGAATAATATTTTTTTTTTCTAGGGATATATAAGGAAATATGTAATATCTCATTTTGTGATGTATTTTTGAAAAATGATTAAATGCTTACGATCAAAGCCTGGTTATATATATCTTTACTGAAACACACTCCACCATAAAACACTAAATATTGTCGTTAGAACAGATTAATTTCCAGTGTCTCGATTTAAATAATTCTAATTATTCATATTCAAACTTTCCAACATGACAATTGCATGAACTAAAATAAACTGTAGTGAATTTTTTTTTTACTTAATGAAGGTGAGTTAAATATATTTTAAAGACACTGATATACACTTATAAAGTTCAGTAGCTTTGTGGTAAGCGCGCTGTACTGCAAAGCTAGTGGTCCACAGTTTAACTCCGGATGTGCGCAAGTTTCTCTTAATCTTTCATCAATCTTTTATCCCTTCGAGGTGGATAAAATTAGTATCAAACTTGTTTGAAAATTAAAAACTGTGGGTTTCGCATTAGGTTGAACGCATGACCCTTACAAATACAAAATAGCAGCTCAAGTCTCATGGTCAATAAAACAGAGTTGAATACTGTAGGTCAAGAACCTTAGTGAAACTCCGCAGAGTTTAGTTTTGTTAGAAATACAGTATATAAATTTGTGTGCATAACGATTGCAACTTTCATTTCCGGTTTTAAGATTGCGGAATTTCGTCATCAAGATGCAGAAATCCAGGAAATTGAGACCAGGCTCTTTTTTACAGGCAAGATTCAATAATGTTTCTTAAAATTATACTTTCCGAAAATTAACAATAATGTGTTACAATTGTTTTTTAAATATTATATATACAATCTCTGACAAAAAAATTCGGTGAATGAATTCAGAACGGCCGATCTGGCAACACTGTCGAAACAAAACGCTGCCACTGTGTAGTGGCAGATGTTGACCATCTGCCCACACCGTTGTTCGGTTGAGCATCGTTTCTGTTCCGTGTAAGACTTGTTTTACAAAATGCTTGTTTAGTGTGTTGGTTCTTAACTGAGAACAGGAAAATGAACGAACAGAAGATCAATTTAAAATTTTGTTTTAAGCTTGGCAAGACACCGAAAGAAACTTATACGATGATGGTACGTGTTTATGAAGATCAAGCACTGTCTATGAAGTGTTTGCATGAGTGATTTGCCCATTTTCGAGAAGGCCGGCAAAGTGTTTCTGACAACCCCCACAGCGGAAGACAGGCGACATCCGTCAGTGACGAAAACATTGAGAAAGTGACGAAATTACTCACGAAAGATCGTCGATTAACTGTGCGTATATGATAGCTGATGAACTGCAGTTTAACCGTGAATCCATGTGACAAATCGTTACCAAGAATTGAGGGATGAGAAAAACGTTTTGCCGTCTTGTGCAACATCACTTGACTGACGATCAAAAGCAGGCATGTTTAGAAGCTTCATGGTTTTTTGTTCACGAAAATGCTTACCCTCACACAGCCACCATCGTCAAACAGTTCCTGGCAAAAAAGAGGGTGGTGTAAAATCAACATCCACCATATTCTCCGGATATCAATCCTCCAAATTTCTTCCTATTCCCAAGACTCAAACTCACTTTGAAAGGAAATAGATTTGACGATATTCCTGACATCCAACGAAACGTGACGAAGCTTTTGAACTCCATCCTAAAAGAAGATTTCTTGCAAAGTTTCCAGAACATGTATAGCAGATCTGAGCAGTGCATACTTATGGGAGGTGACTATTTTGAAGGACAATAAGATAACTTTCGTTAATATTTCACCTATGTTAATGTTACAGGACTATTCACCGAACTTTATTGTCAGAGGTTGTATATATATATATATTTGAAATTTGAATGATGGAAAGTCAATGAAAATATATAAAGTCTGATCTACACACTCAGTAGCATCCAGTGTAAAGTTATGTAATATGCGGTTTTCATAATTCTAAAAAAATATTTATAAACTATATTCAAAGTTCCACAGTGTCTTATTTTGAGAAGATTGTGCCTTCATATTATTTTAAATGCGCGTCTTTTTGTTTTCTATTTCTAAAATATATATAATAAGCATACTTAAATTAATTGATCAGTACAAATTAGACTATTTACTTAACATGAATTTTAAATGTATAGAATTTCAGTTTCTATTATACGACAATGTTAAAATGAAAATTCATTATAAAAAACATTTATGTTACATATATTTAAAGTAGTATTTTAACGTAGTAAGATACTCTAATTATCTGCTGAATTTTTTAATATACCGACTTGGAGATCTGCCAGCCTTTCTTCCATTAGAAAATTAGAAATGGCAGAAATGTTTCATATAACAATCTCATCTCACTGCAAACTTCTCAATGTATACGATAAACTTTCTTTATTTAGGGAATGCAGTAAAGAGTGAAATGCATTAGACTTTTAAACAAGATTCGAAATAGACTATAAGAAGTTGGTAAAAATAATAATTCTGCGTGTTATTATTTATTTATAGTTGTTTTATATCTTTTTAAATATTAAATATGCTAAAATAGCTCAAAAAATTATGTAATCAGCTTTTTACATATTTAAAGATAATTAGTTAATAAATAACATGAAAAACTTTAAAACGAATTCTTATAATGTGTTTTAGTTGGATATTCCAAAAAAAGATTAGTTATTGTTTATATTACATTACGCATAATATTATAAATTTCTTTATGTCTGGATAACTTTCGTAGTAGCTTTATACAGCATTATCAAGGTGCTTTTACTAAGATGATATTTTAATTATCCAGTGATTTACTTTATGACAGGTTCAATTGTGATTATGTTTAATGTAATTAGAGAAGTGAAATTAAACTTATGTTATAAAATATATTTAAAAAGAAAAATAGATAAAATGTTGTTGTTTTTTATTGTTAGTATGCTCTAAGAATTCCTAATTCAACGTTAGAACGAAGTAACTTTTAATTTAAAGTTCCGAAATTTAATACCATGTATCTTAAATTTTTTGTCAACTTTAAAAAAATACTCCGTAATTCTAAACCTATACATGGTATTCTACAATAGTTTCCTCTATTACTAAAACATAATTCAAAGTAACCGATAACGGGGCAACAACATTTTCAAAATTATATGTAAAATAGCTTCCAATAAGATACGTCTGTCTCAAAAACTACCGAAGTGAGTTAAAATGTATATTTTTGGCAGTTGCTAAATTAAAAATTGACCGTTCCACAAGAAAAAAAATTATAAATACAATACTTGCTCGATTTCGCAAGCAGATAAACACAAAATCACGTGTAAACATGACGTTGATGTACACTGTTTCGATGAATACATAAGTTATTTCAATACATTTTTTGAAAATTTTGGCAGTATTGAAAATATAAATTGATAGATCTGCAGGACATAAAATAAATACAATGAGTAAGGATTGTTGTAATCACAAGAAATTAAGGCCCGACTTTTTTAATTGACATAACTACTGCATTATTGTTATTTTTATTTACTGTCGAAGGATAGACTTGTTTAGCTGCAGCGAAAACGGTTAAAAATCTATTGAAACCGCTTTCGTAGTTTGAAAGAGAAAAATATATGAATGTGAACTGTGATTTTGCAAGAATAACCGTTCCTTCCCGCATACTTAGAAAAAAGAAAACATTGAACTGCAATGCATGTGTTTCGAAAAATCATTTTAAATACACGGAACGCTTCACTGTGAAGAAATTCCCCTGTTTAGAAATAGAAAATGCCACTTCGGATAACTTGCTTTCTCGACACTTATTGCATTTTTAATGTAACATGATCCGAAATATTCTGTCCTAACTCTTTTATGTAAGCAAAAGTTATTCATGATGTAAAATAGTAATTTGTACCCCTTTTAAATCTCAACAAAATGCAACATTAGAGCAATTGAGACATATGCATAAATTAAAAATAATTCGGAAATTCGAAAAATTACTTAACCAAAAGTTTTGGGACGATTCAGTTTCTCTAAACTTTTAGTGAAATTAAGCGTCTTAATGTAACAAAATACAGAAATATTTAATAATTAGTTGCATATCCTTTTGCTTTGATGACTGCGGCACATTGTCTGAACCCGGAATTAACAAGGCTTTCGAAAGGGGGACATACGGATTTTCGGCCGTTCCGAATGAAGATACTGAAGGAGTTCTGCCTTTGAAGAATGCTGCCTTATCCCGACTTTTTTTGCAGTGTGTTCCCAAAGATGTTCAATTTAAATGAGTTCAGGTGAATGACTCAGCCAGTCCAAAGCTTTAATTTTCGTAGTTCTAAACCAATTTGTCACCATTTTGAAGGTGTTCTTTGGATCATTATCCTGCTGAAGCATTCATCCACGAGTCAACATTTTACGAGCATAAGGCAGCATATGATCTTTTAAAATGCTTTTATAAACATTTTGATCCATAATCACATATATGTGTACGAGGGGAACGATGCCATCATAATGGAAAGTTCCCACGGATATTACTGATTCCGTTTCCGTGATTCACTGTTGGACGTGGGTACCGATGATGCATTCCGGTGCTATTTGGACGTATAATACGACGTTATATTCTTTCAGAATGAATCCCTGTTACGAACATCCAACATTGAAGCTCGGAAATGGATCAGTAATGGTGTGGTGGTCTTTACATCAGGATGGCGTCATCCCTCTCGAACGCATCGATGTGATTATGGATCGAAATGTTTATAAAAACTATTTAGAAGATCACATGTTGCCTTAAGTACGTAAAAAGATGCCTCGTGGATAGATGCTTCAGCAGGATAAGGATCCAAAGCTTACCTTCAAAATGGTGACAAATTAGTTTACAGTTAATAAAATTAAAGTTTTGGACTGGTCGAGTTAGTCACCTGACCTCAATCCAATTGAACATCTTTCGGAACACTCTGGAAGAAAAATCGGGACACGGAAGCATTCCTCAAAGGTAGGACTCCTCAGGATCTTCAATTGGAATGGGCGAAAATCCCTAGGTCTGCATTAGAAAGCCTTGTTAATTCCATGCTCAGACTATGTGCCGCCGTCAAAAAGCAAAAGGTGACGCAATTAAATATTAAGTATTGCAGTATTTCTTTACATTAAAACGCTTAATTTCAATAAAATTTTAGAAAAACTGAATCGTCTCAAAACTTTGGCTTAGGTAATTTTGCGAATTTCCGAATTATTTTTAATTCATGTATATGGCTCAATTGTTCCAATGTACCATTTTGGTGAACTTTAAAAGGAGTATAAATTTCTAGTTTACACAATTAAGAAAGTTTGCTTATAGAAAAAGGTAGTATAGAAAAACATATCGTCTCAATACTTTTGCCAGCTACTGTAGATCTCATGTGCATATTGATATTGATGTGCACAGTCCTATAAATTATTTAATACATGAAGCATGTTACGTACGCACTCATACATAAACACATTCAATAACATAAATATAAATATTTTTATCATGGCTTAAATATGTTTCAAAGTCAGTTTAATGCATAGACAAAATAAATCTAAATATGGAGTTGGATGTGAAGGGCTTGAAAAGATTTTTTATGTCAGATGTATATGTTTATTTTGTTAAATGTAATACTTTTTGGTAAAGAATTTTCTCGAAATATATATACAGGGTCCGCCGAAAGGAATCAGACACAGGTTTTGATCAATAAATCTATTTGTACTCGGTTTATATCCAAAATTTTAATGTCAAAATAAAGCTTGGGATATGTGTAACATTATACATATGGTTCGAAATGTTCACCTCTCATATCAACCACCATTTAAAGTCTTCTCTTGAAAAATCTCTAATAACTTCAAGGGAAGTCATTTCCGGAATGATTTCTAGCACTTCTTGAATTTATTGTTCTGATTCACCGAGAATAGACGGTGCAGTTCGATAGCATCTATCGTTCAGATATCCACAGACAAAATAATCACATGAATTGTGGTCAGGGAAACACGGTGACCACTGAACATTATGTCCATATCGGCTTTCGAAACTCAGAACGAGAACTCTGTCATGAAAATGTCCTTAAATGATGTCACAGCTTTCATTAGAAAGGTGCGATACTGCTTCATCTTGCATAAACACCTTTTTCGGGTCATGGAAGAAATTAATGGGTATGTTCCATGCCATGTTCCTGAATCGCCGATCAGTACCTTACTGAATTAACTGTGTTTCTGAATAAATATGCTGCTAATGCTCATTTTGACCATATAGCTATTCTCACAGTCGTTTTTTGTGGATGTAGGGCTTTTCAAGAGACTCATGGAGGGTTTCTTGTATGCCGCTACCGGTAGGTTTGCTAATTAATGTGTCCGATCAGTTGAAAGCGAGAGTCATTATTAAATCAAAGGTTTGGAAGCGGGATTTTATTACCTCGCGATGGCCGAAGAACCTTTTCAGCGAAAACAAATCTGTTTAACTTGGCATTTGACGTCAATTTGAATTTTGTATGAGTAACGATGCAGTTCACCACTTGCAATATGGTGAACACTTGCCTCAGAAATGCCGATCTCTTGAGCAAGTCTGGAATGTGGCAGGAATAGATCTTCATTAAGACGTTCATCCACTTGCTGGATATTTTCAGCGCTCCTAGCAGATCGTGATCGTCCGGTGATTTTGCCTTATGATCGGCAACCCTTTCTGTCTCCTTAAATTTGGCCAATAAATTATTTATCTTGTTGGTTACCTTGTTGATGCACTGTGTCTTTAATATTTTGTTTTCATAAAGAAGATCATCCATTTCGTAAAGAAATATCGTATATCATAACGATAAAAAGTCGTTTTTCGAGCGCCAAAGCTTGATTATTCATTTTTGGTCCATTACGGTCAAATTGATTGAAAATTCAAAACTGGAAAACCAAGCAGGGAGCCCTACCATATGGCATTAAACTTTAAAAAAAATAACCCTAACTTTAACTCTACAAACTATCACATGTGTGTTCAAGCATGTGATGTAGAAAATTTAAGAGGTTGTAGATCACGCTGTAAAAAATTATTTTTTTATCTGTAAAAATAATACTTAATCAGCTATGCTTAATCAGCATAAATGCTTAATCAGTTATGCTTAATCAGCATAAATGCTTAATCAGTTATGCTTAATCAGCATACATGCTTAATCAGTTATGCTTAATCAGTTAAAAATACAGAATGCTTCACTTTAAACTGAAAGGCGATTTTTTAGCCTTAACCTTAACAATTATAAAGATACTCGCTGTTTGCAAAATATCATGTTATCACAAGAAGTTCTAGAAGTACACAGTAATTTGATCCGTATACCAACGGAATGATAACTACGTTCATTTATTATTAGATGTGGGTATTAACCTTTTACACAATCCTTAATGTGACAATATCACAAGACATTTTGGTAGTGCCCAGTTTCCAATTTTCAAAATTAGACGATGCTTTTTTTCCTCATAGAGTTGACATTTTATACTATGTTCCAGTGTGTAGTTCTAGCACTTTTTGTGATTTCAACGCCTTTTGCACGCATGAAATGAAATCTTTGTAAACATCGTTAAAATATATTATTAATTATTATAGGTATGAGCAACAATCCGGAATTACAGCTAGTCTGGGTGTGTCCAGAATGATTCCTGTGTTATTGAATGAATAAGTAGATTGGACCCCCAGTTTCTTATGTCAAAAGCGGTTGTTGTTCGTTGTCATAAACTACCAATTTTATTTACTTTTTTTAATGACTTACTTCAGCTTAAGGGAAACACATTATTATAATTAAAGTCATAACCGTTTATGCCCGCAAATAAATTTTTTAAAGTGATGTAAAACAATAGCATACAAAAATATTGATAATCTACAAATAAAAGATTATTCATCTTACACTGAGTATTTCAGATATCTATGTAACAGAAGAAAATGTTATCTTACATATACATTTTAAACGAAGCAATTGCTTTTTTTTTTTTTTTTTTTTTTTTTTTTTTTTTTTTTTTTTACAAATAAAATAAAATAAAATAAAGGTGTCAGATTAAAATAACAATTTTCATATCAGTATAAGTTAAATTCAACCTTCATTACAACAGTATATTAGATTTTTAAAAGGTTATTACACACACATATATATATATATATGTATATCTTATATGATTATTATGTAATACATAGTTTCATTTGTAATAATAATTTTACTAAATTAAAAGGATAGTTAAAGCTTAATTTTATAAAAATGCTTAATAAAAATGTGATATAGTTATAGCTGCAACAAAAATTATAAATAAAAAATCATTTTTGTTTGCTTCCTAATTTTATGTACCACATTTTTCAATAACTCTTCAAAATATATTGTTCTACGTCAAAGAACCTGTCAGCGATATTTTTTTGTGTCAGTCAGAAAAAATCCTTTAGTTTAAGGTACAGTGCACTAATCACAAAATATAAAGTGCTATTGACAAGTGCATTTTTCAAATATTGGATTATTCTTCAAGAAATACTACATGGTATATGTCAAAAAAGATCCATTAATAGTAAACAAAGAAGTGAAAAATGTTTTTATTCAATTGATTTAAGTTATATTGAAACATTTGTAGTAAATTTTGTTCATTTTTTAATATTACTAAAAACTAAAGGTCAACATTCATTAATATAAAAAAAAAGTTCATTACTCATAGTGAATTTTTAACAAAACGAGGATTCAAAGAAACTTCGATTTAACGAAAAAATTTTTTTTATTAATAATGTAGTTTTTTAAAAACTGCTTTTTTTGTTACTTTGGGATTGTGGTATGTATAAGTTAAGTGGAACCGTTATGGTCATGTTCGTATATGGCCATCTTACTATTATACGTTAGTTAACTAAACAATTCACTAAACGACATGAGCATACCGTGACGGAGCCTCCTAGTGTATCATGCGATCACCTGCCTTTCAACTAGATTGTGGAATTTGACGCCAATTTCATATTTTATGTTTTTGGTGAGATCTGTCCTTGTTTTTATCTGATAAGTCTCCCTTTTATATGCACTTTGTTTAAGAAACAAGTGTCTACCTATAGGAAAATAACTACGCGTATCATAGCATATTTACAGCAGCCCTCCCCCCCCCCTATTTTATACAGGCGGTACTTATAGTCTATATCTCGAAAGCTGTAACAGACAGTGAGACAGCGTCAATTGCAAAATTACATGAGACATTGATTTAGAATGAAATAACTTCTTTCATTTAAAAATAACTTTATTAGAAACCCTGAAATCAAAATTTTGGAAATGATAGGGTTAAATCAGATAACAGGCTTTAAAATACTTCAGAAATCATGCGTAGACGTGTGATATATTAATGCAAATATATATTTACTAATAAAAATAGAACATGTATAAAAAAGTATAATATAATGTTATAAGACAATCAAGTTAAGTATACCCAATGTGTAGACTATTGGCAGCAATACATACGAAAAAACATGTATACATTTGCATTTCTCCTACTATTGGAAAATTTAAGCAAATTAAACTAAATTTTCTTACTAAAATAATATGTTCCATGCTTCAATTTGTCAGTTTTATAAATAAATGTTCCTTTGCGTCACAATTAAGAATATTATATAATTGAGAATGACATATATCAATAAAACATCATGGGTGTTCAATTTTTTTTTGTCACTTATTTCAATACGAGCAGGGAAGACCGAGCTATGCTCGGTCAAAGTTAAATTTGAGTTCAAATATCATGACCCATTACCAAAATGACCCACTAATTGAATTTTCTCGAACATGTGACTTAGCCCAACAGCCTTCTCGTGCTCGAAAACCATAGGATGCAAAATTTAGTGTAAATAGTCTGAGCCGTTTTTAAGATAAAATATCTTGACCCACAATGACCCATGACCAAAATGACCCACTAATTGAATTTTCTCGAACATGTGATCTATCCCAACAGTCTTCTCGTGTCCAAAAACCATAGGATGCAAAATTTAGTGTAAATAATCTGAGTCGTTTTTAAGATAAAATAGCTTGACCCGTAATGACCTATGACCAAAATGCCCCACTAATTGAATTTTCTCGAACATGTGACCTAGCTCAACAGTCTTCTCGTGTCCAAAAACCATAGGATGCAAAATTTAGTGTAAATAGTCTGAGTCGTTTTTAAGATAAAATAGCTTGACCCATAATGACCTATGACCAAAATGACCCACTAATTGAATTTTCTCGAACATGTGACCTAGCTCAACAGTCTCCTCGCGCCCGAGAACCGTAGAATGCAAAATTTAGTATAAATAGTCTGAGCCGTTTTTAAGATAAAATAGCTTGACCCATAGCCAAAATGACCCGCTAATTGACTGTTCTCGAACATGTGACGTAACCCAACAGTCTTCTCGTGCCCGAAAACCATAGGATGAAAAATTTAGTGTAAATAGTCTGATCCGCTTTTTAGATAAATTAGCCTGACCCACAATGACCCAGAAATGACCCACTAATGAAATTTTTTGGACATGTGACCTAGACCAATGTTTTTCTCGAAACTCGAAGGATATAAAATTTAATCAAAATAGTTAGAGCCGTTTTTAGATAAAAATAATTTGACCCGCGTTGACCCAAAAATGACCCACTAATCTAATGTTCTCGAACATGTGACCCAGTCCAATAGTCTTCTCGTGCCCGAATATGGTCGGATACAAAATTTCGTCAAAATCGTTTGAACCGTTTTATATATACAATTAGCTTGACCATGACCCAAAATGACCCACTAATCAAATTTTCTCGAACATGTGACATAACCCAATGGTTTTCTGGTGCCCCAAAACCGTAGGATACAAAATTTCATCGAAATCGTTAGAGCCGTTTTTAAGATAAAATTTGCATATTTGTGATAAAATTTGCATATGTGGTTATATATATATATATATATATATATAACCACACACAAGATTCTCTCGTATTAGAATATATGATATCCCTTATTTTTTGAGATAGGATTGATAACTTCCAAATTTTGAAAAAAAATTACCCTGCTGTCACTCTCAAATGACATTTAGCCTTTTAACAATATGTGAGCAATTGTACTGTAATTAAACTTTTATCCGTTCTATTATTATATTACTCGCTATGTTATGTATTTCATCTTTCTGGTATAAACCTTGACAAAAGCTACTGAACTCACTTATTCATGTATTTAAACTTAATGCCCGTTTGCTTAACAGTTATAATATGCTAGCTAGTGGGGATACATTTAAACCTGCGCAATTGAGTAATTTTCCACTATCAATTGACGCATTTTAGCTTATATTGTTCGGTGCAATGAAGTGCTTAAATGCATGTGAATAACTTTACTAAAATTACAATACAATTTATTCCTTGTCGAATAACCTAAAAGAATTTAGAAATTATCTACGAAACATGGGAAATAAATATATAAGTGCATATTTCACATATAAGTAAAAGATTTCATGAATAATATTGCAAACTGTGATTTGTTATGCATTAAAGGATTTAAAGAAAAATAGTATAAAAAAATCAAGAATTTAGCAACTTTTATTTTTTGTAAATGTTAGAAAAATTTGAAATTTAAGAAAATGAACTGTTAAAAATGATGTCAGAAACAAACGAGAAACTCGAAAGATAACTTATTCATTCATGAATAGGAAATGTATGTCTTCAAAATAAAAAGATAATTTTTTTCCAAAAAATGATTTCCATTACTTTTTCTTATTTGATTTATTCAAAACAAGATATCTCAAGAAACATTATACTTGAAAAAATCCTTATAAATATATTGAAAAAGATTTTGCTTGTAAATTCTATCATTGTGTTCAGTTTCATAGGTGTTTTTCTCATCTAATTTAGTGAAATATCAGGATATTTTTATAGCGAAAACAGTTTAAATAACATCAGAAATAAGGAGTTTAGTCAAAGAATAAATGTTCATAGTTGTCGTAAAGCTGTCTTAAATAGTTTGTCTTAAAGCTAATTTGAAATAAATGTGAATGCGTGAATGCAAATAGCAAGCGAAAAAAAAAACAGCAATATTTACTTTTAATAATAGTGAAACTTTTTAGTAGCACAGTTGTCTGATCATCTTTAAGAATTCGTATAGAAATAGAACATCTGTTTTTTTTTGTAATTCCAATATGTATTTTTAATTAGATAACAGACTCTTATATACAAGAAAAAAAATCTCACTTATACCTTTAAATGGGTTATTTTCTCATTTTTTTGCAATACATATATATATATATATATATATATATATATATATATATATAATAGCTCGTGGTTATATTATATTTTTTTAGATAAGAAACAGCTGTATTTCATTAGAGTGGAGTTATATACATACATACACACAAACACACACACACACACACACACACACATACATATATATATATGTGTGTGTGTGTGTGTGTCTAGAGGAATGTATAACAAGTCCACACTGTTTTCAAAGTTAATAACGTAGAATTTTAATGTCTTGGTTAGAATATAGCTAAATAAAATATTTATAGTAATAATTTAAACTATTATGACATTATCCGACCTCCGACCATCTGTCAGGTTTAAAAATTAATTAATTGCACGATCCACCGATCGGCATAAAAATTCAGAGAGGCAATCTCTCGGTCCACCTGACCGGGACGTAGGCTCTCGCTCATTTGTTATCTTCTCACGATGAGCATTGACACCTCATCAAATTTCTATTACGCGGTAGTCATAGAATATAGATCCGATATCACAAGCCTCAGTTAAATATTTGCTGTGCCTTGCAGTCCGAAGTTCAGATAAAGAACTAATGTGACAACATATATATATATATAATAATAATAACCAAGAGCGAAATATACAATAACTTCTTCTGAGCAACTCGCAATTCCGAAAAGAGTTCTTTATCTCTAGATAACCCAGAAACCAATATATAATCGATATTTAAAGAGGCATTTACAAAAACAAAGTTTTTCTTCTGACACTGATTTTCGGAAACGCTTCTGAGTAGATTTATTATGAAACAAAAAATTTTCTCAAAACGGAAGGTAGGTTATTCGAATGTTAGGAATTCTCAATAAACAGTTTCATGTTCAACAAACATGTATTATGGTCAAATATGGTAAATGGACAACATTAATATTAACATTAAAAATTATATTATTTTGTTATCCCTGCTTGCAAAAATTCAAATATGCAACTCAAACTTTCTAACTGAGAATTAGTAGCATCTTAAAACCATATATTATGGGCTGTGAAAACTAATTAATACATTATATAAACTACTAAGGAACGTTTCCCAAAATCAGTGGCAGCAAAAGAAACATTGCATGTTATAAATTCTTCTGTAAATATTTATATTATATTAGTTTCTGTAGTCTGTAATGATAAAGAACGCTTTTGTGATTCGTGGATAACTCGGAAGATGCTATTTTAACTTTTTGACCTCAATTATAGAATATTTTCTTTCATAAAAAAACTTTTTATTTTTTAAGTGTGCCATCTAACTCGTATTTAATTGGTCGCACCCTTAGTTGCACCCTTATCATAGAAATTCATCACGACCACTTTTATCCTTCTTATGTATCCAGCAAAAAAATATTGATAAGGGATATGTCCGGCTTAATCACTTGATTTTGTTTATAACTACTGAACTATAAATAGAGAATTGTCGGGAAATAAAATTCCTGAACTCCTGACATGTATACATCAGAACGACATGCCCTATCTATAACGTACACTTCATGTGTTCAAGATGTCTTTCAACATGTTACAGATATTACGGGAAAACACTTTCTCTGACGGATATATGTAATTAAAAAATAAATTTATTGTCCTTCTAAAAGAAAAGTTTTATAAACACGAACATTGCTCTTTAGATTAGCATGAAGCAGCAGCCAATTTCCAACATCATTTCGTCAACTAAAATGTTGCAAAGAGACTCTGCGTATTTTAACCACGTTTCACATAATACAACAATATCATTTTTCAAATGTCCGTATAGTTCATTTTAAATATATTTGGAGCATATGATTTTAATATGTCTCCTACTCGATTCCCATACCACTATAAATAAGATAATGCCTACTCTGTATTCTCAGTTGAGAAACTTGAATTTCTTCAAACGTTTATTTAGGAAATAATCCGAATACATAAAAATATATAAGAATACCCTGGGTAAAAATATAAAGACACACATTGGTTCTAGATCCATAAACTTAAACAAAAATTTAAAAATATACTTTTTATCTAGGTATTTCTATATGTTCACTTAGGCGTATAAATTGATTGAGGAACCATACGACACAATAGAAAATACATTTTATTTGATATTTACACCAACAATTCATAGTGAACTTTAGTAATCAGTCCATAGAAAAAATCGCAATACTTAAAATTCCCCTGTTATTGTTAGAATTAAGCGATTGTAAATCTGTAAATATTTATAAATATGTAAGTTGATATTTTATTGAAAGTAATAATAAAAAATTGTTTTTATAATAAAATCAGTTATGAATCCTACAGAATTCAATCGAAGAACTTTGTGTTTTCTAAACTGTAGACTAATTCCTATACAAAATGACAACAACAACAAAAAATAAACAGCAGACCATAGGTACCTTTCTGTTTTTGATGTACGTTTTTCTATAAGTTTTCGTATTTAAATATTTTGTCATGAAATAGTCAAAATACATAAATATTCAAGTTTCTTCTGCCTTTTGTGTTTGGAATAAAATTACATAACATTTATTTATTTCAATTATCTATTAATTCGTATAACATTACTGAGTTAAATTATAACTTAAATATCCATTTTATCAGTAAGTTACGAATGTAGTAAAAAAAAAAATAATATATACAATTTTATTTTCTATGAATTAATAAAGACTACGTTATTGTTTTTGTTTTGTAAACTATTGTTTTATCCACCTTTTTCAGGAAATGTACACTATTTTACGAATAATTTTATTAACACAAAAATTATAATTTGCAGATGCATGCAGTCCAGTTGCTGGATATTAAAAAAAATGGTCTACGTATTTAGTCCGACTCATAAGAAAATAAATATTTTTAAACGATGGCGATGTAAGTGAAATTTATAATATATCGTTACTGTTCGAAAATAAATTTACAAAATATTTTTTTTTACCCTATTGAATCCTATTTCATCTATCTTTTCAATTTATCTAACGTATTGGATCCGCTATTTTGAATTTTAGTTTTTGTTATGAGATTTAAATTAGCATGTTGAAAAACATTATATTTACAATATATACTCGCATTTACGTATACCAGTTTCCTTTGCATTATTTAATTATAAACATTGACTGATGTTTAGCGGTTAAATAAAACAAAAATTTCTTTACGGAAAAACTGATAATCAAACCGAAGATAATGTCATTTTTTTTTTTTTCAAATTTTGGGATCGAACTTTACGCCACTATATACTGTCTTTCTTTCAAAACTACATATTACGTTTAATTTTAGAGTTTTTTTTCCAGTTTTGTCACTCATATGGATTCCAATATTTTGAGTTTTCGCTTTTTGTTATCAGATGTTTATCAAAAAACATCAAAAACACTTAAATATCAACTTTTATACGCATTCGTAGATAACTTAATACTGTAAGCACATTGTTGGCATTTGGAACTACTCTGGGAGTAAAGACAGCAAATAAGAATAAATTGTATAGAATTCTAATTATTAAGAAATGTTATGGAATATATATTTATAATCAAAGAGAATGCCTTGTTAATTTTTTAAACAAAATAATAATTTGTTAAAAATATCGAAATAACAAAATGTATTACAATTTTTAATTGTCATAATTTGAAAGACAATATATATTACAATTTCATAATACAATATTACAATATTTTAACAAAATATATTACAATTTTGTAATAAAATATTGCAATAATTTTAACAAAATATATTACAATTTTTTAATACAATATTACAATATTTTTAACAAAATATGTTACAATTTTACAATACAATATTACAATATTTTTAACAAAATATATTACAATTTTTAATGGTCACAAATTTTAGGACATCCTACAATATTGAATAGGTACAAATTTAATACAAATTTGTACCACATTTATTGTTGATACACAGATACACTATTCGACCTAATTGTAAACCGATTTTTAAAATATGATCTGGGGAGCTACCCGTGCCCATAGATTGAAAATAGCTCCCTAAAGAACTGCAATGAATGAATATTGTTTTCCTTATACATAAAAGAGTTAATCTTCTCACCGTCGTGAACTAATATATTTGTTCTCTATGCGGTTGGTTTCAGTGCAATATTACAATTATTTAAATTAATTTAATTCTACAAATATAATGTAGTTTTAAATCATTAAGTAAAGATTAATAGTCCCAGATATTATATTCATATACGTAATTATTATTATTATTTTAATCCTGTTTGAAATATCACGTTTTTTTAGCATTTAAAAAATATATAAAAAATCACAACATTTTGCTCGGTGGTCAGAGGGTAGCACTGCAATCCATGTATTGTTTTACAATGTCTGTATCATGCAATCAAGATTGCAAAATAATTACGGGGATCTTATCATCGAACATTTTTTTCGTGCACTTTGATGTATAAAACTGTGCATTATGCTGTTGGAAAATAAATATCTTCCTTCCTAGAAGCAACTAAATGTAAATATGTGTGATTCTAAAATACGAGACTAAGCTTTGAATTTCATTTTCTTAGAAATGTCAACTTGATTATTCTGAACGTAAGCTGATATAGCTCTCGAAACCACAACTAATCATCATTTATTTTGTCGGTTCCAATCGGCGTTTGCATTGATCTACAAATCTCGCCAGTATTAGCGTATAACGACACACCGTTGAAAGTTGGTTCAATCTTGATGGGCATAAACTTATACTTTAATACAAGTAGAAATTTAGGAATATCGGAAACGTTGCATGTACTCATCAGAATAAGGAAGGAACAGTCATGGTTTTTGGACGGCTTTGTGTACAATTAATTTAGTTATTGTTTCTAAGAAATTCAACTCAAAAGTGTACTCCTGTGTTACAGAAAACACAAATTTAGATTTTGGTGGCTTTTAGAAGGTGAAAATACATTTCCCTATAAGATAATACATCGTCATGTTAATTAACAAATTTTCTCAAAAATATTTACTAATATAATCACTTTGAAAAATATTCATTCACACAAAAACCTAAATTAAATCAATTTCTATGAACGGAATGAATATAAAATAGAATAAATAGAAATGCTAATATAGAATAACAAAGAAAAAATAAATTCTGCGCTTTAGTTGAATATTTTTATCTATTAATGAGTGGGGTTTTAAAGTTTTAATTAATATCTTGCGTTAATGAACACATTTTCCAATTTTTTTGAATTTCAGCGTGACAGTAGAATTTTAGCTGTAACTACACAAAATTTCAATTTTGTAACTTATACAGTTTCTGAGAACCGGCTCTGTGACAGACAGACAGAGAGGCGAGACAAATAGGGTTTCGTGAGAAGAACGAAACCCTAAAAATGTGTTCCATACTAAACCTTAGTGAAAGTTTATGAAATTTCAAGCTCATGAAAAACAAAATTAATTGATCATATACATATAAACAAAAATACGCAAATTTATCAACTATTAAATATGATAAAGAGTTTGTTAATTGTATATATTTCTTAATTAATACATTAATTTTCTTTAACTGTTACGTGACCGAAGTCACGGGTAACAGCTAGTGTTAATTAAAATATTTGATTTCAAAGGGGTAAATAGAATATATGATTAACCTTCATTCTAGTTTTAGTTACATTTATTGGAGTCTACTTCTGATGAACAAAAACCCTAACATTAATCACATATTCAAACATACGTCACAAATATTCAAAAATTTACATTTGTACTTTGAAAGAAGTAGTCATCCATAGTTGTTTACAGTGTGAGCGTCCGTTAAAGGGCGTCGTTTACACAGTGTGATTAATTTTTATTACACAAATTTGCACCTTATCGTTTTATAGGAAACGCTTTATCTTCTTAGAGAATAATTATCATCGGATTACATCTAAGATCATTGTTTTTTTTTCCTTTAGAAAAAATAAAATAACTTTTTTTATTATTATTACTTTACTTCAGTACATCACTAGGTTAATATATAAGAGAACAAAATGCTCAAGTGCAGCGAAGCACTCTTGATATCATAATAATGTCTTCAGTTTTTTAGAAGTTGAAATATACAAGGTGATCGAAATATGTGGGACTTTTTAATTCCTCTTCACTGGTGTTGTTTGATTTGCTATTCTCTTCCCCTGGTATGGCCCTGCTATAAAAATATTGATAGCCCTGGGTCTGGATTGGAGTTCCCCATACAGGATGTGTCCATACAGTATGGTTTATTTGAGAGTGAAGATATACAAGCACATGCTTGCTGATGCAATATACTTAAATAGAATTAATGAAGAGCCATACATTTACTTCTATCGATGTAATTCCTCCTTTCTGTCGTAGGAGAAATCGTGGCTACGTCTCTAAATTACCCTCATTAAAATGTACCGTTGAGTGTGGTCCAGAGGTTTTTTTTTTTTTTTTTTTTTTTTTTTTTTTGCAGGATTTATTGAAAATTTTCAAATATATGTGTCTTATAAGAAAAAATATCGTCCCATACTGTTAAATATATGCAGATGATCTTAGAATCACTTTCGGATGGAAGTGATTCTAAGATTTAAATTTTATATAGTAATTAGTATCTCATTTATGTAAAACGCTAATATATATGTATTTATTTCGGCACTTATGCTAACAAGAAATTTTATTGAGAAAATTTTAAACAATATCAATAACTAACAACTCTTTATATTTAAACGTTAAACATAATCAACCTGCCATAAATTTTTATATTTCTTATCTCCTGTGAAGTTTTATGGTAAGCGGAAAAAAGTTAAAATATATGTGTTATTTAAACATTTACAAATTCGTTACCTGAATATTTGTACAGATAAAATACGGGTTTTTTAAACAACTTATGGCCATTCCCTAAAATTTGGGAAGAACTTCATTTTGACACTAGAATTAAATATCAGATCAGTTTCCAAAAAAAAAAAAAAATGTTTTACCCAGGTGGGAAAATAGGGGGGAAGCTTAACTCATGAATGGGGGGATAGCTCAGTTAGTAGAGCATGGCAGCTTCAGCCAAGAGATCACAGGTTCGAATCCTGGCCCGGGCATTTTTCGTCCAGTTCGAAAATTACAACTTGTATTTTATAATTAAACCTATATTAACGGCATCGAAATAAAATCTTCGACTCTGAATTACTGAAACCTGGTGTAATTTTACAACAAATGATAGTATCTACTTGCGAATAATGTCGTTCGATTCAGAAATTAAAACAAAATGATTACAAAAGATACCCCTTATTACTTATTTAAAAAAAATAATAATAATACCCATGAGTCAAAATGCCGCTATTTCACACCCCCCTAACACCATAAAACATTCAGTCATTAATTAAAAACAGAAACTTAATGAATAAATCTATGAAATATATTCGTGTACTGTACTGCAGAAAATACTAAGAAAATAGTGCATTGTTTTTACAAAGATGCAACATTTATTAAATTATGTTTATTTTTTATTAATTAGGAAATTTTTTAACATTAAATTATATGTTTCAAATATTAAAAATAGATAACTAATGCATGGAGATGCATCAAAATGAAGTTATATGTGAATTTAAACTCGTATTGTTGCAAGTATTTCCAGCAATACAAACACACAAATCACGCAGTAATATATTCTGGATTTTAATCAAATAATATTTCTGATAATATCATAATAATGTATTTTTTATATATATTATTTCCAATATAAAATAAATACGGATTTACAATACGGTGTGTGCAATAATAAATATGCAGATAAAGCATCATTTTCAATGTTAGAAAAATAAATACATTTTATATTCTAACTATAAAACGAAAAAATATTATAAAAAATCGCCGTATAGAAAGAGCACTGTTGCTGATATAGCGTAAAAACTAAATTATTTACTTAAAAATAATCCTTTAAAAATTACACATTTTTTTTCTTCATTTGTTCATTGACTGAATAATCTGAAAAGTACCGAAAAAAATCTCTTTTTGTACTAATATTAAGTATTTAATGCTTACACTTTATTTTTCTAGATACACCATGCATGAAAATTTGAAAAGAACTTTAACAACAACAAAAAAAAGTGCTAGAAAGTTTTAAGAAACAATATGCAGAACATTTTTCATTCGCACTTTTACAGTTCACTTACAATTTGAGCTAGAATTATTTTCTGTTGTTCGAGTTTTCCCTTAAGATTTTTTTTTCCTTTTATAAAAGTGAGTGTTTTGAAAAAGATTAGTGTATTAGTGTAAAGATTATTATTATTATTAGTTATTATTACTATTATTATTATTATTATTATTATTATTATTATTATTATTATTAGTGTAAAGATTTAGATTATATGTACGATACATTTTGAGGATAGAGTGAAAAGTTCAAAATGCTAGAGTAATGCAAAAAGATAGGTATAAATAGTCCATATTTTTAAATCGTGAATGGCAAATAATATGTTTACCAAGTAATTAAAATATTAGCAATATACTACTTAAATTAGAATAAATTATATGCTACAACATAATTATAACTCTTTATTCAGCACTAAAGTTTAGCAAATAGACAATAATCAAAATCTTATTTTAAAATAAACGATTATAGAGAGTGAGGAAAAAGCGGTCAAAGTCAATCAGCACCCAAATTTTCAAACTTCTATGAGCGGTAGATTTTGATAGCAATCGCACACAGACAAACAACTTTCTTTAATTAGTATAGATGGATCAAGCATATAGATATTTTAAATATTGGGTTAATATTTGGAGTATTTTGGACGCGGAGGTAAATGGAAAGAAGACATCATTCCGAAGCAGAAACAACAATATCATATAGAAACAAAAAAAGCTTAAAATAGGAAAATAATGCCCAAAATAATGACAAAAATGCGTAACATCTTGAGTGATATATATCACGACGGACAATTGTCAGATAAACAGTGTCAATACAATAATCAAATACCAGATTTTGTACTATTATTTTATTTAAAAATATTGTTTCCGTTATATTCATATCTATATATATATATATTCCTCTTACGTGGCGCGGAAAAATGGTTAAATTTCTAGATTATCGTTTGGCAACAACCGTAGTTTCCAGAATCTCCAATATGGTGGCCAGCGAAAGAGCAGTGAAATCCAAACAAGTAATTATTAAAAATAAAATAACATGTGCGTAATCCAAAGCGTTTGAGATAATTATGAGTAATATCGTTAATTTCAAATGAATTCTCAACTCTTGTATAGAATTTATTTATGAAATTCAATCCCAAAAAATCGGAGGGAATAAAAGTATAAACTGTCTAGATTGCATCTGCTGCCATCTATTGCTGTAGATGCAAATTATTGAAGTAAAAAGTAATTTCTTTTGCAAATATCTGTAATCATCAATTGGAACATTTTTACGAAATTTAAACAGTGATTGATGATATGTATAAACTATCTTCCTATCACGTAGTGTTTTTTAATGAATTTAAGCCGTGCTGTACAACATTGTAGGTGCAATGAGTTTTAAACTAATTGTGTTTTAAAGCTTTTTTTCATATTTTAAAAATGATTTATGCCTATTGGTAGCACCAACTAAATATTTTTAACGGTGTTTTCAAAGAAATTTTAAATTATTTTTTTTTACATGAAAAAATTGTCAATTTCATAGTGGATTTATGGCATTACTTATTCGGCTAGAATTGCTGCAAAAATAAAAAAGGGCAAGCAAGCGAAGCGAACTGGGACCACGTAGCGGTTTGAATGTGAATTGTTTCGTAATTCACGGGGGTTGGCGAGCGTTTGAGAATAATGTAATTATCTATTGTTCACCCCCTCTCTCAGTCGCGCTTACCGGCGGAATTTTGTAATTTTTTACGCTCAATAAACGGCACCGGGAGAAGGGGGCACCTATGCTCTATATACGTGTTTCCTAATCTAATCAGTCCCTCTCGGGCATTAAATTAAAATAAAGGTGAAATATTTCGAAATTTTTCAAATATATTGATGATTAATTGAGCGACTTGATAATTTCTTAGTGATTAAAAATGATTTCAAATTGGGTTAAATGCTCGTCTACCGAAGTAATTTGAAACGCAGGTCATGGACAAATCATGACTTAATGTTTTATCTATTGTCAGTGAATGTTAATTAATAATTAGTACAACTACGCATGATTGCATGAAAGAAATTATACTGAAATATTTAACTCAAGTCAGTGGCTTGTGTAATAAAATGAATTTAAATTATTGTTAGAATCATTATAATGAATAACAATCAACTGGTCTTAACTTAAAATTATTGTCAAATGTCCCTCATTTTTACAATGGCTGAGCACATCATAAGCGTGTTTGTCAACCAACTGTCATGAAACTCACATTGGGGCTAATTTCAAGATTACATCATAGTTTTACTTTTTGAAAAAAATATAGTTTTTTTTTTTTTCTAAATCTACATACTTACATCCTAATCTAATCAGTCCCTCTCGAGCTGTAAATTAATGTAAAGGGGAAACATTCGGAAATTATTCAAATATACTGACGAGTAATTGAATGATTTGATAATTTATTAGTGATTAAAAAATATTCCTAATTGGGTATTAAATACTCGTCTACAGAAGTTATCTATAAGACTCGGTGTGCTGGAATCGTGTCCTAATATTTTATATACTGTCAGTGAAAGTTAATTAATAATTAGTACCACTACGCATGATTTCATGATACAAATTTTACTGAAATATTTAACTAAAGTCAGTGGCGTGTGTAAAAAAGTGAATTTGAAGTATTGTTAGAACCAATATAATGAATAACAATAAACTGGTTTTACTTAAAATTATTGTCATATGTGCCTCGTTTTTACAATGGTTGAGCACATTATAAGCGTGTATGTCAAACATCTGACACGAAACTCACCTTGTGGCTAATTTCAAGATTTATCTTTCGAAAGAATATAGTTTTTTTCTACATTATTGAATTAAAATGCATGTTTTTATTAATATTATAATTTCTTAAGAATATTTAATGAAAAATACGTAGCAACTTTCATTCCTTTCATTTTTTAGCTAATACGTCATGGTTTTCCTTTTCGAAATAATATAGTTTGTTTCTTCATTTCTGTAGTAAAATGCATATTTTTATTAATATTATAATTTATTAAGTAGATTTAATGTAAACTACGTAGCACCGTTCATTCCATTCATTTTTTAGCAATATGAGTTAATAAATTAATTAACCAAATTAATATAAAATCATTTACAAAAAACAAAACACTTACCATTAGTTTAAGCATCAAGGGAAAAAATCTAATTTTTTTCAACATTTTACGCTTTTAAATAAAGTTATTGTACTTAAGTTGAATAAAGAAATATTAACATATAAATTTTCTTTTCTTTCTTCTTTTCTTATACTCGCATAACTGAAATTATTCACTTTAAACTTGTTATTAAAAATTTCTTTTACAATATGATGGTTGAAAGTTCTTAAGCTACAGTAGTATTTTCAATGAAAATCGGAAAAGTAGTTTGAATTATGTTACTTTCTAATGATTATTTATTTTTTTTGGTATTCTTACTTTATAGAGGATATATTCCTTATATGGATGATATATTCTATTTATATTCTTACTATATATTATATATTTACTATATTCTTACATCTCTTAATTTATGGAGGTGAAAAACATATTTTCATAAGGTTTATGTGACTATATAAAAGAAATAGTGTCACTTTAACAAATGATAAATTGGATATTTATTTTACACTTACGCAAATGAATGTATCTTAGATCTTTAATCTTTTTTTTTTTGCATACATATTTATAATTAAATACGTTCTGACCCGATTCTATGTTATTTATATGCAATGAAGATGAATGATGATGCGAATTAACTGAAATAAATATTGAACTTCTTTTGATAAACCTTTGTAATCCAAAAAAACATATTTTTCTCTCAAAATATTCTGATTTTTTTGCTTTGCACACATTAAATACCTGTCGGAAAAGACATTAAAATATTATAAATTATATTAATCATCTAATTACTGGAAAATGAGTCAAAGATTTTACAACGCATCTTTTCATTAATATTATATTTTGTAATTTATTTTTGAATTAATAAGAATCAAGACCTCAATTGACTTCTTGAACATGGCAAAATGTGTAATTATACAGGGTCATTCATAATTCCCCCCGGGGTTTCGAAACGTTATAGTAAAAAAACGAAGACGAATATGAAAAAAAGAAACATATGAAATTATTCCGAAACTATTCAAGTTTTACTTACATACATTACAGGTGTTCTATGTGTGAACCCTTGGTCACACGGCATACATCCATGCGATAGTCCAGTTCCTGCCATACTCCGTTTCTTTAAATTTCCGGTACCACACATGAATTGTTTTGTCAGTTGGTCCCTGTTTTCGATATTTATTACGAAAGGCCCGTTGAATTGACACCACTGATTCAGATTTAAAGAAACGGAGTATGGCAGGAACTGGACTATCGCATGGATGTATGCCGTGTGACCAAGGGTTCACACATAGAACACCTGTAATGTATGTAAGTAAAACTTGAATAGTTTCGGAATAATTTCATATGTTTCTTTTTTTCATATTCGTCTTCGTTTTTTTACTATAACGTTTCGAAACCCCGGAGGGAATTATGAATGACCCTGTATACTTTTTTACGTTACGATAGATTTAATGCATAGTCTACTATAATTATCTTACATGTTATACGACATTCGTATTTCATAAGTAAGTAGAAAATTCAAATGTTACACTTCATTATTTTTAATATACATTTAAAGAACTTGCAATATACAATAAGAGAAATAAAAGAGAAAAAAAAAAGTAAAAAATGATTGACAGACAAAAAAAAGTTATAGAACTTTAAAAAATAAAATGTCTTGTTTGAGAAATGGAATATAAAATATTGATGAATGTATAAAACTATTTTTATTTGCATATGTGATAACAAAATAATACTGAATTTTAGAAAATATTCGATTTGGATTGCATTGGAAATCTCAAGAATGCATATTGCATTCAATTTACACACACACACACACACACACACATATATATATATATATATATATTATCATAGAAAAAATATTTTTCACTAGGATCTTTTTATTTATTGATATATTTGTCGAAAACTTGTCCCAAGAGTTTTTTTCCTGCTATATGGAGTTGAAATTTAATTTTTTTTCAATGATTTTCTATCAAACTTACCGAAATATAAATCATATAAATCTAAAATTTTCATTGAATTTCAAAGCGGAAAATATAATGATTTATACTAAACATTTTTTGGTTATGAATATTGAGTTACAAATTATCCATAAAAATAATTTTATAAAATATTTTGATTTTATATTGATGGTATTGAAATTAATCTAAATCACATACACAACATATTATTTCTAGTTGTCTAGTTTCGTCTAAAAACTTTTGAACTTTATATGAAAAGAGCAGAAGTATAAAATATAACTTTTTTGAATGTATAATATACATCCATATATGTACAGAAATTATTTCTGCAAGAAATTATATTTTCAGTACGTAATAATCTTTCAACAACAAATAACTTTTTTTTTTTATTATAGATATTTGTACTGAGAAATACATAACGAGGTTCATTTATGAGACATTCAATTTAAATATTTAAAATACATACACAGTAAAGACATATATACACATAAAAAATATATAATAATAAAAGTCTCAATACTTGACTCAGAATCCATATATTATGCCGTTACTTAAAATAGTATATGAAAGCCGAATAAAAGAAAGTACAATTTTTTTGTTAAAGAATGAATTTAAACATTTAAAATGTCTTTCATTATTTAAAAAAAATCCAATGTTGAAATAATGCACTTATTAACACTGGGTGATTATAATTTCTATAAACGTACATAGTATAAGCTGAGTACAATTTGTATAAAAAAATAAAGCTCCAATACTTACCATAAACATTTATTTAGAAATACATACTTGGCAACGTAAGAATTTTAAAAGAAATGTGCATGATAAAAAACGAAATAAAGATTATTCAACCATTATTAAGTCACTTCAAGGGATTCTAAAAAAATGACATGATGTTCAACCGGATTAATGTTTGCATTGTTCTTGCTTATCGGATTTACGTAAAACAATCTTATAGATAATGCCTAGGAGCTGCGTTTTGACGTCATGGCCGATCAACACTTGTGTTGATCGGCCGATCAATACAAGTGTTAGACATATTACATCCAACTATACTCAAATTTCCGTAGTTCTTTACTTTTAATCAAACATTTTAAGAAGTAAGTTGTTTGTTTTTTAAGAAGTTAGTATTTAAGAAATAACAAAAAATGTATTTGTATATTAAAATGATTTAAAAGAAGCAGAACTCGGAAATATATTCCAAGAAATTAGGTTTAATATTAGGTAGATATATACTTGGAATAAAAAAGCATATCCAGTTTATGAAAAACGAAAAGTTAAATAAAAATTGAGTAGTTAAAAAGAAAAAGTGAAAAGTTAAAAAAGTTCCGTAAAAAGTTCTGAGATCGTGTAAAGCCAAGTTTAGCTATCTTATTAACTCTGAAATTTTCATTCACAAATCACTCCTAGTCTCTACATCTTTAGTTAAATATTATTTTGTGACTTGGCAATTACGTAGCACGAGAATGTTATGTATACTATTAGTCTTAATCAAATAATACCATGCCATCCCATAACATATTAATGTGTAATAACTTCCCTGTGCGTATATAATTAGCCTTTATCATATTATCTCATCCCATCCCATAACATAGTAAGGTGCAATAACTTCCCTGTGTAAAATATACTAAAATTATTTGAATCAAAAAACTAAAATTTTCGCGAAGACTCCTATTTAATTACCATTTCTTTTTAATTTACAAACATCGTACGAAAATTTTACAAATATCACTACTGCCCAATAAAATATGTGTACATAATTATGAACATTAACTAACATTGTGAACATTAAATTTTAATCTTTCATGAAGAATGAGATCATGAAGAAATATTGCAGACAGTTTAAATTTTTTAAAGTATTTCCTCTCAGACATGTAAAAAAAAAAAACCTTATTAATTATGCAACTTGAATTTATTCAGTTATTGTGATTTTTTCACTTTCGCTTTTTATTATTAAAAAAAAATCAAATTTAAAACTTTTAAATCAGCAACAAACACAAACCTCAGACTCATTGGTTTCAACAAGTGTCAAATGAAAGTGCTTAATGAATTATTGGAAATTGTTTACCGCTTAAAATATAAAAACACAACATTATTTCTGGCGATAAATAAAAATAAAAGCTTACAATTTTTTTCGCTTTTTCACGATTGAAAGAGAATCAATTATCATTACATGGAAATGCATTTAACGACATTAGCAAAAAAAATATATATATGTGTACTATTACATTAAAAAGGAACATTATAGAATTAATTGCGCGAACAAATTAGCAAGAAATCTCACGTAAAACTGCTAACAGGTATACAATTTTCTTCCATGAACTACTACAGCAATTTCAATATTTGTTTAGGCATTTGGCAGTACATAAAACAAAGAATGTCCGTCCTGCAAGGTAAAAAAGTCCATACTTGCGGAAATTAGAAGAAAAATATTACATGCAAACACACATTTTTTTAGAGTTTGAGAAATAACCAAAAAATAAATTGATAGTTCGGTGACAAAAAAAATAATAACAATAAATGCGATATTTCTGTTATTTTTATTATTATTATTCCAGGGAATTTTGAAGGAGGAATTGCTTAATCATATATATTATTTATGTTGTCAACATCCGTTTTTCTATGAATATAGAACACGCATAATAACGAATGAGATATCATTCGAAAGGTTTTTGAAGCGGCTTCTAACATAGAACACTTATATTCCGTAAAAACATATTTTTTAATTAAAAATTAATTCGGAAGTGTTTTTAAAAATGAAATGGTAGATCTTCCTCAAATTAGTGTTGCCACAAAAATAAAATATCGCATTATATGAAGCTCAACATTGATTATAAAATAGAAATAGTAAAAAAAAAAGTAATTAAAATATATATGATTTTTTTCGCACGGGTTTGTTTTATATGTATGATTAAAAAGTAAAATTGAAATGTTTAGAAGAAAACATACCATCGATCAATCGATGCATCACACTGCTGGAAATGGATACTCAAATTCCACGAAATTTTCTTCGTTTTTGACGAAACTGTTTCCTGGGAAATGCTCCGAGCGAATATTTCGTCAAATCGAGTAAATTTGTATACGTAAAAAAGTGAGGAAGTTAATTTCGTCAAATTGCTTGTTCGAAAGTGTAAAAAAACGCCGGTGGCGCCATCTATTGACATTTTTAGAAGCATCTGTAATTGACAGGGGGAAAAATTATGTCGCTTTTCTCACGTCTTCAAAGGGATTTGAACGCGCAATCTCCGGCGTGGCAGACCAAAGCGCTTCCTCCCTCAAAAGCGAGACCTTGCGCGAATTTCATTTTAAATGTATCTACCGTCTGTTGATGTTTTTAGAAAGTAGATTGTATTTTTATCGGTGTTGTTATAATTCCTGCATGTTTTAATTAATAAGGCTAGATTATTATTATTATGTTTTTTCTGGTTAATAAATAATTAGAATATGGCTTGATTAATAAAATTTATTAGAGAAATTTCGTTTGTTCAATGAATGATTAGAACATGGTCTAGTTAATTTGTTGGTCAGAAATTATAAAGATGATGGTGGGGTTAAGATTTTAACACGTTACTGTTTATAGAGGGAAGAAGGATCAGTTATGCATATTTTAAATTTGATTGTTATATGAATATATTTCTTAAATAAAAAAGAGCTCCTGATAGTTTTTGAACTATTTTGTAACAACAAAAGTAATATGGCCGTGAATGGAGAAACAGTTTCGTAAAATATTTGAGATTTTCCATTTCATTAAAAATCACTTAACCCTGCTGTTCTGTTCGTATTTACTACACGTATGTAGTGTCCGGGTCAATCTGACCCGATTCAGATTATTATCATTTCTAGCAATAAAGGAAATGTGCCATTTGAGAAATGATTTAAATAATAGTAAAGTAACTTAAATACATATAAAATAATATAAAGCATAAAAAAGAACACAAAAAATATTTGAAATATAAGCCTACCTTTATATGCAATTTGGGCAGTAAAATCTTACATGAGAATTTAAATGTGTTTCTTACAATTGTTACAATACATTAGTTTTGTTGTCATTGCTTGATGGACAGAACTTGCACTTTGCACGTTTTATACACAATGAAGTATTCACAGCAGATCCTAAGGGTACGTTTTGTCTTTTACCCAGTACTGTTTTTACTACTTTGGTTGAGTCCTCACTTCTTAGTAGGTGTTGTCTTGCTTCCATGAGTGAAAAAAGGAGTGATTGTCCCAATTCTTCTAAAAATAGCCTTCGTTTGGACAGTTTTTTTTTTTTTCATTTCATTTACTGTGTATTGAAGTCCATACAATATATGCATTGTAAGCAGAAGTATCAAGCATGTTATATAATACTATCATGTGCAGCGATTTGTTTTTCTTTTACAAGTGTACATGTTCAAAAGTTGATTAAGAGTATCCACACCCTTTTAGTTTAATTGTTATCTAATATCATTTGAGGTTTTTTATCTGGTCTGTTGCTAACTTCTTTGTCATGATGCAAAGTTCTCATAAGAATAACATTCTTGTTCTTTTCTGGGATGTAGTTTACAACTGTTGTGTCCTCTGTAAAATAAAATAATGAGCTATGCACTTGTTTGTTTGGCATTTCTTCAGCAAGTTCTGGTTTATTTTTTTCTGATGGTGCCAAGCATAGCCATTTTCCGTTTTAGAAGAAGTTGTCCTGAGTTGTAGGATGTGAAAAAAATATCACACGTAACATTATGCCCCGAATACTCATAAGTAAGATCACTCACTACTCGCATACCATGATTTTTCTCAGGCCCTGATCCTTGTTCTTTTCCAATATAAATGTGTGTTTTTAGTACATACGAAGTTTTACTGTCACATAAAGTCCATATTTTTATCCAATACTTAGATGGTTTACTTGACATATACTGTTTGAATGGACATCGGCCACGAAAACCTACTAATTGTTCATCTACAGTAACATTTTAATTCGGATAATACAATTTTGGTAGAATTTTCTACCCATTTTTTCCAGCTCCTATTCTATCCGCAGACCTTCTTTCTTGACGAGTGGATTTATTATCAAAACGAATAACTCTGGATGTGGTGCGAAAAGTTTCGAGGGACATTGTCGCAGGAAGTAGGTTTATTCCATTTTCTTTATCCCACAAACTTTTCGTTGATTCCCTATATGATTTGACCAGCTATTAATAATAATCCAATATATGCTTGAAAATTTTCATTCTCGATATTTTTCCACTCTTTTCCATACACCTTTTTTCCTTCAATAATTGTCATTTTTATGATTTCATTTTCAATTGTGGAATTGAATACCGTCTCAAATGCACTTTTTATATCAGTTATGCTTGTCGTTGCATATCTTGTGACACCTGGAGTAGTTTTTATAATATTAGCATAGGTTAATCGACCAGATTGTGGAAGCGGATCCAATTTCAACTTTATTTCACGATTCTTGGACTGAATAATCTGTATATTGCGCATTTGTTGAATATCAGTATCAAAATCGTTGTCAGAATTTTCACTTTCAGTTCCATCACTTGTATGATTTTCATACTCGGATACATCTTCATCCTCGCTGTCTGAGGCTTCCATTAGCTTAGCTATGTCAACGTCATCAAATGTCTACGATTCTCCATTTTTAGCACTTTCCAACCTAGTTGAAAAGTGCTTATGACTTCGGTTTGTCTGGCCGTCTAGCCGTATGGCCGTCTGGCCGTCTGGCCGTCTGTCCGAGCTCTAACTCCCGTAAATATGCTCGGATTGCTCTGCAATTTTTATATGTTATTGTCGGTATCTATGGCACGTTCCCTATTTCAACTGAAGTGTGTAGCACTTATAGTTTTCTTACAGGGACACTCAAAAGAATTCCGTTACATTGCGGTCTATGGGGAAAAATCATTTGCGGTTTATTTTAAAAATGTTTCACTATTGTAAACGCATTGAAATTTATATAGATCACTAAAATGCATTAGAAGAATCTTAATATGGAATAGTAGGTGTATAGCACTTAGAGTTACTTTGCAGGGACAGTCAAAATAATTCCGTTACATTACGTCTTGGAGAAAAATCGTCTGCGGCTTATTTAAATAATGTTCCACTATTTTAAACGCATTGAAGTTTATATATATATTACTAAGGTGCATTACAAGAGGCTTACTACAGAATAGTGTGTGTATAGCAGTCATCGTTCATTTACAGGGACACACAAAAGAATTCTCTACTGTCTGTTAACAATAATTCCTGGAAGTGCGTTTTAAGTTACTGAACGCGATTTTAATCTTAACTAGCTTTTTGTCTATTACGTGGTGTGTATAAATTCTGTATATCCTATACAGTGCAGCACAAAAGTTCGCGAACACATTTCCGTTTATTGACAGAAACTCCAGAAGGAGAATTTAAACTGTGCTACGTGTTTCCTAACTAAACTAAAATTTAGCATCCTATGTATATATACAAATCTATAGATCATATACAGGGCTACATAAAAGTAGTCGGATATTTTTCCGAATATTGTATATATTGAAAATTCCTGAAATTACGTTTTTAAATATGTTAT
This sequence comes from Maratus michaelseni, assembly GCA_963931845.1. NCBI lineage: Eukaryota > Metazoa > Arthropoda > Arachnida > Araneae > Salticidae > Maratus > Maratus michaelseni. The sequence continues at coordinate 64,895,334 of OZ007593.1, forward strand.
GCGTTTTCCAAATTGTTTACTTAGATGTCATCTTTCAGCTTATTAAACGGTAATGAGTTTGTAAAATTATTTTAGAAGCGTTGGAAAGTGCTACATAATCTATGCTTGACGCATGATTTTTCGTTCTTGTTTGTAATATAACACGTTTTTACTGTACTCACAGGCACAACTGCTTTACAGAATGTCAGAAACTGAAACACAGCGTTGCAACAGACGTGAATATTTTGGCCCCGTGCCAACTGTATTAACCTTTTGACCTTACCCACGCTCATCTCCTGTCAAGTGATCAAGTACACATGTCAACAAATTTTAAACAAGTTTCGAAAAGGGATAAATTAGAACACTTATTGTTACTATTTTCTGTTGAATTATTCCATTCAAATATGAAAGAATATAGGTAAAGTAATTACTTTTTTGAATCGGGTCATATTGACCCGAACAGTACATTAGGAATATCTTAAAAATATTCCTTGAATCTACAAATTAAACGTAAATCCTTCTAGGAGTACATATTTATATTACTCACTGACAATGTCAAGGAATTTCATAAAATTATCTACGTGCAATTTTTTTTATAAACGAATAAAAATTGTTTCGGGTCAAATAGACCCGAACAGAACAGCAGGGTTAATTTTGAGGCGAAATGATTGTAAAAAATGATGAAGTATAGCTCAAAAATTGCTGAATCGTCATAAGTGAGAGTTTTGTTTTAGACAGTTTAGTCAGATTTTTAAGGTTTCGTGTTTAGTCAAAAACCATGTGACTCTGTGTCGAAATGATTGTCAAAAATAACGAAATAAAGCTTAAGGATTGCCGAATCGTCAAAATTTAGTGTTTTATTTCTGAGAGTGCACGTGTACCCTAAAAAGTATGCTTTGTTTTATTAGATTAAATAACATTTTATGCGCATTAATTCATTTTTTCTTTGTCCCATGTGTTTCTCGAAGCGGATGACGTGATCTTCTAATGCAGGTAACATAAAATTTTTAATTATTTTCTCGCGTGTGCCTTTTTCCATCTCCCATCAGCTTTTCTTGTAACTTTGATGGAATCAATCAGATGATATTCTGGCTTGACTAATGTTGTTTGCAGATATTTCTATCCTTAATGTTTATTAAGAAGTCTAAACCTGTAAGGTATTGACTACTCGCATCACGTGAGTAGGCAATGTGTGAATGAGATCGTTTTTGTCCATTAACCGACTATGTGCGTACAAGTTATAAAGGCTCTCTATCTTTCTTTAACTTTCGAAGGACAGCTGAATCCCTGAAATTGTGAGTCGCCGTGTAATTTCGAATATGCAAATTTTCTGGAGCTGGTCGGTCGACACTGAAGTATATAAGCAGCGAATTTTGACTTGAGTGCAGAGCTCAGAGGAGCTGGTGAGCGCTCAGCAGAGACTTGGCCTGGGAAGTTGAATATTGCGACTGAGATTTAGGTTTAGCCTTGAGACCTCGCATCGAGTCTCGTGATTAAAATCAGCCTTAGTATTCTTATACTGGAATTTTATACATTGATAAAGCTGACTTGAACCTGCATCAGTGCTTAGGTAATTTGAAGGATAAGAGTATTGAATCGTGATTATATATTTAAAAAGGTTAAGGCTTAATTATATTGTTTCGTTTTTGTTTAAGCTACAAGTGTTAGCAAGAACTCTTTAGTTAATTTAATTTTTTAGGAAAATTTCGTGGAGCTCGCTCAAACTCCCTACTGATTGTGTTAATAAACCAGTTTTTGGTTTTAAAACAGTTGTACTTCTTTCCTCGTGCTCTACCACACAGCGGACATCTTAATATGGCCGCTACAAACCTACATCTGTAAAATAATATATATTGCTAAAAAATATTAGACTGCTGTGCAAAATCTTCGCACGGATTCACTAGTTATTGTATTTTTACTTTCCCAACACATAGTGAAAATAAAGTACTGTAATCATGAATTGTGAGTGAGAGAGAGATACAGAGTTAACATGACAACTACTGAACGGTATTTACGATAGAGCTCTTATTTGGCAAATATGTAAGAAACCATTGTCGCAAAAGTTATACAGACTCTAGCAGAAATCGGCCGACTTATTCAGAATTTAATCCATTTTTTAAAACCATTTTGCGAGAGATTCTACAGGAAAAATCAACAATAAATTGAGATAGAATATAATGAACAGAGGAAAACGAATATGTATATAATAGATAAAATATATGTGATAAATATTGTGACGATGTGTTCAAGTATGATTAACGCAGAGAAAACGTCTAAGGTTTAAAAACGGGTGAACCAGAGATCGAATCCAACCAAATCTATCGCTTCAGAAAAACATAAAAATCTCTACTTTTCACATTTTGCAGAAAATTCAGTGGAGTAACTGGGGATTTTTGTAATTAATTTCATATCCAAATATAATCTACTACTTCGGCTACTGTTAAAGAAACTTTAAAACGTATTGAAATCTCTTCAGTCCTTCCAGAGAAAAGATAATCAATACCAGCCGTGTAACTGACTTCGCATCATTTGTCCCCTCTTTAAGCAAACGTTTGATTTGCGTATTGTATTACGTAATATATAATAATAGAACAATATCACAAAATAAGATTTTAAGATGAATAAAAAAAAACTTTAACATAATATACTCTTAAATAAGGACTTAGCATTTTTTTTTTACAAGTTACTTATCCTTTTTTGCTTCAGCAGCAGTTTCTACGACTTATAAGGATGTGGTTTTCCTGACAAGTATAATAGACAAGGGAGTCACTTGAATGTCATTAGTATGTGACATAAGAGGGTGGGAAATGAAGAATGGAAAGAGTATTAGGATTTTTGTCTGTTTTATAAAGAACAAAATGACAGTTCGTCTAGAGAAATTCTTTCCATACGTCTAAAGAAGTAATAAGATGATATATTTAAAGAAAAAAAAAACGTGTATTAAAGAAATAATTTGATTATACATCTGGATAATATTGATCACAGATAGTTACCGATGAATACTAAGATTATTCTGTTTTTTTTACATTTGGTAACTTTTTGTAGTACGTTGTAAAGTGAAAGAAATAAGCGAATAATTACATGCGTAAAATTAAAGGAAAACTAAATTGTAGTTCAATATTAATTAGCGTGTATTTTAGGTAGACCAGCATAAACAAATATAATGTAAAGTAAAATGTATCTTTGTTTTAGTATATTATAGTTTTATAGTTTACTAGGATGTGAAAAAAATGCGGTACTGCTATAAAACAAAAATTAAATTAACATAAAATTTAAATGGTTTATTTACACCAACAACATAGTTTACTGTTTATTTATATTTAGTATCCAATCGTTGGCGTATAAAACAAATACGAGATATCTCAACCTTAGACTTAGGCGTATGTAAACATTAAAGCTTGTGTACTATGCCACAAACGTGAAATTAAGGAAAATACAACTACTAAATTATGCAGAAGCGCAATGATTTACAGTCTAGCTCTAAAAAAGAACATTTCCAGGTAAACAAAATAAACAAGAACACTTAAAAACAAGTTACAATTTAAGAAAAAATTGAAAGAATGTAAAAGAAATAAGCCATCAGCATGCAATTTGTTTCTTGAAAACACAGACACCGCAGGGAGAAGCTTCAAAGTAAAAGTAAAACTTATTCCTCCCATAAAATTATTTGCAACATTGAGTCAAAATATACAGATGCACATACGTGAATGAAAACTCGTAATCATGACTGATAGGGAATACTAGCCAAATAAAACAGTTTAGTAACCCGACTTGTACCAATAATCTGTATTCATGGGTGCCACAAAAGGGAGAGTAGGGGCATAGGAGGGTCATCGCCTCTCCTTGGTTTGTGAAATTTTGTTTAAATTTTTCTTTTTGATATATTGCAAAAAACACAGGCAATTTATTCATTTTTCGAGTAATTTAAAATAATAAAACACTAATATAAAGTACAACTAAGAATTTCCCGTTGGGGTAAAGGGGGGGAATTTTACCCCTTAAATCCCCCATAAATGTCACTTATTTATTATTTTTTTTCTGTTTATGTTTTCAATATTTATCTCAAAGAGTGTGGTTCAAAACAGTGCTAAATTAGGCAGGGTTGGCCGGAGGTAAATTCCATCTTACCCCCGTTGAAAATGAAATTTAATATTTTTCTCCTATTTTGAAAGACATTGTAAAATTTATTCTTTTGAGTAACTTAAAATAATTAATTGCTAAGAGAAAGGGGAACTAAGAATTTTTTGATAAGGGGGCGGGAACGCACATACTCCAGTAAATTCCCATGAATGTTAATTTTTAGTTCTGTTTTCGTTTATACGTTTGTGTTTAAACGGGGGTTCAAAGCAGTGTTGAATTCGGTGCCAGACGGACAGGGGGGGGGCATCTACCCCGGATTTTAAATTTAATTAACATAATTTTCTTTTTCCCCGATTTTGAAAGATATAGTATTTTTTTTTCTTTTCGAGTATGTGTTAAAAACTACCTTAAAAGGAGATTCAGGGAAGTGATGAATTCAGAGTATACAGGGAGCACCTCTCATGATTTTGAAATGTAATTGGCATAAATTTGATTTTTTTCTTATTTTTAAAATTAGTAATTTTTTTTCCTAGTAACATTAAATAATTAAACATTAAGAGAAAGAGGAATTATAAATATACTCTTAGTGTGTATGTGTGTGTGTGTGTGTGTTATGGTGGGGGGCGGGGGGGTCACTCCCTTTAATCACCCATGGCAGTTAATTTTTTGTCCTGTTTTTCTTTTTTACTTTTATGTGCTTATTAATTACCTAAATGGGGTATTTCAGGGCGGTGTTGACTTCCGGAAGGGGAGGGGCACCCCTCAGATTTTGAACAATGGATTAAAACTTTAATTAACACAGTTTTCTTTTTAAAATTTATTCTTTTCGAATAACATGAAATTTTTAAACTTTGAGAGAAAGCGGATAACAGAATTTTATATTAAGTGGGTTTTGTCCAAAGGAATGGGGGCCAAAAGCAAATTACCTTCTATTGTTCATCCTCCTTCAACTAAGTTATTTGAATCCAATTTGAAACCATAATGTTCTTTAATGAAACTGTATAAAAACTTTAAGAATAACCTTCCTATTATCTGCTTACTTACGTGAGAATCTGTTTTCAATTTCTTCCAAAATACCAGAAGTGATTTTAAGAAAATATGCTATGTCGTTGAAGGTAATTTGGAGACGATAGCTTGCTGAAACAAACCTGTATTTCTTTTAAGGAAACCTGTAATTTTCCTTTTCCTTCAAACTACCTGTAAAAACCTTCAAAATACATACGAAATCTTAAAATGTTTAAAGGTTTTTTTTTTTTTTTTTTTTTTTTTTTTTTTTTTTTTACCGGGGTGCTTTAGAGCAACACAAACAAGCATATAAAAGTTTTAGATAAATAAATAATTTATTTGAAATAATTTACCATTGTCTATACATTATCTTTGATTGTGTCAAATATCGTTAAAATAAACACATATCATTAATCATTTTTCATACACTTGTTTCTTGAAACTTAAATTTATTTCAGAGCAAATATTAAATATATTTAATAAACCAGATTTTTAAATTTCCATACTAGTTAATGTAAGCAGCTTAACAAGGCTTAACAAGATCTCACGTTTCTAAATAATTTAACTAAGAAAAGCAATATTGTTTAGTTAACTCACATTTCATTTTGTCTTCATAAAATATATAAACCAGATTTTTAAATTTCCATACTAGTTAATGTAAGCAGCTTAACAAGGCTTAACAAGATCTCACGTTTCTAAATAATTTAACTAAGAAAAGCAATATTGTTTAGTTAACTCACATTTCATTTTGTCTTCATAAAATATATAAAACCGTATAGCTTGAAAAAGATTTAATGTTTATTTACTAAATACCTTACAAAAGAGAAATAAAGTCTTGTTCGATACTGGCAAAGATATATAGATAACCTCAGAATTACTTTCGGACAGATGGGATTTACTTTAAAATAGTAATTATCTCATTTTTGTAAAAATCTAATACTTATGCGTGCAGAAATTATGGTAACAAGAAGATTTTTTGAGAGATTTTTAAATATTAGTAATAACAGGTAACTTTGTTTATACTGAAACATTAAACATAATCAACATGCCATAAATTTATATATTTCGTATCTAATGCGAAATGTTATGGTACGCAGAAAAAAGTTAACATGTATGGGTTTGTTTATTTATTTATTTACAATTTTATTACAGTATATAAAACAAGAAATACTGCAATTTAAAAAGATAAAATTACTATATAAATATATCTAGAGAAATTCTTATAAATTTAAAGAAATTTTAAGTTCAGTCCTTAATTAAAAACAGAAACTAAATTAATATATCAGTGGAATTTATTCATGTACTCTACTGCTGAAATAACAATATAATAATTCTCTGTATCTTACATAAACATCAGCTCCATAAACCTTAGCATTGTCGGTGTAAATAATCCTTCAATTTCCACGACGTGAAATAAATCTTCGAATAGAACATCGGAACTTATGGAACCGGCAAATAAAACAACGTAAATCGTGTAAGTGACCTAGAAAATCTGATCAAGTCACTTCAAACGGTAATCCATATATTTAAAGCTGTTTGGTAATTCTGTCAAATCAAATATTCCATTGAAATTCGATCGAATACGCATGCGTCAAAAAATCACCGGCCAATGAGGTGAGGGTCTATGACTGTCTCTACAAACGTGTATGGGATCGTATCATCTGTTGTTTTTTTCTGTTGTCACGTTGCGTTAAACCTAGGAAGATATTTATCTAGAACTCACTGTGGAGTGTTTAGAAGGTATTTATTTTATTTATTTATTTTATTTATTGTAATTTGTATGAATACTTAGATGTCCATTTCGGATTTACTGTTTAAAAATGAATTTAGGCTCATAAGTTGGCGAAATCCCGATGGAAATTTTTTTTTTAGATCTCTATCATTTTGTTTATATAGTACAGAAAATAATTATTCAAACGTGTAGAACACGTAATACAAAATTGGACCACTTATGGTCTGTTTATTATCGGGAATGAATCTTATGGTGTTCCGATTGATAATGAAAACGATTATGTAAATATAATGTCAAAAGACAGTACGCACGGTAGTAATATTTTTATTATTATGTGTTCGAAAAAAGCAGAATCTGAGCATCTGAATATAAGTTATAAAATAAACAGAAATATATTATCTCTATTTGATTTAAAAGTTTTGTCATTACATAAGTGGGCTATTTTATTTGTAAAGAGTATGTATGCATTATATTGTTTGTATGTATACAAATCTTTATAATGTTTTGATTTGCAAACTCTTAATATTTGAATAATGTTTACATTATATTTGTTTGTATGTATACAAACAATATATGTGTACAAAGAAGTATGTATAGTGTATCATGTAACAATATTAATATTTACATTGTATTGTTTGTATGTATACAAATCTTGAATGTTTTAAATAGGCAAATTTGTAATGTTTTTTCTGTTATTTTTTTTAAATGTCAAAAAAAGATAAATTTTCAAACTTGGTATAAATAACTTAGGTACTTTTCTCTATTATCCCATTGACCACTTTTCATAACAAAACAGAAATATATTATCTCTATTCGATTTAAAAGTTTTGTCATTATATAAGTGGGCTATTTTATTTGTAAAGAGTATGTATGCATTATAATGTTTGTATGTATACAAATCTTTAGAATGTTTTAATTTGCAAACTCTTAATATTTGAATAATGTTTACTTTATATTTGTTTGTATGTATACAAACAATATATGTATACAAAGAAGAATATATGCAAACAATGTATATAATGTATCATGTAACAATATTAATATTTACATTGTATTGTTTGTATATATACAAATCTTGAATGTTTTAAATGGGCAAATTTGTAATGTTTTTTTATGTTATTTTTTTTAAATGTCAAAAAAAGATAAATTTTCAAACTTGGTATAAAAAACTTGAGTACTTCTCTATTATCCCATCGACCACTTTTCATAACAAAATCTATCGCCAAACTGTATGATTAAATGCCAAAATTGCAGTCCCATTTACTTGATGTTGAAAACATTATACGTGTTTTTTATGTCATCAAGTGGTTTTTAATTCAACATTTGCGTGTATTTTTCATTATGTTTATTTGATTTATTAGTTATTTCATTAATTAAAATAACAATTGTATCCTTAAATTCTTATATTTTATTTATTTATTTTGACATTCCAATGACAACGTTCTCCCATTTATTTGGCGATAGTTTTTTTTTTTATGAAAAGTGGTCGATGAGATAATAGAGACGTACCAAAACTTAATTACGTATATGAGTATATTCTTTGACAGTATTAATCATTACTCGATATTTTAAAACTGCATCATATTTGTAGAATTATATTAATTTAAACAATGCTTCTATTGAAGTGTGAAGAACCATATACCTCTATGAAGAACCATATATTTACATAATTGTCTTCATTAGCAATCGGAACACCATAAGATTCATCCCCGATAATAAACGGACTATAAGTGGTCCAATTTTGTATTACGTCTTCTACGATATTTTTACATACATTTGAATAATCATTTTCTGTACTATATAAACAAAATGATAGAGATCTAAAAAGACAATTTCCATCGGGATTGATTTCGCGAACTTTAAAAGAGCCTAAATTCATTTTTAAACAGTAAATCCGAAATGGACACCTAAGTATTCATACAAATTATAATAAATGAAATAAATAAATACCTTCTAAACACTCCACAGTGAGTTCTATATAAATACCTTCCTAGGTTTAACGCAAAGTGCAAGAAAAAAACAACAGGAGATGATCCCAAACACGTTTCTAGAGACTGTAATAGACCTTCACCTCATTGGCCGGTCCTACCGGAAGATTTTTTTTATGCATGCGTATTGGGTCGAATATTGTTGAAACATTTGACAAAATAAGCAAACTGTTTCCACCTAGGTATTTATACACAATACAACAAATAAAATAAATGCCTTCAAAACCCTTTTGATCATCACATCAGCGTGCAAGACAATTTTTTTACCGGAAACCGTTTGATGAATTTCATTATTTTTCCGTTATCGATTGACAAATTTTACGATTTTACCGCTAACGATTGCTGAATTTCACAATTTATCGACTATTGATTAACGAATTTCATGATTTTTTCCATGAACATTTGTCGAATTGCACAAAAAAAAAATTAAGAATATCGTCAAATTGTCTTGGGTAAAAAAATTTTGAATATTGTCAAATGCCATCGAGAAAAAAGTCTCTTTGTCAAATGATTTTGAAGAAAAAATCGGGAAATTCACAAAATGGTTTCGGTAAAAACTTCACCAAATGGTTTCAAAATTCTTTGAGTGACAGGGGGAAAAAAAATTTCATTTTACATTCAATCATCGCAATTGGCAAGTGTGACTAAGTTTAGCCAGTGGTGGCAATAACATCAATCACCAATTTCCAGTATTACTCGCCGATTGGTGAATGTTAATTTTGTCTTATATCACAAACTGTATTTACATATACTACTAGATATAATGATTATGAACCATGATTTTTCTGTTATTGGGCGAGATTCATGTTTTTTCAGCAATTCTTTGACGAAATTAGTGTTTTTTCAGCGATCCTTTGAAGAATTTCGCATTTTTCTCACGATCCTTAACGAAATTCGCATTTTCCAGCAATTCTTTGATAAAATACATTTTATTCCGCAATTTTTAGACGAAATTTAGTAAAAAAGCGTGATCATTTGGTGAAATTTCCTTTTTTGCGATTCTTTGACAAAATTTGCTTATCTTTCGCGATCCTTTTGCATAATTACGTTTTTTCTGTGGTCTTTTAACAAAAGTCATGTTCTCCCATTATCCTTTGACAAAGTAGTGTTTTTTCCTCAATCATTTGACAAAATCTGTTATTTTCCCCCCGCGAAGATTGGTTAGATGTTTTTAGTCTGCAGGTGCCCTAAAAAGTCTGTGACGCCCGTTGCTGCATCGCACACATTCTTCCATGGGGCATCGAACGAAGTAAATTCAACCTAAAGAATCATTGTTTCATTCCTGACATTTCTCGAAAGAAACAACGTTCAACTCATTAACTGAATTGTAAAGGGCGAAATGTGTCAATTAGCAGAAAGTGCGCAATTTGTTCGTTCATGGAAAAAATCGTGAAATTCGTTAACCGATAGTCGATAAAATTCGAAATTCGTCAATCAATAGCAGAAGAAGTGCAAAATTCATTAATCTACACAGTGGAAAAATCGCAAAATTCATCAACTGGTTTCGGGAGAAAAAATTTTCGAATATCGTCGAATGGCTTCGAGAAAAAAATTCACAATCTACCAATTTCGGGGATGAAATTTGCCAAATGGTTTCAAAATTTGTCGCGCGACAGCAGAGAAAAAAAATCTTTTTCCATTCAATCATCGCAATTGGTGAGTGTGACTATTATGTTTGACCAGTGGTGGCAATAAAGTCCATTGCCAAATTTTCAGTATTACTCGCTGTTTGGCAAGTGCTAATTTTGTCCTATACTTCAAAACCCTTTTGATCATCACATCAGTGTGCAGGACAATTTTTTTTACGGGAGACCATTTGATGAATTTCGTGATTTTTCCGTTATCGATTGACCAATTTTACTGCTATCGATTGTTGAATTTTTTAATTTATCAACTATTGATTAGCGAATTTCATGATTTTTTCCATGAACGTTTGACGAATTACGCAAAAAAAAATAAGAATATCGTTAAATTGTCTTGGGTAAAAAAAAAATTTAATATTGTCAAATGCCTTCGAGAAAAAAGTTGCAAGTTGAAACGGCTGTGACTTCTTTTTCATGTTATGCATCTCCGGTGTCCATCCCCCCCCCCAAGTGGGACACTTTTCTAAATTTTGCACACACCCCTCATGTGATATATCGGTGGAAAAGTCTTTGACCACTTATTCATGTTATGCATCTCCGGGGTCCATCCCCCCCCCTAGGGGGGGCACTTTTCAAAATTTTGTTGACACCCCTCATGTCATACATTGTTGGAAAGGTCTGTGACTGCTTAATCATATTATGCATCTCCGGTGTCCATCTCCTCAATTTGCCCCCCCCCCAAAGGGTACTTTCTAAATTTTGCACATTACCCTCATGTTATATATCATTGGAAAGGTCTGTGACCACTTAATCATTTTATGCATCTCCAATGTCCATCTCCCCACTTTGCCCCCCCACCCCCCCAAGGGTACTTCTCTAAATTTTGCACACAACCCTCATGTTATATATCATTGGAAAGGTCTGTGACCACTTAATCATATTATGCATCTCCAATGTCCATCCCCCCACTTTGCCCCCCCCCTAAGGGATACTTTTCTAAATTTTGTTGACACCCCTCATGTCATATATCATTGGAAAGGTCTGTGACCACTTAATCATATTATGCATCTCCGATGCCCATCTCCCCACTCCCCCCCCCCAAGGGATACTTTTCTAAATTTTGTTGACACCCCTCATGTCATATATTGTTGGAAAGGTCTGTGACTGCTTAATCATATTATGCATCTCCGATGTCCATCTCCCCACTTTGCCCCCCCCCAAAGGGTACTTTCTAAATTTTGCACATTACCCTCATGTTATATATCATTGGAAAGGTCTGTGACCACTTAATCATATTATGCATCACCGATGTCCATCTCCCCACTTTGCCCCCCTCCCCCCCCCAAAGGGTACTTTCTAAATTTTGCACACAACCCTCATGTTATATATCATTGGAAAGGTCTGTGACCACTTAATCATATTATGCATCTCCAATGTCCATCTCCCCACTTTGCCCCCCCCCCACCCCCCTAAGGGATACTTTTCTAAATTTTGTTGACACCCCTCATGTCATATATCATTGGAAAGGTCTGTGACCACTTAATCATATTATGCATCTCCGATGCCCATCTCCCCACTCCCCCCCCCCCGAAGGGGTACTTTCTAAATTTTGCACATTACCCTCATGTTATATATCATTGGAAAGGTCTGTGACCACTTAATCATTTTATGCATCTCCAATCTCCATCTCCCCAGTTTGCCCCCCCCCCCCCCCCAAGAGATATTTTTCTAAATTTTGTTGACACCCCTCATGTCATATATTGTTGGATAGGTCTGTAACTGCTTAATCATATTATGCATCTCCGATGTCCATCTCCCCACTTTGCCCCCCCCCCCCAAAAGGGTACTTTCTAAATTTTGCACATTACCCTCATGTTATATATCATTGGAAAGGTCTGTAACTGCTTTATCATATTATGCATCTCCGATGTCCATCTCCCCACTTTGCCCCCACCAAAGGGTACTTTCTAAATTTTGCACATTACCCTCATGTTATATATCATTAGAAAGGTCTTTGACCACTTAATCATATTATGCATCTCCGGTGTCCAGCTCCTCACTTTGCCCCCCCACCCCAAGGGGTACTTTCTAAATTTTGCACACAACCTCATGTTATATATCATTGGAAAGGTCTGTCACCACTTAATCATATTATGCATCTCCCATGTCCATCCCCCCACGGGTGTACTTTTCTAAATTTTGCATACACCCCTCATGTGATTTATCGATGGAAAAGTCTGTGACCACTTAATCATATTATGCTCCCCACTATGAAATTTGTCAAGTTAAAGCAACTATAAATTTTACTTTTATGGTATTATCAAGTTGTTTGCCGTCAAATTTTGACGGGTTCCATCTAGTTCTTCTTTAACTCTATCTGGGTGAAGGGTTAAAATATCTTGGTAATAGGGTTTTCTGATGACTTTTTGACAGACGACACATCGCCTTATTAATAGTTATACTTGTTGTTTACACTTTATAATCCACAAATTTTCTCTTAATTGAGCAAGTGTTTCGGCAACTCCAGCATGAGCTACGTCTTCATGTGCTTTAGTGATCTGAAATTTTTATCAGATTTACAAAGTTACGCAAGATTTTGAGAACTGTGTTATTTTTTATTTCATTTAACCCAACGTGGTGCGCTAAATGAAATGAAAAATATAATAATTTCTCTATATTACATAAATAAGAACTACATAAGCCTTAGCATTGTCGGTGTAAATATTCTTGCAAATTCCACGTTCTGAAGTAAGAAAATTTTATTAGATTTACCGAGCTATGCAAGATTTAGAGATTTGTTATATTTTTATTTGAACTGCACCTTTTTAATATTATCAGAAATTGAGAAAATCGTGCCTTGCTTTCACAATGATACAATATTTATAAAATTGTGTTATTTTTTTATTAATTAGAGCAATTTATATCACTAAATGGTGTGTTTTAAATATTAATAATTAAAAGTAATGCATGGATGGATCAAAATCACATTATATGTGAATTCAAACTAATACTTTTGCAAATACTTTTAGCTATATAAAGACACAAATCACGAAGTAATACAGGGTTATTACAAAAGAATCATTGGGTTTCCGAAGTGTTTATTTCGGAACATAATTGGGTTAGAACAATGAGTTATACATGAAAATAACCCGAAAGTATACAAGATTGACGTCCATACTACAGATGCTCAATATGTGCTCATTGAGTGATACGGCAGATGTCAAGAAGTTAATCGTAATATTTTTCTCAAAATTTCCACACAGTTGGCTTTGGAATGGAAAGTTCGCGGCTAGCGCGATTTGTTGATTTCTTGATGGGACTACGGATGAAACTCTCTCTAACTCGGTTCACTGTTTTTTAAGTAACGCTTGGTCAGCCGGAACGTTTGCCTTTACATAAACATCCGGTTTTTTTTTAACTGTCGATACCAGCGCATAATGCTTTGTTGGGTTGGTGGTTTGCATTTGTATGCCTTCTGGAATGCTCTCTGGACGGTTATAAACAATTCACACTTTGAAAATTCTAGCACACAATACGCTTTCTGCTGTACAGTCTCCATTTTGAATATGACGTTCGCGCAGCAGCCATTGCAACCACACGCGCATGACACATACGCAGCGCGAAACTGTAATTAACGCCCTCTTGTTTGAGTTGTCATTGAAACATATACGTTTCCTAGTTCGCACTTAGTAACCAAACAAAACCCGATGACTCATTTGTAATAACACTTTTTTTAGGATTGTAATCAAATGATATTTCTGATAATGACATAATAAGAGCTATATCATGCATGTTTCTTTTATGTTACGGTAAATACGCATTTACAGGATTTTAGTACAATAATAAATATGTGGATAAAGCGTTCTTTTCAATATTATGAAAAGAAATCGTCATATAGAAAGAGAACTGTTGCTGATACAGCGTAAAAACGAATTTATTTATTAAAAAAGGAGATACTTCAAAAATTATACATTTTTTCCTTATTTTGTTCCTTGACTGAATAATCTGAAAATGTACTTTGTGTACTAACGTTAACGATTTAAAGCTTACACTTCATTTTTTTAGATACACTAAGCATGAAAATTTGAGAAGAACTTTAACAAAATAAAAAAAATAAAATTCTAGAAATGCCTACGAAAAAAATATTCAAAATATTTTTTACTCGCACTTTTACAGTTCAGTTAAAAATTGAGCTAGATTTCTTTTCTGTTGTTCGAATTTTTTCTTCATTTTTTTTTCCTTTTATAAAAGTGAGTGTTTTGAAAAGATTAGTGTCTAAAGCATGGTTTTCCCATTAAGGCTTCAGATTATAAGTGCTATACATTTTGAGGATGAAAAAAAAAGTTGAAAATGTTCCAGTAAAGCAAAACATAGGTATAAAAAAGTCATATATTTTTGTATTGTGTATGCAAAAAATCTTTTTCAATTAATTGCATTATAAATATAAGACATATATTGCTTATTTTAAAATAAGCTATGTGATAAAATATGATTTTATGTCTTTATTTAACACTAATGTTTAGCTTCCGGAAGATGAGTATAAATCAAATTTTAAAATGAACGAAGTTTAAATTGAAACGGTCAAAGATAGACAATATAGCCTCAAATATAAAAATTCCCAAAATAATTATAAAAATGCATAACATTCTTTGTGATATATATATCACAATAGAAAATTGTCATATAAATTGTGTTATAGATAACCAGATAGTATATTCGCTACCCTATTAATAGACTTATGCTATGTAGGACCTCGGAGCGACAAGTATACTGTCGGGGGGGGGGGGGGGAAGGTCTTTTTCCGTCAGTCACAAAAATTTCCTCGGTAAATATGCTGAAATGCCTCATTAAGAGGAAAGCATCAATAATGGAATTCCTTTAAAAACAATGGCCTACTTAATTGGTATAATAAAATTTTAGTCATTAGTTTCTTAATGGTGTAGTTTTTTCTCTTGTTTTTTGGAGGGAGGGGGATGTCCCGCGCTATTACCCTTTTTTTTTAATATAACAATTTCGGATATTTTTGACAAAATTTAACACTTTATCGCACTCTTATAATGAAAATACGAATTATACAATAGGGGGGGGGATTCTCCCGTAATTGGGGAAGGGCAATAGGAGCTTTTACGCATGCCCCTGCAATATAGAAGATGTTAGCCACTTTACTATAAAACACATATTGTTTGTGGTGCAGGAGGTGATTTTTTCTTTGAAATAGAAATTTTGCAAATGTCCATGCGTTTTGTTTCATCAAGGTATTTGTAAGGATAATTTACAAATATTAAGATGTTTTTAGTTGTTTCTATTTGCATATAATGATGAGTGTGTCTGCAATTTAAAAGGGTAGCAGCATTATTAAAAAACAAAGCCGCATTATTAAAAAAACAGTCAGTCAGTAATTTCACTTTGAAAAGTTTTTAGAAGTATGTTATAAATTCAAGAAGTATTTTTTAAATGTATTTACATTTCTTAACTTAATTTTATATTTACTATTACAAAAAAAAAATTAGTTCCATTTTGAGGTAAAAGTTCAGTACAATATTATACTTTATTTTGAATTTTCAATATTTTTACGTTTTCTGGAATTCATTTCGCAATTTACGTTATCATTAGCAATATCGACATAATGTCCGCTACAATAAAATATACCGCATAGTCATTTAATTTACGTCATACAATTTTGAGTTTTAAAACATCTTTTACAGCATGTACTAGGAAGAGTAAATGTTAAGTTAAAAAAAAATGTTTCTTATATTTAAGAAAAACAAATAATTCTCTAGTCTCAATGAGTTACGTATACAATAGTCACGATTAAAATTTCTAAGACGCTGTCACTGAAAAGTTTTCATATTTAATAAACATTTCCTTAGTTTTGTACTCATGATAGTATTTCTGTAAAACAATTGTCCTGGTCAAGGTTAAATATTTCAAAATTTGTCAAATGTATTGACGAGTAATTGAACGCCTTGATATTTTCTTAGTGATTAAAAATGATTCCATATTTGATTAATACTCGTCTGCAGAAGTTATTTATGACACTGGTCGTGGTAAAATCATGACCTAATATTTCACATATTGTCAGTGAATGTTAATTAATAAATAGTGTCAGTACGCATGATTTAATGGCAAAAGAACCTTACTGAAATATTGAACGTAATTCTTGGGTGTATCTAATAAAATGATTTTAAAATATTGTTAGCATTAATATATTGAATAAAATTAAACTGATCTTTTCTTCAAATTATTGTCATATGCGCTTCAGTTTTAAAATGACTGAGAAAAGTACAGGGTTGTTTTAATTGATGGACCCATTTTTAAAAAAAATGTATTTATTAAAGGGCCAATTTAATACCAATGAAAAGAGGAAGTTTCAAAGTTTTTTTAAGACATTATAAATGTTCAATGTGCCCACTGTTTGCCGCACGGAAAATATCTACGCGATAGCCAAACTCGTTCCACACATGAGAAAGCGTATCTGCTGTTACTGAATGCACAGCTTTCAAGCAAGGATGGTTCCAGAGGCGGCCGGTAGAGGTCGCGTGGCTATAGGCCGTGATTTCGTTTCACTGTCAGTTGTGAGTGAGATGGCTACTGTGGAGCGCAAGGTTTTCTGTTTTCTTGAGTTCGCAAAAAGTGAGCAAACGGAGGACACATTGAAAATTTATAATGTCTTGAAAAAAAAAAACTTTGAAACTTCCTCTTTTCATTGGTATAAAGATGGTTCATTTTCGATTTGTACTTTAATAAATACAATTTTTCGAAAATGGGTCCATCATTTAGAATAACCCTGCATAAGCGTACATGTCACCAATTTGTCATGAAACTCTCCTATTGGAGTGATTTCTCGATTAAATCATGGCTTTCGCTTTCGAAAAAATATAATTTGTTTCTATGTTGCTGTAGTAAAATGCATATTTCTATTAATATTGTATTTTTTAAGCAGATTTAATGTTAACTACATAGAAACTTTTATTCCTTTTTTTTTTTTTTTTTGCTATTGCATCCTTGTTTTCAGTTTCGAACAAAAATATAGTTTGTGTCTAAATTCCTGAAGCAAAATGCATATTTTTGTTAATATTGTAACTTCTTCAGCAGATTTAATATAAACTACATAGAAACTTTCATTCCATTCATTTTTTATCTATTACATCATGGTTTTCTTTTCGAAATATGTTTCTATATTCCTGAAATAAAATTTACATTTTTACTAATGTTATAATTTCTTAAGCAGATTTCATGTAAACCACTTACCAACCCCCAATCTATTAATTTTTTAGCTATAGGAGTTAATAAATTAATTAAAGTAATAGGAGTTAATAAATTAACAAAACACTTTTCTGAAAAGAAGAAATTTACCACAGTTGAAGCGAAAAAGTTTTTTTTCAACATTTTGTTCCTTTAAATAAAGTTATTTTGCTGAAGAGGATGTTAAAAAAATATTAACATACATTTTTTTCTTTCTTCTTTTCTTATACTCAAAGAATTGAAATTCTTCACTTCAAACTTGTTATTAAAAATTTCTTTTACACTACGATGATGAAAGTTCCTAAGATACTTTAGTATTTTGTATGCTTCAATGAAAAAATAAACTAGCAAAAAGGAAAACTTTTTAATTTTCTGGTATAAAAAGAAAATAAATAAATAAAAGTACTTTCGATTATGCAACTTTCTAAAGATGATTTTCTTTCATTTTGGCATTCTTTCACTCTAAATTTATAGAGGTGAAAATATATTTTTATTAGATTTATGTGGATATGAATAAAATAGTGTCATTTTAACAAAAGAGAAAATTGGTATTTGATTCACATTTACGCAAACGATGTGATCGTGGATATTTTTTATTTTTTATTTTTCATACATATTTGTAAATAAATACGTTCTCACGGGTTTTTTGTTTGTTATTTTTATGGAATGTACATAAATGATGATGTGAATTAACTAAAAAATATGTATGCTATATATATGAGTATTTTCTTTTCTAAACATTTATGAAAACTGAGTAAAGAAGATATTTTTTTCACAAAATCATTTTCTGCTGTGCACACATTAAATATTTTTCGGAAAGTGATTAATAAATTATGAAAATATAGCATTTTGAAATCAGATGATTCATTTTGAATAACACTGTATAATTAAAGGGGAAAAAAATTAAACATGAATGACAATCAATAGTAACAGAACTCAAAAAATATATAATATCTTATGTCAGAAATGTAGTATTTTTTATTGATGAATGTATAAAACTACTTTTCCTTCTGTATGTGATAACAAAATAGTACCGAATTTTTGAAAATATTCGATATCGATTGCATTGCAAATCTCAAGAAAGCATATTGTTTTCAATTTGCAAAGAAATATTTCTATTTTTTTATCATAGCAAAAATATTTTTGACTAGATTATTTTTTTGTATTGATATATTTCTCTAAACCGTCTCCCATTGGTTTTTTCCTGCCATATGGAGCTGGAAGTTTGAATTTTTTTCAATGCTTATTTCAAAATTACCGAAATATTATTCATATAAATCTAAAATTTTCATTGTATTTTAATATGGAAAATATCACAATTTTCTATTAAACATTTTTTTTATGATTTTGAATATTGAGTTAGAAATTATCCATATAAAATTAGTTTATAAAATATTTTGATTTTATATTCATAATATTGAAATTAATATATACTACATACACAGAGTATTCATTTTATTCACTGCTGTCTAGTTTCGTCTAAACACTTTTGAACTCATAAGGAAACAGCAGAAATAGAAAATAAAAATTTTCCGTCTGTAGAATATTATATATTCAGATATTATTTCCAATGATGAGTTTTCATTTCGCAAATATATTATAAACCACTGCCGAAAAGGCTGTATAGATTTTCAAAGAAATCGACCTACATATTAAGTATTGAATAGATAAACCAGTCAAGGAAGTGGGACAATAAGTGTCATGATGTGGGCGTATAAGTGATAAATATTTTAACCATTAATTCAAGTATTAGTAACGCAGACGTAACGTCTCAAGTTTAAAAACAGAACTAGTGATCGAATCAAGCCAATTCAACCGCATCAGAAAATTATAAAAATATTTTTTGTTTTTGCATTTCGAACACCTAAAAGTTCGGAAAAATATAGTCAAGTCTCTGAGGATTTTTGTAAATTTTGTCTTGCTCATTTATCATTTTCTATTTTCGCTACTGTTACAAAAAAAAAAAAAAAAAAAAAAAAATATATTAAAAGATATTGAAATTACTTCAGTGGTTCCAGAGAAAAAGATACGCCAATGCCAGCTGTGTTACATCTAATTTTCTTTTTTTGTCGTCATCTTAAACAAACATTTGTTTTACGTATTGCATTAAATAAGAAATATTAACAGAATAATTTCAGAAAACAAGATTTTAAGTTGAATCGAAAAACCTTAAGAACACATACTCGAAAATAAGGACAATTTTTTCACAGGTTGCTTATCTTTTTTGCTTCAGTAGCAGTTTCTACGACTTATAAGTTGTCGTTTTCGTGAGAAGTATAATAGACAAGAGAGTCACTTGAATGTCATTAGTATGTCACATAAGAGGGTAGGAAATGAAGAATGGAAAAGTATTAGATCTTTTTGTCTGTTTTATAAAGAACAAAATGACAGTTTATCTATAGAAATGCGTTCAATACGTTTAAAGAAGTAATACGATTATATTTTTAGTAAAAAGAAGGTTTTATTAAAGGAATAATTTGATTATACATGTGTATTATATTAAGCACAGTATGTTACCGATGAATATAGGATTATTCAGTATATCGTATGTTCGGTAACATTTTGTAGCACAATGCAGAAATAAAATATTGAGATAATAATTGAACAAAAAATTACAATGCGTAAAATTGCAGTTCAATATTAATATGTCATGTGTTTTTTTGTTATTGGTATTTTAGAAAAAACAGCCTTAAAAGTTATATGTTTAAGTAAAATGTATTTTTGTTTTAATATATAACAAAAGTATATTTATAAAATATAAATAACCATAAGTTATATTTGCACTTTATCAATTCAAAAGCTTTAAAATGTGTATCCTAATTTAAATTGTGTGTTGTAATTTTAGTACTCTATCTAATGTAAATATTTTTTTATTAATAAATTCTAATTGCTTATAAAATATTTCAAATAATTTCACACATAGAAACAGTAAAACTTGGTTATTAAACCGTTTAGATACTGAATATGCAAGATTTATTTATTTAAATCAAAACTTTATTTATTATTTTAAGTTTAGATTTTTTAAATAGCAGTTTATCTTGAAATTTATATGTTTACAAGAGATAAGGAAACATATTTTATCCAAATTAGAAATATATAAACATATTTAGCAAATATGTAATTTTTATACACAAAACAGAATGTTTTAAATGGAAAGTTTTAGTATAAAATACACATTTTATTCGATTGAATGTTGAAGACGTTTTGATTATAACAATGAAGTACAACATTTGACTGTTAAAATAACAGAAATTTCCTTATAAATGTATTTGTTCAGAACAATAATATGTGTTTTACCGTCAGGCTTCTGTATTTGTCGGCAACATCAGCAGATATATTCTTTTTAACACTTTCCAACCTAGTTGAAAAGTGTTTATGACTTCGGTTTGTCTGTCGTATGGCCGTCTGCCGTCTGCCCGTGCTCTAACTCCCGTAAATATGATCGGATTTCCTTGCAATTTTTATATGTTGTTGTCATTATCAATAGCATGTTCCCTATTTCAACTGAAGTGTGTAGCACTTATACTTTTTTTACAGGGACACTCAAAAGAATTCCGTTACATTACGGTCTATAGGGGGAAAATCATTTGCGGTATATTTTAATGATGTTCCATAATTTCAAATACATTGTAATTGATATATATCACTAAGGTGATATATATCATTATGATATATATATCATAATGATATATATCATTACAAGAAGCTTAATATGGAATAGGGTGTACATAGCACTTATAGTTACTTTACAGGGACAGTCAAAAGAATTCCGTTACATTACGTCTATGGAGAAAAATCGTTTGCGGTTCATTTAAATAATATTTCACTATTTTAAACCCATTGAAATTTATATATATCACTAAGGTGAATTACAAGAAGCTTACTACAGAATATTGTGTGCATAGCAGTCATCGTTCATTTACAGGGAAACACAAAAAATTCTCTACTGTATGTTAACAATAATTCCTCAAAGTGCGTTTTAAGTTGCTGAACGCGATTTTAAATTTAACTCACTTATTGTCTATTACTTGGTGTGTATAAATTCTGTATTTCAGATACAGGGCAGCACAAAAGTTCGTGAACACATTTCCGCTTATTGACAGAAACTCCAGAAGGAGAATTTTAAACTGTGCTACGCGTTTCCTAACTAAACTAAAATTTAGCATCCTATGTAGTATATATACAAATCTATAGATCATATACAGGGCTGAATAAAAGTATTTGGATATTTTTCCAAATATTGTATATGTTGGAAATTCCTGAAATTACGTTTTTAAATATGTTATGCGTTTTCTAAATTGTTTACTTAGATGTTGTCTTTCAGCTTATTAAACGGTAATGATTTGTAAAGTTATTTTGGAATCGTTGAAAAGTGTTACATAATCTATGCTTGACGCATGATTTTTCGTTATTTTTTAAGTTATATGGTACACTTCAGATTACAAAAAATTGGAACACTGGCCTTACAGTGATGTCCGATTACCTGCCGATTAAATTCAACCAATACGGTACATCCCGTTAGGAGACAAGTTGGGCGTGCTTGATTGCAGTATGGCAGGAGCTTATCAATATAGCGTCGTAAAAATTGGCCTTAATAGGCAGGGAGTCGACCGTATGAAACCAGATGTTATCAGATGATAGAAAAAAATTCTAAACTCTATGTAACAGTAGAAATTATATAAAAATTCATTGATCCAGTTCTGTCAAATGTGAGGTGGTTTCAAAATTAAAAATATTAGTTTTTATCCAAAGTTATGTAATGCAATAATAACAAAATATGGAAAGTGTTACATTACTACTATTATAATATCCTGTTCTGCTTTGTCACAAACTGAGCCTAAAACGTGACGTATTTATTTGTATCGTAGTATTTTTAAAGTTTTGCTATATTATCTAATACAAGGATAATGTGCATTTTAAATTATTAAGAAAAATCGAGGTATGCCAGCGTTCAGCTGTGGCAGAATGTGTTATGAAGTGTACGTTCATATATAGTTTTGCATCGGTTTCATCGAAGATTAGTACGATATTCGAAAAGCTTTGCTTATTTTTCTTAACAACAGGATTGAAACTTAGTCTATAATTACACAATTTCATTTTTAACATTATAAATTAAAAAGTATTTACATTAATTCACTATAAAAATTAAATTTAAATCAAGAAATGTAAACATACTTTGTATACTATTACAAAGGGAAAGAATCCTAGTTTTAATGTATACTTGTACCTCAAATATACTAACAAAAATAAAATGTTGAAGTACGCAAAGTACGCAGGAATGGCATCTCACGCCGTCTTTGATGAATCCAGGCTCTGTATGCAGCATAATGATGCAACATCCATGTTTGGCAGCATCGTGGAAAACGCACATTGACAGCTTGCATTCGAATCGTCATACAGACATATCCGAGGCTAACGAGAAAGAAAGGCTACCGTGGTGCTTTACGCGTATCTTTTTTTACAGACCGCGGGAATCACGTGATGCTCGAATGTACCAATGCAGGTGTACGAAATAAGCATCCCGTCACTCTAGCGGACTGTAAAAAAAGATAAGTGGAATGCACCGCGGTAGCCTGTCTTTTTCGTTAGCCTCGGACATATCACAGGGAGTGACTGTTTGAAGTGTCATTGGATACACGTCTTGGTAACCTCTTGTTCACATTGCCGGCAATTTCAACAGCAGCCGTTACGTTTTTGATGTGTTATGGCCCGTGGTTCTGCCTTACCTTCGATGCATCCGCAACTCTACGTTTTAGCATGACAATACACATGTTGCTCGTACTATCCTGACCTTTCTTGATACAGAACATGTTCGACTGTTGCCCTGGCCGGCACGTTCTCCTGATTTCTCTCCAATTGAAAATTTCCTGCTAATGGCTTCTGAGCGACTGCCCCGCCACCACTCGCCCGTCACTACGGTTGTTGAACTGTGGCATAGTGTTGAAGCTGCACGGACTGATGTACCCGTACATGACATCCAATATCTGTTCGATTCCATGGCTAGGCAGATAAATGCTGTTATTGCGGCCAGAGGTGGCTGCTTTGGGTAGTGTTTTCAATGGATCTACATCTTCAAATTTTCTGAAAATGTAATCATCTTTCTTTCCCATTATAATGTATTTGTCCAATAAGTATCATTTTGTTATTTGCATTCCTTCATGGTGTTTCATTTTGGATGGCGAACAGTGTATTAAAAGTTAAATAAATAGTGATGCAAATTTGCATCGTTATGCATTTAAAGGTTAAATAGCTTTAAATTTATGTTTAAAATTTTTCATTTCTTGTATTTATTTTATGCCACTTTTTAACCTTACTTTGAAATGCATTTTAACAATTTATGTAAATGTAGAATTTTTGAAATAAATTGCACTGTAAAACTTGTATTTTCATAGTAAGAAACTTCACAAGAAATAAACCAAGAAGCATACTTCTGAAAATATTACGCCTGAATCAAAATTGTAAAAATATATAAGACAATTACAATGAGATATTTAATAAAACTACAAAAAAAATTACATCTAATAACATTATTTTCAGTAGACATTCCAAGCTTTATATACATATACAAGCTCCTCTTCAGTACATGTCAATCGAAAACTGTAGTGAACATGTGTAAACAATAGATTCGGTTTTCATTGGACATTGCCCACCAGTGGCAATAGCCACGCCTCTGCGGGTATACGCAATTAAAAAAAAATGTTTATTGGACGATGGGGAAGATGTGTGGAGACTCGCCTGTTGGTGTTTTTTCTGTATACCCGCGGATGACATGATAAGGGTAAAGTCCATTCTGAGGAGAGATTCTATAGAGCTTGAAACGCCTACTGTAAGTTATTTTATTATGTGATATTAATGAGTTGTTTTTTTTTTAGTTTTATTAAATGGCTAATTTTAAAATGGCTTTTAATTTCATACTTATACATTTTTTTTCTTGGAAGGGAAGAATAATTGCAGATTTTTCCTTATATAGCTTTTTTGAATTATATTGATATTAAGTTTATATTTTGGCCGCAAGATATTAATATTTGAAATTAATTATTTTATTTATTATATTATTATATTATTATTAATTTTAATTAAGATATTAATATTTGATATTAAAAAAAAAGTATATCTATCATTTTGTATCTATTATTTTTCGATATCACCAATAAATTAATAAAACAACGCATAATAATTTTTAAATAACAATTTATATGAAACTTGATTATATTTATATCAGAATGCTTATAAAAAGTGTAATAGAGTTTCAGCTACCTCGAAAAATAAAAATGAAAATCTTTTAAATGTTTTCGTCTCACTTTATTAAATAGTTCAATAAAAATTATTTTCCTACGTCAAAATAGCTGTCATCAGTATTTTCAACTGTCAGTCATAAAAAATCCTTTAGTTGAAAGCACAGTGCGCTAATCACATTACATAAAATGCTACTGACAGGTCCATTTCTCAAATATTGGATTATGTGTTAAGAGCTGTACATGGCAAATGTCAAAAAGGTTTATTACGTGAAAACAAAAATTATAAAATAAATACAAATATTTCTATTTTGTTGAATTACCCTTTTTTTAGAGGAAATCGCAATATATTTTCTAGTTTATAGGATTATTTAAACTTTAAGTATAACGTTAAAAAGAATACAAACCGTGAATTTTTTTTAAGATGTTGATTAATGAAGCAATTGAGCATTTAATGAGAATATAGTTAATTTATTGTTAGACTTATTTAAGAAGAGATTATTTTAATTAAATAAACTGTGATAATACCTGCAGTTTTTGTTTGCGGCCAAATTTTAGACTCAATTCTATGTCTAAATTCACAGTTTTCAAATATTATATTAATACTTAATAGTTACATAATATTTTCGTTTTTGCAGTTTTTATTATTATAACGTCCACTTGAACATGACATGTGATTCGAAATATAATTTGTAATATAAATCGTTTTCGCTAGCCTCACTGCTAGCAGGTGATGTTTCTGCCATAAAGTTTGTGTGAGTATTGACTATTGATCCCCTAGGTTACGGGAGTTAGTAGTTAACTCGTTAGTCTCCAGTTGCGCATACCACAGTTCGGATCCAAGCTGCAGAAAGTTTGAAAAAATGGAAAGTTTTTATTTTTCAATATTTATTTAAGTCATAAAAGTAATTTGAATGAAAAAGTGGAAAGTTTCTATTTCTAAATACTTAATTAAGTTACAAAAATTTGAATAAAAATTAACAATTAATATAACGTATCTTTTTTTTTTTTTAATATTCGTTATAGTGATTGCGATTTTAACGAATTTACTGTATTCGGAGATTCCAATTCAACGATTTATCTGAATCCACTTATGTTTTTTTTCTTATTTTAATGGATGCTAATCGCCCATGCACGTTATAGTGATAGCAGATTTAGCAAATTTCATGCATTTTTTAGATTACTACACAGCGAGGTTTCTCCGCACAGTGATTTTTCAGTTTTTATGGTATCGATGCTTCAATACATGCGTTTGTGATCACCGCATTAACGAATTTCATGCATTATTTATACACAACTATGTTGATGCATCAAGAGATTTCTTTCTGATTTTTTATGGGGGGGAGGGAGGGGGTTATGGACGTAAAGCGTCCATGCATGAGTTAGTGATCGGGAACAGGGTAAAAAAAAATACTGATACACAAATTGTACAATAACTTTGTATAATTTTGTATAAAAAATACTGACATTATTAGAAGCGTGCGAGGCGTGTAATTTGCTTTATTGCATTTCTAGAAAATGGAAACAAACCCTTGATAAATGTACGTAAATTATTTATGTACGTATTTTGTAAATTATTTGGAATCGTCGTTAAATTGCATTATAATTAAACAGTGTGTATCAGTTTTCTATTTATATATGAAAAATGTGCACTGAATTTCGAAAAATATAGAAGATAGCGAGTGTGACTATTTTTTTTCCTTGCTTATTAAAAAAAAATTACACGTTTTATCATTTTTGTTTTATACATATTGTGCCTTTTTTATGAAGTGGCAACAGAAAAGAATACTTGCATTCGAAATCTCTCTATATTTAAAAAAGGTAACCGCTGCCACCGATCAATCTTATGACCATAGTATAACTTTCGGGGAGCCATGAATCCTATGTCGAGGGGTTACATCTTTTGAGTTGAGTAAGGAGGTAATGATACAATAGACGCATGATTTTCACGTGCCATGTCTATTATATCCACAGTACTGTAGTGGTCATTTAATACTAATAGAACGGGTTTAAAAGCAGTTGCCCTTGTTAACTGAATGAAATGGTTCAACTACTTTGCAAAAATATCTCCTTCAATCCATCCAGAAGGGTGATAAGCTCAATCCTATTCAGCTGGTGTTCCATCCATCAAGTTTAGTGACATATTTTTCCTAGGAGAAGTCAATAGAGAAGGGATATAAGTGCCATAACATTCATGCAAGTAATGACAGTCATGAGCTTGCCTCTTTCTGCAGAAGTTATAGTACAAACATTTTTTTTTTCCTTCTCAGAGTGATAACTTTACTTCGGTGGCTTTGTACAATCGTTATACCAGTCACATCTACATTGAACAACTTTTGAGGATCTTTATTTTATTTCGCCATTTCTTTTTCGAAAATGTCGAAGAATGCAGAGACGCTTTCAGGGTGAAAACTTTTGACCCTTGACATTGATAAAGCTTCTGGCGTCCTCATTGACAGCCCACGATGCCTCTTCATAAATAATCGAAGTCACTTTTTTCCACCAGCTTGCTTTTCTCTGGGTGAAAGGTTGCTTAAACCCATTTCGCATTGCAAGTTGAAATGAAAAGCGTCTAATATCGCAGCTCCTCAACCCGTAAAAACGTTTTTCAATTTCGGTGCAATAAGTTACTAGGTGAGCTTCAAGATCAGGTGGAAGTACAGTTTTTCTCCCTAATTTCGTTTCAATCTTTTCCTCTGTTGATCGAGGGTCTTTGACATACCTTATAAGTGTTCTCTTTTGAACACTATATGACTTAGATGCCTTTAATTAGCTCATCTTTTTTTTTTCAGCAGCCACAGCTTTTTTTTTAGGATGTTTCCTGTTGGTCTGACATCAAAGCGTCTAACTAACTCACTGACTGCTAACTCTGCTCCGCTTCCATATATATGGGAGCGAGAGGATGATCGAGAACATTTCACGAGTTTCTAATGCTAGAATTTTTTGGAATCCCCTTGAAAAACATGGAACAGCATTTAATGCATCTCCATACCTATAAGGAGGGTTACTACAGGAGGGGGGGGGCGTTCTGTAGCCAAATGTCGCCAAGTTTGTCGCCAGCTTGGCGATATCTCTAATATTTCACCAAATTCCCACAGACTTCCATTGTAATCCAATAGGGTTTACCTGCTTGCAGAAAATCAACAAATTGATAAATTTTAATGCAAATAAAACTAATATTAGCTTATGAATAGAGCTTAATTGAACTATTTATATTATTTTTGAGCACAAACACTAACTATTTCCAAAATCCATAACAATATGCAAAGATAAAGTAAATAGATAATATACGAAAACTAAGAGGCCCAAATATTTCTCTATACCCATAATTTGGAATCCTTGGTCGTGCCATATTTTGAAGGAAATGAATTTCAACCCAAACCAATAATTAGCAAACATTAATATAAGTAAACTGAAATTACACATATGTTCAAACATTACAAAACCTTCACTTACCTCCTTCGAAAAATTTACTCTTGAAAAGGTAACCTTAAAAATATTCTGAACTTAGAAACACAACCGGTAGAGTATTAATACTAAAATTGATAGAATGAATGCGAACGCACTGCACCCTGTTCAGTAAACTTGAAAAAAAATTATTATTTTAAACAGATTTGAGTTCTATGAACAGGTAAATTTCAGCAGCATTTTTTTTATTAACACATTGTTTTTTAATCATCTTTCCATATTAAATATGAAACCATATAACGAAAAATATAAAATTTAAGATTTGATGTCTATTTATTTTAAAAGTGACAGAAGAAAAATTCAGTGATGTTACATAATGTCAAAAGCACGTAGACGACTAAAGATTAGAATTCAGAGTAAAACTGACAGCCTTCACTTTTACATATTTATAAACGCTTCTTGTTTGTTAAATATAGAATAAAACTATTATGGGTATATTCTAGACATATATGTTTTAATTTTTGAAAAAAATATAAAAGCATGACAAATATGCCTTTAACACAGCACTTATATTAACAAATAATACGGACATAAATTTCTTTTACGATTTATATTTTATTTGGTAATAAAAACATATTTTTAAATTAATACGTGCACTTTACCCAATTAACTTAAAATTATTAATTTTTATCTTCCCTTGTGAAGATTTTTGGTACATAGAAAATGTTTGTACAATATGTGTTGAATACTTAATTTTTTACAGTTTCATATTTTATCATGCAGCCCTTTCTAAACATAAACCTGAAAAAAATTTCCGTAGAAAACTATGCATTTTATTGAACACTGAGAAACTATATTGAACACCGAGACTCTATATTAAACACTGAGTCACTATGCGCATTATTGAAGAAAATCCACACTGAGTCATTTAATAAAAGCTGAAACTAATATTTATATATTATTAACAAAAGTTTTATTATATATATATATATTATATATATTATTATATATATATTATATATATATATATATATATATATATATATATATATATATTATATATATATTATTATTATATATATATATATATACATAATGCGTTTTATAAATATCTAGAGTAGAAAAATGTTCCATAATCTTTTAGCCTTTCGTAAGCAAATAAATTGTGCATTTGCTCTTTTTACTTTGATATCGAATTAATTAAATATTTTTCTTTATTAATATTTAAAAAAAATAGTATACTGCATTAAATTTGCTATGGTTAAAATATTTTCCTACAGACCTAATAAATTCAAAATATAGTACTTACATGCATGGAATTCGATACCATTTAAA
Source organism: Maratus michaelseni (assembly GCA_963931845.1). Taxonomy (NCBI): domain Eukaryota; kingdom Metazoa; phylum Arthropoda; class Arachnida; order Araneae; family Salticidae; genus Maratus; species Maratus michaelseni. The sequence continues at coordinate 64,924,924 of OZ007593.1, forward strand.
AATGCAAATATATTTTCTTTACAAATTACCTTATCAATGTTTATGTACAAAACGCATAGTAATATTTTTAGATTTTAAGCATCTACAATTTATTGTATTCATATATAAAGGACTACAATTAATCTAATTCTAAACATATTACCTTCACTACACACCTAATTTGGAATTATTATGAAATTTTCAATATACTGAGTTTCTTATAATATTAACTAACAAGGGAAGTTACTCAAGTTTAGTACAGTTGTTTTCGAAAATAGGTTCATGCGTAATAGCATCTCAAAAAATGCAAGGGGTCGCAGGTTTATGATTAGAAAATTCGCAGAAGCCCAAAAACAAGCGTTTCATTATTTGTTCTTAATACTTGATCCTTATTGCTTTCTATCAAGTTTGAAATTCTTGTAACAATATTATTTAAACTCTAACTTTAAATTTGTGATAAAATGATAATGTATAATATAATAAGAATAGTATGTGTTAAATAGTAAATAATAATAAAAATAAAAATAAATAATAAATAGTAATAATAATATTATGTGAAAGTAAAACTTTTTTGGACGTATTACTCCTCTTTTTCATAGTCTGTTTCATAACATTTCTTTCAAAAATAAAACTTGAAACAAACCAAATTTTCACTGGCTTCAATGTGCTCTCCAGTAATTTTACCCTTGTTCTCCTCTTCACAGTAGAATTTGCAAAATAAGAGCAAACACACCTTTTACAAACTGAAATGTATACTATAAATCGAAACCCATTTCATCCATTTTCATCTGAAACGGTAGAGTATGTTCTATTTAAGACATGATTTACATATCTGGACTCAACACATAAATTTAAATTCAATTTAGTCGCAATTATTTTGAATGATATTTCACTTTTTCCCAGTAATTTTATTTTTACTAACACAAATACTAATCACAATAGTGTAAACAGTCGATGATAAGTGACACTGACAACATACATGGTCAAATTTCCAAGACACAACACCGTCTTTAAATAGCCCCATAATGATTTAATCTAATGGTAAATCACCGTTGAATTATTAGTCATCTGGAACTATCGCAATGTCGTGACATATTAACATTATAGTGACTTAGATAAGGTTCACTTCATACATCGCGGAAAGACATTGTCGAAAGTAATAGTTGGACGTTAATCAAATTTCCTTCACAATATTTGCATAGTTTGGTGATTTAGGAGTCATTATAAAGCCTGCGCAAATATCCCTTACAGTAGAAATATCATAAAATATGACATGTAACATAAAATTCCGTAAAATATATTGTACGTGGAAAAAGCCAATAATAAGTTGATTCTAGAAGTGACATGTAAGAAGTACATTGAAAAGTAAAACAAAACAATATTGATATCGACATACAGACAAAATATTATCCATATTATAGATATTTGTTAAATAATGAAACTGATATACCATTATAAATTAGTCGTTGGGGGCCACCGTAAAATTACCCATCACGGATATGCATAATGTAAAATATTAAAATAAAAATGTGTAAACTACTTATAAAATGCATTGCAATTCGAATAAATCGTGACTTGATGACGTCACAAACTTTAAAGGCTCGATTACTGAATTGCTTGAAAGAAACATCCTTATAACTCCAAAAATAATAATCCTATTAACTAGCGGTTTACTGCATCTGATTAAGCGTCAAATTTCCAATTAAAATATATCTTTGAAGTTAACTTTGGATGAAATACAGGGTTCTGAAAAATCGAAGAGTGTGGCAATTGGATTCCAAATATCCCGGCAACTCATTATCCGATCGACTTCATGCTGTATGCAAAATTTGTTTTTTTATTGTCTTTTATATTCATTTCTTACATTAATCAATTTCGAAAATTTGTATATACCTTTTATCAGAACGAATATTTTGAGAGCCCGAAAAAAATAGTTCCGGTTAATCGAGGTTAAATGAAATAAAATAGACGTCTTCCCATTATTACATACTAAGTACATAACAAATTTCAAATCTCTATCTCGATTTTTTTCGGGATATAGAGCGTTTACAGACACACGGACACACAGACACACACACAGACGGACGGCAATTTTTTTTTTTTTCTAAAAATATGTTTTTCGGGATCTCCAGTGCCTGAAACGTGTAAATCCGTCAAAAACAATTTTCGATTTTCAAAACGATTACAAGACTTACCCTATACTACGTATGATGGGTAAGTAAAAGGCATATGAGAATAAAAAAAATTAATATATATTTTATAAGAAATTTTTTTTTGTTTAATCTATAATTATATCTATAGATAAATCATATATTCTAATACGAGCAAATCTTGTGGGTGGTTATATATATATATATATATATATATATATATATATATATATATATATATATATATATATATATATATATATATATATATATATATATATATATATATATATATATATGCAAAAATTATCTTAAAAACGGCTCTAACGATTTTGACGAAATTTCGTATCCTACCTTTTTGGGGCACCAGAAAACCATTGGGCTAGGTCACATGCTCGAGAAAATTCGATTAGTGGGTCATTTTGGGTCATTTTGGGTCATGGTCTAGCTAATTGTATCTAAAAAAAGGTTCAAACGATTTTGACGAAATTTTGTATCCGACCATTTTCGGGCATGAGAAGTCAATTGGGCTGGGTCACACGTTCGAGAACTTTCGATTAGTGGGTCATTTTTGGGTTAACGCGGGTCAAATTAATTTTATCTAAAAAACGGCTCTAACGATTTTGATTAAATTTTGTGTCCTACGAGTTTCGAGCACGATAAAAGCATTGGGCTAGGTCGCATGTCCGAGAAAATTCGATTAGTGGGTCATTTCTGGGTCATTGTGGGTCAAGATCTAAAAAGCGGCTCAATTTACACTAAATTTGGCATTGAATGGTTTCCGGGAACGAGAAGACTGTTGGGCTAGGTCACATGTTCGAGAAAATTCAATTAGTGGGTCATTTTGGGTCATTTTGGGTGATGGTCAAGCTAATTGTATCTAAAAAACGGTCCAAACGATTTTGACGAAATTTTGTATCCGACTATTTTCGGGCACGAGAAGACTATTGGGCTGGGTCACATGTTCGAGAACTTTCGATTAGGGGGTCATTTTTGGGTCAAAGCGGGTCAAATTAATTTTATCTAAAAAACGGCTCTAACGATTTTGATTAAATTTTGTATTTTACGAGTTTCGGGCACGCGAAAATCATTAGACTAGGTCACATGTTCGAGAAAATTCGATTAGTGGGTCATTTCTGGGTCATTGTGGGTCAATATCTAAAAAGCGGCTCAATTTACACTAAATGTTGCATCCTATGGTTTTCCGGCACGAGAAGACTGTTGGGCTAAGTCACATGTTCGAGAAAATTCAATTAGTGGGTCATTTTGGTCATGAGTCATGATATTTGAACTGAAATTTAATTTTGACCGAGCATAGCTCGGTCTTCCCTGCTCGTTATATATAAAAGTACGTTGTTTGTGGTAACTAGTACACAAAAAATATATCTATATATAATAAATCTAATATATATATATATAATATATTTTAGATATATAGATATGTAATATATATATATAGCTATATATAGATATATATTTATAGAATAATTATATATAAAAGTACGCTTTTTATGGTAACTAGTACATAAAATGTTTTATATATAAATTTATATTTTTAGTTTATAAGACATATTTTAAAATTACTTTTAGCGATTCTCTAACAATTACACTAACATAACAATAATTACGTTCTCTGTAGTTTTGCTATATAACTATTCTAAAAATTACATAAAATGTTGAATTTGTAAAAAAAAAAATACATGCTTGAAATTTTCATCTGAACCTCATAATTTTATATTACGAATGTATCATATTTATAAGCGCATTTACAAAAAAATGACAAAACAAGAAATAGGTGGATAAATTATTCGTGTCAATGATTTAACAAGAATGACCTTTTATATGAAACTGTAAAAAATATATAATAAAAATTTTTGACATTAAAAAAAGAATCTTCATTGCGCTGGAGAAAAAATAAATCTTTAACATAAAAAAGAACCTTGGAATGTTCAAGAATTTTTTCAACTTTAGTTCAACGATTCAATAACTTGAAAAAGTACTGTAAAATAACTCTGTCTACTAACGTTACGGATTTAAAGCTTACTCTTCATTTTTCTAGTTGCACTAAGCATGAAAATTTGAATAGAATTATGACATAAAAATGCTAGTAAGTTTTAAGAAATAAATGAAGAATATTTTTCACTCAGACGTTTAGTATTCCACTGAAAGTTGGGATAGATATTTTTTTATTAATTTTCTCATCAGTGCCATTTTTTAACCTAGTTGAAAAGTGTTTATGACTTTGGTTTGTCTGGTCCAATGGCCGTCTGCCGTCTGCCATCTATCCGTGCTCTAACTCCCGTAAATATGTTCGGATTGCCCTGCAATTTTTATATGTTATTGTCGCTATAGTTACTTTACAGGGGCAGTCAAAATAATTCCGTTACATTACGTCTATGGAGAAAAATCGTTTGCGGTTTGATAAAATAATGTTTCACTATTCTAAACACATTGAAACTTATATATATCACTAAGGTGCATTACAAGACGCTTACTACAGAATATTGTGTGTATAGCAGTCATCGTTCATTTACAGGGACTCACAAAAGAATTCTCTACTGTCTGTTAACAATAATTCCTGGAAGTGCGTTTTAAGTTGCTGAACGCGATTTTAAATTTAACTCACTTTTTGTCTATTACTTGGAGTGTATAAATTCTGTAGATCATATACAGGGCAGGACAAAAGTTTGTGAACACATTTCCGTTTATTGACAGAAACTCCAGAAGGAGAATTTTAAACTGTGCTACGCGTTTCCTAACTAAACTAAAATTTATCATCCTATGTAGTATATATACATATCTAAATATCATATACAGGGATGAATAAACGTATCCGGATATTTTTCCGAATATTGTATATGTTGGAAATATAAGTTGGAAATTCTTAAATTACGTTTTTAAATATGTTATGCGTTTTCCCAATTGTTTACTTAGATGTTATCTTTCAGCTTATTTAACGGTAATGATTTGTAAAATTATTTTGGAAGCGTTGGAAAGTGTTACATAATCTATGCTTGACGCATGATTTTTCGTTCTTGTTTTATTTTTCAGAAATGTTTTAAAAATATAATTGTCTAAAGCACTGTTGTTACAATAAAGTTTCAAATTATAACTACTATGCACTTTCAAATCGATTTTCTTTTTAATTGAGAAAACATGCAATACATATAGAAGAAAATTACCTTTCCTTTTCCGAAAATAAAAGAAGTTATTAAAATAACTTTCCGTCCAAAAGACGCACTAGGTCTTAATTTCTGAAAATGTATTTTATTATATGCACAACGATTTGCACTAATTAAATTAGAACAATCTATAATCATCCATATACTCATTAAAAGAAATCTCGATTTATGCGATGATTTTAATTATTAAAATTTGCAAAATTTTTCAGAATTTCGTCTGAATGTCATTTTTACAAGCTTTTAATTATTTCACCTCAAAAACAACTGGCACATTCAGCTCAATATTTAGCATACTGCCCACAAAATGGGGAGGATTGGCTGAAGTTCGATTGTTCAACACATGGAGGTTTCTGGACGGTGCACCTCTGCAAGAATTTGGGGGTTTTCCTTGCACGTTAATGATAATTCGGAAAACTTTAACTTCAAACGTTTTTCCTAAAGGCATTCTAATGGTCAATAATGGCTAACGATTAAAAAATCACTGTCCACTCCAAAATTCTATACCACAGTCCAAGTACTGGTGGACAATGGAAACAAACATGGAAAAATTGCGTTATTTACACACATTTAGGAGACATTTTAAAGTATTGTCATAAACAGTAACTTTAACTTTAGCACGTTTAGTTTTGTTGTAGAAGCGGTTCTACCATCCCGAAATTAGCGTGTCTGAAGCAAAATGCTGTCAACCAAGAAAAGGATGTCAAGTTTAAAGGAAGCATTCATTCATTAAACTGAAACAGAGGTAAGGTATTGGGAGAGATTAAGTATTTTTTCGCGGTTTTCTTTCAAGTCCAAATTGGCTGAGTTTTGATGAAGTGATTTTCATTTATAAACGCATAAATATTCTAAAAAAAGATGAGATTTTTAAATATTTTTTTAAAAATAACTATACGTATTTGAAATTCTCATAATCATTCCATGCAATGTTTTCTGGTTGGTTGGTTTCTTGAGGGGTAAACATACTGGTATCTGCGTTTAAAGACCAATTCAACCGATTGCACTCATTCATACCTATTTAGGATTCGAACCCGGTATCTATTTTCCAGTTACCATCATCCTATCTACTAGCCAATCAGGTGAGCCGTATATCGTTAAATTTAGATCCCTTGTTTAGAAAACTAACCTGTTTGTGGAGGTAGGTGATAATATCTGTGTAACTCTAGTATTATGGTGATGGTGTTTGTAATGCATAATTTCCGTCTGCACTACCAATCGATGATTGGGATTTTTACGCTTTTTGATTATTTGTAAAATCAAACGCTTTTTAAGTCATTTCCGGTATTTTGGAGGATTATAAAGATATAAGAAGATATGATATAAGAAATTAATATATATTATTAGATTATATAGAAATATTAGAGTAAATAGAGATTAGATTATATAGAAATTAATTAGATTATATTACTATAATATTTATTATATTACAGTTATAAATTAATTAGATTATATAGAAATTTATAGATATTATATAAGAAACCCAGTTCAACCAGAAATGACTTAAGAAGCATTCGGTTTAACAACTAATCAGAAAGCATGATCATCGCAATCGTCTATCCACGGTAGACAGGGAAATTATACGTTTGTAATAGCTAACAGTATCTGCACGGAGGATATACTTATTTTATGGGTATACTGATAAAACCTACTGGGTTCTTTTTTATGATAGATATATATTTTTACTACTTTTCACCATAGTTAAAATGTTTTTATGAATCGGGCATGTCTGTTTATCGGTCTGTCTGTCCATCTGGTCATCTGGTGAGAGCTCTAACACGCGTAAATGTACTCGGGTTTCTATGTACGTTTTATAAAGTAGAAAGGTTCAACATGTAATGTACGCTATTGAAAATGAAGTTTATAGCATAAGCAATTTGTTTTTTACAGGCACGCTCAAAATAATATCGTTTTATAACGGTCTATGGAGAAAAATTATTTGCTTTGCATTTTATTTACATAGCTTATTTACATATCGCATTTCACCGAATGAAAAAAATGGTAAATTCTTAATAATACTTTGGTGATAAGTGTTTTATAATCTTTGCCTGGTGCATTTTTTTTCTTTCTTGTTTTCTTTGAACCATAATAATTGAGAAAAAAAATCTCCACTTCTTTTATATATCTTTCTACTTTACTTATTGAGCTTAAAAGGAGATTTTAAAACATAATTCATGTTTTCATTTAATAATTCTTTTTCTTTCTTCTTTTGTTATACTCGCAGGATTTCAAAAGTGTTACAAAAAATTTCTTTTCAAGTATGATGACAAAAGCACATAAGCTACTTTAATATTGTTTATGCTTCAAAGAAAAAAGAAATCAGAAATCAGTCAAAAAAAAATATTAAATTCCCAAGTGCAATGAAAATATCTGTGAAGTACTTTGGTATATATATAAAATAATTTTGCTTATTTTAACTTTATTTCACTTTTTTTTTGTTATGAAAGCGACAAATTTTATTTTGATAAAATTTATGTGAATAGTAATACAAGAGCGTCAAAGCTAACAAAGGATTGGTTATGTTTTGATTTTTAAGTTACGTAATTTTTTTAAGTTACGTAAGCAATGCACTCGTCTATATATGTAACGTTTATTTTTCTGAAATATTTATAAATGAAATCTTATATACTGAAAACTCCAGAATCTTTTTTATATTTATATACGTTTTTAATAAACCAATCAAGATTAAATGTTATATGAAATTTATAAATATTTCTCAAAAAAGGTATAATTTCGTTGAAATGTAATATTTTTAATAATGATATATTCTTCTACGCAACTTATGATAAATAGTTATTTGTACATACAGGGTGTTTCACAAAGGACCCCTAACTTTAAAAATCAATAACCCGGAAACGCTGATAGATAAAAACATGAAACCAGTGGTATGTTTATTAAAAAAATCGTAAGAATCTTATACGTAAATCTCAAAATTTAGTTAAAAATAGCACCGATAGATGGCGCTGAGAGTGTTAAGAATCCTTCTAAAGAGAGTTCAGAAGCATAGAAAGACTAGTCGTCGAAGATTTCGTTATTGAAATCTGGCCTCTATTAGCGTATAGTGAAAATAATTCCGAAAGTGGCGTATACCGTGAAGGAACGTGTGTTTGTTGTGTTGGAGTACCACCAATTAAATCAGAGTCCTACTGCCACAAGGAGTAGTTTTCAAACGCGATTTCAAGTCGCAAAAGGCCCAGATGGAAAAACAATTCGTGAGCTTTTCAAAAAAATTCAACAGACAGGCAACGAGGCTGATGCGAATTATTTTCACTATACGAAAATAGCGGTTTGATTTCAATGGCGAAATCTTCAACGGCTAGTCTTTATATGCTTCTGAACTCTCTTTAGAAGGATTATTAACGCTCTCAGCGCCATCTATCGGTGCTATTTTTAACTAAATTTTGAGATTTACGTATAAGATTCTTACGATTTTTTTAATAAACATACCACTGGTTTTATGTTTTTATCTATCACCGTTATCGGGTTATTGATTTTTAAAGTTAGGGGTTCTTTATGAAACACCCTGTATCTATGCTAATAAAGGAAAGTTCCACTCTGTGTGTCTATGTGTGGGTCTGTCGGCGATGGCTAGGAAAATCTAACGCAAGTGGAAGTTTGAAAATTTAGGTGAGGATAGTCCAAGGTCTCTCCCCTGGTGCACCTGATTCTCAGAACTTTAATACTGTGAAAATTACCCTAAATATTAATTAAAACTTATTACACATTGCTTCCTAAATGCCATAATTTCTGAAAATGGTGCAAAAGATAAGTGAAACCGCAAAATGGGGTGTGTGTTTGAGACGAAAGAAGTATTTTAGGTTTACACGAAAAAGGTCGGGTTAACCGAGTGACGTATTTTCGCAACATGTCGAAATAACAAAACTTTTAGGTCTTTCGATACGATCTAGATAAACAAAAAATCGCAAATTGAAAAAAAAAAAATCACAAAATTCCATCCACAACTTTCGGAAATGTTAATTAGAAATTTTTAATTTTTCGAGCAATTTAATCTTGCAAATAACAACACGTGTTTTTGAGCAGCCACAGGTGTCTGCTATAATGAATCCACAAAAAAGAGAAGGACAAAGAATTTTTTTAGGTGACTCAAATTAAAAGTTCTAATTAAGCTACGATTTTAAAATTAACACCGATCGAATCCTCTCTGCATCCACATTACAAGTTTGTAAAAATTAAGATTATCCGATGTCTGATATCTCTTGAATAAAGAAAGATACGAAACAAGTAATAAAATGTTAGATTGCTGTTAGAGGCTTTATAAAATTACTAAAAATTTTGGATTTTTTTTATTGGAAAATTATGCATTCTTACTTAAAACAGGCTGAGAATTAAAGTTTTCAAAAATCAAACAATCCAACAATAAGTTTTTAACTTATAAAAATCTTGATTTTTATGAAAAAAAAAGTTTATTTGACAGTGGGAGTGATAAATTAAAGGACCGTTTGCATAGGGGTTTTCTAGAACAAATTATTCGTTGTACTTTCGGGTATGGGGAGGGGGGAGGACTTTATAACCTTTTTATTTTGTATCGCATTTATTATACTTCATCGCGCGCCCCCTGACGGCGGATTTTTCATTAATTGAGAACTTTTATTAATAAAAAAAACTGTATAGTTCTGATATAGATAAAACAAATTCCATTTAAGAAATTTAACATTTTTATCTTTACGCGTAGCGTTTTTTAAATGTTGTATATAGCGTTTACTGGAAATTACAAATAACGATTTACGTAAAAATTAAATTTACAGCTCCTATTAAAAATACACAACTCGTTTTCACTTGATGCATATCAGGAATCAAAATAAGTGATTTGTTGTTTGTACTTGAGCAAGTTCCCCCTGGCGGGCAGTTGCACAAGGTATTTTCTCTAACGCATTGCAACTCAATTTTCTCTAACGTATAGGCAACAAGCCTAAATGTGCAGTGTTGCCAGTGGACTACTTTTTTCTAATTCAGTTTTCTTGATTCCCACCAGTTTTGTGAGCAAATAAAATTCGCTTTATTTAATGGCAGATTTAATAAGGCGAATACAAGGCGAATTATACCATTTAATAAAAGGGGTGCGAATCAAGCAATCTGAATTTATAAAAGTAGCCCACTGGCAACACTGTAACTGTGCATTCTTATCTCAGGCTATATGGGTTCTATCACAACGGGGTTATGATGATTCGACTTTGTTTTTGAATGCATTACAGATTTACATTTTGAATGCTTTACAGAAACCCACCTTCACCGCCAGGTGCGCATTACTTTCTCGAGTTCTGTAGGCCCAATTTCGACAGGAATTTGATTTTCAACTCCCTTAATACAATAGGTACCTCTGTGGGATGTTCGTATAGAAAACAATTCTGCCCCCTGGCGGTGGAAGATGGAATTAAAAGAATTTGTAATACATGTGCAGCACATCTACTATACGGTGTCGCAGGCTGCGGGAAGACGTGTCGGCGGTTCGTTTACATAAGGATGCGCACCCTGTCGGCGAAAGATGAAAATACATGATATTATTTAAAAAGGACACATTTTGAACCGGTTTCTTTACAGTCCCATTTTATTAGTAGAATTTTGTGATAATTTCCCGAATGACTGGCGAATTTTGCATTTTTTGTAAAAAAAAAAATCTTTAGATGTAATTTTAAACAAAATCTCTTTTCATTTCTTTAATTTGCAAATATTTTAAGTTTTCTTATTTAAAATACTGTGATTAAATGTCCAATGTAAGATTTCCCTTAGTTGAAAATTGTTATGACAGAATTTACACAACTGCAAAAATAATTGATTACTACAACAATGCATTTTCAGGGTTTTTTTCCAATAAAATTAGCTATACAACAGAGGAAAGTTAACTTCATACTATATTTACATTGCAGTAATTTGGAGAGTTGCAAAATATAGCTAACAAGTAAAACACAAATCTTCTTTAGTCTGCGGGTTTTAAAATACTTCCTAAATATTCACTCGACACGATGCAATTTCCTTACCTTGTATCATTATTATCGATAAAACAGGTAATTGACAATCATCTCACCATTTAAGTAACAATCTAAAGTCAATTTCTAAAAGGACAAGAAAATCAAATCAAAATAAGTAAACAAACAATAAATAAATAATAAAATACCTAATATGAGTCTTATTCTTGTAAACAAGAATTTGCATTGCAATCACCGCTCATGAATACATGACACAAGCGATAGGTTAATTTATTGTTAATTGATAGTAGAGGTGCCCAATCTTTTTAGGCGAAGGGCCACTTAAAAAATTGTTGGGTTGTCGAGGACCACCATCACTTAGCACAGAGAGAATTTTGTTTCGAGGAGATGTTGGGTAGGGGGGGGGGGATAATTAGCATTATCCATACATACAGCACTGTTCGGTTGCAAATTTGGAAGAATACTAATGTTCACTAGATGGATTTGTGATTTTTATGCGGCTACTTGACAAAATTTTGATTTTTATGTGCCCGTTCTAAAAAATTCATGATTTTTTTGTATAGGTTCAAGTTTTATGTATAGGTTTCAACTTTTTTACTCAGTGACCACTGGCCAGTACATGGATTTTTTTACTCCTGTTTTTCAGCAATGATCAATAACAAATTTACAAATACTTGATAAAAAATTTAAGAAATTTGTCAAACGATTGTGGAATAAACGGCGAAATTTGTCAAATAGTGTTGGGAAAGAAATCACGACATTCGTCAAATGATCTCGGGAAAGAAATCAGGCATTGCAGGAAAAAAATTAATTATGTCTAACTGTCGTGAAAAAATTAGAGACATTCGTCAAATACGTTCGGGGGGAAAAAATCACAAAATTCATCAAATGATCTCGGGAGAAAAATAGTGAAATTTGTCTAACAATCGCGGAACAGAATTGCAAAATTCGTCGAATAGCAGTGGAAAAAAAGAGCACAATTTGTTCGTTCATGGAAAAAGTCATGAAATTCATTAATCGATAGTCGATAAATCACGAAATTCATCAATCGATAGCAGAAAAATCACAAAATTCATTGATAGTGGAAAAATCACAAAATTCATCAACTGGTTTCAGGGGAAAATTTTTTCGAATGGCTTCGAGAAGAAAAAAAGTCACAATCCGTCAAATAATTTCGGGAAAAAAATCGTGAAATTTGCCAAATGGTTTCGAAATTTGTCGAGCGACAGTGGGGAAAAAATCTTTTTCCATTCAATCATCGCAATTGGGACTATTAAGTTTGACCAGTGGTGACAGTAAAGTCAGTCGCCAAATTTTCAGTATTACTCGCCGATTGGCGAATGGCAATTTTGTCCTATATTTTTACACGCCTGATCGATGAAATTCAAGATTTTTACGCACCCGATTGATGACTTTCTTGATTTTTATGGATCCGTTTGACGAAATTAATGATTTTTATATGCCCGATAAACAAAATTCATGATTTTTATGCATGCGTTCAACAAAATTTATGATTTTCCTTCTCCCGATCCACAAAATTCATGTTTTTACTGTGCCTGATTGACAAAATTCGTGATTTTCAACTGATATGCTTTCCGTCGGCCATTTAATGAAATTCACAATTTTTCTTCTCTAGACAATGGCAAAATTTTCATTTTTTTTTTTTTTTTTTTTTTTTTTTTTTTTTTTTTTTACCGTTTGTTGAAATTTACAATTTTTTCACAAACATTCGATGGAATTCTTGATTTTTCCACGCCCAATATACGAAATTTGCGATTTTCCATGCCTATCGACAAAATTCATAATTTTGCAGAACCGATAGACAAAATTCATAATGTTTTCCCACAATCTATGGACAATTTGCAAATTTTTTCCGCGACTGTTCCTTGAAATTCGCGATCTTTCCATGCCATTCGATGAAATTCGTTGCTCGATCCATGAAATTTGCGATTTTAAGTGCCTTATCGACAAAATTTGCAGGTTTTTTCAACTGATTTACAAAATTCAAGATTTTGAGTGATTGACGAAATTTACAACTCCAGAATTATCGATTTTGGCATCTCTGGTTTCTGTTGACCGATTATTGAAATTTGCGTTTTTTTTTTTCTAGCGACAAAATGGCGAAATTTGTGATTTTTCCATGCCCATTCGACAAAATTTGCATCCAGTCGATGCAATTCATAATTTTATGCACCTGATCAATGAAATTAATATTTTCCTACGATCTATGGACAAAATTTGCGCATTTTTCTCACGAATTATTAAGGAAATTCGAAATTTTTGGATAGGTTGGCATGTATGGTCTCTGCGGGCCACCAGTTACCCATCACGGGCCACAGGTTGTGCATTCCTAATCGTGATGCAGTTTAGCTCATTCGACTCGATCTCGATAGAACTTACTGATTTTAGTTTCACCACCAGGGGCAGTTATGTTCATATAGAACAGAGTGCGCCCCTGGCAGTGGAAGGGGAAATTAATGGATTTTGGAACTAACTCGAGTTCTATGGGTCCCATCACAACATGGTTTGATTCATTCAATTTGACATTGACAGGATATATCAATTTTAGTTTCAAGTTTGACCACCAGGGGTGCATTCCTATCTCAGGTTCTATGGTCCCGATCATGACAAGGTATGGCTCACTCAACTCGAAATCGACAGCCTCAACAATTTCAGCTGTTTGTACAGAACAGAGTGCGCCCCCTGGTGGTGGAACATGGAACTAACAGATTTTGCAGCTAACTTGAGTTCTATGGGTCCCATCACAATGCAGTTTGATTCATTTGACTCGACATCGACAGGATATATCGATTTTAGTTCCAAGTTTCACCACTAGGGGACACTATACTATCTCGTGTTCTATGGGCCCGATTACGAGGAGATATGGCTCATTCGACTCGAAATCGACAGCCTGAAAGATTTCAGCTATGTTTGTATAGAACAGAGTGCGCCCCCTGGTGGTGGAAGATGAAACTAACGGATTTTGCAGCTAACTCGAGTTCTATGGGTCCCATCTCAATGCAGTTTGATTCATTCAATTTGACATTGACAGGATATATCAATTTTAGTTTCAAGTTTGACCACCAGGGGGTGCATTCCTATCTCAGGTTCTATGGCCCCGATCATGACAAGGTATGGCTCACTCAACTCGAAATCGACAGCCTCAACAATTTCAGCTGTTTGTATAGAACAGAGTGTGCCCCCTGGTGGTGGAAGATGGAACTAACAGATTTTGCAGCTAACTTGAGTTCTATGGGTCCCATCACAATGCAGTTTGATTCATTTGACTCGACATCGACAGGATATATCGATTTTAGTTCCAAGTTTCGCCAATAGGGGACGCTATCCTATCTCGTGTTCTATGGGCCCGATTACGATGAGGTATGGCTCATTCGACTCGAAATCGACAGCCTGAAAGATTTCAGCTATGTTTGTATAGAACAGAGTGCGCCCCCTGGTGGTGGAAGATGGAACTAACGGATTTTGCTGCTAACTCGAGTTCTATGGGTCCCATCACAATGCAGTTTGATTCATTCGACTGGACATCGACAGGATATATAGATTTTAGTTACAAGTTTCACCACCAGGGGGCGATTTCCTATCTTGTGTTCTATGGGCCTGATCACGACGAGGTATGGCTCATTCGACTTGAAATCGACAGCCTGAAAGATTTCAGCTATGTTTGTATAGAACAGAGTGCGCCCCCTGGTGGTGGAAGATGGAACTAACGGATTTTGCTGCTAACTCGAGTTCTATGGGTCCCATCACAATGCAGTTTGATTCATTCGACTGGACATCGACAGGATATATAGATTTTAGTTACAAGTTTCACCACCAGGGGGCGCTTTCCTATCTTGTGTTCTATGGGCCTGATCACGACGAGGTATGGCTCATTCGACTTGAAATCGACAGCCTGAAAGATTTCAGCTATGTTTGTATAGAACAGAGTGCGCCCCCTGGTGGTGGAAGATGGAACTAACGGATTTTGCTGCTAACTCGAGTTCTATGGGTCCCATCACAATGCAGTTTGATTCATTCGACTGGACATCGACAGGATATATAGATTTTAGTTACAAGTTTCACCACCAGGGGGTGCTTTCCTATCTTGTGTTCTATGGGCCTGATCACGACGAGGTATGGCTCATTCGACTTGAAATCGACAGCCTGAAAGATTTCAGCTATGTTTGTATAGAACAGAGTGCGCTCCCTGGTGGTGGAAGATGGAACTAACGGATTTTGCTGCTAACTCGAGTTCTATGGGTCCCATCACAATGCAGTTTGATTCATTCGACTCGACATCAACAGGATATATAGATTTTAGTTACAAGTTTCACCACCAGGGGGTGCTTTCCTATCTTGTGTTCTATGGGCCTGATCACGACGAGGTATGGCTCATTCGACTTGAAATCGACAGCCTGAAAGATTTCAGCTATGTTTGTATAGAACAGAGAGCGCCCCCTGGTGGTGGAAGATGGAACTAACGGATTTTGCTGCTAACTCGAGTTCTATGGGTCCCATCACAATGCAGTTTGATTCATTCGACTCGACATCGACAGGATATATAGATTTTAGTTACAAGTTTCACCACCAGGGGGCGCTTTCTTATCTCGGGTCCTATGCGCCCCATCACGACGAGGTATGGCTCATTCGACTCGAAATCGACAGCCTCAAAGATTTCAACTATGTTTGCATGGAACAGAGTCCGCACCCTGGTGGTGGAAGATGGAACTAACGGATTTTGCAGCTATCTCAAGTCCTATGGGTCCCATCACAATGCAGTTTGATTCATTCGACTCGACATCGACAGGATATATTGATTTTAGTTCCAAGTTTCACCACCAGGGGCACTTCCCTATCGGGTTCTATGGGACCGATCACGACGATGTATGGCTCATTTGGCTCGGAATCGACAGCCTGAAAATTTTCAGCTATGTTTGTATAGAAAAGATTGCGCCCTTTGGCGGAGGAAGATGGAACAAACGGGTTTTGCCATGCATTTTCATCCTTCTAATTGTGTTACTCTCTCGCTGTATAATTTAAAAGTTGAGTCTTGGATTCCTCTCCCTGGGCCACCACCCTCATATTTTATTGGGGTCCAAGGGGTCTTTTTTAGCATTTCTTTAAAATTTTATTCTAATGATTAATTTATACCCTATACTTAATTTCGACTAATTGACATTTTCATCAATAACCTTAAAAAAGTAATGATATCAGTACAAAAACCCTTAACGGGTTAAAAGTGTTGACGCAGCACTTTCTTTTGGCTCTATGAATTTTAAATATGGGTCTTAAAAGCAATGATATCAAATTTAAGTGACGCTATGTTAATAATTTTTTTTAAATCATAATTTTCTTTTTAGTTTTATTTATGTTCACAGGTGCAATTATTATCTTAATATGAAAAAATATATAAAATTTATTCGCTGATGCTTTTTCATTCACATCTCTCATGAATTCAAAATATGGGTTTTAAAAGAAATGATATCAAAATTTGAGTGACACCTTGACGTTAATTTAATAGGACTCTTTTAAAATTCAGTTTAAATTATTTTTGGTTTGTCTTCTAAAGTATATTTACACATACAAACAATACTTTTAATATTTCAATACACTTTTAAATATATTACTTTCACTGAGCCTATATTATGTATTGAAATGTATTTATTTCAATAAATTGATTTATCTTCTGTGCCACGCTATCCAAAATCATAAGTAAAATTTATGTAAATGATTATTTTGCGTCATAGTATCCAAACAAAGGGAAATGTATGCAAGTGGATAATATGACGCAAAATAATCATTTACATAAATTTTACTTATGATTTTGGATAGCGTGGCACAGAAGATAAATCAATTTATTGAAATAAATACATTTCAATACATAATATAGGCTCAGTGAAAGTAATATATTTAAAAGTGTATTGAAATATTAAAAGTATTGTTTGTATGTGTAAATATACTTTAGAAGACAAACCAAAAATAATTTAAATTGAATTTTAAAAGAGTCCTATTAAATTAACGTCAAGGTGTCACTCAAATTTTGATATCATTTCTTTTAAAACCCATATTTTGAATTTATGAGAGATGTGAATGAAAAAGCATCAGCGAATAAATTTTATATTTTTTTTCATATTAAGATAATAATTGCACCTGTGAACATAAATAAAACTAAAAAGAAAATTATGATTTAAAAAAAAAAATTATTAACATAGCGTCACTTAAATTTGATATCATTGCTTTTAAGACCCATATTTAAAATTCATAGAGCCAAAAGAAAGTGCTGCGTCAACACTTTTAACCCGTTAAGGGTTTTTGTACTGATAGACTTTACGTAATAAAACTTAAAATTTTTGCTTAAGCTATAGAGTAAAATATTAATTAATTTACAAAGGTTTTTCAAATATTTTCTGTACAAAAATAAGTTAAAAACAAGAAAATAAGATAGATTTGTAAAAATTAAATATTTATAAATAATTCATAATATCGCATTAAAAATGCAAAAATACTGGTGTTGCAAACACAGCTAATAATTTTAATGATTCTGAAGCACACCTTAAAGTGAATATCAGTAACTCGTTTCGAAAAGGTTAATCCCCCTTTCTTTTCAGGAAAAATGTATGTACTACTATCAAGACAGGAGCATTAAAACTGTTTCTGCTGTCTTAGTAGTATGTAAATGGATGGAAATTTTGTTGTTGTTTAGTAGACAGAGCATGGAAAAAAATATTTTTAACTACCACTTATAGCGTCGTCTAGGGACCTTATAAAAATTTAATAGGCGAACTTTTACGTTGAAATAATCCTAAAATTTACTTCATTTTGAGCAATTTATGTATCTCCAACAGGTAAAAATTAAAGCGCGCTAAATGTTTTAAGACATATTGTGTATGAAAAGGTTCAATGATGTTATCTAATCATCCAATTATTTGCAAAATGCTTGTGGAAATATTAAACATTTTTCATTTTTGTAATTTTAAAGGGGGAATAATCTGCACTATTTATTCTAAAAAAAAAAAAAAAAAAAAAAAAAAAAAAAAAGATTTATAAAAACATACTTAACAACGTAAAAAAAAACTGAGACAAAAAAAAGAAAAAGAAAAAGAAATATAAAGATTATTCAACCATTATTTTTGTCACTTCAAGGGATTCTATGACATGACATGATGTTCAAACGGATTTATCTTAATGTTTTTCTTACATTTGCGATTTACGTAATCTTCTTAACATAATTGGAGAATCCATCTTCCTAAAAAATGTTCTTGACTAAAATATGGTTTGTAACTATATAATGCTTCTATTTCACCACTAAGCATTATTTTAATGTATACCATTTTATTACATACAATAAATTTAGTATGACTACAAATGTGAAAAGTTACTAAATACATTCTGTGGAGATATTTTTAGCCAAAAATAAACAGAGTAACTGGCAATGACAAATAATTTTTAAAAATAACAAATATATATATATATATATATATTTAAGTTTTCAGAATAATTCGTGATTTACTAAGGGAGGTATTATTTTCACATGCAATGACGTTCAGAGACATTATACTTCGTAAAAATAAAATAAATAAATAAATAAAATAAATAAAAATAAGTAAATTAATTAAAAATAATAATAATAAAAACCTTATATATACAGGTGTTTTTATGTGAAATCTCTGTCTTATAACAAAAACTTTCTATTTGGAGTGGAAATTGTAACTTTACCCGGAATAAACAGAAAATTTATTTTTCTTCCTTACTCGCCGAATTAAAAAAAAAAAAAAAAAAAAAAAAAACGGAGATGTTTCTTTCAAGACAGACGAACGGAAATGTTTCTGTCATTGGAGAGGAAACGGAAAAAGTCCAGTTACATTTTCGTAATTGAAGTTTTGGTTTATAACAAAGTGTTTGGATGTGGCCAGTTGGTTTAGGGGACAGAACATACATCCTGTACTGGGGTGTAAAAAGTTTAAAATCCCGAGGAAAGTAGGGAGGTAATAAAAGGGGATTGTAATATTCAATGTGATGAATTGATCATCATATTGCTCCTTTCTATTGGGATTAAGATAATTCCAGAATAATGTGAATAGTTTCTTGATTGGCACCCATTGAAAGAGGATAATCCTGATGAAAGAAAGTCCTTTTTTCAGTTTTTTTTTCAAGTATAAATGAAAAGCTTTCCCATCTTGAATAGCCATGACAACTGTGTGTGAATGGTATTGATGAGAAAGTCTTCTGAGGGCAGTTAAAAATGTGTCAGGAAGTTACTTTGTATGGATATCAAGACCCAAAGAAAGGACATTCATAGTGCTTTGAAAGTGAAAGTAAGTGAATGAAAGGGTACGTCAATCAAAGCAGATTATCCAGTGGAGAGAAATAGTTCTTCGCTATATAAAGGAGGCCGGTTTGTGGAGAGAAGATGGAAGGAAGAGAGTCTTCTGACCTGGTCTTTATGTTTTTTGATGAAATTGTACGAACATGCGGTGTAAATATCATTTCATCATTTCATTTAATTGTTATTTTGGAATAAAGTTTTTTTCGTTCAAAATGATATGAAACGTTTGATTATACATATGTGCGATCACGTTACCACATCAGCACAAATAATTATTCCGTGTAAATATGCATCAGCATGCAGTATAATTATTATTTAGATTTTATTTTAAATATATAAAAATACTCCTTACATTTATTTCTTAAATAAAAATATTCAGTCTTCAATAGCTGGAAATTAACACAACAAAAGTTTTGGGGAAAAAAAGAAAAATAGCTAGCTACTTTCATGCCAGCACACTTTCCGTTTTTCATGGATGTTTTTTTTTTTTTTTTTTTTTTTTTTTTACAGTGTAGAGCATTAAATATATATCGTACGTACATTTAGATTATAGAAAGTTCGTAAAGTGCATTTATAAAGTGTTTTAAAGCAAACATTTGATTTAAGAGTTAAATAACAACAGATATTCTTCAAAACATGATTATCATATGATCCTAAAAACCTTAACTACATAATAAATAAAGACAAAATATAACAGAAATATTCTTTAAAACGTGATTTTTATATGATTCGGAAAACCTTAACATAAAATAAATAAAGGCTTTGCAACTTTTTTTGCAATTCATTAATATTTTTCGCTGTAGCTGCATTCTGTCACCATTTTTCTATAACATACAAGAATGTGGTTTTCGTGACAAGTATAATAGACAAGACAGTCACTTGAATGCCATTAATATGTGACATAAGAAGCTAGGAAATGAGAAGTGCAAAGCATTTTATGTGCTTTTTTGTCACTTTTATACAGAACTAAATGACGGCTCGTAAAATAAATTATTTTATTATGCGTAAAGAAATAATATGATTATACATTTTTTTGGAAATTTTTCGTTCGATGTAAATTATGTTCATAATATTTCCATGATTATTAAAGAAACATTTTGTAGTCTTATAAAAACAATGGTTGAGATAATAATTAAAAAGAATATAAAAAAAATAATAATTAAAAGTGTATAAAGCAATATAATTTCAACATTAATTATACTTGTAATTTTTACGACTTATATTATTAATAAAAGCACTTTTGGGATAAATTATATATATTATTTTTCATGTGTATAAATATAAAGTTAGAAAATGAAACAGAATTTATGTTTAAATAAGTGTTTAAAGTCGCTAAAAATTGGAACAGCTACTTAAATATCTCGTGTTTTACAAAACAGTGTGAAAGGTAAATTTATTTTTTATTTTAACACTAAAATTATTTTATATCACACAGTTATAATTTCATGTACTTGTGTGAATGTATGTGTCTGTGTGTAATATTCAAAAAATTTTATTTATAAAAATTGCAATATACACTGTTAAAATTTTGCAGCAAACTGTCCAGTCATTCGACCGTTCTTCTGTAAAACGGTTACAAAACCTTAATTTAACTATATTCTGACCATAATATGGGCAATAATATGGTCAGAATAGCGTCAAATTACGGTTGTGTGACCTTTTTCTAGAAAAAACGGTCAAATGACTGGACAGTTTGCTGCAAATTTTTAACAGTGTACAGATAGTTATACCAATTTACTGAATCGAACTCATGAACTTTTCTTTACATCAACACTTTATTTTCTATTTTGAGATTTTTTAAAAGTAATATAATGAGCTTAAAATATTAAAATTTTTAACACATTCCAACAAAGAGGAAATTTTTTTACGTATTCGATTTGTCTTCATGTCTGTCTGACCATACTCTGACTAACATAAATATCCTCGGATTGTCATTCACTTGATATTATATGTTTTTGTAGTTTACCATGGCATGTTTCGTAATGAAAATGAAGTGCGTAGCTTTTATAGTTCGTATGCAGGGTCACTCAAAATAATTCAGATACATTACTGTTTATGGGGTCGTATGGTGGGGAAATCGTACTGTGTGTATTTAAATGATGTTACATTTTATTCAAATAAATTGAAATTGATATATATCACTAAGGTGTACTACAAGATGCTTACTGTAGAATGTGGTGGGCATATCATGAATTGTTCATTTACAGGGACACACAAAATAAATATGTATATGTTACAGTACTGCTTATCTACGAGCAATAATTGATAGAAGCGAATTTTCAGTTGCGATACGCGTTTTTAAATTTAACATTTTACATATTACTTGGTGTTTATAAATTCTATAGATTATATGCAGGGCTGCACAAAACATTTCGAGTACATTTCCGTTAATTAAAGGAGATTGCTGAAGGAAATATTTTAGCTGTATTATGTGTTTCCCAACTGAACTAAAATTTTGCATACTGAGTAGTATATATACAAACATTGTCATATACAGAGCTTCACAAAACATATTCTGACATTTTTTCGATTATTGTTGATAATTGTTGAAATGGGGTTTTTAAATGTGTCATGCGCTTTGAAAATTGTTTACTTAGATTTAGTCCTTCACCTTATTAAACAGTGAAGGTTTTTTTACAGTATTCGGAATGCGTTAGAAAGTTTGCCATAATCTATGCTTGACGCATGATTTTTTGTTCTTGTTAAATTAAAATCTTTTTTTTTTGTTCTTGTTGTTTCAACATTTGAAATATTTGAAATCCCAAATTTTCTTCTGGATGTGTTTGCCACATATGAACGATGATTAACTTCATTTTGTGAACTTGGAGATTCTAATTGTGCGTGTTAGAAAACAGAAAATTATTAATCTTGACTTCTGAAAGTTTAAAAATACAAATATGTATAACTGAAATTTACAAATATACTATTCAAATTATACTAATATTAAAATATCTATTATTTATTCTATGAATCACTATTTGGAAATATTAAAACAAAATACTAAATTCAGTAAAAAAAAATAAACCAAAGCAAATACGTTAGAACACTTTTCGTCCGCTACAATTCAACACTGCTAATTATATAATTAAAATATATTCAATTTATTCATACAAAGTTACTGTAAGGAAGCATATTCTAATTATGACAGCATTTACTTAGAGCAGAGGCTTTATTGCAGGTTGAAAGAAAAACAGAGTATTTTTAGTTTGAATTATGTAACAATAATTAAAAGATTTTGAAAAATAAAAGTCTTTGGCATTAGTGTAAGTAAAATCTTATTTATAATGCAATTTTCTTTTAGGAATTTCTAAATATGTGCATTAAGAAAAGTAATTTTGTTAACGAGAGAATGTTTATTTCGAACTGTATTTGTCTAAAAAGTATATTTCAATTTTAATCATGCTTTAATATTTCATTGTCTTCTCCAATTGAATTTAGTTTAATATGCAAGTATTACAACTGTAAATGGATTAAAAAAAATTATGGACATGCTATTTTAAAACGTTTTTCTTAAATATTTTGGAATTGAAAATTCATCATAATGATGAATCATTAAACTAATTTTTAAATAAAAAGAATTTTATTTATATTGTTCCAAGTTGAAAAATTAAATTTACCCACGTAAACTTGGAACTAAGCTTTTCTATTTCAAAACAAATGTTTTGGAATAACTTTAAACTCCTTTTAAAATGTTAGGAAAACTTTTTGCATATGACAGTAAAAATCAAAACATTGATTTCGAGAAAAAGCGTTTTAGAAAGCATTTTATATCCAAAATTTTTCAGAAGGCAGAAAGTGTGCGGTTTGGAAGGATAATATATTTCCGACGATTTGCATTTCTTATTCCTTTTTCACTTCATTTCGTATGCTAAGAATTTTGGAATATTCTCGGTAAAGTTGCCTCCATAAGCTATAACAGAGTTGGGGCATTATAAAAGTATTTCTATATAAATTTCTTATCATGCATTTTTTTCTGAAACATTTTGTCAGTTTAAATATATGGATACCTATTTACATTATCTTAAAAAAGTAAATAAAACATTTTACATTCGCTAACATACATAAATACTTATAAGAATGCGCAATCGTTTTTATATATACATATGCATTGATGCGTAATGAGTCTTTCTATCATTTTAAAGTGACATTAAAGTTTTTCCAAAACATTTGTTTTGCCTTAGAAAAGGTTAGTTCCAAGTTTTCTGTCATTTTTTTTTTAACTTGGACCAGTGCAAAATTACCACCATAAGCTCTTACAAAGTGCAGGCATTTAAAAAATATTTCTATAAAAATTATATAGCATACATGTTTTCTGAAACATTTCCTCAGTTTATATATGTAGATATTTACTTGCATTATCTTCAAAAAAGAAATAAAACATTTTACGTTCGCTAACGTATATAAGTACATACAAGAATGCACAATTGTTTTTATATATGCATATGAAAAACTTTTTAATCATCTTTTCCAATATTAAAATACTTGAAATATAAGAAAGAAAAAATATCTGCTTATTTTTCCTGAAGAATATATATATGAATGCATAATGTTTGATATTGTAGTAAAAGTACGTTGCAAAATACAATATCTGTCATAGTTTATGGAAAGATTATTGAAAATAATAAATTCACCAATATTCGTGTTTGTTATATTTTCCCCCTGTTTTCATGGTCACAATTTGTGCGATAACTTTGGGAGGCTTGGCAAATGAAACAGTGACTATGCAATTATAATTAAAAATTCGTTTTATATCCCTTATTAAAATATCGAATCCCAACTCTCAAATAATTCAAATACGTTAAAAAAACTCATTTTATATACATGCAATCAGTACAAATTTCTTTGCAATTTTCATTCAGTATTCTCATTTTTTATATCATTAAATATTGTAGGCAAATTAATATTATAAAATTTCAATACTTCTTTTTTTAATTAAAGTGTACTTTACGTTTCTATCTTTTTATGTATGTGCTCTTGTCTGTCACTCCGTGCTCATAGGCGGTATACAGATAGTCCCATAAATGAATGTGCTTTAATTATTTACTTGTTTTATATATATGTAACCAATGTAAATTGCAAAAGTGCTCAAAATGAGGTACTACTTAAGATTGTATTAATGAAATAGTCCTATCTTTATTTTAAAAGCTTACACTTTGCAGGTTTATACGGTCCATTTGTACTATAAGCTATACAAAAAAAAAACTTTTAACCTTGTTTTGAGAATTAGAACAGTAAAATGTAGATTATTATTCGACTAAAACTTACAAACATTGATGGAATTTCGTACATTTCCGGCACTAAAAACGTATAGACGATTTTTAAGGGACAAAAAGTTCGAAAATTTCATAGAATTATAATTAGAAAAGTTTAGTTATTGCAGAATGGTATCTTTAATGTGTCATTTGTCAGATGATTGTTAATGTTTTAAACCCAGGGACAGTATATATATTTTTTAAATTATAGCTTCCTCAATATTAATGAAAGAAAGTGCATAGGTGAAACCTTAGTTATTATGACACGGGAAAATACAATATGTAACAATGCAGCATCATTTAACTTACCAAATTCATTGTTCGAGTTATTCCATGGTTATAAATATAAATTAACGTCCAAGTAAAAATTAAAAATAACGTGCATATTTTTAAAAAAGTATATGATGAAAATATTATATGAGATTACTGAAACATTATATGATGGTATTTCAAGTAATGACTTCATAGACCGTGCAATTGTAGAATATTAATATTTGTTTTCATAATGACTCCGATGGAGCCGAAACATGTCAATAGTCTAAAGAAACTTATTTTACTGTTTATAAAGTTTTTATTTTACACATTTTAGCAATTAAAAGCAGAAACAATATTTCAATAACTGAATCACAAAAGTTAGTATTTTTTAACATTTCTGTAATTTAATTTTCCTATGTATCTCAAACAGCTAAAATCTAAATTTAAATCTTTTTGGAAAGTCCTGCTTTTCACGCAGTTGGTGATAACCTAAGATACCTGCGTTTAGCCTTCTATGTTGCTTCACAGTACCACATTATAAATTCAAATACATTGTAATATATGGGCAAAATATAAATTATGTTAAAAAACTATCATCATATGAAAAGTGTATGTTAAATTTCCATACTTCTTGCACGTAGCCACTCAAAATAACTTTTGCATGTGCATACTACCGAGTGTTGCCACGATTCCCAATTTACGCGAAACGTCCCGAATTTATGTGGTCTCGAGATGGCTTTATTATTTTTATTATTTCTATTATTTCTTAATTTTTTTATTTTGTCTCTTTATGAAGCCATTATTGTTTAAATTTAACCATCATTGTTCATTATGTAACCATAATTTTATTTGAGGAAAATGGGGATTAATCCCAGTAAATTTACTCTGGCCCCCTGTAACTTGGATGGATTTGCTTTGCTGGTTCCACACAACCAATATGTTCACCACATAATATTTAATTGTACTTTAGACTCATAGATTAGAATATCCTTGTTCCTGTCTCTGTCCCGCGGGACACCTACATTTGCTCTAATGAACTTTAAAATTCCCGCTTTTTCACGACGCGCAAATTCCGCAAAATTATTATGAAATCAATGCAAATTAAAATTATTGTCTTTAGTCTGAGACTTGCACAAAATAATTCAACCCCATTAAAATTAAATTCAGCTGTTGCAGCATCTGGAATGTTATGGAAGGTATACTGTCTCTCTAGAATTTGTGTGGTCCTGGTCAAAGTTAACCGCAAACAGTAAGAGCCAATCAAAAATAAAGCTCAACAAGAAACAGAGCAACTGAAAACGATATGACCATTTCATACTAAAAAGTATTTTCTAAAAAGTGTTGTCTTATAAATGAGTAAATAAATATATTTTTTCATTATTTTTCAAATTAGCTTAATATCAAAATGAACAATTACATATTTGTTCATTAATTTCAACGTGGCTCATTAATTTCAACCCCATTTTATAATTCTATATAAATTATATAAATGAGAAATGGAAAATATAAAACAGAAAATAATTTTATTATCGCAGCTTCATTATTCTTTACTAAAGTACTATACAATAAAAACATTTTTTTCAAATACAAACAATAGTCTAGAATTTCACGGATTTGAAAGGGTAAAAATTTGTAAAAAGCTTAAATTTAAAGAATTTTATGTGTATAAAAAATAAATTAAATATAAAAGAGCATTAATTTGGACAAGGGTTTCCAATTACTAGACTTCAAGAAAAATAAGACAAATTTATTTACGATAGTTAGATATTTCTATCGACAGAAAAGTATTTTCAAAATATGTTTTTCTAATGTATAGATATATTATTAAATTTTGATTAATATATTTAATTTTTCTATTATCAAACACTCTCTATACTATTTCCTATAAGAATTATTGCATATATTATTTTTATTAAAAATCTGAAATTAGATAGAAACGGAGAGGAAAATTAAATGCCCAATATGCCAAATAACAGAAAGTTTATTCCGATAAATGTTTATTAGAATATATCATTTTGAGAGTAATATTTTTAAAGATGACTCATTAAGAAAAATGAAATTTGAAATTTGAGTAGAAAATATTGCAAGAATTTCTCATTGTATGTAACAAAAAATCACAGAAATGATATTCGGGAATCTAATGATAAATCCAAAGCATTTTTTATTCAGTATTTATATGCCAATGGGAAAATCGTGTTTTGAAAACACAGATTGCATCTCTGCGTAACGTAAAAAATAAGCTTTTTTACGTCATTTGTCTTTTCTTATTCTAAAAATATTTTCTACAAACATTTGAACTATGTCGAGAAAACCTTACTATACTTTCACACATATATATATATAACATAGAATTTTTCAGTAATACATCCATTACATTTTTTTAATGTAATTGAAAAATTTATCAACATAATTTTATTTATTACTTAATTATATTTATTTATTATTTAACTATCAGTTATCATTCTTTAGACAATATTTGTTTTAATCTTTAACTAATAATAGTAATCGAATGCTTTTATTAAATCATAGAATATTCACTAGTTTATCACACATGACAGCCCCTTATTAATTCATTTGAAAACATGTTCGGTGTTCTATTTTAAATTTTCTACAGTTGGAACTGATTCTATATTGGTTTCTGTTTGGCTTTGCTGGTACAATAATATTCCTTGGTCAGTCATCATTAAAAACTTATTTTGACAACATGTAATGATTTTCTCCAATTCATTGCGTGTTTTATGTGTTAACTCATGTTTGGATCATGTATTCTATCTGGTAACTGTGTTTTTTCTTTTCCCTATATCCTTTTTACTCTTGTTGTATTTTGAACTTTATGATTATATTTCACAGTTTTTTTTCGGTTTTTTATGGATAAGGTTTCTTTCATTTTTAATATTGATTTTATTTTTTTAACTTTATGATTTTTTCACAGTTTATTTCTCTATTTTTGTGTGGTAGTCCCAAAATCATATTCTTTAGCAATGTTATGGCTAATATGATGATGAAACGACACATTTTATTTGTGGTAATTTAGGCATTTGGGACCTGAAGATTCTGTCTAAATTCCACAAATTTCATTTTTTCAATTTTCAATTTAATTTCTTCTTCTTCTTTTTTTAACTATGTATATGGAATCTATATTAAGAGTGTTGGGGGAACACTATTGTTGTCAATTAATTATTACATTCTAATTGTAATTCATAATTTCATAGTTTTGTTGGTATTTCGGTAATGTTTCATTAATGGTTATATATACATATATATATATATATATATATTAATTTTCTAGAAAATGTTAGGGTTATAATGTATGTTAAGATGATATATAAGAAATTTTACAATTAAAAATACGGTTAAACAAATACGGTTAAACAATACGGTTAAAAATTATTTTAAAAAAAGTAATATTATTCTCAGAAAAAGAATAAAATTTTATCTAACTTTCAATTTAATATAATAACATTGAAAAGATACCATAATTAATGAAATTTGGAAAAACCCAAACTGATATTATTTTTAAATAATAGATTTTCTTATTCCTTATTAAAATATATAATGAAATAAAGCATTTTAGAAAAGTATTAAATATGTAATGAGTTTTTTAGTGAGCATGCTAAAGTATAGCATAACTAATTGTTTATTAACCCATTTTCGGCCAAAGGTCCGTAAACGCACCATTTCAATAAATGTTTTGTTATTAACACTGTGATGTATATTTTCCACTAATTTTATTTTCGTGCTATTTTTAAAGTTTCTGAAGACATCTATAAAATATTAGTAATTCAATTGAAGTAATCACTTTCTGTTGAGAAATTATCAAAACACGCTGGTTTTTTATTTGAAACGGTTATTGACAAATTCGACTTTTTGAAAATGTATAATTATTCTACTTGAGATTAATCATATGTTTTTATAATGGAGTAAAGTTGCAAGTTCTGTAAATAAAATAAAAATAAAACAAATGCCATAAGAAAACTTATTTTTTTCATTTAAATTTAATGGTAAATTATTAATGGTAAATTAATAATGGTAACGTCAAATTAAATAAAATATTATTTTTCCTGCACGAAACTTTTTTTGGTGTCTTAATGAATGTAATTTAAACAAATTTCAATGCAAATAATTCCACATTTTATAAAATTTCTATGATTGGACTAAAATGGGTTAATAAGTGTTAATAAACATAAAATTTGACTATACTTTTTTGAAAAGCAAAATAATAGGTAAAACAAATTCGCAAAAGTAAATGTATGTGTTAAAATATGCAATAAAACTACGATTTTTTATGCAAAATGTCTTTGCTCTACATATAGTTTGCGTAATCTATCTAAATATATACAATAACATTCAAGCCCTCAATTCCAACGATGAGAAAAAATGTTTAGCAGCTATTTACATAATGCAACTAGACAATTATGTAAATACACAATAAATATTGCTTTTTGAGTAATGTGCATAGTGAAACACTAAATCAAAGTAAAAGAGAGAGATAAAATATAAATTGTTTTCACCTATTATTACTTTGATTTTAATAATTATCGACATGGACTTTAAATCTTTCTCACAAAAGACAGTTAAAATGAAATGGAATTCTGACAAAGGTCAAAACTATCAATGCTGAAAATAATTAAATATATACAAGGATGAGTGAAATCATGTTGGACAAACATGGTGTATTGGAAGAATATGATTGAACAGTCATTGAAGTATTATAAATTAAGTTATGCCATTGTTCTGTACAGGAAGTATTGGAAAAGGACCCACGACAATGTATTTCTTAACAGTAACAAAGGATAGGAATTAACTTTCACTTTGCTAAACAACACATAACCAAAAGAGTGAAATATTTGTCCAGACCGGGGATCGAACCCAGATACCCTGGTATAGCGCTCCAAGTCCTTTAATATTTAAGGGGACCGTGGACCTTTATTTGATCAAAAAGCGACTCAAAAATCGAAATTTATTTTTGTGTGTATTATTATTCTTCAGTTTGTATTGAACCATTTGAAAAAAACTGCAGGCAGCTGGGATGGTTTACCGCAAAGTTACAAGCGTTTGAATTATGTACACAATTAATTATTCGGAACTTTAGTAACCTTTATACCTGTTTTTCTCAATACAGATTTTACAGGTTTTTTAGATTTTTTGAAATGCTCCATGCGTCTTAATTTTGTTCAAAATTAACGAAATTGATAAGGTAGAATCCTGATACTGCTTACAAAGAAACTGTGTGTGCATTTTACAATTAGACTTCGTTAAGATAATAAAATTTGATTTATAACTTATAAAAATGCTAAATTTCGATGAAAATCGGAATTGAAGTCAGAAAAAAATCTCTCAAAAATCAACTATTCAAGGGATTAAATAACTGATATACAGATTTGATTGCAATATAGTTTTAAGCGATCCAAATGCCAAATCGAGGAAATATCTTAAAAATTAAGACGCAAGGAGCATTTTAAAATTTGGTTTATAAATTTGAATTTTTTTTAATCTTAAAATTATTTGAAGATTAGAAAAATTTTTGATGGTATTCTATATACTTATGGTGAAATGTATATATGCACAAAATTTCATGTATCTATGATGAAAAAAAAATCAATTTTAACGTCCACCTTCCCCTTAAGCGATCTGGACGACATGCAGTTTGGCATTTTTCACTTATACGTTGGCAAGGCTGCAACTTCGCAGCGCAAGATGGAATTTCATACATGAGTACACTACCCAGATGTTTATATGGTAAAGCACTTGGTGCGCTATACCAGGGTATCTGGGTTCGAGCACCGGTCTGGACACATTTTTCACTGCGTTGGATATGCGTTGTTTAGCAAAGTGAAAATTAATTCACATCCTGTATCAGTGTTATTAAACTTACGCGCAGTTTCAGTTCTGCTGAGGGTTTAATTGGAATATATTTCTTGTTGAGAAAATCCATTATTTAGTGGAAATTCCTTGCGGAGAATTTTAATAGTAATTATTGAAATATGAAATTTATTCACGAATTTCCAAAATTGAAATTCAGGTATAATAATCTTAGAAATTATGGACAATAAATGATTTTACAAAGTGTATGTATACTGTTGACTAAAATTATTAATTGCCATGTTTATAAATAATAAATAATTTTGAATACAATTTCCGATTTTATTTTTATTTTTAACTAGCTTACCCGCCAGGCATTTCTGAACACGTTATAATAACCTTATATATACCTAATATGAATGTTGAATGATTTTATATATTTTAACGAAAATCTTTCAAAACGATCTTAATGCTGTGTGACCCATTGACTTCGGCCACATACACTTTTGAAAATTTATATGATTTTATATTTCTAATTAAAAATCTATCAAAACGAGTCTAGAGTTTGAGCCCCCCCCCCCCCGGCCTTCGTCAGCGTTTATCGTTTGTTTTACACAAGATTCGGTCTGTTTTTATTTTATATTTTTTAACAAAAGACAATAATATACTTAAATGAAAATCTTACAAAACAAACATAATGTTGGAGTACACTCTAGAATGTCCATAATTTTATATTTTTAAATAAAAATCCTTCAAAACGAACTAAAGGACCCTCATATCAGTTATTGCGAATTATATTTCTGACTTTTATTCTCGTACATAGTAAATTTTCACTTCTTACCAAAAGTTCCCGAGAAAACCTAAATAAAATAAAACGCTCCCACAGTTCATATATATTTTTTTTTACTTGTGTGCCTATAATGCCAATAGCGGCAGAAAATATTTTATTCCGTTACAGAAATGCTGTCAGCAATCTCTTCAAACTTCAGTCAGAAAATGATTTTTACTGTAATGTACGCGTCTTTACGCAAGATATATAGAGTGTTACTGACGGGTCCATTTTTCAAATATTCGATTAAACTTCATAAAATGCTTTACTATACTTGTCAATAAATGCTGTTAAGAATTATATACAAACTACACTGAAAGTTATTTTGTCTTATTTTTCTATATATTATTTATTTAAAATATTGCTATATTTTGAAATATTTAAAAATAAAGAGAAAACCATTTTTACGGTGCATTTAAAAGGTCATTATAATGAGATTTTTGAAATACTTCTTGTTTGCTAGTTTAACGTAGAATATACCGAAAGAGACAAATATGATGTCAAAATTAGGCATTCCTATTAAACATTTTAGAGTTTCTTACAATTTCTGTATAAAGACGACCACCTAAACTTATATTTTAAAATAAAATAGACATAATTTAAGGCGAATTGTTATTTTTTTTTCTTCAACAATTCGGTGATTAAAATTCCCTTCATTCTTTTGCCGACTCTACTAACATTATTTAGCTTACAGTTTTACTCACATACATTTTACATTCATATTTAATAATTATTTTAATTACATATTTTTACATATATGTTTAATAATAACAACTTTTTAAAAACAAATGGAAATAATATTGAAGAATGTTTAACAATATCATATTCCGAATCATATAATTCAAGATAATCACTTTAACAGTTTTTGTTCTATAATCGCCTTAATTTATTTTACGAATCATGAAAGTCTATTCAAAATTTCTTCCGGAAGATTTTTTCCCGAAATTCAAGTCTAGTAGATTTATTTCAGTATTTATTATACAGGGTGCCCCGAAAATCATTAACACATTTTAAAATTAAATAAAAGAAAAAACAGTCCACGTACGAGAGTGCGGTTTGGACGACAATTTTTATTATGATCTGAAATTTTGTTTAAGCAAATATTGTTTAAGCAAAATAGTTTAAGAAATTTCTCATAGATGGCATTACTTCTGCAAAGCTACCGAAAAGTAGAATGCCTCTATACATAACAATAACGGAAGGCGCACAATGCATATGAACAGTTTTTCTCCAAACTATGGCAAGTCACATTTCAGAATTTAAAAATAGTCACTCTCCTGAGTTCGATTAGACAGTAGGGTGGATCGAAATTCTTTTTTTCACAATTTCAAAACCTACCTATTGGGAAAAGATGTTCTATTGTATGGAGATTAAGAGAAAAATAATTAAAAAAATTAATTTCAAAATTTAATACTGCCGCAATGGGGTTGAAATTTCCAAAAAAATGAAAAAAAGACATAATTTTGGTTAGATGATTTTTGAATAAAAATAATTGTTTTAATATTAATCAAAACCTACTTATGCGGTAAAGATGTTCTATTGTATGGAGATTAAGAGAAAAATAATTAAGAAAATTAATTTCAAAATTTAATACTGCCGCAAGGGGTTTGAAATTTATATATTTGAGTCTTTTTACGGTAAAAAGTCAAAGTGATTTTTGTTAAATGAAATACACATTTTAGTAATTTTAAATATTAATTGCAATAAGAGGACACTTACTTGGTTACAAGAAAAAACGTCAGCTTCTTATTTAACAGCTTCTTTATTATTAAATGAAGAAAAACCTATAAAATCGTCGAAATTACAGTGGGCGATAATCCCGTTTGGTGTTGAAAATTCGCATGAGGTTTCGTGATTCGATGCGATTTCTTATAAAACTGTCTCTTCTATATGATCAACAAACAGAAAGAACACAGAAGCAACACAGAAGATGATTACGTGACTGTTTTGACTATCCGTTCTGTAGCTTAAGTGTGGCACGGAAACCCCTGATAGTGGATATTATTGCCGCCGGAATAATTGCTGGACTTACTATTGCTTCTGAAATTATGTCGTCACTAAATCGTTCAGTTAGTGGAGGTTCTGTCACATTTTCCCATTTAATCAAATCAATATAATCCGTCGCACAAAGTTCAAAAGCTGGTAAATTGAAGATACGGATATTATTCGTTGAAATGTTTGGGATTGCAGTAGACCGTTTGACTTCGCTCGGTTTTAGAATTCTTCGAAGGGCCAATTGCCTTATGTGAGTTCCGTCGTCAGGTAACATCGATATCAGGATATTTTCAGAATGGCAAAAAAAAACCATTTCTCCTAATAACAAGGTTCTATTCCACTAGTGAAGCTTCTGGGCCCAGTCGTGGTTCCATCTACGTACGCGAAGAGATGACGTAGTGGAAGCTCATTGGCATATAACTGGCACACAAACCATTGTAGTGGACGCTTCAGAATCAGCTCTAAATTTCGAATAACACCTTCTTTAACACCTGTGTTAATAGATGTTCCTTCGCAACTGATCGCAAGCAACTTTGTTACATCTATATTTTTGTCAACGCAGGACAAAAAAATTACATCTTTTCCAATGTTTTGCACTCTCCCAGAACTTACAGATACGTGTCCGATGTACTCGGAACCAGGTTCTTTTACCAATCTTACGTGTTCTTCTATTATGACTTTTCTTCTCTTATCTCCTAGTGATATAGTCCTGTCTTTACGTCCATTGAAGTATAAACCAAATTGGTCATGGTCAGAATCTTTCACAACTGACTAAAACGGTAGAGTGGTTCTTGCTTTTGTTCTCTCACGTCGAATTTTATTTCTGTCAACGCTCGATACATCGCTTTGTAAGATAATGCCGACATCTTGAAGCGCAGCTGACACGATGGCAGCGCCTGCACGGTTGGAAATGCCAAAACGGTCCAATGACTTTGCTACGGCATGTAATTTCGTCACTACAGATGTGACAGTGACACCGTCAGCGTTTTGGGCGCTGCTTTCAATGATAGCTGATGATGAAGAAAAGCCAGTATGCTCGCACATACGCCGCTTCAATTTACACCCGTTATTCATATTCATATTCAAATATATTGAATTGGAAGAAACATCAGGCAGTGTTTTGTTTTCCTCCACGTATCTCCCTTGCTTTGATTTTCGTTTCTCGGCCTTAGTTATTTGTAAAGTGACTTTCCGATCCAGTGATCCGATTACCAATTGTCTTACAGTTCACATGTCTAATAGAAATTCTCTCTCGTTCATTAGTACTTTCCGTTCTTTCTTACAGAAGCAACATTCAAATGATTTACAAGTACACGCCAATATATCAAAAACAGCATTTGCGTTTTTCCGGAAAACGTCAATCTGCTTGCGATAGCTTTCAATCCCTTTTCTGGCTTTGTAAGATTTAAGAAGACCGCGATATTTGTCGTGGTATAATCGAACTTTTCTCAAAATGCAATAGTGGTCAATTATTGGGATTCCAATCCAAGTCTCTATCGTCTAACTTATTAGCAACTTCTTCGCATGAGGAGGAAAGTGTAGATGTAGACAATCTTTCGTTGCTTCGGTATTCTTTTGAATGCCAACATACGCACCTTATTACGTTACTGTAGGCAGGAAGCATATTCGTTGGCATATCACAACCAGACCAATATAAAGGGCAAATCATGTCTTTTCTTAACATCGCCCTGGTGCAAAAATAATCAAAGTATACTACGCAACACAATACACTTACAAAGAAAACTTACGCAATGAAATCGAAATTTATTTCACTTTGCGAGAACAGCACCCGATTCCGTAAGCCGCTAGCTTTGAACTGAATGAGCCAGCGATGGGAACACGGTTATCCAGTATTATTCAGAGTAAGGCTCCTTTAACTATTATAGGAGCCGTAATTTAAAGCCACGTGGGCGTATCATATGACGTAGGGAATATTGCCTGACGTAGCGCTTCCAACTTATGTAGGGGTGGAAGGATTAAGCGGGAGAATGAAAAAGCTGGAATTGCCCTTTTTTTCGAAAATCCAACCCCCTTGCGGCAGTATTAAATTTTGAAATTATTATTTTTTATTAATTCTCTATTAATAGCCATACAATATAATATCTTTTCCGTATAGGTATGTTTTGATTAAAATTAAAACAATTATTTTGAATCAAAAATCATCTAACCAAAATTAGGTCTTTTTCCAATTTTTTTCGAAAATTCAAACTCTTTGCGGCAGTATTAAATTTTTAAATTAATTTTTTTAATTATTTTTCTCTTAATCTCCATACAATAGAACATCTTTTCCGCATAGGTAGGTTTTGATTAATAATATTTATTTTTTCACCATATAACATCGATCCACCCTATAGACAGTGAGACAAGTCAACAAACATTAGTTTGGTGATTACAGAAAGCACGCCAAGATTAATAGGGTCCCTTTGTAAGATAATACGACATAAGATATTGCGACATACGACAAAAACATTTGGTTAATCAATACGATAAAAAAAAAAAAAAAAAAAAAAAAAAAACGAGTCGCCATGCATCTTGGTCGAGTTTTCTGTTATAGCCAAACTAATGATTGTTGACTTGTCTGACTAGTCTAATGAAACTCATGAAGGCAAGAACAGTTAAATTCTGGAATGTGGTTTGCCATAGTTTGGGTTGTCATAGTGTGAATTGCCATATGCATTCTGCGTCTTTCGCCATTGTTATGTATAAAGGTATTCTACCTAACAAACAAACAAGTGGATTTTCATTGCTAAACTAAGCGTTAAGCCGACAGAGTGAAAAATGTTCCAAGCCGGTAATCGAACCTGCACCTCAGAATAGCGTTCTGAGGTTCTACCACAAGGATCAGCTACAAGAAACGATATCCCAACTCGCTATCTCTAGCTCTTATATATATATATCGGAAAGTCTGCAACAGCAGCACTAGATGGAAATTATCACCCAGAGCACACAACCCTGTGGCGAATTTTCAAACGACATTCTACCTATTCGATAACTTTCCAGAAACAGCGCCATCTATGAATAATTTTTCGATTTACTTTATTTCTTTGCTTTAAAACATTTTTCACTCGTTAGAAGTAGTTTCGTACGCCAATTGCTTGATGTTTTATTGGATTTTAAAAACGTGTCAAGGATATTTGGGACACTCTGTATAATAAGTTATTTATAAAAGAAAAGTTGTTACATCAGAGATATTGCTTTAAAATACTGTTACTTTTCTCTATTTATTTTAATTTTTTTCCTAGTTACACTTTTCAAAGTTATTTAATTAGAACGCACTATTGATTCATTCTGCAATTTGACTAAGAATTTTTAAAATACAATTCTATGCAGTATGAGAACATTTGAACTATACTGAGACAAATGAACATGCCAGAAAACGTCTCTAGATTTCAGTTATCAATGAATTCCTCTCAAACTACTCAAACTCTCATACATTTGAACAATGCATAATATCTAAAACTGCTTATATTTCAAATGTTTCATTAGCGTAAACGTGAGGTCTCCTATTATAATAATTATGGCTTATAAACACAATTTTTTAAACAATGTTGAAATTGAAAATTATATTGTAATTAATCATTTTAAACATATATATAATTTTATATAACTCACATTACTCTTGTATTTAAGAAAATAGAAAACAAAATGCTTACGTGAATATTAATATAAATAAATAAGTCGCCAAATCATTTTTCACAAATTTATTTTTTATAATTAGTAAATAAAAATATTTTTTTAGTCTTACGTTCATGGAAACTAATAATTTCATTATTGCCTTTTCATTGGGAATTAAAACATTCAAAATGAATACAAAATTTTCCCTTAGGAATAACATTGTGAAAATGTAGAAAGAAAAGGCTATGTTAAAGACACATTTTAGGAGTCTATTTTGAATTTATAAAAGAAACAATTTTATACGGATTGTTTTACATTATATGTTATTGAAATAAGTCTAGCGTATTTCATCTAAAGATACGCATTAAATTAATTAGAATAATAATGTGTTACTTTTGTTTAGACTAAATGGTCTGTAAAAATTTCAGGAACATTTTATTGTATAAGTAATTTTCCACAATTTATTTTTTAGTAATTAGTTAAAAAAATATTTCTTTTAGTCTTACGTTCTTGGAAACTAATAACTTTATTAATGCCTTTTACTTAAAAAATTAAAACACTCGAAATGTATACAAAAATTTCCCTTAGGAATAACATGCAGAAAACGTAGAAAGAAAATGCTATGTTATAAACACATTTTAGAAGTCAATTTTGAATTTATGAAAAACAATTTTATACGAATTGTTTTACATTATATGTTATTGAAATAAGTCTAGTGTATTTCATCTAAAGTTACACATTTAATCATTTCGAAAAATAAATGCGTCAGTTTTTTTTAAAAAACAAAATTGGTCTGTACAAAATTTACATACATTCTATTTTATCCTCCTCAAACCGACGTATGTGATAACGTTTGCAAACTCTTATTGCAATAAGCGTAACAACTACAGAAATACAAATCCGTACGATATTAGACACTTGAATTGTGAAAAAGTGGTTTTAAATACAATTATTATTATTTTTAAATATTTTCTTATGTCCTTAAGAGCCTACGCTAGTCACGCGAAGAAACGCTCGAGCTAATGTTAAGTCTATGGGAAGGTTCTTGCGCGATTTCTCTTTCGCATTTTAATATTTTTAAATGATTTTTTTTTTTTGCATTGGATAGCTGAGGCCGCTCCCTATCGTTGTTAGTTTTAAATTTTTCGATTTTGGTTCCAGTTATTTTATATAAGGGTACTTTCACTTTTAGAACCGGTTCCAACCGGTTCCAAAATTGAAAATGCCCCTTTATAAAAAAAAGGGAACCAAAATCTAAAAAGTAAAAACTAACAACGTTAGAGATCAACGTCAGCTATCCTATGCAAAAAAAAAAAAAAAAAAATTTAAAAATATTAAAA